>CM029611.1:15948116-17357508 GCA_017311315.1 Dendrocalamus latiflorus | reverse complement strand
CCGGTGTTAGGTGGGGGTTTATGGGTTCCCCCCGGTAGCAGAAGGCTATAAATATAGAGAGGGTAGAGCTCGGGTGCTCTGTGAGGTTGTTCCCGAGTCACTCTGAATTTTTTGTTTCTTTTTGTGTGAGTTGTCTCTGGGTAGAGCACGGTTGCTCTTGTACCTCCGATGGAGTGACTGTAGAAACCTCCATGATCAATCATTCATCGCTTTTCCTCAAGTTGATTTCTGTCGTTATGAGATGTTGTGATTGTTTTGTTTACGATATGTTTTGAGAGCTTGTTCTTCATGCTATCCTTTTCTCTCTTCTCTTCTTCGTGAGTCTGCATTTGTTTTGGTGTGCTTCGATTTGCTCAGAACTGGGAATCTATCTCAAGGCCACTTGGCCAGTTCATTCCTGAGAGTAGGAGTCGAATTAGAGAAGTTCTCTTTGCCGAATGGTCGTGCGCCTCAAGTCCTCTGTTTCGAGTTCGACCATGTCGCTCTAGCCGACCGTAGCAAAGACTTTGGATTTTCTTGGTAATTTCTCTTCCAGAGGTTGGATTCTTTCAGTGCCTCAAGTTTGAGGACCAAAAGACCAGAGAGTCTTAGTTACTCAGAAATCTGGCTATGCGGGTCCTTCCGCTATCAACCCCACAGTATTCACTATTTGCTTTCTTTTGTCGGTTCGGGTACGCTTTCGACTGGGGTCGGCCTTCCAGTAAGCTTTTCAACCCGAGACTTCATAGCTTAGTGGCTATTGGAGAAGTAGGGTTGTGTGGATACTTGGGAAAATTTTTAAAGGGCTCCATTCACCCCCCTCTGTCGCCATTACCGATCCAACAATTGGTATCAGAGCCGGTTAGCTCTTTTCCATAGATCTTAACCGGTCTCTAGAGCCATGGCGACGGACAAGTACTCGACCAAGCGTCCGATCTTTGATGGCATTGATTTTCCTTTCTGGAAAAGCCGGATGGAAACATACATCCAGGCTCAAGGATATGCCATCTGGAGGAAGGTCAAGGTTCGCTATCTGGTTCCTACCGATGAGAACATCAATGTGGCGAATATGCCCGATGTTGAGGCAATTGCAAAGGCAAGGAACATAATCATTCAAGGTTTGAGTCGTAGCGAGTTTGACCGCATTTCGCACCTCACGTCGGCTTTCGACATTTGGGAGACCCTCAGTGCTTACCATGAGGGCACCTCCCAAATCAAGACAGTCCGACAGGACCAATTCAAGCGAGATTACAACAAGTTTGAAATGCTCGCTGGCAAGTCCCTCGATGAGTGTTTTGTGCGTTTTCACAAGATTCTGAGCAACCTCCGAGCGGTCGGTCTCACATACCCCGACTCGGATAACGCTCGACAGATGCTCGCTGCACTCGATCTTCGTGTTTGGGAGATGAAGGTGACTACCATCAAGGACACCACGGACCTCTCGACTTTGACTCTTGATGCGCTGTACTCACGTCTCAAGACTCACGAGATTGATATTGTCTCTCGCAAGTCGAAGTCGCAGTCGATGGGCTTAGTCACCGATCCCAATTTGGCTTCCGGTTCTTCTTCTGATTCTCTTTGCGGGTTCTCGCTTGCTGCTCTCTGTGACATAACTGATGATCAGTTAGAGCAGCTTGCGGATGAGCAGTTAGCCCTCCTAGCTCAGAGATTCTCTCATGCTTACAAGAGGAGGAGGGATGGAAAGAGAGGACCCGTGATTTGCTTCGAGTGTGGTGGCCCCAACCACATTCGGGCAAACTGCCCCAAGCCGGGGAAGGGCAAAGGTGACTACGGCGGTTCGGGCAAGAACGACTACACCGACAAGAACCGCAACAGGAAGCCCTCAACTCCCGCACAAGGCAAGAAGAAGTTCCGCGACTTTGGGAAGGCCAAGAAGCTCTTCCACCGCGTCCTCACCGCCTTCGACGACCTCGACCTCAGCGAGGTGGAGGGATGGAGTGACGACGACGAGACGGGTGACCAAGAACCCAAGGGCGGCGACGACTTCTCCGGCATGTGCTTCATGGACCTTGAGGGTGAACTGAGCGACAGCGAGCTGTACTCCGAATCGGACGAGGTATCCCCCACCTACGACCAGTTTAATCATGCTTTTCTTAAGCTAGGTGGATTTCATGCTAGAGCTAGGGCTAGGTGTACCGAGTTAGAGAAGGAAGTAGATAGACTATCACGGGAGCTTACTTCACTTACATCTGCTCCCTCCCGTGATGATTGTGATACATGCTGTGCTCTGTTGGGTGACATGGAGAAACTAAGGACCTCGCATGATAGTTTGTCTTCTGAGCTTGATACGCTTAAGGTGGAGAACATTAGTCTTCTTGCTGAGCTTGAGATGAGTAGGGTAGCTTCTATTTCATCTACTACTGTTGAGACTAGTGCTTGCACCTCATGTGAGGATAAGGACAACACATTTAGAGGTCTTTATACCATGTTGCTCGATCTGCCCGAGACTTGTGAAAACTGCAATAATTTGAAGATGAACCTAAAACGGGCAGATCATAAAATTGCTGAATTGCAAGCTTTTCTTCTTGAGCCCATTGCTTCGTGTGTGAATTGTCCCAAGCTTACTGCTGAGCTTGAAGCTGTCTCCAAGCAGTTTCAAGAATTAGTTGATGATAACAACAAATTGGCTCAATCTGCTTCTAAGGACCCTGTTAGCTCACCATACATTAATTGTAACAAACTAAAATCTGATTTGATTGCCTTAGATGAAAAATGTGTGAAGCTAACTAAGGACCTTCTAGAGAAGCCATCTTCTGCTTGTAATGTCTGTGCTGAGGTGGGGAAGGAGAATCCCAAGGGTAAGGTTGAGACACTTAGCGACGTGAACCAACCAGCTAGTAGTAGGACTGTCCCCTTAGAGTCGGCTGTGCGTGCATAAGCCATTCTTTCCTCTACTGTTGGTTCTTCTTCTGCTCCCTTACCTTCTGCTGTCTCTTCTTCTCCCTGCTCTTCTTGCACCTCTCTCTTCCGGGAGTGTCAGTACCTTATGAACACTCTCGAGAGGTTCGTAGGCGGCAAGAAGAAGCTTAATCTTATTCTAGACAAATCCAAGATTTGCAAGTTCAATCAAGGTCTAGGATATGATTTCTATGAGGACATTAGGAAGCATCCACTTGCTATTCTCAGACCCATAGTAGGAGGTGTGATCGAGGTTGAGCCCAGATCTGACGAAGTTAAATTCAAGTCTGCGGGCTTTGTCCAAGGATCTCTGACAGCAAGGTGAGTCCATGGAACATCCCAAAAATTTGAGTTTGAAAATGTGAAGCTTTTTGAATTATATTTGTAATATATTTTATTTGAATTTGAATTTTATGGTGTGTTTCTGGAATTTGGTTGAGATTCCAAAAATATAAGAAGCTCAAAAAGAAACAAGCATTAATAATACCCTGAAAGGGGAATGTGCAAATAATATAAAACTACAATTGTAAATACGAATCTGAAAATATGATCCAGTATAAGAAGAGAGAAACCTGAGTTAAGAATAAAAATTTTCATTTTGAAAATAATGGCATAAATAGCAATGAAAACGGGTGAACAGAATACAAACGCATATACCTACATATATATATATATATGTGTGTGTGTGTGTGTGTATACAAATTGTGCAAGAAAGAATTTAGCAATAGGAAATAAAAATATGCAAAATTAAATAAGCCAGCAAAATAACAATATATGAAAATGTATATATATATATATATATACATCCATGTAAAAAAAAGAAGAGAGATGAAGCCAGGCCGGCCAAAATCGGCGCGGCCCAACTCCACCGCAAACGACCCAGCCGCGCGACATGCGCGTGCGCGCCCACTGGCGAGCGGGCCCCGTCCTCTCTCTCTCTCTGTGGCTGCTGGGCCCGGGCGCCCTGCTCCTTCTTTCCTTCTCCTTCCCCCTCCCTCTCTGAGCTTCGGCAGAGCAGGAGCTCAGCCGCCATCGTCTCCACCGCCGCTTGCCGGCTTCCTGCCCGACGAGCTGTCCCATCACCCGGTTGGCGTGCCTGCAAAACCGCCACCCCGCCGGTTTTGCCACCTCGCCCACAGTGCGGCGCCACCGTCCCCGCTTTTCTTCCTACTCCATCACCTCGTTCGACCACGCGGCGCTCATCTTCTATCGCTCCGCGCGCGTAGGGCAAAGCTGCAGTCTTGCCATGCACATATCACACCGAATCTCCCCTGCGATCTTGCAGCACTGTCCGGTCATGCTGCCCTGTCACCGCCGCACGCCCCTGACGTGACCGCACGGCGCAGCCCGTTGCCAGCCCCGCCCGGCCATCTATAAAACCCGGGGAAGCTGCATACTACTTCGCCACACCCACAACACGCTTCTACCGAAAGCAATTGTGCCAAAATCGACTGAATCATCAGCAAAGTCACCTCCTCCTCCAACTCCAGCGACCACTCGATCCACCGAATTAGGCCAATAGAATCCAATTACCCGCCACCACACCACCCTCGGCCCATCGTGAAGATAATTCCGTCCTCTCCCGAGCTCCTCATCGGCTGTACACCGCCCTCACCGGAGCCCCTCCCAGCACCGCCGCCACCGCACGCCGCCGGCCGCCACCGCGCCCCCTCGGCCCCCGCTGACCCCCGTATCCGGCTCACCAGCACTCGGGCAACGCATTTCTGCGTTCACCTGAGCCTCTACGACAGCCACTCACCGCCGGCACCGTGACCTCACCGCTGCCCTCGACTTCCTCTGCCCGGCCCCCTCCGAGAGATACTTCAAAGGGATTTTTTTCTCTATAGGAGTAAGAAACACCTGAGTGCTCACTTGGCTAGCTGCGCTGATTCTCTCCTTCCCCCCCCCGCTCCCCGGCCGTGCGCGTTCGAGCCCCCGCTCCGCCGCGCCGGGTTGAGTTTTCTGAGCTTTTATTTGAGCTGACATGTGGGCCCCAGCAGTCAGTGGCAGCCGCTCCGAGCAGTCGCTGACAGTGGGACCCACCTGTCATAGATACAGTACTTAGAATTTAAAAATAATGTGAATGAATTAAAAATCACCAGTGGGGCCCACTTGTCAGGGATTGTTAATTTTTGGAATTTCAGTGGACTGAGAACTTTAAATGACCATAACTTATTCATTTTCACTCCAAATTGAGTGAGGCAAATTTCTAAATTCATCTAAATTCTAGATCTATCCAATGGAACTAAAACCAGGAATTTTAAAGCTTATTTGAATTGTTGTAAGAATAAATAAGTATTAGCTTATTAAAGGAAATCAAGATAAGAATGGAGGGTAGATATAGCCCACTAAGTTTTTGTGTAAAGCTCATAGGATAGCCGAAGGCTCCATTAAAAATAACAGTAATAACTCATATCATTATTATGCCACTGATAATTAGATCCTAAATGGTATACTTAATAATAAAATATAATCTTGTATAACATGCCTTGTCTCATGTAAATAAGTTAAATTAAAAATAAACCATGTCCGATAATAACTGAAAAGGGTACATAACATAATCGTACTGCAACATGCTACTAACCCAGACTCTAAAATTAATTCGGTAAGCTCAAAATCGTATACATCACTTTTATATAGCATATGCCCCGAAAATGAGCCCTCAACAAAATAATGCCCAGTAAACTCACACACCAATTTATAGGTCTAACCTAACTCGTGGAACTTCCTTAATAAATATAAAAATAGTAGAAGAAGCTCGTAATAAAAAGATCGAGTCGTCGTATTCTATTACCGATCTTGCCTCAAATCACTCAAATCACCCATTAACTCATAATAAAACTAAATTGAGTTTATTTGGATTTATTTGGATCTTTTGAGTTATTTGCCTTTATTTGAATCCAGTTGCTTAGCGAGTAATTAGAAATTGAGGTCTTGAAGAATCAAGGGAACAAGCGTGGTCAGAGTGAAGTGAAGATAATGAACTGAAGCTCAACAGAAAGCATTGTGTGAGCTCGAGACCGCGGTAAACCGTGCCAGGCGAGTCAATACTTTGATCATGTTGAACCTATATTTTTTGCAAACTATTTTTGTTTAAATTATCAAATTGCATGCTGTTACTTTATATGCAAATACATGTTAATTTAAGATTCTAGATATATGCCCATTGTTTGCCTTGAATAATATTACACCTGCTTTGGAATATCTGAATGTGTGAACCTTGTCGCCCTAGCAAAATTATTATAGTAACCTTTCGAAAATAAGTCCGTAATTTATATGCCATGCTTAGTATCACATAGGTATTCATGGGCGCGAGAACGCCCAAGCATCACTTTAATCATGAGAAAATTTGGTTGGGCAGTCATGGTGGTAATGACTGGTATATGCTGGCTATGATTATTTTATATTTCCAAAATCCCCAACTTGCTTAAATACCTGGATGGATGGTTTGATGGCTGGTATGTGGTGCAGTGATTGCACAAAAGGTGAAATGTGGTAGAACCATCCGGGTAACCATAAGGACTGAATCTTGTCATGTCACCCCGTGTATAACAAGCACAACTGCAAGCTGGCAAAGTGTAGGCAGGGCTAACTAATTTGCATCGACTTAGCAAGAGTTGCGCCGGTATGACCACAGGCGGGTAGAGGATGGCCACATCCTCCGACGTGACGGCGCAAGAGGGGGCTTCTGGAAAGGTGGTCGTACCCCGAAGGAAGTGGAAACCTTAGCGGACGTAACTCTGCTAGGAAAAATGCATTGTAAAGGTCCTGTGATAGTCTACTCAACCGCATGGCTAAGGAATCATGTGGGGCAACGAGTGGATTTATCTCTTGTGGGTAAAGTGTGCAAACTCTGCAGAGTCTAAAACTATTCGAATAGCCGTGCCCACGGTCATGGGCAGACATGGGAACTTAACTAGATATAGTTCTATTTCAAAAACTTTGTGGGTGGTAATGGAAAAAATGGAGGGCAGTGGAAAGCCCTGATTTGAATTGTCCTGGGTGTCGTCCCAGTGGTAAGTTAAGTGGCTATAACGCTGAAAGATGCTGTATGGTGTGGATGCCATGTAACGGTGGATGGAATCTGGATCGCTATTATTATTGCATTCTCTTGAACATTATGTTTTTGTTCAAAACTGCTAGGTCTCAGGAAATTTTTATGTATCATATTGCAAAGGTAAAATGTTTTCTCTTCTCGCCAAGTAAAATATATGTGGAAATAAGTAGAGTCGGGAGTAATGAAGATGGAAGTTTGTGGTAAAAACATAAATATATTGGTGGACTCATGTCGATTATAAAAAAGAAAACGATAGTGTGGATTCTGGGAGAAATGAGCCCAAATGGATATCTAGACTAGATAGATGATTTATATGACCTTTGGAGTATTAGGAAGTGCAAGGGTATTGGTTGGATTACAACACTGATATTTGATATAAATTCTTGGGAGATGTTGACAATATTGGGATTAATAGGATTTGAACAAGTTCTGGATGGATGAATTGATCTTGGGAGGTTGGAGTATGATAACAATTCCTGGAGTATAAACTTGATCAATGATATTCCTGGTGGATGAATACTGGTGAATCGTAGACCTAATCAATGATATACTTGATGGATATATACTAGTGAATCGTATACTTGGTCAATGATATTCTTGGTGGATGTATACTCATGAATTAGTTAGAGATAGATAATGGAAAAATAAGATTGATTATTGAAGAAGTAAGTTATGGTTGTGGATCAATAACGAAAGGATTGGATTGTTAAGAATTTAGAATGCAAAAGATACTGGTGGAATAAATAAATGATATTAGATGAATGATGTCGCTAGCTGTTTGGAGTCTTAGACAGCAATCAATAAAGAAAGTGTATTTTGGTGGATTAAGTCGATTATGGTAGTCGCTAGGTGGAGTATAGGCAGTAACAATAACACTATGATTAAGTAATGACAAAGCTACTAAAAGCGATTTTTGGCAAATAAAATAACCCGAGCCTCTCCTTTGTTAAGCCATGCATATTATTTATTTGCATTCTGTGTATTGGCTCGCGGAGCACGGGGTTGGAGTGCTCACACTCGCTTTTGCGACAAAATTCAGAATTAGGAATCAAATCACCTCGCCTCAGCAACAAGATTGGACAAGCTGGCAGAGAAGATGAAGATGTCAAGGGCTAGGTCGCGCACCTCCAGTTGGCTGCCTGTGGGCATGTCCTGAAGGTCCCATCTGTATGCTTCGTTCTTCCGCTGCTGCAATTTATTGATTTCAGCCTAATCGGCCCATGAGTAAGTCTACTATTTTATTTATGCTTCCGCATGACATGTAATTTGATGTCCATTACTGTAACTGTGTGCACTATCTACTGATCCAGGGAATAGTGCAGCTAGACACAGTAGATTTCGGATTATAAAATCTGGGTCCTGACAGGGATGGTATCAGAGCATATCGACTGCAGGTCGTGACCTAGTTAGTCTGGCCGTTAGTTTCATGACTAGAAATATTTCTTTAAAATAATATTTCTAGAAATATAAGTAGTGTTGCTCATTCTCTTCTCTCTTAGGCGATTCCCTCTCATCTATATGCTGCCCAAGCCATTTATACTTCTGAGGCTCTCTTACCTCGAATTCAAAATGATAACACAAGAGTGAGTGTTAATATCAACCAAATTACCGCAAACATTTCCCTCCTCTGTCTGTTAATTCAAAAGGAAAATTTTGATCCTCTTCTTATCGTACCCATACTCCAAAAATTTAAGGTTAGGAACGTTGAAGATATTCATGAAGATAAGGTGGTTTCGTTTTAAACGAACTATTCAAATAAACCCTATGCCCCTTATGTGTGCTTTCTCGAGTAGATGTTGAATTGTCGCAAAGATTTTCGTTGGTTCCTATGCACTGTCTTCTTGCCCTCGGGTGTCCTGTTTCGCAGTCATAGGAAAAGCTTGCTTTTAAAAAAAATGTTGTGTGGCTCGGTATCACTCCAGTTCCCTGGATGTACTCTTTTAAAATTGGAATGAGTTTGGATTACCTTATCCCCACGATTGTATCCTTACCTCATGCTATTCCCTCTCGCCTCTTGCTGAAAACTCCATCGAATCCAAAGGAACGAAATAACGAGTAACTCAAAGCCAGGGCAATCAAGAAGAAGCGAAGAACTTTCAACCTCCCAGTATTTAAGGAAAACAACATCACTATGAAAAAGATCGCCCACCAGGAGAGAGCCCACAAAACAAGGTCACCTATTTCTGCGAAGGACAAGACCCTTGCCCCATGAATTGCTCCTCACATCTGTTGTTGATCAAGACAGCAAGAGTACAATAGGTAAATAATGACAATCGTCATTTATTTAAGGGGGGTAGCCCTAAAAGACCGAATGTTGAAGAACTACCACAATGTATGTTTTGGAGATGCAACAACCTGGACTCAGAGTTATCGAACCACTACGAGAAGATTTGAAGAACTGGAAATCTTATAGTAATAAGGACAAAAGGCCACCATATAAATGTATCCATCTTCGTATCGGCATTCCCCATGGCATAGGCTAATACTGCCATCCATCGATATGAATTCTACAATCATTATAGGCCCAATAGATGGTGTGATTATTCCACTCTATGAAGGCATGAAGACAACAATGTCAAGGAACAAGTATTTGGAAGTCTACGACCTATCCCAAAGAACAAGGTTTTCCTCCTTCCCTTTCGACTACTCCAAGTGCTAACCCCTGTTGTGCAGATTCTCATCTCTCTGTGAAGCTAAAGAAATCTACGTCAAGCAACACCTCGAAAACCATTGCTAGCCAATATAACCCACCTCCATTCTTTCTGCTCTATCGGAATCTCGGGGTCGAGATTCATTTAAGGGGGGTAGGTTTGTAACATCCCAAAAATTTGAGTTTGAAAATGTGAAGCTTTTTGAATTATATATGTAATATATTTTATTTGAATTTGAATTTTATGGTGTTTTTCTGGAATTTGGTTGAGATTCCAAAAATATAAGAAGCTCAAAAAGAAACAAGCATTAATAATACCCTAAAAGGGGAATGTGCAAATAATAGAAAACTAAGATTGTAAATACGAATCTGAAAAGATGATCCAGTATAAGAAGAGAGAAACCTGAGTTAAGAATAAAAATTTTCATTTTGAAAATAATGGCATAAATAGCAATGAAAACGGGTGAACAGAATACAAACGCATATATATATATATATATATATATGTGTGTGTGTGTGTGTGTGTGTGTGTGTGTACAAATTGTGCAAGAAAGAGTTTAGCAATAGGAAATAAAAATATGCAAAATTAAATAAGCCAGCAAAATAACAATATATGAAAATGTAAATATATATATATATATACATCCATGTAAAAAAAGAAGAGAGATGAAGCCAGGCCGGCTAAAATCGGCGTGGCCCAACTCCACCCCGAACGACCCAGCCGCGCGACGTGCGCGTGCGCGCCCACTGGCGAGCGGGCCCCGTCCTCTCTCTCTCTGGCTGCTGGGCCCGGGCGCCCCGCTCCTTCTTTCCTTCTCCTTCCCCCTCCCTCTCTGAGCTTCAGCAGAGCAGGAGCTCAGCCGCCGTTGTCTCCACCGCCGCTTGTCGGCTTCCTGCCCGGCGAGCTGTCCCATCACCCGGTTGGCGTGCCTGCAAAACCGCCACCCCCCAGTTTTGCCACCTCGCCCACAGTGCGGCGCCACCGTCCCCGCTTTTCTTCCTGCTCCATCACCTCGTTCGGCCACGCGGCGCTCATCCTCTATCGCTCCACGCGCGTAGGGCAAAGCTGCAGTCTTGCCATGCACATATCACACCGAATCTCCCCTGCGATCTTGCAGCACTGTCCGGTCATGCTGCCCTGTCACCGCCGCACGCCCCTGACGTGACCGCACGGCGCAGCCCGTTGCCAGCCCCGCCCGGCCATCTATAAAACCCGGGGAAGCTGCATACTACTTGGCCACACCCACAACACCCTTCTACCGAAAGCAATTGCGCCAAAATTGACTGAATCATCGGCAAAGTCACCTCCTCCTCCAACTCCGGCGACCACTCGATCCACCGATTTAGGCCAATAGAATCCAATTACCCGCCACCACACCACCCTCGGCCCATCGTGAAGATAATTCCGTCCTCTCCCGAGCTCCTCATCGGTTGTACACCGCCCTCACCAGAGCCCCTCCCAGCGCCGCCGCCACCGCACGCCGCCGGCCGCCACCGCGCCCCCTCGGCCCCCGCCGACCCCCGCATCCGGCTCACCAGCACTCGGGCAACGCATTTCTGCGTTCACCTGAGCCTCTACGACAGCCACTCACCGCCGGCACCGTGACCTCACCGCCGCCCTCGACTTCCTCTGCCCGGCCGCCTCCGAGAGATACTTCAAAGGGATTTATTTCTCTATAGGAGTAAGAAACACCTGAGTGCTCACTTGGCTAGCTGCGCTGATTCTCTCCTTCCCCCCCGCTCCCCGGCCGCGCGCGTTCGAGCCCCCGCTCCGCCGCGCCGGGTTGAGTTTTCTGAGCTTTTATTTGAGCTGACATGTGGGCCCCAGCAGTCACGAGGTAGAGGCCATTTCTTCTTCTCATCCTGGACCTCCTAGACATATCCAGAAAGTCCTTCCTCCTGAGCAGATTATTGGAGTCCTGTTTGAGCGAGTCACTCGTTCAAAATCTGTCATGTATCAATTATGTCTCCATTCTGCCTTTGTTGCCTTCTTTGAGCCCAAGGACGTTTGTCATGCTCTCTCTGACGAGTCTTGGGTCAATGCCATGCATGAGGAGTTAGAAAATTTCGAGAGAAACAAGGTCTGGTCGCTTGTTGAGCCCCCTCGTGGTCACAATGTCATTGGGACCAAGTGGGTGTTCAAGAACAAGCAGAGTGAGGATGGGGTGGTTGTTCGAAACAAGGCTAGACTGGTAGCTTAGGGGTTCTCCCAGGTTGAGGGTCTAGATTTCTAGGAGACCTTTGCCCCTGTAGCTAGACTTGAGGCCATTAGAATCTTGCTTGCCTTTGCAGCTTCTAAGGGTTTCAAACTTTACCAGATGGATGTAAAGAGTGCCTTCCTCAATGGCTTTATTGAGGAAGAAGTCTATGTGAGACAGCCTGCAGGTTTCGAAAACCCCAAATACCCAACCATGTCTTCAAGCTTTCCAAAGCTTTGTATGGACTTAAGCAGGCCCCTAGAGCTTGGTATGAGAGGCTTAAGTCCTACTTGTTGAGTCATGGTTTCGAGATGGTTAAGGTAGATAAGACCTTGTTCATTCGCCGGCATGGCACAGATCGTCTGCTCGTCCAGATCTACATGGATGACATCATCTTTGGCGGCTCCTCGCATGCTCTCGTTTCCCAGTTTTCCGATGTCATGAGCTCGGAGTTTGAGATGAGCATGATGGGTGAGTTAAGCTTCTTCCTTGGCTTCCAAATCAAGCAGACTCGGGAGGGTACTTTCTTGCATCAGGGCAAGTACACTCGAGACCTCCTGAAGCGCTTCGATATGAGTGATGGTAAGCTGGTGTCCACTCCGATGGCTACATCTGCTACACTTGACCCAGATGAGGACGATGAGCCAGTTGATCAGAAGGAGTATAGGAGTATGATCGGCTCCCTCTTATACCTCACTGCCTCGAGACCGGACATACACTTTGCTGTGTGTCAATGTGCTCACTTTCAGGCTTCTCCTCGCGTATCTCACCGCTAGGCGGTGAAGCGCATTCTTCGGTACCTTCGAGCTACCATTGACTATGGTATCTGGTACTCTTCCTCATCTTGTCTTTCCTTGAGAGCCTTCTCGGACGCAGACTTTACTGGCTGTAGGATAGATAGGAAGAGCACTTCGGGCACCTACCAGTTCATTGACACTTCTCTCGTTTTTTGGTCTTTGAGGAAGCAGTCCGGTGTTGCACAGTCCACCGCAGAGGCTAAGTACGTTGCTGCAGCTGGCTGCTGTAGCCAAGTGCTTTGGATGGTCTCGACCCTGCGGGACTTTGGGTTAGTTATCGACAGTGTTCCACTCTTTTGTGATAACACTTCTGCGATTAACATTGCTAAAAACCCAGTGCAGCATTCTCGGACCAAGCATATCGATATTCGCTGTCACTTCCTTAGAGACCATGTAGAGAAGGGTGACATCGTGCTCCAGTTTGTGGAGAGTGACCACCAGTTGGCTGATATCTTTACCAAGCCTTTGGATATCTCTAGGTTTTCAGCTTTGCGGGGAGAGCTTGGGGTGGTCTGTCCTTATGGACTGTTGTGAGGGGGAGCTCTGTGCTTTACTGCTTTATTATATTGATTATGCTCTTACTCCTATCTGTTGCATTGTATTTGGGGTGCATTGGGTTAGTCCTTCTAGCATAGGTTAGAGTGGTCTTCTTGTCTAGCGTTTAAACTTCTTGCTCTTATCTTGTGACTCTAGGATGCTGCTTGTTAGCTGTCTCTCTTCTCTCTACGTTGAGCTTACTCACTTCTTGTGGGTTCTAACGAGGGTTGGGCCACCCTCGGGTATACAGGGTACGTGTTTGCTCCCTAGGTTGTTAGTAGACCAGCTGATAGTCCCGGAGTCATATGTGGTTGATGAGAGTTAGTCTGAGCCATAGTTTCCTCTATATCTTATCTATGCTTTAAGGACTACCTGTTCTGATCACTTTGCCCTTCTCGCATTTACTGCTTTGGTTCAGGGGTAGTTCATTTGGGAGCTTCTGGAGCTTAAATTTGATATAACTCAACTTGAACTAAAAGTTGCATCACATGTTGAGGGGGAGCTGGATTTCTTGCATGTCATTCTGCATTGTAAATATGTAACATCCCAAAATTTGGCTTTCTAGAAAAATTTAAATTCAAATTGACTATTTTAAAGTAATTGGATTTTATTTGGCTTTTATCTGATTTTCTGGAGTTTAAAACCTATTTTCAAAATTTAAAAAAGTATTTTAAAGTATGAAAATTAAATACCAACAGTAATTGAAAATAATTTTATTAAGTCCAAAATATGTCCAGGAGCTTCTGTGAATTTTTCTGAAATTTTTGGAGGTATTTTCTTATTTTTTCTGAGGCCTAATTAATTTCCTAGCCTTTTCTGAAAATAAAAATCAAATTCAAAAATTAAAATCCCTTCCTCGCCGTCCGGCCGACGCTTGGACGGCCCAGATCCGCCCACGTCGCCGCCTGGCCCGTCCTGGCCGCACCTCCCCTCTCCCTCGCTGCCTCGCGGGCCCAGCTCATCAGCCACCCCGCCTTCCCCTCCTCCTCGCCCGACGCGTGGACGGCCTGAATGAGCCGCGTCCCCGCGCCCGGCCCATCTAACCATTCCATCTCACTTAACCACGCCCGCCGTTGGATCCGCCTCCCCGGCCACGCGGCTCAATCCGCACCGCCCACTCTTTCCCTCTCCTCTCTCGCTGCGCGCGGGCCCCGCCTGTCAGGCTGTCGTCTTCCCCGCGGAGCCGCCTTTCTTCTTTCTCCCCCTTTCCTTCTTTGCGCCGGTGACCGAGTCCTCCGAGGATTCCGCCTTCCCTTCCTTGCCGCCCTCTGGTTTTGGAAACCCCAGACGCCGCCGCGACCAAATCCCCAAAACCCCGCGCCTCCCTTCCTTCTCCGCCCCCTATTTCCTTTTCTCCCCGCACCTTCCTTTTCCGGCCGCTAGCACCGGCGAGCGATTGCCGCTCCCCTACTCCCCCTTCGCCCCTATAAATAGCCCCCTCGGCGTCCCCTCTCGCCGCACCACCTCCCACCACTCTCCACTTCTCTCCCCGAGCCCCGAGCGCCGCCGCACCGAGAGCTCCCCGTGCGCGCCCGGTAAGAACTCCAGCGAGCAATCGCCGTCGCCTCGGTCTTCCCAAGAGCCCACGCCGCCACCCCGAGCTTCCTCACGTCCGTGCGATCCTCCCCAGCACCTCGGCCGAACCTCCCCGCCTCCGGAGCGCCGTTGCACCGGAGCACCCGAGCTCGCTCCGCCACCTCTTCGCCGCCGGCCACCTCCGCTCGTCACTGGACCTCGCTGACCCCTCCACCAGCACCGCCTCCACACCGGGATCGCATTTTGGGCGTCACTAGAACCTCTCCAGCCACCCCTCGCCGCCGGCGCCCCTGCCTCCGGCCACCATCCCCGGCTCCCTCCGGCAGGTACCTCAAAAGGATAGCTTGCCCTATATGGGTAGGCAAAGCCTCCCCGTCCGACTGGCTCCGCACGCGTTCGAGCCCCCGGCACCGCATGCTGAGGTTGAGCTTTTCTATTATTTTTCCCAAGACTGACAGCTGGGCCCCACACGTTAGCGTCCACCGTCCGCGCTGGCCACTGCCGTCTGGGCCCCACCCGTCTGCGCTGGTCACTGACATATGGGCCCGGAGTCCAGTGGGTCCCACATGTCAGAAGCTGAGCCAGTGGGCTCACTGTCCAGTGGGTCCCACTTGTCAGAGGCTGATCCCGTGGGCTCACTGACCAGTGGGTCCCACCTGTCATAATCTCAGCATAAAAATAAAAGATTAAAAATTTAAATACTTCCAGTGGGCCCCACCTGTCAGAAATTTCCTAATTTCTGGATTTATTCAAACTGAAAACTTCAAACAAGCATAACTTTCTCATTTTAACTCCAATTGAGCCATTCAAATTTCTAAATTCTTCTAAAATCATAATCTATCCGAATATGGCCTCTATTTGAATTTTTGAGTTTATTTGAATTTTTGTTTGTATTTATTTGCTTTGTTGCTCTGTCTTTTCTCGCGTAGAATCCAACGTTGTTGATGATCTCTCCACTCCACAGCAGGAAGACCTCGAGAGCGTGCAAGAAGGCAAGTCTCCTTTGATCATCTTGAACCTATGATTTTGAAATGTTTTAATTATTTTAAATTATGTGCATTGCTATTTACATACAAGATTATTTCAAATCTTAAGGTATTAGTTAATCCAACTTTGTTATGCCCTCAATTGAGTTGAATGCCATGTACCTTTGTCACCCTATAATTTCCTTTGCCTAAATAATGAGAGTATTATAATTTTTTGCGAATAATAGAATGGTAGTATAATGCTTAGTCATGCTATGTAATACCCTTGAAATCTTGAAATTGCTATTTACATACTCTGTTTCTCTGGTACAGATGTTTGTACACATTGTGTTGTGCGGTGCTATGAATGTTTGCTTGTCTGTGATGGTTTGCAGGACTTTGAGACTAGTCGTGGTGAGGCATGGATGGTCGAGACTAGGCACAGGGGTGCTGAGGTCGTGAGCGGCCGGGAGATGCCAAAGACGACGAGGTCTGTGAGGTGGTTGCAAGCGTGATCGGCAAGGCAGGAGGAAGCTTCCGGGAAGGCAGCGGAGTGGCATTTTGGAGAAATGCGGAAAGCTGCAAAGGGAAGCTGTGTCTCTGCCAATGCACAGGAGTTGTTGGCGCTAACGGGTAAAGCACTGGAAGCTTGTTTTCGCCAGTGGGTAAAGCGAGTGGTAAAACCCGGTGTTAGGTGGGGGTTTATGGGTTCCCCCCGGTAGCAGAAGGCTATAAATATAGAGAGGGTAGAGCTCGGGTGCTCTGTGAGGTTGTTCCCGAGTCACTCTGAATTTTTTGTTTCTTTTTGTGTGAGTTGTCTCTGGGTAGAGCACGGTTGCTCTTGTACCTCCGATGGAGTGGCTGTAGAAACCTCCATGATCAATCATTCATCTATTTTCCTCAAGTTGATTTCTGTCGTTATGAGATGTTGTGATTGTTTTGTTTACGATATGTTTTGAGAGCTTGTTTTTCATGCTATCCTTTTCTCTCTTCTCTTCTTCATGAGTCTGCATTTGTTTTGGTGTGCTTCGATTTGCTCAGAACTGGGAATCTGTCTCAAGGCCACTTGGCCAGTTCATTCCCGAGAGTAGGAGTCGAATTAGAGAAGTTCTATTTGCCGAATGGTCGTGCGCCTCAAGTCCTCTGTTTCGAGTTCGACGATGTCGCTCTAGCCGACCGTAGCAAAGACTTTGGATTTTCTTGGTAATTTCTCTTCTAGAGGTTGGATTCTTTCATTGCCTCAAGTAGTAATCTTGGATTCTGTCGGTTCACAAATAAATGCTTCAAACGTGGAATTACAAGCAGATACCACAACATCTTAGCAGGAGGTCCTTGCTTCACCTCGATGCCCTTACCATCATTGGAGTCATTTTTATGCTTGTATCGGGATGCTTTGCACACCAGACAAACATATAACTTTCTATACTCTTTACGGTAAAGGATACAATCATTCAAACATGCATTTATTCTTTCTACTTCTATTCCCAATGTACAAAGAACCTTCTTAGCTTGGTAGGTGGTTCTCGGCAACACATTTTCCTTTAGAAGGATGTTCACTAGTAGACCTAATAACACCGTGAAACTCTTATCGGACCAACTATTGCTTGCCTTCAATTTTAGCAGTTCAGGAATAGATGACAACCTTGTATATTGTAGCTTGCAACTTGGGAACAAAGGCTTCTGTGAGTCCTCCATTAAGCCCTTGAATTTTCCAAATGCTCTCTCACTCTAGTTCCCTTCTGCATCGCATAATATCTGATCCAGATTGTCACTATGCGACGTATCCTCATCGAAAGCACAATTTACAACTGGCATATCGTTATCTTCCTCGACAATGTTATAACTACCTTGTTATATAATTTTCTATTCATCGTGATTGGTCCAACATGTATATCCCTTTTTGAATCTCCTTTGAATCAAGTGAGCTTCGATCTACGCTGAGTTGGTAAACATCTTCAGATTATCGCAATAAATGCATAGACATCACATATGTTTTATCCCCTTCTTCAACATATCCTACTTGGTTGCTCTTCTAAAAGTAGACACGCTATTAATGTACTCTTCACTCACACGATTCTCAACATACATCTAGCTTCATCTACGCTACGCATGTAACAAATTAGTGTCAAATTGGATTATTAATGCTACTATAACTAGCTATAGCCTAATACATACACATAATTGTCATTCACCTTATAATAAATTATCCATATCTAAATTAAGTAGCTATCTACGTACTATTCATGAAGCAACACACACACACACACACACACACACACACACACACACATATATATATATATCAAGTAAGAATATATTAAAGTAAATTAGGAGTAGTGACCCATTCTTAAATTGGAGGAAACTACCAATTAAGCTGCGATCATCTCTCTTTGTTACAAGGCATATAATTAGAAGTAAATACTAACCTCTAATCTCCAAGAACAAATTGATCTACAAGTGGTATGCTTTCACCAAACTCCCCAAAGCCGGTGCAAGATCGAGGAGCCCGACTAGAATGGAGTGAATAGTCATTTCTAATATTTCAATTAATTAATTCTATTTAGGCTATTTGTCTAAAACCAAGAATATATTGTGAAAGCTTAAATCAAACTGGTTTAGCACAAACAAAGCCTAAATCAATTAGGTTCACTTAAGTGCACCAATAGCCTAAAACTATGTCAAAAGTTTGTAATCCTAGGATGACAAGCAATCAATTTAATTCTATGAATGTAAATTGCTTGAAAGTAAATTGAGCACAAGAAAACAAACCAAAAATACACCACTTGTAAGAGTGGATACCATAAAAGATGGATAACATATAAGTGAGAGAGTTTGGTTAAAAAAAGATTTGCTTGGCAAGAGGGAAAAAAAGATGTTACTTTGAAAGGATACCGCTTGAAGGAACAAGGATACCACTTATTTTCACTTGTATCAGATACCACTTGAAGGAAAGAGATCATATCACTTGTAAAGACAGGGATAAAACTCATGCTGAGGTCAAGGTGATCAAAAGTCTACCACTCTTTGGAAAGGATGTCATCTAATGAAAAAGAGTCAAATTGAGAGCAGAATGGCTTATTGAGTCAAGAAATATTTGAGGGTAGCTTAGCAAGGATTAACAAAGATCAACTTAACTTTGAGGAGTAAAGGAGATGGTTGAGGAAATTGGTAATCAAATTTTGAAACAAATCTGCCATTTGTCAGAAATTTTGGAAGTGCAGCTGTTAAAACTACAGTAGTACCACTTAAATCACTGTGGTAGTTCCGGAATTCGATTGAAAGCACATATAAGATCTGAATTTTGAGAAGAGGTTTGATATAATGTTGTAACATGCTCTAAAGTTTTTCACAAAGAAACATAAACCACTTGTGGAGCATTTCAAACTATATGCCAAGATCAAATCTCTTTTCAATATAATTTTTTAACAAATTTAAGCTTCAAATTTCAAAAGGAAGCTCATTTTCAATAAAATCTTCAAGAGTGCAAAAAAGAGTAAGCAAGGGTTATTTAGCATCTAATTACATGTATGAGTTGTAAATATCCTTGTGAGCATATATATGTCAATAATTTTGGCTCTAATGGCAAAACTCACTTAAGTGCTAGATTGTGACCACTTAGGTAAACTCATAATTTTGGATGAATTTCAAAACTAAATAACTTTTGATTGGTTGGCCTTTTGGAAATCTTTTGAATACCAATAATATTTGAAATAGCCAACTTTAGGTTTTTGGTATTGAACACTTTTTCAAATTCCTTTTAGAATTGATTGCTCATTTTGGAGTTTAAAGCCAAAACAAGATACTATATTGTTAGTTTTGGGTTGGAAACTCAATTTTATTTAAAATAAGTTTTTCTAAAGCCAAAAACTTTGGAAAATATTTAAAATGCATTTGTATATATTTTCCAACTAGTTTTTCAAAAATAACTAATAATTTCACAATTTCGACTTTTGGGCTAAATGACTCAATTTTCAAAAACAATACTAGCACTTAATTTCTTCGGGCACACATAGGGATGTGATATACATAAATATGATTTAGCACTCCCCCTTAATGTGCCACTCACATCTTACTCATAATTGCACTAATGAACTTTTAGAATAAGAGCAAGAGCACCCCTTTTACTCATAATTGCACTAATGAACTTTTAGAATAAGAGTAAGAGTACCCCTTTTAAATGATTTTTATGTAATGCAACCTACACAAGGCTTAGGGGCTAAATATTTGAATGTAAGTACTTGTTACTAAGATGGCATTGGTTTGTGATTTGGCAAGATCGTCTTCAAACTTAGCTCCCATTTTGCTCATGGTGGAATTCACCTCTTCATGTTTAAGCCAAGCCTCTAATGCCTCTCTAAATACCTATTAAACTTTTAAGCACATTTTGATACCCAAACTTGGTTGGGTCTGAGAATGTTAGTCACAATAGATTTGGGCACCCCAATGGCCCTAACATTAGTTTTATGTAAACTAACATCTCTAGCAAACACATTGCCATTTCTATCCTTCCTAAGCAAATAATATTCATTAAATAGAGATGGCTTAGAAACGATACCTTTGGGTCAATCCTTACTAAAATGTTCCTTTTCTCGACAATTATAGCAAATTTGGCAATTGCTACCCCTTATTTTCTTCTTGTCTTGCTTATTGCTAGTTTGTCTCTCCATTGATGACTTCTTGTCATCCACCTTGTTGGGGTAGACCTATGCGAAGTGGCCCTTCTTGTTGCATTCAAATTATTTGACATTGTTGAATTATTTTCCAAATAGCTTTGTGATGCTCTTCACCTTTTTCATGGAGGTGAAACCGATTCCTCTCTTGTCATTTGATTTTCTTTGACTTCCCAATATTTTTGTTAAGAGAGGTCTTTCCCTTGTAGCTCTTTTCCAAGTCATTTTTCAAAATTTTGACTTGGGCCTTGAGCTCTTTATTTTTCTCTACAAGGTTAGTATCACAAAACATAAAGGAAGTACAAGCATCTATTTCTGAGCAACAAGGTATATCAATTAAATGCTCACAAGATTTAGATACACTAACTTTAGTTGTTATGCATGGATTAGAATTTGTACATGACATATCATCTATTAAATTGTATGTAATACCTATATCCATATTAGCCTTAGAATATTCCTTGAAAAGAATAGATTCATGTTCTTTTTTTCATCACATCATAATTATTTTGAAGAGAGATATATTCTTTCTTCAAAACCCTAAATTTAGCTTTCTCCTTTCTAAAAAAGTCATTAAGCTCTTCTAGCATATCTATCAACTCATCATAAGATGGTGCATCATTGTCATTATCATTATTTATCTTCTTATTATCTTTAGCCATAAAGAATCGAGTTGATGTGGAGAGAATGGTGGATTCTTCATTGTCAGAGTTAGAAGTTGAGCATTCATCTCCTAACGTCCACTCCAGTTTGCAATCCGCATCAGATGAGGTGGACACTTCATATTTATCTTGAATTTTTTGTCCACATATCATGAGTGCTCTCAAGATTGCAAATTTCGTTGAACACCTCTACACTCAAAGCATTAAATAAAGTGTTAGTTGCTTAAGCATCGAGATGTGAGCATTTCTCTTCCTCAATTGTTGGAGCAAGAGAATCCATTGCAGGAGAAAAACCCACATCTATAATCCACCATATTTTTGGGCTCATGGCCTTAAAATAACAAATCAGGCAAATGTTCCAATTATCATAATTGGTGCATCAAATAGAGGTGTGTCATCTAGGTGCACTATCCTACTAGTTGCCATCCTTTAAACTCTCTAGGTGGTGAAGCCTAATAAATGAGGGACAAATCTCTGATACCACTTGCAAGATCGAGAAGGCCGACTATAGGGGGGTAAATAGTCATTTCTAAATATTTCAATTAATAGTTCTATTTAGACTATTTGGATAAAACCAAGAATATAATGCGAAAACATAAATCAAATTGATTTTATCATAAACAAAGATTTAAACTCTCTAGGCGGTGAAGCCTAATAAACGAGGGACAAATCTCTGATACCACTTGCAAGATCAAGAAGGCCGACTAAAGGGGGTGAATAGTCATTTCTAAATATTTCAATTAATAATTTTATTTAGGCTATTTGGATAAAACCAAGAATATAATGCGAAAACATAAATCAAATTGATTTTATCATAAACAAATACTAGATCAACTAGGTTCACCTAAGTGCACCAACAACCTAAGACTATGTCAAAGGCTTGCAATCCTAGGATGACAAGCAATCAGTTTAATTTTATGAATATAAATTGCTTGAAAGTAAATTAAACATAAGAAAACAAACCACGAAGAGATGGTATCTTTTCACTGTGGAATTCAGAGACTTGCCGGTCACCCCTAGTCCATGTTGAGGTTAGCCTAAACCAATTGGACTAGCTCCACGAATTAAGCCGAAACACCTCAAACCACCAAGGTTGCTCTTTCTCTACTCCGAAAATGGCAAGCACCACACTATTTATAATTCACCGGGACTTCTCACAATCTTCTTTGAGAAACTCAATGCGTACGACACCTCCAATGTCATCTAGGAGTCGAAAAACTCCAAGAGTAATAAGTCAAGCCCTCGCTTGACTCTCACCATGTGCAACAAATGCACAAGCTCAAATCAACACTAAGTCCAACTCGAGATGCAACACATGCACTCCAGATCACACTCCTTGCTCACTAGGTGCAACACATGCACAATTGAGAGGAGGACCTCACACTAGCCCAAGGGAATAGAAATAGGCCAAGCAACAACTACTCCAACAGCCACAAGGGGGTATTTATACTCCACACAAGAAAACTAGCCATTGAAGCTAAATCCCCGAAAAATCAGGATTATCGGATGTACCGGTGGCAAAACTGTGGTACTTCTGTTTCCCTCGAACGGTCAAAAAACAAGCCATTAAAAGGAAGGACCAGTCGAATGCGGTAGTTTTGCTATACATTTTTTAGTAGTTCCAATCATTGGAAGTACCGCTTCCACATGCAGAACTACCACTCTTGTGGGGTGGAGAAGACAACCACAGAGGTGCCTCTCGGGAAAAAAACATAATGCTACACAAGCTAGACATTCTGTAGATTGGAAGTACCGCTCACATAGAGCCGGTAATTCTGCTTACTGATTGGACCACTCACACAGAGCCAATCGGACCACTCACACAGAGCCGCTACACTAGTCTCTGATCATGCTGGTCTCTGACCATGTGGTTCAGATTGACCACCCGACGTTGTTGGTCTACAACCACGCTTGTCTCTGACCACGTTGTCCGGATCAACGACACAGATCTCCGACCATGCTAGTCTACGACCTCATTGGTTTCGACCACTCAAGTCTCGCCTCGAACACGTTGGTCTCTGATCACATGGATCTCTGACCACTATGTTGATATTTTGATCACGTTGTCTTAATCACGCAAGTTCGACCACATCGATTTCGACCCCACAGGTCTCATCCATGTCGGTTTCGACAACGCTGGTTTCTATCACACAGATCACAACCATGTCAATTCCAACCGCACTAGTTCGACCATGCTGGTCTTCGATCACACAGATCTCGACCACGTCAGATTTGACCACACTGGTTTCGATCAACCAGATCTTGACCACGGTGGTTTTGACCACTACGATCTTCGACCACATTGGATCTCGACCACACAGGCCTTTCGATCACCAACAGATGTAGTAGTTCTCTGATTACAATGCTGGTAGTTCTGGTCAGCGGTAGTACCACAGACTACACTTCAGTAGTTCCGATTAACCTAAAAAGTGTAAATACTTCTACAGATTTTGTAAAACACATTTGCAAACTACAGTATCATGCACACAAGGATTATCCATGATTCCCAATAAGTTGCAAAACATATTTGCACACTTTTAGAATCATGACACAAGGATTATATATATGAGTTTCAACCATTTGCAAAATACATTTGCAAATGTAAGCCACATACTACAAAGAATGGAAATATGAACTTCAAACACATGCAAAACTCATTCGCAATGTATAGTCCCATGTTACAAGGGTTCAATACATGAGCCACAACTATTTACAAAACACATTCACAAGTAAAAGCCACATGCCAAGGAGAGCTACAGAAAGTGAGGTTGAGCTATCAACACATGATGAGACACAAGCTACTAGACATGACACCTCTTAATAGTACGACAACCTATATTAGTAATTTGGTCTTCCAACCAAACACTAAGACCGGTAAAAGACTAGGAACACATCTTTAGCCTAGGTGGCCATACCTTTCCCTTGAGTCACAGTCTTGACATGCATCAACTCATAATGCATCCATTACATTAGCTCCATCAACACATGATGGGTGTTCACTTGACATGATGATCAACACATGATCATCTTCTCTTGGACATGCATTAACTCATGATGCATCCACCACTTGATCATCTTCAACACATGAAGTCATCTCAAGTCTTCTTAATTTGTGGAATTTAACCTATTCATCCAACTCATGGAAAATGTTAGTTGACAAACCAATTTCCATCAATTACCAAACTTTTCCATTAACACATAATGGAGGGACTAGATTGTACATTCTTCCCTTTTTGGTAATTCATGACAAACTCAACAAATAATGAGATAAAGATTGTATTTGCGAGTATACAACATGTGCACAATACTTGTATACTCTGAGATAAGCTTTCAAAGCAAAACTTACTTATCCAGTTGTCATTAATTATCCTACCGTTAATACATAATGGAGAAGTTAGATGACAACCCAGTTGCAAATGAGTATATATGAACTACACAAGCTATATATATACATTCAAAATATGTGTTTCAATGTGAAGATCCTTAATATGTATATTAAAAGAAATATGGATCAATACTTATGAAACCTCAAAACATAGAGTGAACTCTACCTAAATATGTGCATACAATTATGTGTAATGAAGACATATGCACATATTCATTTTGGACTATTTGTGGAGTTCAATCTATGTTTTGGATCCATGGAATGCACTAATATATAAGAATATGATTTCAAATGCATGCCGTTTGATTTCACCTTTTCATCCAAATGAGACTAAATAATATTATAATCAATAAATAAGGTTAGTCTCGCAAATGTATTTGTCATTATTACCAAAATATCATAATAGTATTTATCATTATCACGAAAACTAACTTAAATGGAGCTTGATCTTTAAATCTCGCCCTTTTTGGTGATTGATGACAAATCTATTAATGATAATAGCATTTGGATGATAATAAACATATGATAGGAAATTAAATTATTCGTGTATGTCACAAAGCAAATGCATGAGAGAAGGTGAAAGCATTATTCAAATTTAACTTCCCTTTTTGGCATTATTCAAAATTTAACTTTAAATTTTTCATTATGAGCTGAGGTATTATCACTAATTTCTCCCCCATTTGGTATTAAACACCAATAGGGCATTGCTCACCAAATAGCATTGATTACCATAAAAACAAGGGAAGAAGAAAAGTTAAGCCAAAAATAGAGGTTTTTATTATTTGGAGCTTGATACCAATTAATTTAACTTATTATGGTCACGAAGAGTATGAAGATAGATACAAATGACCAATATGATACCAAATTTATTAATATAAGATAATTGAAACACATTCAAATAATCTTACTCTTGGGAGTTCCTTGAAGGCTTTTGATGTTTTATATTGAAGTTGCAGTTTAAAGTTCTCCCTTATTTGGCATTTGAACCACACTCCAATTGAAGTTTCAGAATTTTAGACTTTGCATTTTAATGGAGCGTCAGGGGCTAGCTGAAAAAATGACTTAGGTATATCCAAAAATATGAGAGAATTTGTCAACATAGAATAGCAAGAGAGGATCAAAAGTCATTATTGTACCTTCCTCAGATTATGAGCTCACTTAAAGATACAAAAATCATAAATTGGCTCAAACCATGAAAAATAGCATTTTGACAAAGTGAGAAAAGTACACACCTTTCTCAAAATACCTTGAAATGCTTTGAAAATTTGTAAAAATAAACTTTGGGGTCCTAAGAGACTTTTCCAATAAGAATTTTTGAAAAGGGAGTCTCCTTTCAAAAGTTATGCTAAAATACACTTTGAAAGCACAAGAAAGAATGAGCTAGCGGCTCCGTTGTGACACCACCGTCGACTACATAGCACACTCTTGTCATAAGTGTCATAAGAGTGTCTTATGCAGTCTCACCGTCGTGCCACAAAGGTGGCTCTACCACTGCCTCTCCATTGCCGGTGATATCCAGCCACCATCCAATGCATCCAGCTTGTTGCTCGGTGACGCCGAATACTGCCGTGAGCTAGCGCCTCCGTTGTGACACCTCGGTCGAATGCAGAACACACTCTTGTTGTAAGTGTCGTAAGAGTGTCTCCTTCATTCTCACCGTCATGCCACAAAGGTGGCGTTACCGCCACCTCTCAATTGCCAGCGATATCCGGCCGCCATCCGATGCATCCAGCTTGTTTCTCGATGACGCTGACTACCGCTATGAACTAGTGCCTCCGTTGTGACACCTCAGTCAACTACACAACACACTCTTGTCATAAGTGTCATAAAAATGTCTTATCCAGTCTCACCGTCATGCCACAAAAGTGGCGCTACCGCCTTCTCTCCATTGCTGGTGATATCTAGCCACCATCCGATACATCTAGCTTCTTGTGTCTGCTAGGATCTCTACTTCTTATATATTCTTGCTGTGGTAAAGAGTTAGGTTCATTATCTTGTTATGCTGTAATGGTGGATTCTAATCATAATGGAAATGGAATATGCTATTGTGTTTGCCACTGTATTTGCTTGTTTTCAAAGATCATAGGTATAGGATGAACTATCACAGATGGTTTGCACTATAAACCATCTATGAAGGACTATCACAGACGGTTCTATATACCAACTGTCTGTGATACTCGCAAATCATAGACGGTTGGTAACTAGAACCGTCTGTGATGTGTGAGTATCATAGACGGTTTTTTTCGAGCCATCTGTAATACTTTTCTTCACAGACGAATCTAGTTACAAACCGTCTGTGTTGTCTTTATCACAGACAGCTCACAAACTGTCTGTGACAACCTCCTATTATCACTGACACACAAATACAGGCGGTTCAGAAAACCGTCTATGATGGCAATTCCAAACCATCTGTGTGACCCTTTTTGTAGTAGTGATTGGACATTATCACGGTACTTTATAGATTAAATATAGAATATGTTAGAATTAGGGTTTTGTCACAAAATAAAAAGTGTAGGTAATTGTTAAATATTTCTATATAGTGCTAGAAAACTTGATTTAGGTACCACACAAACCAAACTCGACTTTCCTAAACCGATGTCAATTACTCATCACAAACATAGGGTCAAAACCACATGGTCTCTCAAGGTACATTGTTTGAAAGTTATGGATCTGGGAAGGCTACTATCAAGAAATTTGTTGTCTATGGTAGTAGTTGTGTTAATCTGCACATTATGCATATTAGATGGTTGAGTTAAATTATGGTGATAACTATAAAGATGTTGATAATTGTTCATAGCTTATATAAGTGGTATGGCTTGTCACTTGTCGTGCTATAAAAAATAGATATAAAATTGTGAATGATGCCATTTAGAATTGCAGCAAAACAACCTTTGGGGCTAAAAAGAAGCATCTAGATGATTTAATCATGAAATTTGGATAACTAGAAATATGTGAGAAATTTCATGTAGATTCCAGAACATACATTTTTTTTATTATTTTTGAGTTCAAAAATGTAATTTATGGTCATTTGATCACTGGGACAGCTGGAGGGTTGTCCGATGAAGGGAGGATAAGGAGCGATGTCGTTTCATTTAGGTGTATGTAGTGTTATGGCATGTTATTGAGATTGGGTATTGGTTGTTTAGGTAGAGGTTCAGGGGTGGTGTCATCTACACATCATCCTTGTGGTTATAATATAGGTGCATGGTAGAATGGTAGACAATTGATTGGTTATGTCACTTGATGCTTATGATGATATTTACCTTCCTATTTTATGTTTATTATGATGAAAAATGATTATGATTAAGTGATGGAGAAGGTTAAATGATGGTAATGGAATACAAAATATAATGTTAGCATCCATGCATTTGCATTATGAGCATAATGATGTTACAGTGATGTTATGAAAAAGAGATGGTCCACTTTAGTGCAAAGAAAGACCTATTCTAGTAGGCATCTCCACGGGATGGCTAGCGGGATTGTGAGAGTGAACATCGACTGGTGTTCCCTCAAAATATACCGGTATGACCTTTGAGATGTGCATTACAGGTATTAGAATGTAGGGTAGACAAGCATTGCATTAATGAAAGAAAGAGATGAAGAAGATGCTAGAAATGGGAAATGCTAAGCTATGTTATGTGTAATGTTTAGCTATGTTACTTGCTGAGTCTTAAACTCACCGTTGCTTTGCTCTTGTTAACTCACCCTTGCTTTGCTCTTGTTTGTAGGTGATCGTTGATGGTGACATGCATAGATTCCCTAAAAATACACTGGTATGACCTTTGAGATGTGCATTACCGGTATTAGAATGTAGGGTAGACAAGCATTGCATTAATGAAAGAAAGAGATGAAGAAGATGCTAGAAATGGGAAATGCTAAGCTATGTTATGTGTAATGTTTTGCTATGTTACTTGTTGAGTCTTAAACTCATCCTTGCTTTGCTCTTGTTAACTCACCCTTTCTTTGTTCTTGTTTGTAGGTGATCGTTGATGGTGACATGCATAGAATAAGGATAGCACATTCACATCACATGCAAGCAACCAATAGTTTATCACCACTATTTATCATACCATTTTATTTAGCGCTTAGTTCATTTAGATGGAACTTTGCTAATGGAACCTTCAGAGTTTAAGGGTGGTTGTGTGGAACGTGGTTAGTTCCAAGCGTTTTTGGGTATTGATGAACTTTAAACAGGTTAGTTCCAAGCGTTTTTGGGTATTGATGAACTTTAAACACTTTTTATGGTGATGGTTAAATTACTGAAATGTTTTTGGATGCTAGTTTATTTATGCTCCCGAGTGCATGGTTCTGAGCATTCTCAGATGTGAGGACCCAAGCGCTCTTAGGAACAAGGTCCCAAGTTTATGTGCGAATATTTATCCTTGCTCATGATAGCAGGATATTTTTTAGTGTCGGATAGTTCTTTGTAGTGTTCTTGCAGAAATAGTGTTGCTGAAATTGTTAGTAACTATGGTTTAAACTTAGAGTGAAAAGAGTATAAGTGACATTCTGGGCTCTTTGTTGGGTCAAGGTGTTATAATTTTATTGGTCCCATATATTCTTCTATTTTGCATGCAATGGCGAACCTGATTGAGTTAGTACCACATATGTCTTCATTTCTATAAACATGACAAAATATACCACCTGAATTAAACGTTCTTGATTTTTAGATATCTTAAAGCTAAAATTTATAATTTGGTCGAGAATTTTGTAAAACTTCTGAAACTAACCACATAGTCGCTCCTTCCAGGAGAGAATTGAATGGGTGTGCCGCTTATTTCCATGGACTAATGATTTGCAGTGAGACAAATCCGTTGGATATAGTCTGTGAGTATGTGTTAGCATCTTCTGTGACTATATGCTATGAGGTTTAATTTAGAGCTTTTGCAAGCAAAACTATAGAGTAAGCTTCTATAATGGAGGCCAGCTGTAGCGGCAGAGCTTTGAGGAAAATATAGAAAGAGTCAATCTAACATCATATACTTAGATAAATTAGGAAGAGAGGTATAATTTAGTATTATTTTAGCATTTAAGTGGCAAAACTAAGAACTTATTTAGCAATTATTTTGGGGGAGGTGGTCATAGCAATTTTTTTTGTAAATAATCCAAATTTTAATTGAAATCATAGAAATATACCACGCAAATTTTTTTTACAAGAATGACCTCCAGTCGCCGAACCATTGGACGACTGTAACCTATCACCCAACGCCCGTGTGACACAGAGGCTATCTGTGGGCCGTTGGGTGACATAATTGCTGTCGCCTAATCATCGGGTGACTGCAGTTCCAGTTGCTTGACTATTGGGCGACTCGAACTTGCCCAATTTTGCAACTGGAACTCTCCCAATTTTGCAACTAGGCCCCCGACAACGCGTGGGGGTAAATGACAATTGTTGTAGATACATAACATTTATAAAATTTTGTGTATGAGTTGTATTTTTTTTAGAAAAAATAGGAGACAATGTCGGTTGAACCATTTGTGATTTTTGTAGATTATGAATTGCTTGTCGTATGTTGTTGTAGTGCAAGAAAATTTGAGAAATTTTATTTGAGAACGATTGGGATAGCAACGTTGGTAAGTAAGAAGGTAATTAATATTGTTATGCAACCAGAAATTCATACATGGAGGAGAACTTATTTTTTTCATGTTGTTGGATGCCTTACTACGCGGAAGAATTGAATGGGGGGGGGGGAAATGAGTTTAAATGCTTTTGCGAATTAAAATAGACTTCATAACACGGCGCACAGGGTTTGGTTACATGCACAAGAATGAGCATCATGCATGATGCAACAAACCGAAGTACTCCTACGATACATATGCATCTTTTAGGAATGAAAATGAATTCGACATTCGGGGGACTAGCGTGGAACACCCTGACCTACTACGTGGACCGAACCATTTTCCCTTCCTTCTGAACTCGGCGTTGAACTCCTCGGTGGCCTCTTTTGTAATGCCTTAGAAGTCATTTTGGCGTTTCCGGAAGTATTTAATGGATTCACATAGATTTCTTTTTTTCTGTTGAATTGCGGAAGGCGGGTGTGGGTTGTGGATTTGTCAAAAAAAGAAAGAGGAGGGTTAGTGGGCTGTCCAGAGTGGGAGCCCAGGCTTTCCACCTCCCACATTGGGCCTAGGTCAGCCCCCTAGGCCCAGCCACCTTGCCCAGCTGCACCCCCCATTGGCCCAGCCGCCCCCCTTTTTCCCCACCCTAGGCACCCCTTTCCTCCCCTTGTGGCCGCCACCCCCACGCTCCATTCTCCCTTGCAATCCTTTCCCCAATTCTGCAGCACCTCCACCCCTTGGCAGCTGAGCAAAAGAGAAGAAGAACGAAGGGAAGAAGAAGAGGAAGAGGAAGGAGGGGGAGAAGAAGACGAGTAGGGTAATTTGTGCTGGTGTTAAGAGGTTCTTGCTGTTGTCTCCAAGGATCACCAATAATTTCCTACCCCTTTTGTTTATAGCACTTTCACGATCGGATTAGTTTTTGGTTAATCATTCGATCTGCGTAGTATGCTGTCTTCTGCGATTAGGGGACCTTTTCTACGAAATCTGGGAATTTCACCTGCTAGAGATTTATATAGGACTTCATTATCTTTTTGTAGAGTTGTCATTCACATCATTCTGATGAACGGTTCAGGAGTTATGGGTGTTACCATGTTGCTGTGTAGTCTGAATATTTAGGTTTGGGCAGTCGGTGGGAATTAAAAGATTAAAAATAGAAGACGATTTTTCCTACAGAACTCATGAATATAAAAGTTGTAGAGGACTCAGAGACATAGTTTTTATATTTTATTCATAATGTTTAGACGATTGGATTGGGCGCAATAGACGTTGGAATTCTGTTGTGTAGCGGAGTTAGCTTCGGAATTCAGTTTCTGTTCATGGGCATGTTCAGAGGCTCTAATGATTTTTATGAATTTTCCTATAATAATAGAAGTTGTAGATAATGCTATAATATAGCTTCTGGTAAAATTTTATAATTTTTGGGAGCAGTGTATTATCGGTGGTGGTCTGTAAAAGCTCTCTGGTCAGAACTTAGAGGCAGATTATATCCTCTGTTTTCCATTATAAATTACACCCTGTTAACGGCAGAATAAAATTATGGTGTCTTCACGAAAGTTGTAGCTTTTTTTCTAGATTTAAAAAATGCTATTTGTTTCTGTTTTCTGTTTATTGGATAAAAAGATATGAAAAAGACAGGCAGCGCTGCTGCAGTGAGCTGAGCGCTGGACCGCAGTTTGAGAGAGAGTCGTTGGGTTTGGGCGTAGTGGGGCTTTACATTTCAGTTATGAATGTTATATTGTGGTTTTGTGCTAAGTGGTGACATGTGAACAAGTGGTTTCACTCCTGACCGTGCTTGAGTCCTTCGCCCCTTCAGTAAAGGCAAGTAAACGTAGCGATTGTTGCTACAGTTTAACTTATCAATTTAATTACCTTTACCACAATTATTAATGCTTGGTAATTAATCCACCTTTAAATAAAGATGTCTTATTGTGCTATATGTATCATTTTACGTGTTGTTGTCCACGTGGTTATATTCCTCATGAATCAATCGTGGTCATATCATGAATGTCATAGCATATCATTTGCATTGAAGCTATGTCACTGCACTAGCCACCATACTTGTACAGCATCATACATTGCCATAATACGGTGCACACTTTTACATTGCCAGGTAAGAGTTCAGTAGATCATTTGCATACATATGCATTTCATGAGGATAAACCTTATTCTGAGGTTTCAAGAGGTATTGGTTTGTGACAGTCACTTGTGGTATGAGGTAATATCTTGTGGTTGCCGTTGGTGTGAGTAGATGAGTGGGCTCATGAGAGTCACTTGTGGCATGGGATATTTTCCTTGTGGTTGCTGTTGGTAGTGGTTGTGGTTTTGGATATGAAAGAGACTACAGTGTGGATGAGGAGAATTGATGGTTAATGTTTTATCATTGTACCACGAGATGTTAAATTTGATGCTTAATTATCTATAGTTGAATTAATTTGTTAAACATTTTGCTTGCTGAGATTTCATCTCACCCTTGTATTCTCTCTCCCAGGTGATCCTTAAGCATGTTTGGAAAGGGTAGAGCAGCACGACACCATTACACAAGACTTCATGAGTTTTGCTGTAATAAGTTAGAGGATTTTTAATCATTTCTTTCTCGTCATTGAGCACTGTAACTTAATAATGCTAGATCATGGGTGGCTTTAGTGGGGTTTGAGTACTCAAGCTAGGTTGATAAGGATGTTATTACATAGTTTTATGTTCTTATGCGGTTTTGCTATTCCCTATTATATGATGCGTTGTCATGCTTCCGTGTAGTCTTTTGTGTCTGGGGAGATGCTGTCGGATTTTATGTGTAAATCCAGTGGGTCGTAAGTGTAGTTTAGTAGCATCTTGGGGTAATGAGGTTCCTAGGGTATTACATCTTTGGCCTTGGCCACCATTTCTCTCTTTTCTCACAATTACTCTCGCGAGCCTTGCGCTCCCTGCGTGTGCACGCCTTGAGATGAGTTTTCATCTCTCGATGTATACACTCAGTTTGTTTGTTGTTGCTACGCTCCTGCTCTCAGATCTCGCAGGCCCTTTTGATATCCAACTCCTCGAAGTTGAGAGCCCACTGGTCATGTGGGTGGATCTCTAGGTCAATCCACTTGCGGTAGCCACATAGCAGTTTCAGAGACTGCGGGTAGATGGGAGAGGCTGTTAGTGCATACTTTAAAAGAGAAACAGTAGGGGGAATGCCGATAGTTGCTTGTGTCCCGACAGCAGTCGGGATAGTCCCAGAAGTAGTTTGCGTAACCCCAATAACGCATGCCCAGGTAAGCTGCTGCTTGGATTTGAAAACTTGTATAGTACACTTACAGTGTCCAGCATCGTAGAAGTGAGGCATCAAGTTCGTCGAGGTTGAACAGTAAGAATAAGTCTTCAAAGGTTACCACGAAATAGCTTGAGTCATGGAGGAAATGCACCACCGTGTATCTCACGGTGAATCTACTTTGCCAGTTTAACTTCATGTTGGACTTTTGCATGTACCAGGTATGCAAAGTCCTGCAAACGAGTCCAAGGTAGGGTAGTTGTGACTCGGGGACCAACGACACTCTGAGAATGAACTTTCATTGCCCGGGAGGCACCTTACTCTTTTTCGGTTGGGCCTTAGCGCCTTGCTTGCAATACATTTTTGGTGTCATCTCCACGGGAGCTGATGCGATGGGATTCTGAAGCAGAGCTTAAGGTGGAGCCACGGGAGCTGATGTGACGGGTTCAGGGCAATGTCCCTCTTAGGCCACTGGATGTGGAGATCACAGCATAGACTGGTCGAGGGTGATATCCCTCTTAGGCCACTGGATGAATGTGTGGACAACATCTCCTAATGTCATAATCTCTTCATTTGAGGACTTCTCAAGAGGGACGGTCTGAAAAAACATCATTAATCATGTCCACCTAGACCTTCACGAAACCGTTCTCTAGTTGGGCACCGTGCATCAGCATCCCTGACAGCCATGGATACGCCATCCCCCATCTAGCGTCATTGGGAATGGAACCAACAAGCTTGACTCTGAGGATGCACGGCGTGGGCTCTACACAACGATACATGATGAGCTAAGGCATCTACCAGGTCTATCTATGTAGCATTCTAAAGAGGTACATTACCTGGATGTCATTGATAGATAAGTGGGCATCGCTATGTTTAGAAATTGGCGTGGTCACGCAGCTACTTTGACGTTGAGGGGGACTGGGTACCGCAACTGATTTTTTGAACCTTTGTCAAATCATTCCATCTTGGTATGGTGATGAGGACCCGTTGCCTTCCAAATATCTTGCAGGTATTCCACAATGCTGTTGTTGCTTTCTTTGGTAGCAGAGGGACCCCATCCGGAGAGACCACCGTGATGGTCATCGGGCCCTCTAGTCTTTTCGATACTCCTCTACCACGCTTAGTTACCCCTGTCTTCGGAGTGTCAGACCTAGATGATGACAACGATGACTGTGTAGATGTCATATCTCTTACAAGAAAAAACTAATTACAGTGAGCTATGAGCATAAACAAAGTTCTGTGAAGCTAATGAAACACACCAGTGTATCAAGTTCTATGAAGTTGGTTATGGCCACAATCTCTTCCTCCTCATTATGTTGCGCACTGGGATAATGGCCATAACTTACTTCATAGATTGACACTCCGAAGTGTGTAATTTGCTTCATGCCCTTTGAAGGCCTATGTGGCATATATTATTGATAAAATGTCCCCTTGGAAGGGTAACATGCCATTTCAAATAGATCTTGTAGCAATAACACGAAATCCTCCTCATCTTGTAGTAATGTATATATTTAGATTTAATTCCAGCATAATTAAATATGGTCAACGCCATCACCCACGGTTGCCGGCTCAAGTTGCGCACCTGCTGGGCGGAGAGGCCCAGGAGACTGTGCAGGGCGCCCTCGTGCCTGATGATGAGCTGCAGCAAGAACCAGTGTGCCGTCGAGAGCGATACGACGTTGGACGAGGACGCCGTAGAGAGAGAGAGAGAAGTTCATGCATGCAACTCCACCGGCCTCCTTCACAAATGGACATCTCATGCATGGATGGATAGGACTTCGCAGATGGATATTTCATGCATGGATGGATAGGACTTCGCGGATGGATATTTCATGCATGGATAGATAGGACTTCGCAGATGGATATTTCATGCATGGATGGATAGGACTTCGCGGATGGATATTTCATGCATGGATGGATAGGACATCGCGGATGGATATTTCATGCATGGATGGAGTTCGTGCATGCATGGGCGTCTTTGGCTCTGTCGTGCGGAGAGGCTCGGCGCGGAGGCTCGACGTCGTGTGGAGACTTGGCGCAGAGGCCCTGACGAGGTAGACGCGGCCAACCCGGACTTCGGCGAAGCAAAGGTCGAGGTTGAGGGCGCTGTCGCAGATACGGAGCCGTGGCGAGGTAGACGTAGCCAACTCGGAAATTGGCGCCGAGCGACGCGAGGAGGCATCGCATCGCTCAACGCGGAGGCGAGCGAACCCAGGCGCTCAACAGGCCATCATCGTTAGATGCTTCCGCCATTTCTGAAGCTTCAACGAGCTGTTCCTTCTGCCCATCCACAGACACTGCGCCATCCGCCTCCCCAAGGCTCGAGTCGTGCACCTGCGAGAGGAGAGGTCCAAGAGGCCGCGCAGCAAGAACCAGCATGCCGTCGAGAGCGATACGGCGTCGGACGAGGACGCCGTAGAGAGAGAAGTTCATGCATGCATGGATGGACAGATGGGTGGATATTGTGGGCGCATGCATGGACGGAGATGCGGATGAACACTTTGGACGCATGCATGCAATGTGGTGGGTGGGCTTGCAGGCATGCATGCGCGCATGCATACGCACAGTTGCGCACAGACTCACAGTTATCATGCAACATGGGTTTTCGAGTAGCACTCACGATGGTGGATCGATGGATCTATCAGATCCACATGGAGACTTACATGCAGAATCGATAGATCTATCAGATCCACATGAGGACTTACACGCAACAACGACTGATGAGCGAGTTGAATTATTCAGAGATGCTCTACCTTTTTCCTACCTTTGGTGGCATTTTTTGTTCTCCAGCATGCCAGGATGTATCCCAGCCCGGCCATGGAGCAAATCTTCCTTGCGGTGGTGACTCCTCTTTGCACGACTTCTTGCCCAGTCCCCATGGACGGCGCCATCTGTTGTGGCTACTGGCCAAACAGTAAAGAAGGGGACTAGTGGAAGGAGAAGAGAGCCAACACAGGGAGAGTTGGTGAGTAAGAGTGAGAGGATCCCCCTCCTCCTGCCCCTCCTGTGGGTTTATATACATGAGTGGGGTAGAATGGGAAATCCTCATTCTACCCCTTAGTACTTACAAAGGATGAGGGTACATTGGTATATTCCTCCACACTATCAGGCCTATTACATATTAGGCTAGTTGCAAGGCCCAGTCACGGGGGGTAGTGCCACCCCCACAACAATTACACTTGGCAATTTCCTTTTAAATAAAGCCCTTCATGATGATCAACACGCATATAATTTGCTTCATCACCTTGTTCTTCCTCGAGCCTGATGCTGTCTCCGAATGGAGGCAACTCATCAAATTGATTGTACTCTTCCTCATCCATGACCTTCTCAACTCCGACAATCATTCTTTTTTCATGAAGAACTATATAGCACTTCTTATTTGTCGGGTCGGTTACATAAAAAACTTGAACAACTTGCCTCAGGAATACGAATTGTTCATCTTTGTATTCTACATGTTCGATGTCCACAGTAGTAACGTTGTACTTATTGACCTTTACACCCCACGGGAGTTGGACCCAACGGCACCAAAAAAGAGGGATCTTGAAAATTATGTAATCAAGCTCCCAAATCTCCTCTACAAGCCCGTAGTACAAGCTTGGGCCAGCGGTACTGATGTGCAAATGAAATACATCTATGCGGACACCTAAGTTGTGCACTGTGCTCTTTCTATCCTGATCTATTGTATAAAATATGTGTCCATTAATGTCGTATCCTAGCCATATCACAATTGTAAATTTTGGCCCTTTTGCTAATCATTGTAGCATTTCACTTGACGACCTCCCAGTCAATCGCACCATCAACCATTCGTTGAACTGACAGTTGTGTTGTCTCGTCATATATTAGATGCCTCATCATAGACGCTATACTAAAACCATCAGTGTTAAATACAATCACAGATGGTTTAGATTTAGAGACCCTATGTATTGCTGCCAGTGCTAAAAACTATCTGTGAAGAGATAATATCATAGACAGTTCATAGTGAGAACCGTCTATGAAGTATCACCAAGAACCGTCTGTAATATTATAAAATATCATAGACGGTTTTTTATTTAAACCGTCTATGATACTTTACAGATGATTTGTATTAGAAACTGTCTATGATAAGACAGCTTGTATTAAAAACCATCTGTGATATGTTTCTCCCCTCGCAATCTCCTAAATTTCATAATCTACCACCTTAGTCCGAGTAGGATTCCGTTCTGAGACACTTTTAGTAAAACGAGTATAACGATTGCATACGGTGCATGTTTTCGATGTTCTCATACTCATTGGAAAGCTAACGAGGAGCCTGATCCAAAAAAAATGAGTAGCTTGCGCTAGCTGCCCTTTAAGAACCCCAAAATTAGCCATCTTTAGCCTCAAATTTGCGTTGCAAGTTTTCAGTTTCTGTTTTTGCCAAAATGTTTGATCTTCCATTAAAAATTTGGGGTTTTCCACAACTGCAAAGTTGTAGATCTCATAGAAACCTTTCCAATGAGCATATATAAGCTGTATAGAACTTTACTATTTTATCTTTTGAGACAAGATGTTTGCATTGCACCAATATATACATTTATTGTCTTCGATAATTATGTGTCATAGATGGTTTATCGTTCAAACCGTCTGTGATAATTATATATCCCTGATCGCTGGGCCCGTCAATTCTCTCCAATCCAATCCCAGCCAACAGAAACCCACCAAACCCCACTCCATGGATTGTAGCACGCATTCCACCAAAATTTTTCCTATTCTCGCCTCTCCCTCCGCTATACATACCCACCCATGGCCTCACTGCTCCCTCACACTCCTCTTCATGTCTCCTAGTGCCACAACTACCGTCTTCCTAAAGTGCAGTAGATCGGCGAGCTCATTGTCTCGTTCTCACTGCCACCACCACTTTTCATTGAGGTCTCCGAATTTGGATGAGATTGTGGTGGATCAGCATTGAAAATTTTGATGAAATCTCTCCACACCATTGTTGGACCCCGGAGCAACAACTCCTGGATCCTCTGTGTAAATCACACTAGTTCAGTATCAGCTAGTGCACACAGTGATAACAGAGACACATATCAAGCACAATGACAAACTTTATTTAACTGAATATGGGTCTGATGGCCAAAGTTTACATCAATGACACTATTGTAGGGGTGGCCCCCACCTAAGCCCAGCAGGCCTGTTAGGAGGTTGTAAGGCCCAAAATGGGACACGTATAATGACAAAAGTGCCCCTAAGGGAATACTCAAATGTAAGGGTACTATTGTAAAAACACTCCCCATGTGGGTATATATATACGATACCGGCCATGGGGGAAACCCTAAGCACTTGCTCACCTAACTCTCCATTACCATACTCTCTCTCTCTCTCTCTCTCTGTTTGGTCTGTAGCCACAATAGGCACATAAGCCAAAATTAAATATAAGCAGCGGAAGGAAAAAACCAAAGCGGAAGAAGCCCACTGAGTCTGCCCACAGGCAAACGACAGTAAGACGTGGCCTACTCATCCAGATCTTCATCGTAGTCGAAGTTGTCTTCCTATGTATGGAGATAGCAAGGTGAGTACAAACTTGTACTCCGCAAGTCACATGGAGAAATGCAACATAATGATAAAGGCAACAAAAGAAGGCATATAGGGTTATTTGAGCATAAAACACCATTTAAAGAAATACAGTAAATATATCGAAATTTCTGAATTTAATACAATACGTAAAAACAATAATTGTAAATGAAATTAATACCATTAGTACAGGCTCCAACCAAACACTAATCTAACCACAGGCATCCCACCCGGACTATCTTTTCCAAAAGATCTGGTATGGATTCCATCCATCCACATGCTTCCAATCACTCATGGATTCCATCTATCCATAAGGTTTTCATAAACCATTTTGAAAAACAAAGTCTAATCCGTGAAAAACTTTTACTCAGCATGCCCATGACCGTGGGCACGGCTATCCAGGATAGATTATACACTCTACAAAGGTTGTACAGCTTTATCCACAAGACATGATCATCCCATATTGCCACCGGATTAACACACTTCTTTTGGTGTGCGGTGAGGAGATCATGACAAGGCCTTTACAATGCAAAGCCTTCAACCTGGCCAAGCCAACACTAAGGTTTCACTCCAGTAAAGAATCTACCAGACTGGGACCCCCTCTTGAGCCAAGTGAGACTTCTCGTGGCCTATGCCACGCTCACTTTCAATCTACGACGAGACTCAGGTTGGGACCCACAAATTAATCAGCTAGGACTGTCACATACCAGCCTTGTGGTAGTACGATAGGGCTTTGTAACAGTAGCTCACAGAATGGTCCTTAATTGACTTATGCTTAACCACATACCCCCTGTGCCCGACAATCAACACTGTGTCACGGAACAGCAATGCATGCATGCACCCACCACCTAACCATTAGCCTAAGTCTAAACCAAATTTCATATTTTATTTCAAAATATTTCATAATCCTTCTTGACTCACCGAAGTCAAGAATACATTTCAAAAGCTTATCATTTTATGGGGAAAAGTTATCCCAAAACAAAGATTATGTCTAAGCAGGTCTAAGCATTTGATGTAAAACTCTCCAGCCAACACTAGTGTACTAACTAGAGTTTCATTCTAGGGTAACAAGGTGTAAGCATTTTCAATATCAAAGGAGGTAATAACAAACATGTATTAACTAAATTTAAAACTGAATTGAAATACATTGAATAAAAATATGCATGCAGAATAATTAAAACAAGATAATTTTATTTGCAAACCGGGATCAACATGATCAAAGTGCGTGACTTGCCTTGCTCTGCAGTCCGGTGTGAGTCGTCATCGAATTCTTCTGAATCGTTGCATTCTACACGCGAAGAACCAAAGCGAATAAATTTAAATAAAATCCAAAGAAAATTCAAAAATTATAAAGTATATATTGACGGATAGATTATGATTTTAGATGAATTTAGGAGAAAGAATCAATAGATTCAGAGCTTGTATGAGGGAGAACAAATATCTAAAAGTTTTGGATATCACATGAAATGATAACAAAATCCGATAAGTACTTTTTGAATATTACAGTGTCGGTTGGCTGTGAGGTGGCTAGTGAACAGGCAAAATGGAATCCCGGTGACGAGGTGAAGGTGGTGACATGGGTACGGCGACGAGGGACGGCGGCAATCACCGGTGGTGAGAGAAAACGGCAGTGACGGCGTGGTATCGACAACGATAGGTTGGAGAGAGATAGTACCGGGTATGGAACATGGAGATGTAGGGTGAGCACGGGGTAGAACATGGTATGGTGAAGCTAGAAAAATTATTGGCTAAGCTAAAAATTCATCAGAGATGATACAATCGATGTTTGAATGATGACGGTAGAGAAAAAGGAAAAACTTGATATCTTGGTGCTCGGTGAAATGAATCTAAAACCACTTGGAAGGTAGGTACGCGAGATGGCTTAGGCGGCTATGGCTAGGTGTCGGAGGCAAAAATTTGTGGATGGTTTTTAGAGAAAAGGAGGGAAGCACAGTGTAGGACGCGATGAGACAATTCTAACAGAGGTGACAGCATAGGCTAAAACTCAACGGAGGCGACAAATCGATGTCGGGAAGTCAAAAACGGCTGTTTCCGCATAAAGCTCGATTTTTGACAGTTGGCCCCACGAAAATTAAATAAAAATGGTAGATAAATTTCTTAGAGGCTAGGACACAATATGACATGAACAAAAATCAAACCGCTCATTGAAAAAGTGGTGTACATGCGAAGACACAATTTTAGTATCGTGGCTCAACAAGGTCGAGAAGACTCAGGGATCTTCATGTGAACGTGTCGAGGCAAACTCAACGGTATAGATGGCTCGGCCAAAGGACATCAGATGGTGGCGGAACGCGGTGGAGAAGACCTTTGGCGATCGGTGGGTTGACGTCGGTGTTTTGGGCAAACGGAGAGGAGTTAGCAGGTGAGGTTTGCAGCAAAACGAAGAGGAGAACACGGGGAACGCAATGCTCACCTCGGTTGTGATGAAACACGCATGGTCAGCCAACGGCGACGAGAGACACAACGGCGTGATTTGGCCATGGTGCTTCGGCGATGCTCCGGTGAAGCTCTAGCGAAGGCGAGGGAAGCACCCTGTAGAACGCGAGAAGGCGAAGCTGGTGGTGTGGTCAAAAGTGGCGGAACTCCATTGTAGGCAGCGCAAACAGCCGAAGAACATCGTTCGGTTGGTGAGAGAAAAATGCCGATTGCGGCGAGGAGGAAGGGAGAGAGGCTTTGAAATTTTTGGGGCTGGATGAGGATGAGAAGGGGCACCCGGTGCTCCCTTTTATAGGGTCGGAGGTGGACCAAATGAGGAGATCCACGAGGCATGTTTTTTCGGTGGCAAGGAATATTCCTGCAAAATGGGCGCATGAAATTGGGGGCTAAGGCCGGGAATGGAAGTGTCTTGATGAGAGGATTTGAATGCCTGTGATTACGCAAAAATTCATTGAGAAAATCTCGAGTTTGAAAGCTTCAAAGACTCAGCCATGGCGCTGCGCGCTTGGGACACTCAAGACAGGCAACGACTTGAAGAAGATAGAGTGGAGAGAGAAAATGAAAAGAAAAAATAACTTTTTCGAAAAAATATAATAAATTCAAAAAATTGAAGAAAATTTCACCAAAATCCTTAGAACCCGAAAAGATCAAATAAAGTAATTTCGGATTTAATTGAAGTTTATTTTAACCATTTAAAATATTTTTATTTTCTAAGCTTTAAATTTTTGAAGAATTTATAAATTTGAACGGGCTCAATCGGAGCTAGAATGAAAAAGAATGGGCTTCTGGAAGTTTGAAACTAAAGAAAAAGGAAAAGGAAGATTTTCTGAATTATTTTTGTACTAAAAAAGGAAGACTATGACATCAGCAAGGAATTGAATGATTTTTCTTTCGAAAAATGAATGTATGATGTTACGGCGACATCAGCAAGGAATTTGAATTTTTTCGCTGAATTATTTTTCAAAAAGAAAATGATTATATTTATCTGACAGGTGACTTTTGCGGACTGGGTTCATAGTAAACTGGGTTCATGGATCAGGGATGGGATTAAATCGGGTGGCACACATTGAATCTAGGCCGTCAGATGGAGATGGAGTGAGTTAAGTGAAGATGGAGAGCCGATATTTAATCGGATGCGGAAAATTGGATCTGGGCGTGACACTTGTCAGCTCGAGGAGAGAGAGGGTTTAAAATTAGATTTAGATTTTCAGAAACTTTCAAAAACACTTAGAAAATAGGAAATAAAGTCTAAAGATTCTATAAAAATTCACAAATATTCATGGAGATGACTTAGACTTAGGAAAAATATTTCCAATTTAAAGTTGGTCTTTTAATTTTTACAAAAATAGTTTTTAGGTTTGAAATTGATTTTTAAATCCACAAAACACAGGAAATCCAGATAAACACCAAATGCTTCCAAATAATTAATTTTACATAATATTTTTTTATAGAAAATCAAAATATCATTTTATTTAATAATATTTTTATGTTTTTACCTAAATTACTTTTCAAATCTAGTGTTTTTAAAAGCGGAAAAATCAGAAAAATCAAAAATAAAATTTGGGCAACCAAAACACTTGTTTTTATTTGAAATTATTTTTACTATTATTATTTTTTTTTAATAACTTGGGCTGTTACAACCGTCTTCCTCCTCGACCCTGACCCTAGTGGCCCTTATGAAGTAGACGGTACACAAGTCTGCTGGTAGCAAGGCACCGTGGAAGTAGCTTGCTACCAAGACGATGCTCAAGTCAGTGCCGGTGACGACGGGTGTCATATACAACTTGCGTGCTGCTTCTTCTATGTTCTTGCATGCCATGTTTAAGAGTTGGGTTCGTAGGATTAGGATATGTGTTCTTGCCATGTTCTTGTTGTGTTAGATGGGTAATCTGCTCGTTATCTTATTGTGTTGTAATGATGGATTCTAATCTTAATGGAAATTGTGTGTGTTATTGTGTTTGCTGTTGCATTTGCTTGTTTTCAAAGGGCATAGCTAACATTTCTTAAGGCTAGCCAAAAAACAGAAAAAAAAAATAGGGTATAAAATGAACTATCATGGACTATTTTGTGGTATAAACTGTCTATGAAGGACTATCATAGATGGCTCAAACTAAAAACCGTTTGTGATACTCACACATCACATATGGTTCTATATACCAACCATTTGCGATGGAAAATTATCACAGACGGTTCTATATACCAACCGTCTATAATACTCGCCCATCACAGATGGTTGGTATCTAGAGCTATCTGTGATGTGTCAGTATCACAGATAGTTTTTTGTTCGAGCCGTCTGTGATAGTGTTCTTCACAAACGGTTCTAGTTACAAACTATCTGTGTTGTATTTATCACAGATGTCTCACAAACGTTTGCAATAATCTTCGATTATCACTGACACATAAATTCAAATGGTTCAAAAAATCATCTGTGATGATAGTACTGAACAGTCTATGATGACTCTTTTTGTAGTAGTGTGATTGTACCAAAGTGGAGCATGGTAATATACCTTGATTCCTTACTTAGGAACAACCACAACTTCACCCTTGTACAACAAGAATTTGACAGGTAAATTCATACACCCATACATAACACTATTGTAGTCTTTCCTTCATTTGCAATGGCCGAGGCTAACTTTTTGGAATCACGTAGGTCATTTAGCGCTTACGTTGCCTAGGGAGGGAGACACAAGGAATCTAGTGCCACACTGCGACGCAGGATGAAATTTTTGGTACCTACTACAACACAATAATCCTATATCACACTTTGTAAAAAAAACGTCTCTAGAACCGACAATATCTATGTATGTAATTTTATTTTTGCAGTGCTACTAATAGCTACAGGGCAATATTTGTGAATTCTACATTTCCAAACATATGTAGGAAATTATTGGCACTAAGACGAAAGGTACAGAGGTTTGCCAACCTGCCAATATTTATTTCATGATTATTAATTTCTATATATGTATATATATGCTAATGACTTTAACACTCCTAGTGACAGCGTAGAATTCAACTCAAGTGCATACGATTTTGATAACCTTGCTGAAGTTCAAGGAAAGCTCTCCGAACTCTTGATGACTGAAGTTATTAACCTGAATCAAGAGTTCAACCTAGCGATAATGATTAGCTGTTTAAACATTTGATATAATTGTAATAACTCAACTGTGCTTAATCAAACAATTTATTCAATTGTACTTCATTCAGTTGTCTAATCCATTTGTGAGATCTATGTAATGATTATCATGTGCTATATATGTGAAATATTTGTTTGTTTTTAGAGGGCATGGCTAGCATTTCTTGAGGCTAGCCGAAAAACAGAAAATAATATAACTATTAAAATAGCTATCATAGAGGGTTTGTAACACCAAACCGTCTATGATATATGATATATCACAGATGGTTTTTGGTATTGGCCATCTATGATATGCATGACGTATGTTGGATAAGAACCATCTGTGATATATGACATATCACAAATGGTTTTTTTGTATTAGCTCTATGATAACTGATATATCACCCACAGTTTTTGGTATTAGTCGTCTGTGATATCTCAGATACCGTAGACGATTAATACAAAAAATCGTCTGTGATATGTCATATATCACAGATGATTTTTTTGAAAAACTGTGTGTTGTAACTTATCAAACGGTTTGAGAACACTCTGTGATAACCACATGTTGTCAAAGACACGTAAATTTAGACGGTTCAGAATTCATCTATGATGACGATTTTGAACCGCCTGTGGTGACCCTTTCTATGGTAGTGAATGAAGGCATGGTGAGGTCGTAGTAAATATCTTATAACCAGTAAATCTGTTATACAGGTTCGGTAGATGCACAATGAGGTCATAAAAACTTTTGTAACGATATAGTAAAGCATATGGAGGCCGCAATAAATATCTTTTAGTGATGAAGTAAATATTAGGAGGTTGTAGTAAATATGTTGCAATAAGTACACAAAGAGATTGCAATAATTCCGTTGCAATCATACGTAAACGCACAAAGGTTTTACTACGTTGGAATATGCCTAGTTCTTTTATTACACCCTTTTGTCGTGTTACTGCATCATCCCTTTAGTTTTGTTACAGCACAGATGCATTTATTGTTTATTAGCGAGACTTATACCATTATATTCCTCTTGCTGATAGTAAGCTACAGGTGAAAATTGTTCGTGAATTAGAGCTGTCAGTCAAAAGTTATGGCTAAAACAAGAAAAGAAATATAATAGTACTAATATGGAACCTATATTTGTCGGTTGGTTATCTACGTATCACTAGTTGACTTGGTCCCCATACGAAGTAGTTGCACGTGGGGTGGGCTGGGCGCGTTCGTTATTACATACATATATGTATATGTATATGTATATGTATATGTATATGTATATGTATATACGTACGACATACGTCTGTATGTATTATGTAAGCTCTAGCCCATCATATGCATAAACTAAGGAGACACAAATCAAGAGAAAATTTATTAAAAATGAACCAAGCATACCTCTATTAAATGGAATATATGCTCCACCACTCAACACCCTGATCTCAGCACCAAAATAATAACAGACATGGAAAAGGCATAATAACTATGCTCTTGTCAGTTCATAGATGGACATATATATAATGAATAAAACTCTACCCTAGCTTAGATATAATTAAAGATCAAGCATATGAACTATACAGGGAGTAACATCTAGCACAAATTTTCCTTTGTTTCATACGAAATATCATTTTATTTGTATGGATTATAAGGTAAAATTTACTAGACATAATACCCAGATAAACATTCCATTCCTTTTCTGCTACTTGACCAAAAACATCGGGATAAAGGAATATACTAAAGTTAGTATATACAATATAAACGACACATAAAAATGTACCGAGATGCACATATCATGTCAAACCAGTTTGCAGCGCATGCATCCCATCAGGTTACTCATTGCCACAGCCCTTCAAAATGGCATAAAAAAATATTGGTGCTTGCTCCACCTTGCTAGCTTCCCAAGCATTTCATAACTAGGAAGTATTACCCCCCACATTCCCCTCTGCTAGTCATCATCCCTCCTTTGATTTCTCTCTCTCTCCATCCATACTGGGGACACTTCTGGGGTCTCCCCCTCACCATCCACCAACCTAGCTATTGCTATCCCTGAGTTTGTACGATAACATACCAAACTTCTCCCCCCCCCCCTCTAGCCCCCATCCCTATGCATCTACCCCCCCCCCCCCCCCCCCTTCACCCACAAACACAAGCCCCTGTACAAGAATCATATGCCACTCATGACCTAATCACTCAGATCCTTCTCACTCCATTTCTCTTCTAACAAGAAGAAGCTTCTCACACAAACATATTTCTCAAATTTGCAAGCTCCTTTGCTCAGCATTATTGTTACAAGTAGTTTTGCAATGGCAACTACTGCCACTGCCCCGGATCTGTCGCTCCACATCAGCCCGCCGTCGCTGCCCGACATGGCCGGGAGCAGCGTTGGCCGTGAGATGTGCCACGAAATGGATCTCTTGGCCGAGCCAAAGCTGTGTCTAGGGCTTGACACGACAACGGCGCAGCGGGACGGGGTGTACAATGGCCACTGCAACCTCCAGCAGCAGCAGCAGCAGCGGCTGCACCAACCTAGCCAGATCCAAAGATTAAAGAAGAGCTCCGGGGGCAGTCCGGTCTTCTCCGGCGGTGCGGCGAGATCTGGGAATGGCGGTGGCAGTGGAAAGAGGAGCTCTAGGGCTCCAAGGATGCGGTGGACGACGGCACTCCATGCTCACTTTGTGCATGCCGTTGAGCTCCTTGGTGGTCATGAGAGTACGTTCATGCATATACATATAGTCATAGATGCAACGCCTTCTTCGTTTCAGTTGTTCTTTTTGCTATTTCAATTAAGAAGCGTTCTTGGTTTGGTTGGCGCTTGTTCATAATCACATGAGCCAAATGTCTAGCTCATATCTAATTTTTCTGGGGTGTCTGTTCAAATTTCTCAAAAAATGAATTAACATGGTGTAATATTGTTTTCTAACTTCTTCCACTAAATGTTTCAGTGCATGACTTCGTTGCAATCTTGTGCACTCCATATTTAGTTTCCGCTTGCTTTCTTGATTCCATTATCAGGGAACCTTCTTTTTTAAAAATGATTTCAAGAAACCTTCTTTTAAAAAATGATTTTAGAAACCTTCTAGTTAATCCAGCTCTTGCTAACCTGTTTTCGCTTTGTCTTAAAATAAGTTCTCTTGATCCAAGTGTAGCTTATATTTAACCACGGTTACATATATCCTTTCTGTATTTGCGCTTTTATGTAGGTTTATTTGTTCAATCATGTGAATTTCGTGCCTAGCTATTTTGGTTATGAAATTAATCAACTTGTTCTATTTTCTAGGAGCAACACCGAAGTCAGTCTTGGAGTTGATGAACGTGAAGGATCTCACACTGGCTCATGTTAAGAGCCACCTGCAGGCAAGTTACTAGAAGTCTTCTCCCCCCCCCCCCCCCCCCCCCCGCCCCCTCTCTCTCTCTCTCTCTCCAGTGTTAGTCTCTCGCTCTCGCTCTCGCTCGCTCTCTCCAGTGTTAGTATTTCATCATTCAAGAAAAAAAACACATAGCCTTGTTTGAAGATTTATAGATCAGCCCCACTCACTATTTTCGTCTTGGTACTGGTTTGTTAGCTGTTGCCAGGTACTTCTTGTCAGTTTCAGCTAATCCTTTGAGTCTAATGTTTATGATTACAACCAGGGTTCAAAGTTTTGGTTTGAAAAACTTTAGAGGGCAGCGAGATGAATGAAAGAATGCAATTTCATTCATTTTGTTAAAAAATTTGGATGAAAAATTTAAAATTTTGATGAAATTTAATTAAAATTTGGATGAAATTTAGATAAAATTCAAATGGGAATAAATTCAGCAAAAATTTGGCCGAACCATTCTTCTTTTGGGGTAGTGAAATGGACAAAAATTCCGAAAGGAATTTTGGCGAAATTGTGATCAATGATTACAACTAGTTTAATTAGCTCTATTACACACTGATACCCTTCTTATGCGCAACAACCCTCGGATCAGATCAGTTTGTGAGATACATCACGAGCAATGAGTAGACTTGATTGCTTGGTTGATTCAACATCGTTATTTTGGTTCTCTCTACGATATTCATCTTTTTTATTCTTGATATCATACACACTCGTAACGTATTTCATAAACTTTGATCTGATCTGGAGGCTGCTGTGCATAAGAAGAGTATCAAAGTATAACAAGCACGTTGCAAGAGTAAACCAAATGACAACAGAAGGCCTACTCTAATCTTTCGCTCTCTTTCTTTCTCTTCTTTGCTCGACTTGACGCAGATGTATAGAACAGTGAAGGGCACTGCCACAGACAGATCATGTGCTGCAGGTAAAATATTGCCGAGATGTTAGTTTTTTCTTTTCAAAGACATATTTTTCTTGTCTGAGTTGATCATTCAGTAAGGTCAAATCACATAATTCTAGCTGAATTATTGGTATGGAATATGTGTGGTTTTGCCTGTGTGTCCCATGAAGCTAGCACTGCCATTGAGGTCGTACCATATATAGTGCTGTTTGTGGAAACATATACAGAATTGTTCCGAGCACACACACACACACACACACACACACACACATATATATATATATTCACATAAATTTCCTTTTATATTATAAATTAATTGGACAGACATGCATACATGGGGTGTTGCAGGCCATGGCAAGATGAGAGATATGGGCTTTCTTAGGAGAGGAGCTGGTGAAGTGGATGGCTTTGATGTGTTTAACAACAACACTTGCAACGCTACCGCCAATATTAGGTTTGCGCATATACTTTACTTCATTAATTACTTCTAATAGTGTACTTAATAATGCATAATTGGGGTGGAATGATATGCTTTGTGTTGTCTTTTTGTCATTGTGGCTCTGCAAGTCTGCAGCTAGACTCAATTTGCCCCACTTGGATGTTTTATTTAATTTGAGTATGTCTATGCATGCATTTAAACAGATATGTTTTATATACATGAATGTTTGAGAGGTATATGGGGGCAGTTAAATTGCAAGGAAGAATTTTGGAGCTATTAGCTTCAATATAGGATGCTATATAGCTCCAGCTATTTGTCCCTTTAGTACAAGGCTTGTCTATAGCCATTAATCTGTACAATGCATGGTAATTAGCTCTATGTCAAAGGTAAAGGTTTGCCTGCAGAAAAATTTGCATTTGAGTCGATTTTGTTGCAATACTTTTTCCTATGTTTACAACATGTTTCGTCCATATATACAACATTGTACATTTTTGCATATTTGCAACATTTTTCACCTATTTGCAACTTTTTTCATGTGTGCAGCATTTTTCCCATGTACGCAATTGCATACATGCACGAAATATTGCATGCATGAGAAATATGTTGCATTCATGGGCTAAAAATATTGCAAACTTGGGTGAACATGTTGCAAATATAGAAAAAATATACAATATTGCATACATGGGTGAAAAATATTGCAAACATGGACGAAAAATATTGCAAACACGAAACAAAGATGTTGCAACAAAATTGACTAAAATGCAAATTTTTTTCAGTTGACTATGCAATAGACAGCCCCATATATAATTAATTTATAATATTTAGTAGGAACATCAATCTCTAAGATGAAACTAAGGGAAGTTAAAAAATTATATTATGAAAGTTTTTTTTATGATGAATCTTCACGTCTTTTTTTATGTGGACTAATAAATGCGACCTTATATAGCGCGGCATTTGTTCTATAGCAGACGTTGTAACGAGGGATTTTGAATTGTACAATGACATTACTATATTTAAGCCCGATGTAGAAGATTAAATTACACATTCTCCTTTCCTGAAACCTTTGTCAGGGATGCATCTGAAATGTTAAACTTTACTAACAGTTGTCTCACAAAACTGTTGTTTCCATATGATTGTTACCAAAACTGCCTTTTAGCATTTAGAAACTAGAGCAAGTACACCATTCAAGACAGGACACATTTGTAAATTTGGTTCTGGACACATTTGTAAATTCGGTTCTGTCCTATATGTATGAATAAATATCATTTAAAAGACTCAAGACAATGTCATTGATTGAGATTACATAAGCCGAAAGCTAGGGTTGGTTATAGCACGTTAGAAACAAAAAGAATAATGGCAGGATCATGAGATCGAATCCTAGAAATACGAATACATATCCACACTAACATGCATACGGGCGATTTTTTGTGCATTGATTCTAGCTAGTATTTATGGAGCGAACAGGGTATCATCATAGCCTAAGAGAGTGGATGGGATGGAGGGATGCTGGGTGCTTTTAAGAAACGAAAAGGAATACATACATACATACATACATACATACATACATACATACATACATACATACATACATACATACATACATACATACATACATACATACATACATACATACACACACACATATATATAGAGAGAGAGAGGATGTTGAAATAGGGCACCATGGTGTCTGAGCACTAACCCTCCCTACCTTTGGATTGCTTTTAGATATATGCAAGTGCAATGATATATAATATATTAGGATGGAAAGTCTCATGAATTATGGATAGAAAGTCTTAATCATGGAGTTTGGACACCATGGTGCCCCTGTTATTTATACTATACACACACGCACACACACATAGAATTACTATTCTGTGTGCAGGTGTAGAATGTATTCCAGAAAGTTACTACCATGTGTGAGTGAAATTACTGCTAGTTTTGTAGTGTTACAACTTATAGTAATTCTACATGTATTTAATAGTAACTTTACTCACACACAGCGTAACTTTTTCAGTGCGTATAGTGTGCGCAGATGTAGAATAGTGTAGCCGTACACATAGGAAGACTCTAAAATTTATGTATGTTATATAACATTTTTTTAATATTTCACAAAGTATAAGTATAAAATCTATGTATGTTATATCACATTTAGATGCGTTTCTTTGGGGGGATTTATTATATAAAAATAGTAACAATTGGAGTGTAATAACTTAATATATTTTTATCTCAAATAACAAATTTACATATCATATTATTTATATATTTATTTTCTAAAGGATGGTTCTAAAAAATTATTAAGAGATTTTCGCTCCAGTAAAATACATGACACTTTTCCCATGATAGGATAATTAACATCAATATAAAATCAAATATTAATTAATGTAAAGTGCTGGTGCCTAACAAGCACCTTATAGTTTAATTAACCTAGCTTTTACGGGAAAATTACAAATGAGCTAGCTTCCTTTAGATTAACTTTAGTCCAACGTTACAAAAAATAGGACTTTTTAGCATTATCATGCAGATTAATGCAGATTAAGATATTGGACGAAATGACCAATATGTACCATGTTCAAATGCTCCTAATAACCTTGGCTCGTTAGTTTCTTGTATAGTTAGGCTGTTAACGGTGAGTACATGAGCTGCATACGCATAGAGAGATAATGACACAATTAATATAAGCAAATTTGGAATAAACAAGCTCATTTTACAAAGCCCACTTCCTAACTCTACAAAATATCTTAATTATGGGGTTTTTGAATGAGGAGGACGTTTTTGGGGGAAATTTTAAGGATTTAATTCAAATTTGAACTAAATCCGAAGGATTTGAATTCAAATCCCCTATCCAAACAGGCCCTTATTTTTTTGTAACAAAACAAGTAGTCTATCTGAAACATCACTTTTGCCTTGAAGGAAAGTATGTGAAATTAGTTTATGGTAATTGAAAGCATGCATAACCATTTTTCAGTACAATTATGATGAACTGATTTGATGCTACATTAACTATATATATATAGATCATAAATTAACATTTTTATTTTTTATTCAGACATTTATTATAAACAATTTCTTATATTTCTTTTTTCCCCAAATGAAAATAAGTATTTCTATTTTTTCAGTTGGCCATCATTTTTCTCTCTCCCCCTGGACCCACCTCTAAAATCTAAATAAAAGCTCCCTCGATCTTTAATAATATATCTCCCAGAGAAGAACAACCGTGGATAGCTAGCTAGCTAAGGTGACAGTTCTGCATATCTGGTGTACAGCCATACTGTCCTTGGCTCGTGATTCCAAACTCCCATGCATGCAAAAGCTCTATTAACGCACCATTGGCATCATGCTGTGCTCCAATTAATTACTCCCGGCCGGCCCTCTGGTGTATACTACATAACACAGCTAGCACAGGGATAGAGCCATCTATGACATACATATATAGCACTCAGGGTGACCATGGGGGGAACATGTCTTTAAAGGAAAAGTAATGTCTAGCTAGCACTATTGCAAAACATTGTACAGCAGTCAGTACTACTACTGGTTGGGGAGATCATGATGCATGGCAAGACTTTCTTTCCCTCCGCCTAACTTGCAGTACACAGTTGCAGCTCAGAGAGAGAGAGAGAGAGAGAGAGAGAGAGAGGAGTCTTGAGAGGTCCCAACATTATGCAAGAGGTTGCATGCAAAGCAGAAGTAGCAGCTAGCTAGCTAGCAGCAGCGGCTAGGAGTGACTCATTGCTGCTGCATGCCATGCCTTATAGTTGCCCTTGTGATCATTCATTCATTTTCGTTCAGGTCAATATCAATTGTCCCCCTGCGCCCATCAGGGCCATTGCGCCAAGTGCTGGCCGGAATCTTTGCATAAAACAAGTAGAAGAAGACAAAGGGCAGCTTGCCTCCATCCATTGGCCTTGACCGGCTGTGAAAGCCTGCATACATCTGCATGCAGTAGTACTACACCCTCTAGCCTAAGCTTAAATACTCGCTTCACATAGGGATTGACTGATCTGAGTGGCGAGCATGGACAAGCCAACTTGCCAGCAGCATTGCATTAACACTCGCAGCACAACACTGCACCGCATGCACTGCTCCTGCTGCTGCTGCTATCTCTTCTGCATCTCCTCCTGTGTTTGTGATGTGTACGCGTCCTCTACCTAGCTAGCTACCCGGCTAGATCCTCTCTTCTGGGCTCGGCCTGGCCTTGCCAGACGTAGTTAATTCCTCCTGTTCTACTTACGTACGTGCTGCATGCTGCTCCATGCATCTTTGTTCGTGTAATCTGATGATTTTAACTGTTTTGCTGCCGGTTGTATTCATTGTGTCTCCTGTGGTGTATATATCCCAAAGGTCACGAGACCCGGCTAGCTCCCTTTTCTCTCTCTGTGCCAGCAGAGATATACGACGTACTAGTAGCCAGCAAATTCTTTTTTATCTATACATATATACGTGCACTGATTAGTCTTTCTTCATGTATGTATTAGCATAATACATATTATATTTGCGTACGTTTGCAGAAGGCAGACTGTAGGGTCGCCGGGGGAGCAGGAGAGCTCCTGGTGCCAGCTGCCATTCGCCGGCCTGCAGCAAAGTGGCGGAGGGATGCCGCTGCCGCGGCCGCTGCCATGCCCTCACCTTATGTCCACTCACCACTACTTGATCAAACAAAACCAGGTGATCATACGGTAACTCATATGCCCCTCATCTAAGCTAACTATGCCCATACCTCATGTTCACTCACTCCTACTTGATCAAACAAAACCAGGTGATCATACGTTAACTCATATGCCCCTCATCCAAGCTAGCAAGTACGCTTATATGCTGTTTAATTCAAAATGTTCCTGTCAAAAGGGAAAAAGTGTAGTGGCGCGAAGAATAAAATTGATGGCGCCGTTGCATTCTGATAGCTTAATCTTTTGGATGAAATGGACATCGCCACAGTTAAGACTGGGTAACTATTTCCTGGATATGTCCCCACAGGATTTAAATTAATTGCAGGATGGCCATGCATTTATATCGAGCACATCCTGCACATTGATTTTTCTGTAGAGGGCTCTGAGAGGCGGCTTAATTAGGGGAGTAATATTTTCAGTGTTGGGGACAAACAGCATATCTTTAATGTTCCTAGCAGTACCCCTCCTCTCTCTTAATTCTTGGAAGCTACTCCCTCCATCCCATAATATAAGTCTATGGATATATAAAATGATATAGATAATTATTATATATATTACCCTTCATGTTATCCATAGACGGTACTAAAGACAGTTCCTACAATAGGTTATCTTTTTATATGTCTCTATAGGCAGCTTTTCCATAACACAAATGCCTTGTTTCTTGTGTTGCAATCGACTGTTGCATAAGAGATGGTCTAACTCTCTATGCTTCCCCTCTCTATTTCACATCATCTCATGTCCTACGTGGCAAGGCTTACAGACAGCTGACGTCACACCATTATACATAGCCTAAAGCTCACCATATGTACAGATCAAGGAGTCACTAAATATAAGTAAATAGTTAATATTATTGGACCATGGATACCCCTATTAAATGACATACTATAAAAACATATTCATTTTTTCACATTAAAGAAGGGGTATATAATGAAAATATTATAATAACTACACATTTGGTATCTTTAATGGACTTATATTGTGGGACGATACTTCTTAAGAATGAGGACTTATATTGCAGGATGGAGGAGTATCATTGTGCCTACAGTGTTGGGGAGTAATATTGGGATTCTTGTTTGTTGGTTTGCACTCTCTCTAGAGTCGATGTATGTCCAAATAGTACCTTCGAATGTACAATGATACTACTGTCTACTAGTGTACATTTACATACAGGTATGCATGATTCTGTATTTATATGGTATCGTCAGCTTCCACCTAGGGTTTCAGCTACATGGCAATTAACTACTAGTAAATCACAACTATTGCATTGCAAATAACCACTTGTGCATGCATGCATGTTTTGAACAGGGATGGAGGGGAGGTGTACAGCAGCAAGACGCTGTCCATGGCCTAGGGCAGGACAAAGGACAGCGTCTGCCTGCAGGCCATGATGAGACGGTCAGGATTGGATCGTCGGGCGCAGGTTTTGCGAAGCGCTGGTCGACGTTGCCATCGTGGCCGTCGGCCCCACAGATGAACGGCAGGATCAGCAGCAGCAGCGCCGCAGAGCAAGCATGCATGAAGCAGCAGCAGGTGCCATCAAGGATACCAAACCTGGAGATCAGCCTAGGGAGGCAGGGGTGGCAAAACAGCATCATGGATCAGCAGCAGCAGCGACAGCGCCACAGCAGCGTGGAGTCCTCGGCGTCCAAAGAGCTAACCCTACTGAAGTGCTTGTGAAATTAATAGCTAGTTAAGTAGTACGTAGTTAATTCCATCAAGAATATTCAAATTGAGTACAACTAAATGGTCGATCGACACTGGTTTTAATGCCATGGGGAGAGAGAGACTGAGAATGAGAGATGCTAGCGAGTAGCTCCTTGGTCTTGTTTTTGTTCTCTGTTATAATTAGCTTTTCTGTTAATTTCTGGTGCATGCATGGTTTAGAGCTGATGATTGAAGAGTGAGAAAGGGGATGCTAGCTAGCTATCTGCGTGTAGCATGACTGCATGAGTATATGCGTGCGTGCATGGTGTTCAAACTTCAAAAGTAGTTGCCTGAAGTTGGGAGTATTTTCCTTTTTTGAAACTACTGGAATCTCTCACCTATCAAATATGATCCGTGTGCTAGCCCGTCAGCCCGTGATGTCTTCTCCAGCTCCAGCTCTGGTGAGATCTGTCTCCATTTCTCTCGTCCTCTCCCTCTATATATCTCTCTTTCTGAGTTGTGGTTGGCGCCGGAGGTGACGAGGCTCCTTTTGGTCAGCACCGAAGCCCGAAGGCGGCAAGGTGGCTGCGGCAAAGGGCCGGCAGGCCTCATCGGGGTGGCAGCGAGGGTAGGTATGGGTTAGGGTTAGAGGTGGGAAGCGAGCGGGCGATTGAAGGAGAATAGAGACCACAGGATCTAGATCGATTGGTGAAAACTGGCCTTTTTTTTGAAAAAATGAAACAGATTAGGGACCGACTAGCACCCAGATATATGATCCAGGCGCTACTGCCGTACACCCATTTCAACCATTGGATCTGGCATGATGGACTTCAGCCGTCTAATCCCCCTTCTTACCCCTGCAACAAAACAGGTCGGTTTGCAACACATTACTACAAAAAAAAAAGTTATCACAGACGGTTCAAAACTGTCATCACAGATGGTTTTTTGAACCATCTGAATTTATGTGCTAGTGATAATTAGACGTTATCACAGACGGTTTGTGAGTCATTTGTGATAAATACATCACAGATTATTTATAAGTAGAACCGTCTGTGAAGAACACTATCATAGACAGTTCTAGCTACCAACCGTCTATGACACTTCCCCATCACAGATGGTTTCGAGCCGTCTGTGATAATTCTTCACAGACGGTTTACACCACAAAACCGTCTGTGATATTTCATTGTATACCTAAATTTTTTCTATTTTTCGGCTAGCCTTAGGAAATGGTAACTATATCATTTGAAAACAAGCAAATATAGCAACAAACATATAAACACATTCTATTTCCATTAATATTAGAATCGACCATTACAGCATCACAAGATGTCGAGTAGGTTACCCATAGCACTGCATACACAACAGGACACTTACAATTTTACAAAGATAAGCTTCACGGCTATAAATTCAAAAAAATACTTACACTATAAGAAACTTTAGGCTAATGCAAGCTGGACTTACACATCCTTCATTAAACTACAATGTAAAACAAGTGGTGCGTGAAAATTTTTAAGTAGCAGAAACAAAAAGGCAACAAACACCATTTTTAGTTTCCATGATAAAATCAACAGCTTCTATATTGACGACTTAGAATAGTGCAGATTTACCATTGCTTTTTTTCCTTTCCATCTTGCTTCAAGTGAAATTTCAGTCGCCCTTGTTGAACCCCTTCCCACCCTTACCTCGCACAAACGAGTTGAAGTAGTACTGGTGATATTGGTTCTTCGAGTAGGGAGATGGGTTAATAAGGGGCGAGAGGTGGGGAGAAGAACGGTGCCTACTATTCGATGCGGAGAGAATGGACGGGTAAGATCGGGATCCTGGGGGATATGTCGCGGATCGGTGACATGGTGGGACATCACAGACGGTTCGGATTACAAACCGTCTATGATAGAGATATCACAGATGGTTCATAATAAAAACCATCTATAATAATAGGAGATATCATAGACGGCTCATAACAAAACAGTCGGTGATAATGGCGTCACAAAGACAATATATCTGTACAATATAAATAGCTAGTCTCAAAAGATAAAATAGCAAAATTTCATGTGGCTTATATATTCTCATTTGAAAAGTTGCAATGAGATCTACAACTTTGCAGTTGAGGCAAAACCCAAATTCCGAAGGGAAGATAATTTTTTTTGGCAAAAACAGAAACTGAAAACATCAAATGCAAATTTGGGGCTAAAGATAGCCAATTTTATGGGTCTTAGAGGGCAACTAGCACAAGCGGGTCATTTTTTGAATTGGGCTTATCGTTAGCTTTCCAACAAGTATAAGAACATCGAAAACAGACACTGTATGCAAAAGTTATGTCCGTTTTACTAAAGGTGTCTCAAAACTGAATCCTACTCGGACTCAGGCGAGAGATTATGAAATTTTGGGAGATTATCAGGCAAGAAACATATCACAGACGGTTTTTAATATAAACCATTTATGATAACTTCATTATCACAGACAGTTTTTTATTTAAACCGTCTGTGAAGTATCATAGACGGTTTAAATAAAAAATCATCTATGATAATTCACAGACGGTTCTTGATAAGAACCATCTGTGATGTCTTGTATTATCATAGACGGTTCGTATAAATAACCGTTTGTGAAAATACCACATAAGGTTATTTATATAAATCGTCTATGATACTTACAGCAAAGATGGTTATTAGGAACCGTCTATGATGTAAGCGTCCAGTTTAGCCTCTTTTGTAGTAGTGACACCACGTGTCCCTTACAATAAAAATGGCCTCTCCCTCCTTGGGTTCCTTTGTTGGGAGATTCCTTCGATCTCACCCACGTGATTCAAAATTTCTTCTCCAAATTCATCCCGATGGCTCATCTGATTCATAAAATCAAGTTCCTACCAACGCCGCCTCGCTCCTCCAGCCGTTGGCCACCACACCACTACAATGGTAGGTAGTTTCATCCATCAGAGATCGACAGCCATTGGATGTGGAGGAGCTAGGATACGAAGAATCGGGATTGGGATGCATAGGCTTGGTGGTAGAACCTATTATAAAGAACCGCAAAGTTAATCAAGTTTTATTAAATGGAGGTAGTTGTCTTAACATCTTATTTATGGGAGCTACAGAAGAAATGCAAGTTCCTAAGTAAAAAATAAAGCCTATGAAGTATGTCTTTCATGGCATAGTCTCAGGATCTTCGGCCAAACTGATTGGGCAAGTGTCTGTACCGGTTACATTTGGAAGTCCTAACAACTTCCAAACAGAAAGGATCTCATTCGATGTGGTTGATTTTGAGACTACATATAATGGGATCCTTGGCCAACTAGCTTTAGCCAAGTTTCTGGTAGCCACGCATCATAGTTACCAAAGTTTAAAAATGTTGGGACCAAAAGGGGACAGAAAGATGGCTTATGCCTGCAGTTGTAATTCTCTTGAACTAGTCAACGAACTTCTGACCAGAAATACTAACCACCTTCTACGTAGGAAAAACACTCAAGACCAAAGGTGACTCCAAAACCCTCTGATCAAATAAAAGAGGTACCTCTCAACAAGAACAGTCCATCGAGAAACATAAAAATTTCATTTGGACTTGAGAATGCCAGTACCATCTTTCAGAAGTTGTTGGTTGGGGCAAGACTTGATCTTCAAGAAAACTCAGATGTATTCATGTGAAAAAAATCTAATAAGCCCAGTGTCCCAGGGAGGTGATTAAGCACAGGCTAACACTCCAGCCTGGCAAAAAACCGACCAAGCAAAAACTGTGGTGTTTTGCACCTGATCTAAAGGAGGCAATCCAGTCAGAGATCGCCAAGCTTCTTAAGACTGGGTTTATTCATGAAGTCGACCACCTAGAGTGGCAAGCCAATCCTGTAATGGTTACAAAAAGCAATGGGAAATGGTGAATGTGTGTAGATTTCACAAATCTTAATAAAGCTTGTTCTAAGGATGATTTCCCCTTGCATGCATTGATCAACTTGTTGACTCTACTTCTGGTAATGAGTTGTTAAGTTTCTTAGATACTTATTTCGGGTACCCCCAGATTAGTATGAGCAAAGAAGATGAACAGAAAACTTCCTTCATCACACCATACAGACCTTTCTGCTATGTGAAAATATCATTTGGTCTGAAAATACTGGTGCTACTTTCCAAAGGTTAATGCCAAAAAAAACCTTTAGTCCACAGATCGGTTGGAATTTAGAGGCCTATGTTGTTGATTTGGTTGTAAAAAGTGTCAACATCAGGGACCATATTTCTAACCTACAAGAAACTTTCTCTAACTTAAGAAGACACAACCTTAAGTTAAATCCAGAGAAATATGTGCTCGGAGTTTTCTCTAGAAAGTTTATTGGTTTTCTAGTTTTGACTAGAGGAATTGAAGCTAATCCAGAGAAAACAGCGGCCATGGAATAGATGCACCCTCCGACCACAAAGTGAGAGGTACAAAAACTCACTAGCTATATGGCAACATTAAGTTATTTCATAGCATGGTTAGGACAAAAAGGATTATTTCTTTAAACTTTTTCAGAAACATGGAAGTTTTGAATGGACTATAGAAGCTAATGATGCCTTCAAAAATGTTAAGGAATATTTGGCAAGTGCCTCGGTTTTAGTCTCCTCTTCAAATTGGGAGAATCATTACTCTTGTACTTGGTTGCCACACCACAGACAGTCAGTGTAGTACTAGTCATTGAACGTGACAATATCCAATGACTAGTATGTTACATAAGCGAAGTCTTACATGAACCAAAAGAAAGATACCCAGAAATACAAAAATTATTATATGCCCTCCTTATGACATCAAGCAACCAAAGGCACTACTTTTAGGCCCACAACATTGTGGTGCCAGCCGGGTATCCTCTAGGTCAAGTTCTCCAAAATAGGGAATCGTTAGGATGTATACCAAAATGGATGATTCAATCTAGGGAGTTTGATCTCCATTTTATTTCACAAACAACCATTAAGTCTTAGGCTTTAGTAGACAATACTACAGACAGTCCTATCACAGACGGCTCCTAAACCGTCTGTGTTTATGTGTCACTGATAATAGGTGGTTATCACAGACGGCTCCCAAGACATCTGTGATAACTTACATTACATACGATTTTTGAGAAAAAAAATCATCTGTGATATACATAATATCACAGACGGTTAATAATAAAGACCGTCTGTGATTCTCGATTATCACAGACGGTTTTTGTTACTAACCATTTGTGATATGATTCATATCACAGACGGTTCGGTGTTCCGAACCATCTGTGATATACAGAATATCACAGACGGTTAATAACAAAAAACCGTCCGTAATATCGTTCATATCACAGACGGCTCAGTGTTTGAAACTGTCTGGGATATATATATATCACAGACGGTTTGCGACTCCGAACCATCTGTGATAACTACTTCAATAGCAGTTTTATTTGCTGTTTTTCAGCTAGCCTCAGGATATGCTAGCCATGCCCTCTGAAAATAAGCTACATCACGTATATAGCACAGATGAATGAAACAAACGGCCAGCAGATCACACACACACACACATATAATGAAAATCGTTACACAGATCTCACAAATGAATTAAATTGACTGAATTGTTTGATTAAGCATAATTGAGTGATTTGTACAATTGAATCCAATGTTTCAACATCTAATTATTACCATTGCTGGGGTGGAACTTTCTAGTCTTGTTTATGACCTCTGATAGCAAGAATTCAGAGAGGTTTCCACGAATTTCGACGAGTTTGTCGAGATCATATGCACTTTCGCCGAAATCCACCCGCTGTCGCTAGGAGCAATGTTAAGTCATTAATTATCATGTGTTTGTATATATACATATATATAATTAGAAAATAATAATTATTGGAAGGTTCACAAACCTCTAGATCATTCGTCTTAGTGTCCATGATTTCCTTCGTATGGCGGTAAACGTAGAATCCACATACGTTGCCCTGTAGCTGCTGGTGGCACTACAAAAATAGAATTACATACATAGGTATTTTTCAATTCTAGAGGCATTATAACAAAGTGTGATATAGGATTGTTGTGTTGTAGCGGGTACCGGAAATCACGTGTTGTGTCGTAGCATGTCACTGTATTTGTTGTGTCTCCCTCCTAGGGCAACATAAGCGGTAAACGACCTACGTGATTCGAAAACGTTAGCCTTGATCATTACAAACAAAGGAAAGATTACAATATTGTTATGTATGGAGGAAATGAGTTTACCTGTTAATTTCTTATTGCACACAACTAAAGTCGTGGTTGCTCCTAAGTAGGTAATCAAGGTATATTACCTTAATCCACTTTGGTACAATCACAATCAAAATCCAGTGAGACCTAGTCATGTGTGTGGCCATAGTGATTAATCCTAAGTTCATGCTGCATATAAAGTACAAATGAAACTTGTGTGGCAACTAGTGAAGCACTTACCCTTAGTTGAAGGGTACCATGATGTAGTCCTTGTCGCTGTGAGCAATCAATCCCCTCGTTATGTAATCTTGAACGAAGAATGCATTTTCGTTGATAGATTGCTTAGAGATCAAGTGTGGGTCGAGGAAACCCACCGGTTGTCGCCATCGCCGGACTTGTTGGATCATGTATCTATACATAAGGAAAGAGTAATGACATTTATCGGTATAACGTGAATGTAGAACTTCATTGTACAGTACACTTACAGTGTCCAGCATCATAAAAGTGAGGCATCAAGTTCGTCGAGATTGAATAGTAAGAATAAGTCTTTGAATGTCACGATGAAGTAGCCCGAGTCGTGGAGGAAATTCACCTCTGTATATCTCACAGTGAATGCACTCTGCCGGTTTGGCTTCATGTTGGACATCTGCATGTACCAGGTATGCAATATATTGCAAACCAAACCAAGCCGGGGTAATTGTGTAACATCCCAAATTTGGCTTTCTGGAAAAAAATTAAAATTAAAATTAATTATTTTAAAGTAATTGGATTTTATTTGGCTTTTATTTGATTTTCTGGTTTTTCTGGAGTTTAAAACCTATTTTTTTAGAGTTTAAAAAGGTATTTTAAAATATGAAAATTAAATACCAACATTAGTTGGAAATAATTTTATTTAGTCCAAAATATGTCCAGGAGCTTCTGTGAATTTTTCTGGAATTTTTCTAAAGCCTAAATAATTTCCTAGCCTTTTCTGAAAATTTAAATCAAATTCTAAAAATCAAAATCCCATCTCCTCCCTCCAGCCGACACGTGGACGGCCCAGGACCGCCCACGTCTCCCCTCGGCCCCATCCAGGCCGCACCTCCCCTCTCCTCTCTGACTCGCGGGCCCGGCCCGTCAGCCACCCCGCCATCCTCTCCCCTCGGACCGACACCTGGCCGGCCCGATGCTCGCCGCGTCGCCCGTGCTGTCCATCCGGCCGTCCCCTCCCACTTAGACCTCACCCGCCGCCCGATCCGCCTCCGGTCCACGTGGCTGCAATCCACACCGCTATCACCCCGCTCCCCTCTCCTCTCTGACCCGCGGGCCCGCCTGTCAGATCCGTCGTCTCCGCGGAGCCGCCTCCTTCCTTTTCTTTTCCCCTCTTTCCTTCTTTGCGCCGGCGACTGAATCCGAGCCGATTCCGGCCCTTCCTTCCTCGCTCCCTCCGGTTTTGGAAGCCCTGAGCGACCGCGCGACCAAATCCCCGATTCCTCGTGCATCTCTTTCCTTCCGCGCCCCCTTATTTCCTTTCCTCCCCTCTCCCTTCCTTTTCCGGCCGCCAGCACCGGCGAGCGATTGCCGCTCCCCTGCTCCCCCTTCTCCCCTATAAATAGCCCCCTCAGCTTCGCCTTCCTCCGCCCAAAACCCCGACGCACTCCACCTCCCTTCCCGAACCCCGTAGCGCCTCGCCACCGTGCCACCTTCCTCCCCGAGCTCCGCCGCTCCCCGGTGAGCAATCGCCGCCGCCTCGGTCCGCCCCAGAGCCCGCCACCGCCACCTCGAGCATCCCCGTGCGTCGGCGAACCCCTCCGACCCCTCGGGCAAGCCTTCCCGCCGCCGGAGCACCGTCGCACCGGAGAACCCGAGCGGCGCCGTCGCCCTTCCTCGTCGCTGGCCGTCCCCGCTCATCGCCGCACCTCGCTGACCCCTCCACCAGCACCGCCTTCACCCCGGGAGCGCATTTTGGGAGTCACCAGAAACCCTCCGGCCACCTCTCGCCGCCAGCAACCCCACCTACGTCCACTACTGTCCGGCCCCCTCCGGCAGGTACCTCAAAAGGCTAACTTGCCTATATGGGTAGGCAAAGCCTTCCCGCCCATCTGGTTAGCAGCGCGCTCTCTCCTTCGCCTGGGCTCCCTCGGCGCGCGTTCAAGCCCCCGGCTCCGCACGCTGAGGTTGAGCCTTTCTTTCATTTTTTCCGCGCTGACAAGTGGGTCCCACCCGTCAGCGGCCGCCAGTCTGTGTGGACCACTGTCGTCTGGGCCCCACCCGTCTGTTCTGGTCACTGACATATGGGTCCGGAGTCCAGTGGGTCCCACATGTCAGATGCTGAGCCAGTGGGCTCACTGTCCAGTGGGTCCCACATGGCAGAGGCTGATCCCGTGGGCTCACTGACCCATGGGTCCCACCTGTCGCAAACTCAGAGTAAAAGCAATAAAATAAAGGATTAAAATTTAATCCTTCCAGTGGGCCCCACCTGTTAGAAATTTCCTAATTTCTGGATTTATTCAAACTGAAAACTTCAAACAAGCATAACTTTCTCATTTTAACTCCAAATTGAGCCATTTAAATTTCTAAATTCATCTAAAATCATAATCTATCCAAATATGGCCTCTATTTGAGTTTTTGAGTTTATTTGATTTTTGTTTGTATTTATTTGTTTTGTTGCTTCGTCTTTTCCCGCGTAGATTCCAACGTTGTCGACGATCTCTCCACTTCGCAGCAGGAAGACCCAGAGAACCTGCAAGAAGGCAAGTCTCCTTTGATCATCTTGAATCTATGATTTTGAAATGTTTTACTTATTTTAAATTATGTGCATTGCTATTTGCATAAAGCATTAGTTCAACTATTAAGGTATTAGTTACCCCAAATTTTGTTATGCCCTCAGTTGAAATTGAATGCCATGTACCCTTGTCTCCCTAGAATTTCCTTTGGCTCTTTAGTGAGAGTATTATAATCAATTGTGAATAATAGAATGGTAGTATAATGCTTAGTCATGCTATGTAATACCCTTGAAATCTTGAAAATGGGAAATTATGATTTATTGTAATACCCTTGTGTTTACAAATGTAGTGGTAATTGGAGTTACCACTGTTCTTTTAAAATAAACTAAAATGTGAAAGTTGGTTTAGATTAGGGTGGATGGTTGGTTTGGGTTGGTGCAGTTAGCACGAGATCTTGAAAAGTGTATGTTCCACCCTAGTCGATTAAGGACCGACGCTTGTGTTTGTCCAGACTGAGCATTAACCGTACAACCACAAGTCTATATGGGTACGACCTAGCTGACTAACTTATGATAGTCTAGTTTAGGTGCCACCAGTGGAAAGTGGGTGCCAGGGATGGACTGGTTATTCATAGTGAGGGACAGGGATTTACTGTACTCATATGGCGCAAGAGGGGGCTTCGGTTCGGGCAGTTAGCCTACCTGCGGTGAAACCTCAACGGGTGGTATCTAGCTAGATTAGAGTAAGGTAAAGGCTTTGTGATATTTTATCTGGGTCTCATGCCAAAGGAAGCGTGTTGACTTTTAGGATAATTTATCTCTTGTGGGTAAAGCTGTACAACCTCTGCAGAGTGTAAAACTATTTGAATAGCCGTGCCCACGGTCAAGGGCGGGCAAGGAATGCATTCACATGGTAGATTTCTGATTTTGGTTTTAAAATCAAAGTTTTGTATTCCGAGAGTGGAGGGAACTCTCGGAAGGGTATCCTGGCAGTTGGAGCCAGAGAGGGTGGATGGAACCCGCAGTTTAAACTTGACCAATTGTAATTGGTTAGCTAGTGTTGGTAGTTGGAACCTTCACTAGAGAGTTAATGATAGCTCTGTTAAAACATTTACTTTATTAAATTGATGCCTTTGAAAGTAATTAGTAGTAATTGAAATTAAAACATTGCTTTGTGCAAAAGAACCATATAACCTTCCTTTGTCAAGCCTTACATCTATTGCATTTTTCCCAAGACTTGCGGAGTACTTTATGTACTCACATGCTACACTCAAACATAAAAAGCAGAAGAATACGAAGCCCAAGAAGGAGACTACGACTACTTCGCTGGTGGCTTCGACGAAGGATCCCAGGAGTTCTAGGTCGCGCTTCCCAGTCAACTGCCTGTGGCATATTGATGGGTCTACTTTGAATTTACCTTGCTTCCGCTGTATTCTGGTTGTGTGAGGTCTTGGAACCTCCAATGTAATAATGAGACCTGGTGGTTAGTACTCTTTATAATTGTAATAAATGCGTTGTTGGTCATGAATCATTTCTGTTTAACTGTGTGCACTAGCTTTGATCTGGGACTAGTGTAGTAATACACAGAGAGTCCGGGTTTGGAAATCCGGGTCCCGACAGAGGTGGTATCAGAGCCAATTTGACTGTAGGACGTGACCTAGATTAGGAAAGGCAAACCATAAGGACTTATGTTTGTAAAAAGAATATATTAAAAATATATAAGCCTCTTTGCTCTACTCTCTTCCTACTTAGAATCTCGTTCTTGTCTCTGAATTCCCTTGTTAAAATCTTTTGACTAATCTTCTCCTTTATTTCAACTTTGTAGATGGCCGGTTCAACCTCCGCCGCCCCGTGGGACTACTACTCACATGGAGAGGATGCTGGAGCATTCGCTAGCCTTCTGCGGCAGCTTATGCAGTGTCTGGAGTACCGTCAGTCGCCCATTTTCAGGGGGCAGAAGGCTCGTATCCTGGACCGTGACTCTTGGTCGATGGAGGTATTCCTGTATGCACGGGAAGGGGAATTCAAATCCCACACATACCCCATCAAGCATCCTCGGTCCCGCTGTTTTGATGCAGTCCAAGATGCGGCACGCCTTGCCATTGATGAATTGTGCCATCTGCACAAGGATGCTGTGCACCAGTCCCCTTTTTGCTTCTTCATCAACCCTCGAGTGGGACAGAGGTATCCAGATCCCTTTGATATTCCAGTTGATGACCCTCGACTGTCGCACCAGATACAGCTCACGCAGGCGATGGCAGTCACTTATACTAGAGCTTTGGAGGAGATTGGACAGCTACGGATGCTGCTCACTTCCAGCTATCACCACTCCGACACTCTTCGTGCCCAGCTTCTCCGGAGTCAGGCAGCAGAGTTCGAGCTGGGACGTCTCAAAGCTGTAGCTGACTACACGCCGTCCTCGCCCGTGCCAGCTGTCGTCCCCAACAACCAGGCACCGGCTCGACTTTCGGGACTCCGCACCAGGCTCACCGCACGCAAGAAGGTGCGACGTCCGAGTCCTCTACCCGACGTCAACATCGGCGAACCCAGCAAGAGGCGCAAGCTTTTCCGCTCTCGCTCTCGTTCTCGGTCGACTGCCTCCAGTCGTAACCGTGCCTCGGCCGAGTGTGATTGTTCGCGGCATCATGTGAATGAGCGCCAAGAGGACCCGGAGGAGGACCCGGAAGAGGACACAGAGGAGGACCCGGAGGAGGATCCGGAGGAGCGCATCATCGTGGAGGATGAGTAGTTAGTTGAGTCAGTAGTACCCAAATAAATGTCCACGTTCTTAGAACGCTTTATTATGCTTTGGTGTGCTAGATGGACTGTACCAAGCCTTTGTGCACTTGTGGTACAGCCATTCTTAAAACTATCGTGATTGCAATAAAAGTTTTCCCTAAGTGGCTGCTAGTTTCTTCTTGTGTGTTGGTTGGGATGTTATTAGTTTCCCCTAATCTCTTACCTATGCTAGTTCCCTCTTACCTTTTGCTAACCCTGGAACCGCTTCAGATGGTGAACACAAGGAGCAACCCTGGCAACAGCCGTGACGCCAACAATCAGCTAGACAACAACATTCCACCACCTCCTGCCCAAGCGCCCAACTTGGAGCAGATGATGGCCATGCATCTGCAGCTTCTGCAAGCCTTAGCTCAAAACCAAGTACAACAAGCTCCGTAGGCACCCAACCAAGCTCCGCAGTCTAAGTTGGGAGAATTTATGAGGACAAGACCTCCTACGTTTGCTGGATCAGTGGACCCCTTAGAGGTAGACGATTGGATCAAGGATGTGGAGAGGAAGTTGAACTTAGCTCAGTGCAATGACCACGAGAAGGTGTTGTATGCTGCCCACCAACTCAAAGGAATTGCTGCTAATTGGTGGGAAAACTACTGCGCCGCCCATCAAAATGTACAAACCATCACTTGGGATGAGTTTGTGGAGGCTTTCCGCACTGCGCATATTCCTACGGGAATAATGGAAATGAAGAAGAAGGAATTTTACCAACTGCAGCAAGGAAACCTCAGCGTTTCGGAATACCTGAACAAGTTCACCCAACTGTCCAGGTATGCGCCAGAGGATGTCACCTCAGATGCAACCAAGATCTGGAGGTTCATGCAGGGACTTGATCCCAATCTCAAGGTGCAGCTAGTGTCTAATGACTACCCAACTTTCCAGCACATGGTGAACAAGGCCCTCGTACAAGAAGATGCCCAACGTCAACTGTACGAGACTCGGAAGGGGAAGTTCCAAGCTCAGCAGGGAGCAAGCAGTTCTCGGTTTCGCCCCAATCCTCCTCAATTCAATAGGCCCTCAATGCCAAGTGTGCCAAGGACACCATCGGCAGGACCTCGTCCAAATCCGTAAGCTCCTAGAGCAGGCAATGGTGGCCAACCACAGCAGAATAGGACTTCAGCGGCAGGAGTGTAGTGCTTCAACTGCAAGAACATGGGGCATTATGCCAGCAACTGTCCCCAGAAGCGCCCAGCTGTGACCCCAGTTCGTTTCAACTTGGGGACTACACCAGCGCGAGCTCCAACTGCAGGACAAGGCCGTGGGGCACCGCAAACTCCAAGGACGCCGCAGGCAATGAGCAGAGGACATCTTAACCATGTCACTGCGGAGGCAGCCCAGGATGCACCCGACGTAGTTCTGGGTAAGTTCCTTGTCAACTCAGTACCTGCATCAGCATTATTTGATTATGGAGCTTCGCATTCTTTTGTGTCAAAAGATTTTGTTGAAAGATATAATTGGGATGTGCGGTTGCTTAAGAACCCTATGCTAGTCCAGTCCCCTGGGAAGGAAATGAGGACTAACACAGTTTGCCCTAGCGCAACTGTGGATATAAATGGAGTACAATTCCTAGCGAATCTTATTATAATAGATTCCAAGAGCCTAGATGTCATACTTGGTATGGATTGGTTAACCCAGTATAAAGGGCAGATAGATTGTGCCGATCGTGCTGTCACTATTACCAACTCGGATGGAATCCAAGTAAGGTATAAGTCAAACATATCTTCTCAAAATAAGTGTGGATTGAACAGTTTGAAGGAAGTAACTTTGGAAAAGGTGCTTATAGTAAGTGAATACCCGGACGTGTTTCCTGAAGATTTACCCAGAATGCCACCGGACCGGGAAATTGAGTTCGTCATCAACCTAGTACCTGGAACCGCTCCAATATCCAAGAGACCTTATCGTATGTCTGCAAATGACTTGGCAGAAGTTAAGAAGCAAATCGAAGAGTTGCAAGATAAAGGTTTTGTAAGACCAAACTCGTCACCCTGGGGAGCACTAGTACTCCTAGTGAAGAAGAAAGATGGTAGTCTACGCATGTGTGTAGATTATCGATCCTTGAATGATATGACCATTAAGAACAAGTACCCTTTGCCCAGAATAGATGATCTGTTTGATCAGTTGAAAGGATCATGTGTTTTCTCTAAGATTGATCTTCGATCAGGTTATCACCAATTGAAGATAAGACCAGAGGACATACCCAAGACAACATTTGCTACCCGTTATGGATTGTATGAGTATACAGTGATGTCTTTTGGCCTAACCAATGCCCCCGCATACTTCATGAATCTGATGAATAAGGTGTTCATGGAATATTTGGATAAGTTTGTGGTTGTATTCATCGATGATATTTTGATATACTCCAAGAATGAGGAAGAAAATGTAGAACATTTGAGGATAGTTTTGGAAAAGCTCAGAGAAAACCAGTTGTATGCCAAATTTAGCAAGTGTGAGTTTTGGTTGAAGAAAGTAGCCTGCTTCCTAGGTCATGTGATTTCTGCAGGAGGAGTGTCCGTAGACCCCGATAAAGTAAATGATGTGCTCAATTGGACACAACCTAAGTCAGTATCTGAGATTAGAAGCTTTTTGGGATTGGCTGGTTACTATTGTCGCTTTATTGAAGGATTCTCCAAGCTTGCAAGACCTCTCACCCAGTTACTAAAGAAGGAAAAGAAGTTTGAATGGAGTAAAACATGTGAGGATAGTTTTCAAGAGTTAAAGAAGAGGTTAACCTCTGCTCCAGTGTTGACACTTCCAGACATTAGAAAGGATTTTGAAGTCTTTTGTGATGCCTCAAGGCAAGGATTAGAATGTGTTCTGATGCAAGAAGGAAAGGTAGTAGCATATGCTTCAAGGCAATTGCGACCTCATGAAGGAAACTATCCAACCCATGATTTAGAGCTTGCTGCCGTGGTGCATGCTTTAAAAATATGGAGGCATTATTTGATCGGTAACCGTTGTGAAATCTACACGGATCACAAAAGTTTGAAGTACATATTTACTCAACCTGGTCTCAATATGCGACAAAGAAGATGGCTTGAGCTAATAAAGGATTATGATGTTGGGATACATTATCATCCAGGAAAGGCCAATGTAGTAGCTGATGCATTGAGCAGAAAGAGTTACTGTAATAAGCTGTGGATAAAGGACAGTATGCCTGCACTTCAAGCAGAATTTCAGCGGCTTAACTTGGAAGTAGTAGAGAAAGGATTCCTGGCAACTTTAGAGGTTCAACCCACTCTAAAGGACCAGATCAAGGCAGCTCAAGGAGAGGATAAGTATGTCAAGGAAATTAAAGAAAACATGAAGAAAGGGAAAGCACCAGGATTTTCAGAGGATGAAGAAGGTATCATTTGGTTTGGGAAAAGAATTATCGTACCTGAAAAGAAAGAGATAAAGGAGTTAATTCTGAAGGAAGCCCATGAATCTGCATACTCAATCCATCCTGGAAGTACAAAGTGTTGGAAATATGCCCTAGAGGCAATCATAGAGATGATGATATTTCGTTGTATCCATGATTTAATAAATGTTCCTTGAATATTGCCTTTGTGTTGATTAACAAGTATGTGACTTGTTTGTGAAACTCTTTACTTATATGGTTATTCTAAAGTTGTCCCTGGTCGGAGTTCATGTGAGGACACACGTGAATGATGGATTAGCACATGTATCGGTTGATGACCATGTTTCACAGGTCATAGACATGGAGATGTCAAACCAATAATGTGGACACATGTTTAGAACATGGGGTTGGACCGACCCAACATGAGACATAACAATTATACTTATGATTCTCTCTCTACACAATGTGTACGCCTTGTCCTTAGACCTGAGATTGTCGCATGTACTTGAGATGTGAATCGACCTACTTAGGGGCTATCAAACGCTACTCCGTAAATGTGTAGTTATAAAGGTAGTTTTCGGGTTTGTCATGAAGCATGCTGCGAGGCATGGTCAGTCGAGATGGGATTTGCCCCTCTCTATCTGAGAGAGATATCTCTGGGTCCCTCGAGTGATCGGATCCAGAAATGCATGGCCATGCTACTTAAGGTTAAGAGTTAACCTAGTAAGGGATTCCGGACCATAGGATCGAGAAAGAGTGGTCAGCTTGGAGCTCGACCAAATATCGTGAGGCAAAGGGATTGGCATGTACATAAAGTTGTGATGGTTCGTCCGATATGATCTTTGTGTATGTTTAGGAGTTGGCACGTCTTGCTAGAGGCCACTGCCAACTATTGACCAAGTATGTGTACTCGCGTCATGTCTAAACATACGTGAACCTATAGGGTCACACTTAAGGGCTGAAGCCTAATTCGGATTGGATCCGGGTTAGACTGGGTATTGAGTCCTAATGGGCCTCCATTCGTAGAAGCCCATTGTGAGGACGTCTATAAAAGGAGGGCAAGGGCGCACAAGAGAGGAGAGTTTTTCGTGACATCCTCAAACCCTGGCCGCCACCCCTCCTACGCCCTGGGCGCTCGCGCGGATCTAGTAATCCGGCGTGCGTCGCTTCCTCCCGTACGTGTGGATACCTTTTGGCGGCGCTGCATCTGTAGCGTTTGGACGAACCGCAATAGAGGAGTTGTACGTGGGACGCCGCGACGTGGACGAGGAAGTAGTACGACTACTCTGCCCCGACGTGCTGCATCGACGTAGTACGACTACTCTGCCCCGACGTGCTGCATCATTCCGCACCTACGCGTCTAGTGGTAATTCTGTGATCTATAACTGCAGTGTTCTTGGTTTACGGGTAGAATTTTTTTAATTTGCGCTAGCGTAGCCTACCCGTAGTCCTTCACAAAGATGTACCAAGATCTCAAAGAAAGGTATTGGTGGTCAAGTATGAAAAGAGAGATTGTGGAGTATGTAGCTTTGTGTGATGTGTGCCAGCGAATTAAAGCGGAACATCAGAGACCGGCCGGGCTTCTACAACCCTTGCAGATACCTGAGTGGAAATGGGAAGAAATTGGAATGGATTTTATAACCGGGTTACCAAGAACAAAGTCAAGACATGACTCCATTTGGGTTATTGTGGATCGTCTGACAAAAGTTGCCCACTTCATCCCAGTGAAGACCACATACTCTAGGGAATATACTCGCAGAGTTGTTTATGTCCAGAATCGTGTGTTTGCATGGAGTTCCAAAGAAAATTGTGTCAGATCGAGGGACTCAATTCACCTCAAGGTTTTGGCATAAGTTACATGGACTTTTGGGCACAAATCTGAATTTTAGCACAGCATATCATCCACAAACAGATGGTCAAACAGAAAGAGTAAATCAAATTTTGGAAGATATGTTGAGAGCTTGTGCTCTAGCAAACACGGCTAAGTGGGATCAAAGTTTGCCCTATGCGGAGTTTTCCTATAACAACAGCTATCAATCCAGCTTGCAGATGTCTCCGTTTGAAGCTTTGTATGTTAGAAAATGCAGGACACCGTTGTATTGGAAAGAAACCGGAGAAGGACAAGTGTTTGGACCAGATGTGTTGAAGCAGGCAGAGGAACAAGTTCGTCTGATCCAGGACAGATTAAAAACAGCTCAAACCAGGCAGAAAAGCTATGCGGACAATCGTCGAAGAACATTAGAGTTTGTACCTGGAGATCATGTTTATCTGAAAGTTTCGCCTCTCAAGGGAATGCGACGTTTTGGAGTTAGTGGAAAGCTTGCTCCAGATTCATTGGACCCTTTCCTGTGGTAGCGAAAAGGGGAGAAGTTGCTTACCAGCTAGAGCTTCCACCTCAGTTGTCAAAGGTGCATGACGTCTTCCATGTGTCCCAGTTAAGGAAGTGTCTCAGAGTGCCAGAAGAGCAGATGCCACTAGATGAAGTGAACTTGAAGGAGGACCTAACCTATCGAGAGTATCCTGTGAAGATATTGGAAGAAGCAGAACGTCGTACGCGAAGCAAGGTCATCAAGTTTTGTAAAGTACATTGGAGCAACTATTCTGAGTCAGAAGCAACATGGGAGCGTAAAGAGGATTTAAGAGCAGAGTTCCCCAATCTTTTTCCCAGTCCATCCGAATCTCGAGGACGAGATTCTTTCTAAGGGGGTAGGTTTGTAACATCCCAAATTTGGCTTTCTGGAAAAAAAAAGTAAAATTAATTATTTTAAAGTAATTGGATTTTATTTAGCTTTTATTTGATTTTCTGGTTTTTCTGGAGTTTAAAACCTATTTTTTAGAATTTAAAAAGGTATTTTAAAATATGAAAATTAAATACCAACATTAGTTGAAAATAATTTTATTTAGTCCAAAATATGTCCAGGAGCTTCTGTGAATTTTTCTGGAATTTTTGGAGGTATTTTCATATTTTTCTGAGGCCTAAATAATTTCGTAGCCTTTTCTGAAAATTTAAATCAAATTCTAAAAATCAAAATCCCATCTCCTCCCTCCAGTCGACACGTGGACGGCCCAGGACCGCCCACGTCTCCCCTCGGCCCCATCTAGGCCGCACCTCCCCTCTCCTCTCTGACTCGCGGGCCCGGCCCGTCAGCCACCCCGCCATCCTCTCCCCTCGGACCGACACCTGGCCGGTCCGATGCGCGCCGCGTCGCCCGCGCTGTCCATCCGGCCGTCCCCTCCCACTTAGACCTCACCCGCCGCCCGAACTGCCTCTGGTCCACGTGGCTGCAATCCACACCGCTATCACCCCGCTCACCTCTCCTCTCTGACCCGCGGGCCCCGCCTGTCAGATCCGTCGTCTCCGCGGAGCCGCCTCCTTCCTTTTCTTTTCCCCTCTTTCCTTCTTTGCGCCAGCGACTGAATCCGAGCCGATTCCGGCCCTTCCTTCCTCGCTCCCTCCGGTTTTGGAAGCCCTGAGCGACCGCGCGACCAAATCCCCGATTCCCCGTGCATCTCCTTCCTTCCGCGCCCCCTTATTTCCTTTCCTCCCCTCTCCCTTCCTTTTCCGGCCGCCAGCACCAGCGAGCGATTGCCGCTCCCCTGCTCCCCCTTCTCCCCTATAAATTGCCCCCTCGGCTTTGCCTTCCTCCGCCCAAAACCCCGACGCACTCCACCTCCCTTCCCGAACCCTGTAGCGCCTCGCCACCGTGCCACCTACCTCCCCGAGCTCCGCCGCTCCCCGGAGAGCAATCGCCGCCGCCTCGGTCCGCTCCAGAGCCCGCCACCGCCACCCCGAGCATCCCCGTGCGTCGGCGAACCCCTCCGACCCCTCGGGCAAGCCTCCCTGCCGCCGGAGCACCGTCGCACCGGAGAACCCGAGCGGCGCTGTCGCCCTTCCTCGTCGCCGGCCGTCCCTGCTCGTCGCCGCACCCCGCTGACCCCTCCACCAGCACCGCCTTCACCCCGGGAGCGCATTTTGGGAGTCACCAGAAACCCTCCGGCCACCTCTCGCCGCCGGCAACCCCGCCTCCGTCCACTGCTGTCCGGCCCCCCTCCGGCAGGTACCTAAAAAGGCTAACTTGCCCTATATGGGTAGGCAAAGCCTCCCCGCCCATCTGGTTAGCAGCGCGCTCTCTCCTTCCCCCCGGCTCCCTCCGCGCGCATTCGAGCCCCCGGCTCCGCACGCTGAGGTTGAGCCTTTCATTCATTTTTTCCGCGCTGACAGGTGGGTCCCACCCTTCAGTGGCCGCCGGTCTGTGCGGGCCATTGTCGTCTGGGCCCCACCTGTCTGTTCTGGTCACTGACATATGGGCCCGGAGTCCAGTGGGTCCCACATGTCAGAGGCTGAGCCAGTGGGCTCACTGTCCAGTGGGTCCCACATGGCAGAGGCTGATCCCGTGGGCTCACTAACCCGTGGGTCCCACCTGTCGCAGACTCAGAGTAAAAGCAATAAAATAAAGGATTAAAATTTAATCCTTCCAGTGGGCCCCACCTGTCAGAAATTTCCTAATTTCTGGATTTATTCAAACTGAAAACTTCAAACAAGCATAACTTTCTCATTTTAACTCCAAATTGAGCCATTCAAATTTCTAAATTCATCTAAAATCATAATATATCCAAATATGGCCTCTATTTGAGTTTTTGAGTTTATTTGATTTTTTTTGTATTTATTTGTTTTGTTGCTTTGTCTTTTCCCGCGTAGATTCCAACGTTGTAACTGTGTGCAGTACTCTTTTGGTTGTGTGAGGTCTTGGAACCTCCAATGTAATAATGAGACCTGATGGTCAGTACTCTTTATAATTGTAATAAATGCGTTGTTGGTCATGAATCATTTCTGTTTAACTGTGTGCACTAGTTTTGATCTGGGACTAGTGCAGTAATACACAGAGGGTCCGGGTTTGGAAATCCGGGTCCCGACAAATTGTAACTCAGGGACCAACGACACTCCTAGAATGAACTTACATAGCCCGGGACACATCTTAATTTTCTTCGCTTGAGTCTTAGAGCCTCGCTTATGATACAATTTCGGTGGCGTCTCCGTGGGAGCCGATGCAACAGGCTTCGGAACCGGAGCTAGAGGTGGAGCCACTAGAGCCGATGTAACAGGTCCAGGGCGATGTCCCTCTTGGGCCACTGGATGTGGAGATCGTGGCACGGACAAGTCAAGGGCGATATCCCTCTTGGGCCACTAGATGAATGTGTGGACGGCATCCCCTAATGTCTTATTCTCTTCGTTTGGGGGATTCTCAAGAGGGACGGTCTTGAAACATCATTAATCATATCCACCTGAACCTTTATGAAATCAGTCTCTACTTGTACACTGTGCACCAGTGTCCCTGACAACAATGGATACGCCATTCCCCGCCCAGCGTTAACGGGAATAGAGCCAACAAGCCTAACTCTGAGGATGCAAGGCATGGGCTCTTACATAACGACACAAGATGAGCTAAGTCGTCCACTAGAGAGATCTATGTAGCATTCTAAAGAGGTACATTACCTGGATGTCATCGATAGGTAAGTGGGTGTCACTATGTTTAGTAATTGGTGTGGACGCGCAGCTACTGCGATGTTGAGGGGGACTGGGTACCGCAGTAGTAGTAGTGGGTTGCGATTGATTGCGGACTTGTCTCAGTTCTTCCCTCAACGAATCTATCTCTCCTCGAAGTGAGGCAGTCTGCTCTTGAAGTGAGGCAGATAGTTGTTCTTCAAGTTGAGCACGAAACTCCTGTTTTATTTGTGTAACATGCAAAAAATTCGCTCTCTGTAAAAACTTAATTTCAAATTAATTATTTTAAAGCATTTGAACTTTATTTATATTTATCTAGATTTTATTTCAAAATCTAAATCAATAAAATGTATTTTAAATATTTTATTAAAGCCAAAAAGAGTTTATTTTATTTTTCCCAACCTTCCCTGAATTATTAAATAATTTTTGAGAATTTTCTGGAATTAAAAATTAACTTTAAAAGTTAAAAAGTATTTTACAAAATTATTAAAGGAAAATATGAAATTAAAAATATTTTTCCTAAGTCTAAAATAGCTTCAGGAGTATTCTATTAATTTTCTAGAATTTTTAGACATTAATTATTATTTTCTAAGTATTTATAATGTTTCTAGTATTTTCTGAAAAAGCAATCCGAAAATAAAAATCAATTTAATCCCAGGCTGCCACGTGACAGTCTCAGATTGAATCCATCTCTTTCTTTGATTTAATCCTAGCCATCCATAGCCACTTACCCCTTCACTTAAATCCAACAGCCTTGATTCTTTCACTTGCCACTTGTCACTCATCCGACGGCCCATACGCCTTCATTCCCCTCTCTCTCACAGACGCATGGGCCCCACCCGTCATATGTTTCTTCTACCTCACCTTCTTCTCCTCTAGCTCTCTCTCTCTCTCTCTCTCTTCCTCCATTAGAGCCGAAATAAAGCTCATAATTACGGCCGCTTCTTCCTCTTTTAATCCCCGAGCAAGTGCGCAATGAAAGCCCCTAACACCCCTCTCTAACACCGGTCGTTTCCCGTCCTTTAATCCTCTCTAAAACCGCTGGCCGCTCCTCTTCTTTCTCCACCTATAAAACCCTCCCCCATGCGTCGGCTCCTCCCCTTCGGTCTCCCCTCTCCCCACCGCCCCTCCTCCACCTTCCAGCCGCCGCCCCCGACCGTCGGAGATGCCGTCCCGACCGTCGCTGCCGAGCACTCTCTCTCCTACGCGCGCCGCCGCTTTTTCTCGCCGCAGCCGCCTTCTCTGGCCATCTCCCGAGTCGCCGCCGGTAAGAGCTGCACCCCTTCGGTCTCCCCTTCCCGCGCCGCCCCTCCCTTCCCTTACTAGGGCCTCCATCCTCCATGGCCGCCACCTCCATGTTTGCTTCGGGTGTTTCTTCATCAAAGAATAGCTCACTCCTTTGCTTATTATACCTTGGTGATGCTTCTTTGTCATGAAAGAACAGATGCTCACTTGGTTAGTAGAGGCAAACTAGAGCATTCATGTGGGAGGTGTTGGGTTCGAATCCTGGGCAATGCATATTATTTTTACGGTTAGCCTTGGCCATTTTCTATCTCTAGTCAATGACAAGCGGGACTCACTTGTCATGTATTATTAAAAAAAATCTCTACTCAATGACAGCCGGGCCCCACACGTCATACACTCAAATATATCCAAAAATCAGCCAAAAATAAGATTCCAGAGAATATTCTCTCGGTTTTGCATTTTCTGGAATTTCCAATCCATTCAATCTTCCAATCGCTCGTTCTCCGTCGTCCGAACTCCGAATCTAGTGATTCAAATTTCTAAATTTGTATAAAATCATAAAATTTATTCCAGTACATATTTTATATTTTTTTACTTTATTTGTATTTATTTATTTGTTTTGTCGTTTCGCACGTAGAACCCGACGTCGCCGAAGAATTTGTCGAGCCGCGGCAAGAAGGACCAAACAGCGCACAAGAAGGCAAGTCTTCTTTGAACATTTTGAACCTATGTTTGAGAAATGCTTTTTATTATTTTAAATTTAATTGCATTGCTAATTACATAAAAACATTAGTTTCTATCTTAAGGTATTAGTTAATCCAATCTTTCTATGCCCTCAATTGAAGTTGAACGCCATGTACCTTTATAACCTTAGGATTTCCTTTGTCTCAATAATGAGAGAATTATAACTCTTTGATAATATTAGTACGGTAGTAAAACGTTTAGTCATGCTATTTAACTTTTTTAACCTTGGAAATGGGAAATTATATTTCATTAAACTAGTCTTTGTATTCAGAGATTAGTGGTGATTGGTATTGCCACTGTTCTTTTAAAATAAAATAAAATGTGAAAATTGTTTTAGACTAGGGCGGATGGTTAGTTGGATTGGTGCGGTTAGCACGAGATTTTGTAAAGTGTATGTTCCGCTCTAGTCGATTAAGGATCGACTCTTGTGATTATCCAGACTGAGCATTACCGTACAATCCCAAGTCTATATAGGTACGACCTAGCTGATTAACTTACGATAGTCTAGTTTAGGTGCCACCAGTGGAAAGTGGGTGCCAAGGATTTACTGGTTATTCACAATGAGGAACAGGGATTTACTGTACTCATATGGCACAAGAGGGGGCTTCTGACTGGGTGGATTTAACCCTTCAGCAGTGAAACCTCAGCGGGTGGTGTCTAGCTTGACTAAAGTGCGGTAAAGGCTTTGTGATATTTTATCTGGGTCTCATGCCAAAGGAAGCATGGTGACTATTAGGATAATTTATCTCTTGGGGGTAAAGTTGTACATCCTCTACAGAGTGTCAAACTATTCAAATAGCCGTGCCCACGGTCAAGGGCGGGCAAGGAATGCATTCACATGGTAGAACTTTGGTCTTTCGTTTTAAAAACAAAGTTTTTGGTATTCCGAGAGTGGAGGGAACTCTCGGAAGGTTGTCCTGGCAGTTGGAGCCAGTGTGGGTGGTTGGAACTCGTCGTTTTAATCTTATTTGGTTAGAGCTGGTTATGTAGTGTTGGTGGAAATAACCTTCACTATGAAATGTTTACTAGTTTTAGTTAAAACAATTAGTTTGTTAAATTAATGCCTTCGAAAATATTTAATGTTATTTTAAATAAAGCATTGTATTGCGCAAAAGAACCATATAGCCTTTCTTTGTTAAGCCTTGCATCTACTGCATTCTTTCCCAAGACTTGTGGAGTACTTTATGTACTCACATGCTGCACTAAAAATCAACTCAGAGGAATATGAAGCTCAAGTGGGAGACTACGACTACTTCGCATGTGGATTCGATGAAGGATTCCCGGAGTACTAGGTCGCGCTTCCCCAGTCAATTGCCTGTGGCGTATTGATGGGTCTTCGCTGGATTTACCTTTTGCTTCCGCTGTGTTTTGTGAGTGTGTGAGGTCTTGAAACCTCATTTGTAATAAAGAGACCTTCCGGTCTGTGCTCTTTACTATTGTATTAAACGTTATTGGTTATGTAATCATTTTTGTTTAATTGTGTGCACTAGATTTGATCTGGGACTAGTGCTGTAATACACAGAGGGTCTGGATTCGGAAATCCAGGGTCCCGACAAAGATGGTATCCGAGCCAATTTGACTGTAGGACGTGACCTAGATTAGAAATGGCAAAACCTTAAGGAGTTATATTTATTATTAAAAAGAGTATATTAAAAATATATAAGCTTCTTGCTTCTACTCTTTCCTTACTTAGTATCTCCTTCTTGTCTTTATATTCATTTGTTAATTTTCTTTACTAATCTTTCCTATTTTTTTCAACTTTGTAGATGGCCGGTTCATGCTCCGCTGACTCGTGGGACTATTTCTCTCATGGCGAGAGTGTTGGAGCATTCACTAGTCTTCTCCGACAGCTTATGCAGTACCTGGAGTATCGCCAGCCGCCTATCTTCAGAGGGAGGAAGGTCCAGATCTTGGATCGAGATTCTTGGTCGATGGAGGTATTCCTGTATGCACGGGATAAGGAATTCGATTCCCACAGATACCCTATCGAGCATCCCCGGACTCGCTGTTTCGATGCTATCCAGGACGCAGCTCGCCTTGCCATAGCTGACTTGTGCCAGATTCACAAGGATGCTCTGCAGCAGTCACCCTTTTGTTTCTTCCTCACCCCTCGAGCAGGACAGAGCTACCTGGAGCCCTTCGAGATCACAGCGGATGACCCTCGACTGTCGCATCAGGTGCAGCTCACTCAGGCGATGGCAGTTACCTATGCCAGAGCATTGGAGGAGATTGGACAGCTTCGGATGCTCCTTACTTCCAGCTACCAGCACTCCGACACTCTCCGTGCTCAGCTTCGCCAGAGCCAGGCAGCAGAGTTCGAGCTGGGACGTCTCAGAGCTGTAGTTGACTACACGCCATCTTCGCCCGTACTAGCTGTCGTCCCCAACAACCAGGTGCCGACTCGACGTTTGGGACCCCGCACCAGGCTCACAGCATGCAAGAGTGTGCGGCGCCCTAGTCCGCTACCCGTCATCAACATCGGCGATTCTAGCAGAAGGTGCAGTCTTTCTCGTTCTCGCTCTTGGTATCGGTCGACTGCCTCCAGTCGTAACCGTTCCCGTTCTCGCGCTTCAGGCGTTCGTGCCACGTGTGGTTGTGGGCAACACCACGTGGGTGAGCCCGAGGAGGACCCAGAGGAGGATCCTGAGGAGCGTATCATCTTGGAGGATTAGTAGTGGTTGAGTCGGTACTACCCAAATAAATGTCTACGTCTTTAGAACGTTTTATATTATGCTTTGGGTGTGCTAGATGGACTGTACCAAGCCTTTGTGCACTTGTGGTACAGCCATTCTTAAAACTATTTTGATTTCAATATAAGTTTCTTCTAAGTTGTTGCTTGCTTCTTTCTTGTGTGTTGGTTTGGGATGTTGTTTAGTTCCCCTAATCTCTTACCTATGCTAGTTCCCTCTTATCTTTTGCTAACCCCGAAACTGCTTCAGATGGTGAACACAAGGAGCAACCCAGGCAGCAGCCGTGGTGCCAATGCCCAACCGGAGAACAACATTCCACCACCTCCTGCTCATGCCCCTAACCTGGAACAGATGATGGCTATGCAACTACAAATTCTTCAAACTCTTGCTCAGAATCAGGTTCAGCAAGCTCCGCAGGCACCCGTGCAAACACCACAGTCCAAGCTAGGAGAGTTTATGAGGACCAGACCTCCTACTTTTGTCGGTTCAGTGGATCCATTAGAGGCAGACGATTGGATCAAGGATGTAGAGAAGAAGTTGATTCTGGCTCAATGCAATGATCATGAGAATGTGTTGTATACCGCCCATCAGCTTAAAGGAATAACTGCTAATTGGTGGGAAAATTACTGTGCTCCCCATCAAGATGTGCAAACCATCACATGGGCTGAATTTGTTGAAGCTTTTCGCACTGCACATATTCCTATGGGAATAATGGAAATGAAGAAAAGGGAGTTTCACAAACTGCAGCAAGGAAACCTTAGTGTTTCCGAGTACCTGAATAGGTTCACACAACTATCCAGGTATGCACTGAAAGATGTTGCATCGGAGTCAACAAAGATTTGGCAGTTCATGCCGGGACTTGATCCCAACCTTAAGGTGCAGTTGGTGTCCAATGATTACCCAACATTCCAACACATGGTGAATAAGGCCCTTATACAAGAAGATGCTCAACGTCAATTGTATGAGACTCGGAAGAGGAAGTTTCAAGCTCATCAGGATGCAAGCAGTTCTCGTTTTTGTCCTAATCCACCCCAATTCAGTAGGCCCTCAGAGCCAAGTGTGCCAAGGACGCCATTCGCAGGACCTCGCCCAATCCCGCAAGCTCCTCGAGCAAGCAATGGTGGCCAACTTCAGCAGAACAAGACTTCAGCGATAAGAGTACAGTGTTTCAATTGCAAGAACATGGGACATTATGCCAACAATTGTCCTCAAAAGCGCCCAGCAGTTACCCCTGTTCGTTTCAATCTGGGGACTACACCAGCACGAGCTCCAACTGCAGGTCAAGGCCGTGGAACACCTCAAACTCCAAGGACTCCGTAGGCAATGAGCAGAGGACATGTTAATCATGTTACCACAGAAGCAGCTCAGGATGCACCTGACGTAGTTCTGGGTAAGTTTCTTGTCAACTCAGTACCTGCATCAACATTATTTGATTATGGAGCTTCGCATTCTTTTGTGTCAGTAAACGCCGAAGATGATCAAGGCTGGTGAGTTGGTTGCAAGCCGGGACGATGAGAAACCGGAGCTGGAGTTGCCGGAGGTGAACATGACGGGCAACGGCGAGGTGGATCAGGACTAGGCTCAGGGAGGAGTCGAGGTCTAGATGGTCAGGATGCTGGGTGCGGTCGTGTGTAACGATTGGACCAGGACTAGGCTTAGGGAGGAGTTGAGGTCTAGTCGGTCGGAAGCCAGGTGCGGTCGTGCAAGAACAGGAAGCTTCTGGGAAGGTGCTTGAGGGGCAATTCGGCGAATTGACTCAAGGTCTGCAAAAGGGGAGCTAGTCTGTTAAAGTAGCTGTGTCTTGTCGGTGTTGACGGGTTGTCGCGAGTGTGCGCGTGTGTAAAACCCGGTGTTAGGTAGGGTTAAAGGGTAATCCCCAGTGTGGACTAATGGGTAGATCCATTAGGTCCAGGTCACGTGTGAGCCTATAAAAGGGAGAGGGGAGGCAAGAGTTTGAGTGAGAGTTGGTCGGCTGAGCCTTGGCGGCTACTGCCTCTCCCTCCCATGGGAGTCTATCTGAGAGGGGGTGTGTCTCTAGGTTTGAGACTTGTCCTCCCGAGGGGAGTGGCTGTTGAGAGTATGTGTTGGCTCGAGGGGAGTGTTTGTGAAATCATTCATCTGAGCAATACATCTATCTTAGACTATGTGGCTTGTATATATCTTCTATTTGAGTTTGCTCGGCTTGATTTGATTTCTTCTCTGTTCTTCCTTCTCTCTGTGTTCTTGGCAATTTCTAGATCGTAGTGACATGTGGGTTGTACTCCAAGCCATCTTGGCTACCCTAGACCCACGAGCGGTTCTATTACTCTCTCATATTTGGTTTTGGGTGTTCTCAGTGAAATCTACTCAATCTCTCATTTTGGTAGCTAAGTTTTGAATTAAAGATCAGAGCAACCTCCTGAGGCCCTAACCATGTTATTTGCAAAGTTTCATGGCCAGTTGATCTCTTAATCAAAAGTTATTTGAAGTCTGGTTCATGCGGTCATGTGCCTCGCTGCCTCCTATGTTCTTCAGTCTGTTACGACCATGGTCAAGTTTTCGACTGCAGCGCTTTTCTTTTCGATCGCATTCACTCTTTCATTTGCACTGGTTTCCGATTGTTTGATGGTTGTAGATCTTGTGGTCGTGTGCCCCCACTGCCCTATGAGTTGTTTGCGACCGCAGTCGATTACATGTGCTCGATGGTATCCGACCACGTTGATCGTACGACCATCCCATTGGCTTACGATCACATCGGTTCCGACTGCACCAATCTTTCGATCACGATGGCTTTTGGTATTAATGGTTATCGACTACAGTGACTTCTGTTGGATAGTCGATTTTTGACCAAGTTGTTCTTCGGTTGAGTGGTCAAATTTACGACCATTGTGCAAGCCATCGACTGCGCTGTCGGGCTTATGACCACTGTGCAAGCTTCGATCACGTTGTCAATCTGGGTTTAATTTCTTCGATGCTATTGCTTGCTGTCACATGTGGGGTAGTGCTCAAAGTCATTTTCGTTACTCTCTTCCCACGAGCAAAGATCTGCATCGTTCTTGTTTTCTGTTCTGCGTGTTGTGCGCCAACTCTGGTTCTTCTAGGCGATTACGACCACACTTGCTTTCTATCACTCAATGATCTTAAGTTGTGTGGTCGCTCGACTTTTCTACCTACTTGGGACATCGACTACAGTGATGTCGACCACACAATGGTCTTCGACCACGTAGTCTGAGAGCACGTTGGTTACGACCACATTGGCTCAACCACGTTGGTTTCGACCATGTTGGTTTTGACTATGTTGGTTTCGACCACGATGGTTACGACCCGTTGGTTTCGACCACGTAGTCTGTTATGACCATGTTGTCGGTTTCAACCACGTAGTCTATTCCGACCACGTAGTCGGTTTTGACCACGTTGTCTGTTTCGATCACGTTGTTGGTTTCGATCACGTAGTCGGTTTCGACTATGGTGGTTACGACCATGTTGGTTTCGACTATGGTGGTTACGAGCATGTTGGTTTCGACCACGTAGTCGATTTCGACCATGTAGTCGGTTTCGACCATATTGTCGGTTTCGACCACGGTGTCGGTTTCGACCATGTTGTCTGTTCTGACTACGTTGTCTATTACGACCACCTTGTATCTCTGCTGAGTGGTCATATTCGACCACGTTGTGCTTCCGCCGAGTGGTCGTAATTCGACCACACAGTGCTCTGATCTGGTCGTACGGTGGTCTATGTTTCTCTGTTTTCTAGTAGATCTCATATCCTAATCCTCATAGCTTTGTAGTTATTGGGTGAAAAAGGAAAATGTGAATATTTGGAGGAAAAATCTTTTGGCACCATTCACACCCCCCTCTGTTGCCTCATCCGGTCCTACAGAATCGAACAAACGCCGAATACGAATACGGACCGAACAAATGTCATATACGAATTCGAATTAAATATCTATTCAATTCGGTCGGATCTGGATATCCTCATAACTTATGTAGTATGAAGATATTAATGACATTTTATCCTTATACAATCACACTTAATCATTCTAATTCATTTATTTTACCTAAAAAACATGAATTCACATTTAATTAAAAAACCTGTCCAACTAATTAGTTATATGATAATAAAATATGCATATTGTTTTGTTGAATACGAATACAAATATGGATAGTCCAGATAAAATAACATTTCGGATAGTAAAAGTTTATATCGTATTGGTATCCATATTTTTTTATGCGAATTCAAATACGAATACGAATAGAATAGAAATTGTTAATTGGATGAGAAAATGTATACTACTGCATCCTATCAAATGTGATAACCAGATAATACAAATAATTCGTATCCATTTTTTTACCTCTAATTCTTGGTGAGGTTCGGACGAGTAGTGTGGTGGTCGGTTGGTCTTTTGCTTATGTATGGCGCAGCTTGGGCCACTCCACTTCCCAATACTTGTTTATTTTCAAGCCTTTTGCCGAAATGTAAGGTTATGTGGTAAGGTTGAATCTTGAGGTGATTTATATGAGTTACTTGGAGCAGTCTAGGAGCGAATGGTAGAACTTCCCCTGAGCTTTCTGTTAGATTTGGCGCAATTGGAGTTGGATTGCATTTTCGAGTCACCCGAGCTCCTTCCTTTCAGATGGGTCCCCAAATCCTTCTCCCCTCCTTTCAGGAATTGTAGATGCAATCTCAGTGAGACTGTTGGACTAGATATTTTCTTATTTTTATTTTTTTCCAAAATTTTAGATACTTTGTTTTATTTCTTTGTACAGTTTCTGATTTATCTGTATATTTTCCTATTTTTATAAAACTTTTCGTGAGTGTTTCAATTTTAGTGATTTTTATTATTCTAATGTCGTTTTACTTTAAAATTTCGAATTTAACTCGCGTTTTCTTTTCATTTGAGCGGAAATCGTATTTTCTTCAGAAAGAAAAGTATCAAAATATGATGATGGTGGATCTACGGGCAGAGGCTCTGGGACCTTGAGGTTGTTGGGTCGGCAACCCCGCAGTCAGCACATGCACATGGTTGGCCTAAAACGGGTTGATGAATTGGGTTGAACTCGTATAGGTGATGTGGGTTGGGTTGGGTGAAAAGTGCACATGGGTTTGGGTTCCAGAACTTAATTTGTGGGCTGGGTTGGGGTGGGTTTCAGCCCATTACCAGAGCATGGCTACTAGTAAAGAGCAAACCCATTGTCCATCCGAAGGCAGAGCCGGCAGATTTAAATTAACCAAACTGTGATTTCGATATTAAATATTTCATTGAAGTTAATAGAATTAAAATATACGTTTGTAAATTTTCATGAGATTTTGGAAGTTCATTTGGTATTTTTCGTAGCCTGATTGATTTTCTAAAGCAATTTCCAGAATCAAAAACCTTTCGTTCCCTGGGGGACGGCCCAACTCCACAGCCGCGCGCGCAGTCTGGATCTTCTCGGCGTCGGCGGGTTCGATACGGGCACGGTGGCTGCCATCGTCGCCGCCACGGACTCCTCCTTGCCGCGCCTATTTAAGGGCGCTGGCAACGCCAAAGCTTCGCCTTGTCTTCTACGCCGCTCGAAACCCCAGCCACCCCCCTCGGGAACGCCGAGACCGAGCTCGAACCGCCGCCGTCACCGTCGACTTGCTTCTCTACCGGTGAGCCTCCGTCCTCATCTCCGCTACCCTCGAGATCCCCTCACAGTCCTCAAGTCTCCGTCGTCGTCCGCTACCCTCGAGATCCCCTCACCGTCCTCAAGTATCACATCCCAAGTTCCACCCGGAGATTTCAGAGGAGAATCACCAGGCGATAGAAGTGGAAAAAGGGGGAAAGCTAGAGACGAGAGCAAAAGAACGCTACTGCTACAGCTAGGGCTAAATGAAAATATCAGACAAGGCATTTTGCCATAGTATCAGCTTCTTCCCACCTAGCACCAGCAGCAACCAAAACTGGTTTAACGGCAGGATATGCAGTACATGTACGATTCCGGCCTACTGCTGCTGCCGCCAAAATCAACTGTCCATGGCAAACTGATGCGATGGGCTTCGAACTTCCTAACTAAGTCAAGCACCTTTTCATCAATTGCAAGATATTCTGGTGCACGGCCTCCAGGAATTACCAATCCATCATATTCAGCCACATTAATCTCTTCAAATGAAGCATTAAGTGCAAAATTATGGCCTCTAGTCTCAGAATATGTCTGATGGCCAGTCCCCTGATGGACGGCGGTGCGGCAGGCTGTCAAATCCCAATTCTTCAGAGTAATCACCCTAACAAGAGGAGACTGCGGGTGGTCCTTGAAAGTTATCTCCCTGACTCCATCCTTTTTAATGGTCAGTTTCCTCATCTTAAGATCCAATTTCACTGGACTATGTTGGTACAACCATCTTAAATGAGTTACTGAATCTTTTTCCCCGAATGGAATAGTCAGTGTCCTGTATCAATGAACCAGTAAACAAAACACCCCCCAGCTACCGTCACCTTCTGCAATGGGGCCAACTGGACCATGCAATTAGTTTGAGTGGCAAAGACTAAATCAATGAAAGTATGTGAACTCCCACTATCCACCAGGGCCATTCCTCTCTTACCTCCAATAGTAACTTCAAGTGTATAAGTGGACACTCCCATTAATCCACTTACTGCCTGGATAGATATCAGCATCAACTGGGCCTCGGCATCAGATTGTGGAGGAGGCTCCCCTTTTTCCTGTTCAGGTGTTTCTGAAGTCCCCTCCTCACCCTCAACAGCCTGTTGGTATTGCTTACACTTGTGCCCCAAGAACCATTTGTCCCCGCAATACTTGCAGACTCCAGGAGTGAATGGCTTCAATGTTGTATCCTTTTTCTGAGCTGCAGCTTCCACTGCTGGTTTACTCATTGCCTGGGCAGAAAAATGCTTATTCTGACCACCCATAGCATTAGGGATACTCTTCTTCACTGCAGCACTAGCTCCTTTCTCCATGTCCTTGGCCATCCAATAGGCTTCACAAAGGGTTTGAGGCTTCAAGGGTTTGAGATAATGTTTGATGTCATTTCTTAGCCCATTTACAAAACACTTGACAAAGAAATGTGGGTTTTGTAGTGGATTTTCACTCTTGTACACAGCCATGAGTTCTTCAAATTTGTCAATGTAATCTGGGACACTAAGGTTGTATTGCTTCATTGAGTGAAAATTCGCCAACACCTCGTACCCACTATGTTGAGCAAACCGATCACAAATCATGGCACAAAACTCTGTCCAGGGAGGAGGGTTCCAAAGTAAACCAGTACTTCTCAACCATCGGTCAGCTCTTCCTACCATGTACATCTGCGCTAGATCAAATTTAGCTTCATCAGGGACGTCAGCCATGGCGAAATAGGTCTCACTTTGTCTGATCCATTCCAACGGCTCTCCACCATCAAATCGAGGAAAGTCCAACTTAGGCCCTTTAGCAATTGACTTGTAAAAACTGTGAGCTCTATAGTTGCTAGGGTTGGGATTCCATTGTCGGCCATTGTACTGGTATTGAGGCTGATTCATATATTCCCTAGAGTTCTGAGGCCACTGCCGGAATAGGTTCGCTTCTCGGTTAGGGTTTAAATGATTCAGTGTGGGAGAAGGGCAGGAAGAACACGGCAATTGATCTAGACCCCAACCAGTTGCAACAGCAGAGAAACCAGTAGATGGGTGATTGTAATTACCTTCTGGTGTTCCCATCATTTGAACTCCCTGTGTGTTGTTGAAGTTCACATGCCCCAGCTCTTCAGATCTTCTTTCTTGTCACTTCCATCTCTACTTCTCCAATTTGAGCCAAATCTTGCATATTCCTCTGATCCGTCACTCTGAACTGAGGATTGATTAAACCTTGCAGTAATGCCTCCATCCGGTTCATTTGGTCTTGTATCCCGGTCACTTGCTTTTGAAGATCTCCCACCTGACGCTGCAGCACATCCACCTTGAAGCTCGCCTCCATCGCTTCTTGCCGGACTGCAGTGAGGTCGGAGGCTTCCGGCTCGTTTCGTGCCATTGATTTCATCATCTTCACAGGTCGAAGCCCGGTTTGGGAATTTTACCACGGATTTGAAATCCGGAACCCTCGCCAAGCACCGATTGGTCCGCCGCCAAGGATCGGAAGGGATTGGGGATTTTACGCGGAATAGACTTTCCCAACCCAATCGCTCCCAACCACTAGTCGCCGAGGATGGTCTTGCTCTGATACCAATGTCACATCCCAAGTTCCACCTGGAGATTTCAGAGGAGAATCACCGTCATTCTGAACTAATACTGTAGCCCTAGTTTTACTCATAGCTTTAGCTCTTGCGATTGTTCCCCTTTTGCCGTCCCAGATTTAGGTGTTAATCCACTTCCCATTCGGATTCCTCCCGGGATCTGACATCAAGTCTCCGTCGCCGACCTCCTCTGCCGTCGATAACCCTAGGGGTCCGCTTGGGTGCGCCGTCGCCGGAGTTCACCATCCCCGCCCGTCCGCATCATCCGCCAGCTCGGCGCCATCTCCCTGCCACGTCGTCGCCTCCTGTTAACCTTGTTTTTTTAGCTAGCTGGCCAAATCGTCGATCTCGATATTAGAAACAAAATTTGGAATTAAACAACTCAAAGCTATTGACATTATGCTTTTTTTTCAGTCCGATCATCGGGTGTGCTCTAGAACTCGTTTACATCCTCGCTTAGTGTCCTAAATGCTGTTATCATGCATGATTTGCTTAATTCATTTTCTGGTTTTTTTCTAATCAACATCCAACTCACCGGTGACGTTATTTTCTTGACAGAAGATGGCGGCTGGAAAGTCATCATTTTTGCTTGACGTGAAACCTTGGGACGATGAAACCGACATGACCAGGGGTGGAGCCATACCCCAGGCAGAATAGGTTTCAATTCAGAATGTGAAAAAATATCAGTGTACATCCTGGGTAATTCAGTCTACCATTGAGTTCAGGACGTAACCAAATTCTAGCTCCGTCGCTAAACATGACCAAGCTCAAGGAGGCCGTGAGGAGCGTCAAGATACAAGGCTTGCTCTGGGGTGCCAGTATGGACGCTGCTACTACGCTCTTAACGTTGTGAAATTTAGCTATGCACAGATACGTACCCAGTCATTTATGAATATATTTATTTAGTTGGGTATTTAATTTACAGGAACATTAATCTATCATCATCCTGTGCGTGCAGCCAGACTTGTTCCTGTTGGATATGGCATAAAGAAGCCGCAAATCATGGTGACGATGGTTCATGACCTCGCATCTTTCGATGACCATCTCTGTGCGGAGCCAGTAAACGAGTACGGCTAGAGCTGGGACTATGCGCACTTCAACGAAATCCGTAAGCTGTCTGCCTGCTTCTTTCAGCGTGTCTAGCTTGATTGGGGAAATTTTCTCAGCGCGCAGCTCTGCCTCCCTGCAAAATTTCTTGTCTTGAGAACTAACGTATGGATTAACCTGTTCCATGTATTACAGGAAATTCCTTGTGGCGTGGAAGCGATGATGAGCCCAAGGAGCGCAAAGGCAGCGCAGCAGCACAAGATTACTGCTAGGTCAGCAGCTAGCTAGTTTTTTGGTTGTCCAGTTATTCTGTTCCGTTTTATGGACAAAAATGTCCCCAAAAAATGATCTTCAATCTGAATTACTCGATTCTGAGCCCGGCGGTTCTGCTTCACCCGCACGAAAATTGATAGCATGTCGATCGTCATTCTTTCCTTTGATCTTTGTAATGCGTACTAGGATCCTGCTCCATCCTTTTGAGGCTCTAGGACATCTCTAGTCCGTTGAATCGTCGGTTCAAAGACATCATGTGACGACCCATTCTTTAGGCCATCGAATTCCCCCCATAACCGTCTAGAAATTTCAGCTACGGAGTGAAGGAGTATACGTCAAGCCTTCTCAAACTTTATCATAAAATCCAAATTTTGATTACAAGAGAGTATAACTTAGCAGCCGAGCTTTACATTATTAAAGGCATCCAAGCGTAATGTTTATGTTACAAGACAAAAGATCAACCTACACCACAGGCACACTTGATATAGTCGAGACCTAAAATCAATAGTCAGCTTCTTCTAGGGAGTCATCGAAGTATCCCTCAAAAGTTTTCTCAGCATCCTCCGAAGTTCCTTTTGATGGTGATTAAGCAAGTATAAGGACAACCGTACTCAGCAAGCTACACGAGGATATCTACTTGACTACTTGATAGGATTTCAATAGAAAGGTATGGAGGTTCTATTATTATGGGTATATAAATGCTTGTTTGTTTGCAAAGGCTTTTAGACTTGAAAATATAAAATTATATTTTGTTAAGAGAAAAGGGGATCCAACAACCTCCTTATCATTTTGAAACCATTCAAAACTTACTTATACCTTACTATTGGAATCATCCATTAAACGCAACTACATTGACCAAAAGCATGGTGTATCTGAATACTATATATTATACTCTGCAGAGTTGCTCAGCTTTACCAACAAAATACCTCAAACTCACAATATCATACAGTGGACACGTAACATGAAAACATACGACTGAGCTAAGGTAACAAGGTCGTTTTATTGCTCTTTCCTTTTTAATTAGTCTCTACTTGGTAGGTATAGGCCATTCAATAACAATCAGGCATCCACTGGCTAGTGTGGAATCCATGTCCCAACATTGAATGGTCATAACGATGTGAAGAATGTCAAGCAGCATAAAAAAGCCCAACTTCCATCTCACCCTTATCGCGCGCCCCATCCAGAAGATCCTGGGATAGTGGTTCCTCATGTAAATATTTGATTGGACTAAGCAGTGTACTAGGCTAAGTTGACAAGTCGAGCTTGTGGTTGAGCAAGGTCTATGTCCTTTACGTGGTTGAGCAAGGTCTATGTCCTTTACTTGGCATATGGGTCTAGTCCTTACTTGCCATAGATGAGGCTATCATTCATATACCATGTGCATCACAACACAATAGTACCAAAATCATACCAAAGCCTCAATTCTCGGGTGAGGTCATGGGTCCAACTACATAGTGGCTGCCAAACAAGTAGCTTTAACCCTTAGCTTCATTTCAAAGTCTATCGGCGCGGAGCCAAATAGTCCTTATTAGTATATGTATATCATTTTAGTTGTCTAACCTAATTACTAGTTATCTATATGGTGATTAAATACAATTATATGTCATACTAAGATTGTCAAAGTGAATATGGTCTACAAGAATGCGACTAGACTTTTTGGTGGTACGATCTAACTATCCATCATGTCATTTCAAGCTATTATTTTATGTAAATAGAAATACACAATTATTGTAAATGAAAGTAAAGATACTTAAGTAATACGGGTTCAACATGATCAAAAATATGTGACTTGTCTTCTTGTACGTAGTCTTCGACCAAGCCTACTTTTCAACGTCTTGGTCAGCTCATTCAGCAACCTACTTACGAATTCGGGTGCTATCACAAAGTAAAATGAATCAAATAAGTCTAGAGTCAAAAGAAAATGAATTGGGAACAAAATAAAAGAGAAATTCTAGAAAAAATGGATTAAATGTAGGGGGGTTTAGGTGGTTAGGGTTTAAGTGGTGCTTAGTTGGATCGAACGGAGTTGAAAATGTGTGTAGAAACGAATACTGCAATCAGAGGGGGGTGAATGATTGTCGCCACTTTTTGGAGTCTCCTAACAGTTAGTGATGGTTTCAATCACTCGGTGATCAATTGCCTGATCAATTGCTTAGCGTAGGACTGCTTGATCGACCGCTCTGCTTGACTGCTCACTCGATCGACCGCTCTATTCGATTGCTTTGCTTGAACACTTTGAACGTTGTCGTAAGATCCAAACCACCTACAATCACCAGCGTTCTTCAAGCAAATCAAGAACCAGATTGATTCAAGACTATCTTTATTGCAGGATCTATGAGGATTTACGAAGTGCCCTCACAAGCACCCTTAAAAGGCCTAGCCAAAAACTAAAACCAAAACCTTCTCAAAACTTTCTAAAAACGTACGTTAACCCATAGCCTCTCCTTGCTTTTATAGATTAACGTCACAAACTGTGTTTACCTCAAACACGAACTCAAAACTTTATCTCTTCCAAAAACCAAAGGACCCGAAACCCTTCTGAACATGGGTTTTAACTAAACTCTAAATCTTCTCAGTTATGGACTCCATCCACAACTCCTAACTCACAACATGACGAAGCCTCTAGGACAATACCTCCTGTATCTTCATCATGCACCATCACCTCACATATCAAAGCCTCCAGGACAACACCTCCTGTAGCCTCTCCAAGCATCACCACCTTTGATCTCTACGTGGCTAGCGTGAACCTGACCACCTCGTGACATCTTTGACCATCTAACCCTTAGATTTCCCCATCCTAGTCCTAGTTCTCCTCATCACCGACCATGACTGTCTCCACGCCCAACCTGCACATGCAAAGACCAAAAAATGTTTTTCCCGGCACAAATTCTTCACAACCTGACCAACATTAGTCCACACACTCAAAACACACCTTTAATCATCCATCAACATCAATCAGATCAGCCACAACCACAAATTCTATCGCTTTCTAGAATTCAGCCATATATCACTCATTACGGCCGGTATGACCACCACGCACAAGCCGGTCTGACCGCTAGCTCAATGAGTACTTGAAAACTACAAGTACTCCGGAATTACCACTACTCAGAACACTAAAAAATTACAAGCATAGTAGCACTCCCATTCTATGACTACCGAGTACCGACCTATCACTGTACCTTCAACTACTGCTATGACCACCGAGTACCGACCAGGTACTATAGCGTAGACTACCATCAACAAGTACTGTAGCACCGACCACCAAGTACCGACCGGGTACTATAGCAATGGCTACCGAGTACTGAGCCGATACTGTATCACCGACTACCAAGTTCTAATGGGGTATGGTAGCAATGAACTGGTACTGTAGCAATGACCACCGCATAAAACTAGTCTAACTACCATACACAGGTTGGTTAGACCACTAGCCTGTCAGACATGAGTACTCAAGGTATTCGAAGATTACTCGAATTGAAGCACTCGAAGTCTATAAGTATCGACCATGAAGCTTACAGCAACCGGTCGCAAAAGCCTATGACTACGGATCAGCAAAGTCTATGGCTATCAATCGCAAAAGTCTAAGACTACTGACTAGCAAAGTCTATTACTACCAATCACAAAGTTTAAGACTACCGACCAGCAAAGTTTACAACTACCGATCACAAAGTCTAAGATAACAGATCGCAAAGCCTACAACTATGACAATAGTCCATGAAGTCTACAACTACGACAACAGTCCACGAAGTCTACAGCTACGACAATAGCCCATGAAGTCTATGATTATGACAATAGACTGCAAAGTCTATGACTATGATAACAGACTGCGAAGTCAGTAGCTACGACCACTGACCGGTTACGGTAGAAGACGAGATTACGACCTCCGATCGGTTCACTGTAGTGCATGACTGGTTCACTGTTTCTTACAACCGGTTCACTATTTGAAGTCGAAGCCTACCGATTACCTATCGTAGTCGTTTTGCCGTGGTCGAAATGCCATGATCAAAATGCCATGATCAAAAATAGCTATGATGATAGATTCAACATTCCACCTTATGTTCAGCAATTAGAACGAAATATCTTCAAACTTCAATAATATAAGCTCTATAAGACAAGGTTTCACAAGTCAATACATCAACCTTCCTCTATTTCTTTATACATATTTCAATAATTTAGAATGGTGAAAGATAGATGAACCTAGCAGCTGTACATGCTCATAAAGTATCTAAATAAAGGATAAATTAAATGTTAATATTACTAAGGCAATATTCCAACACCTCCTTACTTAATCTTCCCGAACAGTTAGATTAATTACCAAAGACAAAAATAATTCAATTTATGCAATAGGATAGAAATTTAAACAATTCTTTTTGCACACTCTGCAATAACTCCATGAGTTCCAATCATCTATAGACAAATTCTTAATCACAATGCTTCAAGAAACTATTATAAGGTGACATCAAATTAATCGAGTGTACTTCCAAGGCTGCTAGTTGAAATTAATTATGCACCATGCTAACATCTCAACTTGATAATTGATACCTTATAAATTAATTTATATGATTACCACCTCCCACTTAAGCACAACAAAACACCACAAAGGGTTTTAACACTCTCTTTCAGAAAAGAGAGGAATTAAACTTCAACACTCGAAATAATCCAAAATAAATACATAGTTCCAAGGCTTTCACAAGTTAATGAATTTGCAACATAAAACTTTCGTTAATGAAAATACCAAGCAAACAAATGAGACATGTTTTACAACAAGACAAAACTCCCACGAAGGGACCAACCTTACAAATCAACAATGTTCACAAGTAGCAAAAGAGTCTCAATAGTCCCAAAAAATAATAATTGCTTCAAAGAACAGGTAGAGACCAATAGAAAACCCTCAATTGCAATGAACCACAAACCCAAGATAAATTCATCCACCACCACAGGATAAGAATTGACCAAACCCAACTCAAGGATGAGAGAAACTTTTCTAAATAACTCATCCCTAACATCTGAAACTAAGTTGTCTAAGGAAAAATCATTCACCATTTCAATACCACGAATAGTGATATAACCTAGCCATGCCCATGGCCGCACCACGGTCTCTATCTCTCGACATCAACTGTCACCCCACATAACAATCATATAATCGAATCATAAGCACAAAAGATCATCTCATAACAAGTACAAAGTCAAATATTAAGCACACATTCAACTATGATAATCGATGAAAACGTAGATGCAATGCAAACCCCATTCCCACCTACAGTGCTTAGTGTGTCAAAATTAATATATATTTCGTTAACCACGGACCTACAACCCGCTCTGATACCAACTGTAACACTCCGGCCAAACAATGACCTGGAATGCTACCAAACTAGTAATGTAACAAGGATAAACTAAATACGTCTCACAAAATTTCGGCATAACCTCTCTTGTATAGTTGTCTATTTTAGTGGTTTCAACAAGCAGATTCAATAAAGATAGACAACCAACATGTATTATGATCATGACTAATCAAAATTGACTATATATTCTAGGACATCCATAGATCTAGCATCTAGATAAAGAACAGGAGCATCATAAAAAAAATCTAGTTATTTATTACAGTTTAATTCCAGCAAGCAATGATCATAAAGGTACTTAAAGTAATTCATTTATCTACTATTTAATTTCTTCCTTTCTTTCCATTATGGGTAGATCGTGCAAAGTGCAACAAAACTAATCCTTCTTTTCCCCATGCATACCGATCTCATAAGGTACCTAAAATACGACTAACAACAAGGGTGAGTCCAACGACTCAGCAAATATAATAAATGGTACCATAGCATACATGTACACCGTTCCATAAGAACATCCATCAGTTACTTATAAACACATGCTATGCAGTACACCGTTCTATAAGAACATCTATCAGTTACTTATAAACACATGCTATACAGTATGCTCAACAAGATCTTTCTCTTTCTCTTTTGCATTTTACCGGTAATGCAAAGTGTGCATCCATCGATGCACACCCATGCCTGTTCCATCTGGTACAGGGACCAATTGCCCATACTCCGCAAGTATGGGGACCTAAGCCCATGCTCTTCAAGCATGGGACCTTTAGCCCGTCATCAACATGACGGGGACCTCAGCAATTGCTTGGTCATTATATGACCAAGACTTCAATAAACCAACATGATGCATATGCATGAAAGTCTCAGTTTAATAAAAAAACGTGCATCCACAACACTTTGCATAAGGAAAATCTTTTCATACTACCATGTTTACACTCATGAACTTCATAACTTTCAAACAACCATGAACATTACCAAAAACATCTTCATCACAAACATGAACACACAATTGCTCACAATATAACTCAAATATTGACATTCCATAACAATTATTGTATCCTTCATTATACTTGCCTTAACCGCGAGAGGACGAGGGACGTGCAGAAGGTGCTGCCCCCGGGATCAGTCCACCACCTGAATAATAATTATAACGCATGCTAAGATAACAACAGTGAAACAAAACTATATAAAAAACAATCACGAACTCGCGAAAACGTCCAACTCGACTTCAACCCCAAATCTTAAAGGTCTATCTGTCCCCTCTGTGAACAGTCAACTTCAAAAATCCATATCTATTGGTACAGGAGTTCAATAAGGTGTTCTTAGACTTTCTGGAAAGCTAATTAAATTCTCCATCTAAACCTAGTTGGTGAACCTCCCTGAATCGGCCAAATTATACCCGCACAAGCCCGTTTTCTAAAACATCAATTTCATGTTAGGTTCTCTGGACAGAATACTAAAAATACCATAACTTTCAGTACGAGTGTCCGAATCACGAGTTCGTGAGCTTTCTGGAAAGCTGAGACAATGATCTACAACTTTTATTATATTGAGATTCTCTAATTATCCCTTCTTCTAATCGCCTCACACTATTTACCAAAACCTAACAGAAAACCCACCAATCTGCGGAACAGTCCCACTAATAAAATCATAACTTCTGCTACAGAGGTCCAAATGACGTGTTCTAGTACTTCACGGAAATATGGCAATGTCCTCTACATTACTCTAGGAAGCGTCCAGAACTGAATCCCCACAAAACTACCCCACAACAACCGTCTAACGCAATCTGTCCTGAGCATACCACAATACCAACATTGCTACAACAATTAAATATGCATCTAACGGGGGGAAATAGGGATTACTCTTGATGAACCGCTGAAGAACACGATGAACACCACGTGATCTCTCTCTCCCTTCCTTTTCCCCTTCTTCTTCTTTTCTTCCGGGTCAAAAACACCTCCTGGCGATCTATCTCCTTCCTCCGCTCGACCGGCAGCAAGGGGATCTTCTTCACCAACAGCAGGAGCTTCAATGGAGGATGGGGTGCTGCTGGACAAGGTGGAGGCGCATGGGTGCAGGGGAGGCGGCGGCCACAAGGAGAAAGAGGAGGGGGAGTAGGGGTGGCTGCTAGGGTTTGGGGGAGGGGCGCCTCCCCCCTTTTGGCCAGCCACCACTTGGGCCAAGGTTCAGGCCCAGGTTGCCGGGACTTTTCATAAATCCCCCTCTAAAAATCCATGTTTAACTCTTTTCTATATGGTTCTTTCCTCCAATTAATCGATTATCTCTTGAATCACTTTTGGGGTATTACAGGTGCACAGGTCACTATTTGAAAGCACCCTTTCCTTTTTTCCACTTTGAGTTGTTCTTCAGTTTTTTATTTTTGCTATCATCGTAGGTTGGATATCCAGAAAATAGTGAGCTTGAAAGAAAAACTTCCACTAGACGCTGTAATCATTCACCCCTCTGATTGCCATCGACGATTCTACAAGTGGTATCAGAGTAAGTTGCTATGGCATCAGAAAGATATGTAAACCATCCCCCTATGCTAGATGGTACTGATTTTGCTTTTTGGAAATATCGTATACAAGCTTACATTAAGACTCAAGGTAATGATGTTTGGAATAAAGTTTCTACAGATTATGTGGTTCCTGCTACTGTCGTTACTAATTTAAATAAAGCAGATGTTACTTTAAATGCTCAAGCTCATAATTTGTTGTTTCAAGGAATTTCTCGCAAAGAATTTGATCGTGTAGCTCATATTAATTCTGCCCATTTAATATGAAAAACTCTTTGCAATTATCATGAAGGAACCACTAAAATCAAGAAAGTATATAAGAATATGTATCAAAAAGAATATTCTGATTTTGCTATGAAGCCAGGTGAATCTATTGGTGATCTCTTTGCTCGTTTTGAGGAAATATTGAGTAATTTGCGAGGTGTTAATGTTATTCCTGCTGATGAAGATAATGTAACTAAATTTTTGAGATCTTTAGGTTCTGAGTGGTTGATGGTTGTCATAACTATTAATCAAACTGTCGATCTAGATATTTTAACCATATATGATCTTTATTCTAGATTGAAAACCTATGAGATAGAAGCTTTACCATCTAAAAATAATAAATATTCATCTTTAGCACTTGTGAGTAACCCTATGCAGGCTAATTCGTTGAGTTCTTTGTCTTGTATTTCTTTGTCTACTTTGTCTTCTTTTTTAGAGGAACAGTTCGAGTAGCTTCCTGAAGAGGACTTGGTGTTCATCTCCTCATGGGCATATAAGGCACTTAACAACATGAGGATGAGAAAGCGAGGTGGCGTGTCAGGTCTGATTAGGTGCTTTGAGTGTGGCGAGCCAAGCCACACTAAGATGGACTGCTCCAACCTCAAGAGGAAAGTGATCAAGGAAGATAAGAATTATTGTCATCGGCCATCCAAGAACAACAACACCAAGGGTGGCAATTTCTGTCGTAAGTTTGCTGAAAAGATCATATCGGTTATTGGGCATCTTGATTTGAGCGATGTGGAATATGAGAGTTGCGACGACGATGACCACAATGACGATGATGCTAAAGATAAGAAGAACAACGATGACTTCACAGGCTATTGCTTCATGACGGGCAACAACAATGATGACGCCGACAGTGATCCCGATGAGGTAGGACCATCATATGATGAGTTTGAAGATGGTTTGATTAAACTTGCTATTGAATTAAAAAAGACAAAACAGAAATTGAAAGAAAATAATTGAGTTGTTGAAAGCCTAAATTCTGAAATTAATAGACTTAGAGCTTTAATTCCTGATGATGAATAATATGAGTCTTGCCAAATTTTACATTCTAAGTTAGAGGCTGCTAGATCTATTAATGCATCATACCTGGTTCAACTTAGGAATGTAACTGATAAATTTGATGAATTAAAATTGACACATGACTCTTGTGATGAGAAATTAAAATTTGCTAATGATAAATTTGAAAGCTCAAGTTTAATTCTTCTAAAGCCAGCGCTAAGTGTGAATTGCTACAAGCTAAACTTAATTCATCTCAAGAATCTATTCAACAAATGCTTTATCATGAAAACATGTCTTGCTCAAATTGTCCTAAGTTAAATATTGAAATTGATGCTTAACTAGGCAATTAAATGATTTTGCTAAAAAATATTGGTTCAACGTAGTGCTTCCAAGAATTTAGTGAAAGAACCTGTTCAGTGCACATCTTGTTCCTCATTGGCTAAAGAAAACGAATATCTTAAGGACACTTTAGAAAGATTTTCTTTGGCAAGAAAAATTTGACTATGATCCTAGACAAGTCAAAAACAAGTGTGAAAAATCATGGTCTAGGATTTAATTTTGTTGAGCATGCCAAGAATAATCCTCCTAACACTACAAGAGAAGTGCCATTTTTTGACATATCATTTATGTCATAATATCTAAAATTATGTCATAATTCACCTTTTATGACATCTGTGTGACGAAAATCGTTATGTCAAAAAATGAGCGTCACAAATTTGTTTAATGACGTTTGTTTGTCCCATGTCACAAAAATTATGACATTCATTTTAATGTCACAATAACTTATGACATTTGTTTTATGTCACAAAATCCTAGGCCTTGCCACGTAGGCAGCTGCCACGTAGGATAAAAAAACGTCATAAAATGTTGACGTGGCGCTGACGTGACAGATTTAAAAATGTCATAAAAATGCTGACGTGGCAGATATAAAAACGTCATAAAAAATGCTAACGTGGCGCTGACGTGGAAGATTTTAAAACGTCATAAAAAATGCTTACGTGACAGATGACGTGGCAGATTTAGAAACGTCATAAAATGTTGATGTCACGCTGACGTGGCAAATTTAAAAAACATCATAAATTATTTGGGCTGAAACAGTAATTGGGCTTTTTTTCTCTGGCCTGATGGGTACCATATTTTTATGATTGCAGCCTATATTTTTTTTTCAGCCCACAAATTTGAGCCTATATATTTTTATCAGCCCATACATTCAAACCATCCAACAAAATGCACAAATAGTTGCTGTCTCAACACACATTCAAATCAAATCAGGACTGATATTAAATATCAAGCATTTCATGCATCACCAAATTCAAAACACATAAAGTTGGTGTCTCAACACAAATTCAAAACACATATAGTTGTTGTCTCAACCTCATCACATGTATCCATATCAAAATGATAACTCTAGCCACCAAAATTTCATCTATAGCCTAAGTTTGAGAGCTTACTACTCAGCATCAGATGATGCAAATTTGCTGCCAAACAAGGAACGAAGGAAGTCTTGGATCTCACTTCCTTGCTTCCTCAGCTTCTCAGTTTCTTCTGCATGCTTCCTTGCTGCATCATTCTGATCCTCTACCTGCTTCTGCAGATTACCCATCTGTGCTCGAAGCTCTGCTGCTCCTGCCTTCTCAGCATGTAGTTCGCTCTCAAGCTCATGGACACGCTCATTCATTGCAGCAGCCTTGGCATTCCTCTTCATTGCTGCAGACTGCAAGCCAACATTTCGAAGGAAAGTTGATTTTGGAAGAACTTGAGCTACAGCTTGGATAGGAGTCTTCGGATCTTGCGCTTCTTGTGTTGGTTGTGCAATGATGGCCTCCATTTGAGCCTAACAATAGCACAAAACATTCAGGTTTCTTGTATCCCAACTGTTGTTCATCATATAAGATAAGATAGAGAAAAGGTACTCACAATGGCATCCTGCACATTCTCACTAAAACCTGACTTGCTAATGCAGTGTGTGTCCTTGAAAATATCAATTGCACTTGGTAGCGCATCCTTATATTTTTCTTGCTTCTGAAATTACATGAAAACAGCAAAATAAGTTAACCGAACAGATCTGGTTGCATCTCTGAACATACATTTTGCTTCTGAAATCACATGCAAATAGGAAAACAAGTAACCAAAATAGATATATTTGTATCTACGAAAATTCATAGCACTAAAACAGATCATCGTGCCAAAATGTTGGGTGATCTAAGGTTTAGTATCACCGCAATACTGCATGACCAATATATAAAGTAACAAATACGAAAAAACTAATAAAGCTGCATGAAGCCTTAAGTTGGATCCATGGTCATTATGAAATTATTATCTAGAGCTTAGAATGGGAAAATGCTGAAACAGTGGCAAGGAACTTATATTCATATGTCATACCATTAAGATGAACATAAAAGCATTTGAATGAAGCATCAGAAGAAATCGAATCAAATACTCAGTTTCCACACAAACAATTGGTTTCCAGTAATCCAATCAAGCAGAGGAATCTTAGAAGTGATAACTTGTGAGCATCTAGAAACTACCACCAAGCAGGTAAAGCCAAGACAGTCACCAGGCAAAAACATAACCATGAAGGTAGTCAAAAGGGAAGCTAATACTAGAAAAAGAACCACATCCGAGCTTGTACAGTAGCTTTAATTATTTTCTAATCAAGAAAAACTTGCAACTCAATTGTGGTTGAATGAAATGATTCAGAGTGACAGACATCATCAATTCAATCAAATCATGATGAGCCTTATAGTCGATTGTATGGATTGTAATTTGTACTCAACATGTACAACAACATCGGCAAAATTATAAATGAAGCAAAGCAGGTCCACATATGGAGGGGGAGCAGGGGACATGACACTAGATAAACTGCATGAGCTAGAGAAAGGTCTAGAGCTATGGATTTACCAGATGCGCTACACAAAGGTAACACAACTCATGTCAAAATGTAAAACAGATCATCGTGCCAAAATGTAGGGTGATCTTCAGTAATGAAAGTTTGGTAGATTTGAGGATTTATGTGGTTGGGATCTGTTAGGAAATGGTGATAATGCATGACATGATGTTTGGGAGGCCAGTTTAAAGCATAGTGAAATGTAGTATGTAAACATATCACTATGTAGGCAGTTTCTAAGCAGTTGTAGCCTCAATATCTCAACTAAAAAACAGAACTGTATAAAGATGCAGCGGTTTATCTTACGGTGACATAGCATTGAGAAACATAGCTCCGAGATCCTGTCGCCTGGTGGTATTGAACTTGCTCACGGCTATCTTTGTTTTTCAGACACTTTTCCTGTAGAAAGGAAAACATTAGTGGACAGATGATCCATTGTCTTTAAGGCATCATTTGTGAGAGATATTTAGGAAGGATACCTTGTGCTTTGGGGTAGACCACATGTCCACAAGTTCTTTCCACTGCATGTCAGTCATAGTGGGCAAAGGTGAAGTTGTTCTCACTTGGTTCGCCGGTATGCCATCGAAGTATTGCTTCTTCAGTTTGTATCTCATCTGCCGCTGTCCTTTTTTGAGCAAATCAGTACATGCAGCTTTCACCGGCTCAGTGGTTGTGTCGATGGTGAATTGACTCTGGAAAAGAGAATGAACATATGGTTAGAAGGCCACATACAATTTCATATACAGTGCATAAGACATCAAGATAAAAATGAATTGCACAGGTACTCAGCCACATATGTATTTAGTAATCCTTAAACCATAGTAAAATATATAATGGCAACCACAAAGGTCACTTTTCAGTGGGATAGCAGACCTAGTAAGCTAAGTGAATTCAACTTAGACTCTGTTTTGAAATGTGAGCAGCAACTACTAGCAGCATGAATTTATTTACTACTAGCCAATTTGACTAGATAAAGTGTGTCATATTATTGCTAGATTTAGTGTATTATTGGCATGTATGAGCAGCAAGTAAAAAATAAACCAATTGAACCAATACCACTAGATGAATTGAGAAAGGACGGACACCAAGAAAATTTCTGAAAAAGCAAGCTGCAGCCACACAATATTGTTGCCATGTTTTAGTGCTTAAATAAGTCACAGCTTAATTCAAACCGTGCATAAGACATCAAGATAAAAATAGATTGCACAGGTACTCAGCCACATATGTATTTAGTAATCCATAAACCATAGTAAAATATATAATTGCAAGCACAAAGGTCACTATTTCAGTGGGATAGCAGACCTACTAAACTTACTGAATTAATAAAAATGTATACATAGTTCGGTTACTTACACCAATTTTTCCCACATAGTTCTGAACAAGAGCATCACCATCTTTCTTATAATGCTTCCAGTGGGTGTAGATTGGGACATGGTTCCGTAGAATAATACCAGCTTCTGATGCAAGTTTTGCAGCTTGCAAAGGTACCTCTGGTCGCAGGTTTCCTTCAGCGATGTGCACTTGGATCTTGCTACTTACCCCCTTAGAAATCCTATACAAACCCCTCCCTACGTGTCTTTTGTTGATACTTTGACCTACCAGGAATTCAGAAATCAAATAGATGAAATCATAGGCCCATTACTTGAAATATGTAAATCATTAATAATGTGTAGAGAGGGTATAATCACTTGCCTCCATTAGACAGCTCGTTCTGGTCGTTGAATGGGATATGAGCATCTTCTGTGGAACCATGTTCTGGGTCTGATGTTGGAACAGGGCGTTCTGTGGAACCATGTGCTGGGTCTAATGTTGGAACAGGGCGATCTTCCTGATCTAAAGCTAATTCCCTTGTCCTCTGCCTAGTCACTCTTGTCGGTTGGTCCTGCTCCTGAATGGTCTTGCCGGTTGGTCCGGCAGTAGTAGACACGTTTTCTGGCAAACTCTTGCTAAGTTCATGCTCCAAATCCATCATGGTCTCCTGCATGATAGAAGAAATTAGAACAGAACAAATAATTCTGCATAATTAAGACAAATGAGTAATCATCACGGATCATTACGTATACCTTATGAACTACTCCTTCCTCAATGTCCTCCTCATCTTCAGGTTCATATTGTGAGCCAGAGTCTTCACGATCAGGAAATGTGCGCTTTGATCTTGTGACATTCAGAAATGAAGTTAATGGTCCTAATCCAAGAGAACGGAACTTCCGATTGTTCAGCATCATGTTTTGCATCCTCGCCCTCTCATACTCAGTCATTGTCTCTTCTGTACACAAGAGAGAAATAAACCAAACATTAGTTTAAAATAGATATTGCTGGTTCAGTACTGAAGTATTGAACTTGCTCGCATAATGTGTTCGAATGCTTGAATAGAAACAAAAATAATGCAGTACTGTTCAAAAGGTGGTCACTGACATAGTTGGTGAGTTAAAAATTACTACATGACAACAAGTTGAAAGTAAATATTATTCATTCTTTAAGAATTGTAAAGGGGATGATGAGGCCTAGCTCTCTTATTCGCTTTTGGAAGATCAGCAACATATAATATGAAGAAATGGATAGCAGTTCTATACATAAATAAATGAACAAAAAAGATGAGACAATTATATATATAATGCTCCAACCACAGCAGTACTGGAGAAACAAAAATGTACTGCTTATATACCAGCTATACAATCACGCGGCTAGATATGAAAGGAACTAGTGCATCCATAACATACCAGGTATTCACTAACCACAAGAGACATGCAGATTACACAACTAGTGCCTCCATAACATACCAGTTATTCACTAACCCTAAGAGACATGGAGATTACAGGAAATCAAATCAAGAGATCCTGCTGCACACCATATGGATTGCATAGAGGGGGCGTTGAACGAGAGGTACCCTGTGGTTGACTCCTGGTTGAGGGCCGGTTGGCCACCTTGTGACCTGGAGCCATCTCCACGAGTTAGGGCGCCGAGGAAGCTGGGGACAGACAGGTCGCGGTCGAGGACGGAGCGCGGAGGGCGCGGTCGGAGTAGCAGCCGGAGGGGCGCGGTCGGGGGAGCAGCCGGAGGGGCGCGGTCGAGGACGGAGCGCAGAGGTCGTGGTCGAGGACGGAGCGCGGAGGGCGCGGTCGGAGGAGCAGCCGGAGGGGCGCGGTCGGGGGAGCAGCCGGAGGGGCGCGGTCGAGGACGGAGCGCGGAGGGGCGTGGTCGGGGGAGCAGCCGGAGGGGCGCGGTCGAGGACGGAGCGCGGAGGGCGCGGTCGGGGCCTCGGGGGAGCAGCGTCGCGGCAGCCTCCGTCGGGGGAGGAGCGCCGAGGGGCGTGGTCGATGGAGATCGCGGAGGGCGGCGGCTGTGGACTGCGGCAGTTTTTGGGGTGCTTTGGCTTGAATAGATTAGGTTGGGGTTAATGTTACTGTACTGCCCTTTAGGGTTAATGAGATTGTTGTAGTATATGTGTGCGTAGAAAAGACATTCTGTCTCCAAAATTGTGGTGTGCGCGGGATCCTTGGCGCCACTGTGCCAAATGATTTTTTTTACCGCCCAAAGGCCGTTCCCGCATATTAGGCCAATTAATTAATTTAGGGAAAACCCCTTCAGCCCCATAAATTTATGAAAAAATGTATATTATGCCAATTAATTTAGGGGAAAAAAACCTTTAGGCCCATAAATTACATATCTAGGGGTGTGTTTGGAATTATATTTTTGCCATCTACGGTTCGTCTTGATTAATTGGAATTGTAGGATGTGTTTGGTTTAGGTGACAGTACACGGCGTAGTAGGTTTCGGAGGCGTGCTTGCAACCCGGCGTGGATTCTCTGACTTACAGGAGGTAAGTCATGGGTAACTTTCCCCCTGCCCGATGCCATTCATTCCCTCAGTACCTCATGTAAGTCAGAGAATCCGCGCCGGCTTGCAACCATGTCGTAATCTCAATCCCTTCCGGCTCGCCTCCCTCCCGCCGCCCTCCCTGCGCGTGCTCCTCCGACATGTTCAGCCGCGCCATTCCCCGCCGCGTGTTCAACCGTCAACACACGCTCGTCCTCAGCTTCAACCTCCTCGCCGGCGCCGTTCCCCCGGAGCTCCTCTTCTCGCGCCGGCTCCGGAAGGTCGACTCGCAGTGGGAGGACGAGGAGGAGGAGGAGCAAGAAGGGGACATGTGAGGGAGCTGTAGCTTTCTTGGCTCATTGATGGCGTGTACGGATACCCGTGCACATCTCGAAGTCCACTGATGACGACTCAAGATGTTTGGATGATGACCTGATGGTACTGACAAATCCGATGGCGATTAGTACGGATAACCCTGTGCCTAACTCTAAGTCCATCAAATGACAACTTAGGATGGTTGGATCAGGAATTTGACGGTCCATGCTCATCCGATGCTTGTACGGATACCTATGCACAACTCAAAGTCCACTGATGATGACTCAAGATGGTTGCACGAGGACCTGATGTTACTGACAAATCCGATCGCGAGTACGAATACCTTTGCACAACAAAAATATTTCATGAAAATATATTCATGAAATGCATGGGCTGATGTACTAATTATTTTGGCAAAAAAAATATTCATGATATGGGCTAATGTACAGGTTAATTTGCAAAAAAGCGTGAAAATACCAAAAAAGGTTGGCCTTTATGACTCGAACCCAGGACCCAACGTTCGGAGCCATGCACATCTACCACTGGACCTTGAGCGTATGTTCCATATGGAACACGTATTTTTTCAACATGAATGCGCCTGTAGTCGCCACAAAAATATTCCACATAAACCCATCGTCTCCCTTCCCTTTTTACTTTGGCTACTTAATTTTTTTAATTTGGTGTTCGTGCTTACCTTTTTACTTTGGCTACTTAAATTTTTTAATTGTCTTGGGCTTAAACTCTGAATTAAAGTCGTCATGGCCTTATTTGTTGTGAAGAAAAGCATTTCTTCCTGAAAATAAGTTGCTCAAAGTTTCATTTTACCCTCTCGTATGTGGATATGACCACCAGGCTGGCAAATCAAGTTCTCGTAGTAGGGGACATGATGACACGCTGCAAGCAGCTCGTGTGGATAGCCCTTTAAGTCAGTTGCCTTCACAAACTACAGAAGGTGAAAGCTCACTTAGTGGACAAGCCTCCGAATATGAGGAAACAGAATCAGGTTATGAGCTGCTTGGTCATCTTCTTCTGCTGTGCGTAAAATCCACTAAAATAGTTTCACTGATACATATTCCAATTATGCACAGCGTATCTAAAGCAAAATTCGGTGCAGCAGATATTTATTCGGGAGGAGCCGGATACCACTCTTTCTCTCGGATGCAGCAGCATGAAAATGGAGGTGGACCTGTGATTGATGCTTCTATTTTCAACCCTTATGTTCCTGCATCATCTGTAGGCAAGTGGAATTAAAAATAATTTCTTCTGGTTATGAACCTAAGTTGAATGGATTTGTAACCCTTCATTTGCTACAAAACAATAATGTTCAGATAATCATCGAGGATTACAGGCTACAGCACCTAATACAGGCTTCTATTCTCATGGCCAAAATAACTTACCAGTGGTTCTTAACGAGTCAGGTCTTGGAGTTGCATTCAATGGGCCTAATAGTCAATTTAAACCTGATAAAGGGATCACAGGCAAGATATCACAAGGAGATTCATATTTAAATGCAGTAGCTAGAATGCAAGAAAAACAATATAAAGCACCATCTTTTCATAGACCAAGAATAGCAAGAACATAGTCACTGAAAACAAAAAAGTGACAAGGCTGCAAGTTTGTAGCACCAAGCATAGCAAGAACAGAGGATCTAGGAAACAACTACTAGCAAGTGACAGGCCCTGCTCTAGCTAGTATTGTGTCACCACCTTCATCAATTCACCACAATCTTGAAGAGAAGACCATCTCATGTCACCGCATATCGAAAAGAGTACCACCTGTGCATACGAATAAGAGCATATGACACATTGATGCAGCCCATATGAGAATGCAAAATAAGATACGACCATAAAAAAAATGTAACATGATTGGCGTACCAGAATGACCAAGACTACTCATAATCACTCTCATCATCATTGTCTTCTTGAGGGATTGATGGACATTCATTGTCACTCACGTATTGCCATCCGGTTTCATCTTCATCAGCGCTCAACTCATTTTGTAGCACTTCCTGTTCTGTTTCTCTACGGATGTCATCAACTACAGTAGCATCAACACTAACAAAATGTTCATTGATCGACTGTTCATTTCCTAGATTTCCTTCATTAAGTTGAACCTGAACACCTTCACAATCATCATCTTGGTAGGACAGTACCGAGACATTAGGTATATCATCGTTTTCTTTTTCAGCCACACTCCACAAGTGCCTATGTGAAAACTTTTGAACAACTCTCCATTTTTCACGATACTTGGTGTCTTCTAGGTAAAAAACTTTTGTTGCCTGTGATGCAAGAATAAAAGGATCATCCTTGTACCAGAAACTACCATGGTTTATGCTTTTGAAGAACCCATCTTCCTTCATTCTGCACTTCCTTCCATGAGTGTCAAACCAATCGCATCGAAACAAAACCACTGTCCGACTATCACTCAAATTTGAGTTGTACCTCAGCTCGATTATCTCCTTCAAGCAACCATAAAAATCAATATTCTGGTTCTCATGTGTACCATCAACCATAATTCCGCTATTCTGTGTTCTTCTATTTTTATCACGGTCCATAATGTGGTACCGGACACCATTAACAAGGCATGCTGAAAAAACTCAAACTCTCAAATCAGGCTCACATGACAATGCAAATAGGTCATCATTTATGTCTTCTCCCTCCACGTAACGGAGTCTGGCAATCTGCACGAACACAAAAAATGCATGAAGACTAAAACCAATACATCTTAACAGGCTAAAAAAAATTAATTGACATCAAACTCACGTGCTTCTTAAACCAAGATGAAAATTGCTTCTCACTGATTTTTTCAACATCAAGACATCCTTCATCCTCCAACTGTTTCTTGTGTAACCTGAAAATGATAGTTCATTCAGACATTAGTGCTAATAATTAGGTTATATGAAAATAACTAAAAGAGTTAATGGGCTGACATACTCAATATATGGCTCCACCTCTGGGCAATTGTTTAGTACAAACCAAATCATTTTTTCATAATCATGTTCAAGATATGTAATCCTCGGTGCTCCAAGTACATCGACTCCATGCTGGAAAACAGAGAGGTCACCTTTTCTCAAATCAACCCGCTCTCTATTCCTACCCTCTCGATTGTGCCGTGTCTCCACATCTTCACCAAAGTACCTTGAGCAAATTGTCAAGCACTCAGCAGCGACATATGCTTCTGCAATTGACCCTTCAGGTCTTGCCATGTTCCTAACAAACCGTTTCAATGTAAACAACCTTCTTTCCATAGGGTACATCCATCCATACTGTACTGGACCTCTAAGAATTGCCTCATCAGGTAAATGTACAGCCAAGTGCAGCATCACATCAAAGAAAGAAGGAGGAAATATTTTTTCAAGTTTGCACAGAATGATTGGGATTTCATCTCTCAATCTTTGCAACACATCTAACTTCAAAGTTTTTGCACACAATTGCTGAAAAAAGTTACCTAACTCAGCAAGTACTTCATATATGTCCTTGTGCATGATTCCTCGGACAGCAACAGGTAAAATCCTTTGAAGTAGAATATGACAGTCATGCGTTTTTAATCCTTGGATGTTGCATCCATCAGAAGTGACACATGCTGCTAAGTTTGAAGCGTATCCATCTGGGAATTTTACACTCCTCAAAAAATCACAGAAAGCAACCTTTTGAGTTTTAGTCATTGTGTAAGGGGCATGAGGTATACTACATGAATTTCCATCACGGATCAATTGCAAATTTTTCCTTATGCCCATGTCCTCCAAATCAAGCCTAGAATTTACATTGTCCTTTGACTTACCAGATATGCCTAGAAATGTACCAAGGATGTACTCACATATATTTTTTTCAATGTGCATCACATCAAGATTATGCCGAAGCTTCAAACTAGACCAATATGGCAAATCCCACAAACAAGATCTTCGCTTCCAAACTTGGCCTTCATTCCGCTTTCTCTTTCTGCTTTCTGGATGTTTTCCAGGTCTAACATCCTTCGCCCTCTCTAGCTGCTCCATTAGCTCATCCATTGTAAATTCCTCTGGTTTCTCACGGTTTTCAACAGTACCATCAAACACCTTCTTCCTCCTCCATGGATGGTCCCTAGCAAGGAAATGCCGATGGCCAATATAACATATCTTATTCCTTATACTTCTGGAGCAAGGATTTTTGTCACAATGCACACAAGCATAATAACCTCTTGTGACTCTACCTGATAATGTGCTCAAAGCGGGATAATCATGAATGCACCATATTACTGCAGCATGTAGGTCAAACTTCTTCCCACTAAGTGCATCCGAAGTACGGACACCTTTCCAAAGCTCTAGCAACTCCTCAACAAGTGGCTCCAAGAAGACATCAATATCCTTTCCTGGGCATTCTCTACCAGGGATTAGTAGACCCATGATGAAATTGGATTGCTCCATACATTCCCATGGAGCAAAGTTGTAAGGGATAAGAAACACTGGCCACATGCTGTACGAGGAACTCATTTTGCCAAATGGATTGAAACCGTCCGTAGCAAGGCCAAGTCTGATGTTCCTTGCATCTTGTGCAAACCACCCATATTTTTTGTCGAAGTCTTTCCATGCCTCACCATCAGCTGGATGGGTGAGCTCATTCTCTTTTGGTTCCCTCTTCAACTTGTGCCACTGTGCCTCCTCTGCCATTTTTTTGGAAGAAAAGAATCTCTTCAGCCTAGGAATCAACGGAAAATGCCGCAACACCTTCTGAGGAACCTTCTTTGTTCCATCATTATCTTTCCATCTTGATGCACCACAAATTGGACAAACATCACTTGCTTTTAACTCCTTCCGAAACAAAATACAATTATTCGGGCAAACATGTATTGATTTGTATCCGAGGCCCAATGCACGAATAAGTCTCTTTGCTTCTTGGTATGATGCAGGAATAGAGCAATTCGGGAAAGCCGATGACAACAACTTCAGTACTGCGGTGAATGCAACATTAGAAATCCGATAAAAAGACTTGATATGAAGTAACTTCACCACAAAAGAAAACCGTGTATAATGTGCACCAGGGTAGAGCTCCTGCTTCATCTCTTCCAATAAAATTGCAAACATATATTGTTTCCCTTTACCTTCCTCTTCAGCAGTGTACAACTCCTCTACCATACGACGAATTCCATCATCCTCGTCATTTTCGTCATCCACGTTCATACCAAAATCCTCATTCAGACTAGTATGTTCATTCAGATTGTCTTGATGTTCATGTAATACAACCTCCAATGGTTCTCCATGATGAATCCATCTAGTGTAAGTGCTAGCCATCCCATAAATGTACAAGTGATCCTCCACCTGTCCTTTAAGTCGGCGAATCCCATTCAAACACCTACGACATGGACAGAGCACCTCTTCTGTACCAATACATCTCTCCGAAACAAAGGTCATGAACTCGTTCACCCCATCCACGTGTTCCTTGCTGAACATTCTACTATTGATCCAAGATCTATCCATCTGCACCAAATCAAGAGATACACTAGCTCAAAAAAATATTACATATGATACTTGACCAAAGTTATCTTACATGTGACATGCAATACACAGTACACCCCAGCCACGCCGGCCACGCACTGGCGCGCCGGCCGCCCCAGCCGCGCCCTGCCGCGACGGCCGCCCCCGGCCGCGCCCTGCCGCGACGGCCGCCTCCTGCCAGCCCTAGGGATGGCAATCGGGCGCGGCGGGTACGGGTAGTGCTCGCCCATACCCGTACCCGTGACCCCAATTTTCGCCCACGGGCATACCCGTACCCGCCCACGGGTAAAAAACCCCGCCCATACCCGTCGCCCGCGGGTACCCGTCGCCCGCGGGCATACCCGTTTACCCGCGAACTGAGTACATCACATATTCACATGCAAACATTACAAATCACAAATATTCATGCTTTCCGTAAATCACAACGTCACAAATACTCATTTTAGTACAACATATTCAAGATTGTTACATCCTACGTACCAAATAGAATCTGCAAGGCCAACTAAACAGATCGCCAACAGAGACTAAACAGATCGCCAACAACAGAGACTAACTGAACCAATTTCAAAATGTCCAAACTTCACAAGGCAAACATCAGCACACAGAAAGGGCTGCCCTGAATCAAATCAAAACCAGAGATTAATAGCTCCACTGATCAGAAAAAATATACCAACAAAAACGTAAAAAAAGCTACCATTTCATCTTAATTTCTTATGCATAACACAGTAACAATAAAAACTACATTGGGCATAATATTAATATGCCAATGATTCAAAATCAACTAAAACCCCAACTACTAACAACCACAGGTAAAAATTAGAACACATCATCAAATCAACCACAATGTTGTAGTAGCTCTTACTTAGCACAACCACAATGAGCAAGCCACAATTCAAATGACAATCCTCCTAAGTAGGGATGGATTTTGCAACTGTACACTGAATTTACCACACTATATTTAGAAACCGCACCTGGTAAGCCATTTTTTGTGTGGTACTTCGGTATTTACCATAATGTCAAATCACTATGCAAAACTAAGACACTTGCAAACAGAGTCAAATTGTGTTAAACATGAAGACACAAACCTACAATTTAGTAGTTAGTACACTATCAAAGGATAAGATGAAAAGTGAGTCTGGATGGCACGAGAGGCACGATCAGAAGCCTAAGAACCTGACAGGGAGGACTCAGTGTGTCTATCTTGTTATCTCGAGAGGCACGACCAGAAGCCGAAGAACCTGACAGGGAGGACTCAGTGTGTCTACATATTCACAGAAACAACGATTACGGGATGGGGCCTAAACAAATGCCAAGAGAAAGCTTGAAATTTAGGTTAAATGCCAAGCCTCTCCCCATCCTTGTGCCTCAAAATGAGGATCCTAAAACCCTAATCCAGTTTGGAGAAATCACTTTACCCAAATTACCTCTTCCTGCTAGCGTTGCAAAGGAGAATATAGGGGGTAGCGGCGCAGATCGGAGGACGGCGGCTCGGCAGGTGGGGGCGGCGCAGATCAGAGGACGGCGGCTCGGCGGGTGGGGGCGGCGCAGATCGGAGGACGGCGGCTCGGCGGGTGGGGGCGGCGGCAGATCGAAGGACAGCGGCGGGTGGGGGCGGCAGCTCGGTGGGTGGGGGCGGTGCAGATCGGAGGACGGCGGCTCGGCGGGTGGGGGCGGCGGCAGATCGGAGTTGGCGGGTGGGGCGGCGGGTGTCTGGGTGAGGAGTGAGGACCGACTGGGGAGTTGAGGGACCGAGTGTGGGAGTTGAATTCCAGCGCCACTTCCACCAACTTTTCTTTTTCTTTTTTTTTAAATAATTCCGTCCGCTTATCCTGGGCTGAGCAAGGCCATTAAAAAACTAGTTGGTTGGGCCCTGAGCAAGCTCATTAAAAAAACAGTTTGTTGGGCCACGTGGCGGTGGGACCTATCTTGACAGGTGGGCCGTATGCCAACAAGGAAAATGATGGTTTAAATAATTCAATATAATAATTTGTGACGCACCAGTTTTGTCATTAATTTATGACATTCGCAAAGTAGCCCCTATGACACAACAAATATTGTCACTACATGGATATATAATAATTTATGACACACCAGTTTTGTCATTAATTTATGACGTTCGCAAAGTAGCCCTAATGACACAACAAATATTGTCACTACATTGATTTAGACTTGCATCATGACATTTTTTGTGACATTCATATTATTGTTGTCACTAAGCCAAATTACCTCTACAAAAACGTCATAAACTAGATGATTTAGTGACATTTAGACACTTTGTCATGCCATATATGTCACAAAATGACACATCTCTTGTAGTGTAAGGCTGTTAAACTTCTTGAACCTGGAAAAAATAAAATAAAATCTGAAGCAAAACAAGCTGTGTTTAAATCTACTGGCTTTGTGAAACTTCATCAAATAATAATGTAGGTGCTAGCTCATCATCTCAAAAGAATTCTGGTTATGTTAAATTCCATTGCACCTATTATGGAAGAGATGGACACTTACATGAATTTTGCTTTAGGCGTGCTAAGAAAGAGAAGAATGAAAAATTGAATGCTTTAAGACAAAAACGTGTAATCTCTTTTGTTTCTAGAACTAATGTGAAAGCTAAATTTTTAGAGAACTTTTATGATGATTTTAAATCTGCTTCATATGTTGGTTTGGGATATAATTCAAATAAGTCACGTTCTTTTTGGCATTTTGATCACCCACATGCTCATGATTTTGGTTCTAGATTTGTTGCTATTTCTCCACATCGTGTGTCAATGTACTGAATTCCTAAATCTTATTTCACTAACCCCAATGCTGTGAGACCGATGTTTCCTGCAATGTAAGAACAACTAATGAGGATGGAGAACATGAGCTTGAGTGGGTTCTGATCTTTTACACCATTGCTTGATTGAAATACTTGATGATTTTCCACTTTCTTTGATGGCTTCCAAGAGATTTCACTTTCTGAGAGACCATGTGGAAAAAGTGATGTTGTCCAACACCATATTGAGTTAGATTCTCAGGTTGCTGATATTCTTTCAAAACCACCTGATTCTTCTCGTTTTTCTCATTTATGAAGTGAGGTAGTTGTGATACATATTATGAGATTATTCTGAGGGGGAGCTTGTTGTTTAAAAATTTCAGAAGTTTTGTTTATTATATTTTTCAAATAATTTATCAAGTCCAAGCCATTGAAATCAAATGTATTGTAGAGCTCTCTTGATCATATTTACTCATATGTTGTGTAGCTTTAATCATGAGTAGTTATAATTAATTTATTGCACTTGAACTAAAATACGACATGGCGGAATGTTTTGACTAGATTGATTATAAAAAGTACTTTGCGATATTCATCAAAAAGAATTAGTTTGATTGTGAGTCTTATTTTAAATCTTGGCTATTAGGCTCACATGTTTCATATTGCAATCTTTTTATGATCGTTCAATTTGGCATGTTATATTAAAAAAATAAGAAAGAGACATTTGAAAAGATGTATGCTCCAAGCATGCAATGGTAAAGAAGAAAGGAGCACAAAAAGTGCACAATATATAAAGAAGTATGCTTCAAGCATGCCACCATTTAAAATAAGTAAGCTATCATGAAAAGAAATATACTACAAGCATGCCACGTGTGTAAGAATTGAATGTGGAGCAATATGATGTTATATGAGATTGCTAGCTCGTTTAGATTAAAAGTTTGCTTCACTTTTAGGCTTTGACTTTTCGTTGCAACATCTCATTGTGCTCTCTATGATTGGTTTTGTCTTTGTTGAAATGCTTATCATTGATATAAATTGCTTAATTATATTGAAAACTTTGTTTTGATATTGTTATATGATGTATAACATTATATAATCTAGATAGCTCTACTCAAAAACATAACTTAGTTACTCCATTAAAACAATACGCAGTGACTTGTATAATCTACAAAACTTCTAGATTTTTGTTTATTGCTTCTTCTTAGAATAAGTCTTCTTTAAAGTTTCTTGATGATTGTATTACCAGAGGGAGAGAAATTGGAGAGAATGGAGAGATATTGGAGAAATTTGCTAAAAGTTGCTTCTCTTGTGTTGAGGGGGGAGAGTTTTTGAAGAGATTTGAATGTGTAGCATAAATTGCTTTTTCGACTTCAATTCATCACTTATATTGTTTGAAGCTAATTTTTCATACTATCTTGAGGTGTTGTCAATGTATTCATCAAGGGGAAGATTGTTAGACCATGTGGCTAGGTCTAGAATTTTTGGTGAGGAATATTTGACAATGTAGATGATAAATAATTGACAACATTGGTTGTGATATTACTTGTGGTGTGTTGCATATGTGGACTGATATTGGTTAAGTTGGAGAGAACTTGTGCCGAAAAAATGTTCTTTGGTCTTTGCATATGCAAGTTGGGTGTGGAGATGGTCATGGTCAGTGACGAGAAGGACCGGAACTAAGAGGGGGAAATCTGAGGTCTAGACGGTCGAGGATGTCACGAGGTGGTCGGGCTCACGCTGGAGCATGTGGAGATCAAAGGTGGATGATACGTGGAAAAACTATGGGAGGTGTGGTACTTTAGGCTTCGGCACGTGATGAGTTAGAAAAGTTGGAATTTTGGAAAACCCATGTTAGGAAGGGTTTTAGGTCCCTTATTTGTTGGAATTGGATTAAAACTCGTGGGTTTAAGATAAGCTCAGGTTTTAGGCCCTAAACTATAAATAGAAATGGGGTTAGAGGATAGCCCCGTGGCTTTTGGAGATGTTATTTTCGTGCTAAGGTTTAGGGGTGTCAAGAGGACATTTTGTAGTTACAAACATGATCTAGAAAAATATTAGATCTATTAAAAAAAGCCAATGGCACATCCTGTGTTTCATCGTTCCAAGGTTTTCATCTGTCCAGAATTGTCAAATCTTAGTCTCGCTTTTCATCTCGATCATCATGTGTATCTCTGGTTTTCGTCGTGGGTCACCACTAAAAAGATCCAAGGCAGCCAGCTCATCGTCTTGTCTCGAACCGTGCAAGCAAGAGGAAACAGTGAAAAGAACATGCACGAAAAGTATCACGCGGGAAGCTAAACATCAGGTGTGAAGGCTACAGGCATGTGCTAGCTTAAGCAACCTGTTGTCCATCCCATCAATAGCAACGGGTTCCAAGGTGAAGAGAGAAGGGCTCTTCTCTAATTTGTGTGCTGTGTGCAGCCCATCACCATCACATGAAGACTAGAAAAGTGATGCTATGTGAAGACTGGATAAATTGGTGTTATTTGTTAGTGACACCGCATATACAAGGAGACATCTAAGAGCGGTAGTTTATTATTATTTACTACATTAACCAAGAATATATATATATATATATATATATATATATATATATATATATATTCTTGTTGCTGTTTTTGTTTTGTTTTCTGGTTCTTTGGATAGGTTGAAAAATTAGGAGACGATAGATTGTGAGAAAACGTTTTTGCTGCACACTGCAATCATTCATCCCCCTCTAATTGTCATCGACGATCCTACAATAAAAATACAAGGCTTATTACAAAGAAAGTAGCTATCCTAGCTTTCTTGCACAAAGCTAAATTGACTTGTGAATACAGTAAATAGATTGAAAGCATAATTTGAAAACAATAGTAATAGATAACAAAAGTAATACATTATTGCATATAGCTTATCTTTTAGATTTACATAGTTTTTCTTTCCCAGTTTTGTTTATGAAAAGATATCTCTCTTGTGAAATCTCCAAGCATGTCCATAACATCGAACATGGTTATTCGAATATATTTAATAATACTCTGTAGATATTGTACAGCTTTGCCATATGATATGATCCATTCACACTATCAACCAATGACATGCTTGCTTAGACATGTAATTAAGAAGATCATAACAAAGCTTTTCAAAAAATTTGCCCCAATAGTGACCCCTCCAGTCAAGCTTAAACCTGGCTTCCTCACCCTCACATATCCGAGTAGGCCCAAGGCTCTACGTTGGATTTGAGAATGGGAACCATCCATGATGTAACCCAACGTATACAATTACATCCTCCAACCCTGGCACAAAGATTGACATACAACCAGATGAGTCAATATCAGAACTTAGTAAATTAAGTTAGGCCCTTCTCATAGAGCATGTGGTTGTATTAGGAAGCTCACTTCTATAGGGGCACAAAATTAAGTCATTAATTGACCAAGGCGATACCACCCAATTCCCTAACTACACAAAAGGTTATCAAAATTGTCACATCACATGGTCACATAGTTCTTTCAATCGCCCTAGTCTAAATCATTTATCCACTAGTCGATTTTAGCGTGCAACACATACCATCATAGACAACACACAATGCACATTGCTATTCACAAAGTAATTCCACATACCATTAGTTAGGTGTAATTTGATATTCCAAAATGGTGTCAATAACCCACCATGGCTAAGCAAGTCTAAACCAACCACATTGGTACTACAGTATTGTCCAACTAGGATAAAATGTCCTAGGGTGAAAATGGGACATGGCATACAACTAAGCAAGGTGGATAAACAACAACTAGGGTTCTTATTTGCCTCCCAAGTAAATAATTGTTGTATCAACATAGCAATTCATAATAATTTAAAATGCAAATGAATTTTGTAAAACTGGGTGCAACATGATCAAGGTAGTACAACTTGCCTTCAAAAAGGACCTGGTCTTGAGCTACTGCTTCTCCTTCTCCTCCGAAAGCTTCTAGTGTGTCGGCATTTACGCGAAACGAGAGAGAAAACACAAATTAAATCCAAAAATTAAATAAAATTACTGAAAGATATGGCTTGAATTTAGATGAATTTATAGGCTTGAACGAGCACAATAGAGATTGTATGAGAGAGAATAGGCTTTCAGAAGTTGGATCGATTGAGAAAGTTAGAAAAATGAAAGAAGTGAGAGTACTGAGACTGACAAGCGGGGCCTACAAAATATTTTGGAAATATTACTTTTTTGGATTTTTTGGAAAATCGAAGAGCTTACTTTTTTTTGATTTTTTGGAAATTGAAGAGACTGACAGGTGACACCCGCATGTTAGGGGCTCGGTGCACAATAGACTGGGTGTACGATGAGCTAATCTAGGGTTAGGGTTTCACGTGTTGATGTGGTGGCCGACTCGGTGAACACGCAAGCAACGCGGCTGAGGTGGTGCTAATGTGGCTACTAACCAGATGCTAATGAGGCAATGACGTGGAGTACACAGCAATAGCGGTGCCACTCAGATCCTAGGGTCGATGGCGAGCGATAGTACTAACTCGGGTGAAAGGCATGACAACAGACGATGAGGTTTCCAGCAACACAGCTAGAAAATGAGGACAAGTGGACGATGACAAACTCAACGACGAGGCTACTGAGATCAACGATGATTGGACATAACCGACGGTGAGGGAAAAGCAGCAATGAGGGATTAGGTCTCTGCGAATGGGTAGATCTAACGATCTATGAGTAGATCTAGATGGTGGAGATGGAGGAAGGTGAGTTGGTGCTGGAGACCATGACGGTGAAGCTTGAAACTCACTAGCTGTGACAAAATTTCTCGTCGAAGTCAACCATGAAGATGAAGCTTCCAACTCATACCCGAGGAGATGGCGGTGAATCCGAGGCAACGGCTAGGGTATTGCAAGGTGCAGGCGGCTCGGGGTGCAAACAACAAAGCGCAACGATGCTATTTATAGCACGGAGAGGCGGTGTAGGTGGCGGAGTCCCTTTCTAGCGTGGCAGTTGTGAAGAATTCGTGTCGTAGATGATAATCCCGACAGGTGGGGCCCACCTATCGGTGACAGTGAGGTGTGGGGACACACAACGCATGTTCGCGCGCCGTGGATGCAACTCGACTGGGCTAGGCTGCAAAGCTAGGCTAGCGCATGGGTAAGTCAGACTAGGCCAAGGAGAGAGAAAAGGAGATGGACAAGGAGAATTCGGGCCTGATTGATTTCCAGTAATTTAAATTAGTTTTTATTTTTAAAAAATATAGGAAATTGAAATAAGCTGAGAAAAAATGGCAAATGAACTCAAAAAATTTTGAGAAAATTTTAGAAAATACCTTAGAACACCAGGAACTCAAATAAAAACTTTGGGATTCAATTGATGCTTGGTTTATTAATATTAAATCATTTTTTATTTCTGAAATTTCCAATTAAGCTTAATTAATTCAAATAAAATCAAAGAAAATTTTAGAAAACTTTATTTTGACCAAAAACTTCGAAAAGCTGCAGAAGTTGGGATGTTACAATGATTGAAACGAAAAATGTTCAGGTTAGATCGAGCGGTGTCATCACAATTGTTTCCGTTTTGCAGATTGGCAAAGGAAGGCTGTTACTGAAAAATGGAATAGAGTAAGCGCAGATTCACCAATATTGATTCTCCCCCATCTCACTTTCTTGCGTCCTACATATTCTTAATTCGGCAAAGGATCCAACAGAGAGGGGATTATCAAACCTGCTGCATGATCGATGGAGAATATATGCCCGACGACCATCGCACGCGGCTTTGTACTGCACCAACCAAATTAGACAAAGATATAGCGCATCCGCACGTGCGAGCTGGCTAGCTTCTTTTCTTCGCCGACAATTGCGCGTGAGAGGACGGAAAGGATCAGCCAAATTCAGCGTAAAACCAAAACGAAAACTAGTCTAATCTGTGGCGACTCTGAGGCAGCACGCACGTACGTCGGAAAAGGCTACAGCCTTCTGCCTGATTGCACATCGTCTGATCCACTAAATTAACAGGTGTGATTAGCAATCTGTTATATATTGTTATTGCCGTGCGTAGCTGGCTTGGCTAGTGCCGGGTCGCCGGGGAGGTGGGTGGAGGTGGTTGGAGTTGGCTGGAAAAAACTGCGCCGCGATGCCTATGGATACATCAATCGATCGTTTGTGCAATCGATGGATCTCCCTCTCCCCCCTTTCTCCTCCGCTCGATCGGCCTGTCGCCGCCGTCATGGTCCTTCCCGTCGCTCCCAGTGCTGTGGTTGTTGAGACCTGGAGCCGGCTCTAGAAGAAGAAGAACAAGTGTACTGCCAATGTGCCATTAATTAATTTATTGATTGATTGTACCATTGCCTTGTCTTCACTTACACATGTGCACCCTTGTTGGTGATCTATATATAGGCGGTGTCTCCTTCTGCCATGTATCTTCGCACGGGCTAGCATTTGGCTATAGCTGCTGCTGCTGCTGCAAGTGCAGTCGGCTCGGCTGGCAGTGAGTGAGCGCGCGCGCTAGCTAGCTGCCGGAAGTTGAGGATGGAGCAGGGCCTTCCCCCCGGGTTCCGGTTCCACCCGACTGACGAGGAGCTCGTCACCTACTACCTCACCCGCAAGGTCTCCGACTTCGCCTTCGCCACCCACGCCATCGCCGACGTCGACCTCAACAAGTGCGAGCCATGGGACCTCCCGAGTAAGTATCTATCCACTGGTATGCATGGTTCACAATTTCGGTGAACTTCCTCCGAAATTTCGATATTTTCGTTTCTTCCGCTTCTCCACAAAATAATTTCAACTCGGTCAAAATGGTTCATTTCAATTTAAATTTTGAACTTGTAAAAAACAATAAATCCCTACACTACTCAAATGAAACCATCTACGCCAGTGGCTAGTGCCTTGTCACCTGTACGGAGGTCTACGGATCGAATCCCACTCTCGGCATTTATCATATGGGTCCACTCTTGGCATTTATCATATTTTTTTCTTCAGCTGACATGTGGGTCCCATCGTTCCAAAATTTGGTGCCTCGGGAGATCAAACCCAAGGCCTCCGTTAGTGGACCTTCCTTTCTTCCCATCAAACTGCAATTCCTTCTGGTGCAACTGGAGGTTTACATTTATCTTTATCCTAACTTTAAAGTTTAAAATTCAGATTTGATCTGACCTGTTTGAACGAAATTTGTCCTTTTGGTGATTTTTTTTCTTTTGCAACCACCGAAAAATATCCAAAACGGAATTGTTTTCCTGTTATGTACTGCATACGTCCTGTGCTCGCTACTTTTGAAAAATCATCTGAATAGTTTAAACAACTTGAATTGAGTTTGATGTGTGCATGCAATGCGCTGATTATATTCTCATTCTCTCTGCTCGTTCCAAGAAGAGTAAAGTTCATTTTGTGTGCAGGACAAAATTAACTGGAATTGATGCGCATTGCTTGCATCTTCGTTACGTATTTTTGGACCTTAGTTGTCTCGTTTCTGATGATTTGGTGGGAATTGGCAGCATGCCTGGACCAAGTTCGATCATTACATACAGTATTAAGGTCCCTAATACTATTATTACGCACGCATTAATTGATCTACATCTACGTATTATGTGACTTAGTCGTTGTCGCACCTGCACCGCATGTGGACCGGTCAAGATTGATTTATCAGTTACTCGTCTCTTGGGCCTTGGCAGTGCCTGTATCTGCATGCACGTGCATTGTTCACATACTGCTTAATGACATATATATTGGTGCCACTTAATTAATTTCTAGGCAAAGCTAGCATGGGGGAGAAAGAGTGGTACTTCTTCAGCTTGCGCGACCGGAAATACCCGACCGGCATTCGCACCAACCGCGCCACCGACTCCGGCTACTGGAAGACCACTGGCAAGGACAAGGAGATCTTCCAGTGTGGCATGCTTGTGGGCATGAAGAAAACCCTAGTCTTCTACAGGGGGAGAGCTCCCAAAGGCGAGAAGACCAGCTGGGTCATGCACGAGTACAGGCTCCAGAACAAGTTCCCCTACAAACCAAACAAGGTAGTACTTTAATTTAAGAAATAGTATTGCAACTTGAACTTGTGAAATATTTTTGTTGGAAGAAGTTCTCTTAAACTAGTTACTGAGCAATGCTGCAAGCCTGCAACTTAAGGGAAATGTTCTTTCACAGAGAGCGAAATGTTTTTGTTGGAAGAATCGAAGTTCTTATGTGATACGTTGCAAATTTGTGAGATGTTCTTTTTTATTTTGGTTGGAAGGAGGAATGGGTGGTGTGCAGGGTGTTCAAGAAGTGCCAAACCATGAAGATGAGGCCACCACAAGGCAGCCCCACGATGGACTCCCCATGCAACGACACCAACGCCTCCCTCGGCGATCTCGGAGAGCTCGACGTCTCCTCCATCCTTGGCAGCTTCACCCCGGCCGCGGCGCACACGTCGTCGAGCTCCTCCGGCGCGCTCTGCCATGGCGCCGGCGCCGGCGAGAACTTCGGCCACAGGTTCGACGTGGGCGCGTACATGAGCTGGTTGGCGGCGGCAAACCATGGCGCGGCCGCGGCAGCCGCCATGCTCCCCTGGGCAGCGCCGTCGGGGCTGCTTGGCACCGTCTTCGCCGGGCCGCGAGACGTCGGAGGCGATGCCTTGTTCGGAAGTTCGGTGGCGAAGGTGGACATGGAATGCGATCAGCAGCCCCAGCCGCAGCAGCTGGAAATGGACGAATCGAGATGGAGAGCCTTCTGATCATCGTCTAGAATTACACCATTATATATATCAGATGCAAAATTGCGGTCGATATCTAAGACACAGTTCTAGGGGCATTGTTCTAGGAAATTAAAAAGGGACAAACCCATTTGGGTCGGAATCAAGCAAAAAATTTAAGTCGACAAGTATGTGATTTGTGTGCCATATTTTATACCACAAACTGTATGTTTTGTCCATTCATTACTACAGAAAAGGTCATCACAGACGGTTCCTCAACCATCTGTGTTTATGTATCAATGATAATAGGTGGTTATCACAGACAGCTCCCAAGCTGTCTACGATAATTTACAATACAGACGGTTAATATCACAAACCGTCTGTGATAGTCAAGTATTACAGACAGTTTTTATAAAAAACCGTCTGTGATAGTGGAGCATCACATACGATTTTTTATACAAATCATCTGTGATATGGTTCATCTCACAGACGGTTCGGTGTTACCATCTGTGATATGGTTCATATCATAGACGGTTTGGTGTTACCATCTGTGATATGGTTCATATCACAGACGGTTCGGTGTTCCAAACCGTCTGTATTATATATCATATGAGGAACAAATATGATTCAAAGATCAGCATATGTATTGATTGATGATCATGTCTCATGGATCATGGTATGGAGATACCAAATCAATAATATGGACATATGTTAGTGAACATATGTTGGATAGACCCGCCATGAGACACTGCAGAGATTCCTTGTGTCATCAGTTGGTCTCAAGTAGTGTTTATGTGGAATCCTTAGACTTGAGATCATCATGGTTCCCAACATGCGTAGTAGCTTATTTTGGGACTACTAAACACTACTCCGTAACTGGGTAGTCATAAAAGTAGTCTTTGGGTTTGCCATGAAACATGTAGTGGGATGTGAATGATCAAGATAGAATTTGCCCCTCCTTGTGGGAGAGATATCTCTGGGCCCCTCGATGTAATGGATTATGAAAATGCATGGCCATGCCAAGGTGATTGAGGAGTCAATCACGAGTTTATAATCCATCACGGAATCGAGAGAGTGATTGAGCTATTAAGAGGATGACACAGGTCTTGCCTTGAGCTTAATCTATATCGTGAGGCAAAAGGATTCGTACATGAGAACATTACAGGTTCAGCCGATATGATCTTTACGTATACTTTGGGGTTAATATGTCTTACTAGAGGCCGCTATTAACAGGATGACCGGAAAGGCATTTCCGGGTCGCGACCAAGTATACGTGAACCTACAGGGTCGCACACTTAACGGGTTGGAACACTAATTCGAATGTGATTCGGATGTGGGCTCAATTCGGATAGAGATCTGGATAGACTCCTATTGGGCCTCGGTCCACGAGGCCCAAGTGAGGAGGTCTATATATATGGAGGCGAGGGGCTGAGGGGTGCATGCTTCTTTTAATCCCGAGCCAAACCCTAGCCGCCACTTCCCGAGCCAAACCCTAGCCGCTCGCGAGTGCTGGTACACTCGCGATCGGCGTTCCAGCCCCGGACGTGTGGATACCGGTGGAGGCGCTGCTCGTTGCGGCGTTGATCGGCATCAACAATCTACAGATTGGATCTTGCACGTGGTGTGGTTGATCGCGTGGAGGAGACGATCTGTTCGGGACGATCGACTAATTCCACTACTACCTCGACGCGCGTGGTTAGATCGGCTTCTCCAACTCTTCTTCCGCTGCGCTGCGCGTCTAGTGGTAACGATCCATGATCCCTCTTTAGCATGATTTCCTGGTGTGCGCGGTAGAAAAGTTTTGTTTTCTGCTATCGTAGCCTACGCGCGATCCTTTACACAGACCACCGTCAAGCGCACGGATGTCCTCCTTCGTCCTCACTTACCGTGGCCTCCCTTGCTTCCACCACCCTCCACCCTATCTAATCTAGCCAATACTGACCACACGATGAGACCAGATCTGGCTCACTAGGGTGTAGATCTAGCCTAAACCAGCCACCGAATTCGCCTTGCCGTTGTGTTCCTAGCCGAGCAAGTGTGGTCACTCGCTAGGGCTTTTTCTTTTTGGCTTCTGCTTTTAGTTTTTCTATATTAAAGTGCTTTTTTATAGTAACTAACATTTAAACAAAATGTCTTTTTATGTTGAAGTCTGTATTATAGCAAACATTATAGTGACTTCATTTATATCGATCAAAATTACACATTAATTTCTTTTATTTCATACTTTTTCGGATAAAACCACTAGTTACAATGCAAAAGAGCAAACCCGTTACTTCATTGCCATTCCAGTCTCCTTTGTGTTGATCATGGTCAACACTTGGCATGTGGCCATGGCTAGATCAACTAGGCCCACAAGCCGCGTCATGAGAGGATGGCTATAGTCCAATGGGATTTTTTTTGTCGCTGACTTGTCCTAATTTTAGGTCAAGGGATCATTTCTTGCTTCCTTGAGCTTCTAAAACCATTCTCTCTCCTCGTCAGCTCAAATCTGTTAGGCCTTGTTCTTTACAGCTTCTAAAAGCTACTTTTAGCTTTTGCTATAGTACCTAACTTTTAAACAGAGTATTTTCTCAAGACGGGATTTACAAATTAATTGTAGTACACGTTAAAAGCCTAACATCTGTATCAACCAAAATCACAAGCGAGTATCTCTCTCCGTAATCTCTGTCGCAAACAACTAAAATTCAAAAATTTCAGCCAAAAACCATAAGCCGTAGCCATATCAAATAGGCCCTTAAGGTAGTTTTCCAAAGGGACAGCTTACGTAGCATCATCAATGCCCTAATGAAAGCCGAAGAAACCAGGAATAAAGTTAGAGTAATCTGGCATCAGTGGAGTGAGCGTGCAGTGTACGTTCTCAATATAATGTACTCTTAAAAACAATAAGAGTATTATGAATTTTTCTTTTCTTTAAGGAAGAGGTGTAATCCTCGACAATGTTAGATTTAATATTAATGAGTTGTAAGTGATTATAGAGGCTGTGGTTGAAGCCACACTCAAAGCCATGGTTGAAGTCACAATCGAAACAGTGATCGAAGCCGTAGCCGAAACAGCAATCAAAACTACGGAAGTCGAAGTCGGAGACTCTGAGTACTGTGTACTGAGTACTGTGCATCGAGTGCTATGGCTCTGAGTACGAGGTAGTCGAAAACTTCGAGCACGAAGGTAGTCAAAGACATCGAGCACGAAGGCAGTCGAAGACACCGAGTACATGAGAAGTCGTGGTTGAAGCTTCGAGTTGATGCACCGTGGTCGTAGCATCGAGATGATGCGCCATGGTCGAAGTAACAGTTGGAAGTTTGAGAACCTAGTTGGTGCTTGGATGTGGTCGAAGTAACCATGGTCGAAGTAGCAGTGTACTCGTAAGAGTACTGTAGCAATCGTAGAAGCTGTAGTGGTCGTAGAAGCTATAGCAGTCGAAGAAGCTGTAGTGGTTGTAGTCAGTATTCAAAGAAGACTGTAGAAGTTGGACGCGGTCGAGCGCAGTCGGAGCGCTTGAGTGCCAGGGGATGTTGTGATTGTGAGAAGTGGTCGTAGCCATGCGAAGCAGTCGTGTGAAGTGAACATAACCGTGAGAAGCGGTCCTAGCCATGAGAAGTGGTCTCATGCAGATCGTGGAGAGAATCTAGGAGGCATAAGAATAAGCCTAAGTTAGTGGGTGCATGGGTGATCATGTGTGTATGCATGAGGCTTATTTAAGCCGTATAAATCCTGTTAAGTGCAGTGAGTTGAAAAAATAAGAAAAGATTGAGTTATTCAATCCCAAAATTCTATTAGTCTCCCTCTGTGTGTGTTTATCAGAATGACAAGAGAGAGGATTGAGCGATTCAGTCCTAACAGACAAATCCATTAGGTTTTTTATTTAATTATTTAAAATAAAAAGAAAATTTTGTACTAAAAACTAAACCAAATGAATCTTTCCTAAATTCCATTCCATGAATTACATATACTTGTGTAGGACTAAAACAGTGACTTGAGGGAGGCAAATAGGAGCCAAAACTATCAAACACCTTCTGAAAATCTTCTCCCAAAGTAAAATCAAATCTCTTCAGCCTAATAGCTATATGAAGCTATAGATATCAAAGTCTAAGCACCCATATAGAAAGCTCCAAGAAAAACTGAGCCAAATGAGTCTCGACATGTCCGAGCGGTTTGACCGCAATGTAATGGGAAGTCTGATCAGGTAGGGTCTATCTGACCTGTCCTCTGGGTGGTCGACCTCTCTTACATGGGTGGTCTAACCTCTTGACAAAATCAGCACAACAGTTAGAGAGAAAAACTTGCACAACTTTCAAACCGTAGCTCCAAATAACTTGAAATTTGGTATGCGTCTTCTCTAGGATGTCAGAAATCTATTCCAATCAAAGATCAATAAGATCATTGCCAACGTTTACACCAAGCTAAGCAAAACACAAGAATATGAATCAAGACTTGCTCGTGGGTAAAAGATGATCAAAATGACATTAGATCTACTCTGACACGTCCTAACAAGCCTAACAACAGCAAAAACTCAAGCCAAAAGCCCTCAAGATCAAAACCTTAAAAATTACCCTTTCTTGAACCAAATTGAGGCAAACACCAAGAAATTGCTATAGGGTTGCCTAGATGGATGGGATTGTCCACACGAGATTTATACATATTTTACCCCCAAACCAGGCAAAAGGCACAACAAAAGTGATGGCTCAAACCTTGATCATCCTCATTTATGCCATTATTTACATATATTTTGCATGTTAACATATTTTTTAGGAAAATACATAAAAAAAGAAAACATTAGAATCACTCAAAAGAGCATCACTTTTGACAAAAGAAGAGTAGGATAGTAGAAGAAGAGTCAGCATGTGTGCCAACAGTTCCAGAGTTGCCCTCTTTGGTATCCCAACATGTGCCAAGCTCCATGTAACTACTTTACCTTGTAAGTGGGAATAATCATATCAATAAAGTGGTCATTATCTAATATCTTGTTATCTCTTTCATGGATTAACATAAGACCTGACTAGTAGTACCGGTATATCCTATAGTGGAAGGGCTGAGCTACCCTCGGGCCTGAGGTATAGCGCATTCATTGTATAGTTGCTTACAAACCTTAGCGCTAGGGCTATACACACTTCAGGCTTTGCTGCTAGCGCTTAATCCTGATTCACTGCTTTTAATCATATGTGTGTGGAGCTTTTAATCATTTTCCTCTGCTTAGGAAAGAACAAGACCACTATTCAAGAACCATTCACTCCTACCCCTACCAGCTATAGACTCCTGGCTAGCTATCTACCGATGGAACTTATCTAGAGTTGTTACTTATCATTTAAACGAAGCCCTGTTATAGAAAGTCAGGAGATAAGTAGTTAAATAGTTAAGTTGATATCTCCAAGCCATAAAGCTTCCTGAGGACAAATATGATACCTTGGAATACTCCAAGGTGAAGTACTACACGATGATTTTCGTGTGCTTGCGGATAACTATTTGTAAGGCATAAGAATCATCAACAAGGTTCTAGCCTGTAGGAGGTTCTCCATCATTCACACATCCTTGGGAACTAGTAAGATCAAGGAGGATGGAAATCCAAACAGGAAAACCAAATAAATTAAAAGAACAAGGAAAATCCATGGCCAAACTCACTTGGACAAAATTTGGATATTTATTTCACCTAGAGATGAATGTTTAAAGCCACCCCACTCTTAGAGGATTGAGCTTCCTCTTAATGGAGTACACACACAAAGTTTCTCTCAAGAAACCCTAACCCTATTCTCTCCAAGGCTCCTCCAAAGCTTAGCCACTAAGCCAACACCTCTCTCTCCTTATATATGAAAGCTTATAAGAAACCCTAATGAACATCTCTAGTTGGGTTTTATCCACTTACATGGGCTAACCTGTTAATCCAACACCATACTACGTTTTACATACACACGCTTTTTAAAGCGGCTCATCCAAAGGCTCCGATAGCACAAAATGCTAATCGAATCCATCAAAGCATCTTCACATGCTTTGACACATAGCCTGTAGTGCCCAATGACTAACCATCACATCTTCATGCATTCAAACTCTCCTGAACCATGTCTATATGTATCGGCCATGTCACTTGGCACACCACATGCACTGACTCACCTCATCACGATCCTTTTATCTTTTGTGCTTCCTGCTTGAGTCATATAGCCTCACCCAGACTTACCTGATCACACTGACCTCGGCTCCATCACCTAATGTTTGTCTATTGCCATTGACCGCCATGGTTCTTCAAGCCACCTACGCGTCAAAAGGCAACGCAATTCAATTCCGAATAAAAGTTCCATGTACTTGACTCACATTAGCCAAATCGTACATCATGCAACATAGCACAAGAAAACACAACCAACGACTCCCATGTCGTGGACACCCTCAACCCAACTCAACATTCTAATACTCAGCACACTAAACCTATAGGGCTGGTCTGACTACCAGCCACTAGCCAATTAGATTGCCCAACACCCCTCAAACTTACCCTGGTAACAGGGGACCGGTCTGACCACTAACCCAATGCCAATCAGTCCGCCAACCAATGGCTGGTCTAACCACTTAAGATCATTAGAAAACACCCACTCTAGAATTTTGGTTAATCTCTGTCTAGTTTTAGCTCATAACTCCAAATTGAGTGACACCTAGTGCAAAGACATCCTCAAACACACCTACACAAGTATTTGGTGTCCGTTTTCCAAAAATGTAGGATTAAGGATAACCGACTAAAAGGGGTGAATAGGAGGTTTTTGAATACTTTTGGCTAAATCATAATTTTATAGCAAGCATGAACTAATTAAATTTGTTTTGCATAAGCAAGGCCTAAATTCTCTAGGTTTCACTAAGACACCACAAGCATATGTCTAAACTAGATACAATTCTAGCTACACAAGTCAATCTAATAAAATACTACAAACGTAAATGCAGAAAGTAAAGACAAGAGAGATAAACTACAATGATGACATGCGAAGTTTCCCATGGTCTCGAAGATTTACCGGTCTTCCCTAATCCATGTTGAGTTAAGCCCAAATAGATTGAACCGGCTCTACGAATTAAGCCTAATAACCTCAATTCTACTAGGGTTGCTCTTTCTCTACTCTGGAGATTGTGAGCACCGCACCAATCACAATTGTGTTGGGGTCTCTTCACAATCTTCTTTGAAGAGATTATAGCACAAACTCATCCAAATCATTAGGTGTCAGCAACTACCAAGAGTAATGAGGTCACCCCATCGTTGTGATTAGTAATTGACTTTTGGTTCAGATACTTTGCGGAGTTTGAGTTTGGTTTTTGAGAACTTGGAAGTTTTCAGTTGTATTCTATTGCCGGTGGTCTAACCAGTATTGGGGCTCGGTCAGACCAACCAAGAGTAGTCTAATCGGCCTATGGCTAGCTGTCAGACCAGTTGGAGGTTTGGAGATGAGTTGGTTGACTGTGGTGTAACATCCCAAAATTTGGCTTTCTGGAAAAATTTAAATTCAAATTAACTATTTTAAAGTAATTGGATTTTACTTGGCTTTTATTTGATTTTCTGAGTTTTATTTCAAAATTTAAAGCAAGAAAATGTATTTTAAATATTTTATTAAAGCCAAAAAGGGAAAATTATATTTTTCCTAGCCTTTCCTGAATTTTTAAATATTATTTGAGAATTTTTTTGAAATTTAAAATCAATTTTCAAAGCTAAAAAGTATTTTATAAAATTATTAAAGTCAAATCTGAAATTTAAAATATTTTTACTAAGTCTAAAATAATTTCAGGAATATTATATGATTTTTCTGGAATTTTTAGATGTTAAATATTATTTTTCCAAGTGTTTATATAGTTTCTAGTATTTGCTGAAATTTATTCCGAAAATAAAAATCAAATTAATCTTATTCCGCCATGTGTCGCTCTCAGATTAAATCAACCTCTCTCCACATTTTAATCCTAGCCACACATGATAACTTACCCCTTCATAAAATCCAAAGGCCCGCATCAACTCACTTGCCACGTGTCGCAATCCGACGGCCCGTACCCCTTCATTTACTCTCACTCTCTATGACACATGGGACCCATATGTCATATCTTTCTTCAACCTCACCTTCTTCCTCCTCCCACCCTCTCTCCTCCACCATTAAAACCGAAAATAAGCTTTAAAATCCCGCGTCTCTCCCTCATAAAATCCCGATTAAAGAGTGGAAACGGATGCCCTATTACTCCCCTCCATTCATCCGGCCGTTTCCCCTCAATTTAAGTCCCCTAATTGCGGTTTGTATTAACTCCGGCGAGCTTTAAACCACCGGCCTCCCCCTCCCCTCCTTGCCTATAAATACCTCCCTCCACGGCCTCCTTCACCACCGCCTCCCACCGCCCCTTCTCCTCCCTCTCTCGGCGCCGCCGCCACCTCCAAAAGTCGCCGCCGCCGCCACCTCTTAGCGCCGCCGCCGGCCGCCCAACTCCCCGCCGCCGCCGCCGGTGAGTGCCGCCGCCTCCCCTCATTCGCCGCCGCCATTCGCCGCCCCTCCCACCGGCCGCCGGCCGTCGTCAAGGCCGCCGGCCAGTCCTCTGTCCCCGCTGCCTCGCGCGCGCCCGCGTGGCCGGTTGTGCCCGCGTGGACGGCCACGTGGCCGCCACCTCGCGCCCGCATGGCGCCATGTGGCCGGTGTGCCACGTCGGCGAACCCCGTGGTCCGTGGATCCGGTTCACAGTAGACCGGGCCCACCGGTCATTCAAATATGTTTTCCCGCTCGGAATATTCAAAATGGCTGACATCATAAATAGCAATTTTCAGTGCAAAAATAATTCCCGAAAGTCGGTCTTTTCCTTTTTCCCTCCTTTTATTCTTTCGGAAGCCATAACTTTCTCATTTTAACTCCGTTTGAGCCCATTCAAATTTCTCAATTCATCAAAAAGTCCAAACTATCCATTTCTTTCATCATTTAAAATATTTGAAATTTATTTGAAATTTCAAATATTTAAATTTCAAATTCCAATGCCTAGTTTAATTTCAAAGCCTCAGTTCCATTCCAAATTTTCTGTGCACTTTCAAAATTCAAATTCAAATCTTGAAAAGTCTCCATAAAATCCATTCTATTTTCCTTGGTCCAAATATTGTCTCAGTAATTTCTTTTCCCAACCGATCTTCTAGATATTCGTTCTCCCTCGTGTGAACCCCAAATCCGTTGAAACTTTCTCCTAAATTTGTCTAAAATCATAATCTAAGTTGCAGTATATATTTTATATTTTTGTGATTTTATTTGCATTTTTTTATTTGTTTGTTTTGTTGTCTCGCGCGTAGAAACCGACGTCGCCGAAGAGTTCGTCGAGTCGCAGCAAGAAGAACCAAACCACGCTCAAGAAGGCAAGTCTCCTTTGATCATCTTGAACCTATGATTTCGAAATGTTTGAATTATTTTAAATTATGTGCATTGCTATTTATATAAAATATTAGTTCAAATCTTAAGGGTTAGTTAAACCAACCTTGTTATACCCTCCATTGAAATTGAATGCCATGTACCTTTGTCACCCTAGAATTTCATTTGTCTCAATAATGAGATTATTACTGAATCTTTGTGAATAGTGGAATGGTAGTATAATGCTTAGTCTCGCTATTTAATACCTTTGAAATCTTGAAAATGGGAAATTATGATTTATTGTAATACCCTGTGTTTATGAAAATTAATGGTAATTGGAGTTGCCACTGTTCTTTTAAAATAAACTAAAATGTGAAAATTGGTTTAGATTAGGGTGGATGGTTAGTTTGGATTGGTGCAGGAAGCACGAGATCTTGTAATGTGTATGTTCCACCCTAGTCAATTAAGGACCGACGCTTGTGTTTGTCCAGACTGAGCATTAACCGTACAACCACAAGTCTATATGGGTACGACCTAGCTGACTAACTTACGATAGTCTAGTTTAGGTGCCACCAGTGGAAAGTGGCTGCCAGGGATGGACTGGTTATTCACAGTGAGGGACAGGGATTTACTGTACTCATATGGCGCAAGAGGGGGCTTCGGTTCGGGCAGTTAGCCTACCTGCGGTGAAACCTCAGCGGGTGGTATCTAGCTAGATTAGAGTAAGCTAAAGGCTTTGTGATATTTTATCTGGGTCTCATGCCAAAGGAAGCGTGTTGACTTTTAGGATAAATTATCTCTTGTGGGTAAAGTTGTACAACCTCTGCAGAGTGTAAAACTATTCGAATAGCCGTGCCCATGGTCAAGGGCGGGCAAGGAATGCATTCACATGGTAGATTTCTGGTTTTGTTTTAAAAATCAAAAGTTTTGTATTCCGAGAGTGGAGGGAACTCTCGGAAGGGTATCCTGGCGGTTGGAGCCAGAGAGGGTGGATGTAACCCGCAGTATTAAACTTGTTCAAGTTGTTAGCTAGTGTTGGTAGTTGGAACCTTCACTAGAAAGATAATGATAGTTTCTGCTAAAACATTTACTTTATTAACTTGATGCCTTCGAAAATAATTAGTAGTAATTGAATTTTAAAATGTTGCTTTGTGCAAAAGAACCATATAGACTTCCTTTGTCAAGCCTTGCATCTATGCATTTTTCCCAAGACTTGCGGAGTACTTTATGTACTCACATGCTACACTCAAAAATAATATTCAGAAGAGTATGAAGCTCAAGAAGGCGACTACGACTTCTTCGCGGGTGGATTCGGCGAAGGATTCCAGGAGTTCTAGGTCGCGCTTCCCCAGTCAATTGCCTGTGGCGTATTGATGGGTCTTCACCGAGTTTATCTTTTGCTTCCACTGTGTTTCGTGTGTGCGAGGTCTTGAAACCTCAATTGTAATAATGAGACCTTTCGGTCTGTACTCTTTAATATTGTAATAAAGCGTTGCTGGTTATGTATTCATTTCTGTTTAACTGTGTGCACTAGCTTTGATCTGGGACTAGTGCAGTAATACACAGAGGGTCCGGGTTCGGAAATCCGGGGTCCCAACATGTGGCCACAACATGGGTGCCATTGCTTAGGTTCATACATTTTGCAGTGCATTGTATGGACTAATTATGTCAGTTGATGATTTTGTGTATTTTGTGGTACTACATGATGGTTTGTTTATTGTTGTTAGTTGTAGAACTTCGAAGTTACATCATGGTGAGGCAGACAGGATTAGGATTAAGCTAGGAGAGCTTAGATCTAAAGCGGTCAAGGGAGAGGACTACGCCCAGGAGGATCCAAGGTCCAGACAATCAGAGAGCTGTCAGACGATGATTGAGGTGAGCGGAGTGGTTACAAGCAGGATGACTTGGAACTAGAGCGGGAGCAACCAATGGTGGATATGATGGGTAACGGCAAGGTGGATCGGGCAGAGTGGAGCTGAGGTCTAAAACAGTTAAGGAAGTTGGGTGCCGTCATGATGGGAGGAAAGGTGTGTGGCATACCAAGTGACTTGGGTCTATTTACAAGCAAGAATGGTTCGGTGGGATCCAAACCCATGAGAGGCTTGGCGGCAAGTCACTGGAACCACATGGACTTGAAGATGAAGCGCAGGGTTGCTTCAAGACAAAGAAGTGGGAAGCTTCATGTAAAGCGGTAGAAGGGTATTTTGGCAAACTGCCTAATATTGGAGAAATGGCAATGTGCAAAATCGCGGTGCGACCTAAGTACTTTGGGTCGTGGTTGTGCTAAAAATATGAAGTGGATCAAGTGTTGATTCACTAATGAGTTAACGGGTGTGTGTGCTTTGGGAAACATGCATATGTACGTGTAAAACCCGGTATGGTGTTGATTTATTGGGTTAGCCCATATAAATGATGAAACCCAACTAGAGGTGCTAGTTAGGATTTTTCTTATGAGTCTCCATATATAACGAGGGCGAGATATGGCTAGGGTTAAGATTTTGAAAGAGTTCATGCCTAGCCTTGTGAGGTGTTAGGGTTCTTGGAGAGATCCTTGTGGGGGATGTGAGAAACTCTTATCACTAAGATTTTTGTCATCTTTAGCCTTTGTGTATGTCTAGGGAGTGGTTATAAATATTCATCTCCAAGTATCAATAGAGATCAAAATTTGTCCAAGTCTTTCTCTCTTTGCTTAGGTGATGAAATCTTGACTTAGTTTGGTCTTTTGGTGCTTCCTTTTCTCCTCTTGATCTTGTTTTGTACCAAAGATGTGTAGGTGATGAAAATGTCCCTTGGAGACTAGGTCTGATCTATCTAGACACTTATTATATGCAAGTCCATGTGTTTGCATGGTTTTCACTCAAGAAAGGGAGATTTTGAGGTTTTGGTCTTATAGGTGTTTTAGCTTGAATTCATATTATGATCTAGCTTCCTATGATATATGAGAATCTATCCAAGATCATCTAGATCGTCAAGAACTCGTGAGCAAGAGTAGGTCATTGTTTCTCTCTATTACCCGATTTTGGTCAAATTTCCTTCAAATGGAAAAAGATCAGAACTTTGGCATCAAGATCAAGTGGAAATTTCTTTAGACTTCAAATTGATCATTGATTGGAATATATTTCTGATATCCTAGAGAAAGTACGTACCAAACGTCAAGTGAATTGGAGCCTTGGTTTAGAGTTGGATCAATTTATGGTTTTAGCCTAGTTTTGGTGCAATAGTGCTTCAAAAGCCAAATGGTCCCAACCTTCTTTTGTTATTTCAACATATTTGGTGGGTATAGGTTCTTAAGGTCATAATCTAGCCTTGGTTCAAGTTTCAAGTCATTTAGAGTTGTGGATCAAAAGTTTTATTGATTTCTGGATTTAAAATAGTGCTGAAAATTTGTTATATCCTGAAAGGAGTGGTTAGGCTGCCCTTTAGAGGGTCAGACCCCCTAGGCCAATCAGACCACCCTATACACTACGGTCAAATCTCCCAGGCAAGTTTTGGTCCGTTTGGCTCAATTTTTCTTGGATCTTTCCTTGTGGGTGATTGGTCTCTGATCTTCATAGCTTCTAGTAGCTATTAGATTGAAGAGCTTTGCTTTCTCTTTTGAGGAAAAGATTTGGAAATGGTTTTAATCATGTTGGCTCCTATTCACCCCCCTCTAGTCATCATTCTCGGTCCTATAACTTCTTTGTGGTAGTTGCACTTCTTTGGCTTGGTATCCTGAGGTGGTGGAGGCTTGCGGTACTCCTTCTCCTCATTACCCTTGAGCTTAGTGTAGTAGGATCTAATGTGGTTGAGATCACCACACTCGAATCAACAAATAGGACCTCCTCCTCCCCTCTTTCTAATCCTCACTATTTTTAACGCTCTAGTAAAGTTGATGAATAGGGGGGCTATGTCATCCTCAGTAATCTGCTCAAGCTGATCATCACTCATAGCATACAAGCCAAACGAAAAGAATATAAAAGAAGTAGATTCAACTCGGCTAAAAAAGGACTCTTAGCGAGATAAGTCATAAGAGCCATCTATTGCAACTTGTTCTTGCGAGAGAGCAAGCTGATCTCATGAGTCTTCAACCTTGAATAAAGCATATCCAAGGTGAGCTCACTCAAAACAGCAGTGCCATTGATGGAATTGACTTTTATCTCTCAAATCGAGATGTCCAAGGCTCTATAGACGTGATATGCATTTTCAGGGTCGGAATAGACCACACCAACATCACACAAGCTACTGAGGATCTTGTGAAAGTGAGCAAGGAACTCATTCAATGACTCTCTAGGTCAAATCTCAAACTTCTAGTATTCTTTCTTGAATTTATTCTAACTCATCTCTTTGCTAGCTATAGATTCCTCATGGTAATCATTGAGAGTCTCTCATATATCACGTGCTAGAGCGAGATGAGACACACGGTCAAACTTATTTCATCTGAGTCCCTGAATTAGGAGGTTTCTACCTTGTTGTTTGCCTCCACATCTGGGAGATTTACTGGAGTGATCTGATTATTGGTAGGGACAATAAAGGAATTCTTGACTTTTTCCTAGATTGTATAGACTTGAGCCTAAATGTACGTAACCATCCTTGCCTTCCAATATGGGAAGTTAACCCCATCAAAGACGGGTGACTTGGTGGAATACATGTCCGATGCCATGGCTCTTAATACCAGATAGGATCTATGAGGAAGGGCATAACCAAGCTCTGATATCATCTGTAGGACCGATGCTAGCAATCAGATGAGGTGAATAATTCCCAAACTTTTTTCCCTAAAGGTATTCTACATCTTCACTCAAGTGAATATAATAGTCACCAAGTTCATATTACACAGCTAGAGACCTAAGGCAACAAAATCAGCAACCAACGGCACAAGGCCAGTCAGACTGCCATGGATTGATCGGTCTGACCGTCGAGCCTGGTTTGACTATAAGAGCAATGGTGGTCTGACTAATGAGACCAGTCCAACCACAGGTCCAGGGCCGGCCTTACCGATCCCCTGATCCCAGGACTGATAGCCTCCCGGGACAAAAATGAAATCTCAAGAACTTGCTCAATTCTCATCAAAGCACTTTTAAGTTTTACATGAGACTTGTTCAAGACATTACGAACCTCAACCAATATCAAGAATAAGAAGGTTTTTGGGCTCCAGTTCCTTGAATCTAAGAGAATCAAATCTAGGACACAAGAACACTAAAAATTCTAAAACTCAAATTACTTCTTACGCATGAGAATTAAGGCACGAGGTATTCCAGATCTATTCTCACATGTCCTAGTAAGGTAATTTAAGCAAGAGTTTAGACCAAAACACCCACGAACACAAATTCACAAATATAGTTCAAGAAAATCCAAGCAAGAATGCAAACAACAACATAGACAAAGCTTTGATCTATTCCCAGTAGAGGATGAAGTTTACATACCTGAGGATGATTACAACATGCAGCCAAACCCTTTAGGGATTGATCCACTTCGCAGTTCTAGTTCTCCTTACCTAAACCACTTCTCCATTGCACCTCCCTGTGCCATGGTTTTGATCAAGGTACTAACCCGATATTTGGTTAGCTGCCAAAATACCCCTATGAAGCTTCCGAGCACCTTCCCTTGACACTGTCTTCATCTTCATCTCAAAGTATCTTCACATGCTTTAACACGTAGCCTGCAGTGCCCAATGAATATCTATCACATCTTCACCCATTCAATCTCCCCAAACCGTCTCTACGTGCATCGGTCTTATCACTTGGCGCATCACATACACCAACTCATCTCTTCATGATCCATATCTTCTTTGTGCTTCCCACTTGAGCCACATAGCTTACCCGGACTTACACGACTGCAAAGACCTCAGCTCCCTTGCCTAGTCTCGATCCATTGCCGTTGACCGCTAATGTTCTCCAAGCCACCTATACATCAAAAGACAAAGCAACCATCACAAGCACAAGTTCCATGCACTTAACTCACGTTAATCAAAATCATGCACCATGCAACATAACATAACTACCTATGGCACCCATACCATGCACACATTCAATCACCACTGATCCTAACTTGACAAAACAATTTGCCAACTGCTGCTCTAGCCAAAATTATAGAGCCGGTAAGACTGCTATGGCCAATATATCTGTTGAAACCATGTCGGTCAGACCACCGACCACTGGCTGACATGATAGCTTAATTGCACCAAAAAACACCCTCTTTGAAATTTTGATTAAACTCTACCTAGTTTCAGCACCAGTTTTCAATTCCAGTGGCACCAAGTGCAAACTCATCTACAAACAAGTCTACACAAGTGTTTGGTATTCAATTTCCCAAAGGTCCATGGCCGATCGACCACTCACCCTATGGCGGCCAGATCATCACCCATCTGCCGGTCAAACTACTGACCCCATGGCGGTCAGACCGCTTGAATTGTGATAGCACAATTTAAAATCTGAATTTTCTGAAAACTCTACAAAATTCAAATTCAACTCAACAAAAGTACCAATTGTTCATCATGAACATGTATTAGACCTTGTACATGGTCTCTCATTTTGAAAGCAGCTCATCCAAAATGCTCTAATAGCCTGAAATGCCAATCCAATCCATCAAAGTATCTTCGCATGCTTTGACACATAGCCCATAGTGTCCAATGACTAGCTGTCATGTCTCCACGCATTCGGACTCCCCTGAACCATCTCTACATGTATCGGCCTTGTTACTTGGCGCACCATATGCACCAACTCACATCATCGCGATCCTCGTCTCTTCTATGTTTCCCGCTTGAACCACATAGCCTCACTCAGACTTACCCAACCGCATAGACCTTAGCTCCACCTCCTAGTCCCGTCCATTGTCGTTGACCACTACTGTTCTTCAAGCCACATGCACATCCAAAGACCAAGCAATCTAATTCTGAGTACAAGTTCCATGTACTTAACTCACGTTAACCAAATCATGCATCATACAACACAACACAACCAATGGTTTCCATTCCATACACACACTCAACCCAACTCAACACAGCACACTAAATGTATGGGCCGGTCGGACCGCTGGCCCAACACTGGTCAGACCGCCAAGCAATTGCCAATCTGATTGCTTAGGAGTACCAGAAAACATGCTCTTTCGAATTTCGGTTAATCTCTATTTAATTTTAGCTCAGAACTCTAAATTAAGTGATATGTGGTGTAAAGACATCCTCAAATACACATACATAAGTATTTGGTGTCTATTTTCCAAAAAGAAAAACATATGACCGGTCTGATCGCTCAAAGCCATGGGTCTGCCATGCAAGGCTAGTTAGATCATTGTGCCAAGCCGATTATACCGATTAAAACCTGACAATAACTTTGCAACTAAAAAACTTTAAAATCAGACTCAAATTTTAATAAAACTTAAGAATCAAAACCAAGTGGAGTGACCTCCAATGACTCAACTTTTAGTTACGGCAGCGTGATATTAAACTGACCTCTACGTAAATCCACGTGTTGGGACTGTTCTTACGGATACATATTGATGCTCTTTATTACCTTATAAAAATGTCGATGCACTTTACATACGCTTCCTTTACTTCATTGGGACGAATACACGTGTATAACCTTTGTCTCCTAGTTTGGCGACAAAAGAGTTCCTTCTCCTTTGTCTGTGACGCACCATATATGCATTTACATATAATAAACCCCTGTCAAGTAGTAATTAAACACGTCGTCCAGGTCATGCATATCTGATAATACTTTACTTAGTCGCTCTCTTATCTCTAATTCACTTTTAAATTGCCGCTTTTATCTTTAGCTTGCTACTATGCCAACCTACAGGAAACAGGGCGGCAAGAGTACTTGCCACTGCTATTTTCTAATTACACCCTTCACAGCTGCTTCCCATCCGGGCAAACGACACGAATTCTGGGCGAAATTAAACTAAGATTTTAAGTCAAACGTTACCTCGATCTCAACTCGATTGAGATCACTATATCGATCACGTTCCTGTCCCCCGTTAATTGACAAATGCAAATTAGCAATCCACGTTGCAATGCTAGTCTCAAATCTTAATTTAACTAGTGTTGTGTGTATGTCATGAAATATACGGGCTTACGTCGTGAGATCTATGAATGGAGAGTAAACTAACAACTGATATATATGAGCTGGTGATCTACAAGATCTTTTGATCATATCTTGCGCGATTTAAATATATTATCGCTTGAATTCGACGTGACTGTGATTTGAATTTCTAAAATCGAGTGACTATGATTAGCTGGGATAAAGATCTGCTGGAAATCGAACTTCCTAAATTTGGATAATTTTAATCGTAAATTTGCGCTTTAGACCTACCTCGGATTCGTACGTGATTTTATACACGCACGCTACTTCGATACCCCCCCCCCCCCCCACCCCTTTTAATTAGTTTAATTAAGCGGTCGGCGCGTGGTAGTCAAGCAACTTTGGCAGCTCGGCTTTGCTCAACACGTTTTGCCTCTAGTGCATATTGAGTGCGCACTTGTTGGCAAACCGGTGATACGTATACGGGTTAAATGCAAGAAAATCAACGTCATTCCAAACAATTTCTCAGAAATACTTCTTTTTTTTAAGGGTCAGTATAAGATTGAGTACGATGAGTCAAAGGAAAGTGAATGATTTTTTAAAAATCTTTTCTCTGGTATTAGCAACACGATACAGCGAAAACTCAAATTCACAAGCTACATCAAAACAAAGAGTCAAAGATCACCTGAGTCTCATACTCCCACCTGTCTAACTGCCGGCTAGAGGACGGTCGAACTACTCAGTCGGTCTGACCGCAAGCACCATTAGTTGGACATGTGACGGTGGTCGGACCGCTAGGGTAACAGCGGTCTAATCGCTTGCCGGACAGGTCAGGATAGCCAGACCAATAGGGTAACCCTTCTCTTGAGCAAAACTGGATAATCACAAGAACTTTCCACAGAAAGTACCTAGATGGATGAAATATGATCTTCAAAGGATAGCTCCATCTCTTACACGTCCTTGGCACTAAGAGAGATTAAGAGAATGTGAAATCCAAATAAGAAAACCAAGTAAATCAAAAACACAAGAAGAAATCCATGATACAACTCACTTGGACGAAGTTTAGATGTTCATTTCACTTTAAAAGGAATATTTACAGCCACTCCTTCATCGAGAACAAATTAAGCTCTAAGTCTAGAACATGCGCACACAAAGTTTTTAACACAAAGATACCAAACCTCTCTCCATAACAAAAGAGATGATCATCTCTCAATACACATAAAGGTTTATATATCGAAAGCTCCTCACCTCCCATCAAACCCTAGCAACCAACCCACACTTAGTGGATACAACCACTTACAAATGTGAAAATCTAGTAACCCACATATAAACATGGTTTACACTCACAACACACTTGTATGATTTTCAAAGCGTGACTTCCACGTGTCTACAATAGCCCGACAAGACGTTACATCCTCCAAAACGTGATCTAAACCACCTTAGGCCACTGCCACAGTTTCACAAATCACCTCTCCATCGATTTTGGATAGTTTTTTCAATTGCCAACCACCGACCTTGACGGTGCTTCTCGAATCAACCTCCACACCGAAGTTCATGATACCCAATGACTAACACCAAACACCCTGCACATAAAAAGAACAATCAACTGTCTCGAGCACAAGTGACATGAACTTAACTCTCATCAATAAAACCAATACAAACATGAACCACTTGATACCCATGACAAGATTCCCATAATGTATGGACTCCAGCCATGACTAATACAATTGAAACCAACTCAACTCAACCAAATCATCGCAAGTCGGTCAAACCGTCACAAACTAACTTAAAACCTCACGATGACAAGGACTGGTCTGACTATAGCAACCATGCTAGTCAGACTGCCAGACGACCTCCGGTCGGACCCCCACTCACGACCAGTCACACTGGACTCAAAAACACCTCACGATGCAAGGAGCACCTCTCTGGAATAAATATACCGCTAACATAGAAATTGTTCACACCGCATTTCCGATTGAACTACTCTACACGGCCAGTCAGACTATCGATACAAGACAGGTCAGACCACACATGCACAGCGGTCAAACCGTCTTTATAGGCCAATCAGACCGCTCCTACCTGACAGCAAAAACCTGATAGCAAATGACATAAAATCAAACTCAAACTTTGACAACAAAACAAAGCAAAGTCAAATACTCATCACAAGTATGGGGTGACCTCCGCATGATCTCACAGTCAGAAATAGAATATAGATTGATTGCATGAAAATTGTAATAGTATATAGATTAATTGTATGAAAAATAATATCATAGTTAGGGGTGGCAACAGGGTCGAGGGGTCTCAGGGGAGGCCCCTACGGCCCGCCCTACCCCGCCCTGGCCCCATTAGTTTTACCGGGGAGAGATTGCCACCCGTGCCCAATCCCCATGGGATCCCCGTGGGGATTAAAATAGGCTAAAATATTTCTAAAAATAATAATATGACTATTTATTAATTTATAATTATTTAGGCATATTTTAAAAAATATAGTTTCAAAATATATATTCTAACGTATAGATTCAAGTGTTAGTCCAAATATATAAGAAAAAAACAATCTTCCATATTAAATAACTATAAACTATTATAAAAAATTATATTCTTCCCGATCCCCGTGGGGGCCATCCCCATTCCCCCACGGGGAGCTCACCCTCGCCCTGATGGGGACATTCCCCGTGAGGCCCACCCTACGAGGAAATTGCCACCCCTAGTTACAAGATTTATCTTGTAAATACTTCCATAATGCATAATTTTTTTCCTTGTACATCAAAGTCTTACATATATTGTAGATCGGGAAAATAAAAAAGGGTGTATATTTGTGGACAAAAGGAGTATTTCCAAGAACAAAAACATCTTCTTGTTATCATGATTTACGCAAGAATTTAATTTAAATCAAATGCATGGCCACAGCTGACTGTGTCATTATTTTCAAATATTTTCCCCAAAAACCTCCCTATCCGAACAAGCCCAGGCTCTTAATGGTTAAGCAGTTCCTGAGTAAGATTTTCTCTCTTTTTTTTATCAGCTCACGAGTAAGTAGTAGCATTACGGACGAGACATCGACAAAGCTTACAGATTCAAAATTTACAGCAAACGAGCAACCGAGACCAGCGAAGTCAGGGCTAAAATAGAGAGGGTGCTCTTAGATTGAAGCTAAGATTTAGACAAGCAAACCAAGCATACATAGCTGTCTTTGCAATATAAATTTATACATAAGTAGAGAAAACAAAGTGAAAATGCAAACAGACCATCAATGTTGAAAGGGTCCATGAGTACGAACATTGAGTAGCATTAGGATTATATACAATGATATAGATAACTGTTATTTATAATATCTTCTATATCATATATAAATAGTGCTAAAGATAATCCATACAGCTTCTTCATGACATAATTTGTCTTGTTTCTCGTGTTACAGTTGACTGATGCATGAGAGATGACCTAATTTTCCTTGCTCTCCCTTCTCTCTCTACATCATCTTATGTTTTATATAGCAAAATTTATAGATAGCTAATATTACATTATTATACATAGATTTACGAAACATCAACGGTGCTTTAAGATCCAAGGGTTACAGTAATTGGACATCCGTGACTGGTTATGAATCTATAATTGAGCAAACGCTTTCGCATCTGCCATGCAACGGTGGCACTTTGGTGTGCCCTCGCGCGTGAAGGTTTGACGTGCACTACCTACTTAGGGAAGCGGGTGCATGCATGCTCCATACACGAGATGCTAACGTGGTGAGAAAAAGCAAATATTAATTCTGAGACGTGGCGGGTGTACGCTGGAAGACGTATAAGGCGACCCATGAATCTATCCTGCCCACGGCGACGACGACGTCGACGTATGTACTGCACGGTGATGGGCCGGCTGGCCAGGTGGCGTGGTTCCATGGGAGTTAGCCGTCGCGCCAAAACGGGGAATGGTCACCGGACAGATGATCTTGCTCTTCTTTTCATTTTATAACTTATAATTTATAATTTTTTAATAAATATATAGAAAAACTTTTGTTATCTTTTTAAATTAGCTTATTAGTTTTTAATTTGTTCATATAAACACTCATGTTAAAACTAAAAACCATCAGCTATAGTCTAAATTATAAATCATAGCAAAAAATATACATTCTATAAAAACCGATGAATAGTAGTACTACCTGGCCTAAATCCAGACGCCAATTAATATCGGTCGATCGAGTGTTTGCTCTAGTGAAGAGAACAGCTCGTCAGAATAGGATCTGATGGAACCATTCCACGATTGTGCGGTGAAGTGGTGTGACAGGGAACCATTCCACGGCTACTGAGGCCGACAGTTGGGAGGGCGTCGCCGATGACGATTGCTAGGGGATGAGGTTTTGTGAAATTATAAAACTATAATACCTGAGATTTTTTATCATATGTCAAAAACCATATGATTTTCTATCACGCTGACTACAATACCTAGAAGTTTCTGAAATCTGCTCTTCTTTCTTTTTTTTGGGGATTTAGCCTGCCAAAATGCATGGCAAATAACTGAGGCTGCCGACGAGGGGGGTGCCGCTGACAGTGCTTGCTACTTGCTAGGGAGTGGAGTTTTATGAAACTATAAAATTATAATACATAGGGTTTTTTTGACACATGTCAAAAACTTTGTGGTTTTCTATCACATAGACCATAAAACCTATGAGTTCCTAAAATTTGCTCTTCTTTCTTTCTCCGGGGATTTAGCTTATCAAAATGCATGGCAAACAAGTAATTAAATTAGAGAAGTGTCACCACATATGAGCTTGGTAAAATGATGATTTTGCCCTCCTGATCTCTATTTTCCGAATAACTATGCTCATTTCAGCTTATATAAGCCGGCTTATGCTTCTGGCTTCTATCTTCTTAATTTTGTCTTTTTCTGGTTTTTTTGCTTTTTTGGGCTTTTTTGCCTTTTCTTTTTCCCGTATTCCTTTGCATTGTCCGTAATGGGCTAACCTTTTTTATATTTTAAAATTTTAAATTTAGTTACGTCAAAAAGTCACCAACAGGTACAGTACAAAATAATCTAGCTACAATGCAAAAAAAAAAAACCATAAGCTAACTTATAAAAGCCCAACTGAGCGCTGCGCCAAAGAGTAAGATGAAAGCGGAAGTGGTATGGCTATACGAAGCAATGGTACCATTGCGGCGGTTAAACGAAGCAACAATGACGGAAGAAGCCGCTTTTAGATTGGCAGTCATGTAATGTATTAGCAAGTAGCAACATGGAAGTGGTATACAATTGTGCACATATATACATACATACATACACACACACACACACACACACACACACACACACACATATATATATATATATATATATATATATATATATATATATATATATATATATATATATATATATATATATATATATTCACACACACATATATATACATACATACATACATATATGTACATATACATATATATATAAGTACTATTCAGTAGTTACGAGTAGAATAAGCATGCGACTCTGATCCAACCAGCTAATTGCCCCACCATCCCACCCCACGGACGGTTGCTAGCATTTATTAATTATGATAAAATTACTATCGTATACACATCAAGTTATCATCTGTAATTCATGAAGTTACTTACAGTTCTCATGTATGTTATCTCATGCACAAAAAGTTATCATCTGTAATTCATAAAGTTAATATCTCATGCACCAGGAAGTTAGATAGTAAAACTGACATGAATTTCACAAAGTTAAAACATATTCAACATGGATCTTATTTTGTTAAGATCAAAAATTTGAACACAATAATGCAAACAAATCACAGAGCAGACTTTCGTTGAAATAGTTATTTTATTTTTTTAGTTTGTAAATAAAATAAAAAAATCACACGTCAAGTGCGCTTATTCCCTTCTCTCTCCTACTGCATGCATGTATGTGTCAGACCGTAACCACCTAGTGTAAGAGACCCATACATAGTTACTATCTCATGCACAAAAGGTTAATTATCATCTATAATTCATGAAGTTACTTGCAGTTCTCACATGATAACTTTCACATTGCAATGCTATAGAAAGTTACTATCTTCTGAATATAAAGTTATCATCGGTAATTCATCAAGTTACTTACATTTGCAAAGTTACTATCTCATATAAAGTTAACATCCATAATTCATAAAGTTACACACCAACCGTACTAGGAATCTAGCTAGCGACCCATGCATAGTATGCACTCACGTGCTCATCAGCGCAACCGTATGTATGTATATATATGTGTGTAGGAAGCCTATTCCATACTCCCGAAAGGACATACTCCTACTTTTAATATACCACTTAAACAAATATTTTAGTCCTCTTTATCACTTTTGGTATACTTAAATATTAATTCTAAAATACTCCAATGTGACTTGGTTGATAATTTTTCATCGAAACCCTTTATTTCTGCTATATATTCTTTTCCATACATAAAAGGACTATATACGCAAATTATGCTATAAAAAGTAGATTTTATTAAATTTCTCAAGGAACTCACTTTGGAGTATATTATAATCATTTAGAGTATACTCAAAGAGATAAAGAGGTATAACAACACCATTAAATTTAGTATATGAGAATTGTAAGTACGTACTCCTAAGAGTATGGAACCATTTTCATATATATATATATATATATATATATATATATATAGACACACACACATGTATAGATACATGTATGTATATACGTATATATATTAGTTGCCTAAGTTTCTTTTTATCTTTCAGTCACATGGAAATTGCACAGTATAAGCCTAATATTATAGTGATAAGTAATGCAGCTTTACCAAGTTTTAATACAATTTTATTTCTTTCTATATTTATAGGGGTTAACCTAGGTTCACTTTATTGTTATGTAGATTAGAATTATTTTTACTTTGTATTTTTTAGGGGTTCACCAAACTTAGATTTATTTTTTGTGTGGGTTGGAATAATTATTTGTTTAGTCTTTGTCCTATGGGTGAGAAGGTGGATTTATATAGGAAGTTAGGGAGGGTAATGAGAGTGGTTCGATCTTCAATTGCTTGATGAAAAGGCAGCCCAATTTCAAAACAGTTTGATGGAGTAAGCCACAGTTGTGTTGTTCTTAAAATCCCTACCTTATATTATATGGTGATTGTAATAACATTTAGTAGTTGACTTCTTTGGTGATGTAACTTCTTTTACCTTTTTCATTTTTTAAGGTAAAAGGCCCCTATAGGCACCCCTGATTTATATTACCATGATAAAACAATACAAACACCCATAGAGTACATCTTTGCCCTTACATCTAAAGAAAATTACAAAGTGCCATAGCATCGACTAAGATGAAGAGTTCATCGTATATATAGCACTGCAGTAAATTTTTTTCAAATCTAGCCCCCCGACACACGATTTTGCAATTTTGGCCCCTCTGTAACCATAGCAGCAACGACAGTTACACTCGCCCATCACGGTGGGTGGTAGGCACCATGATAGGTAGTGCCGGCTAGGTAGGCAATGGCCGAGTGAGGCCGGTGGTGGAGCTACCAAGCTTGCCTAGCTTGGTAGGTTGCTACTGAGCTCAGTCGGCGTGGCAGCCCTATGGGCCCCCTAGTTGCCGTGCTCGCCTAGCTCAGTGGGTCGTTTGTCAAACATGCCTAGCATGGTGGGTCTCCTGCAGTGCCGACCATGGTGCCTGTCACGTACCGCAATGCGCAAGCACGATAGGCAACTCTCCCACAACTGTTGCGGTCATAAAGAGGGCTAAATTTGCAAAAATCGTGTGTCGGGAGATCAGATTTGAAGAAAAAATTGTTGAAGTGCTATATATGCGATGAATTCCTAATATGAACACTTGTTGAAACACTGTGCTATGTAGCTTTCATGTGCTTCTCCTCCTAAGTCTATCGGTAGCTAACTGGAAATCGTTAGGGAGGTATTGAGGATACTGAACAGTTGCTGAAGAGGACCTGAGCCATAGCACCTGAAGACATTGTTCAAGACAATGGGGCGTTGTCGTTGCTTGTCAAGTCCTACTCTTTTTTTCATTTTTTGCGATGTCATTTATCTAACTTTCTCCTTTTCATTCAAATATGGGTTCATATATGAGTATATTCTTTTTAGCTTCGGGTTATGATTTTTAGGCTATTCATGAAAGAGAGTGCGGAGTAATAGAAACTCACATGTGGTTTTAGCCAATATAAATGAAGTCACTACACTGTATAATATAATCAACGTGTAGACCCTATCTTAAAAAGATACTTTGTTTGAAAGCTAGTTACTGTAGAAAAGCCGAAAACAGCTTTTGGAAACTAAAAAGAAGATGCCCATATACACTCTACCTTTCATCCTCGTGACACAATGCCGCTACCACTTCCTCCAATAACAATTAATAAAAAATAAGTAACATTTTGAGCATTGACATGGTCTCCAAAATGTAAGTAGGTTCAACGATCAATTTGTATACTTATAATACATTTATAAAACTCAGTAAAATTATTATCTTATTAGGTGACTTTTTTGTGAGTATGGTGCGTATTGAGTGTGCACCTCCACCTTATACTTAAAAAAAGAACAATACACTCATATTCCCTCTATTGAGCAATATAACTCTTCATTCTTGGGAAGATCGTCCCACAATACAAGTCTACTGCGAAGGCCAAATGTGTAGTTATTACAATATTGGTACCATATACCCCTACTTTAACGCTAAAAAAATAAGTAAGTAGTTGTAGTATGCTATTTAATAGGAACATGTATGATTCAATGATATTAACTTTTTCTTAAATTTGATGGCTTCTTGGTTTATACGTATAGTGAGCTTTGGATTGCAGTGAGATAGAGGGAGTATCAAGTGGGTTCTTTTAGATTGTGGTTTATGGTTTAAATATTTGAATTCTGACTGTTTGTGAGAGATAGTACACAGAGGAAAATAATCGCATACGATTTTAGCCGGTACAGCTAAACTCAATACACTTGTTACTATATTTTCCTTTTATCCCGTCATAAAAAACAAACCGTTTAAAAGTTAGTTACTGTAACATAAGCTATAAATCTCACGCTATAAGGCCAGCCAAACGCAGCCGATTATCGTTTGGTACGCACGATCTATATATTGCTATATATATTATTGATCAAATTTAAGACATTTGATTGCGTAGGTGCCTGTAGAAAGTTTTTTTTTTGTCTAAATCGGGAGCATGTAGTAGTAGTTATTGCACAAGCTGCAATAAATCAGCGGTTACCTGTATGCCTGCCGCGACAAATGTAGGCCACAGAGATATCTAGGCCGGCATATGCATGTGGACCACAGGCTGGGGACGAACGGGCGTCACGAATCCTGCGGTGCGGGCTGATAGGAAAGCGAAAGCGCCGTCGTGATGCCGCCACGTATGCACACTGGCCTTCATCTCCAAACTGACTGTCATCATTTATGGCCAATTTTCAATTGTTGTTTTATGTAAGCGAAGTCAAACAAGGTCAACGGCTCCGATAATCACTTCAAAAGTTCTCAAAAATGCGTTACAAACTAACTGTTACAAACTTTTTATAGAAAAAAAAGGAAAAAGAAAAACAGGCCTACAATTCTTACCGTTTCTCACGAAAACCATGTCGCAAGGCAGGACGAGTTGCATGAAAATATTAGTTTGCCGTCAAAATAACTAGGTTTTCCTCGGAAAAAACCCAGTTTGCTTCTGATCGATTGTAACCAAAATCTCTAGCTTGCCTGCCAATTACCCAACGATGCTTTTGCTTCAGATCGATTGTAACCAAAATCTCTGGCTTGCCCGCCAGTTACCCAACGATGCAACCTGCGCTCTCCGCAGGATATATATATATATATAGGCTATTGGTTTTTGCTATTATACAGTTGACTGAAATTACCTAAAGTTGCAGTATGAAAAAATGACTGAAGATGAAGGAAAAACAATAGCCTGTGCAATAGTCACTCCCATAGGCTATATATGTTCTAAATAGTTTTTAGCTATTAGAAGCTAGCTTTTAAATAGAATGATTTCTTAAGGTGGTTTCTAGACTGTTTGTAGAAGTTATTATACGAGTCGCTTTAAATAGAGTTTGAGTGTTCTTTACTCTCTCAATCTCTCTTGTACTAAACTAAAATCAAAAGCCACAGCTAAAAGCCAAAAGATATAGGAAATTCTTTTGGACTGTGGCTTATAATTTTTATTACAGATTATTAGTCTAATGAATAGTGATTACTATCAGAAGTTAAAAATTAAAAACCCGCAGAAAAACAAAAAAACAGAGTAGCATTGAACAGGGGCATATATGAACACAATCTATAAATTGAATCACATGTTTTTCGTAGAAACTTTTGCCCCAAAAGCGACACAGGTCCTTCGGACACGTAGGCACGTTGGCGCCGCCACATGTGCACAACAGAAGCAGCAAACCAAGACCAAGGAAGCCGTTAGCCTGGGCCGTACGTGTTGCCGTCCTGAGCCAACTCTGCCCGTTCGGGCAAGAGCGTGTAACACTTGTAAACGTCGTGCCTAAAAAGGCATGTGTTGCTAACTTCAGAAAAAAAAAGGCATGTGTTCTTACTTGTTTCAGCGCACAAAAAAGGTCAGAAGCTAAAGGGCAGTCGTACTTGCACGGCCTACCAAATCGGTCAAGTTCAAATATACTAGATGTGAAAGCGCGGCACCACACCGCGCTAGCTACTATCGAAGTAAAAGAGTTACTGTGACACAGAGATCTATATGCGAAAAACCGAAAGCAAAGACACATATGTATTTACGAGGAAAAAGAGGGTTCTTTTAAAAGAAATAAGGACCTACATGTAAAAAAAAGAACCTATACGTAAATAGATAGAGTAGTGCACTACATTGCACCGAACAAAATACATAGTTTAATGCGTTCGATTAAGCGAAAAATGTTAGTCTCTGTAAATCATAGCACAACAACTGTTTAGGGGATTCGCATAGAAGGCAGTATTATAGCCGGTCTTGATCGAGGGAGGGTATTGATCGAAGGAAGTCTGTGGTCGAAGGGCCGTCCGTGGTTGATGGAGGTCTGTGGTCGAAGGAGTGCTGTGGCTAGAGTGTCATCCGTGGTCAAAGTGCTGGCTACCGTGGTTGAAGGGCCAACTGTCGTGGTCGGAGGGCTGGCCATGGTCGAAGCGTGGTCGAAGAGCCAGCTGTGGTCGAAGCGTGGTCGAAGGGCTGGCCATGGTCCAAGGAGGACCGTGTTCGAAATAGATTCGATCGAAGGGTCGGCTGTGATCAAAGGGCGGGGCGTGGTCGAAGGACGGGGCGTGGTCGAAGGGTAGGGTATGGTCGAAGGGCAGGCGTGGTCGAAAATGGTCAAAGGGAAAGGCATGGACGAAGGAGGGGTGTGGTCGAGTGGCATGCTGTGGTCAAAGAAAGGCTATAGTCGAAGTGTCGGCCGTGGTCAAAGCGTGGTCGAAGGGCTGACCTTCATCTAGGGAGGACATTGGTCAAAGGTGGTCCGTGGTTGAAGAAGGGCCATGTTCGGAGGAGGGCCGTGGTTGACGGAGATCCGTGGTCGAAGGAGGGCCATGGTCGGAGTGCCGACCGTGGTCGAAGGGCCAGCCGCCCTAGTGTGAGGGAATTGAACACGCAGATGCAAGGCCAGATCTATTCCATCGGAAGGCACGTGGAGATGGCGGGGGGAGGAGGTCGACTAGCGGAGGCAGAGCAAGGTCTTCTCAAGAACCTTCAATGGAAACTGAAATGTATGCGGAGGTAGGGGAAGGAGGTTGACCCGCGGAGGTGGAGCAAGTGACGTCGGTGGAGAGCAGAAGGAGTAGATCTAGGGGAGGAACTGAGATGGCGACCACTGCGAGGGAATTGGGAGAAGAGATAGGGTATGGGCCTAGGACACGCGGATGGAAGGATGGATCTATTCGACCAGAAGGCATGCAGAGGAGGAAGGGACAGCAGCTCGACCAGCGAAGGAGGAGCAAGCGACGCCGGTGGAGAGCAGGAGGAGTAGATCTGGGGGAGGGAGTGAGACGACGGGTGCTATGGAGAAGCTAGTTGCGGTGTGCCTTATGGAAAGTGACACGTCACGAGGAAAGCGACACGAAGATTCACGAGAACATACGGAGCTGGACGCTAAGGTGATGGATTTTGTCGATGGGGCGATCAGACGGACAGCAGCAAACAAAAGGCATCGGAACGATTTTGGCCAATTCAAAGGGCTCATTTGCGAACCGAATGATGTGGCAGGGGGATGCCGAGAATCCTCTGTTTAGGCCTCGCTCGTTTCAGCTTCAGCTTCTAGCTTCTGGCTTATTTTAGCTATTCATAAATTTCATCTTTTTCTGAACTTTTAGCTTTTTGAGCTTTTTTCCGGTTCTTTTTTCCCGTATTCATTTGCGTTATCCGTGATGAGCTAGTATATTTTCTCTATTTTTAAATTTTTTTAAAATTTAGTTACGCCAAATAAGCTACCTTCAGCTGCAGTAAAATTTCATCCGTTACAGTGTAATTTTAGCCATAAATCTAAGCTTTCCAGCCCAACCAAGCGGGGCCTTGATATAGGAACTGTATAGAAGCAGTGACCGGGCAGCTGTGTTGCCAACCAAGATGTGCTTGCCACTAGACGTAAGTCCGCAAACCAAGCACGTACTACTCGATGCATCGTTTGCTCAATGTACGTACGCGCTACTGCTTTTCTTGGTAGTTTCAAATTAAATGCGTTTATATGTGTAGGTTCTATCGTGGAAATCAAGTGGTTATGTGTGTGTAAACTAGACTAGACTATATACTCTTTGACACGTCCGGCCGGCTCTAATTACAGGTCCTCGAAATTGCTCGAATCCGTATGTCAATGTCTAGACACTTGCGGGCGGTGGGCAAAATTCTAAGCTGTAATTTGTACAAAAAAAATTCATGTATGAGGTAATTTTACACTCGGCACTTTAATCCGCACAAATTATTGCGAAGCCATATACCCTGCAAATTGTTGAAATATAAAAGTAGGCATATATACAGATCAGAATTAAAGATTGATATTTATGGCGGACATTGCAAAGTTCTCACGAAGAAAACCCAATCCGCACCATCATGCCGCAATAATCCGGGTGCCGTACCAACGCCCGCCGCGTGGCCCCGGTTCGGTGATCAAACACCAGCGCATGCAGTGTCCCCAAGAGCGAATCAGGATTCCAAAACACACCCAAAATAAAATCAAGAAATCAAAACCATTTCCTTAAGTGGGACACCCCTCGATCCGGGATCCACGTGTCGCGAAGTCGTGGCACCCACGGCACCTCCCCTCTCCCTCGCCACGTGTATATATACCGCCGCTGCTCCGTATTCTCCATCCCCAACCTCACAAGCTACCTCAAGCTATGCGCCATAGCCGCCTCCTCGTATCCTTCTGTATCCTTCTCCCTCTCGGTCTCGGGTTCCTTGCGGCGCAGGTCATTCCAAATTCTCTCGCCTCCACCACCACCCTAAAAAGCCTCAGATCGATCGAGACTCGAGATCACACGCGTGTTCAAGACCTTCTCCTCCTCCTCTGCCTTCACCATGGGCAACCACAGGAAGCTCCTCCACTTCCTCCGCGCCGACCCGGCCGCCGTGGCCGCGTCGCCCAAGTCCTTCTCCTCCTCCTCCTCTGTCTCCGACGACGACTCGTACAGCTTGTCCTCCTGCAACACCACCAACGGATACGCCTCCGCGGCCTCCTCGCCGTCTCAATACAGCGCCTCCACCCCGCCCAAGTCGCCGTGGACGCACCTCCCGGGCCTCGGCGCCGGGCTTGACGCCGCCGAGGCAGGGGTGACAGGGCTCATCGCGTCGCTGGTCAAGGAGGACGGGCACGTCTACTCACTGGCGACCGCCGGGGACGTGCTCTACACCGGCACAGATTCGGAGAACGTGCGGGTTTGGCGGGACCGGCGCGAGCTCGCGGTGTTCAGGACCGGGAGCGGCCTCGTCAAGGCCATCGTCGTCGCCGACGACGGACGCATCTTCACCGGCCACCAGGATGGCAAGGTCCGGGTGTGGCGCGCCGACGCGGACGACCCTGCCGTGCACCGCCGGGTGGGGTCGCTCCCCAGGCTCACGGACTTCCTCAAGAGCTCCGTCAACCCGTCGAGCTACGTCGAGACGCGTCGAGGGCGGCGCGCGCGAGCCGTGTGGCTGCGGCACTCCGACGCCGTGTCCTGCCTCAGCCTCGACGAGGGCGCCGGGCTCCTCTACTCTGGCTCGTGGGACAGGACCTTCAAGGTGTGGCGCGTGTCGGACTCCAAGTGCGTCGAGTCGGTGCGCGCGCACGACGACGCCGTCAACACCGTGGCCGCGGCCGGCTTCGACAACGTCGTGTTCACCGGCTCGGCGGACGGGACCGTCAAGGTGTGGCGGCGGGAGGCGGCCGAGAAGGGCGACGCGACGAGGCACGTCCTGGAGAGGGTGCTCAGGAAGGGTGAGAGCGCGATCACAGCCATCGCTGTGTCCGCCGAGGGCCGCATCGTGTACGTCGGCTCGTCGGACGGGCTGGTCACCTACTGGCACTGGGTCCGCGGCGAGGCAAGGTACGGTGGTGTCCTCAAGGGCCACAAGGCGGCGGTGATGTGCCTCGCGGTGGCTGGGGGCGTCGTCGTGAGCGGCTCGGCCGACCGGACGCTCTGCGTGTGGCGGCGCGAGGGGGAGCACGTACAACTCGCCGTGCTCGACGGGCACACGGGGCCCGTGAAGTGCGTGGCCATGGACGAGGAGGAGTCTGACGGCGACCGGCGGCTCGTGGTGTACAGCGGCAGCCTCGACGGGTCGGTCAAGGTGTGGCGCCTAGTTGACGACGCGGCCGAGCCGGAAGAGCGGACAGTTTTACCAACAACGCCTCCGCCGGCGTGGAAAGGCCGGCCGGCGGTGGCGTCGCCGGTGCAGTCGTGGGCATCGTACCAGACGTCGGAGCTGAAGCGTGTGGCAGCTGCGTGAGGGCGAAGCAATCGGCGCGCATGCACGAACAATGTGCTGGGCCCACGTGTACTGTAGCAGAGTATGGTAGAGAGTGTACACGTACGTAGAATATACGGTTGTAAGTGTATTTTGATGAGGAGGAGGAGGAAGAATCAAATGTACGGTGGTTGGAATGGGCGGTTGATTGAGAGTGAGAGATTTGCTGGCCACGTCAATATCCGAATAATGCAAGGACCTCCTGGAACAGAACTCGCATGGCAGCCGAGGATTCCCTATGTAGCAATGCAACTCGGGAGCTGAGGCTTGGATTCCATGCCTGCTGCTGCTGGCATCGTGCGGATCACACCCATCCATCCTTTTCAGCTACTCGGGCGGTTCAGATATGCATGCAAACAAGCCGGCCGGCCGGCCAGCCGGGAGTATATGCAAATGTAGGTCTGTTCTTTTTAGTTGTGGTTTATGGCATTTGGCTGTAGCTTATGACTTTTTGGCTGTTTGTGTGAGAGATTACAGAATAACTGAAACTCACGTGCGATTTTTACCGATATAAATGAAGTCGGTACAGTATGTACTACAATTAACTAGTAGACCCTATCTTGAAAAGGCATTCCATTTAAAGAGCTAGTTACTGTAAAAAAAAGTCAAAAGCTTAAGCCAAAAACTAAAAAAGAACAGACCCGTAGTTTGTCCAACTTGTTAAAGGCAGTCGGTATATGCAACTCAAGTGCCAGTAATGTGTGTGCAAGTGTAGTCCCCCCCCCCCAAATGCGATGATGGTGCAGTTGGTTCTCGTAGTTAAGCCGTGCATCCATGCCATATGTTTAAAGTATGATACAAATTCGTATATATATTTCCAAGTGAATATATATTGATTTTGTCTCGGTTTCGTAACTCTTGTCTTTTAGTCTATATATGTATCCATGTAGTTACACAGTTGAAATCGACGAAGTTCCCTGTGCCTATAAACTCTCCTTATGTAGAGAATTCCGCATTCGTATGTCAGTGGTTTTTTCATGTTAAATCAGTGTATCTCATTCTTTTGATCTTCTATTTTTGTCGTGTGTTTTATAACAAGTAGTATCAGAGCTTCAGGTTCTAGATCAAAGCCGCTGTAATGGGAGGAAGAGGCTCCCGGGGAGACCATCGCAAGGACAAGGTTGGCATCTGCGCAACACCCACATGGTATCTCCAAAGTGACATACAGGAGGCATCAAGAGGCGGCACACGAGTGACATTGCACGCCATCAAGGAGCAATCATGATGAGGACATCCCGAAGGCACCAATTGGACTGATTATACGAGCACGAGCTAAACTAATTAATCAACAGGTGAATTCGCTCCTAATTGAATTTGGTTATGATTTACATGAGAATTGGATACTGCCTCATTCCAATGTGCTATGTGTTCTCAGGTTTGAACGATGTGAAGCTTTTTGAATTGGAGCCATGGAGGAGAAGAAATACTTGAAGTCAAGCAAGAGAAGACACGTTCAATGATACAGGGTCGTCCGATCTTCTCGACGTAGGATCTGGATACTCACGTGGAATTGATGAATTGTAGTGATCCCCCGTTGCCAATGCAAGAGTTAGCACTCTATAATTCGCCCAATCACACGTGTTGAACTTCACGACCACCAGATGAAGTTCTATCGCGCTCCCAATTCCCAGCGGAAAGGTTGAACGATCTTGATTTTCGACTAACTCCCAATTCCTTCAATGTTGTCCGGCCAACAGAAAGAACAAGAGTATTTTTAATATCAAAAGTGGTTCCCCTTTACAATGGAGGTCTACCCCTCAATATATAGTCTCAGCCTAAGAGCTATTCAACACTAAATTTTTCATGTGGTACTATTCATGCACGAGCACTGTAGCACGACATTGTTCACGGCCCGGTACTGTAGCGCAGCACTGTTCATGGGCCTGGTACTGTAGCACGGCACTGTTCATGGGCCGGGTACTGTAGCGTATCCTGATACTGTTCATGCGTGGCACTATTCATGGGCCGATCACTGTTCATGCCGTGGACTTGTGCTTCCTTGGATGACGGCCACATATCCTTGATCTCCGTCTATCGTTGACTCTTCAAACCTTTGGCATTACTAGCGATGTCCTCATCAGTGAGCCTCTCCTCCATCGTGGGTCCAAAGGCTTCACAATATTCAAACCTGAGAATGCATAAAACATTTGCATGAGGTAGTATACCATTCTCATCTAAATCACTAGTTAATTCCCTAAGAAACAAAAGCACCTGTTGTTGTAGTAGTTTAGCTCTTGCTCTTGTCATATGACCTGTAGAAGCCTCATGACTAGCTTCTTGATGCACACTTGAAGTAGAGATGTCCTCATCATTCAAGTCCTCATTGTCATGCCGGATTTACCTAAGATGTGTTTAGGATCGTTCGATCCACATCAGACGCTTGCAAGACCTTTGGAACATTCAGACTAGTCCAAAAGGTTTCGACTGTCTGAGCCGTTCGATCAGCGTTGGACGCTCAGATGCTTCGAAGAGGTTCGGACCACTCCGAACGATCACACTATCCGATCTTCCACGGACCGTCCGATCACCTTGGAAATGTTTAGCCCACTTCAAATGAGTCGAACCGTCTGATCTTCAACGGACTGCCTGGTCACCTTGGAAACGTTTGGACCGTTCTGAACGTTCGTTCATTCTACGACGTTCGATCAAGTTTTGACGGTCGATAGCGACGATGACATTCGGACCACTTCGAACATTCGCCCTTCTGCATCGTTCGATCAACTTGGACGATCGATATTGGCTGGAGACGCTTGCAGTCGTTCGGTTGACTTGGAGGTGTTCAGAACATGTTGGATCCCGGAGCGGCAACTCCAGGACCCTTTGTGTTAATTGCACTATCCCAGAAAAAGCTAGTGCACACAGGGTCAACAGTGATGCATATCTCACATAACAACCACACTTTATTATATAGCAAGGATATGGGCCTTATGGCCAAAGTTTACAATAACAACAAAAGAAGACAGCGGAAGGTAATTATAGCAGCAGCCCATCCAGCTTTCCCACAAGGTGAATGACTGTAAGACATGGCCTACTCGCAATCCTCACCGTAGTCGTCGAAGGCTTCCTCTGGAAAGAAGTTAGATTGAGCAACGTGAGTACATAAAGTATTCCACAAGTTACACTAGGGATTTAACAGAATTAATGCATGCATAAGGAATATCAAAGGACTCACAAGTAGCGTTCTATGACTTTAAACTTAGGCTATGGCTCCTATGAGCTAGTGCTACTACCAGACATCTGGGTCCTACGCTTCTTTGGGGGTAGTCCAGCCAAAGATCCCTCGTCTTCGACCTGGTACTTGGCCAACTCCTCCTTTGCGGCCTGAAGTCTCTGCGCCATGGAGCTCAACTCCTCTAAGGTGGCTTGGTACACATAGTCCAGGGACTTGGTGTACTGTACCTGCTGAACGAGCCGTGGGTTGCTCTCAAATCTCATGGAGGAGAAGGTGCTACTGGAGCTGACAGGAAACCGGCTGGGGTAGTATCAGAAGGAGATACGCTGAAGCTCCTGAGCGTAGATGTCCCTCAGTTGGCGAATTGCTTCAGAGTTGCGTCCTAGATCCTGTTGAAGAAGGTGTCCCATGGAAAAGGGGTGTCGAAGGTGTGGAATGCTTCATCATCTCCGATGATGGCGTAGATCAGTACTTCTACTCTCCAACGCTCTTGGTCTCCATAGGCCCTCGGATACCCCTAGTATACAGGGTGTGCCTGAAATCCCAGCTCTTGGAGGAGGTTCCAGAGACAGTCGGCTAGGTGTCCGGCCAGGGCTCCGTGGGTGACTTAGGTAGGACGTTCAGCCATCTACAATTTGGATAAAGGAAAGAAGTTAGTAAACAATTTTTGATGACAGAGTATAGTTGAGGGAGAGAGTGAAGGAGACTAGATTAAGAAATTTTCAAATATATATATATATATATATATATATATATATATTAAAATATATCCTTAAAGTTTGCCCATTCTATTCTATCTACGGTCATGTCTTAGGATCAATATGCTCTGATACCATCTCTGTCGGATCTCGGAGCAGCAACTGGATTTCACATATAAGCTTCAACTATTTGCAAAACACATTCACAAATATAAGCATCATGCTAAGAGAACTAGAGCAAGTGAGATTGAGCTATCAACAGATGATGAGACTCAAACTACTAGACATGACCCCTCTTAATAGTACGACAATCTATACTAACAATCCGGTCTTCCAACCAAACACCAAGACCGATAAAAGACTAGGAATATATCCTTAGCCCTAACTAGTCATACCTTTACTTTAGGTCATTGTCTTGATATGCATCAATTCATGATGCATCCTTTTCTTCAACTCTATCAACACATGATGATCTTCACTTGACTTGATGATCAGTGTATGATCATTTTCTTTTAGACATGCATCAACTTATGATGCATCCTTTTCTTCAACTCCATTAACACTTAATGTTCTCCACTTGACTTGATGATCAACATATGATCATCTTCTCTTGGACATGCATCAACTCATGATAGATCTTCTTCTCGATGTTCTTCAACTCATAAAGCCATCTTCTTCTCACATCTTGACTTGATGATCTTCAACACATGAAGTCATCCCAAGTCATCCACATTTGTGGAACCTAACCTATTCATCCAACCTATGGAAAATGTTAGTCCATAAAATAATTTGCCATCAATTACCAAACTTCACCATTAACTCATAATGGAGAGACTAGATTCTACAATCTTCTTTTTTTGGTAATTCATGACAATCTCAACAAACAATGTGATAAAGATTGATTTTTGAGTATACAACATATACACAACAATTCTATATTCTAAGATAAGATTTTAAAGCAAAACGTACTTATCCAGTTGTCATTAATCATCCAACCATTAACACATAATAGAGAAGTTAAATAACAACCCGATTGAGTATATATAAACTACACAAGCTATATATACTCAAGGGGTGTGTTTCAAAGTAAGGATCCTAAATATGTGTGTTAAAGAAAACATGGATCAATACTTATGAAACCTCAAAATATAAAGTAAATTGCCTCTAAATGTATGCATACATGTATGTGTAGTTGTAAGATCGAGGTGGCCGACTAGAGGGGGGTGAATAGGTGGTTTGAAAATTTTCTTCAAATTAATACTAATCAATTCAAGAGCTTTTCTAATTGCCTAAACCAAGTATACAATGCGGAAGCTAAATTCAAGTTGGTTTAGTACAAATAGTGCCTAAGTCAAATAAATTCGCCTAAGTGCACCAACAAGTCTAGCCTAGGTCAATGTTTGCAATTCTAGGTTTACAAGCAATCAAAATAATGCTAAGTAAGTAAATTGCTTGAATGTAAAAAGAGCACAAGCAAGCAAACCACAAATGACACGTTCTCTTTTTACCGTGGTGTTCGGAGACTTGCCGGTCTCCCCTAGTCCACGTTGAGGTAAGCCCTAACAAATCGGACCGGCTCCACGAATTAAGCCTTCCACCTCAAATCCACTAGTGGTAGCTCTTCCCCGCTCCGGGTAGGTGAGCTCCAACCTTCACACACGTTGGGCCTTCTCACAAGTTTCTTTGAGAAGATCACCGGGTACGATGCCTCCCACGCCATCTAGGAGTCGGCAAACTCCAAGAGTAACAAGTCAAGTCTTTCACTTGACTCTCACCACGTGCAACGAATGCACAAGCTCAATCCGGATACAAAGTTCTCCTCTAGATGCAACACATGCACTCTAGATCACCTCTCCTCTCTCACAAAGTGTAACACATGCACAATTGAGTGGAGAGCCTCACACTAGCTCAAAAGAGTGAAATGGAGTCCCTAGAACCTTATCCCAACCGGCCACAAGGGAGTATTTATAACCCACACCTCAAAACTAGCCGTTGGAGTCAAAAACAGGATTCTGCGGTACTACCGACGTTATAGGTGCGGTACTACCCCTCCCCATCATAACGGCTAGAAAAATATCCGTTAGTCAGCCATTTGTGGTACTACCGCAGTTATAAAATGCGGTACTACCGTTCTGCGGTAGTACCGGGAGTCGGCGCGGTACTTCCGCTTCAGCACAGACAGCACTCAGAAAAACGGTCATAACTTTTGACTCCAATGTCGGAATTGAGTGATCTTGGACTCTATGGAAAGCTTATTAAAAGGGCTACACAACCCATCTATTTGCATGATATCAAATACATTAGATCAATGCAGAAATTAAAAGAGATCCAAAAGAGTCACTCTCATGGTCTATGTCCAAAGGGAATAGCACTAAACGATTTTAGACCATACCAAGAGATAATACATGATCTCCAACTTTTGCAAAATATATTTGCAAACTTAGATCATGCTACAAGGAGTAGGTATATGGACTTCAACCTTTTGCAAAACACATTTGCAAAGTATAGTCACATGTTATAAGGATTTGCCACATGGGCTTCAACCATTTGCAAAACACATTCTCAAATGCAAGCCTCATGCCAAGATGAGCTAGAGCAAGTGAGGTTGAGCTATCAACACATGATGAGACTCAAACTACTAGACATGACCCCTCTTAATAGTACGGCAACCTATACTAGCAATCCGGTCTTTCAACCAACCATCGAGACCGGTAAAAGACTAGGAACACATCCTTAGCCCTAGCTAGTCATACCTTTGCCTTGTGTCATCATCTCGATATGCATCAACTCCATCAACACATGATGGTCTTCCTTGACTTGATCAACACATGATCATCATGCATCAACTCATGACACATCTTCTTCTTCTTTGATAGCCTTCAACTCATGAAGGTATCTTCATCTCAATCTTGACTTGATGATCTTCAACACACGAAGTCATCCAAGTCATCTTCATTTGTGGAACCTAACCTATTCATCCAACTCATGGAAACCGTTAATCCACAAAACAATTGTCATCAATTACCAAACTTCACCATTAACACATAATGGGAGGACTAGATTCTCAATCTTTCCCTTTTGGTAATTGGTGAGAATCTCAACAAATAATGAGATAATAAATTGAATATGAAATCATTTTAATTCAAAGTGCGGTACTACCGCTCTACGGTAGTTCCGCAAAGTCGGCGCGGTAGTTCCGCTTGAGCCGGAACCAAACTTGGCGCTCTCTGGAAAAAAGGCTCCGCTCTACCTCCGGAGCTTCCGGGTTCCGGAAGTACCGCTCCAAATTGCGGAACTACCGCACCCTGCGGTAGTTCCAGCGTTGAAACCGCTGGTACTTCCGATCCCGCGAAATCTCAAAAGCGTCCGGAGGGTGCTCTCTGGAAAAGAGGATCCGCTCGAAAACCGGATCTTCCACTCCCCGGTACTACCGCTTCTGGGCGCAGAACTACCGCTCTCCGGTAGTTCCGACGTTCAAAACTGCGGTACTACCGCTCTTCCAGACAGAGCACAATTTTGGTTTTAAAACAGATTTTCAATGAATGTATGCTCCTAGTTTGATCCCAATGTATGTATAAAAGGAAACATGGATCAATACTAGTGAAACTCCAAAACATAGAGAGAGAGAGAGCTCCCCCTAAATGTGTCCATACAAATCTATATGAAGAAAAAGATATGCACATATTCATTTGAACTATATGAGAAGTTCAATCTATATTTTGGATCTAAGGAATGCATTAGCATATGAGAAAGTGATTTTGAATGCATACCTCTTTAATTTCACCTTTCCATCCAAATGAGACTAAACATAAATAAACTTAAACAAGCATATTAGTCCCATATATACATTTGTCATTATCACCAAAATATTATAAAAGTATTTGTCATTTATATCAAAATCTCATAATGGCATTTGTCATTAACACCAAAACCAACTTAAACGGAGCTTGATCTTTCAATCTCCCCCTTTTTGGTGATTGATGACAAATCCATTTATGATAATAGCACATAGGTGACAATGACCAAATGATATAACATGAAGTGCATAAGAGAAGGTGAAAGCATTATTTGACATATAGATTAAAATTTTTAATTTCCCCCTAATGAATATGTTATCACATTTCTTCCCATTAGCATTAGCATTTCTATTATTTCTCCCCGTTTGATACTATCACAATTTTAAATTTCTCTCCCCCATTATCCAAGACTATTATCAAAAATTTTAATGCTATTATCACAAATTTCTCCCCCATTTGGCATTAAGCACAAAAAAGAGACAATTAACACCAAATAGCATTGATTAGCATAACAATCAAGGGAAGAATACAAGTTAAGCCATTAAAGGAGATATTTTATCATGAGGAGCTTGATACCAATTTCATTTAACTTAATATGGTCAAGAAGAAATATGAAACTAAATGCAAATGACCAATTAAAACCACTTAAAATAGCTAAAGATATTTGAAACACATTCAAATAATCTTACTCATGAGAGCTCCTTGAAGACTTTTGAAGTTTTCTTTGTTTGCTATTTGATACCACTTGATGTTATACCACTTGAGTTGATACAACTTGTATATAAAACACTTGTAGCATGTGGATCATTTCTTGATTTTGCATTCCAAGTGACCTTCAAAAACTTCCTGAAAACTGACTTACAAATGTCCAATAAATCTGCGAATAATTGTCAGTATAGTTCAATATCTGAGGATCAAATTTTATTATGGTGACTTTCTCTAAATCTGAACCCATTTGAAGATATAAAAAATCACAAATCGGCTCAGAACCATGGAAGTTCTGAAAATTTCAGCATTTTGCCCAAGAGAGAAAAAGTCACAACTTTTTCAAATTAACTTGAAACATTTTCAAACTTTGCAGATTTTAACTTGATGCTATTTGTGACCTTTTCCAACAAGAATTTTCAAAAAAGACTTCTCCAATCAAAAGATATGCTAAAAAACACTTTGAGAGCAAGAGAAGGAGTTGATTTTGCATTAAAAGTTTAAAGTCCAAATATATTGGATTTCCATGGAGTATTTTGCTTTCTTAGCTTCATATGAGTTATAAATACTATTTTAAGCCAAGATCCACAAAGAAGGTTTGCTCAAATAGCTAAACTCATTGTATGCAAGATTAGGTCATTTCGGGTCAATTGAAGTTTTTGGATGAGATTCAAATGCATATAACTTTTCGACGGTTGGTCTTTTGCAAAAGGTTTGAACTAGAGAAATGTTTGAAATGACCAACCATATGATTTTGGTATTGACCACCTTTTCAAATATTCAATAGATTTTGATATAAGGAAATATGTCATTTAATTCAAAAACAAGATCATATAAGATCCTTTTGGGGCCAAATCTTTCTTTTGATTTCTAAAATAGAAATTTTTACTCAAAAGGCTTTGAAAACATTTGAAATACATAGTTGAGTACTTTTATTTAGTTTTTCACAATATTTGGCCTTTTAAAACAAGATTTTTGATTTTTGACCAAAGAGGCTCTTTTGAAAAAGCTATCTTGCATATCATTTGATTATTACTTCATGAATAGCCAAAGAGAATGAAACACATTCATTCCCAAGAACCATAAATCATTTTTGGGCAAGTAAGTAAAATAATTTTCCCAATAGTAATATTGTACCCTTTTTGCTTTAGTAAGCACAAAAGTGTTATATATGTTTTTCACAAAGAAAAACTCCCCTGAAATTGTTTTCTCCTCTTTTGTGTAAGGGGGATTCTCTTCTTCTTGTTTTTCTTCTCTTTTCTCATCTCCTCCCTTTTAATCACTTGTGTGAATATACCACTTGTAGATAGAATGTCATTTGAAATAGCACTTGGAGGAGGATGATATCATTAGAGTATATACCACTTGAAAAAGTGGATACCATTTGGAAGACGATGATATCATGGGTGAAAGAGCTTGGTTAATAGAAAAGATTATCTCGGCAAGAGGATATCACTTATTTTCCAAATGAAAGAGATATCAAGTCAATAGAGTAGATACCATTTGAAAGATAACATCACTTGGAAATCAATGATATCATATATGTGAAGAGCTTGGTTAAGTAATATTTGCTTGCCAAGATGAAAAGGATATCAATCCAAGAGACATCAATTGAAGGAATAAGGATACCACTTAATTTTCAAAACTAAGGGATACCACTTGAAGAAAATGGATGATATCACTTGATAAGATTGGAGTGAGGCACACACCAATGTCAAGATGATTGAAAATCTACCACTCTTCAAAGAGGATGCCATTTTTAATGAAAAGGAATCAAAGTAGGTCAAAATGGCATATGGAGTCAATGAATAGTTGAAGGTAGCTAACAGGAGTTAACAAGGATCAACTTGACTGAGAGGAGCAAGAGGAATGGCTGAGGAAAATGGAAATCAAATTTTAAATCAAAACAGCCACTTGCCAGAAATATCGGAAGTACCGCCGTTTCACCACCGGTAGTTCCAGAAAACAGAAGTACCGCTGGGTGGCTGCCGGTAGTTCCGATTTTTCTGGGAGCACCCAAGTGATTGGATTTTTAGGAGAGCTTTGCTATAGTGTTGTACCATACTCCAAAGTTTTTCACAAAGAAACATAAACCTCTTATGGAGCATTTCCAACTATATGCCAAGATTAAAAACTTTTTCAATATAGTTTTTAACAAATTAATCTTTCAATTCTCCAAAACAAGCTCATTTTCAATAAATCCTTCACGATTGCAAAAATGAGCATTTGAGGGTGTATTAATCATTTATTTGTATGTATGAGTTTGTAAATACCCTTGTGAGCCAATATACATCAATTATTTGGGCTCAAATGGCAAAACTCACATAAGTGCTAGATTGGGACCACATAGGTCAACTTAGGATTTTGGACGAGTTTCAAATCCAAATAACTTTTGATTGGTTGGCTTTTTGGAAAACTTTTGAATACCAAAAATGTTTGAAATAGCCAACTCTAGGTTTTTGGTATTGAACACATTTTCAAATTCCTTTTAGAATTGATTTTGGGGAATTTTTGAGTTTAAAGCCAAAACAAGATACTAAATTGATAGTTTTGGGTTGGAAACTCATTTTTACTTCAAATAAGTTTTCTAAAGTCAAAAACCTTTTGTAAAACCTTTGAAAAGCATTTGTATACATTTTCCAACTAGTTTTTCAAAGATATATTAATTATTTCGAGATTTTTGACTTTTGGCTAAAAGGCTCAATTTTGAAAAAACAATTCTACCACTTAATTAATTTGGGCATATATAGAGATGTGATACACATGAATATGATTTAGCACTCTCCCTTAATGTGCCACTACATCTTGCTCATAATTTATAATAATGAAATTTTAGCACAAGAACAAAACACCCCTTTTAAATGATTTTCATGCAATGCAACCTACACAAGGCTAGGGGCTACATAAATTCAAATGTAGATACTTGTTACCGAGATGGCATTGCTTCATAATTTGGCAAGATTATCCTCAAGCTTGGCTTCCATTTGTGCATATGGTGGAGTTCACCTCTTCATGAATGAGCCAAGCCTGCAATGCATCTCCAAGTACCTATTAAGCATTGAAGCGCATTTTGGTACCCAAAACTTGGTTGGGTCCATTAATGTTAGTCACAATAGATTTGGGTACCCAAATGGCCCTAACATTAACTTTATGTAAATTAACATTTTTAGCAAACGCATTGCCATTCTTATCCTTCCTAAGCAAATAATATTCATTGAAAAGAGATGGCTTAGGAATGATACCTTTGGGACAATCCTTACTTAAATGTCCCTTTTCCCGGCAATTGTAGCAAGTTTGGCAATTATTACCTCTTCTTATCTTCTTGCCTTGCTCTTTGCCGGTTTGCCTATTCATAGATGGATTTTTCTTGTTTTCTACCTTGTTGGGGTACTTAGAGGCGAAGTGACCTGTTTCATTGCAACCATGGCACTTGACATTCTTCGTATGTCTTGCGTTGTGCCTTGTTTTGCTATTCTCCTTCTTCTTGGAGATGAAGCCAATACCTCTCTTGTCATTGGATTTTCTTTGACTACCCAATATCTTGTCAAGAGAGGCTTTCCCTTTGTAGCTTTTCTCCAAGTCATTTTTCAAACTTATGACTTGGGCCTTGAGCTCATTATTCTCCTCTACAAGGTTAGTCTCAACAAACATAGAGGAGGTGGAAGCATTTATATTTGAGCAACAAGGTAAATCTAGCAAATCATCACAAGATGTAGAAACACTAGTTTTAGATGAATTGCTAGAATTAGAAGCTACACATGACATATCATCTATTAAATCCTCACATGAGGTGGAAACATTGATTTTAGATGAAATGCTAGAGCTAGGAATTACACATGGTATATCATCTAGCAAATTGCATGTAATTCCTATATCCATGCTAGGTTTAGAGTATTCCTTGAAAAGAAGAGACTCATGTTCTTCTTTTAACACACCATAATTATTTTGAAGAGAGACATATTCTTTCTTCAAAACCTTGAATTTAGCTTTCTCCTTTCCAAGAAATTCATTAAGTTCTTCTAGCTTGTCCATCAACTCATCATAAGAAAGTGCGTCATCATTATCATCAAAGTTTACCTTCTTTTTACCTTTTGCCATGAAGCATCGAGTTGATGTGGAGGGAATGGTGGACTCTTCATCGTCGGAGCTAGAAGTTGAGCATTCTTCTCCCGACGTCCACTCTTGTATGCAATCTTCATCGGATGAGGTGAACACTTCATATTTATCTTGAATACTTGTCCATATATCATGAGCGCTATTGAGATTGCATATTGTGTTGAACACCTCTACACTCAAAGCACTAAAAAGAGCATTAGTAGCTTGAGCGTCGAGATGTGAGCATTTCTCATCCTCAATAGTTGGAGCTAGAGGATCCAATAGAGGAGAAAAGCCCACATCTACAATCCGCCATGTTTTTGGGCTCATGGCCTTAAAATAACAAATCATGCGGATTTTCCAATTATCATAATTGTTGCCATCAAATAGAGGTGTGTCATCTAGGTGCACTATTCCACTAGTTGCCATCCTTTAACTCTCTAGGCGGTTAAGCCTAATATATGAGAGACCAAGCTCTGATACCACTTGTAAGATCGAGGTGGCCGACTAGAGGGGGGTGAATAGGCGGTTTGAAATTTTTTTTCAAATTAATACTAATCAATTCAAGAGCTTTTCTAATTGCCTAAACCAAGTATACAATGCGGAAGCTAAATTCAAGTTGGTTTAGTACAAATAGTGCCTAAGTCAAATAAATTCGCCCAAGTGCACCAACAAGTCTAGCCTAGGTCAATGTTTGCAATTCTAGGTTTACAAGCAATCAAAATAATGCTAAGTAAGTAAATTGCTTGAATGTAAAAAGAGCACAAGCATGCAAACCACAAATGACACGTTCTCTTTTTACCGTGGTGTTCGGAGACTTGCCGGTCTCCCCTAGTCCACATTGAGGTAAGCCCGAACAAATCGGACCGGCTCCACGAATTAAGCCTTCCACCTCAATCCACTAGTGGTAGCTCTTCCCCGCCCCGGGTAGGTGAGCTCCAACCTTCACACACGCCGGGCCTTCTCACAAGTTTCTTTGAGAAGATCACCGGGTACGACGCCTCCCACGCCGTCTAGGAGTCGGCAAACTCCAAGAGTAACAAGTCAAGTCTTTCACTTGACTCTCACCACGTGCAACGAATGCACAAGCTCAATCCGGATACAAAGTTCTCCTCTAGATGCAACACATGCACTCTAGATCACCTCTCCTCTCTCACAAAGTGTAACACATGCACAATTGAGTGGAGAGCCTCACACTAGCTCAAAAGAGTGAAATGGAGTCCCTAGAACCTTATCCCAACCGGCCACAAGGGAGTATTTATAACCCACACCTCAAAACTAGCCGTTGGAGTCAAAAACAGGATTCTGCGGTACTACCGACGTTATAGGTGCGGTACTACCCCTCCCCATCATAACGGCTAGAAAAATATCCGTTAGTCAGCCATTTGTGGTACTACCGCAGTTATAAAATGCGGTACTACCGTTCTGCGGTAGTACCGGGAGTCGGCGCGGTACTTCCGCTTCAGCACAGACAGCACTCAGAAAAACGGTCATAACTTTTGACTCTGATGTCGGAATTGAGTGATCTTGGACTCTATGGAAAACTTATTCAAAGGGCTACACAACCCATCTATTTGTATGATCTCAAACACATTAGATCAATGCAGAAATCAAAAGAGATCCAAAAGAGTCACTCTCCTGGTCTATGTCCAAAGGGAATAGCACTAAACGATTTTAGACCATGCCAAGGGATAATACATGATCTCCAACTTTTGCAAAACATATTTGCAAACTTAGATCATGCTACAAGGAGTAGGTACATGGACTTCAACCTTTTGCAAAACACATTTGCAAAGTATAGTCACATGTTATAAGGATTTGCCACATGGGCTTCAACCATTTGCAAAACACGTTCGCAAATGCAAGCCTCATGCCAAGATGAGCTAGAGCAAGTGAGGTTGAGCTATCAACACATGATGAGACTCAAACTACTAGACATTACCCCTCTTAATAGTACGGCAACCGATACTAGCAATCCGGTCTTTCAACCAGCCATCGAGACCGGTAAAAGACTAGGAACACATCCTTAGCTCTAGCTAGTCATACCTTTGCCTTGGGTCATCATCTCGATATGCATCAACTCATGATGCATCCCTCTCATCAACTCCATCAACACATGATGGTCTTCCTTGACTTGATCAACACATGATCATCATGCATCAACTCATGACACATCTTCTTCTTCTTTGATAGCCTTCAACTCATGAAGCTATCTTCATCTCAATCTTGACTTGATGATCTTCAACACACGAAGTCATCCAAGTCATCTTCATTTGTGGAACCTAACCTATTCATCCAACTCATGGAAACCGTTAATCCACAAAACAATTGTCATCAATTACCAAACTTCACCATTAACACATAATGGGGGGGACTAGATTCTCAATCTTTCCCTTTTCGTAATTGGTGACAATCTCAACAAATAATGAGATAATAAATTGAATATGAAATCATTTTAATTCAAAGTACAGTACTACCGCCGTTGTAACTTCTGGTACTACCGCTCTACGGTAGTTCCGCGAAGGCGGCGCGGTAGTTCCGCTTGAGCCGGAACCAAACTTGGCGCTCTCTGGAAAAAAGGCTCCGCTCTACCTCCGGAGCTTCCGGGTTCCGGAAGTACCGCTCCAAATGGTGGAACTACCGCACCCTGCGGTAGTTCCGGCGTTGAAACCGCCGGTACTTCCGATCCCGCGAAATCTCAAAACGTCCGGAGGGTGCTCTCTGGAAAAGAGGATCCGCTCGAAAACCGGATCTTCCGCTCCCTGGTACTACCGCTTCTGGGCGCGGAACTACTGCTCTCCGGTAGTTCCGACGTTCAAAACTGCGGTACTACCGCTCTTCCAGACAGAGCACAATTTTGGTTTTAAAACAGATTTTCAATGAATGTATGCTCCTAGTTTGATCCCAATGTATGTATAAAAGAAAACATGGATCAATACTAGTGAAACTCCAAAACATAGAGAGAGAGCTCCCTCTAAATGTGTCCATACAAATCTATATGAAGAAAAACATATGCACATATTCATTTGAACTATATGAGAAGTTCAATCTATATTTTGGATCTAAGTAATGCATTAGCATATGAGAAAGTGATTCTGAATGCATACCTCTTTAATTTCACCTTTCCATCCAAATGAGACTAAACATAAATAAACTTAAACAAGCATATTAGTCTCATATATACATTGTCATTATCACCAAAATATTATAAAAGTATTTGTCATTTATATCAAAATCTCATAATGGCATTTGTCATTAACACCAAAACCAACTTAAACGGAGCTTGATCTTTCAGTAATGAAGACATATACACATATTTATCTTGGACTATTTGTGGAGTTCAATATATATTTTTAGATCCAAGAAATGTATTAATATATAAAAATGTGATTTCGAATGCATGTCTCTTTGATTTCACTTTTCATCCAAATGAGACTAAGTAATAATATACTTAAATAAATATATTAGTCTCATATATAGATTTGTCATTATCACCAAAACATCATAATAGCATTTGTCATTATCACCAAAACTAACTTAAATGGAGCTTAATCTTTCAATCTCCCCCTTTTTGATGATTGATAACAAATTCATTAATGATAATAGCACTTGAGTGAAAATGACTATGTGATAGGAAATTAAATTATTCATGCATGTCACAAACAAATGCATGAGAGAAGGAGAAAGCATTATTCAAGTTTACCTTCCCTTTTTGGCATTATTCAAGATTTAGTTTAAAAAATTTTTATTATGAGCTAAGCTATTATCACTCTGATTTATGTGATTTTAATTTCTCCCCCATTATCCAATATCCTCCCATTATCCAAAGCTATTATCACAAATTTCTCCCCCATTTGACATTAAGAACCAAAAAGTGGCATTGATCACCAAATAGCATTGATTATCATAAAAACAAGGGAATAGGATTAAGCCATAAAAGAGCTTGATACCAATTAATTAGGGCCTATTTGTTTCAGCTTCTGGTAGCTGCAGCTACTCCCAGAATTTGCAGCTCCCCCAAACAGTCCAGATTTTCATCCAGATTCTAAGTAGCCAGAAGCTACAGAATCCAGAAAATGAACTAGTAGCCAGAAGCTGGGGTTATCCAGCTTCTCCAGATTCTGACTAGCTGGATACTACCAGCTACTTCTCAGAATCTACAGCTGAAACAAACAGGCCCTTAATCTTAATGGTCATAAGAAGATAGAGGATAAATGCATATGACCAAGAGGGAATATGGAGGAAACTAAAGGAAAGATATTTGAAACACATTCAAATACTCTTACTCATGAGAGCTCCTTGAAGACTTTTGATGTTTTCTATTTTTGATATTTGATATCACTTGTAGCATTTGAATCATTTACAGGATTTTGCATTCCAATTTAATCTTCAAAGGTTAGCTGAAAAACTGACTTACAAAAGTCTAATAAATCTGAGATAATTGGTAGTATATATTAATATCTGAGGATTAAAAGTCATAATTGTAACTATCTCAAATTATGAGCCCATTTTAAAAAAAATCATAAATCAGCTCAAAACCATGTAATGCTATGAATTTTCAGTATTTTGATAAAGTGAGAAAAGTACACAACTTTCTCAAAACAATTTAAAATGCTATTAAAATTTACAAAAATAAATCTTGGACTCCTAAGTAACTTTTCCAATAAGAATTTTCAAAAATGAGTCTTTTTTCAAAAGATATGGCAAAAAGCACTTTTAAAAGCAATAAGGAAGATTATTTTTTTCAAAAGCTGAAAATCCAAACAAATTGGATTTCCATAGAGACTTTTACTTTCTTAGCTTATATGAGTTATAAATTCTATTTCAAGCCAAGATTCACAATGAATTCTTGCTCAAATAGCGAAACTCACCATATGCAAGTATGCATCATTTGAGGTCAATACTAGTTTTTGGGTGAGTTTTAAATGAATATAACTTTTAAATGATTGGTCTTTTGCAAATGCTTGAACTAGAGAAACATTTGAAATGACCAACCCTTTGAGTTTTGTACTGACCATTTTTTCAAGAACTCAACAGATTTTTTATTTATAAGAATATGTCGTTTAATCCAAAATCATGATCATAAAGCATCATTTTGGGGCCAAATTTTTTATTTCTAAAATAGAAGTTTTTACTCAAAAGGCTTTGAAAGCATTTAAAACACATATTTTAATACTTATATATAGTGTTTCACAACCTTTGGCTTTTTGAATAAGGTTTTAATTTTTGACCAAAAAGGCTCTTTTGAAAGGGCAATCTTGCATATCATTATATTTTTCCTCTATGAAAGACAAAGGAAGAAAATGCGAATGAAACATATTCATTCACAAGATCCATAAAATTTTTTGGTCAAATAAGTAAAATAGTTTTCCTAATATTAATACTTTACCCATTTTAAGATTAGACCCAAAAGTACAATATAGGTTTTTCATAAAGAAAACCTCCCCCTTACACAAAGGACTCTCTTGGCAATTATCTTCTCCTTTGACACACAAAGGATTCTCTTCTTCTTGTTTTGTTCTCTTTTCTTATCTCTTCCCTTTTGTTTAACCTTTTCTCTCCGTATGTTATCTAACACCAAGATTCATGGATACCCTTTGTAAACCACTTATCCATAATTGGTATCACTTGTTAGCCTTTTGTCCATACTATGTGTTATTTAACCTTTTATAGTTCTTTGACCTTTTCCATGATAAGCTCATACCATTTTGACCTTTATACCACTTATGATGACATAAGAAACCACTTGTGAAACATACCACTAGTAATCATAAATGGATCGAAGGAGCAGTCGAAGCCATGGCCGAAGCAGTGGTCGAAGCTACAGTGAGCGACCGTAGCTATAGTGGTCACAGCTACAGTAGTCTTGGTACTGTAGCAAGTACTGTAGTAGTCAAAAGTACTATAGCAGTCAAAAGTACCATATCAGTTATTACCTGTTGTGTACTGTGAGCGTTCGGCAGTAACTTCACTCGCTACCGATAGTAACTTCGTTCACAATGGATGATAACTTGATTGTATATGATAGTAACATCACCATGGGAATGATAACTTCATTCCATATGGATGATAATTTTATGCATAGCCAAAAGTAACTTTCCGAAATAGGGTGAGTTGGTGGGGCTTCACCATAGGAGTGGTAACTTCATTCCATATGGATGATAACTTCATGCGTAATCGAAAGTAACTGCAGGCATTACAGATGATAACTTGATGTACATTCGATAGTAACTTTACTATAATTCGCAAACTCTAGTAACTGAGTATGGGGTAGAATGGTGGAGCGGTTGGCTGGTTGGATCAATTAGTGGCGCGTGCTTGTTTTACACCTGCGTGCTGGTTAGTAATTCTATACATACATATACACACACACACACACACGTATATACATATAACATATATATACACACACATATACATATATACATATATATACACATAAACATACATACACACACATACATACATACATACATATGTGTGTATACGGATGCGCTATTCTGTGTCTGCACGCACAGTGCGCGTTGAAAAGTTACTAGCAATTATATGTAAAATTGCTACTAGTTGTGTAGTATTACAACTGACAGTAACTCTACATGTGTTTGGCAGTAACTTCACTTGCACACAGCAGTAACTCTTCGGCGTGCATTTTATACCTGCGCACACAATAGTGCATGTGTATATATATTCTAGCTAATTTTTGCCTAACTTTATGGTAACCAATTTTATTGGCACAAGAAATGTGACTTACCACATTTCACGCAAGTAGCGGTGTGTACCCACCGCTGTACTTTTTTTTCTCTAGCAACAATTTCGGTTCCAAAGTTTGGAGAACCAAGAGCAATGGTATCGCTTTAAAATGTGTGTAGCTTATTTTCTGGGAAATACACGAAGCGACTTGTGGTAGATTTTTTCCCCCTGTAGGATCTGGTAGAATATTGGTCAGACTGTGCCTGTGCGGACTGCGGAATGCATGAACCAGGTCGCTGCACCGACCACATGCATCCTGAGGTTAGGGACAAAAACGTAAATTCAAAGAAAAGGCTTGCCTCTTCCGCCGCAGCTCTGCCATATTCAGCGTCTCCCCCTTCATTTTTCGACTGGTTCGTTAATCTTGCTTTGGATCTTCCTCCTGCCAAGAACTCGGTTTCTCTGTTTTATTTTTAGCTTCTCTTCATTTTACATGGAGGGCTTTCCTTGATGACGAGTACATCTGTAGATGACGAGTCCGAAATCCATTCAAATTTCCCATGACAAATCGAGGCATTTGTCTGAGATAAAAGCTACTCCCTCTTTCTCTTCATATTTCTTGGTTTGAGGATTTTATTTCTTGATTTCAATGAGCAAGAATGTTTAATGGGAGGCATGGTGATAGTTTTGATTTATCTAGAGATTTCATATGTGACGAGCGATTTCCTCCTTGCTTCATCTGAATGTCTCTGTTCTCTTTTTCTCATTGTTTTCTTGGAGGTTACGAGTTCTGATGGTAGGGTGCTTTGTCCAATTTTTTTAAAAAAAGTATTCTGAATGGATTATCGTGTTTAGAACTTTTTTAGCCAATTTTTTAATCATAATGAGCAAGGGAGCTATGCAGCAGTGATAGGCATAAGTGACTCGTACGATCATGAGGTTTGTCCTGAACAAACCGTGATTACTTTCAAGCACTCTTGAGCAGCATCTCCGTCTCACATTCTGAACTTTACTTCTTTTCCCCCCCTGTTTACGTTTCCGTGTTCATTCATGCAAGGAGCGCTCGGAGCATTGCATCTCAATCCGTCATCTCGCATCAACGGCCACTGGATGAGTTTTGGTCAAATTTAGCACTGTTGGTCACTTTAATACCAAATTTAGCTCTCGAATTATCGTATTTCCATTTTTAGCCCCCCTCCCCGATCGCACGATTATGGCGGTGCGACATGTGTACAATCGTGCGGTGTCCGAGCGCATGACTGGAGTCGTGCGGTCCCCGACCGCACGATAAGCACGCTATAGTGGTTGTGCGGACGGATACCGCACGATGCTACAGTGCAGGATTTTTTGTTCCTCTGCTCCCTGTGTTTGTTCTGCCGTGATAAATACAAATTTTGTATTTATTTATAAAAATGTATTTAAAATATAATAATTTTTAGATATATGAAATGAGGTTTAAAAATATGATTTTTTGTATGGAGTCTTGTTTATTTTCTTGTGTAACTTTTTTGTAATTATAAACGTTAAGAATTTTCATCTGTAATTTATTTATGTGTAGAGTCTGCACGAATTTTGTAATATAAAAAATGAGGTGCAAAATATTTTGAAATATATTTTGAAAACTCATTACGTAATGTAGATAATACAAGTAGGAAATCTTTTTTTAGATTGTTAATTTATAAATAAAAGGGCGGATAATGTAGGTAGGCTGATACGTTTGCGACTTTCGTAGATTCTCAATGGTATGAAATATGTTAGACTGGCAGTAACATATTGTGATCGCCGTATGTTATTGTAGTGCAAAAAAATTTTGGAAGAATTTTGTGGGGACGATGGAGGCCTCAATGACTCATACGTATGGAGGTAAGTTATAGTGCGATGTAATGATTGATTCATTTGTGATTTTTGCACATTGTGAATGGTAAAAAATATGTTCAATTCGCAATAACATTTTGTGATCATCGTATATTCTAGTGCAAGAAATTTCATAAAAATTTTTATAAGGACGACTAGGATATGAACAATTGGACCAAAGGAAGGAAAGTGATATTGAGCACGTGAAGAATTGAATATGAAAAGATAACGAGGTTTTATGTTGTTAATTAAAATAGACTTCATAATAAACATGGGAATAACACGGCGCACAGGATTTGTTTACGTGTATAAGAAACAACATCATGCACGATGCAACAAACCAATGTAATCGTACGATACATATGCGCTTTCTTGGCATGCAAATAAATTAGACATTCAGGAGACTAGTGTGGAACGGCCCGACCTATTGTGTAGACCGGAACCATTTTCCCTACTTGCGAGCTCGGCATTCAAATCCTCGGATGCCTCTTTGGCCTTGGCCGTCATTTCCCTTTTTTCTCGCACTCCCTGTCGTGAGCCCCGCGCTCCCTGCGCATGCACACCTCAAGATGAGCTTTTTTTCTCCCAACGTATACGCTCGGTTTTCTCGTCATTGCGGCACTCCTCCTCACGGATCTCGCATGCCCTTTTGTCATTCCACTCCTCATAGTTGAGAGTCCACTGGTCATGTGAGTGGATCTCTAGGTCGATCCACCTGCGGTAGCCACATAGCGGTTCTAGGGACTGCGGATAGACGAGAGAGGTTGTTATTGCATGCTTTGAATGAGAAATAGTAGGGAGGACACATTGTAACTGGTCCTTACCAGCTACCGATAGCTGATTGTGTTGAAACGGTGGTTAGGATAGTCATAGGAGTGTTTGCCGCAACTCCAGTAATGCATGCCTAGGCTGAACCGCTATTTAGACTTAAAGAATTTGCATGGGTCTCTGCACCAATAGAGGGGCGGCATCTCGCCCTCGGGCGGGTGTTATAGCAAACATTCGGTTGGAACGTTCAGTATGGACATGCTCCTACGGAGGGCATCGTTTGGGGGGTGTGACCTCCTGGTATGCTCTGCTTGTTCGGCCCAGGCCGCAGCAGCCCTTGCTTGTTCATCGCGGGCCACAGCAAACCTTGGTAGGTTGCGGGTCTCCTTCCCTTGCATCATCATTTTATCCCATTGCTTCTTCTACATCTTGTCCATCCCGATGTGGTGAAGGAAGGTATGGTGTAGTGTTCTCTCGCAGATCTATTCCACCTCTTTTATGAGCCAAAGGGTAGGCATGATGTGATTTATTTCATGTCAGTATGCAAAACTAACCCATTTGGTCTTGTCACTGCGCAAAGCTGCCGCGTCTTATTTTTCTGAAAAGTCCCTGGTGAGACAGAGTGTTTTCATTGTGCAAAGGTGCCCCCCGTATTGCCTTCTCACTGCGTAAAGCTACCCCCGTCTGGTCTTGTCACTATGCAAAGCTGCTCCCTTTGGTCTTGTCACTGCACAAAGCTGTCTCCTTTGGTCTTGTCACTGTACAAAGATGCCGCTTTGGTCTTGTCACTATGCAAAGTTACAACCTTTGGTCATGTCACTGTGCAAAGCTGTCTCTTTTGGTCTTGTCACTACGCAATGCTGCCCCCTTTGGTCTTGTCACTATGTAAAGCTACCCTTTTTGGTCTTGTCACTATGTAAAGGTACCCTTTTTGGTCTGGTCACTGCACAAAGCTACCCTCTTTGGTATTTTCACTGCACAAAGCTGCCCCCTTTGGTTTTCATTGTGCAAAGCTGCCTCCTTTGATCTTGTCACTACGCAAAGCTACCCCTTTGGTTTTGTCACTATACAAAGCTGCCCCCTTTGGTCTTGTCACTGTGCAAAGCTGCATCCTTTGGTCTTGTCATTGTGCAAAGTTGCCCAAGTTGCCCCCTTTGGTCTTGTCGCTGTGCAAAGCTGCCCCCTTTGGTCTTATCACTGCGCAAAACTTCCCCATTTGTTCTTGTCACTACGCAAAGCTGCTATATCTTATCTTGTCACTGCGCAAAGCTGCACCCTATTCTTGATGTTGGCACTGTGTAAAAGTACCTCGTCTGGTCTGGTCTGGTCACTGTACTAAGTTGTCTCATTTGATATAAAATGCACGGCCCACCCCATGAAAGTAGGACCAGTCAACCCTGTAAATTGAACGAAGAAGTACCTTCTCCATCACGCAGTAACATACCATGGCAGACGCTGAGAGCCCAGTCGGAGAGGGATCACCAACGGAAGACCTTCCCGTAGAAAGGAGGGAGTATTTCGGTCCTAACTACCGCTTGATGCCAAGCAGGCATGGAGTATGGTCAAAATGCAGACACAAGAAGGACGTGGTCGTGCAAGTCGTGGAAGGCCATTGCGATGGCAGGCGACATTTCTTCCGAAGCTCACACTCCAGGGTACAAATTGCTAATAGTATATTTTTCCTTACTGCTAATAGAGCCTCCATGTTTACCGTCCTTTCCCGTAGATGGTGAAATGCGACTTCGTCAGCTAGATCGATCCTACTCATGAACGCTATATTGGAAGGTACGTGGATACATTATGGCAGCGAATCTTAGAGTTGGAGGCGTGAATTGACACTCTCAATGAGGAGAACAATGACATCCGCCAACAGATGCAGCATGAGAGGGGCAACGAGGAGGTTGTCAACATAGAAAGTTCATATGATCCCACATGCTGCTGCGCGAATCCTAGCTACATATGTGCGTGCCACTACAATGATAGCCAGCCACGTTCGAGGTGGCCCCTTCCGGAACACTCTATGTGGATAGCGCGAGGCACCTTCTACCAGTAGGCACACTTTGTATGATATAGACTTGAGAGAAAGATTAACTTAATATTGTATGGTATTTTCTTTTTTGTGTTCGTTGTTGTGATGGTGTAGCACTGGGACTGTTGTTTTCATTCGTGTTGTTACATGTAGTACTTTCTATGATTTACATATGTGCAATGCATATATTGTTTGGTGTTTTCAGTGCATAACACCGTCTCATTTGGTGTTCTCGGTGCGTCAGGCTACCCCCGCACTGAGCCTATAAGAGGGAGTCATTCCTCATATACTCCCCTGCATTGTTCTACCTCACCTCGTGAATTATTTGTTCCCAATCTGTGCACCTTGCTTTGGTGCTCACTCCCCTGAACGTCGATATGAGTCAACTCAGTGCCTCTTCATTGGCACCCACGGTGATTTTTCCAAAATGCAATACGCTTGTCAGACGTAAGACCTCACAGACGGCCACGAATCCTGAGCAGCACTACTACAAGTGCCCCTTTCTCTCGGTGAGTCAGCTTGTTTTGGGTTCATTCAAATCGTGCAGGTATGTTACAAAATCTTCTTCTCATGGAATTGTAGGAAGGCCCAGGCGGTTGCCGATTTTGGGTGTGGGAGGATGAAATGGGTACTAGGACCGACATTGTTCCGCATGAGAGAGTTGTCATGGGGGGTAGCGACCCCTTCGAGATGTTATGTACTATTTTCTTTCTTGTGTTTATTGTTATCGTCAAGCTGTAGTGCTCAAGGGTTGTTCTCGTTCGCGTTGGTACGTGCGGTGCTTTGTATGATATATGTATGTGTAATGCAAGTTGTTACCTACAGTGCCCCCATGTGTACGTACTTGTCATATTAGAATAATGCCTTTTTATTGATAAAAAAAATTGGAAGCACATTCCAATGGGAAGATTATTATTTGCACAAGGTGGCATGGATATGTATAACACATATGTACGTTGTACAAATGATTGTGAGTAACAACACGACGTTACCGAAGTTAAAATACATAAACTCATTGTGCATCTAGCTGCCGCTTCCTCTGACGGCGTATGTGATCCTCAGAGAAGGTGAACCTGCGAGGGGAATGTGGTGCATGTTGAAGGTCGTACTGCGAGGCCTACGTCCGAGGCGGTGCTACGAAGAACTCCGTGGAGAGTTGCAACGGATGGCCGAAAATGGAGCTCAGGTATTTGGTCGAAGAGAGGTCTACATCCTGCTCAGATGGTACAGCTGGATTAGGTCATGCACTGTGATGTTTGTAATGCATAGTATTGTCATCCGGCATGTACCTGGGTAGTCTAAAATGCAGACAACGGACCGTCTCCGAGTTGCTCTATGCAAACCTGCATATTTTTTGTGATGCTTTAGTGTGTTGAAGTGTAGACACATGTTATGTTTACTAAGTTAGTGCATACCAATATATGCGGTTGTGCAAATGATGATCCCATAGGCAAAAACGTGCATGTACTCCTGCATGGTGTATCCTTGGTAGGTCTGCCTGAACTACTCGTGCCGCTCATGCAGGCCAGACTGAATGCCATGCGCGAACATGGGCAATGACTCCTCCAGTCATTGTGGCTAGTCAGGATCGCTGTCAGGAGAGAGCCCCCATTGGCCAGGCGAGAATGTTCAGCCCTGCGTCACCCTCCGTGATGACGATGGCTGTAGCAAGCTGCTATCCTGTGGCAAGTGCTGCAAGGAAAAGCGGTAGTGAGAGATAAGTGGCAATCGAGTGGATGAACAAATAGTTGGCAATTGTCGTACTGCTGGCCCGAGGCGCATGGACAACAAGTGATCATAGCCGAGCCAACTGCTGGACCGTGATGGACGTGTGGACGATGGTGCTGTGGGCGGTGCTGACGGCGGCGCTGAGCGGGGTTGTGCAGCTTGATGTACTCCATGACCGCGTCATACAACGGCGTCGTCTCTGTGCCAACCACAACTAGTGGTCCTAATTGTGGACCTTGCGTCATCGTAGATGTTGTGCATTGAAGCGAGTAGACGATCAATCAAATTCGCCCTCCTACAGTGGAGAGCCTGAGCAGCCTCGTCATGGATACAATGCAGGCGGTCATACTGTAATGAAACAAAGAATGAGTTAAAACGTGCCCCCGCACAGGTAAACACAGAGTAGTCTCGTACCATCTCATCGTGTTGTGCCGCTCGATGACAATCTGGACCTACCCGTACAGCGGTCTCATGCATGACCTCTACTAGATGCCTGGAAGTGGAAGGTGTGAGTCTCCAGTCTCCAACGATCAATGAGTGCGGACAGCAATGCCGCATCGAACTGGAACGCATGCGGTAGATCCAACATGCGGGCAATGGGCAACAGTTCGGTGTCCCACAGTAGTGAGATTTACCGCTGGTCTAGAGGCCAGTGCTCTCGAGGGATCCTAAGGATCAAGTTTGGAGGACCGACTCCCGACGACCATACCAGGCATCGATGCCACTCATCCCAATGGGGCCTAGTAACTTGTACGCCATCTCCTACCGAAGAAGGAAGACAAGTTAGTCTAGAATGACAACAGAATGTGCAACAAATGACAACAAAATTACAACAAACGTAATGATAGCGAAACATACGAAATGTAGCAAGACATACAGAAAATATACACATGAATATCACCCTATGATGAATTCAGTATAGTACAAAGGTTGCAAGCTAATGCGCATAACATAAAGAAAATGTACGCAACAACACCCCTCCCTAATTGAAAGCACCTCGACAACATATGATTGGAGTGCATCGCAATGCACAAAAACATGGAACCAACAATCAATACAGCAGAAATATGTGCTTGCTACTACGGAGTGTTGGTTAATGTCAGCCTGTTTGGGCACTGGCTGAAGGAGTGCCCAATCGTCTTGCAGAGTCTGTACTTCGGGCACTGAACCTGATCCCCACGTTGGCTATCATCCATGTCGTTGTGGATACGACGGCCATGTCGTCTTCTAGGGTCAACACACTTCAGTGCATTGTTCAGCACCCACTTCACCTGCTCTGGCCATAGGTCTTTGTAGTGCATGTCCACCCCATACGAATGGAACTCCATACTCCAGGTTTCGTATAGGTGCTGCATGTCATAGTACATTGAGATGTAATACGTCGACGCCTGGTGCCATACCGTGCAGGCTATGTACACATGGGAATATGGCTTGTGTAGAAGTTGCAGCTTGTTGCAGGTGCAAGATGCTTTATCATCAATCATGCATACCTACTTGCGATCCCCTCTAATGTGACCCATTATGTACTTCTGTCTGAGGCGGATCTCGAACTTCTTCCTTATGCCATCCATGATATGAGCAATGTGGGAATGAGCCTTCTCGATCTTCTTGTCTATGTACACCTGTATTACCTCAGAGAATTGTTTGCCTTTGTCCAGATGCTTCTTCACCATCATAGCTCTATTGACAAAGTACCTGACAGTATGGTTCCAACTCTCCTCCACGATTACCGTGATCGGTAGGGATCTGACGCCCTTCAAGACACCATTGTACGCAGCACATGGTTGCCAGTCTCCTGATCGAGCTGCCTCCACAAGTTCTCAAACTTTCGATTTTGGTTCTGCATACAAAGTTTCTTGAACATCTTCATTAGATCCTTGCTACGGAACCTTCTGTGGAAGTTCACCACTAGATGCCTCATACACCAATGGTTCTTCATATCATTTCACTGGAAGGAGGCTACATCCCATTCTACATTGTTTGCAACGCGGTCAACAAGCCTACATTGCGGTCTGAGATGACACACACATCTGAGCGATCTTGCACTACAGCCTGCTTCACATTGACTAGGAACCACAGCCAACTATTGGTATTCTCATTCTCCACAATTGCAAATGCCACTGGGAGTAACTGGTCATTCGTGTCAGCTGCAACCACAGTAAGGATAGTACCCTTGTACTTGCCGGATAGAAACATCCCGTCCATCGTTAGCACTGGACGGCACCACCTAAACTCTGCTATCGCCTGACGAAAGGCCCAGAACACTCTGTCAAGAATAAAACAATTCAGGCCCTGCGTAGGATGAACCCTCTCCTTCCTGTTAATGTACATGCCTGAGTTTGATTCTGCAATTTGATGCAGCATTCTTGGGATCAGGTCATATGCCTCATCGTAACATATGCTGCAGCACCTTCTACTTCGTCCGCCAGACCTTCTTGTAGCTGACTTTGAACCCCACTATATTCGCTACATCCGTCAACTAAAGCTTCAGAGAAATAGACACATCTTCCACCACGAGGTGGCTTAGCAGCATCACAACATACGACGATGTCATGTTGCGATGTCTATGTAGTGGCACCGCAAGCTTGCAATTGTGATCCTTCAGCACCATTATCCGGAAGTCTGTGGCAGTGCCCCTGAACTGCTATGCATGGACCTTGCCAGGACAAGACCTATCAACACACTTGACGATGTAGGTGTCTGGGTTAGACCTGTGCATGCGATACGTCCGATTAATGTTGGCGGCGTATCTAGCAATAGCCTGTTGGGCATCACTCTTGTTACAGAAGCACTGCCCTAAAATGAGTGTGCCCTCGTTGAACTCCCGCTCCACCTCCTCCACCTGTGGCGGAACTAGGGATGCCGCTGCGATGTCGTCCAATCTGGATGACACGTACGCAACATCAGCGGTTACAACACCACCAACACCCCTCCCATTGTAGCTTCACCATCTTTATCCTCTCTAGAACTGTCTGTTTCCACATCCTCCTCCCCCTCGCTGTGCACTTCTTCCACCTGGTCCGCAAGGTACTCATGACAATCAACACGGGCGTTCCACCACCTCTCCACATCTTCATTGGCCTGAAAATTCTCCACACGCCTCCTGAGGTCTCCATCGCTCACTTCCTCGCTGACATCTTCTCCCGCACCAGCGTCTTCATGAGCGCCGGAGAACAACCCACGCACTTCATCTCCACCAGCAGCACCAGAACCAGCCATGGCGGATGATTCTGTCCTCTCCACGAAGTAAAAAATACATCATTGGCCTAGCATATATCGCAGCGGTAGGGTTGCACATGACCTCTATGTAGTTGGCCCATAAGGCGTCACTGGTCACCTTCAGAAACACCCACCACTGAGGCATACACTGCCTCGATCCGTAACTTCTTTCTTGTGGTGTACCAATCGAACGTCGAACGGACACATCTCCGTAGCTTAGACAAGTTCATGGTGTTCAGACTGGGTGCCCGGATCACGGTCCGGTTACAATTTGACAGGTCCGCCCTGCACGGCCCGTCACGTACGAGACCACTCCCGTAGGATACGAACAAGTCTTGAATGTCACCCATGACGTACCTAACATAAATGCATACTGAACCCTCTTAATACACAACAATCAACAATCATACCATCATACAACCGCTACCACACTGTAAGATTTACATGTTAATTTTTTAGCTCTTCCTATCACCTACAAAATCAATTAGTAATTTTTGTTTATTTTTAAATCTAAATTTTATTTTTTTTAAGGATTTTACTTACAAATTATTACATACATCAAATTACATATTTATATTATTTTTATTTTCAACTCTCTTATTTATGGATCTTACTTTGGAATTCGTATGAAAATTAAATTACAATTTTCTTTTATTTTCACTACTATTTTATATTATTTTTGTTCGAATTAATGCAAAAATAAATACTAATATTTCTTCATTTCTTTCCTAAATTTTGCTTAATGCAGGCTTTCACTTACGAATTTGTATGAAAATTAAATTACATATTTATTTTTATTTTCATGCCTAATTTGTATTATTTTTGTTCAAATTAATGCAAAAATCTAATTACTAATTTTTCTTCATTTCTTTCCTAAAATTTTACTTAATGTGGGCTTTCACTTACGAATGTGTATGAAAATTAAATTACAATTTTATATTATTTTCACTACTAATTTATATTATTTTTGTTTGAATTAATGCAAAAATCCAATTACTAATTTTTTTCTTTATTTATTTTCTAAATTTTACTTAATGTGGGCTTTCACATACGAATTCGTACATAAAACAAAAAACTTATTTTTGTAATTTCATGTCCTCATTTTATTTAATTTTACTATATGTTTGTATTACTTTTGTTGTATTTTTATTCTAATCGTCCAAATTTATTTCCAATTTATATTTATGACCCGACACATTGTCTCTGGTGGTTCCCTAAACCTACTAATTGTAATATTCTTATTTCTAATCTAACCAGTGTTGTTATCACCTACAAATGCTCTAAAATAAATACTTAGTTTTTCAACGCATATACAACTACAAGTACATATGTTCACAAAAACAAACTATATTATAATACATATGTTCACAAAAACAAACTACAACATTATCTACACTATAATACATCATGCGTCATATATGCAAGTTTTGCTACAAATACACAGCGTATCAAAGATTGATATATAACAACATTAACAAAAGACAGTTTGGCTAATTACAGGCTAATGACATTGATAAAAATATAGTTGCATGGGGACAAAAATTACCTTTTCTTGAAACTCACAAGACGATCTACAACTTCCATAATTGCAAAATCTGCTGATTACAAATGAAAACAACTCAAAAATCTTTTGACTCCTTACTTTCCTCCCTTCACTCCCTCTCTCGCTCTGTCTTCGCTCCAACTGCAAATAAGGCTCTTTCTAGCTGTAAAACCGTAGTGACCTTCAAGCCATTATATTGCGGAGACTCACCTGGCGTAGCAAACATCAAGGGGGGCCATATACATCTGCTGCAGACGTGTGTGCGAGCGGCATGAAAAAAGCGCAGGCGCTCGCTGTGAAAGCACAAGCGGTCGCTACTTTCAGCGGGCAGAGGTGACAGCATTAGAGACGTGCACTCGGGGACCGCATCATTTTGCCGCTACAGTGCTCAGTCGTGCAGTCCCGGACCGCACGACTATGCTACAGTGCTCAGTCGTGTGATCCCAAACCGCATGCACGTATCCGCACCCCGTAATCCCGTGCTCACGTAGGGGGGCCAAAAATGAAATTTAAACGCTCTACAGGCTATATTTGGTATTTTCATGGCAAATAGCACAAAAAATGTCCAAAATTCCCACTGGATGAACCGACCTACCTCAAAATCACCAATGACTATGCAGTGATACGTAATAATTCGAGTTGTAATAATTTTGCCGAAATAAACTAGCAATCTGCAACGTTAAGTTCCAGATTCAGAACAAAATAACTCCAAGAAGCGATAATGCTTTACTTAGGGCCTGTCCTAAACAGCTTCTAGGTTTGGCTTTTAGAGGCCAAATTTTGAAAACGTGATTTTCCAGGATGATTTCTATAAACGTTTATAAGAGTCTATGCAAGATCTAATTTGAAGTTTCTCAAACACAAGTATATCTTACTTTCTCAATCTCTTTTGCAATTAGCCAAAAGACATAACACTTTTAAGCAGGGCCTTAACCAAGACAGTAAAAATTCCGGGATACACAAGTTTGCTCCAGACAGGTGTTACATTGATACATCTATGCACGATCCACAAACAGGCTGGTGAGCTTGAACGACTGCCCACAGACAGCAGTAATTTTTCGGCGCGTATTTTACATCTGCGCACACAATAGTGTATGTGTATATATATATTCTAGCTAATTTTTGCCTAACTTTATGGTAACCAATTTTATTGGCACAAGAAATGTGACTTACCACATTTCACGCAAGTAGCGGTGTGTACCCACCGCTGTACTTTTTTTTCTCTCTAGCAACAATTTCGGTTCCAAAGTTTGGAGAACCAAGAGCAATGGTATCGCTTTAAAATGTGTGTAGCTTATTTTCTGAGAAATACACGAAGCGACTGGTGGTAGATTTTTTGAAGCGACTGGTGGTAGATTTTTCCCCCCTACAGGATCAGTTAGAATATTGGTCAGACTGTGCCTGTGCCGCTGTGTGGACTGCAGAATGCATGAACCAGGTCGCTGAAGGCTTGCCTCTTCCGCCGCCAGCTCTGCCATATTCAGCGCCTCCCCCTTCATTTTTCGACTGGTTCGTTAATCTTGCTTTGGATCTTTCTCCTGCCAAGAACTCGGTTTCATTGCCATCTCTTTCTCTGTTTTATTTTTAGCTTCTCTTTATTTTACATGGAGGGCTTTCCTTGATGATGAGTACATCTGTAGATAAGGAGTCCGAAATCCATTCAAATTTCCCATGAGGACAAATCGAGGCATTTGTCTGAGATAAAAGCTACTCCCTCTCTCTTTATATTTCTTGGTTTGAGGATTTTATTTCTTGATTTCAATGAGCAAGAATGTTTAATGGGAGGCATGGTGATAGTTTTGATTTATCTAGAGATTTCATATGTGACGAGCGATTTCCTCCTTGCTTAATCTGAATGTCTCTGTTCTCTTTTTTTTTCATTGTTTTCTTGGAGGTTACAAGTTCTGATGGTAGGGTGCTTTGTCCAATTTTTTTTTAAAAAAAGTATTCTGAATGGATTACCGTGTTTAGAACGTGTTTAGCCTATTTTTTTAATCATAATGAGCAAGGGAGCTATGCAGCAGTGATAGGCATAAGTGACTCGTACGATCATGAGGTTTGTCCATGAACAAACCATGATTACTTTCAAGCACTCTTTGAGCTGCATCTCCGTCTCATTCTGAAATTTACTTCTTTCCCCCCCTGTTTACGCTTCCGTGTTCATTCATGCAAGGAGTGCTTGAAGCATTGCATCTCAATCCGTCATCTCGCATCAACGGCCACTGGATGAACCGAGCTACCTCAAAGTCACCAATGACTATGCAATAATATGTAATAATTCGAGATGTAATAATTTTGCCGAAATAAACTAGCAATCTGCAGATATGTAATAATTTTGCCGAAATAAACTAGCAATCTGCAATGTGAAGTCCTAGATTCAAAACAAAATAACTCTACGAAGCGATAATGCTTAAGGCCTGACCTAAACAGCTTCTAGTTTTGGCTTTTAGATGCCAGATTTTGAACAAAGTAATTTCTCAAGATAGTTTCTATAAATCGTTTATAGAAGTCGATACAAGAGCCAATTTGAAGTTTCTCAACGTAAGTATGTCTTACTCCCTTAATCTCTTTTGCAATCAGTCAAAAGACATAACATTTTTAAACTGGGCCTTAACCAAGACAGTAAAAATTCCGGGATACACAAGTTTGCTCCAGACAGGTGTTACATTGATACATCTATGCACGATCCACAAACAGGCTGGTGAGCTTGAACGACTGCCCCACATGTATAATCTAAGGAAGCAGAGCACATCCACTTCTGTACACGAGTCGAGAGCCACATATACACACACACATATCCTAGTAAGGCTAACAAAAGTGAATGAAATGAATGGAATATAGATAGCTATCACACTGAAATGATACATGGCGATGTACATGTATCTAAAAGCTAGCGAGGGTGTCTTTCATTTCGGCAACCGACATGACAGGCTCGTTACCGTAGATCCGTGTCACCATCTGAACGAAGCTCTCGTACTTGTCCAAAAACTCTTTCTGCAAATATTCAATAAGTGATGGAAATCAACGTTGCTTCAGTTCAAAACGACAAAGATCAAAACATTCTGCAGTGCTTGCATCAGTCATCCAAAAAAACTTACTGTCTACAAAATCGCATCATCAACCCATCATTTTAGACAAGCATATTCATAGGGTGGGTAAGCGGCTTACCTTGCACTTATCCCACAGTGAAGGAAACAACTCATCAGAAGTCAGTGTCTTCTGTAATCTCCTATACATGGCACCAATTGATTTGTCAATCTGCATAGTTTTACAATTGTCAATTCACATTGTCACTGTTACACCAACCTCTTGAAAAAAAACAAATATGGGACATGAAACTGTCATCATTATTCTGAAAATAGAAAGGGACGTTGGCAATGGGAGCCATAACTCCTTAAGGAGACGCGAAAACCACATTAGAAAAGAACATGCACCAAGTGTACAAAAATGTCTACCACTCTTAACCATAAAGCACTTGCCAGCTTTGAACAAAAAATGACAAGCCCACACCCTGCTGCCTATGGTTGGTTTGTTGTTTGGTAGAAAGCGCTGAAATACACCTGAATCATGAAGAGATTTCTCTGTTTACTTACCCCAGATAAACTCGATTTCAGCACCCTCCTGAGATCAGTTTTTGACAACCCAAGCTGGAAAGGGATCTGAGGAGTTCAAGAAATAAAACTTAGATGTTTCATTCAAAGAAAATAACAGGAATACTGGGTATCAAGTCGTTGCCACTTTCCAATAGAATGTAGTAGAAGCATGTGAATAACTGGAACCATGTAATAAGATGCCCAACCTCTTACCGTAATACTCCAACCACCCACGCCAAACCCCAGTTTTGTAGTTCTACTATAATTGAACCCACACGATAACAATTTGAGGACACATCTACTACTGGGAAGAGGATGGCCAGACAGCATGGCTTATTGCTTGTTTAGTATTAACATTCCTTAAAAATATAGAAATTTGTAGTAGGTTCTAGAATGACTATTCCATTGAGTGTATTTTTATTGCATGCATTTGTGTCCATTAGATCTGATCATCTGAGATCACACCACATTCAAAGCTGACCCTAGAGAATGTGATGATGCCGCACTCTCTAGGGTCATCTTCGAATGTGGTGTGAATTGTTTGTAACTCGTACTGAAAATCCTTATTTCCTAGTTTCTAAACATGCCAATTTTAACAAAATCAGTCCAGTTCAGGATTGCCGATGGAGGCTATTACTACACTAAAATATATGATATATTATGAAGTTAGCTCACCTCCTCAGCAGCTATGGTGTATGTCAATTCATCAACTTTTCGAGAAAACTGAAATAACCTCTCGAATTGCTGCCATAAGTCAAACAAAAGGTCTTAGATTTGAAAGAAAAATGCATTATATCCATGGCAAGTGGAATCTGACTAGATTTACATACAAGATAAATGAGTGAGCTGATATGGCGAGTGCAAGCTTGTTCATAATTTTCGCTGGCCTGGTGGTAGAACTTTGCAAGAGTTGGCACGACATTAGCCAAGTCATAAAGACTGCATCCAACAAAAATATAGTGTTAGTTTTGGTAGACCTATCAATACATTAAAAATGACAAAGGCATAGGTTGGCCAAGATTTAAGAATGATGAAAGGAAGAAACATAACCTGTTCTGGAAAGCAGCATAATTCTCTATCAGTACAATGTCCGCAGTTTTAGGATCACTTTGTGCAATTTTCTCCAATGTTGTGAACATTGTAGTAACCTATTCCAGAGTACCAAGAGCAGTTTATTCACAGAGAAAATAAAAGAAATCAACAACCTAGTTGCCAAAACTAGATTTACAAAAAAGAAGTAAAACTTATACCGCTATCAAAGATGTAAACAGAAATTGGTTGCATCAAAGCGAAATAGGACTAAAATACTATTTAAATTTATAGGACACAAAATTACTAGTTACATATGGAATACCGAAAATGCGAATAGGTGCAAGATTGGAAGGGAAGTTAATACTCACTAGCTTTGTGTATGCTTTATCAATTAAATCTCTGGACTGCCCTTGAATATATTGCTCCATCCGTGATGCAAGGACAGCAAATCTAAATAAAGTGAAGAGCATAGAACAATTAGATATTGATTTGTTTATTTACGAATATCCTGATTGATATAAAATGAAGACACCATAATCATCATATGACAGACCATTTGCACATAAAAATGTTTCTACTTCTAAACAGATATAATACAAAAACTAGTCAACGGCGCACCTTGAATTATTCATAGCATAGCATACTACTTTTCCAAAGTGCTCTTGTAACTCCTTATACCACAGGGAAAAATACACAGGTAACAATACACATCTAACACCCCCCCCCCCCCCTCAAACTTATGGTGGATCTAAAACATTAAGTTTGGAGAGACAGAAGCTATGCTGGGCTCTGGTCTGTGCCTTTGTGAAGAAGTCTGCCAACTGAAACTCTGGAGGCACATACTGAAGAGCAACAACCTGGTCCTACACATATGTCCTCATGTAGGAAGCATCAACACTGTTGTGGTTACAGACCAAACAGAGAGAGTGTGTGGTAGTGGAGAGTTGAGTAAAATGAATGGCTTCGGGGTCCTCCCCGTGGCCTATGCCACATATATATATCCAAATGGTGAGTGCTTGTACAGTTATATCCTTACACGTGAGTATTTCCCTCAGGGGCACTTATGTCATTACATGTGTCCTATTTCGGACCTTACATCCTTCTAACAGGCCTATTGGGCTTAGGTGGGGGCCACCCCTACAACAGGAGCCTCTCATGGTGAAGGGCTTCACGGGCCGAAGCCATATGCCGCTGAGCCCTTTGGCCCCCTCCGTCCCATCGGCCTGTGATCCTTGATGACCTAGATACACACTTGCGTTCGCACGTCCGCTCGTGCTTGTGCGAGGGCTGTCTTCCGCTTGCGGAGCTGGCGCGGCCTCGGGGCCAAAGGTACCGGGCAGGCCGAAGACTTCAACAGGGCCAAGGTCCGGGCGTGCCCTACTTCGCGCTCCGGATATTTGTGGGCGCGAGGCGGACTTAGCCAGCTGCCCTGGGCAGCCGAGTCTCGGGAAACGCTCCGCATGATGTAGCGCCAGCGCGGGGAGACGGTTGCGTGGCCCAGGAGTGCGCTTTAATGACGCCTGGAATCGCGCCGGCCTTTGTCAGGGGCAGGCTGGCACGGCTGCTCCGTCTGCCCTGCACTAGATGTGGGCACGCGGCCGGCTGTAATTGGAGCGTCGTGGGATGCCAGCGTTCCCACGACCACGGCCGTTCGCCTCTTCCCCAGGGAAAGTGGCCACGCGGCAGGAGTGTATCGGCGCATTGCGCGCTAATCGCCCACCTACCGCCGCCTGTCGCGGTTGCCAGCGGTTGCACTGCCCGATCGTGGGTAGCCGAACCGCTGCAATTCTGTCGTTAGACCTTCTGCCTGCGGGGAAGACGAGGGGCTTTATAAGTCGCCACTGTGGGCATGCAATCGTTCCCCTTGGCTGCTTGCTTGCTTGTGCGTTCCTTCCCATTTTTCTTGCGCATCCCGCTGCTACTCTCGCCTCCGTGCCAGCCCGCCGCCGTGGGGAGAGGGATGGTTGCGCGCGACGACCTCCCAGCTAACAGGGGTGCCGCCCTTGACAATCCTGCGCGTCACCTTAGCGAGAGCGCCTCGTCGAGCCAGCGCTGCCTGACGCCACCACTGGCGGAGAACCGCCTGGTTCCGCGCGACAGGAAGCAAACTACCCGTCGCTGGGATGCCATGAAGAGGTCCAAGGGTCGCTGCTCCCGTGTGCTGGGGCGGAGCCGCGTCACGGAGGAGACCCTTCAAACCCTTCTTCGGGAGAAGAAGCTGGAGGAACGTGCCGGGGCTCGTTTGCCCGGGCCTGACAAAACGGAGCCGAACCCGGGAGAGTCGAAGGCGATCGTCTTCGTGGCGTTCTTCGACGCCGGGCTCCGAATCCCGGCGACATACTTTGTTCGCGAAGTGCTGCGGGTGTATGGGTTGGAGCTGGCGCAGCTGACTCCGGCCGCGATTGTTCGGTTGGCCATCTTTACTTGGGCGACGCGAACGGAGGGTACCCGTCCCAGCGCCGAGTTGTTCGCCATCCTGCACGACGCAACGCACAGTGCCAACCGAAGAGTGGAGGGGGGCTTACTTGAACTTCGGCAGCGTGGACTTTGTGCTGAGGCCGGAGTGCTCGCACCTGTTTCCCGCGTTGGCTACACGGGAAAAGTGGGAGTCCGGTTGGACACGACGGTGGTTCTACTACCTCGTGACGAGCACAAGCGGCCTCCGAAGCCGGGGAGAGCCAATATCATTCGACCGCTATCCGGATGCGACGCCTCGGCCCAGCGACAAGCAACAGGCGCGGAGACTTGCTGGGGTCGCACTCCGGTTCAACATGCGTGACCTCGCCGAGGAGTTCACCATGTACGGGATATCCCCGCTTTCTTGTAACTAGAAGTACGAGCGGCGGGGGCCCGACCGGAAGGACGGCATCCACCCGGGGGTGTCTTCGCTCCATAGGCCCTCCGCGCCCTGTAAGTATCCCTGCGATAGGCCAAGTGCCACCTGGGTGGTTGCAAACCCTTAGGTATGATACTCCGCTTGTGCGTGCAGTGCGCCGGTTAGAAGATGCGGAGCGCGCAGTGGTTGCGGTTCTTAGGCCGTACACGGCGAAGGAGCACAAGGCCCGTGAGTCCGCAACTTCCTTGGCAAAGCAAGGGCGGATTAATCGGGTATGCGAGGTGTTGGAAATTCCCGTTCCGGAGCGCCCGGTGCCTGCAAAATCGCCGAGCGACGCGACGGAGGTGGCGCCATCCTCTCAATGCGAGGTCCAATCGGAGACCATTGCCTTGAGCTCGCCGGTCGTGCCGCCAACCGAGAGCGTGAAGATGGCGGGTGAGACGGGCGCTGGGGTCGGATCGGCCGGTTCGAGGAGGCACGCAACTCCCGTCGAGGCCGTATATGGTGGCAAGGCGACGGGCGCACGCCTTGTCGTTCTTGAAGATGACGCCTCGTCACCTCCAGCGGCAACCGCGGCGTTGTCGCTGACGATGGCTTCCGCGGCTGCCTAGGTAACCACAGAGGCTTCACCTACGACTCCGAAGGCGAAACGGCCTCGGGTGCAGTCGCCACCATCTTCGAGGGGCCGGTTCAGCGTGGCCGGCCCAGTGACTGAGGTCCTGACAGCTAGCGGGGATGCTCCTAAAGCTGGGAGGGTTGTCGCTCCTCAGGCCAGCGAGGTGCTCATGACCCAGGTGGAGGCCGCAGTAGAGGGTACTGGAGGTAGGTGTAGTTCGTTTTCCTCCCACGACTTCGCGAAACTCTCCCCGATTTGCTCGCTTATTCCATCGACACCAGGCGAGACAAGGTCTCCCAGGCGAGGACAAGAATCAAACAATGGGGGAGCCCGCGATGTCGCCGGCTTGATTGAGCAGGGGACCGTGTGTGCCCCAACTGCTGCCGAAGGCGCTGAGGCGGAGGCTCTAGGGCCTGGCATCTCCGACTTCGTCCCTCGGTGGGAGACGCTTCGCGCCTGGAGTGAAGTGGCAGAGTATGCTGGCAGCCACCTAGATCGTCAGGCGCTGCAGTCCTGCGGGGGCGACCTTTTGGCGCTCGCGCTGGGTGCCTCGGAGATGAGGGTAATGGTCTCTGTTCTCGCTGCATATCCTTTGCTTATCTGATGGATAACCGTTGTTACGCTCGTGTAGACACTTGCAATTAGCAAAGCCCTCGAGGAGAGTCGCGCGCGCGAGCGGAGGGCCCTGGAGGACCAGCTGCGCGTCGCAGACGACGCCAACGCCGCCAAGGACGAGCACATTCGGGTGCTGATGGCGGAGCGGGACGAGGCTATCGACGACGCGCAGTTGGTGGGCGCGAACGCGAAAAGCGCGGTCGTGGCCGCGCGACGCGCGATGGAGACGCACGATGGAGGAGGCTCAGCGCGTTGCGACGGAGGAGCAGACCACCCTTCTTCAGCGAATCTCCGCGCTAGAGGCGGAGAAGGAATAGCTTGATGCCTCCGTTGCTGAGAAGGCGTTATCCTGGGACGTGTGTGCCTCCACGTGGAGTGCGATGGAGTCGTTGGAGCGGGCCCTCCGGGGGCTTTCCGTGCACGTGGAGGACGCCACTCATAGCCGCCAGGACCTGATGGAGACGCTTGGGCGAATTGAGGAGGGCTCGAGCGTCGCCCTCCCCGGCGCCAAGGCTTTCAGCACCCACTGCGGCTACATGAGTGCTGGGCTTGCCTTCACCTTGCTGCACGCCGGTGGGTGTGAGCATGTCAATGAGCTGGCGAACCCTCAGCTTGACTTGCCTACCCAGCCCGGGGTGATATCTGATGCCGTTCGCGCCGCCCAGCCCGCCACCCGAAACTTCCATGACCGGATTTGGAATTACATCGGGGAGGGTGCCGCCATGGTTGCTTTACGGCGGACGCTGCGGAACGAGGGGGACGTGCTTTGCTGGCTCGAAGAGGTCCCTCGGCGCGGCGAAGGCGGTGCGGGCGCTCGTCGCGGCGAAGATGGCGCAGACTCATAGGAATGATTCCAGGTTTTGGCGCGTCGCGCGTATGTCTAGTTTTGTAATGCAGCTGTCTTACTCGGGCTAAGCGACAACTCTCCCGTGCTCTTTTTGTTATGTAAGATGTTGTGAGCTGGGGGGTCATGTAAAGCGCGGGTATCCAGGCTTGATGTCGCCTTTTGCTCGGATAGTAGTAAACAGGCTTGCGAATGGTTTGCGCCTCGGACCCCGAGTGGATGCGCGTACGCTCCGTCCCCTACCCTTCAAAGCGCGTGGGAACCTCGACCACATCTTATTTATACTCTAAAGAGTACGCACTGGGGCAACGCCTATGCGTGCGTGGAGTTCGCGTCTCGTTTATACTCCGTAGAGTGCGCAGGATAGCATCCGCGTCTTTTTTATACTCCGGAGAGTGCGTGGGATCAACATCCACGTCTTATTTATACTCTGAAGAGTACGCACTGGGGCAACGCCCATGCGTGCGCGGGGTTCGCGTCTCGTTTATACTCCGTAGAGTGCGCAGGCATAGCATCCGCGTCTTTTTTATACTCCGGAGAGTGCGTGGGATCGACATCCACGTCTTATTTATACTCTGAAGAGTACGCACAGGGGCAACGCCCATGCGCGCGCAGGGTTCACGTCTCATTTATACTCCGTAGAGTGCGCAGGGATAACATCCGCATCTTTTTTATACTCCGGAGAGTGCGTGCGGAGGCGGACCTCGCGCTACGTCTTATTTATACTCCGTAGAGTGCGTGCGGAGGCGGACCTCGACGCTACGTCTTATTTAGAGTCCGTAGACTGCGCGCAGAGGCGAACCTCCGCGCGTTGCGGGCGGTGAAATTACGTGCGGAGGCGGACCTTGACGCTACGTCTTATTTAGACTCCGTAGAGTGCGTGCGGAGGACCTCGACGCTACGTCTTATTTAAAGTCCGTAGACTGCGCGCGGAGGCGAACCTCCGCGCGTTGCGGGCGGTGAAATTGCGTGCGGAGGCGGACCTCGACGCTACGTCTTATTTAGACTCCGTAGAGTGCGTGCGGAGGTGGACCTCGACGCTACGTCTTATTTAGAGTCCGTAGACTGCGCGCGGAGGCGAACCTCCGCGCGTTGCGGGCGGTGAAATTGCGTGCGAAGGCAGACCTTGACGCTACGTCTTATTTAGACTCCGTAGAGTGCGTGCGGAGGCGGACCTCGACGCTACGTCTTATTTAAAGTCCGTAGACTGCGCGCGGAGGCGAACCTCCACGCGTTGCGGGCGGTGAAATTGCGTGCGGAGGCGAACCTCGACGCTACGTCTTATTTACTCCGTAGAGTGCGTGCGAAGGCGGACCTCGACGCTACGTCTTATTTAGAGTCCGTAGACTGCACGCGGAGGCGTCCCCCCACGCGTCTTTATTCATGCTCATGCACAGTGCACACGAAGGTGATCCTTCGCGTGCTTTTGGTATGAAAACGAGAGAATTTGCATGAACGATGCAATTTATTAAATTCCCGTTTGCGCGGGTGAGCGGTTACAAGGACTAAGGTACTAACCGCTATCCGCTCGCGTCTGCCCAAGCCGTGGAAGGCCCTTGCCCTCGTGGGCTCGACTTACGCGTAATACCGCCGTAGCCTGTCCGCATTCCACGTGTGGCGGAGTGTGTGCCCCTCCAAGGTGGCTAAGCGATACGCTCCCTTCTGTAGGGCCTCCGCGACGATGTACGGGCCCTCCCATTTGGACTCGAGCTTGCCTACCGTCTCCGCGTGGAGTGCCATCTTAAGGACAAGGTCTCCTGGTCGGAATTCGTGCGGGTACAGCGAACGATTGCGACCGCGCACCATCTGACGCGCGTATTTTATGACGTGCTGTGTTGCGCTTGCCCGGTCTCCGTCAAGGAGATCCACGGACAATTGGCGTTCCTCGTCTGGTGCTTGGACGAGGACCCGCCGCGAGCCAGCCTTTATTTCTTCAGGTGTGACCGCCTCGTCACCGAAGAGGAGCTTGAATGGCGTGAACCCCGTTAGGCGTGTGACCGTTGTGCGAAGGGACCAGAGGACGCTGTGAAGCTCACCCGGCCACTTCCCCTTGAGTAGCCCGACGAGGCGCTTCTTGATCGCGGCGGAGATAGCGCCGTTTGCCCGCTCCACCGCCCCGTTGGACTGTGGGTGTCCGACCGAAGCGAACCGGAGGGTAATGCCCATGTTGCCGCAGAATTCTTTGAATGGGGCTGCATCGAATTGCAGACCGTTGTCGACAGTGATCTCCCTAGGCACGCCGAATCAACATATGACGTTCTGCCAAAGGAAGCGCTGCAGAGCTGCCGAGGTAATCTTGGCCAGAGCTACCGCCTCCAGCCACCTAGAGAAGTACTCCAGAGCGACCGCGACGAATCGCAGGTCTCCTGGGGCCCTGGGGAGTGGTCCCACGACGTCGATGCCCCACCGCGCCAGCGGCCATACCGGGGGTATGGGATGGAGGCTTGTCGGGGGCCTGTGGATAGCCCTGCCCATCCACTGGCAACCTTGATAACGGCGCACGAGATCCTGGGCATCCGCGACAGCTGTTGGCCAATAAAAACCTTGCCTGAATGTCTTGCCCACCAGAGACCTTGGTTGGAGGTGCGAGCCGCAGAGACCCGCATGAATTTCTGCGAGGCGCTTTCCTTCTTCGCGCGGGAGGCATCGCAGGAGCGGTGCGCAGACCCCCTTGTAGAGCGCCCCGTCGAGCACCTAGAAGAACCTAGCGCGGTGTTGCAAACGCCGGAGTTCGGAGGGGTCATCCGGTTCCGCGATGCCCTGCAAAAAAGCGAAAAGGGGCTCCCGCCAATCACCCTGATGGATGATCTGGTGGACGAGGGCCGCATCCCAATTATCCTGCGCTATGGCCGCCGCTGGCAGGATTTCGTAAAATGCCCCTTCGGGAGTTGGGAGCTGCTGACTGGCAACCTTGGCCAGAACGTCAGCTTGCTCGTTGTCCGCTCGAGGGATGGCCTTCACCGTGACGCCCAAAAAGTGCCGTTCCTTCGCTCGTACGGCTGCTAGATACTTGGCTAGCTGCGGGTCCTTGGCTTGGTATGACTTGTCGACATGGCCCGCCACCAACCGGGAATCAGTGCGGACGAGGACTCGCCTCGATCCCATCGCTTTGAGCTTCCCGAGGCCGAAGAGTAACGCCTCGTATTCGGCCGTGTTGTTCGTAGCCGGAAATGCTAGGCGCGTCGAGTACGACAGGCGCTGCCCCTCTGGGGTGGTGATAACGGCGCCCACCCCTGCGCCCGCAACACCGTACGCTCCGTCGGTGTTAAGCGTCCACACCGGGTCTTCGACCTGGAGGGCGGGCTGAGCTGGGGGTCCATTCCGCGAGGAAGTCCGCCAGAACTTGAGACTTGATCGCCGTTCGAGAGGCGTATGTTAGGGAGAATGGGGCCAGCTCTGCCGCCCATTTACCAATTCACCCCGTTGACTCCTTGTGCAGCATCTCTGCCAGAGGGAACGATGATGGCACCGTTATCGGGTGCGCCAGGAAGTAATGCCGAAGTTTTCTTGAGGCCATGACCAGCGCGTAAGCAAGCTTCTCGAGCTCGGTGTACCGCGTCTTGGCGCCCTGGAGGGCTTCGGAGACAAAGTACACTAGCCGCTGGAGCGCGCCCTCTTCAAGGACGAGGACGGCGCTGACCGTCGTTGCCGAGGCGGCGAGGTAGAGTAGGAGGGGAGCCTCTGGTGCTGGGGCCACCAGAGTGGGAAGGGTTGCGAGGTGTTTCTTGAGATCGTTGAAGGCCTTTGCGCAGTCGTCATCCCAATGAAACCCATCGCAACCGCGGAGAGTCTTGAAAAATGGTAAGCCCCGCTCCGCCGCTCTGGAGAGGAAACAGCTCAAGGCCGCCATGCGGCCTGCCAGCCTCTGGACCTCCCGCGTCGTCTTGGGAGGTTCCATGCCCAGGATAGCGTCAACCTTGTCGGGGTTCGCTTGAATGCCTCGCCTGGATACGAGGAAGCCCAAGAGCTTGCCCGCCTGTACACCGAAGACACATTTGTCCGGATTGAACTTAATGCCCGCCTTCCGGAGGTTGTCAAAAGTCTCCTGAAGATCCCGGCCGTGGGAGGCGAGCTGCCTGGTTTTTACTACCACGTCGTCCATGTAGGCCTCCACATTCCTCCCTAGCTGGACGGCCAGGGCCAGCGCGACGAGGCGGGTGAAGGTTGCGCCCGCGTTCTTCAAGCCGAAGGGCATCCTTACGAAGCAAAAAGTCCCCACCGGCGTAATGAAGCTGGTTTTATCCTCGTCGTCCTTGGCCATGAAGACCTGATGGTAGCCGGAGTAGGCGTCCAAGAAGCTCATGAGCTCACATCCGACGGTAGCGTCGACCAGTTGATCTATGCGCGGTAGAGGGTAATCGTCCTTCGGGCATGCCTTGTTGAGGGCGGTGAAGTCAATGCACATGCGCCAAGCGCCGCTAGCCTTTTTGACCAACACCTGATTGGCGAGCCAGTCCGGATGTTGAACCTCGCGGATAACCCCCGCTCGAAGGAGCTTCGCCACCTCCACCTTGGCTGCTTGCTGCCGGTCCATGGACATACGGCGAAGTTTCTGCTTGACGGGCTTGGCGTCAGAGCGGATCGCGAGGTTATGTTCGATGAGGGCGCGGTCCACTCCTTTGATATCTTCCGGGGACCATGCGAAGACATCTATGTTGGCTGGAGGACTCGGAGCAAGTCTTGGTCTACTTCCGGAGGGAGGCCCTCGCCTATGGATACGAACTGCCCCTCCGCCTGGAACGGCACCCTCTTCACCCCGCCCTCCGGGTGGGGCTTAGGTGTCCATCCCGGAGCGGATGGGGTGTCCGCCTGGTATTTGTCGGTGAGGGCGTGCACCTTGCGGTGCAAGCGTCCAGCTTCGGTTTCGATGCTCCGAGCCATATCCTGATCGCCGAAGAGGGTGATAACGCCCCGCCGTCCTGGGAGCTTCATGCATAGGAATGCGTAGTGTGGAACGGCTTCGAAGGAGTTGATGGCAAGTCGGCCCAGTATGGCATTGTACGGATACGAGACGTCCACCACGTCAAAGACGACATCTTCGGTCCTGGCGTTGTCGGCCAGGCACAAGGAGACTTGGAGGCGAACCTGACCCAGAGCCTTCAGAGACTGTCCTCCAAGGCCCTGAAGGGGGGCTTCCGAAGCTTTTAATAGACTCCGAGGTATTCCCATACGATCAAGGGCCTCCGCGAACAAAATGTTTGCGGAGCTCCCCCCGTCAATGAGGATGCGCCTGACGTCGCAACCTACAATGTCGGCCTGGATGACCAAGGGATCTTGATGGGGGAATTCCACGCCCTGGGCATCGGCTGACGTGAAGGTGATGCTGCAATGGGACGCCCGCCGAGGTAGTTGTGCCGGGGAAGTGCTCGACGAAGAGCCTCCATCGATGACATTAATGCCACGACATTGGGTCTCTCCGGGGGACCCAACACGCGAGGGACCGCCTTGCCTATGCTGTACGCGGGCTGTTACGGGGGTCAGTGTCTTCGAGGCCCTTACATGTGCCACCGCTTGTCGTAACGCCGCAACTTTGGTGCACGTCCGCGTGAAATGGCCCCCGTAGCCGTGTACCTCGCACCATCTACCGTATTCTAGGATTTCCTGCTCCGCACGCGGCTTCGCATCGCCACCTCCTTCGCGTCCCCCTCCAACGCGCGAGGTTGACGCGGCCTCCCGGTGAACGCCTTGCGCAGCGAGGATATGGCGGGCCTTTTGGGGTCTTCGTCGGTTACGCCGGGGCTTACGCCTGTCGCCTGGTGAGGTTTGGTGCACCCCATCGTCGACGGGCTCACGAGTGTCGCTTGCGGACACTTGCTTGTGTTCCGTCCTCGGGTTATCCCTTGTGCTGCTTCTTTGCGACAAGTCCTCCGCTTGCCCGGCGTCGAAGCCGTTGCCGCTGCGCCTCCGCGCGTCTTCCTCGGCTCGGGCGTACGCTTCCACTTTGTCGAAGAGCTCCGCCTCCGACTTGAGTGGCTTCCGCGCGTTCTATTCAGCGAGTGGTCCCGAGCGGAGACCTTGTATTGCTGCGTTGATGACGGTTGTTTCGTTGACGTCCTTGACCTGGCAGCGCACTTTCGCGAAGCGCTTGAAGTACTCCCGGAGCCTTTCATCAGGTTTTTGCTTGACTGCGAAGAGCTGGTCCGCATCGACACGCTCGACGTAGTTTCCCTGGAAGTTGTTGTAGAGTTGGTTGCGGATCTGTTCCCACGCGTAGATGGACTGTGGTTCAATGGTGAAGAACCAGGACAGCGCCACGCCTTGTAACGCGAGAGGGAGTCATCTTGCCTTCGTGGTGTCGTCTCCGCCAGCGGCTTCGATAGCGGTCTCAAACACACGCACGAAGTCTCGCGGGTCAGAGTCGCCCTTGTAGGCCTCGATGACGCTCGGGAACTTGAAGTCTTCGGGCCAAGCCGCCTGCTGTAGGCTCGCGGAGAGCGGGGACTCCAGATCTATTCGCCGCGATGGGACGCGATTAGACGTAGGGGGTTCAGATGCCACCGCCAGGGGGGGTTGGCTCCAAGCCTCTTGCATGTCCCGCACAGCTTCGCGGGGGTCTGTTAGCTCCCGCTGAAACGCGCTAAGGGCCGCCAGCAGGGCAGCCTCCACCGCGGGCGTGGCTGGGCCATCGGTGCGCTTGGCGGTGCTACCGGTACGGCGGTGACCACGGCCTGCGCGCCCAGGCTGCCCGCCGCGTTGTCGTGGAGGACCCTGGAGCCGGTGACGAGGTTCGCGTCGCCGCTGGGGCCATTCACCGCTTCTGCTCCGGGTGGAAAAACGAATGCGCCTGTGTTGCCATCGCCGGGGTTGGTCGTTGGGGCAGTGCTGGTGGGGTCGGGCGTTGTGTCACTGGCGGGGTTGGTCGTCGCGTCGGTGGCGGGGTTGGGCGTTGCATCTGTGGCGGGGTTGGTCGTCGCGTCGATGGCGGGGTTGAGCGTTGCATCTGTGGCGGGGTTGGTCGTCGCGTCGATGGCGGGGTTGCCGGTCGCACCTGCACCGCCGCTCGTACCTGCGGCTACTAAAGCCGAAGCCCTAGTGCTGACGCGAGACTTCGCCGCTTCCGCGCTCTTCTTCGCCGCCGACGATGAAACTTTCTTTGGTGCCATCCTCCTTCAGACCTGGAGGCTTGTTCTTGTCCTCCCCACGGACGGCGCCAACTGTTGTGGTTACAGACCAAACAGAGAGTGTGTGGTAGTGGAGTTGAGTAAAATGAATGGCTTCGGGGTCCTCCCCGTGGCCTATGCTATATATATATATATATATATATATATATATATCCAAATGGTGAGTGCTTGTACAGTTATACCCTTACACATGAGTATTCCCCTCAGGGGCACTTATGTCATTACATGTGTCCTATTTCGGACCTTACATCCTTCTAACAGGCCTATTGGGCTTAAGGTGGGGGCCACCCCTACAACAAACACCAATATACCTTATAAGCTCATATTTCACCGGATCTTTAGCAATGCTAATAGCACCTGTACTGTCAGACAAAAAAGGAGTCGGTGCAGAAACAGAAATACCAAAATTCTCAAGTAACCACTGTAGCCAAGTAACATCGGCAGTCAACAAAGCCATAGCTCGCAACTCAGCTCAGCACTCGAATGAGAAATTGTTGTCTGCTTCTTAGTCTTCCAAGCGATAAGAGAACCACCAAGAAAAACACAATAGGCAGAGAGAGACCGACGATCAAAATGATCACTAGTCCAGGTGGCATCAGAATATGCCTAGAGTTGTAAAGAGTTGGAGCGAGAAAAAAAGAGACGATGAGAGATGGTTCCATGAAGGTATCGTAGAACACGAAGAAAACGACCAATGTGGAGCTGGGTGGGAGCAGAAAACGACCAATGTGGAGCTGGGTGGGAGCAGAAACAAACTGACTCAAGATATGCACAATGTATGAAATGTCAGGATGAGTAACACCAAGATAAAAAAGACTCCCAACAAGGTGACGATAGTGAGTAGAATCAGTAAGAGATTATCAGTAGGCCAAAGATGAACATTAAGCTCCATGGAGTCTCAGCCGTGTACTGATCAGTAAGAAGCACGATCAAGAAAATCATAGATATACTTTTCTTGGGAGACCATCAATGGGCCAAAGATGAATGTTAAGCTCCATAGGAGTCTCAGTCGTATACTGATCAGTAAGAGAAGCACGATAAAGAAAATCTTGGGTATACTTTTCTTGGGATAGATAGAAGCCCTCATGCGTAGAAATAGCCTCAATCCCAAGAAAGTAGCAAAAAGGACCCACATCTGACGTGAGAAACTACTCACTAAGACGCTCCTTGACAAAAGTGATGTACTGAGAATCATCTCCAGTAATGACAACATATAAGAGAAGCATCTTACCACGAGGTGAAGTGTGAATAAAAAGAGTAGAATCATGAGCACTGGCAGAGAAACCAGCCGCAATGACAACAGAAGAAAAACGATCAAACCAAACACGAGCTTGCTTGAGACCGTAATGGGATCGACGAAGGCGACAAACCATACTCTCAAGAACAAAATACCCAGGTGGTGATGGCATATAAACCTTCTCACACAGCTCACCATTGAGAAAGGCATTCTTGACATCAATTTGAGAAATGGACCATACCCGAACAGATGCCACAGCAAAAGTGCGAACAGTGGCCATGTGAGCCATGAGAGCAAAAGTCTCATCATAATCGCGACCATGCTCATGTTAAAAACTATGTACCACGAGACGAGCCTTGTAGTGCTAAAAAAACCATCAGAGCGGGTCTTAACATTATAGACCCACTTGCACGTGATAGGAGTAACACACGTAGCAAGAGGAACAAGATCTCATGTGCCAGTCCACTCAAGGGCAGCAATCTCCTCTACCATCGCATGCTTCCACTCTTGATGAACAGCAGCATCACAATAAGAAGTTGGTTCGATAAGAGCAGCGGCAGCAAAACCAAAGCGCTTAGGAGGTCGAATAGACCGACGATCACGAAGAGCATATCAAGGAGGCAAGGCCAAAGAAGATATCCCTTTAGAAGAAGATAGCACATCAAAATAATCCTCAACTCGTGAACGAGTGTAGTAGAGATGATAAGAAGAAACAAGGGCAAGAGGAACCTCTAGGGAGGGTGTCGGTCGCGAAGGAGGTATCAGCGGTGAAGGAGGCACCGGAGAGGCCAAAGGATGTAGGGGTGGCAGGAAAAGTCAGGAAAGAAAGTGGCTCGACGAGAGATGCTGGAGTGGTGGAAGGAGAAGGACGAAGGTAGAAGGGATGACTCATCAAAAGTGACATCATGAGAAATCCGCATCCGTCGACTAACAGGATCCCAATAACGATATCCCTTATGCTCAACGTTATAGCCCAGAAAAATGCACTCCAGGGACTGAGCAATCAGCTTGGCACACTCACGAGGTGCAGGAACATAGCAAACACACCCAAAGAGGCGAAGATTAGAATAATCAGAAGTATGACGCTCAACTGGAATCCTACCCTGAAGAGCAGAAGAAAGCTGAATGTTAATCAGAAAAGTGGCAGTAGAAACAACCTCAACCCAGAAGTGTGGTGAATCAACAGAAACAATCATAAGAGCACAGGTTGTCTCAAAAAGATGACGATTCTTTCGTTCAACCACACCTTTCTGATCATGAGCACCCAGGACAAGAAAACCGAGCTAAGAGTGCCCTGCTCGACAAGAAAACCACGAAAGACTCCCGACAAGTACTCCCCAGCGGAATAAGCACGAAAAACACAAATAGGAGAGTTAAACTAAGGACCATGGTGGCAAAATTCTTGTAGATAGATAGAACCTCACTATGAGATAACATAAAGTAAATCTATGTGTGCCGAGAAAAATCATCAATAAAAAAAACTCTTGGAGAAGTTGAAGGCTAACAACGAAGAGCAAAAGGTCCTCAACGGTGGCCACCACCGCAGCTCGAGGGTGAGCTGCCTCGCCAGGAAGGGTGTAATGTTACGTGCGCGGTTACTGTTCACCATGGTACTGTAGCAGTGCTGTTCACGACGAGTACTGTAGCGCCACGTGTATTGGGCATAATTTGTTATTTAGAAATCTATCTATTAGATGTTTGGTATTATCTATTAGTTAGGCAAGTTATTATTAGATTGGATTGTTAAAGATAAGTTTCCTTATATATTATTTCTTAGGATTCAAGTCGGGTCGTCCCTACACAAGGGATATCATGTATCCATTATGAAGCAAGTAAAGATGAATAAACAAATCTCTAATCCCTAAAGTCCAGCTGTGGACGTTCCCTTGACCGGCTATTCTAAATCTATTCCTCCCTCAACCGGTGCCCTCTTCACCTAGCGCCGTTGTACTTCAAGCTGTCGCCATCCGACCTCTCTCTGACGGATGATTACCCCCTTGTGGTAGTTCAATAGAACCTCACTACGAGATGACCTCCTTTCGAAACAAAAGGAGCCAGGCCCAATACATCAGAATTAACAAGATCAAAAGAATACTGTGACACTGACTCACTGGAAGGATAGGGGAGTTGAAGTTGTTTGCCTATCTTACAACCCTAACAATTGAGAGATATCACCAAACACAGACCCTAAAAGACCATTATAAACTAAAAAAGACAGACGCGACCCACAAAGATGTCCTAAACGATGATACTACTAAGCAAAAGACTTGGTGGAGGATGCAGCATACGGAGGCGGTGGAGATGGCGAGACTAGCAGGGGCTATGGAAGAAAGATGAAGCCAGTCAAGGTCCTAGAGACACCGTGAGTCACGGCGATAAGGTCCAGTACCAACTAGAGTTCTCGTGCGACGATCCTAAACATAACAAAAATCAGAACCGAGAATAACACAACCATGATCAGTGAGCTGATTGGCAGATATGAGCTGCATGATTAGTTTTGAAACATGAGAAACAGCAAAAATGTGAAAGGATGAATTCAAAAGAGTGTTTTCATCCTATGACAGAAAGAGAGGTGCCATCTACTATTTGAAGTGATAGGAGCAGCTAAAGGACCAATGAAAGTAAGACTGATAGAATTAGATGTCATATGAAATGAAGCACTAGGGTCAAGAATATAAGGTGATATACCTGAGAAAGGAGAAATAGAAGGTACTCTCACTACAAGACTATGCAGCAGAACCAGATGGTTGAAAAGCGGCCATGCGCAGCAGTGTGAGAAGCTCCTGAGTATCAGAAGCACTAGAGCTCCTTTGAGAGGAGGAACCTCCAGTGCCCTTCGGAGGACGGCCACCACAACAAAATCCTTCTTTCTATAGCAAAACTACTCCACATGTCCATCCTTGCTGCAGTAGGTGCAGTAGAATCCCCTACCAACAACAACTGTCACTGGAGAAGCCGCCACTACAGAAGGAGTGACTAGAGGCATATCAGGTGTAGAAGCTGGAGCTGCCAAAACAGAAGGAAAAGACTGTGACGACAGCAGACCTGCACTGCGAAAGCGAATCTCCTCAGTACGAACAGCTGCAAGGGCATCCAACAGAGTCACACGAGGATAGCGAGGCAGCAACTGAGCACAAGTTTGCTTAAACTCAGACCAGAGACATGTCAAGAAGTCGTAGATGCAAAGAAGCTTCAGGTGAGACTACCGGCGCTAACAGCACTGAGTACTGACAAGTGTAACAAACATCCGGTCCCAAAGAGTCAATCTGACGCCATACCATAGATAATTGGGCATAGAACTCGTCCACAGTAGCATCTCCCTACTGTAACGACGGCTCCTGACGCACGACAGCAAGGTATAAGGAATCACCAAATGACTCGTAGACTATGCTGAAGCCAAGCCAACTACATCCCTAGTAAGATGCATCTCCATGCTAGCAACCAAAATAGTAGAGGCACGAGTATCCTTATCAATCTATATCTTGTAAGCAGCATACTGAGTCTAAAAGGTCTCCATGGCATCCTTAAAAGCATCAGATACCTCCTTACAAGTTCTTCCAAAACATTCTTTGGGAGCAAAAACTCAACAGATGGAACAAGATGAGACGGATAAGACAGCTCGCCGATAAGAAACTCCAAAAGGCGTTGAACATGCATGTGTAGGCGCATGTGCTAAAACCATTTCCAATAATTGAGACTATCGAAGATCACCAAGCCACAAGGAACAAAAACAGTGCCGGAAGAGGACAACATTTTTTCTTTTCTTTTTCTTCTTTGGAAAAGAAGACGAGGAGATCAAGGATAGGTGGAGAGATTACTTCGACAAGTTGTTCAATCACGATAATAATAATAGTATGATTGAACTGGATGATGTTTTTGACATCGATAAGCAGTTTGTTCAAAGAATCTAGAAGTCGGAAGTAAGAGAGGCCTTAAAAAGAATGAAAGTGGATAAGGCGTTGGGGGTTAATAACATCCCTATTGAGGTGTGGAAATGCCTAAGAGAAGTGGCGATTGTTTGGCTAACCAATTTATTCAATAGCATTTTTAGGTTGAACAAAATGCCAAACGAATGGCAGAGGAGCACATTAGTGTTAAAGGTATTAGAGATAGAATAGGAATTGTATTATTCCTTTCTTTATATGCCTCGCTTTCCATATCTGCATATTGTATATTCCCCTGTAATATCCCCTTGTACTCCCTATATATATTGCCTATTGGGCCTCTTCAATATACACACAATATTCATAACATGGTATCAGAGCTTAGGTTGAAAATCTAACCTCGATTTACTTCTGCTGTTGTTGCCCCCGGGAGTATCGATCTCCGCTCTTGGGGGCCGCTGCCGCCGCCACCGGATCTCGTTGCCGCCCGACCCCGGGGAGCCGCCTTCTCCCGGCCGCTGCCTCCTACTATAGCCAGCCGCCGCCTGTGGGAGAGAGACAGGAGGGAGGGAGGGAGTGACTAGCGAGGGAGTGTGAACTATGAAGAGAGGAGGTGGAGGCGAGCAGAGTTTTGTGCGGGTGGAGGCGAGCTGTGGTAGCATCTTTTCTTTTGAGTCAGTCTTTTGAGTTCGCTTTACTTCTGTTTTCGAGTCTTTCGTTGCATCCATCCAAATCCGTAGTTTCTAATTTTTAGTTCGTCCAAGCCGTGCGAGTCCATAAATTTATTGTCAATCATAGAAGTGTAGGAATTTTCTTTTGTATGGCAGCAGCTGCTACTCTACTCTCTGAGCCGCGTGCAGATCGTAGAAGTCGTTATGATGCCGCCACTTCTCTAGCCGCTGCCCTGAGCTTCAAAGGCCGTCGTGCGTCTTCTGCACCTTGTGCACTACGCCGCCGCCATCTTGGGCTTCGATCTGCGTCGCTATGCTTATATCTATTCCTCTTCAGCTTGATTTAACAGTTTATTCACAAGCTACGCGCAACGACGACATCATCAAGACTCGGATTTCGGATTTTTCTTGTTTTAGTGTTTACTCCTTTTTTCAAATGCAATGCTATTGCATACGCCTTACATTTGATGGGGTGTTAAAGGTATTAGAGATAGAATGGGAATTGTATTATTCCTTTCTTTATGTGCCTCGCTTTCCTTATCTGCATATGGCATATTCCCCTGTAATATCCTCTTGTACTCCCTATATATATTGCCTATTGGGCCTTTTCAATATACACACAATATTCATAACAATTAGTACTAATTTTTAAAAATAAAGGAGACATTCAAAGTACTAATTATAGAGGAATTGAGCTCATGAGCCACACAATGAAGTTATGGGACGAGTGATTGAGCGCCGTTTAAGAAAAGTGACTAACAGGACGACAAACCAATTTGGTTTTATGCCTGTGAGGTCGACCACGGAGGCGATTTTCTTGCTACGACAATTGATAGAGGTATAGGGAGCAAAAGGACATTCACATGATGTTTATTGACTTGGAGAAGCCTATGACAAAGTGCCAAGAAATGTCATGTGGTAGGCGCTCCAAAAGAAGTCCCAACAAGATATATTATCCTAATTAAAGACATATACGAAAATGTTGTGACTAATGTCAGAACATGTGGTAATTTTACTAATGACTTTCCTATTAAGATAGGACTACACCAAGGGTTAGCGTTGAGCCCATATATTTTTGCCCTAGTGATGGACGAGGTCACACAGGACATACAAGGAGATGTCCCTTGGTGTATGCTTTTCGCTGATGATGTGGTGCTGGTTGATGGGAGTAGGATAGGTGTTGATAGGAAGCTCGAGTTATGGAGGAAGGCCTTAGAATTGAAGAGTTTTAGATTTAGTAGGACTAAAACTGAGTATATGAGGTGTGATTTTAGTGGTGCTAGGGTAGATGATGGAGATGTTAAATTGGATGGACAAGTAGTGCCTAAGAAGGACACGTTTTGTTATTTGGGATCGATGCTACAGTGGGACGGTGAGATTGATGAAGACGTAAGCCACAGGATAAGAGCGGGTGGGTGAACTAGCGCCAAGCATCTAGTGTCCTGTGTGACAAAAGTCCCTCAAAAGTTAAAGGGTATGTTCTATAGGACGGCGATCAGACCCGCGATGCTATATGGAGCAGAATGTTGGGCGACTAAAAGACAACATATACAGAAAATGAGTGTAGCGGAGATGAGGATACTGCGGTGGATCTTTGGTCACACAAGGTGGGATCGCATCCGCAATGATGATATACGTGATAGGGTGGGAGCAGCACCAATTGAAGAGAAGCTTGTCCAACATCGCTTGAGATGGTTTGGATATCTCTAACAAAGGTCTCCTGAGGCACCAGTACATAATGGAATTTTAAGACGTAATGAAAACGTAAGAAGAGGCAAAGGTCGACCAAAACTAACGTGGGAGGAAGCAATTAAAAAAGACTTGAGGGATTGGAGCTTTGGATAGGAGCGTATGGAAGTTAGCGATCCACGTATCGGAACCATAAGAAAGTTAGGGGCAGTGTTTTTAGGCTTTCGGCTCAGATAGCAAGTTGTACGGCTTAGGGTTTTAGCATTGTATGTTTTATTTCAAATCTCTCATTTCTTTGATCTTGAGAAGATTTCATTCCTAGCCTACCCTAACTTGTTTGGGACAAAAGGCTTTGTTGTTGTTTCTTCTTTTTTTCTTGCGTCTCTTGGAAGTTAAAAGAAACCAAGAGGCTATCGGTGTCTATTCAACACACAACAAGAAACCAGAGAGCGGTGTCGATTCAGAGCGATAGCAGCCCGAATAGACATCGATCAGACCAGCGGTCAATCCGACATCGGCGACATCAACTCTTCACAGGAAACAGCGAAGTGGTGATGAGCAGCGGTCGATCCGACGTCAACGATGTCAACTCTTCACGGGAGACGACAGCAACATCACGTTGGGACGCGGAAGATCCAGCGAAAGATCCAGGCGGCGGCATCCGATGGTCGATGAAGTTGGAGAGCAGCCCGTGGATGCCGGCAGCGTGGTGAAGAGGAACCGGGCGACAGCAGCACGGTGAAGAGGATCCCGGCGACAACGGCAAAGTGAAGAGGATCTGGTCGACGGTGGCACGGTGAAGAGAATCCTGGCGATAGCAACAGCTGAAAAAAACAGCGATGGTGGGCAACTATACGAAACCCTAGGTATGGCTCTAATACCATGTTATGAACACTGCTTGTATTCATCCTAATGCCAATAGGCCAGTATATATGCACATACAGGTACGACATATATGCGATAACTCCTTATATAATAGAAAAAATACACAGTTAATAACACATATCTAACAATAATGATATAGCCTATGTTACCACCATGAATAAACAAGGATTTGCAAAATTTCAATAGGAACTATTTTATTTGAATGTTCCTGTGAAAAATATGCACCACTAGGCTTGGTAGTGAAATCCAAAAATATTCTGAATTTTATCTTGATCTAATTCTGACAGAATAAAATGATTGATAATAATAATGCAAATACCAGCAGATTAACAACACAAATATTTAAAAGAGGAGACACCTCACATGGAACGTGTCATCAGTATGTCATCATCAAATATCTAATGTAGCGTTAAATTATAGCACCATGCTGCTAGGGATGAGGAATGTATATACACTTGTTTGAACATGCCAATTCATCAAGTCAAGTACCTTGGAATGTAGGCTAGAATTCCCGTTTGACGAACATTTCTTTCATTACGCTCAATTTGATGGCACGCTTCATCAATAAACTGGAAACAGAAATGAACTAAAAGACATAAATGAGAGGTAGACAGAAAGCTAATCTCTTCTAAATAGCCACACTGTACCAGCACAGCCTCAATGGGAGCACTAACCCTGCTGAACTGCACTGATATTCTTGACTCCAGATCATCAAGTAGTTTGCGAACAAATCCTGCAGCATCGGCTTTCTGACCAGAAAGGTAACGTTCTGTAATCCCATGCATCGAAATGCAACGCAAGGGGTCGATCTTGTACGCCCAATCTACAACTGCATAGAAGTCTTCCTGAAAGAGAAGGAAGTAAAAGTACATTCGACAATCAATAAAAGGAGGGTGCAATACTTTGTAACAAGCTGGCTATGTAGAAAGGATTGTACATTTGACTTGCAAAACAATACTTCTTTTTGGTCCTTAAGAACAACTTATTCATTTTTTGTTCTGGTTCTAGATATCATGAAATCTACCTGGATTCCATCAAGTAGTTCTTGAAGAGCTTCGTTCAATGTACCCAGTTCGGCGGATGTATTATCTGGAAATAGGATTATAATAGATTGCATGCCAGCAAAGGAGCATTAATATTACATTCAAGAAACTCAGCAACATACAATCATAAGCACAAGATGAGAAGAATACCTGGTTTGAGATCGTTGCCATCTGGATCCATAAGATTCAGGTCATCATCTGGGTCATTTCCTCCTGATCTACTCTTATTAACATTAGGAGCACCAGCTGGAACAAGTGTGGGTACTTCAAAGCACATAAAATGTGCAAAAAAGGAACTCTGCAAATGTAATATTTAGTAGTTTGTCCATAAAGTCAAACAAATATAGTTATGCAGCTGTATTTAAGGAAAAAGAATAACCTCATCCACAAGAAGCGGGATAAATATTGTAAGCATCTTTGAGTATGCATCAGATATTGTTGAAGTGTCAGCACTACTGCCATTCTGACCAGCATTATTAGAACCTTCAAGCCAAACAGCTGGATTTTTGGGCGCTTTTGTACTTGCACGAAGTTCATTGGCAAATTCACGTGCCTGAATCAAATTACATGAAAAAGAAATTCTAAATTATACAACTCTTGAAATGGGCAAGCTTAATGGATGTTCCAAAAATCAGGCACAAGGGAAATAAATAAAGCTTGTGTACATCGTTATCATATCATTCCCAATCTTGAATATTTAAACGTAAGGTAGGAAACAAAACAAGCATATCGGAACTAGATAAAGAGGCAGGATGTTAAAGCATGAAGGTAGCATATCAAACAATAGCATTCAATTGTCTTTATCCTGACCTCTCGACGAAGTAGTAAATTAAGAGAATAACAATATGCCTTCCTTAAGGGACCTAAACAGCTCTTATCCAGGCTCTGCGTACAAATAAGCAACAAGAAATGAGAAAAGTGGGAATGGTGTAAAATATGTAATAAATTAACAGATTACAGAAAAAAATTAAGAGGATTAGAACCTTTAAGTGCTGCAGAAGTCGGGCATAAGTCCTGCATTTGTACCTTAGGTCTGCATGGTCAGGCCGCTTCAATTGCCCTCGCTACTTTCAGTTCAAAGTGAACTAAGTCATCTCACAAAATAAAATGGAGATGGTAAAAATTACTGCAAATGATGAGGCTATGAAGCAACCTGAGAAAAGTAACTTTTGTCACTTATCATGAAGTCCACCAAGCTAGAGAAGTAGTTCCTCAAAAATTCCGATGCTCGTCGAACAAAAGTTGTTTTCAGCTTCTCCAGTTCTGCTCTTTTTTCCCTAACCTGATTTTTTTATTTTTTTTATTTCTGCTCAGAGGTGCAGAGTCACAACTGAACTTGAAGCAATCACCAAACAAAACTTAAATAGGGTCTATATGTGAAACAGTTAGATCCCAACCCATCAATGGTTTTCTGAAACACTACATTTAATGCCACAAGCTCCTTAAGTTTGTTCCCTTAATGATATAGGTAATTGAAAGTACAAAACACAGTTTTATTCAATGTTCATTGTTCAGGTTGTTACTATTCCATTGTTAACATGACAAAAATCCTCGTGTGTGATTTGGTATGAATAAATGTGCTAATAGAAGAAAACAAGAATATAATGAAGATAGCTTACAGCACGCATGTTGACATAGCATGGGTCCAAATTTGGCACTTCAAGGCTGCGAATGGCCCCCGTCAACCATTCACAAGCCTCAACATTTTTCAGCATCCGTGACTCTTCAAATGAACCACCGGTTAATGATGATGCAAACTGCATTGTATTTAAATACAAAAGAACAAAATATTAGGCATCACATTTGGGAAACAAATAGCATTTCTCTGTGCAGTGTGCACCATACCCCCTGCGGAATTCGCAAACGTTCAAGCAATTTTTCTAGCTCTTCAACTAGTCCTTTGTTATTTACAGACTGCATCTCTAAACCATTGTTACGCGATTCAATCTGCAAAAACATGAGCATGATAAGGAATTACGCAAAGAATATAAGGGAAATATATCCTAACTAATCTTAGACATGTGTAACCAGAAGATACATACTCTTCTAGATGCTGGTAAGCGAATTTCATGAACCACAGTTCACCCATGGTATCAAAAAGACATAACCAGGATCACAAAAACAAAATTGAGAATGTTCAGTTTCAAACTGCCAAGTCCAGAACAAAGGGGGGGGGGGGGGGGGGGGGGAAGAATTGTGTTTTCAATTTTTGGGAGAGCATAGAAGCACTACTAGAAAAAAAAGAATTCCATCCATGGTTCCAAAACTGATTATAACTAGCTAGTTACAACCAGTAACAGGGCAAAACGAGTAGGACTACATCAAGCGGTTAAAGCAGCTCATTTATTTCAACAAGCAAATGCCAGTTCTGACAATAATAAGGCTGTCACTAACAAGTTTGGGTGAAATCGCATTGGCTGTCACTAACGAGTTTGGGTGAAATCGCACTTTCAATGTCATAAGTTCTCATGGACTAGAAAATAATTTAAAATCAAAAGGCAACTCAGCAGTACACGGCCAGCTAGTGGCTGAAATTGGGCAGTTTCAGGGCCTGTTATAACCTAAGTTCTAAGAGAGTCTAGGTGCCAGGTGCGTTTTGAGTTAATTTAATGTCTTAACCTTGTGGATCTGCCGATCTGGTATTAGTTACCCCAGCTAACAGTACAGAATTACTACTAGTTTCCAGTAGAAACCATGCTCCAACCAACCAGCTATATTGCTTACAGGGTCAAAACCAAAGGGGCTAAAATTCTTAATTCAAAAACTAAAAATTGCGATTGCCTCTAACATGTTAATTGGATGGATTAGAAATGTTCTCCACTTCCAAAATACTTTACATCTCATTAAATAGATTTCATGAAGCATACAGATGCAATATCTTCTCTCATATGCCTGAGCTTCAGATTGAAAATCCGTAACCACTCATCCATATCATCTACAGTTGCACTAGCAGCATCCAGACCATGCAAGACCTGCAAATCCAAGAAGTTGGGTTGGTCAATGAAATAAATTTTTGTGCCAAAAAAAATCAACAATCATCATTTAAAAAGTAAAAGTGAGATGCAGGTGGCAAGGCAATCAGATGCCACAGTGAATTCATTAGTAATCATTGCATGAAACTGTGATGCTACACAGTAAAGGAAATAAGGAATATAGAAGGCAATACCTCCTCAATTAAAGGCTCGTTTTCCAGTAATTGATAGACATTTGCTGCTTCCAAAGCAACAAGCTCCTGCTTCAATCTCTCAGAGAAAGCATCTGCTTCACCTATGCCCATAACATACCTGCATTATTTACACTAGTCAAATCTGTGCTGCCAAAATGTATGTCAATGTTGCCAAGGTTGGAAGCAAGCGATAGACAAACAGAAATTAATTAGTAGACGTGCAGCTTGAAAAAAATATAAATTAAGTTAATAGAAAAATCGGACAAGAAGCCTCCATGCAAGATATAGCCCATGCTTACGTGTCAAGAAGTGCCTCCATGTCTTCTTCTTCCTCCTTTGCTTGGGACACAAGATCATTTTCAACAGTTACTGTTACTTTCCTCTCAGTTTGAGTAGCTACAGTTGTTTCTTGTCCATCTTGGGTGCTCACTTGGTTATCCAGTGTCAATGTATTTTCCTGAAAAATGTTAATTAGAATAATTTCTAGCCAGCAATCGACCAAAAGTCAAATAATATGCAATCGACCAAAAGTCAAATAATATGGGTTGGATTAGTTTTATTTCCCATAAAGTCAAATAATAATTGGAGAGAGAAAAAGGGGTGGGGGTTCAATACAAAAAGTCAAAAGCACATATGGTTGATGGAAGACGAAGTTGAAGTATGCACCTTTGCCCAGAGAGCTAGCTCCACGATATCAATTCCGACAACTTTCGGAAGATAACTAAGTATCTCCTTGCACATGTTCAGGATGCAAAAAAGTAGGCGATTTCTGCAAAATAAATAGCAAACATTTTGTTAAAGTCTCCATAATCAACGCATCAATGTAATCTACCTAAACATGCAAATGGACTCATGTCAAAAAAATACAGCACACAGAGACAACAAAAAAAATATTTTGAAAAATGACTCAACACAACGATGGAAAGCAGAGTAGACACTAGACATACACAGAGAACTTTATATATTATATTTGCTGAGAATGTAAATTTGTGAGGACATGTAAAGAAGAGTAGGCAAAACAAGATAGAATAAGGGGCCATTCCAACCGGCGGTGACTTCAAGCCAGAAGCCACCGCTGGTTGAAACGGCCAAAAGCTAGAAGCCGAAGTGAACGGGTTGACTTCTAGAAGCGGCTTCTACAAGCCACTATAGTGCTGCTGTTGCGTCAGCCCATCCCTGCCACCTCTGCCTCCTGTCTCCGCCACCCAGCGAATTTGGTTTTGTTTTCCTTTTTTCAATTTTTTTTCTTTGTTTCTTCCATGTCCATTTCATCCTTTTCAATTTCCACCATATTTTTTTCTTTTTTTTCTTTTCCAAATCATCTCAGCCTAAAGCCGAATTAAACATCCCTACTTTCAGCCGCAGCTTCTTCCAGCCGCTACAGTGCTATTTCAGCCAAAAACCAACAGACGCAGCTGACTTGAACAGGACCTAAAAGTAACAAAGTATAATACCACAAAGCAAGCTTTCTAGGCAACAACCTGTCATCAATGTTGCGCATTGTCCATTGTGGAGGGGCAACACTCTGACTCCTAAGGTTATCAAACCCCTGCAATCCAGTTCATAGTTAGAAACAAATATAACCAATAGCTTCTTTAACTACTGCACACAAAAAATGCAAAAGAGGAATGAAAGTAAGTACCAGAACAAACGTACAACCGCTAGGATCATTCGAAATAACCTCAACCTTCGTAAGATGTTTCAACTTGTAAAGTTTGGCTGGCTGAAACAAAACGAACAGGTAAAGTTTCTAATAGAAATCCAAACAGTAACCTGCACAAAGTGACAGGAAAAGTACATAACAAAACATAGTGCAAACCGTTTATTGGTCGATGATGCATACTAAAAGACCAGCTAGAGGCAACGGCCATGTATACATATCATGAGGTAGACAATAACAAAAAGATTAAAGTATATGTATGCAATGAAAATACACAGATCAAACAGAGGTTCCATCTGTCAACAGCAGTATATCTACCTATATGAGAGCTTAACAAAATTGGTGCCTGTTGTGAACTAACACAACAAGAGGGTAATCATCAGTCGAAGAGAGGTCGAACGGCGACGACTTGAAATAGAATAGCGCTAGGTGAAGAAAGCATTGATTGAGGGAGGAATAGATCTAGAGTAGTCAGTTTAGGGGAGAAACCACAGCTAGACTTTAAGGACTAGGACTTGTTTATTCATCTTTGCTTAATTCATAATGGATACATGCTATCCTTTTTATAGCGATGACCCGACTTGACTCCTAAGAAATAATCTATAAAGAAACTTATCTCTAACAATCTACTCTAATAATAATTTATCTAATTAACAGATAATACTAAACACCTAATAGTTAGATTCCTAAATAACAAATTATGCCTAATTACACGCGGTGCTACAGCACCCTTGCGGGAACAGTGCGTGCTACAGTAACATGTGATGAGTCCATCGCGGTGAACAGTGCCACTTGCTACAGTGTGTGCTATGGTACTTTTTATGAATATTAGACCATAACATTACACCCCTTGCGGTAAGGCAATTCATCCTCGAGCTGCGGTGGTGGTCACCGTTGAAGACCTTATTCTCTTCGCTGTTTAGCCTTCAACTTCTCCAAAAGAGATGGTGCGGCACCGGAAGCCATGATGAGTAACTCTGATACCAATTATTGTGAACTAGCACAACAAGGGGGTAATTATTCGTCGGACAACGATGATTTAAAGTAGAATGGCGTTAGACAAAAGGGGCACCAATTGGAGGAGGAAAAAATCCCACAACTGAACTTTAGGGACTAGAGACTTGTTTATTCATCTTTGCTTGATTCATAATGGATGCATGCTATCTCTTTTATAGGGACGCCCCGACTTGACTCCTAAGAAATATTATATAAGGAAACTTATTTCTAACAATTCAATTTAATAACAACTTGCCTAACTAATAGATAATACCACACACCTAATAGATAGATTCCTAAATAATAAACTATGCCTAACACACGCTGTGTTATAGTACCCTCACGTGAACAGCGTATGCTACAGTAACATGTGCTACAGTGCACAGTGGTGATCAATGCCACGCGCTACAGTATGTTCTACAGTACTTTTTATTAATATTAGACCATAACGGTGCCACTAAACACAACAATGTACAAATTCCTGTCATGTATTGGACAACTATAAGCTAGCAAGATTCTACGGTGCTGAAAACAAACCTCAAGTACTGCACCAGATGAATACTTCAATACTCGGAGAAAAGCTTTGTTTGCCTCGCCTTTTGATGATTGTTTAGCTGCATGAAGTTGAAACTGTTTAGCAGATGTTATAAGCATATATCTTCTATAATCAATCAGTTATTATCTAGAGTTTCCTAGCACAGAAATACTTGAGTCCTAATCAGGTATCGTCCAAGCTACAGCTAGCACATAACAATATTAACCAATCTCCACTACTAACGAATCCAAGTTAACCATATGTCTGTATCATATTTTGGGCAGACAACATTGACTAAACTACAATTATCATATTCATTTAAGTTTACCAGTAATTAGCTCCAAGAGCAAATTCACCCCAATTAGACTATGTTCCTAAATCAATCCAAGTAATCAATATCACAGTGTCAATATCTCCTTGCACCAGCAATTGAAAAGCGACTGCATATAGTAACAAGGGGTGTAGCACAACAAACAGAACTGATATGCAAATCAATCCAACTGCAGAGCAGCAGTTGAGTACCACCGATCCTGCCACAGCACTGCATCAATCCACGCCAAACCTGAGCATTCGTAAGGGTGCGTCAAACCAAAAAAAGACAACACCACCACTGGGATCAGAACCATCTAGATCACTGTTCTTCCATCCAAACAATTCCACATCACAATTTCCTGACCAAGCTATGGATTTACACATTGAAATTTGCAGATGCACCATATAATACCTCAACTCAACAAGCAGTAATTATTTGAACAAAGCAAACTGTTCTGGCAATCGTCCAAGCAACCCAACCAGTTAATGATATGGAATGAAAAAACATTAGAAAACATTAACTCAAAAATCACATAAGAAAACATTAATTCAGATGCTGTAATTATATGGCAGAATTTTTCAAGGCCTCGTTTGGGAACCCCTGTGTTGGCGTGGATCCAACCCAATCCAGATGGAAGCAGCCCAGTCCATTACAAAATCTGCACTGTTCAAAGAGGCTATCCTAGTAGCACCTGGATTGGAAAACTCCTGGACCCGTCAAGTACATTCACATGGGTAAAATAGTTACCTCCTAAGTCCTACCCCATTTGTTTTTTGACAACTTATGGCAGGTTCTCTCAAACAATGATGGCCGTCTCGTCTCACAAGTTGTGACTGCTCATCATCACATCTGGCTGATGGCATCAACTCCAGCTAACCACAGCTCACAAAGACTTGTCCAGTCAGCGCCAGCACCTCGCCCAGCCAACTCCAGCTATTACTCGTCTTCTCCACTGCTTAGCTGTTGCTATAGATCTGTGTATTAGGTTTTGGGTGCCCGTATTTGCATTTTCTTGGTCTCAGCTCCGCATGGTGAGAGCTCTAACAGGCAAGTTCCTTGCACAATATGCACAGTACAGTGGATCAAATTGGCGAATGTAGGCTACTTCCAGTATGAGCTATGAGGTGCAGCTCCTACATCCGAAATTCTAATAATTTTGTGATCTTGCACCATGGGATAGGATATTGTTTGGAATTTCAGTGGCACATGCAAGGAAGTTTACAAATTTAGGTAATTTACAGCTAACCGCGTCAAATAAGCAAAATGGATCTGCTCAAAGCAGCGCCACGTATAACCGCCTAGTGAAATAGGCCACCAAACCAAACCCAGCCACAGCCCTTAGTTCGATCCAAGCTACCCAGATCGCAACCCTCGCATGCCGAATCCGAGCTAGAGTCGCATAAGTGGAGATCAGATGGAACAGCACGAATTCGGCTTAACATTTACTGCCCAAACGAGCTAGCCTCTCCAAGCAACGAAATCAGCGCCGAACTAGCCACTTGAAGGATCACCAAAACAAAAGCAAACCAAACCATCGCGCGCACCACAGCAACCCAAATCGAAGCAGCGACAGCAAAGCCGCAGAGCGGGTTATATGCGGGAGGAGAGGGAGAGATATGAGGAGCACTTACCGGTGAGCGCGAGGACGCGGGGCTTGGCTAGGCGGCCGAGCTTCTCGAAGATGCCGCGGCCCTTGGCGACGCGGATGGAGAAGGCCACCTCCTCACCGCGCGCGCCCGACGCCGCCACGGCCGCCGCGCACGCACGACGCAGCTCCGCGTCGTCCGCGCTCGACTTCGCCATCCGGCGCGTCCTCGCTCCTCTCGCCGCCCGAGCCCGACACGCCGCCGATCTGAGAAGAAGGGGAGGAGGCGGCGTGACGCGGTGCCGGGGAGGGATAGCCGGATAGGTCGGTGAGGTGCTGCTGGTGTGGCCTCAGACTCAGATTAATCAAATCATTTTTTTTCCGTTGTGTGGGTGATACGGTTCGTTTACCTTTTGCTTTTACCCATCTACTACCTGGGCATTTTTTCCCCTTGTGCTTACTGTTTCCGCGGCGAAAGGGGAGTGGGCGAGACGGGTTGGACTTGGGTTTGGTTGACTTGGTGGGACTCGCGGTGGAACCGGAACCGGACGCGAGTCGCTCGGTCGCTTATGGGTGGCGCAAATCCGTACGTTTCATCGAGCTTACTTTTCATGACCTAACAAAGGCAGGGTATCATGTGCATGGGCATATCCGTGCACATATGAACAAATTTGTTGTGATCGTCAGATCTGGGATCACACAGGAGATCACACCATCCCACTTACTCATTTTACTACTCGCCCCTACACTTCCCAACATTATACGGAAAAAAAGAAAAACTAAAAAAGGTATAATTTTCTTCCTATACCGACGGGATAGCCTCCCCTTCCTCCTCCACGCTGCCTCATGCGCCACCTCCCCTTCCTTCTCCTTCGCTACTACCACCAGCTCCAACTCCGGCTCTAGATCTGGCGATAAGGGGGCGCCGTCGCGACATGGGTTCACTACACCCCTGGATGTAGAGGGAGGCCAAGGAGATGGTAGTATGGCTGTAGGCAGTGGCGGAGGGCATTGGACGACAATGGAGGATGGTGATAGAGGGAGGAACGAGCGAGGATGCGGTGTTGTGAATATTAGGTTGAGCGGGATGGTAGCTGGGGGAGGGGGAGACGGCGATGATCTCGCCATCAACCACTGGTGGTGGAGAATGGGGTAGGGGAGATGGAGGTGGGGTGCAAAGCTGCTCGCGCTGGAGGAAAGAGTGGAGGAGAGGGGAAGTGACAGCAAGGGAACGACAAGGAGGGCGGTGGGGAGGGCACCGAAGATGAGAGGGAGAGTGGCCAAGAGATTATCACGTTGGTGGAGTCCAATAGACAGCGTTATGTAGTTGCTCTAAAAAACCTTGCGTTGCTCGTCTTCCCTCCCAACCTAGCTTCCTCTTCCCAATCCCAAATCTAAGGAGGTTAGTTAGGGCTTGGCATTGCACCGATGCAGACCCAAGAGAAAAGTAGCAAGCTACTGAGTTAGCAACTAGCACGAACAATAGGACACAACATTGATTCATTGAAGCATTAAGCTACCAAAATTAATAAGCAAACCTAATTGGATTTGGCTACACCTGTGAAGAACAATGCAATGGGATTCGGGAATTGGGTCATGTCGTGGCAAAGCCTAGAGAAGAAGAAAGTCATGCAGTTTGACGCAATCGAATATGCAAATCTAGACTTTTTTTGTATTTACTATACTAGTTCAGGATCACGGCAGTGCAGTGGAGCCAATGGATATTCTGGAGAATCTATATTTTTCAGGATTTTTGAAAAAATAGGAGAGACAACATGTGGGCCCATGGTCTATAGACCGAGTCCACAGGTTAAGGTAGTGGGTTTACGGTGGACTAGGTTCATGGGACAGGAACCTGATAGGTAGGGTCTAAGTGGCGGCGACACTGCTCATGGTGGACCAAGTTCACGGAACTGATCTAGGGTGGCAGCTGATAGGGCGGCGTGTGGCTAATATGGCGCTAGCGTGGCACTAACGTGGATGATGTCTTGATGTCAGTGCACAAGAACCAATAGCCTCTTGCGAGTGGCAACGTAACTCTGGTGATGGCATCGGCGGTGAACAATGATGTGTCTGGGGTCTTGGAGTAGCACAAAAGAGAAAGGAGGGATTGGCAAGCTCGGTGGACGGCGCGTGGATCCTAAAAGTTGACAGAGACAACCGGCGGTGAGATTCAAGCGACGGCGATGCTACGAGCTATGAGCTTCGTTAGTGATGTAGATTCCACGTCTTCCTATGGAAGACGAGGAGGGGTAAGGTAGACCTCGACGAGGCGATCCCGAGGGTAATGACAATGGGACTCAGAGCTCACCGACGACGACATAGGTGACTACGAGGGCTTTGATTCACCAATTCCAAGGAGACAGCTAGGAGGCGACGCGTCATAAGGGTGTGGATCCAAGGTAGGGGCTAGCCTTTTATAGCAAGGAGAGGCAGTGCACGAGGTGGACTTCAATGGCACCATGGTGGCGACAACGTGGAGATGGACTCCCTAGGACGAAGAATAGTGCGCTTGACAGGTGGGTCCTACCCATTAGTGACACAAAGAAGCAGAGGCGGGCTGGGCTAAGGCGAAAACAGGATGCACAGAGGGAGAAAAGAGAAGCGGGTCGACCGAGTTTTGTAAATGAACTTTGGCCTGGAAAGATAGAGGGGGAGAATGGGCCAGGGAGATAGTTTAAGCCCACAAGGCCTTCTAATATTTTAATGTTTAAGCCCACAAGGCCTTTCTAATATTTTAATGTTTTTTATTTTTATAAAATCCAATAATTACAAATAAGCTAAGAAAAATACCAAATGAAATCAGAAAAATTCAAGAAAACACTTTGGAATGTAAAGAGCTCGGATAAAATAGTTTTGAACTTAATTTATGTTTTATTTATTCACACTAAATTATTTTAATTTTGGAACATTCAATTTAAACTGAACATGCAGTCTTCTTTATTGAGTTGAGTTCGACTGGTTAGTAGGGTTGAGATTTAAACTCTAGATTAGCTTGTGAATCGGTTTGTTCTGACCGACTAGACCGAGCTGGACTTTGTTTCGGTTAGTGTGGCTAAACAAACCAGCCGGCCCTAGGCCCAGCACGCGTGAGTCAAGAGGCGCCATAAATGTAGGGACCCAGATATTAATATTCGGCACCCTCTGTGATTCCACCGCACTATTCCCTAGATCAGTAGATAGTGCTCACAGTTACAGTAATGAATATCAAAAATACATATCATGCGGAAGCGTAAATATAATAGTAGACTTACTCATGGGCCGATTAGGCCGAAATCAATAAATTGCAGCAGCGGAAGAACGAGCACCCAGGTGGGACCTTCAGGACATGCCCACAGGCAGCCAACTGGAGGTTCGCGACCTAGCCCTTGACATCTTCATCTTCTCTGCCAGCTTGTCGCAAAAGCTGCTAAAGCGAGGTGATTTGATTCTTGATTCTGAATTTTGTCGCAAAAGCGAGCGTGAGCACTCCAACCCCATGCTCCGCGAGCCAATACACAGAATGCAAATAAATAGTATGCATGACTTAACAAAGGAGAGGCTCGGGTTATTTTATTTGCCAAAAAATCGCCTTTAGTAGCATTATCATGATTTAATTATAGTATTATTGTTGCTACCTAAACTCCACACAACAATTGCCATAATTGACTTAATCCACCAAAATACCCTTTAATTATTGACTGTTGTCTAAAACTCCAAACAGCGAGTGACATCATTTAACTAATCCACCGATCTCTTTCTTTCTATATTGATTACTATCTAATACTCGAAACAGTGAACAACATTATTAATTAATCCACCGATCATTCACTCTCGATATGGTTTGCTGTCTAAATCTCCAAACAGTGAATATCATCAATTATTCCATCCACCAATCAAATGATGCCTAATCCCCAAACAGCGAGTATCACAATTTATATAATCCACCGACCAATTGCTGCCTAAAACTCCAAACAGCTAGTAACATCATTTATCTAATATCACTTAATTAATCCACCAATATCTTTTGTATTCTAAATTTCTACCAATCCAATCCTTTTGTTATTGATCCACAACCATAATTTGCTCTTCCAATTATCAACCTTATTATCCATTATCCATCTCTAACTACTTCACTATTATGCCTCCACCAAGAATATCATTGATCAACTCTATGAATCGCTAGTATACATCCACCAAGAATATCATTGATTAGGTCTATGATTCTCTAATATATATCCACCAATAATATCATTGATCAGGCCTATGAATCACTAGTATATATCTACCAAGAATATCATTGATCAAGATTAATCCCCCATAGTTATTTTCATACCTCCAAATTTCCAGAAAATCAATTCATCCATCTAGTGTATAATCCAATCCGATTAATTCCATTATCGCCAATATCTCTGTAGGACCGAAATGGCAACAGAGGGGGGGTGAATGGTGCCTTCAAAAACTCTCCAAGAACCCACAAAACAAATCGATCGAGAAGACTGGCTTCTCTGGTCGAACACACGTGGTCGTAAGCCAACTGATGGACGAACACCACGTGGTCGAACACTTGCCCGAGCCGACAAAAGAAATCAAACAGAGAATACTGCGCGGTTGAAACAAGAATGGTGCTCTCGGGAAGAACTGGCCAAGATGGCCTTAAGGATGATTCCCAGTTCAAAGCAAGCCAACATAGCCCAAAGCAAAAGCAGCTCAAAACCAAATCAAGATTGAAACAGAAAGATCAGGAGACTGCACAGAAAAAGGAACTGAAATAAGATACACATAGCTCAAAGAACTTCGGAGAATTTATTTCTCGAGAGTACTACAGAGGAGTCCCGATACGCATGGACGTTAGGACATGAGGAATGATTACAAGTAGACTCAGCTCATCCCCTCCTTCTCATCCTCAAGAACACCAAGAACTACATGATTCTTGGGAGGAACACAACACAGAGCTACGAAGGAGACAACAGCACACCTCTGTCTCTCCTGCTCTCACCTACTCTCAACTGCAAAAGAGAAAGCAAAAGACCCCCAATCCCCTTTTTGCTACATGCAGGAGACACCCCTCCTTTTATAGCCTCCACTACCGGGTTTGCTTTCCTCTTTACCCATTAGCGAGAGTCACTCCAGTGCTTTCACAGAGATACAGCTTCCTTTACAGCTTTCCGCATTTCTCCAAAATGCCATCCGGCTGCCTTCCTGGAAGCTTCCTCTGCCTTGCCTCTCAAGTCTTGCAACCACCTCGCAAACCTCGTCGTCTTCAGCACCTCCTGGCCGCTCTTGACCTTAGCACCGCCCGTGCCTAGTCTCGGCCCTCCATGCCTCGCCACGACTAGTCTCAAAGTCCTGCAAAACATCATCAGACAAGCAAACCATTACATAGCACCGCTCACAATAGTATCCAACCACGTGAGCCAGAAATCAAAACTCAAATCATACTCTGACCAAGTCGTATACCACCTACGACCAGTCGAGAATAGAGAACAGTGAATGCACACGACAAACGACAACAATATCAAGCCATACGACCAGAAGCAATGAGTCTACGACTAAGCTCAAACATCTCGGGCACAACCGACCGCCTCTCGAGACCAAACGACCTGTTATCAAAGGCTACGGCTGCTTATCATGTGATCGAACCACCTTCCGACCACGTTCATCGCTTCCCCCCATGGTCGAACCTTGTTCAGACCATGTATACTGAGTTTCACCGTGGTCGAAGCCTTTTCCCGATCACGTACGACTTGTTTCATTGTGGTCGAAGCCCTTTCGACCACATTTGATGACTTCCGACCGCAGCCGCCCACTTCTGACCGCATACGACTGCCTCACAACATGGTCGAACTCTGCCGACTTCTTACGTGGTCGTAGATTTTTGAGCGCCGATTTCGACTGCAGCCTACTACAACGTGGTCGTAGCTTCGACTTCTGACTTCCAACCGCTTTCAGCTCATGACAACGTGGTCGTAGCTGCATTCGACTACGGCCAACGTGATCGAAAACAACCTGAATGACCTTCGACCATGCCCAAAATGGTCGTATACGCCACAACGTGGTCGTAAATGGCTCGGCTGGCTTCCGATAGCGCACACCGTGGTCGTAACGACTTCCGACCACGGCCAAATCAGTTGTACTCTCTTCTGGTGCCCTTCGACCACGGCCAGAGTGGTCGTAGACCCCTCGGGTGACCTTCGACCACGCCCAAAGTGGTCGAAAACAGTGCGCACGACTTTCGACCACGACCAACGTGGTCGTATTAGCTGCAGAGCACTTCGCCAGGGCTACGACAATGCAGAACTAGCAGAGACCTTAAAAACTAAACTCAATCTTCCTAGAACAAAAGTCAATTACTCACCATAACCATGGGAAGCCTCCACATGGTCTCTCAATCTCCCAAGAATTTTAAATTATCAGTGTCATAATCCAGCAAATACCTTTATACTTCCTAATTCTCCAAAAATCATTTAATTCGTCTATCTAGCCTATATATTCATTTCTGCTCCACCAATTTATTTCTCCTAGACTCCACACTATCTTTATCCCTCTTGTGATCAATCATGAATCCACCAACTTCTTTATGTGATTACCATAAGCAGCCATCTTCCCTTTCCTACGACTCTATTTATTCTTCTTGACATTTTATTTGTGAACAATGCTACCATTTTTTTAAAAATATAATACATAGAAATTTCCTGAGACCTAGTAGTTTTGAACAAAAGCATAATGTTCAAGAACATGCAATAATAATAGCGATCCAGATTCCATCCACCGTTACATGGCATCCGCACCATATGCTATCCTTTCAGCGTTATAACCGCTTACATTACCACTGGGACGACGCCCAGGACAACTCAAATCAGGGCTTTCCACTGCCCTTCCACTTTTTCCATTCCCATTCATAAAATATTTTGAAATAGAACTATATCTGGTTAAGTTCCCATGTCCGCCCATGGCCGTGGGCACGGCTATTCGAATAGTTTTAGACTCTGCAGAGTTTGTACACTTTCACCACAAGAGACAATCAACTCGTTGCCCCACACGATTCCTTAGAAGTGTGGTTGAGCAGACCATCACAGTGACTTTTCAAAGTATCTATCCCTTCAGTCATCTCACCTTATGGGCTTCTCCCACTTGCGATGGGTCCCATCTATGCGCGAGATGTTTCCCACAGCCACTACGCAGCTCGGGCTTCTACTTCCCGCAACGTAGGACAGTTGGGAAACTTCACCCCCCACTGGTGTCCCTTCAGGCCCCCTTGCCATAGCGTAGCCCCTTCAATCCCCTACCAGTGAGATGAGTCCAGGGTTTCGATAAATTTACTTAGCCAAGTTGTATTTTACAGACTTGTGGTTGTACTGTTTTACACAGGAGGTCATGACAAGATTCGGTCCTTAGTGGTATCTGGGCGGTCTACCACTAACCCACTTTGTGCATCCACTGCACCACACTCACACCCTCAAACCAATCCGCCCAGATATTTAAAATAATCATGTTCAAATATATACCAGTCATTCCCACCATGACTGTCCAAACCAATTTCTCATGATTAAAAATGACAATGATGCTTAGGGCATTTCAGCGCCCCCAGAGTATCTATGCAGTACTAAGCATAGCATGTAATTACGGACTTATTTTTGAAATATTACTATTATAATTTTGCTAGGGCGACAAGGTTCACACATTCAAATATTCCAAAGGAGGGGTAATATTATTCAAGGTAAACAAAGGGGCACATAACTAGAATATTAAATTAAACATGCATTTGCATATAAAATAACAGCATGCAATTTGATAATTTAAAACAAAGTAATTTGCCGAAAATGTAGGTTCAACATGATCAAAGTATTGACTCGCCTGGCGCGGTTTACCGCGAACTTGAGCTCACACGATGCTTTCTCTTGAGCTTCTATTCTTTAACTTCACTTTGCTAACTGTGCTTGATCCGTGGATTCTCCAGGACTCTGGTTTCAAATTACGTGGTAGACGACTGAATCCAAATAAAAGCAAATAACTCAAAAGATCCAAATAAATCTAAATAAACTCAATTTAGTTTTACTATGAGTTAATGGGTGATTCGAGTGATTAGGGCAAGATCTGTAATAGAATATGACGACTCGATCTTTTTATTCCATAACTTCTTTTATTATATTTATTTAGGAAGTTCCATGAGCCAATTTAGACCTATGTGCTGATATATAATATTAGCTTGCTATTCCTTGAATGGTACGAGCTGGCACATCGTAAGAGCATTAACCCGGACCTAGGGTTCATACATTGTCTTTAATATAACTTGCATTCAGAGCTAATGGTTAGTCGATATGTTAACAATTTTCAGCATTATGTTCCCGAGTGTTATATTTACTACAGTCTTTTATACAAGCCACGTACATGTAGTTTAAATAACACCTCATTTTATTTAAGGGTTGTTAGTGAAAGTATTTTTATGACTGCAGACCAAATGTTAGGGTATAAACTATAATTACGGTTACTCTCTTAAGTTAATGTCTTGCTTTTGTAGGTAACACACTATTCAAGTTGTTTCCTTCATCGTAACCCTGAATGTATTTTTAATCAGGACCTTTATTAAATTTGGTCATGTAGCCAAGTCCACCTTTTATGAATGCCATGAATTAAAATCTAGACTTCAGTTAAATGTTCCAAAGTACATTAGTTACTCATATAGGTCATTTAATCTAATATGAAAGCTTAATTAATTTTATTTTATATCCCAACCAAATTTATTAGCCTCTCTACTTTATTTCCTTAACTATATCTGGGATGTATTATTATTATTATTATTTTGTTATTATTGTTACTATTATTATTATCATTTTTTTAAATGTGGATCCTTATTAAATTTGGGCCTTAAGTAGAACCATATTTTACTAATGCATCTAATTGATAATTAAGCCTCAAATAAATAGTTAAGCTATATTAGTGGCTTATATAAATTAAATAATCAACATTAAACCTTAAGTACCCCGATTAAATGTATTAGTTTATATGGATTATTTTCTAGCTTTCTCTGATTCTTCTTCATTCGAATGGTTTAGCAAAACCGAAATAAAAACAGAAAGTAAGCGTGCAGAGCAGAGGACTCGAACTCAGGACCTAACGCAGATCTGTGCGCTACCACGCGCTCGGCTGACCATCCAGGCGACTGCACTTTTGTGATACAGATGGGAGAGCAATTTAGAAGAGCTAGCGCAGTGCCGAGGCTGCAAAACAAAGCATGCCGGCGCAAGGCAGGCGGCAGCGTCGCCGGCGATGGGCGGTGGCCGGGGAAAGGGGGTGACCCGTGAAATGGGTTGCGCAGGGGACGGGAGAACTAGGGGTGATGGCTATTCGGCCGGAGCGGCGGCGAGGTGGGCGGGCGGCAGGGCTAAGCGGCCGGCGTCGAGGTGGGAACGGGGCGGCGGCGCCGGCGTGGAAGGAGGAAGAATCTAGGGTGCGCGGGAGCAGGAGGGGGTTCCGGGAAAGCTTACCAGTGAGCTAGCCGAGCGGGAGACGTGCCGAGGGAAGCTGGCGGCGGAGGCTGGTGGTGGCGCAAAGGGGCTCACGGTGGCGGCGAGCTGAGGTGGAGGAAAGCTTCCGCCGGCGATGGGGGATGCTCCGGCGTGGTGAGGGGATGCTCCAGACCGAATGAATCGAAGGGCGGCTTGCCGAGTCGACGAATTGAGCCGCGACCGGAGTTGAAGCAGATGGAAGCGCCGGCGAACTACGGGGAACGAGGGTCTAATTGTGCGCAGTGGGAGAGAGTAGAAGGCTTGGGGATTAGTTTGGCGGGGGCAACGGCTCCTATAGAAGCGCGGGCGCGGCTACCACCGAGAGGCCGCCCGTCCGGTCACTTCGGTGAGCGGCGGAGCAGACAGTGGCCAAAGCAGGGGAATCCTGCGGAAGATTTGGAATGATGGCGCTGTGCCGCGCGTGCTGAGAGGCAGGAGCTTGAGCCGCGCGCTTGAGGAGACGGGTCGGGCAGCGCGGGGAAGAAAAAGAGGGGGCGGTAGCAGAGCTCACGGCGCAGAGGGTGACGGGACGGAGCTCTGGCGCAAGATACGGCAGGCGGTATTCGCGCAGGAAAAAGGGGGAGATGAGACGTGGAGGAAGCTCCACCATGAAAGAAGTAAGGGGAGAAGGGAGTGGGGATCCTGGGCGCGTACGGGAGAAAGAAGAAGCGAGGAGTCGGCAGGGGGGAAAAAGGGGCCCGTCGGCAGTAAAAGAAAAGAAGGGGAGAGGGGAGAGAAAGAAAGGGTTGGGGCCCACATGTAATTGAGAGGAAAGGAAGGGAATGAAGGAAAAGAAGAGAGAGAAGGCTTGAGCAAAATTTTAGAATTTTGGATTTTTAATTTAAACTTTAGTTCTCATTAGGACTTGTTAATTTTGAGTTTTGCAGGATTTTCAAATTTTGAATTTTAGCCCTAGTGTTAAGACTAGTTTTGAATTTAATTGTATAGTTTACGTACGTATATATTTGGGTTGTACTTTTAATTCAGGTATTTCCCTTAATCTAATTTATAAACCATGTTTTGATTTTGTAAACAGATTTTTGGAATTACTTTCTCAGGGTTAACTACTATTTAAATTATTTGTATTCATTTATCTAATTATTTATTTTCATGATTGCTATTTTGTGCTTGAGAATTATTTTCAGATATTACTTGCTTAACACAAAACTCAGGAAAACCCAAATAAGATGTTGAACCAAAATTCAAATTCCAGTAAGGTGCAGATAGAAACATTAAATTTCTCAAATTTTCAAACATCCAAATTTTAGGATGTTACAATAAATACCTTGCATCTCTCTTGTATCCAGGAGACTAGATATTTTTGATAATAGATTAAAATAACAGATTGCTTTGTTCTTCCATAATGGATGAACCATCTTGAGGGGAAATTGAGAGTATGTCAATAATCAAGATCGTTTGACTTTTTTTTGCTAGGAATTAGAAGCATGATAGGGCTTTACTTGGTGGTTATGAAGTTTGGCATGTGTGTTTTCGCGAATTAAAGAGTGTTCGTTCTTGGATTGACAATGGAGGACCACTACGATTCGAGAGGCTGCACGTGAGTATGTTGATCCTACATCAAGAAGATCGGATGACCTCGTATCACTTTTAAGGACGAGAAGATTGCAACACTCGTATATGAGTTGGACATGGAGATGGAGGCTAAGGCAATAGAGATAGATGCTTGCTATTATGTATTGATTGTTGATTTGCTTATGGTAAAGTATTTATTTTTTGGAAGACCAATAGGTATTAATTCATGCATTATTTGTAAGATGAGATGATGATCGATATTGAGAGTGATTGAGAGCGGATGTGTGTTGCTGGCTTGTTGTATTGAATTCTCAAAGAGAAAAAAACTGCTACCATTTCTACTATGTTAAATTTGCAAAGAGCCTCTACTATTTCTATGATTTATGTAATGTAAAGTATTTATATAATGTTTAGAGACAAAATTTATGTAATGCAAAGTATTTATATAATGTACTAATGTTTAGGGACAAGTATCTATGTATTGTTCAATACATTTCTTGAACTTTGTTGAGCTAATTGTTAAGTGGCTACAGTATAGTTGCATTTTGGAGATGTACAATTGGTAGGCTAATATTATGTGTTATGTATGATCTCTGTTTTCACATGCTGTTCGATAAAATATTGGTAGTATTTACTTTGTATTTGTAACTGATACTATTTACATTATATCAAGTATTATTCGTACTCCGACCGATGAGAAAGTAGAACACGACACAAAACGAGCAATATTCGTCCGTCCGGCCGCTTCGATTAGGGCATTTGTAGTGTATGAAAATAGAGGGTTTTAAGCCACCTTAAGGTCAACCTTATACATTACAGAGGGGACCTTAAGCAGGCTATAAGCAAAAAAGACTTAAGGCTGGTCCTCAAGCTAAAGACCTGGCCACAAGCATTAAAATACAATTTTTCTTTATCTGCCGAGTGAGACCGTCTTAAAGCCCCTTGGGTTATATACACTATAGAGTCGGCCTTAAGGTTTAAATGGAACCCTTCTTAAAGCCTCTTGGGTTATATACACTATGAATGCCCATATGAACCCTCCTTTCCTTCCTCTCGCCTCCCCCGCCGCGACGCGATCAAAACCCCATCATGGCAAGCGACTACGAGTGTTACTACTTCGACGACAACGACGGGGAGGAGGCGGACTGGGACGGCGTGTCGATGGAGGCGGACGAGGAGGACGTCGGGCTGCTCGAGGAGACCTCGCCGCTGCCGGAGCGCCACGCAGATTGCTGGGTGAGTGACGCCGCCGGCGGGCAGGGGGGCTGACTCGCCGTTGGATTGGATGCGCATGCATTATTAGGGCCTCCGCCTCGGCGAGATCGGGGTGGAGCTGGCTGATCGATTTGAGCCTCCCCGTGCTCCCAGTTCTTGCGTGCTCAAATCTTCATAAAATCCATCGCAAAAAAAAAAAAACCTTGGCCGAATTGTGCGATTTTTTTAAGACTAATTAGTTTTCTGCGGCTTTGCATTCTGCGCCGGGAGTCTATTGTTTCCATTCAGTGATGCGCTAATTCCGCGAAGCCAACGCGGAGTCGGCGTCAGGTCTCTTGAAATCCTTACCAGATCGGTTTCCGATGGGATGGGATCGGTATCGTTTAATGCCGACTGGTTTTTGAATTCCAATGTGATGAAAGAAACAATATTGCCAATGGCTTGTCCGGGTTTGCAGCCCCGTAGCTAGCTTGGTTTGAATCTTGGTTGTAAGAATTAGTAGTTGAATTCAATCCCCATCTTTCGCTGAAAAAGATTTGATCATTTGCGTAGAAGTCGTCGATTTTGCCGAAACTCCAAAGTAATGGTCTTTGTACAACAGAATTATACTTAATATATTTGAAGTTTCTAGAGTTGTTTACTAGTTGTGTAATATGATAAAGTAACATGTATAAGATATGCATGTTGTTCAAATTTTCGTTTATTATCTTAAAACCTGTATGTTGGATGACATGCACAACTTTCCTTCTTGAATCAAATGTATAAATTTTGTGTACTAAATATAACTTTAAGCACCGTACGAGTCACGCTTAGCAGCATTGGAGTCACCAATATTACAATTAACATTAGTAAATATTCACATCTTAATAATTGATAATCCAGGCATCAAGTATAGATACCATTCGCCTGGTTTGCTGATATTTAGCTCAGTACTTCAGTCCCTGTCTGTCACCACCAAAGCGTCGAACTTTTCTGTCGATTTGCTCAAAGTATTATCTTGTTTTATCCCATCATGTGTACATGTACTTTTGCATTGTCTGGGATTTAGGTCTCCACATTAGTGAACTGCACTAAAAGAAAGATTTTTTAGATTCGCTATAGTTAATTTTAAAGTTTTTAACATTTATAACTGTTGTTGCAGGCCATTACACAAGAGTCCCTTTCCTCTGCACAGGTAATGAGACTGAACTGGTCATTTCGTATGAGTTCAGATTCTCTTACACCTAATTGTGATCCAATGACTGTTTTCTTTATCTACTCTGCCAACAGCAACAGGACTTGTCCATAGTGATGAACTTGCTCGACATAAAGCAGCACCACGCGCGCTCACTCCTCATCCACCACCGGTGGAAGATAGATTGCATCTACGACTACCTTGATAGGAAGGGGCGAGACCGCATGCTCAGGGAGGCAGGCATTGTGCTGCGGGAGAAGACTATCATGGCATTTAGCTCAACAACATCCTCAATAAGTGTCACCTGCAATGTGTGTTTTGAGGAATTCTCCCTAAGTGCTGTCTCGACCATGGACTGTGGGCATTGCTTCTGCAATGACTGTGAGTTCCCACATGTCTCTCAGCAACTTTTAATCTCTTGCTATGTACAGCTACTTTAATAAGAACTTATGTTATATTGCTGGTGTTTGATTTTTCCTTGCGAACATCAACTATAGATACCAGTCAGCTTCCTAGGCTTTCAAAATAAGATCGACTCGGACATTTAATTTCCGTGGTACTTTCACTCATTGTTCAGGTTGGACAGAGCACTTCTTTGCAGCCGTAGACAGTGGCAAGAAGCAGATTTGGTGCATGGAGGTGAAGTGCTCGGCCATTTGTGAGGAGGGCATCGTGCGGCGCCTCCTTCGCCAGAAGTACCCCGAAGCAGCCAAGCGCTTTGATCACTTCCTGCTCGAGTCCTACCTTGAGGACAATGACTTAGTGAAGTGGTGCCCCAGCGCTCCGCACTGTGGCCACGCTATCCGTGTGAGCACTGGTGAGCGGTACTGTGAGGTGAAGTGCCCCTGTGGCGTCAGCTTCTGCTTCAACTGCGTGGGGCAGGTGCACTCACCGTGCCCGTGCACCATATGGGAGAAATGGAACACCAAGACCCACGGTGAGTCGGAGAACATCAAGTGGATCCTTACCAACACTAAGAGCTGCCCCAAGTGCTTCAAGCCCATCGAGAAGAACGGTGGCTGCAACCTTGTCCGGTGCAAGTGCGGCCAATGTCTATGGTAAGTTGTTGTTACACGTCGGGTACCGGCGGTTGGGCGTACCAGGTGAGAACTCGGTCATCTTTTGGTGAAAACATGTGAACTCGCCAGGCCAATCTGCTGATCAGTGTACCTTAGGGAGAATTTTCGTCCAATGATTCCTGTCCACGGATATTGGCATGGCTCAGATCGCGAGTTCATGTTCTCTGAGAAAATGAGCTTATGTCACCTACCTGATGCATGCATCCTGTCAAGACTTAAACCAATTCTCCTCCTTGATTACTAGCCTTTTGTGAATGCAGTTGGCTGTGCGGCGGCGCCACTGGGTCGGCTCACACGTGGGGGAGCATCGAAGGCCACAGCTGCAACCGCTACAAGCAGGACGACAACAAGGTGGACACCGGCAGGCTGCAGCTGCAGCGGTACACGCACTACTGCGACCGGTTCAAGATCCACGGTGACTCGTACAAAGTGGAGCAGCAGAAGCTGGGGCCGGCCATCGAGGAGCGGGTGAAGCAGCTGGAGTCGGATCACTTGAAGCGACCGCTGACGATCAGGGACTGCGGCTGGCTGACCCAGGCGCACCAGCGCCTGCTGTGGTCGCGGCAGGCGCTGTCGCGGTCGTACGCGTTTGCCTACTACATGTTCGGCGGCGAGGTGCGGACGCACCCTGCAGAGCGGGGGAACCTGGCTGTGGCACAGAACCTGTTCGAGGACCAGCAGGAGCAGCTGGAGCGCAACGTGGAGCGGCTCTCCAAGGTGCTCGCGACGGACGTGCCAGCACTGCCGGAGGAGGAGATCCTGCGAAGGAAGCAGGAGGCCGTCAACCTCGCCAAGATCGTCGAGACGCTCTGTGGGGAGATGTACAAGTGCATTCAGGACGAGCTGCTGCCGCTGCTCGTGGAACCCATGAACATCGCGACGTACCGGCCGGACGGCCCCGACAAGGCCAAGGAGTTCCCGGCGTGACGGACGGAAGGGCTCCACTTGGTTGCGACGTGCCGGCCGGTTTGGCAGCTTGAGGTGCATCGAAGCGCACATGCATATGTAGCATGAAATGGTTTAGGCTGGTTAGAAGCCTCGCACCAAGAAAACCTACCCTCAGTAGAATTGTTTGTTTGGAAGTGAAGCACGTACGGATCCATTCAGGTTATTTCAGGTGTCTGTACAAAGCATTGTTCTAACAAGCGGCCACTGCTTAAACGGTGACCCTTCACTTACGCTTACAAAGCACTCGTTTAATCACATCGAACACTAGACAAATAAATTAGAAAGTCTAATTGCACACAAATTGCAAGGGTTCGGGGATTTTCTCGATCTACGTGAGAAGATCTTCTTCTTAATATAAGCCCGGGGGCTTCTTACCCCCGCAGGTCGAGTTTTAATTGCACACAAATTTGGTTCCTTTTCTTAGTTTCGTTGACCTGAGTAAGCCAAATGTCAAATTTCCCATGTCAATATTTCTTCATAATAGTTATGTTAGTTGCCCTTTCCTTTTCAAACTACTGCCTGATTAATGAAGTAATATAGATATTACTTATGATTACACAATCCACTCAATAAAAGCGCGAAGCGGTAGAGTAACCGTTTTTTTAATGCTCTTTAGATCATTGGTACAAATGTTTGATTAGATCATGGATTCTGAGAGTAGCGACCATTCTGAATCCGGTGGGAATAATGGTCAGGGTTTCTGAGAAAAGCGATCATTTTAATGCTACTGGCCAAGTTGGTGGCGGCGCATACAATGATATATAGATTCGGAACGCGAGAGTGAAGCTGCGCACAAGGGGACAAGTCGTACAGAAGTGGAATCCGCAAATGAGAAATCGCAGCGTTATCTCGCAAAATATTCTGTCAGGGTGAGGCTCTTCCGATGAATGGCCACAACGATCCTTGCGGCGAGATGTACAAGGTCATCCAGTACGAGCTGCTGCCGCTGCTCGTGGAACCCATGAACATCGCGACATACCGGCCGAACGGGCCCGAAAGGCCAAGGAGTTTGCTGCGTGCCGGGCGGACGGACGGGCGGCGCTTCTTGGCCGCGCCGGCCGGTGCGCAGCACAGGAAGCCTAGCTTGAGTGCTTGACGTGCGTGAGATTGAACACGCCTGTATGTAGAGGTGGTTCCAAAGCAGCCTGGCCACACTAGGTAAACCTCATTTAAAGTATTTTTTGAATATTTATATGAAATTGGCATACATATCAGACAAGGAATTCAGACAATTTCAGTCTAAGTTGTAATATTTGGATGGTTTTGAAGATTTCTAGGCCTTCCCATCCAAGGGTGAAGCCACTCAATGGACTTTGTCAGGCTTCAGCCCACCTCAACCCCCCAAGATGGGCTGACCCAGCACTGCTTGGAAGATGAGTTTATCCACCGAGCCCCCTGACCACAAGAACACATCACAGACCTATAAGGCTATCTCCAATGTTGTGTTTTAGCCGGTTCAATTGAGGAGAGAGAAGACATTAAATCGATTTAATACATTGAAGGGGTCGATTCTAACAAAAAAAACTAAATTCTACTTATGAGTCAATTCAAAACATTAAACAATTCATATGAGTATTAAATAACTACATAGGAGAGAGTGCGGTTAAGAGAGAATATTATTATTTTGTGGTTTTTAATATAACATGGGTCCCAGTTATTAGTAAGAATCAGTTCAATACATTAGAGAAAAATAAGCTTAGTTACTAGAATACCTACATGGCATGACTTTGAACCAAAATCGGTTCAATACACTAAGCGCACACGCACGGGAGATGAGAGGGAGGTAGAGAGACCTGCATGCATCTGGCGTCGCCCGGTGGCCCTAGTAGATCGTGGTGGCGTGACGGTCATCGGCCGAGCAGATCCGGGCGATGGTCAAGCCACCGAGCAGATCTGGGTGGTGGCTGACGGGCGAGGCGCCGAGCAAATCTCGGCTGCTCACCGACGGCAACATTTCTTCCGCCATTCACTTTGTGACCTTCCTCGTGTGAGCTTGGTTATTGATTTGTTCGAATGGGCAAATCCAAAGGTGCCGCTTTCTCGCCTTTCTGCATCCTGTAGCTTCTTGATTGGATTGATTCAAATCGAGAGGCGGAGATAAAAGCTCGCTCTTTTGTAGACAAGAAGGCTTCGCGGAGAGGGAAGGCGGATAAGAAATTGGTGCTTGCAGTGAAGAGGAAGCAGCTGAAGAGGAAGAAGTATAAAGGTTTGTATGGTGCTGTTGAGAGCGAGCGCGCTGCCGATTGCCGAACATGGTATCGTGGAAGTATTACTAGTGATTGTTTCTTGTTATTTTCTCCCATTTCTTTTTAGGTTGTGTTGCAGAATTAGTGGTTAAGCCTAGTACACTAATCTACGATCTTAGAATTGTTACCTTGATCACCCCACAAAGGTGGAAGCAGTGATACAGTGGTACAGCTTGAGTTAATATCAATAAATCAACTAATAAGAGTTGGTGTTGATTTTGGAAATGAAAAACATTATCAGTTAAAATTTATACCATGAGAGACTCTTTCATTTAGGAGGGATCTCATTGCTGCATGGTCAATCTGATGCATTATCTGATTAACGGCTTTCATTGATGCTACTTCTACGATCATCATGAGTATCATGGGTGCCCAAAATAAGGGCATGTTCTTTTGGGTTTTTGAAATCGGCTTTTGGTTTCTACTACAGTACCTAACTTTCAAACGAGGTATTTTCTCAAAACAGCGTCTACAAGTTAAATATAGGATCGTTGATAGCAATCAGAGGGGGGTGAATGATTGCAGCGCACAGCGAAAACTTTTTTTTTAAATTTTCTACCCTTTAATATGCAAAAAACAGAAATAACGAAATTTTTTTTCTGATTTTACTGTAGCAAAATATTGCAGCGTTACTGTAGCAAAGTACTGTATCGCTAGAACTTCCGATCCATCAGCCAAGGTGCATGTTTTTTTTCTTAATTTTTAATCAATTTTTTAATTAAAAATAATTCATTTATGTAAGCAACAAAATTACCTAAATGTAGATCAATGCATGGAGAATTTATAGGAATAAAAAAAAACCAAGAAAAAAGATAATAGATGCGAAATAAAAAACTCACAAACTTTTATTGAAAAACACAAGCACTGTTCACCATAAGGATTCTTCGATCACGGACGATCTGCTCAAAACGCCTTTTTCTCCTCAATTTTCCTCGTCTCGGCGAAAGGCGCTCGGTCACCACGCCGCCCAAAAAGAACGTGTCTTCTTTTTCTCCTCAGTATTTTTTTCTCCACGCCGCTCCTCAGTATTTTTTCTCCTTGCACTCCGTTCTTTTTATACAGCCAACTATGAACCCTATTCCAACTCCAATTAGAACTTAAAATCCTAATCCAACTCCAACTAGACCTTAAAATCCTAATCCAACTCCAACTAGGCCTTAAAATCCTAATCCAACTCCAACTAGGCCTGGGCCTTTTTTTTTATCTCAATTAGACTTTCGGCCCACTAATTTTCAAGGGACCCGAAACCCTTCCTAACACGAGTTTTTCACACTCACGACTTTTCTAACGCGTCACGTGTCGAAACCTTCAGGACCGCACCTCCCGTAGCTTCTCCACGTATCATCCACCTTTGATCTCCATGCGCCCCACGCATGAGCCCGATCATTTCGTGACCTCCTTGACCGTCTGAACCTCGGATCTCCCCATCCTAGTTCCGGTCCACTTCGTCACTGACCATAATTGCCTCCATGCTCAACCTGCACATGCAAAGACCAAAGAACGTTCTTCCGGCACAAGTTCGTCTCAACTTGACCAACATCAGTCTGCACACACGTAATACAACTCGCATAACACCGCTAAAGAAAATCACCAATTATTCATCATAACAAATTAACCATTGTCAATTATTCATCACCAAAATATTCTTAACCTAACCACATGGTCTAACAATCTCCCCCTTGATGAATACATTGACAACACCACAAAATTGTATGATGAATTAGCTTCAAATAGATATAAGTGAAGAACTGAAGCCGAAAAAGCATTTTAAGCCACAAGCCAAATCTCTCCAAAAAAAATTCTCCCCCTCAACACAAGAGAGGCAATCTCATAAAGCACACCAAATCTCTCCCCCTTTGGCAATGTAATCATCAAGAAAATTTAAAAGAATAATTCTAAGAAAGAGCAATGATAATAAAAATCTAGAAACTTTGTAGATTATCCAAGTCACATTGCATTGGTTTAATATCACAACCAAGTCATATTTTTGAGTAGAGCTATCTAGATCATATAAAACCATATATTATATAGCAAAGTCAAAACAAGTCTGTCAATATGATTAAGCAATTTTATATCCATGATAGGCATCGCAACAATGACCATACTAATTATAAATAGCACAATGAAATATCACAATGAAAAGTCAAAGCCTAAAAGTGAAGCAAACATTAACTCTTAGATGGACTAGCAGTCTCATGTAACAACTTATTGCTCCACACTCAATTCTTAGGCATGTGGCATGCTTGTAGCATACTTCTTTTCATAATGACATACTTTTCTTCTTCTTTTTTTTTTGATGGTGGCATGCTTGAAGCATACTTCTTTTCATTTTGCGCACTTTTGTGCCTTTTTTTGTTTACCATGGCATGCTTGAAGCATACATCTTTTCAATTTTTTCTTTATATACTCTTTTTTTAATAACATGCCAAATTGAGTGATCATAAAAATTTGAACATGAAACATGCGAGCCTCATAGCCAAGAGTTAAAATAAGACTCACAATCAAGCTAATCCTTTTCGATGGACATCGCAAAGTAATAAATATAATTAATCTAGTCAAAGTATTTCGCCATGTCATACTTTTAATTCAAATGTAGCAATTTAATTATAACAAGTCGTGATCAAAGCTACACAACATATGGATAAATATGATAAAGAGAGCTCTACTACTCAATTGGTTTCAATGACTTGGATTTGATGAGTTTTTTTAACAAGGATAATAAACAAAGCTTCCAAAAATTTAAATGACAAGCTCCCCCTTAGAATAATCCCATCGGATGCAACACACCCAACTCACTTCGTAAACGAACAAACCGAGAAGAATCCAAAGGTTTTGTGAAAATGTCTGCCAACTGATGTTCAGTGTCTATATGATGAAGCACAATATTTCCTTTATCCACATGATCTCTAAGGAAGTGAAATCTTATATCAATATGCTTAGTTCTTGAATGTTGCACTGGATTCTTAGCAATACAAATAGCACTAGTATTATCACAGAAAAGTGGAACATTATCCAAAATTATCCCATAATCTTTAAGTGTGGCTACTATCCAAAGAATTTGTGAACAACAACTAGCAGCAGCTACATATTCAGATTCAGCAGTGGATTGAGCAACAGAAGATTGTTTTCTAGATGACCATGAAATAAGTGAATTACCCAAAAAGTGACATGAACCAGATGTACTTTTTCTATCAATTCTACAACCTCCAAAATCAGCATCAGAAAAAGATCTTAAACTAATACATGAAGAAGCAGAAAGCCATATGCCAAAATTTTGAGTACCATGTAGATACCTGAAAATCCGTTTGACAGCTTGTAGATGTGAAACACGTGGGGAAGCTTGAAAGCGAGCACATAAACACACAGAAAATTGTATGTCTGGCCTCGAAGCAGTAAGATATAAAAGTGAGCCAATCATGCTCCTATACTCCTTTTGATCAACAACTTCACCATCTTCATCAGGATCAAGTGTCGAAGCAGCTCCCATAGGTGACACAATAGGCTTGCAATTTTCCATCCCAAAACGACGTAGAAGATCCTTTGTATACTTACTTTGATGCACAAAAGTTCCCTCATTTGTTTGTTTTATTTGCAGTCCCAAAAAGTAAGTCAACTCTCCCATCATACTCATCTCAAATTCTTTACTCATCGTTGCTGAAAACTCAGTCACCAAAGCATGAGATGCACTCCCAAAGATGATATCATCAACATAAATCTGAACGAATAATTGATCATTGTCTTGCTTAAGTACAAAGAGAGTTTTATCAACCTTTCCCATGGAAAAACCCTTTTCTAATAAAAAGTTTTTCAATCTATCATACCATGCTCTAGGAGCTTGCTTTAATCCATACAAAGCTTTTGATAATTTGAAAACATGATTAGGAAACTGTGGATTTTCAAAACCAGGTGGTTGCTTAACATAAACCTCCTCATTTATATAGCCATTAAGAAAAACACTTTTTACATCCATTTGATATAATCTAAAACCTTTAGATGAAGCAAAAGCTAACAAAATTCTAATGGCTTCAAATCTAGCAACAGGAGCAAAAGTTTCATTAAAATCTAAACCTTCTATTTGTGAAAAACCTTGAGCAACCAACCTAGCTTTATTTCTAACAACAACACCATCCTCACTTTGTTTGTTTTTAAACACCCATTTAGTTCCAATTATAGAGTGATCAGTAGGAGGTGAAACAAGTTTTCAAACTTTATTACGTTCAAAATTCTCTAATTCTTCATGCATGGCATTGATCCAAGATTCGTCAGTTAATGCATGAGATACATCTTTGGGCTCAAAAGAAGCAACAAAAGCAGAATGAGCATGGGAGTCAGAATCGATAAACCTGGACCTTGTTACTCTTTCATTTAACTCTCCAATCATTTGTTCAGGTGGATGTCTCCTTTGAATGTGACGGGGAGCAGAAATTTCTGAAGTACCTTCTTGTTCATTTTCAATATGTGTAGATGAAGTAGTAGCTTGAGGATGCCCAACTGTAGCCGCAGTAGTGGAAGGTGTAGAAGAAATTACAGGTGGAGAAATAGTAGGAACCATAACCTCATCTTCATCATCCTCATCGTCATCAACAAATATGCTCTCCCCCTGAACATATGCACTTGTACCTGCATCACTTAGGCTAGTGCCTGGACTGGCCTCATCAAAAGTAACTTCACAGGTTTCTACTATTTTTTTAGTCTCTAAAACAAGCACACGAAAGCCACGTGAATGAGCAGGGTATCCAAGAAAAATACCATCAGTTGATCTAGCTTCAAATTTATCTAAGCTTCCAGATTTTAACACAAAGCATTTGCACCCAAAAACTCTGAAATGAGATACACTAGGCCTATGTCCAAACCGAAGCTCATATGGAGTTTTACCAAGTTTAGATCTCAAGAACACACGGTTTGAAATATAGCATGCAGTAGATATAGCTTCAGCCCAAAATTTCCTTGGAGTTTTATATTCATCTAGCATTGTTCTAGCCATTTCAACTAAAGTTCTATTTTTCCTTTCAACTATACCGTTTTGTTGTGGAACAGATGGTGATGAAAATTGATGATCAATTCCTTTTTCAGCACAAAAATGATCAAAAGAAGAATTTTTAAATTCAGTTCCATTATCACTTCTAATAGCTCTAAGAGATCCTGGGAGATCGATAGATAATCTAAGAACAAGACTTCTAAAATGACTAAAAGCCTCATCTTTAGATGCCATAAAGTAAACCCAAGAATATCTAGAGAAATCATCAACAATCACTAGTACATACCACTTACCACCAACCGACTGAACTCTTGATGGTCCAACTGTGTCAAGATGTAGGAGCTGTCCCGGTGCATTTGTCATGACCATAGTAAGCGGAGGATGTGAACCTGCACACATCTTACCATGTCTACAAGAAGAACATACTAGATCGCTTTCATTCTTAAGTTTAGGCAAACCACGTATAAGATCCATACCACTAACACGCGTGAGATGATCAAAACCAACATGTCCAAGTCTATGATGCCAAAAGAATAAATCTTTAGAATAATTGGCAACTAGACACCTAAACTTAGCATCATGCGCAGCATCAAAATCAGCTTTAAAAACTCTTCCAAATCTTGAAATTTTAAAAACGAGATCACCTGAAGCATCTAACACTTTACATTCACCTTTCTTAAAACATACTTCAAGGTCTTCATCAATCATTTGTGAGACAGAAAGCAAGTTGAATTTCAAGTTCTCAACAAGTGCTACATCTTTAAACATAAACTTTTCATTTACCTTCACTGTACCTTTTGCCAAAACAGATGAAGAAGTAGCATCTCCAAAAGTAACACTTTCAGCTCGAGATGTATGTGAAAGGGAGGAGAACCAACTTTTATCACCGGACATGTGGCGTGAGCAGCCGGAGTCCACTAACCATATGTTCTCCTTCCTCGCGCGAGAAGCCTATACAAAGACAGAAGATGTCGAGGCCTCAGTACTGGGGTTAGAAATAAAACATTTAGGAATCCAGTACTGAGACACACGATGAGTAGGCGCAACACGAGTATTCTTATGTAAAAATTCAGATTTAGCATTACTCATGTTTCTAATCACAAAAGAACGTGCATTCCTCAACCTAGACCAAGCCTTAGCCTTTTCTTTCATTTGTTGTCTGGCTAGTCTAAAGCAAAATTGCACAAGATGTCCATCTTTACCACAATGACTGCAAATGTACTTAACTTTATGTTTAACTTGAAGAGTAGAAGCAACATTTGCATTCACTTGATTAGTAGATGACATAATACCAGCAGATTTAAACATAATTTGTTTTGGTTCAAGTTTCACTTCAATTTTTCCAGGTTCAAGAGGCTTAATAACCTTAGGAGGATTATTCTTGGCATGCTCAACAAAATTAAATCCTAGACCACGATTTTTCATACTTGTTTTTGACTTGTCTAGAATCATATTCAAATTTTTCTTGCCAAAAGAAAATCTCTCTAAAGTGTCTTTCAAGTACTCATTCTCTTTAACTAGAGTGAGACAAGTTGTACATTTAACAAATTCATTCACAAGATTTTTAGAAGCACTAGACTGAGCCAATCTTTCTTTTTCAGCAAAATCATTAAGTTGTCTAGTTAAAGCTTCTATTTCAGTGTTTAGCTTAGGACAGTTAGAGCAAGAAGATTTCTCATGATAAAGCATCTGTTGAATTGTTTCTCGAGATGAACTAAGTCTAGCTTCTAGCAATTCACATTTAGAGCAAACTTTAGATTGAACATTTGAAATACTTGATTCTAAACATGAAGAAGAACTAAACTTGAGCTTTCCAATTTCATCATTAGCACATTTTAATTTTTCATCACAAGAGTCATGTGCTAATCTTAATTTATCAAATTTAGCAGTTACATCTCTAAGTTGATCCATGTTTAATGCATTAAGTGACCTAGCATTCTCTAACTCAGAATATAAAATTTGACAAGACTCACAAGATTCATCATCAGGAATTAAAACTCTAAGTCTTGAAATTTCAGAATTTAGAGATTCAATCAAGGTATCATATTTCTTAATCTTTTTGTCTTTTTTTCTAGCAAAGTACCAAGTTTAGCAACAGCTTTAGCTAAATCATCATAAGAAGGTTCTACCTCATTGTAGCTGTCGCTGTCAAGATCATCATTGTCGGTGGAGCTTTTGCTACTTGCCATTAGACACAACCCAATTAAATCTTTCTTGCCTTTGGGAGTATCGTCCTCGCTGTCCGTGTCCACATCACTCAAATTAATTTGCTCAAGAGCCGAAAGAACACGATGTACCACCTTGCGATTAATATAACCCTTCTTTTTATTCTTCTTTTTTTCTTTCTCCATCTCTTCTTCCTTCTCATTCTCTTCTTTTGCAAATCTTGCTAGAAACTTTGGACATTTGGGACGAATATGATTGAGATCACCACACTCATAGCACCTTTGAGGACCAAAATTTCCTCTCTTTCTTAATCTCACATTCTGCAAAGCTCTTGTGAAGCGTGTAGAGAGAAGTGCCAAATCATCTTCCGGAAATTGTTCTAGCTGTTCATCGGTTAGTGAAGACAAAGAAGACAAAGCATAGCTAGAAGAAGAATTATCATCATTTGACTTGCTAGATTGTGAAGCTAAAGCAATTGATTTATTACCATTATTTTTTCTAGCAAAAACATCTAATTCATGAGTTTTCAATTTAGAATAAAGTACATCTAATGTAAGTGTACTCATGACAGTAGATTCTCTAATGGATGTAACCTTCATCTCCCATATCGACATATCTAATGCTCCAAGTAATTGACGTGCATTTTCAGCATCAGTATAAGTAACATTAACAGCACGAAGGTTACTAAGAATTTTATTAAAGCGAGCAAAGAGATCATCTATTGATTCACCTGGTTTCATCTCAAAACGCATGTAATCCTTTTTGTACATATCTTGACGTACCTCTTTAATAGTAGATGAACCCTCATGATAATCACATAGTGCTTTCCATACCTCATATGCGGATTTGAGATGCACAACACGATCAAAATCATTCCTTCCTAGTCCTTGAATTATCAGGTTCCTTGCCTTGCTATTTGCCTCCACTTGTGCTATATTTGCAGCTGTCACATCATCATTCTCGGGCACTTGATAAGGCTTGTAGACCTTCTCCCATATTGCAAAACCTTGAGCTTGAATATATGCCTCCATCTTCGCTTTCCAATACTGAAAATCAACACCATCGAAAATACAAGGTTTTGTGGAATACCTATCCATCGACATGTTTTCTAATCACCGGTTAAGATCAATTAGAAAAATAAACCTGCTCTGATACCACTTGTAGGATCGTTGATAGCAATCAAAGGGGGGTGAATGATTGCAGCGCACAACGGAAACATTTTTTTAAATTTTCTACCCTTTAATATGCAAAAAACAGAAATAACAAAATATATATTTTTTTCTGATTTTACTGTAGCAATTACTGTAGCAAAACAATGTAGCGAACACTGTAGCGAACTGTAGCAAAAGTACTGTATCGCTAGAACTTCCGATCGATCAGACAAGGTGCATGTTTTTTCTTAATTTTTAATCAATTTTTTAATTAAAAATAATTCATGTATGTAAGCAACAAAATTACCTAAATGTAGATCAATGCATGGAGAATTTATAGGAATCAAAAAAACCAAGAAAAGGATAATAGATGCGAAATAAAAAACTCACAAACTTTTATTGAAAAACACAAGCACTGTTCACCATAAGGATTCTTCGATCACGGACGATCTGCTCAAAACGCCTTTTTCTCCTCAATTTTCCTCGTCTCGGCGAAAGGCGCTCGGTCACCACGCCGCCCAAAAAGAACGTGTCTTCTTTTTCTCCTCAGTATTTTTTTCTCCACGCCGCTCCTCAGTATTTTTTCTCCTTGCACTCCGTTCTTTTTATACAGCCAACTATGAACCCTATTCCAACTCCAATTAGAACTTAAAATCCTAATCCAACTCCAACTAGGCCTTAAAATCCTAATCCAACTCCAACTAGGCCTTAAAATCCTAATCCAACTCCAACTAGGCCTGGGCCTTTTTATCTCAATTAGACTTTCGGCCCACTAATTTTCAAGGGACCCGAAACCCTTCCTAACACGGGTTTTTCACACTCACGACTTTTCTAACGCGTCACGTGTCGAAACCTTCAGGACCGCACCTCCCGTAGCTTCTCCACGTATCATCCACCTTTGATCTCCATGCGCCCCACGCATGAGTCCGATCATCTCGTGACCTCCTTGACCGTCTGAACCTCGGATCTCCCCATCCTAGTTCCGGTCCACTTCGTCACCGACCATAATCGCCTCCATGCTCAACCTGCACATGCAAAGACCAAAGAACGTTCTTCCGGCACAAGTTCGTCTCAACTTGACCAACATTAGTCTGCACACACGTAATACAACTCGCATAACACCGCTAAAGAAAATCACCAATTATTCATCATAACAAATTAACCATTGTCAATTATTCATCACCAAAATATTCTTAACCTAACCACATGGTCTAACATTAAACGATCTACACGTTAAAAGTCCAACATCTGTACCAGCTAAAATCGTAAATGCGTATCTGTCTCTCCGTAATTTGTACCATAAATAGCTAGAATTCAAAAATTTCAGCCAAAAGCCATAAGCCGCAGCCGAAAAGAACAGGCCCTAAGTGGCATGACAACCATCTCATCCCTTGGCACTAATTGGTTTCTTTACTTCTTCTGGTTGTTCAAGTTGTTCATTAGGCGCTATATATAGTTGTTAAGGTTTTTAACCTCATCGCTTTGATTGCTAGATAAGGCCCCGCTCCAAGCTGCTTCGACTTCTGGGCCTATTCTTTTGGCTGCGGCTTGTGACTTTTGGGATATTCGTGTGAGAGATTACATAGTAATAGAAACTCACGTGCGATTTTTGCCGATATAAATAAAGTCGGTACAATATGTACTATAATTAACTAGTAGACCTCATCTTGAAAAGACACTCCGTTTAAAACCTAATTACTGTAGAAAAGCCAAAAGCTAAAAAGAACAGGGCCTCTGGTTTCTTCTGACTTTTGACTTTTTTTTAAGGTAGAAGCTATTTGGAACGTGTCGTCTTCTAATTTTGATTTTTTTGCTTTTGCTTTTCCCCCATTTTTTCTCATTTTTTTTATTTTCCTTTAATTGAATGACTCAGAAAAGGCTAACAGCCGCTACAGTGCAATTTCAGCCAACAGTCGCAGCCAGAAACCATACCTAGCAGCCAATTGGAGCGATCCCAAAGTTTGGCACAGAGCAAGAAAATAGCGTTGATGAAGCAAAAGAAGAAAAAAAGCAAGTAAAAGGCAGTCATACCAAGTCTAATGATATGGTGGAACTCCAGTCCGATAATAAGGATATGACAAAACCATAGCTGAGATGCACTTTTCTATTATTGAGATATTTTCGTTGTATTTATTTCTTTTTTGTTTAGTTTCTTTTCTATTCGTGTATAAATTTGAATTGCATAATAGTAAAATACTATATTTATGACAATCTAATTTAGCCCACTCTCAATTTTATTGTTGGCTTTACCGGTATTCCCATCTCTGGTGAGCAATGCCATCGCCAAATGTGTCCCTTCTTCCTCCTTAGACTTCCGTTTTTATGTGTATGATTTGACTTGTCAATGGCGATGAAGACTACAACAGTCTTCGTAAAACTAGAAGAAGAAAAGGTAAAGAAAGCAATCCTGTAGAAAAGAATGCGGTGGCAAGGCTTTTTACGGGTCAGTTTTGTTTGATTGTGGCTTATTTCTTTTAGTTGTGGCTTATTAGGTCTTACTTGTTTTGGCTTCAAATTTTGACTTTTGCCTTCTAGTTTATTATTATTTAATTTCGTCTTTTTTTAACTTTTTTTTTTGCTTTTTGGGATTTTTTTAACTTTTTCCTATATTCATTTGCATTGTTCGTGATGGGCTAACCTGTTTTTTACTTTTAAAATTTAATTGTGCCAAAAAAAGGCACCAACATCTATAGTGCAAAATAAGTCAGTTACAGTGCAAAATAAGTCATAAGTCACAAAAAAGTCTAAAAAAGAAAGTCTAATAAATAGTAATTACTGAGAGAAGCAAAAATCCAAAAGTTGTTGAAAAGCTAAAAAGAACAGGGCCACTGTATTGACCTTATTCTTTTGGATTAAATCTAAATACTTTTGGCTATAACTGATAGTTTTTGTCTGTGTTTTTTATATGACAGCGGACAAAGAAAATGTCTATGCAGATGATGCACATAATTTTAGACTCGAAAAGCTATTTAAAGAATCCACTTTAATAAATCGATCTATTTATTTTGATTTTTAGAGAAACCAAAAGCCGAAAAATAGGGACAGTGGGGGAAGACTGGACGCCTTGCTCTACGGGCCATCTGCCCATTATATACTTGGGTACTTGGGCCGAAGCCCAGCACATTCCGAAATTCGCTCTTCTCCTTGAACTCTGGGGCCAGACCTCTCCTCTCCCCGTTCCACAGTATCGTAAGTTCATATAACCTAACCTAGGGTTTAAGCCTCGCCGCCTGCGGAGCTCGAAACCCTCGTCGCCTCGGGAGAATTCGGAAGAGCAGAGCTTGGTCGGAGTCGAGATGTTCCTGGGCGCGATCCTGCGGCGGCCGAGCATGGAGGCGGCTTACAAGCAGCTGCGCTCGCACCTCCTCGTCATGGCTTCCTGCGTCGCCGCCATCCGCGCCGCCCCCTACATCCTCGACTTCCTCACCTACGACGCCGACGTCCACGAGCTCAAGCTAGGGATCTAGGGCGCCTCGTATCGTCCCGTCCAGATGCCGCCGGCCCATATTGTGGGCCACGCCCATCTCCGCTCCTCTAGGGTTTGGTTTGATTGGGAAGGAACGTGTGATCCCGTTGGTGAATCGGCGCTTGACGTAAAATTTTTGCTTTTTAACCCAAAATTTGAAAGTTTTTTACACATGGACCCCTGGAGAAAAGATTTACAAAAATGGACCCTTACCACGGCGCCAAAGTATATGGCGCCTAGGGTGCATGTCTCGGCGCCATATGCTTTGGCGCCGTGCGTGGCCATGTAGGATCCACGGTGGCATAGCACGGCGCCAAATCACATGGCGCCGTGACATGCATATACGGCGCTTACGGCCGTGGCGCCGTGCTCTGGGACTTAGCCCGAACTTTGCAGTTTAGGTGCAAGTCCAGCTATCACGGCGCCAAATCTTCTAGCGCCATATTTAGCTAGCACGGCGCCAGACCCTTTGGCGTGGAGATGTTTATATACGGCGCTATATTCTTTGGCGCCTCTTGCGGCGCCAAAGATCCTGGCGCCGTTTATAAACATCTCGCCGCCAAAGGGTCTAGCGCCGTGATAGCTTCACCTGTAGAAAAAACAGCAAACCTTGCTGTTTTTTCCGCAAAACATATGCACATACACACATACATATACATTCACACATAAAACATTTGAACAACTTAAATGATAACATCGCATAATTATCAAAAGTCTCAAAATATCACATAACATCATATAACTATCAAAAGTCTCAAAACATTACATAACACGTCTCAGCGCACAAAATAGTCACTCTCACTGCCTCTTGGCCTTTCCCTTGCCCTTGGCCAGGGCATCAGACCCTGGAGTGTACGTGCTCGGGGGACGGGCCGAACGACGAGGCTGCTGGGAAGCCTGAGTAGATGGTGCGTCGGGCATCTGCGACATCCCAATCTCGTCGTGGGTAGATGCCTCCTCGTCCTCGTGCTCCTCCTCCTCGTCATCCTGCTCCGCCTCGTCATCGTCGTCGTCGTCGTCATCGCTCTGATTGAAAGTCGGAGTGCGTGACGAGCTCCTCGTGGACTGGCGCGTGCCGACGTGTGACGACGAGGCTGCAGCGGCACCCGAGCGCTGGGAGGCCGCCGGTGGTGATGCGACGTTCGTGCGTGCGTGGCAACCACAACGAGCTGCCGCCCGCCCGATGCGACGTCTAAGTCTCTGCAAGTAATGATATGTCATTATAGTATACATGCTGAATGGCTCTAACTTAACGAATTATCTTTGAACATGCAAGAAGTCCCTCAGGCGGCTCTCGCTGTCAGGGGTGCCAGCTGGGTAGGAGAGAGCCTCATCGATCTCATGCACCGAGGTCCGCAGAGAAGTGCCCTAAAAAAATAAGATCCACATAAGTAAGTGCGAGACAAACGTATTGAACCAAAGTATTGAGCAAATATCATGCTTTTGTACCACTCGATCGAGAATCGGGGCGGCCTCGACAATTGTGCCCTCCCTCGCACGCCTGTCGTACGCAGTGTCCTCGTCCTCGGATGAAGCGAGGTCCGCGTAGTCGACATCAGTCCACTGCTGCCTCAGCCTGTAGCGGGTGGCAGAGTGGTACTAGGACAAGTACTCCCGGAAGCTGGCGTTGTTGTGGGGGGTATTGTCCCGCTCGCAGTTCTCCTCCATCCTCCTCCACCACTCGACGTACTGTCGGTGGTGATGAGCGAAGTCCGTCACCTTTCGTTGGTGGACCCTGTCGAACCTGTGCATATAGTAGATGTCATCAATAGGTGTTAGAGTACGAACCAACAAAATTTAAAATAAAGCAAAAATTGGAACTTACTTGTGCAAATCAACAGAGGTCGACACCGCCTCAGGGGGATAGAACTGCACGAGGCCAAACTGCCGCGCAACTCTGTAGGGGAGGTGAATCTCTACGGCGTAGAAGTAAATCAGCGGACACCTCATCCTCCAAAGATGGTCATCCCTGCGGCACATGGTGCTGAGCGGTAGAGCTGCAACCTGTGGCTCGGAGTAAGGCTCCCACGAGACCTAGCAAGCAAACATACGGGCAAACACACGATTAGCCATGTATAAAAACCAAGAACTGTAAGAAAAATAAATGCATTACCAATTTCTTACCATCGTGGGAGACAAGGTGTCCAGCTCGTTGCTGAAATCCATGAACGCCCGCTCTGTGGTCGCGAATGGGACTGAGACGCTATCCCACAGGTACGCCACTGTGGGGCTGAGGTCATCCACACCCAGTGGACGCCAAGGCTGCGCCTGGAACACTCGAGGGCGTCCCACAGGAATGCGTGTCCACATCCACACCTGCAGGAGGAAGACGCAGCCACCGAGCGTCGACGTGGGCGTCGTGCGTCTGCAGGCCTCGCAAAGCTGGCGGTAGAGGAACGCGAGGACCGCCGAACCCCAGCTGAGCTGTCCAGCGTCGCCCCAGTCCTGGAGGTAGTGGATGTACATCCACGAAGCGGCGTCCCCCGTGGCGTCCGGGAAAAGCACGGCCCCGAACATGTGGAGGACCCAAGCGTGGCAGTAGAAGGTCACCATGGCGTCGTCCGCGGCCGCAGGGCATTCACCAAATGTATCCCGCAACCATCTAATGTGGACCCCCGAGACGCGGCCTCGCCTGGCATTATCTGGGACATGAGGCAATGCCGTGCCCAGAAAGGCCTCCACACGTGCCCTCCAGCCCTCAGACACCGCCGGGCCGACCACCAGCTGTCCCCTAATGGGAAGTCCAAGAATCATCGCCACATCCTGCAGCGTGACGGTCATCTCCCCACACGGAAGGTGGAACGTGTGAGTCTCTGGCCTCCACCTGTTAATAGTACACGGAGAAAAGAATTAGTTACGTACGTAAGAATATAAAAACGAAAACAAACGGACCCAAAAGAAAAATGCACCTGTCGACGAGTGCGGTCAAAGCTGCGGGGTTAAAGACCAGCATGCCCCGTCGTACTAGGTTGGCGACCTTGTGAAGCCCAGCACGGCGAAGCAGTGGGGTATAGCAGTCGTCGTATTGCATCAAGTGGAACCCATCATGGGTTCGACAACGAAGTATGTGAAGTTCCTGAAAATTGCTATAAAAGTTAGCTGCGTGATGAAAACACATGTATATTTTGACAACACACGTACCTGGCCGTCCTCCGTGAGCCTGTCGTGGTGCTCCCTCTCGTAGAACTCTTCTAGCAGCCGATACCTCGCCATCCTGTGCATTCAAAAATACGTTAATGATAAGAATAACAAAAAACCGTAAAAACATATGTATTTCTAAATATTCATCAATCTCGCTCAAATCAAACCCTAAAAACATATGTATTTCTAAATCAAACTCTAAAAACATATGTATTTCTCAACATTCATCAATCTCCCTCAAATCAAACCCTAAAAACATATGTAGTTGTAAATCAAACGCTAAATCTAAACTTTCATCAATCTCGATCAAATCAAACCCTAAAAACATATGTATTTCTAAATCAAACCCTAAAAACATATGTATTTCTAAAATGGACCTTAAAAACATATATATTTCTAAAATGGACCCTAAAAACATATGTATTTCTAAACATTCATCAATCTCCCTCAAACCAAACCCTAAAAACATATGTATTTCTAAATCAAACCCTAAAAACATATGTATTTCTCAACATTCATCAATCTCCCTCAAATCAAACCCTAAAAACATATGTATTTGTAAATCAAACGCTAAATCTAAACTTTCATCAATCTCGCTCAAATCAAACCCTAAAACATGTATTTGTAAATCAAACCCTAAATCTAAACTTTCATCAATCTCGCTCAAATCAAACCCTAAAAACATATCTATTTCTAAATCCAACCCTAAAAACATATGTATTTCTAAATCAAACCCTAAAAACATATGTATTTCTAAAATGGACCCTAAAAACATATATATTTCTAAAATGGACCCTAAAAGCATATGTATTTCAAAATATTCATCAATCTCGCTCAAACCAAACCCTAAAAACATGAGTATTTCTAAATCAAACCCTAAATCTAAACATTCATCAATCTCGCTCAAATCAAACCCTAAAAACATATGTATGTACAAATCAAACCCTAAAAACATATGTATTTCTACAAATCAAACCCTAAAAACATATGTATTTCTAAAAATCAAACCCTAAAAACGATTCTATACACATTACTACTCTTACATTACGCATATATATTGAAAATCCAACCTAAAACCGAGTCAAATTTAACTAATTTCATCTAGGGTTTCAAATCTTCCCACACGAAATGTACCTCAAATAATCTATATTTATTGCATAAAATCAAGGGAAAGGAGGGGGTTCACCTTGCTTACTCGATTTGCAAACAAAATCACGAGAAAAACGGTTGGATTTGAGTAGATTTTGAGGGGAAGGGAGTGGCGGCGGCGGTTGCTCTCGGCAAAGGGCTGAACAGAGTGAAGGGGTGGGGGGCCGTGCTTGGGCTTAAGTCCTAGAGCACGGCGCCACGGCCGTTAGCGCCCAACGTACACAGCATGGCGCCATGGGCTTTGGCGCCGAGGTGTGCCACCGTGGATCCTACGTGTACACTCACGGCGCCAAAGCATATGGCGCCGTGATGTGTACCGTGGGCAGGCCCGGCCCTGGAGGGGGGCGAGCGGGGCGGCCGCCCCGGGCCCCCAAAATCCAGGGGCCCCCATATGATCATATACATAGTATATATACTATGTAGAGTAGAGTATACTAATACTATCCGTCCGTCTATGATCTATTCCCTAATCCCCGGACCGACTTGGCGTTGGCGACTTCTGAACTTCTCGTCTTCTTAATCGTCTAGGGCCGGCCGTAGGGCACTAGGGCGGCGCGCCGCCGCACCGACGCCGGCACCAACCAGGCAACCATCACGCGTCATGCCGCGCCGAGCCCGAGGGTGGCCGTCTGCCTGTCTCACCGCCGACCGCCGCGCTACGTGCCTACGTCGGTACGTCCCCCCGCCCGTCCTTGAGTCCGTCAGGAGACTGTGAGCGGAGTCTCCTCAGATTAATGTTCTCTCTATGACTCTCTCTGCTAATCTGCTAGTGCTATGCGTCAAAGTAATTCGATCTTGGTTAATTTCTGCGTAGAGAAATTTGATCAGCGATCCGCGAGACCACGATCTTGGTGGCCGTTGTCCAGACTCCAGACGTCCAGTTGACGTGAGCATCAGCGATCCGCTTTGCATGCAGCATGCTGCATGCAGCCATGCAGGCGCGCGTATGGCGTACAAGACGACTCACTCAATAGCTAGTAAGGATTCAGGATTCTTTACATTGAGCAGATACTAATTACTACACCCAAACAATGACAATTGTACTACAACCGGTAATGTTAAGATGTTGCGATAGGCCACATGCAAGCCGAGCGGAGCGAGCGATCAGCCGCGGAATTCGGAATTCCCAAACCAGCAGGTCCACATCTATATCACTTTGTCATTACTTCTTGTAGTTTGCATATTAGGAATTTTTTAATCAATAATTAGTGCTTTGTAGTTACTAATTATACTATTGTCTTTAAATTTTCAGTACCATGTCATCTAGAAAATATGCATCCGGCAGTGAAAAAAGAAAAAAGAGGAAACAAATAGATGAGTTGATAGAATCACAGAGGGGATCCATTGACAAATTTTTTTAAAAGTAATACGAGCAGTTCAAGAAATCCTAATATTTCTATTGCTTATCGGATTTTATTTACTATGCCTGTGACTGTGGCATCAGCTGAAAGAAGCTTTTCAAAGTTGAAATTGTTGAAGAATCATTTAAGGTCAACAATGTCTCAAGGGAGGTTAAACGGTTTGGCAACTTTATGTATTGAGAAGAAATTGTTGGATGAGATTGATATCAATACCATCATCAATGACTTCGCATCTAGAAATGTTAGAAGAAATTTTTAAGGTAATATCTATAAACTCTTTGATATGAATTTTTCTTTAATACATAATGCATTTTAAGTGTTTGTTGGTAAAATTATATATATATATATGTGTGTGTGTATGTAGATTTATATTTAGATATTTATACTAGGGCCTCTATTTCTAGTTTCGCTCCGGGCCCCTAAAATCTCAGGACCGGCCCTGACCGTGGGCGCCATATACTTTGGCGCCGTGGTAAGGGTCCATTTTTGCAAATCTTTTCTCCAAGGGTCCATATGTAAAAAACTTTCAAATTTTGGGCTAAAAAGCAAAAATTTTACGCGCTTGACAGTGGTGAATCGGCGCTTGACGGTGGGGCGTAGTTGTGTTTCTGCGCGATTCGGTGCTTGTGTGTCTGTGCGGTTAGATACATCTCTGTTGTGGCGGATTGGATGGGTCAGGGTTACCCCTAGCGCGTTCCTGGGGCGTTGTGGGTTCTGATTGATCTATTTTGATGACTTGAACTAGGTAGGTTCGTGGTAGTTTGTTGGAGAAATCCGTATGGCATTGGTCGCTGTGATTTTTTTCCAGGGTGTTTGACGCACGCTGCACTACTTTTGATTCGTGTAACATATGTTTTTGTATATATGATGGTCTTGAGCTGTTTTTAGCACTACACTGTTGTGCTGAGCAGGTTTTAATAGGGCTGGGATTTGCAAGATGGATCCTGCTGAAATATATAGTTCAATGAATTAGTAATTTAGCATACGCCATTAGAGAACATAGCATGATTCCTGTGTGTTTGTCTGTCTTAATTGGTCCAAACTTCTGAGTACTGGGTTTGGATGACAGTTCCTGTTTTGGATTCCACTTGTCACGATATGTGATCTCGAAGCATGAGTTGATGGGATGAATTGGCAGGTCATTGGTGGCTGCCTTGAATTGTTAGGGTGAATTAGCACTTTACTGGTGGGTTTCTGCAAGTTAATGGAGGTGGATTAGCAGGTCACTGATTGATTCCTTTTACGAAGTGATTGTCTTTATTATCTGGATCATTCTTGGAACATTGATTTGCATTAGAGTAAGAATGTAAAATAACTACCCTTAACAGGAATGATAGAAAGATGGACAGAATTTTTTGCTCAAAAAAAGATATAAGTTATCTTTTGAAATTTTTGATACTGTGAATTTATTTTCACCTCCAGCTGATTTAGTATTCTCAGTCTGAGATCCCATGATTTGAATGCTTTGATTGTGATCTTTAGACATGGTTTGATGGGATGAATTGTCAGGTCATTGATGGATGCCATGAATTATTAGGGTGAATTAGCAGTTTACTGGTGGATTTATGTGAGTTAGCGGGGGGTGGATTAGCAGTCATTGGTTAATTCATTTTACGAGGTACTTGTCTTTGTTATCTGCATCATGCTTGCATCTGTTCTTTTGTCAATTGGATAGTTTTTATCGTTTTGTGTGTAGATAAGTTGGTCTCTTGAGCCTGAACACTGATTTGCAAATATATTATTAGGGTAAGAAAGTAAAGTTAATACACTTAGGCCCTGTTTGGAATGCGGGAATTTTTCCCGATTCCTGCGGGAATTGAACTGTTTCCTGCAAAATTCCTGCAAAATTCCTGCGAAATTCCTCTGTTCCAAACAGGCCCTTAACAGGAAGATAGACAGAATAGTCCCTTTGTGTCATAACATCATCATGAGAGCATACAGAAGATAGACAAATCGTGTTTACTCAGAAAGATGATATTGTGTTTTCAAAGTGTTAAGCTATATTTCGAAAATGTTAATACTTCGAATTTATTCTCGCCTATAGCTGATTTACCATCCTCAGTTTGTCACAACATCCCATATTTTAGTATAATCAATTAGTGTGTGTGTTGTAAGGGTGGTCCAACCCCGTGACTGAGCCTTACAACTGGCCCAATATGTAATATACCCAATAGTATAGAGGAATGTATCAATGCACTATCACCTTTTATGGGGTCTGTTTGATATGGCTTTGGCTTATGGATTTTGGCTGAAAATTTTGAATTTTAGTTGTTTGCGATAGAGATTATGGAGAGAGACGCTCGCTTACGATTTTAGTTGATACAGATGTTGGACTTTTAGTGTGTACTACAATTAACTTATAAACCCCGTCTTGAGAAAATACTCTGTTTAAAAGTTAGGTACTGTAGCAAAAGCCAAAAGCCGCTTTTAGAAGCTGTTAAAGAACAGGCCTATGATTATTAAAGGGTAGAATGGGAAATTCATATCCTACCCTACTTATGTATACAAACCCCCAAGAGGGGCATAAGGGGGATCCATTCATTTTATCACCAGCTCTTTCTCTCCCTAGTTCTCTTGACTATGTCTCTTATGGAGAAGGGTACCTTGTACCTACCGTTGTAGTTATGCTACAACAGTGTGCTTGATTGATGGTCTTAATGGTCTTCTTGTGCATTTAATAAATGCAATGGGATGAGAATGGCATCAGCTTGGATCACATTTGCACCTATTGCTGTAATGTGTATCCTGTTTGATGATATTCTATTTGGTGTGATATTTTCGCCCATGGATCCAGAAGTATTAATGTTTAGATTATAATATTTTTGCTAACCTTAACTAGTGGTCCTTGACGAATAAAATGATAATTTGCTGTATTTTTGGTTTCATGGATGGAGTATGTTCTAAAATTTAATATTCCTAGTTTATCCTTGCAATTTATTGATATGGTCTCTAAGATATTCTGTCATCGTTGTTATTTTCCTAATTGTTATTTCTTGAGATCTTCTTGTGCAAAAGGTATGGTGAAAATTGTGGCACTTTTGCTGTTACTTTGTGAGAGTGGTCTATATAATAGCAGTAGTGATATTGTGATTATTGTCTGAGGATCATGTTTTAGTATGTCTGTTAATGATTAACCATTTTAATATCCCTCAGCTGTAAGCTATCATCCATGTGTTTCGAATGGTGTTATGCCTGGTAACTAGGTCATTTGTAAATTGTAATAATGGCAAAACAACACTTGCAAAATCTGGACCGGTCTTTTATAAGTTACAAAGAAACTAGTGTGTGCTATAGGAAGAAACTATAACCCATATTCCAGGTTGATCTAGATTAATATGTCACCTTGACTAAACGTGCCGATGTCATGAACCGGGGTAAACGCCACCAAGAAGATAGCCGGATGGAGTCGGCGTGGAACGAGAGGGAGAGAGAGGCTAGGGATTTAGATGGAGAAGACTATGATAATTCTCTGCTTCATTACAATAGCATGCGGTAGCCCTCTTATATAGACGGCTCCCCCTAACAGATGGAATCTAATCCCAATTATATCTCTAACAGATATAGTAACTAATATCATATCTCTAACTATATCTCTAATACAAGGAAACCAATCTCTAACTCAAATAGAAACCAATCTCTAATTCCTAATAATAACCCGACTACTCAAATAGAAACCAATCTCTAATTCCTAATAATAACCCGACTAGGCCTTGGGCCCCCAAGGCCTACACCTCTGACAGCCGAGTTGTAGAAACCAAGGATAAAAATATTGGCGGTAACTGGCCGGATCAGTCCAAAGCCGGTAACTGGCTATACCGATCTGGACCGGTAAAAAGTATCTGTTTGAAAAGGTTTAGATTTTAAATTGAAAATTTGAATTTGAATTGATGAGTAGTAATTTTGGGTGGTAGCCGGTCAAATTCATTTTTTGAGTTTAAATTTGCTAATTGAAATCGTTCGGTAGAAAACCGGTTATCGGTGGTAACCGGCCGGTATTACCACCGATAATCGGTGCTGGCCAGGTCTGGTATTTTTTCTGTAGCTGGTTTTTGAATCCTTGTTAGAATCAGCTAGATTCATTATGTTAAGGAAAAATTGGTTCTATGACATCGAAAGATCTCTAGTTTAGATTTATACCACTAAACTTCCCGGGTACACTTTAATAACACCAAAAGAACCCTCCGTTCCGTTTTTTACTGCTCCGTGCAACTAGAAACTGCTGTCAAGTAGGACCATATCACCCGGGAACGGCTCAGGTGCAGGGGCCCCTGCACTTAGCGCCGTGCAGGGGTGCCCAGCTCCTGACACGTGTCCCTCAAAAAATCAAAAAAATTCCGAAAAATTCAAAAAAATACTTAAAAAATTCTGAAAAATTCTAAAAAAGTATTTTTGTGTATGAAAAGTATTTTTGTGAGTACTTAAGTTTATTTTTGATTTTTTACTTTTATTAAAAAATATTTTTTTAAGTACTTAAAAATACTTTATAATAAAAAGTATTTTACAAAAAGTACTTTTTAGAATTTTTCGGATTTTTAAGTATTTTTTTGAATTTTTCGGAATTTTTTTGATTTTTTGGGGGACACGTGTCAGGAGCTGGGCACCCCTGCACGGCGCTAAGTGCAGGGGCCGCTGCACCTGAGCCGTTCCCATATCACCCTTCCTCTTGTAGGCTGTAGCTTGCTACCTCTCATGAACATTTGCTCTGTTCACGGAGGGGACAAACTGACGATGAAAGTGAGCAGGGCAAGCAAGCCAAAACCCTAGGTCTCGGTGCACTGCCACCACTGGTCCCCCACAAATCCACCACGCTGGTCGGGGTGTCCTACTCTGGTGCTCTCCAGGGACGTGCGGCTGTCTCCCCTGCACCGCCAAGCTCCAGGACGCTCTTGCCTCCCCAGCTTCTTGTGCGCTCTCCCCGCCCAGCTCCAGCGCGGTCCTTGACGGCTTCACCGTGGTGGTCGGCATCCTCCCTCCTCGTGTGTTGGTCCTCTCTGGCACGCACGGTCGTGCTGCGGGCGCGTGTGAGCCCCGTGGCCATGGTACGCTGCAGGGGAGAACAACTATGCCGTGGGTGGAGATTGGTTGTTGCATTGTTCAATTGGGAAGAAGTTGTAAGAGTTTACGCTGTAATTGGTATGCTTGAGTTCTTAAATAGAAGATAATTATGTGAGGCAAGTGTTAAACTTGCAGATTTACAACATCCAGTCATCCAGAGCTTGCACTTGTGCTGCCCGTGGAAGTTTCAATACTTGTCTTGCGCTGGCCATGGAAGTGGCGCAGCTTGCACTGGAGCCGTGGAAGAGTACGGCGAGGAAGCGGACGCAGCAGCTCGGCTAGAGCGGTGGCGCTGGATGCAAGGATGCAAATGGATAAGAATTGGGAGGCAGAAGAACAAGGGTAGCCAACGCAGGCTCTAGCTTGATTCAAGTGGTCAGGCTTGACCAATTTAGGGGCAGAGGGTATTGTATCACCTACTGGTTTTTTGGGGAAAAAAATAAAACAGGAGAAAATAGTAACAGCAATGGACAGACTGGTAAAAAACTGAACTGCGGGTTCTTTCGATGGTATTAAAGTGTACCCAGAAAATTTGGTGGTATAAAACTAAACTTGAGATCTTTCAGTGTTACAGAACCAATTTTTCTTTATACTAAATATAGGGAGGCCAGTTGGTCTTAAGTGTCAAGGTTTTATTGAATCTGAATCTTTCACAGGCCCGGCCCTGGAGGGGGGCGAGCGGGGCGGCCGCCCCGGGCCCCCAAAATCCAGGGGCCCCCATATGATCATATACATAGTATATATACTATGTAGAGTAGAGTATACTAATACTATCCGTCCGTCTATGATCTATTCCCTAATCCCCGGACCGACTTGGCGTTGGCGACTTCTGAACTTCTCGTCTTCTTAATCGTCTAGGGCCGGCCGTAGGGCACTAGGGCGGCGCGCCGCCGCACCGACGCCGGCACCAACCAGGCAACCATCACGCGTCATGCCGCGCCGAGCCCGAGGGTGGCCGTCTGCCTGTCTCACCGCCGACCGCCGCGCTACGTGCCTACGTCGGTACGTCCCCCCGCCCGTCCTTGAGTCCGTCAGGAGACTGTGAGCGGAGTCTCCTCAGATTAATGTTCTCTCTATGACTCTCTCTGCTAATCTGCTAGTGCTATGCGTCAAAGTAATTCGATCTTGGTTAATTTCTGCGTAGAGAAATTCGATCAGCGATCCGCGAGACCACGATCTTGGTGGCCGTTGTCCAGACTCCAGACGTCCAGTTGACGTGAGCATCAGCGATCCGCTTTGCATGCAGCATGCTGCATGCAGCCATGCAGGCGCGCGTATGGCGTACAAGACGACTCACTCAATAGCTAGTAAGGATTCAGGATTCTTTACATTGAGCAGATACTAATTACTACACCCAAACAATGACAATTGTACTACAACCGGTAATGTTAAGATGTTGCGATAGGCCACATGCAAGCCGAGCGGAGCGAGCGATCAGCCGCGGAATTCGGAATTCCCAAACCAGCAGGTCCACATCTATATCACTTTGTCATTACTTCTTGTAGTTTGCATATTAGGAATTTTTTAATCAATAATTAGTGCTTTGTAGTTACTAATTATACTATTGTCTTTAAATTTTCAGTACCATGTCATCTAGAAAATATGCATCCGGCAGTGAAAAAAGAAAAAAGAGGAAACAAATAGATGAGTTGATAGAATCACAGAGGGGATCCATTGACAAATTTTTTTAAAAGTAATACGAGCAGTTCAAGAAATCCTAATATTTCTATTGCTTATCGGATTTTATTTACTATGCCTGTGACTGTGGCATCAGCTGAAAGAAGCTTTTCAAAGTTGAAATTGTTGAAGAATCATTTAAGGTCAACAATGTCTCAAGGGAGGTTAAACGGTTTGGCAACTTTATGTATTGAGAAGAAATTGTTGGATGAGATTGATATCAATACCATCATCAATGACTTCGCATCTAGAAATGTTAGAAGAAATTTTTAAGGTAATATCTATAAACTCTTTGATATGAATTTTTCTTTAATACATAATGCATTTTAAGTGTTTGTTGGTAAAATTATATATATATATATATATGTGTGTGTGTATGTAGATTTATATTTAGATATTTATACTAGGGCCTCTATTTCTAGTTTCGCTCCGGGCCCCTAAAATCTCAGGACCGGCCCTGATCTTTCATCGCTAAGGCCATTGCCCTGGTCTCGGATCACTAGTCAAAACTGCTGACTCTATCTGTGAGTTTGAACTGCTGTGGTAAATTGGCCTAGCTTTTGTTGTTTTTGCGTTATTCATGGTGGGAACTTCTGTAGTTCTGTGGATAAACACAAGTTACTTAGTTCTGGGAGCTTTGGGATTGTTAATTGCCTAGTTGAAAAGGCACATATTAAGTAATAAATTGTACCTTGCCTTTTGTCTTCTTGATCAGTTATTGGGAACTTAGTATACAGTTAGTAAACTTTATAATTGCAATAAATTGTACACGCTGCGTTTTCGCTCTGGACCTGTTTAACCTGTGTGGATTGTTGGCATTATTTACTTATGCTCCTTATTGCCATAAGCCACTCACTGATATGTTTCTTATTCTTGTTAGGTGCGACTGGGTGGGCCGATCGTTGCCCTAGTTCCTTGGATGACTGCAAAGTTATGTACAGAATCGGGTTTCGATGTACCTTATGAAATATGAATTTAACTGTGATAATTCAATGACAGTGGTTGCATCAACTTCTCTGTTCTAAATTAGCATTACTTTGGCAACTAGCATTTGTGTTTTCAGTGTCCAGTGGAGCATCTTTCATTTGGCTGACTGTATGGTCCTGTCTGGCATTCTGGGGTGTTACAGATATATCTATACTACATTGAATCGTGAAACTTTTTACATAACTAGCATTGTAGCCATTTTTTTAAAATTTAGCTCCTAAACATCCGGTTTTGCAAATCTAGTCCTCTGTCACAGCCTCTAGATCTCAGGCCGTAGCTGTGACTCACCGGCGGAAGCGCCTGGCCCTGGCGGCGGCCAAGCCTTCCCGGATTGCGCGCCGCCAGCAGGAAGACCGAACAGGGGAGGAGGTAACTAATAGGAAACTCTTATTTCTTCTTGCTTGCCCCCAACATTGGATGTCAAGCTATATATATAACTGATGGTTTACAAGGAATAGTCCGAACATGACTTGTATCCTGACTCTAATTCTGAAACGGAAATAGAATCCCTAATGGATTCGGATTAACTGAAATAGAATCCCTAAAGGATTCGATTGCCATATAACTGGTGAGGCTAAGCCCTGCGCCGGCGGCTATAGACTATGACATCTCTCCCCTCCTCGCGAAGCAGCTCGTCCTCGAGCTGAAAATCTGGATAAGAATCTTGAAATTGAGCAAGTGGCGTCCAGGAGGCATCCGCCAAAGCCGTGCCGACCCACTGTACTAAAAGTTGTTGCTGTCCATTGCGTCGAGCTGACTTCAGCACCCGCAGGGGCGTAGGTAGAACCCGGCCATGGTGAAGTTGCGGCAAGGGCGACGGAGATGGTGGTGGAATCCCCTGGAACTTTTTCAGCAGTCCCACATGAAAAACATCTGAAGTTTAGCGCCGGGAGGGAGTTCCAAGTGGTATGCAACTGAGCCAATCCGCTCAATGATCTTGTAGGGACCGAAGTACTTTGGTCCAAGCTTAGTAGTGGAGGGTATGCCCATGGAAGCCGCCGGACGATGCAGAAGGCGCAACCAAACCAAATCGCCCACATTAAAGGAAACATCGCGGTGATGTTGATCATAGTATTTCTTAGCATAGGCTTGAGTTGAAGTAGGCGATCCCGGATATCCTGAATGAGTTGATCCCGAGCTAGCAGTGAGACTTCCACGACTTGAACGACGGCCTCACCCTTTTCATAAGTGCGCAGAGAAGGTGGATCCTTGCCATAGACGACTTTGAAAGGAGTCTCACAGAGGGTTGAGTGGAAAGATGTGTTGTAGCAATATTCGGCCCAGGGTAGCCATTCCAACCATTGCCGAGGGCGATCGCCGGTTAAGCACCGCAAATACATGGCGATCACTTTGTTAACGGCTTCAGTATGGCCGTCGGATTGTGGATGATATGCTGAACTAAGGTGGCGGTGAATTCCCGCCAAGCGAAACAAATCCTGCCAAAAGTTGCTTGTGAAGACCTGATCGCGGTCACTGACAATTGATGTCGGGATCCCATGAAGGCGGACGATCTCATCAAAGAAGATGCGGGCGACGGTTGTAGCGGAATACGGGTGGGCTAACGGAATGAAGTGGGCGTACTTCGAGAAGCGATCAATGACGGAGAGGATAACATATTTACAATGGACCCGAGGAAGGCCTTCAATGAAATCCATGGCAATGTAAGACCAAGGTTGCGTCGGTATGTCAAGTGGTTGAAGAAGGCCCGCGGGTTGTAACTGTTCAATCTTATTGCGTTGACAGACGTGACAATTTCTCACGAAGTCCTGAACAATGCGTTTGGCGCCCGGGATGAAGAAGTCTTGGCGCAAACGGCACAATGTCTTTTGAATGCCTTCATGTGCTGCATGTGCTGAAGTGAGAATGTGCTGCAAAGATGGCGAAGATGCTAGCACATAGACCCGAACGGAGTGCAGAATAAGGCCATCCTGTACCGACCAAGGAGCACTCAACTTGCCTGAAGTGATATCGTGCTGCAGCTGTTGCAGTGTCGGGTTGTGGAGGATCTCATGACGCAGTTCGGGAAAGAGTGAGAGAGCCGGTGACGAGATGGCCATTAAGCTGGTCGGAGTGTAGTCACGCCGAGATAAAGCATCAGCCACGGTATTGAGGCGGCCCGGCCGGAATTCAACTGTAAAATCGTAGCCGAAGAGTTTGCTCACCCAATGATGCTGTGGTATTGTGGAGAGATGTTGATCAAGTAAGAATTTCAAACTGTAGTGGTCTGTGCGGATAATGAAAGCACGACCCCAAAGGTATGGTCTCCAATGGTGAACAGCTTGGACCAAACCAAAGGATTACTGCGGGTTGGCGGTCCAAACTGCATGTGGCAGAGCTCCTTAAACTGATCCCAATTGGGCTGTCCGTCGTCTCGTTCCAACTGGAAGTACCATTGCTGTGCGATCCCGGTGAGGTGGTATGCAGCGAGCCATACCTTGTCACCCTCCTCTGTACGCTGACCCCGGAAAAATTGGTCGCATCGGTTTAACTAGGAAAGGGGGTTGTTGGCGCCGTCATATGTGGGAAAATCCAGCCGGCGGTATCTTGGTGCATGGGAATATGAATTGGGCGGCAATTGGTGGCGCGAGCCCATGGAGACTAGTGATGGTGCTGGCGGTTGCTGAAGGAACTGTGGTACCGGCGGTTGCTGAGAGAATTGGGGTATGGGCGGCGGAAGACGAAACATGATGTCGCCTGTTACAGCCGAATAGCCCTGAGTGGGCATCAGTGGTGGTGCATAGCTGGTGGAGGCGGGAAACATCGACGGGTCTGCAGAAGTGGAGATGGGTAGCACGGAGGCGGCGGCAGATGGATTTGGAAGGATCCCGGATGCAGCGAAAGAGGGAACCCTCTCTGATTCGATTGCAACAAGCTTGGAGTTGGTGGCGATGCTTTGGCGGGTCAGATCGGAGACTTTGTCTTGCATCTCCGCCATCTGCGCCTGCAGCGCTTTGAACATGGCGCTCACGGAGGAGGCGTCGTCCCCAGAATCCGAGCCAGGCATCTCTGATACCAAGTTGTCACAGCCTCTAGATCTCAGGCCGTAGCTGTGACTCATCGGCGGAAGCGCCTGGCCCTGGCGGCGGCCAAGCCTTCCCGGATTGCGCGCCGCGAGCAGGAAGACGGAACAGGGGAGGAGGTAACTAATAGGAAACTCTTATTACTTCTTGCTTGCCCCCAACATTGGATGTCAAGCTATATATATGACTGATGGTTTACAAGGAATAGTCCGAACAAAACTTGTATCCTGACTCTAATTCTGAAACGGAAATAGAATCCCTAATGGATTCGGATTAACTGAAATAGAATCCCTAAAGGATTCGATTGCCATATAACCGGTGAGGCTAAGCCCTGCGCCGGCGGCTATAGACTATGACATCCTCTCCGTAGATCTATTGAGCTCGGTAAGTACCTACCAAGCTAAAGGAGCTCCGTAGGTTGCTTGTTAAGCCCCACGTGTGGTAGTAAGCTGGCTGATTGTGGTTGCTTGTATTAGTGTTTTAATTAGTGTTAATTGTATTTAATTAGTACTAATTACAACTAATTAGCCCTAATTATGAGCTTAATTAAGTGCTAATCATTTGCATGATTGTTGTACTTATTTACATAGTATTATCCGTAAGATTTAGTCATACAAGCTATGTTACTTTGGCCATTATAAAACCCCCAATTATTACCTTTTATTTTATCATCCTAAGCTTCTAAGTGTCAAACCTACAATTGCTTTGCAATAACAATATCCGGAGAAGGTTGGTACAGATAATAATAATGTACTTTAAAATATTGGAATTATGGGTAGTTTAAAATATGCATGCACGTGCATCTGAATATTTAGCTAATAGTTCTGCAACAAGTACTAATGATACAATGGTTAAACAAATCTTTATACTAGGATAATGTAGCCTACCTCCTTGACTAGCTACATATACTTTAATCCATTGAATTTGTAACTAGTGCTAGAAAAACAACTTCTATTTACTGATTTGTTCCAACAAGTTACAACCTAGATCAGTTTAGCTCTAGTTCTTGCCCTATTATATCTAGATAGTCCCTATAGGAGAATATACCTTGTATAATGATGGCTTGATCTAGTCTTCTGTATTTTCTACTCGATGTCTCGCTAATATGTGTGTGTTGTGACTCTTAATAATTACAATCTCATAACGATTAGTTTGTTCCCGTAATATTCATGTCATTGACTAACACTATTTTTTTGCTATATACCTTGATGTTTGTTTTGTAGTTTGATCATCGATTAATTAAGCTCATGAGTAATGCTAATTAATTATGATTAGTACTAATTACAAATGATTAACACTAATTAAAATGCTAACACAAGTATGCATAGTCGGTCGGCTTGTTGTAGGGGTCTCGGCAGGTGATTTGCCAAGCCAGGGGAGCTCTGTAACTGAAACACAAACCAAGTTCGGTAGGTCGGAGGGGGCTAGATTTATAAAAATGGACATTCGAGTGCCAAATTTTTTTTTTAAAAAATGTCTACAGTGCGAGTTATGTGAACATTTATGAATTCTAAACTGCTTGGTTTGTGCTTCGGTTGTTGCTTCTTGACACTCGATGTCCTGTTTGGAATGCTATAATTTTACCTGAATCAATAAGATTCGTTTGAAATTCTATCAAGCTGTTAGGGTGGGTTCTTTTCATCTACGGCTTATGGCTATAGCTAATAGCATTTGATCCTAGCGCGAGTGCATATCCGAATGAACCGAATGTCAATAATCCGATATGTCACTTCGAAAAAGCTGCCCAATAAGTTATTTTGAAAAGACGACGAAGAAACTGTTCTATTTATTTATTCAGAAAAAATTATAAGCTAAATACCATAAGCCAAAAAAACCTCACCTATACACTGCTTCATTTGCAAGCATGAGGTATTCTGACAACCGTGGTGGTCGATTTTTGAATTGATTTGCGTTCTGACCGTTCACCTTGTTAGAACATGCCCTTGACAAAGTGCGCTGCCGGAATTACGCAAGAATGCTTGCCAAGGACGCACTCTGCCTCTCTGGTCAACTGGGCATTAAGGCATTAACCCGGTTAAGTGTTAAGACTAGCTGGAAACTGCCAAACCAGCACAAACCAAATAGAGAAAAACAAAATAATATGACCATCGGTGTTTTGAGATTGAAACATGGCTAGCTGAAACACACGGGAGAAACCATCACAAACAGTAGTGAAACAAATTGCCTAAACTCAAAGTAGAGGCGGTAATTGGCACCAAATTTAAGGAGGGAAAAAGTGTATATAATTCTTCGAATTTTGCTCGAAAATCTGTCCAACACTCTCAACTTTTATACTTTGAAACTGTTTATTTGGCTCTTGAACTTTCTAATCCAGTTTACTTGACCCCCTAAGTTGTTTCGTATGGTGTATTCCAGCGTTGCATTATGACTAAGTGGTTTTTGCCAAGTTGGCTGAGTAGCTGGCAAATGCATTTGTTTGGAACTTCACGTGATCACCTGAATGTTGCCCCCATGGCCACCGTGAAAAAGAATAGAGAGGAGGTGGGTGAGAAGGGAGGGCGAGAGACATGAGATGGAGGCGGTCAGGGGGCAACTTTGCTAGCTACTCAGCTAGTCATGATGCCACACTGGCAATACCATCTTGCCAAACTAGCTTATAGGGTTAAGTAAACCAAACGGAAAGTTCAGGAGTTCAAATAACTGATTTCAAAGTTGAAGGTGTTAGACGGACTTTCAAACAAAATCCTGGAGGTTATATAAACTTTTCTCTTAAAGGAATACGTGGTTCGAAATTATCCTCGCCCTAAGTACATGCACACACTGCATACACACTCGAGTATGCCTGGTCATGTTTGTCAGACATATCACAAACTAATCTGCGAGCTAGTCATATGGGATACAAATTGGCCGTGACCATATATGATCTGGTCATAATGAGTTATGAGTTGATCGTGAGTGACTAAGATCTGGTTACAGATCATATTGCATAAGGTTCGTCTAGATTAATATTTGTATATATTTGTAGGTTGATATGTCCTGCTAGGGACCGCTACCGACTAGTGATCGAAAATGTGTTTCCAGATTACAATCAAATGTATATGAACCTACAAGGTTATACACTTAATGGGATAGAACAATAAAACTTTGGATGATAGGCTCCGAGTGAAATACAATCTCTACTCATAGTTGATACGGATCCGATTAGTGGCTTTCCGAGTGGAATACGATCTTCACTCGTCTTGGATATGGATCTAATCAGAGTCTCTATATAAAGGGATGCATGTGCTATGAGTTGTATGCATATGAGACATATCTATCAAAATCCTAGCAGCCACCTGTGAAACATCCTATTGTGCGCGCTAGTGCTAACACACCAGCGCATGGTGTTCTGTCTCCAGACTTGTGAACGTCAATAGATGCGTTGCTGCGACTGTGATGTTGATCGGGACGATCACGAGGAGGGGATAGTTGGCTCGTGAAGATCGACCACTTCAACTACATTGACTGCGCTGCGTTAAATCAGACTGCTTCAATTTTTATTCCGTTGCACTGGACGTTTAGTAATAATGATCTATAATTTTTTATTCGTATAGCTTTCTGATTTATGTGGTAAGAAATTTTAAATTGCACTAGTGTACCCTTCCTGTGACCCCACAATCTTTTCACCGGTGTATCTTACGGCGTCTGTGCTGATTGATGCTGAAAACTTGTGGCTTGTGCTGCTGTATGTGCTATGGATGTTTAGATAGTGACAAACCTCTTCTGTTTGCGGAAGCACCTAAATTTGATGCTGGCACTTATAATGCAGCAATAAGCCTGGAGACAGACAATCTCCTTTTGGTTGGTTGACATTTGAGATCTTGCCAGCCAGCAGATATGAGCAAGCCAAGAGTACCAATTTGATTCACCTGCAAGTTTGGCAGCAGCCAGTCAATAATGACTGCACGTGGCCAAAATGCAGCAGCTAGTTACTATCACAGTTCTGGAGATTATTCAAGGCCGTTGGTAGCTGTCCCAAACGGCGAGGGCCTTCCAGAGTCTGGTGGAGAAATTTGATCAGGCCTTCCCATGTTCTTTTTCCTGCCTATACCTAGGGATCAGGGTTGCACAAGGCTCACCCATTAGAGCTCATGGTCAAACAATGCCGTTACTTGCTTAGAAAACGTTGCCTTATCGGCAAGCATACTGGTAGCGGTAGCAACTCTGGTGGTCCTCTTCATGTGTCTAGTCTCTTTCACATTTCCCTTCTTTGTGGACTGCAGTAGCAGCCTTCTGATGATGTGATGGCAAACGAGATCTTGTTATCACATCAAAGATATCCAGTACCTAACTATCCAATCCAGATAGCCCAAGTGGTTGGTTCTTCAGCATTCCACTTGTTAGTTTAATAATATGTTGAAACTTTCAAAGAATATGGAGCTGCTGCAAGAAACGTGGAGACAAGAAGAATCCATATTAAAATCTGTTCAGTTCTCTTTCTGCGTAGAAACTCTGAACCTTCAGAATAAAACTGTATAAGAAGGGTTCCTTTTGTAATCTTCTCCATGTAAGATGATTTGAAAGGAAGGATTCGGCAATCGGTAGAGATATGGGCAACTGCAGCAGCTTTACTCTTCCGAAATGGTATACGTCTAATCTTGCTAAAAATTGCTTTTCATACTATTCCATTGCACTTCTTGATATATACACTGTGAATTTTGCAGGAGATTAAGTGAGCTGCACAGCAACGACATGGTTTCCATTGATGGGGATGGAACTCATGAAGGCATAAAGACAATTCGGGTTCAGAAAGCTTGTGAATTCACAGCCATCTCTGTGCTTTGCGTCTGCATTATCACGTGGAACATGAATGGCAAGGTGAATGATCTACTTGGTTGCATTCTCCTTGATGATGATTGTGCCATTTGCTTTGGTTTAACATTTGTTCTTGGTGAAGATGTCTGCGGAGGATGTAACAAAGTTGGTGAGCTCCAACAGGAAGTTCGATTTGCTAGTTGTTGGGCTGCAAGAAGCACCCAAATGTGATGTTGCGCAGGTTCTGCAAGAAGCCATGGCTGAGACACACATGTGAGGAACTTACCAGTTTAACTCTTTTTAGTGAACACTCTGAAGGGTTTGTCAGTATTCTAAAATAGTTTGGTGCTTGTCAAATTTTAGTCTGTTATGCCAGAAAACCATGCAGTCTCTTCAGATGTTCCTTTTCGGAGCAAAGAGTTCGGAGAAATACATTAGAGGTGATTCTATATCTCCTTGAGCCTGTTTATACATATAGCCAAATGTTCTTGATGTCAAAAGTATGTTTCTTCTTTGGTCGAATAAAATTTGCTTACTTTCCTAATTTTGGATAGAGATAAATGTGGACAAGCATGCAGTCGGAGGTTGCGGGGGCGTAATTGGGAGAAAGAAAGGAGCTGTGGCCATGTACATCAATTTCAGTGGGATCCGGATGGTATTTGTGTCCTGCCATCTTGCAGGTTGCTCTTCAACTTTCGGTCAATCCACTTTTTTCAGTGTCACTTATGCTACTAAATACATGTCAGTGCACGACAACCTCTTCGGTAATGCTTAACCATCAAAGTGGCAAGTACTAGTATACAACACCAGACAACGTGAGAGCAGAACTACATGGACCATGCTTTTTTTAAACAAGAAACAAGTCAATTTTACCCCCTTTATCATGAGAGTTCAATTTTCGTCCCCTAACTACAAAGCGTACAACAGTCATCCCTCAACTACTAAAACCGCAGAAAATTGCAATTATAGGACAGCAAACAATGCGCTTCGCAATTATAGGACTCCAAACATTGACTTCGTTAAAATGACCCTTGAAACGTTGGCTTCTTGTTTTTCATGACATTTGGTGTATTAAGTCTCTTTTCTCATCTAAATACATGTATTTGTTACCTAAAGTGACCCTTTTGCCGTTGATCCATCGATTCATCTGCCCCACGTCCTTTTAATCTCACAAGGGCAAAAGGGTCACTTTGGGTAACAAATACATGTATTTAGATGAGAAAAGAGACTTAATACACCAAATGTCATGAAAAACAAGAAGCCAACGTTTCAAGGGTCATTTTAACGAAGTCTATGTTTGGAGTCCTATAATTGCGAAGCGCATTGTTTGCTGTCCTATAATTGCAATTTTCTCCTAAAACCGGTGCAACTAATTCCTGGTTTTAAATGACGTGGCATCGTAGTAGGTGTTGAGGAACCATCGATGGCGACCAGTCCGATCAATTTCTCCGCTTATGCAAAAACAAGATCAATCACAGAAGACAGGAATAGTAGATTGAAACACAGAGAGGTAGAGAGAACACCTGTCATTTCTTTATTACTTTCTTTCTGATTACATGTACAAAATTGCCAATACGGCTTCCTATTTAGGTGCTCACTATGGACTAAGACTTTCGGACCAGGTCCAGATTTACTAACAGTAGGCAAGTATATGCTAAATTGGCATCCTAATCTACCCATACCCAGTGCCGCCGCCACACAGCTGATGTGCTCACTCCGTGCCCAGCCTCCGAGCCAGCCGCACGCACCATGTTAATGCATGCCGGATGCCGTCTGGCCTCTTCATTAATGCTTAACCGTCAATCTGGGCAAGTGCTATACAGCTCAGACAGAGTGAAGTAGAATTGTATTAACCATGCATCTAAAAACTACACAAGTTATAACTTATAACCCTTTGCCTAATCGCTTGGATTTAGAGATTTTAGGTGACTTCCGACACAAATCTAGATTTCCTCGATGGCTCGATGTTGATACTGAAAGCAGCACAAATCGAGATTTGGCCATATTGATGATCTATATAGCTGTTGTCAATTTGTCATCAATCAAATGTCATTACCAGTAACTCAACAAGGTCTTATTTAAGTGTAGCTCATGAACGCAAGGTGGAGAAGAGGAACTCAGAATGCCAGCACATTTCGCACTCGCTATTCTCCAAGAATGACATACCGTATACCAAATCTGCCGACGTAACGGTGTGGCTTGGTGATTTGAATTACAGACTACAAGGAATAAGTTCGATACCCGCAAGGAAGATGATTGAGGAGAACCGTCAAAGTGTAAGTGTATGCTTAAATTAGTCATTTCTGCACCAACATAGATGCCTCACATAAAGTTATATACGCATTGTTTCAGAAGCTAAGAGGCAAAGACCAGCTGCTGCAAGAAGCTGAGAAGGGTGAAGTGTTCAGTGGCTACTGTGAAGGGACCTTGTCATTTAAGCCAACATACAAATATAATGTTGGAAGTAGCAACTACGATACAAGTTATAAGGTATCTTGAATTGATACCATTTTAAGATGTGTCAACTTGTAGATATTTTCCTCTCAAAAAGAACTTGTAGATCGATATTGTGAAAATCTAATGTATTGTGCATATTATCTTTGCTTACTCAGATCAGAGTGCCATCTTGGACAGATAGGATATTGTTCAAGGTTGACCATTCATCTGGCTTGGATGCGATCTTAAGTTCATATGAAGCACTTGATTGCGTTAGGAGCTCCGACCACAAGCCTGTGAAAGCCCATCTTTGTCTGAAAGCACATGGCGACAACACATAGATTTTCCAATTGACATAGCAGAAGTATCATTTGAAAGGATTGATTTATTCTCACAACACTCTTGTAAAGGCGTGAAATTGCACAAATTTTACTACTTATTGTCTAAAAAATGATTTTACTAGAGATGTAATTTGATGAGATTAAGTTTATGTCAACTACGGATTCGCGCCATGATGAATTAATAGTTATATGGTGGTGTATCTTCTATGCTAAGCAAGACTAACTGGCCCACATGGTGTGTGCTCGAGATCAGGAAGTTGATGGACGATTTACCTAGACTTTATCATGCATGGCAGCATGGAAGAGGACTGTGGAGTGTGCTGTAAACTACGAGCTCTTGGTATTATTTTTCCTGTTTATTTCCCATTAACCAAAATGTTAGAATAAAATTTTAATAATGCTAAATGCGATTCATGTAAAGCTTGTACCTGCATGTTTCTGCTATTGTTCTTTGCTCTGTCGGTTTGGTGTCAGACTTTTGCAAGTTGTCACCTAGAAAATGCATATACAGTACCTGCAGAAGTGTGGTGTTTACTAAAATATTCTGCAAGTTACAAGGCATGTTACGATGGAATATTGGGTTGAAAAGTGGGGTTGACTTGTGGAGCAAACAATTGCACAATAAGGTTCCAGTCTTGCCTAGTTCTATGATGGTCAAGAAGGTATTGTACTTCGTATCTCAATTGCCCAATGATTTCTTTGCATCGGCTATAAACAAGCATAATTTTCTTATCTAAATGTTTACAAACAACTGGTGATATTTAAGATATCTCATTCGCTTTGGAGATTTAGAAATATCACAATAATCCTTAAATCAGAAAAACAAAAATCCTAGAAATTCTCTTATTAATCAAGAAAAAAAAGGAGAAGATCTACAATACTTATTTTGGTAGGACTAGATTATAATGATGCAGATTAATCATATATAGATATTAGACGGTTTATGTACCGTCTGTAAAGGCCGACTATCACATATGGCTCCGATCAAAATCCGTCTGTGATATGTCGACATCATAGACAGTTCTACGTACCAACTGTCTGTGATAATCGGCATATCACAGACGGTTAGTACATAGAACCGTCTGTGATGTCTAACATACCACAGACGGATTTTGGTTGTAGCCGTTTGTAATAGTAGGGCCTTTACAGATTGTGATAGTTCATTCTATACCTTAAACTTTTCTATTTTTCAGCTAGCCTCATGAAATGCTAGTTATACCCTATGAAAACAAGCAAATACACAAATATCATAGATATATCACACAATACACAGATACATATATATCAATAAAAATAGACAGATATATCACAAAATACACTAATTTACTAATTAATTACAGATGAATTGTGATAATACATCTACAACATGTTTACAAATACCGTAAAAAACATTGTTTGCAAATAATATGAGAGATTTTATCCATCCCCATCTGAGTGAAACTTCCCTTTTTCATGAATGATCTCCGTCATTAAGAAGGTGGCGAGCCATTCTTGAATGTGAGAGAGTTTATTTATATAGAATGTACTTGAATATGTTCGTATCCTGTAACTAGGAAGAGTTATATATATATATATATATATATATATATATATATATATATATATATATATATATATATATATACATACATACATACATACATACATACATACATACATACATACATACATACATACATACATACATACATACATACATACATACATACATACATACATACATACATACATACATACATATATATATATATATATATATATGTTAGTAGGAAATAATTGTTCTATCCCCTTCTTCAACATATTCTGCTCGGTCGCTCTTTTAAAAGTAGATACGCTATTAATATACTCTTCACTCACACAGTTCTCAATATACATGTAGCTTCGGTCCATCTATGCTATGCATGTAATAAATTAGTGTCAAATTAAATTAATACTCCTATAGCTAGTTAACATAATACTTACACATAATTGTCATTCACCGTAACTTATCCATCTAAAGTAGCTAGCTACGTACTATTCATGATGAAGCAATATATATACACATATTTATATGTATGTATGTGTGTGTGTGTGTGTGTATATATATATATATATATATATAATATCAAGTAAGAATATATTGAAGTAGACTAGGAGTAGTGAGATCCATTCTTAAATTGGAGCAAACTAGCAAACTAGATCAAAATCTAGCTATCATCTCTCTTGATTATAATGCATATAATTAAAAATAAATACTAAAGCACACTTCCAAATTTACGGTATGTTTCACCAAACTACCCAAAGCCGGTTGCCTCCTTCAAAGTAGTATAATGCAGGCAGATCTGTCAAGACTAGCCTGGTGAGGTATTTAATTATGCAATGTATCACAGACACTTCCAACCATGAACCGTCTATGATATATAATTATCACGGACAATTTTTATTAAGAACCGCCTATGAATTATCATAGACAGTTTTTAATAAGAATCATCTGTGATAACGAGAGACTTCACAGACGATTCTTTTATTCGAATTATCTGTGATAATTCACACATGGTTCTTAATGAGGATCATATGTGATAATTATGTATTACAGACGGTTCTAGCCATCGCTACTAACATAGACGGTCATGTATGTAATACCATTTATGATAATTGTGACACTGACGGATTTAGGGAATTGTTTATGATGAGGTGTCCAGTATGGCCTTCTCTGTAGTAGTTGAGGTAGTTATTGTTAGAGAGAGGATGCCTGATCGGTTATCAGTGAGAGACGAACATGGGGAACAACTATATGACAGTTGTTGTTAAAGACATAGGGCTAAAACATCGTGTTGTTTTGAGTGGATAAGGCACGTGTTTTATCCATCGCATGGAAGGAATATCCTGAAATCAGGTGCAGGTAAACATTCACAGTCTCTCCGAGGAATCATCTGGTCGGGGCAACACGCACAGTGTTTCTTCGACCAAGGTACGCGGGAGCAACTTTGGAGGTTTACAATCACGGCATCCTTTGGTCTTAATTAAATATTAAAGGTGTATTTATGTATTTATTCAATCCTCATCAGCTAGCCCTTGAATTTTTAAGTGAATTTATGATATGAATTCCTTCCGATTGGATTTTAATTGGGAAAACTACTCTTTTAACAGCAAAAGTAAAGAAGCAGTTCTCATTCACTTTAAATTTGAGAAACTAATTGGGAAATTAAAAGGTTTTATGTTCGTTGGACTTTGCATCAGGTAACCCCCATTTGCAGTTGGAGAGAAATCCTTATAAAACTCCTAGCGTGTTACCCATTGGCTTCACGCTTTTAAAAAAGCCTTTCATCTTCTTCTCCGTGCCAGCGCTCTTCAGCCATAGCTTTGAATCTTTTGATCCCCTTTTGGTTTTCCCACGACTTAGACAAAATTTTAGATCTAATCACTGATTTGCTATTATTTGAGCTTGGATAAAAGAAATTGAAGGCCATGGAGGAGAAATGGATGCTTCCCAATAGGGTTCTAATCCCATGTAGGTCAGCGGTCTAAGAGAATTTTTTAAGCCGGAACAAAGGTGAAATCTCGATCTTTTGGGCATGCATCGAGTGCATATTTTGATTGCCAGCGCACACGTTCCTCCTAGAAGTTTTGGAGTACTATGGAATTGAATTAGTAAATCTAGCCCCCAATTGGATTGCTAATTTGAGCATCTTCATCTACCTCTATAAAGCGTATTTGGGAATTCAACCAAGCTTGGAACTCCTCCAATATTTCTATGAGAGACCATGTGGAGGTCATCCCATGTGTGTGATGAGTAATTGACATCGGTTTAGGAAAGTTGAGTTTGATTTGGTTGGTTCGGACCTTGACGATGCGTGGTGCAATCGGGCTCGGTCGGACTTGGTCAAACCTGGTCAAATTGGTTTGGTCGCATATTATGTTGGCTTGTCAGGTTTGGGCTATCTCATGCTTAATGTGGTTTCATTAATGTATTTATACTTTCATGTATCGAACGGTGCTATTTGATGTGTTTCTTGTTTGTGATGGCTGCAGGACGTCGAGGCGGAGTCGTGGTGAGACACGAGGTGACCGGACTAGGCGCAGGTGGCGCTGAGGTCAGAACGGTCGGGATGTGTCGAAGACGGCGGAGACTCGAGGTGGTTGCGAGGCTTCGACGACAAGATGTAAGATCGAGGAGGCCGACTAGAGGGGGGGTGAATAGGAGGTTTTAAAATTTTCGTCTAATTCTAATTAGCAATTTTAAACTTGATGGAAATAATAGAGCAAGATAACACTAACACCACTAATCAACCTAGTAAGGCTCAAACAAACACTAGCACAAGTAATCGACTAAGAGCAATATCAAAATAGTAGAGAACAACAATTGCTACTTTAACTAAGCAAGCAATCAAGTAATATGAATGAAGAGCGTAGCTTGAATGAAAATGATCACAAGAGAGCAAACCACAATTGACACGATTACTTTTTACCGTGGTGATCGGAGACTTGCCGGTCTCCCCTAGTCCACGTTGAGGTAAGCCCGAACAAATCGGACCGGCTCCACGAATGAGCCTAAACACCTCGGTCACTAGTGGTAGCCCTTTCCCTCTCCGGGTAGGCGAGCTCCGAGCCTTCACAATCCCTCGGGCCTTCTCACAACCTTCTTGAGAAGATCACCGATTTCCCTTCCGCCCAACCGTCCAAGTGCTGGCAAGCACTAAGAGTAACAAATCTTGGGCTTTGCTTGAATGCAAACTAGTGCCAATTGGATTTGCAAATGAGAACTCTAGCACTAAATGCTCAACCACCTCACTTTTGATGTGCAAATGGAGAATTGAGGTGAAATGAATGCTCTAGGGCTTAAGAATTGTGCAATGAGTCTCCAACCTTAGCCCTTGTGCAGTGGTGGGGGTATTTATAGCCTCCACCAACCAAACTAGCCGTTTGACACAATTTCCCGCAAAAATCAGGGTGAGCAGTACTACCGCCCTGCTGGAGCCGGTACTACCGCTCCCAAATCTTGCGTCAGAACGGCTCTGTCAGACGAGCACAGTGACCGTTGGATTTGGCGGCGCGGTACTACCGCCGTTGACATTTGCGGTACTACCGCTCTCCGGTAGTACCGCAAAGTCGGCGCGGTACTACTGCTCTGGCCGACATTCGAAAGGTCCAGAAACTGGCGCTCTCTGGAAAAAACGATCCGCCCTTAGGTCGGACATTCCGGAGGCCGGAAGTACCGCTAGATGGTGCGGTACTACCGCTTACTGCGGTAGTACCGACGTTAAAACGACCGGTACTTCCGTTTCTGCACGACTTCAGTTCGGTGCTCTCTGAAAAAATTGATCCGCTTTGAGGTCGGATCTTCCGGAGGCCGGAAGTACCGCTGAATAGTGCGGTACTACCGCTCACTGCGGTAGTACCGACGTTAAAACGACCGGTACTTCCGTTTCCGCACGACTTCAGTTCGGTGCTCTCTGGAAAAATTGATCCGCTCTGAGGCCGGATCTTCCGCTCGCCGGTAGTACCGGCGTTTTACATAGCGGTACTACCGCTCGTCTAGATAGAGCACAGAAAAGGTATTTAAAGAATTTTAAATGAGTGCATGCTTCTAAACATGATCCAATTGGCACAAGAATTCTGTATTCAAACTACTTGCCAAGATCCCTCTTTATGGTACGGTTATCTACCCTATAATCCGGTCTTCCAACATTCTCCTAAGACCGGTAAAATAAAAGGGTCCTATTCTAAACGTACGTTTGTCTTGAAACAGCTTGAGACTTCTTTTATGTTCTTTTGTTTGCATCTTGTTGCCATCACATGGATTTAACCTTCGCATGCTCATACAAAACATTAGTCCCATATTCATATAAGTTGATTAATTACCAAAACCATTTTTAGGGGCCTAGATGCTTTCAATCTCCCCCTTTTTGGTAATTGATGACAACCCAATATGTGTGAAGTTTAAGAATTTTGAGTATACCACTTTTTAATAAAAAGTTGTATATTCTCTTGTGGCCTTTGAAAGAGTTCTTTTTGCAATATGTTTTGAATGGTCATGAATTGAACTATTTCAATTAAAAACCAGGAAGGGAAGGAGCTCCCCCTAAACATGTGCATGGATAGGAATGACATTCAAACACAATACACAAGGCAAATGTAACATAAAAGCTAAGTGAATATATCAAGATCAAGTATCCAAAGTAGACAAAGTGCATTACATCCAATTCATTACATCCCAAAAGATAAAAGACGATAGTAGAGTCAAGGACACACTTCATCCACACATACTTTCTTCTCCCCCTTTGGCATCAAAAAACAAAAAGGAATCACTCCCGAGGAGGAGAAGGGTCACGACGAGAGCGGGTGCGGCGAGTGAAGTGAATGGGCGGCTGTGAGATAGTCTGCTCCAGAGTTTCAACACGACCGTCTAGAGAAACTAGTCGATCGTCAATGGAGTCCAATCTGGAGGTAATGGCAGAAAGTCCCTCTAGTATGGTGGAGAAAGCCTGGGAGATCGAGGGCTGACCGGGCTCCTGTGGTTGAGCTGCTGGGTCTGCTGCTGGTGCCTGTGCTGCTCCTGCTGCCGCGGAGGAAGATCCTGCTCCCGGATCTGTATGTCGTGCTCTGACATTTGTAGGAATGGGAGCCTCTGGTCGTGGCTTATAAGGCTTGTGAACTCCACCACAACCACCCTGGAACTCCATCTTGGACTTGATTAGGGCCATGATGTAAGGCGCATACTTAATGCGCTTGATCCGATCATTCTTAGAAGATGCTATCTCTCGAATGATCACATCCACTACATCAAACTTTTGACCTCTCATGATGTAATCAATCATGTTCCATGTATGGCCTCTTATAGCGTCGAAGTTGCCGCTCTTAGGAAAGAAGGAGTGGTTGATAATGCCGTTTACTAGACCAGGGAGAGGGAGAAGGGCAATGTTCTTGCCTGGAACAAATCTCTCAGCAGGGTTGTAGTAGATGGATATGGCATGTATGTCAAGAGGTGCCTTGTCATATACCTTTTCAAAAGAGCTCAGCTTTGCCCTAAGAACTAGCTCAAAGTCATGCTTGGTTGCCTCAAACTTCTGGAAGGCTGACATCCATGACATATGCTGAAAGTCTGGAGATACATAAACTGTGGCATAGAACTGTCTTATCATCTCCTCATTGTAGTCACATCCTTTAGCCACGAGCTGGGACAGTCCGACTCTCTGAAATAGCCTGAAAGCTCCATCAAATTTGTCTACAGAGTCAATATAATTCCAATCCACCCACTTATGGTCGGCAAACTGACGGTCCGGACCATATAGCTGATCAAAGATTTGCTCCTGAAAGCGAGTGTGGAACTTGGGATTGACTGAGTTGGATGGTAGCTCAAACTGGTTTCGGTGCCTCAACTTTGCATACTCATCAGCGGAGATCTTCTTGAGATCAATGTCAAGGTTCTCCCTCTCTGTTCGATCCTCCTCGGAAGACTCCATGGGGGAACTGATCTGCTGTTCAGCCTCTGACTCAGACTCCAATGGATCTGCAGGACCCTTCCCTCTGTCCTGAGCTGTCTCGGAGGTAGAAGGAATGGTCGGAATGCCTAACGAGTCCTCGGAGGCGGAGGAGTACCTTCTCCTGCCGGCTCTTCGAGTTCTAGCCATCTAGAAACAAGAGAGGATTGATAAGAAGCAAGGACAAAAGGATCAAACTGGATTAAGCAAAAAAACTTGAAGTGAAATTTGCTTCGCTGTCAGGAAGACCGGTAGTACCGCCGTTCAGGGCCGGTAGTACCGTTGAGCGGTAGTACCGCGCCTGTCGGGCGGTAGTACCGATTCCTGGCAGATTCTAAGGTTTCAACAATGCATCGAGATTTTTGGAGTTTTTCTTGGATGAAATCCTTGAATAACATGTGAATACACTTTAGAACTCCAAATCCAGGCATTTACCCAAGAATCAACTAGCAAAATCATCAACATTTTGAGCTAATCTACAAGTTTGAACTAGGGTATAGCACAAGGATCAAAACAGGAGATTGATCTGAAATACCTCAAGGATTGGAGGAGGTGGATCCTTTGGATATGAGATGACTCGAAGATCCGACGAAATCCCCTCTTGATTTGAAGATCCAAGAGGCGGTTTTGTGAGAGAGTACAGTGGGGAGAGAGAGAAGGAAGAGAAGAGCGGAGCGGGCGGAGGGAAATGCGGACGATCCGCTCACAAGGGAGTGGGCCACCAAGGGAACCCTTGGGCCCGAGCAATTTTTACGCTTAAGTCATAAGCGGTAGTACCGCTAAGCAGGCCGGTAGTACCGCTCACCGGAAGTACCGCGGGAGATAGCGGTAGTTCTGATTATTCTGAACTTTGCTGAATTTGAACTTTAGGACTAGAGAAAATGCAAATGATCCCTAGTTTTGCACTCAAATAAAGTCATTTAGGATCATTATGCACCAATTTAGCTATTGCTATACTTTGAAACTAATTTTTACAAAGTAATCGAATTTTTTTGACCAAAAGAAGGGAAAAATTTAATTTAAATTCCACACAAGAGTATCAAATGAGCAGAAATGCATGAAATGAGATTTCAAGCTACATTTGAGTAGTCTATGACATTTAATTCATTCCTCAATTTGCAAAAACGGCTTTCATCTAGTGGTTTGGTGAAAATGTCCGCTAGTTGATTTTCGGTTCGGATGTGGCTAATTTCAATATCTCCCTTGCTCACATGATCTCTCAAGAAATGGTGGCGTATATCTATATGCTTGGTTCTTGAGTGTTGAACGGGATTGTTGGATATTTTGATAGCACTATCATTATCACACAAAAGAGGCATTTTATCAAATTTAATCCCATAATCCAACAATGTTTGCCTCATCCAAAGCAATTGAGCACAACAACTTCCCGCAGAAATATATTCGGCTTCGGCGGTTGAAAGTGCTTCGGAATTTTGTTTCTTGGATGACCAACACACTAGAGATCTTCCTAGAAATTGGCAACTACCCGAGGTGCTTTTTCTATCCACTTTGCATCCCGCATAATCGGAATCCGAATATCCAATTAATTCAAATTTTGCACCTTTGGGATACCAAAGCCCTATGCTTGAGGAATGCTTTAAATATCTTAGAATCCTCTTTACGGCCACTAAATGGCACTCTTTTGGAGAAGCTTGAAAACGCGCACACATGCATACACTAAACATAATGTCGGGCCTAAATGCGGTAAGATAAAGCAAACTACCAATCATGGATCTATAAAGCTTTAAATCTACCGACTTACCTTCTTCGTTGAGGTCTAGATGCCCGTTTGTTGCCATGAGTGTTTTGATGGGTTTGGCTTCTTCCATTCCGAATCTCTTGAGTAGATCCTTCACATACTTTGTTTGACTTATAAACGTCCCATCTTTAAGTTGTTTGATTTGAAGTCCAAGGAAGTAGCTTAGCTCACCAATCATCGACATCTCGAATTCTCTAGACATCATCTCACCAAATTCTTTGTAAAAATCTTGGTTAGTAGAACCAAATATAATATCATCAACATAGATTTGACATACAAAGAAATCATCTCCAATAATTTTTGTGAATAGAGTTGTATCTACTTTACCAATTTTAAAGCCTTTTGATACAAGAAAGTTACGAAGACGCTCATACCAAGCTCTAGGAGCTTGCTTTAAACCATATAGCGCCTTTGATAATCTATACACATGATTAGAGTATTTAGCATCTTCAAATCCCGGGGGTTGTTCCACATATACTAATTCGGAAATTGTACCATTAAGAAATGCACTTTTGACATCTATTTGAAACAATTTAATGTCAAAGCATGATGCAAAAGCAAGCAAGATTCTAATTGATTCAAGTCTAGCAATGGGCGCAAAAGTCTCATCATAATCTAAGCCCTCGACTTGAGTATAACCTTGAGCTACTAACCTTGCTTTATTTCTTACCACAATTCCGTTCTCATCTTGTTTGTTCCGGAAGACCCATTTTGTGCCAATGACATTGTGCTCCTTGGGTCTTTCCACCAAAGTCCAAACATCGTTTTGAGCAAAGTTATTCAACTCTTCATGCATAGCATTTATCCAATCCGGGTCATCTAGTGCTTCTTCTACACGCTTAGGTTCAAGTGAAGATACAAAGGAATAGTGTTCACAAAATGAAGCTACTCTAGAGCGAGTTTGAACACCCTTACTCACGTCACCCAATATTTGGTCAATTGGATGATCCTTGGCTATTGCATTGTGAATCTTGAAAATATTTTGCGGTTGATCCTTTTCTTCATCTTCTATAACTTGAACATCGTTTGTTGTGGAAGAAAAAGGTGGTTCTACTTGTCTAGATGAGCTTGGTGACGTTGGATCCTCCTTTGGCTTAATGTCTCCGATTTGCATGTTCTCCATTGCCTTGCGAAGACTTTCATCTCCTACATCATCCAAGTTCTCATGCTCTTCTTGAGAGCCGTTAGTTTCATCAAATTGAACATCACATAATTCTTCTACTAAACCCAAATTTTTATTAAAGACCCTATAGGCTTTACTATTTGAGGAATACCCTAAAAGGAAGCCTTCATCACATCGACTTTGAAATTTTGAGAGCCGAACACCTTTTCTTAGAATATAGCATTTGCAACCAAATACTCTAAAGTAAGAGATGTTCGGTCTCCTTCCAACAAGAAGCTCATAGGAAGTCTTTTTCAAGAGTCGATGTAAATAGAGGCGATTTATGGCATGACTTGCGGTGTTAATAGCTTCCGCCCAAAACTTGTCGGAAGTATTATATTCATCAAGCATTGTCCTAGCCATTTCAATTAATGTTCGATTTTTCCTCTCTACAACTCCATTTTGCTCCGGAGTGTAGGTAGTGGAAAGCTCGTGCTTTATTCCAAGTTCATCACAAAAGTCTTCAACTTTTGTATTTTTGAACTCGGAACCATTGTCACTTCTAATTTTCTTTATTTTAAAATCAAATTCATTTTGGGCCCTTTTTGAAAAACTTTTGAAAATCCCAGAGGTTTCACTTTTGTCATTTAGGAAGAAGACCCATGTATATCTAGAGTAATCATCCACAATGACTAAACAATAGCTATTACCTCCAATGCTCTTATAGGTTGTTGGCCCAAACAAATCCATATGTAAGAGCTCTAATGGCCTAGAAGTTGACATGATACTTTTGGAAGGGTGAGAATTAGCGACTTGTTTTCCGGCTTGACAAGCACTACAAAGTCGATCTTTCTCAAACTTCACATCCTTCAAGCCAACCACTAAGTCATGCTTAAAAAGCTTTTTGAGTTGAATCATTCCCACATGACCTAGCCTTCTATGCCACAACCAACCCAAAGAAGTTTTTGCAATTAAACAAGTTTTTAAACAAGATTCATTTGAAGAAAAATCTACCAAATAGAGATTCCCAAATCTAAAGCCTTTGAAGACTAGTTCATTATTATTATCTTTTGAGATTACAACATTTTCTTTTAAGAATGAGCATGTTAAGCCTAGATCACATAATTGAGCAACAGATAGCAAATTGAAATTTAATGTTTCAACTAGTGATACATTAGAAATTGAAAGGTCGTTTGAGATAGCGATTTTACCAAATCCCAATACCTTTCCTTTGCTATTATCTCCAAATGTGATCTTGTCATTGCTTCCATTCTCAAATGTGCTGAACATCTTCCGGTCTCCGGTCATGTGTTGGGTGCAACCGCTATCCAACACCCAATGCCTTCCACCGGTTTTGTAGTTCACCTACAAAATAAAATCAAGTTCTTTTAGGTACCCAAATTTGTTTGGGTCCTTGGAGGTTAGTGACCAAGGTCTTAGGTACCCAAATGGATTTCTTTTTAGCATCCAAAATCGAGGTGCCAATGAAATGAGCAATTACATTTCCATTCTTAGACTTTTTGAGCATATAGCAAGAATCATATAAACCAATGGAATGCATGTTATTCTTAGAACAATCATTTTGAATATGTCCAATACACCGGCATTTTGTGCAATACTTACCATTTTCCTTTACAAACCTTGGAGGCTTATATACCGGCTTCTTACCCTTTTGGGGAACATATCCAAGTCCTTCTTTGTTAAAGGAGCATCTTTGATCACTTAGCAACTTATCAAGGGTTTCCTTTCCCTTGTAAGCCCTCTCTAAACTTTTGTTTAATTTTAACACTTGTTCCTTTAAATTTTTGTTTTCATTTGCAATAACATCATCATGAATAAGATTTAAAATATTTCTAGAATCTACACTTGATGAACAAGGTATGGCAAGTAAATCATCACAACAAGTAGATATGCTAGACTTTGAAATTTCTATACTAGACATTTCATTCAAGATATTGCAAGTAACACCAATGCTAGTACTAGATTTGTGATTTTCTTGGAGAAGCAAATCATGAGCTTCCTTTAGCTCCTCATAAGAGTCTTTGAGAGAGATGTGTTCTCTCTTTAAGACCTTAAACTTTGATTTTTCTTTTCCAAGAAATTCATTCAATTCAACTAACATATTCATCAAGTCATCATATGAAGGCTCATCATCATCAAGCAATTTTACCTTTTCTCCTTTAGCCATAAGGCATGTAGGAGCAGAGAATAGTGATGGAGCCTCCTTGATGGCGATGCCCACGAGCCCTTTCTTCTTGGGAGATTCGTCCTCGCTTGAGTCGGAGTCCGAATACTCCTCTTCGGAGTTCCACTCACCAATATGAGCTTCATTCTTGCCATTCTTGTGAAGCTTCTTGAAGAGCTTCTTCTTGCCGTTGTAGTTCTTCTTCTTTGATGACTTCTCCTTGTCATCCTTCTTTGTTGGACATTGAGAGACAATGTGCCCCTTCTCATCACATTCATAGCAACGAATGTTGCTAAACTTCTTGTTGGAGGAAGAATGCCATTTCTTGGTCTTCTCATGGCTTGTGCTTCGATATGGGCGCCTTCTCATGAATTTCTTCATTCTCCTTACTAGAAGCGCAAATTCTTCTTCGGAGTCCTCCTCATCATCTTCTTCGGATTCTTCACTCATCACCGCTTTAGCCTTGAAGGTGATGATCTTCTTATTCTTGGAAGAAGATTGCTCCAAGAGCTCCTCCTTGTCTTTCTTGTGTAGCTCGTTGGTGATGAGGTTGCCCAACAATTGCGTTGGTGTCATTCTTGCCAACTCTGGTGAGTTGAGGAAGAGAGTCACCAACACTTCATATTTCTCCGGCAAGGCCCTAAGCATCTTTCGAACAATATCAAGATCGGAAAGGTTAGTTCCAAGGCCCTTAAGCTCATTCACAATGTTGTTGAGCCTTGAGTACATCTCATTGATGTCTCATATTTGATCCTAAGCCGATGCAATTTGGCCTCCTTGACCGTGGATGTCCCTTCGTGTATTTCTGAAAGGGTAGTCCAAATAGCATGAGCAGTCTCAAGATTGCTCACTCTATTGAACTCATCCGCGTTCAAAGCTCCAAATAAAGCATTCATAGCTTGGGCGTCTAAATGAGCATTACGCCCGTCTTGGTCCGTTGGGTGATCCGGATCAAGAGCCATAACGTAACCCTCATTTACGACTTTCCAAATTTGAGGACTCATGGCCTTTAAATAAATAGACATCCTAATTTTTCAATATGCATAATTTGAGCCATCAAAGAGAGGTGCCTTTCCTATTGCTATACCCTCGCTAGCCATCCTTTTCTCTCTAGACGGTTAAGTCTAAAATTGAGAGACCAAGCTCTGATACCACTTGTAAGATCGAGGAGGCCGACTAGAGGGGGGGTGAATAGGAGGTTTTAAAATTTTCGTCTAATTCTAATTAGCAATTTTAAACTTGATGGAAATAATAGAGCAAGATAACACTAACACCACTAATCAACCTAGTAAGGCTCAAACAAACACTAGCACAAGTAATCGACTAAGAGCAATATCAAAATAGTAGAGAACAACAATTGCTACTCTAACTAAGCAAGCAATCAAGTAATATGAATGAAGAGCGTAGCTTGAATGAAAATGATCACAAGAGAGCAAACCACAATTGACATGATTACTTTTTACCGTGGTGATCGGAGACTTGCCGGTCTCCCCTAGTCCACGTTGAGGTAAGCCCGAACAAATCGGACCGGCTCCACGAATGAGCCTAAACACCTCGGTCACTAGTGGTAGCCCTTTCCCTCTCCGGGTAGGCGAGCTCCGAGCCTTCACAATCCCTCGGGCCTTCTCACAACCTTCTTGAGAAGATCACCGATTTCCCTTCCGCCCAACCGTCCAAGTGCCGGCAAGCACTAAGAGTAACAAATCTTGGGCTTTGCTTGAATGCAAACTAGTGCCAATTGGATTTGCAAATGAGAACTCTAGCACTAAATGCTCAACCACCTCACTTTTGATGTGCAAAGGGAGAATTGAGGTGAAATGAATGCTCTAGGGCTTAAGAATTGTGCAATGAGTCTCCAACCTTAGCCCTTGTGCAGTGGTGGGGGTATTTATAGCCTCCACCAACCAAACTAGCCGTTTGACACAATTTCCCGCAAAAATCAGGGTGAGCGGTACTACCGCCCTGCTGGAGCCGGTACTACCGCTCCCAAATCTTGCGTCAGAACGGCTCTGTCAGACGAGCACAGTGACCGTTGGATTTGGCGGCGCGGTACTACCGCCGTTGACATTTGCGGTACTACCGCTCTCCGGTAGTACCGCAAAGTCGGCGCGGTACTACCGCTCTGGCCGACATCCGAAAGGTCCAGAAACTGGCGCTCTCTGGAAAAAACGATCCGCCCTTAGGTCGGACATTCCGGAGGCCGAAAGTACCGCTAGATGGTGCGGTACTACCGCTTACTGCGGTAGTACCGACGTTAAAACGACCGGTACTTCCGTTTCCGCACGACTTCAGTTCGGTGCTCTCTGGAAAAATTGATCCGCTTTGAGGTCGGATCTTCCGGAGGCCGGAAGTACCGCTGAATAGTGCGGTACTACCGCTCACTGCGGTAGTACCGACGTTAAAACGACCGGTACTTCCGTTTCCGCACGACTTCAGTTCGGTGCTCTCTGGAAAAATTGATCCGCTCTGAGGCCGGATCTTCCGCTCGCCGGTAGTACCGGCGTTTTACACAGCGGTACTACCGCTCGTCTAGACAGAGCACAGAAAAGGTATTTACAGAATTTTAAATGAGTGCATGCTTCTAAACATGATCCAATTGGCACAAGAATTCTGTATTCAAACTACTTGCCAAGATCCATTTTTATGGTACGGTTATCTACCCTATAATCCGGTCTTCCAACATTCTCCTAAGACCGGTAAAATAAAAGGGTCCTATTCTAAACGTACCTTTGTCTTGAAACAGCTTGAGACTTCTTTTATGTTCTTTTGTTTGCATCTTGTTGCCATCACATGGATTTAACCTTCGCATGCTCATACAAAACATTAGTCCCATATTCATATCAGTTGATTAATTACCAAAACTATTTTTAGGGGCCTAGATGCTTTCACAAGAGACGCGGAAGCTTCCCGGAAGGTGCAGGAGGGGCGAATTGGTAATTTCGCGAGGCTGCACAAGCGGGAGCAGGTTCCGTTGGATTTAGCGGGCGTAATGGGCTGGAGACCCGTTAGCCAAGGGCTATAAATAGGAGTGAGTGGCTGCATGTATCCCATGGCTTTGTGAGAGAGTTAGGGTGTGCTTGAGTCAAAAGAAGCTTTGGGAGGTGGTTTTCACTTTGCTCTTTAGTTGGTAGGAGAGAGCAGGATGTGTCTCCCGTAGCTCCCTTCGTTGTCTCCTCTCCAGGAAGAATGTAGGGTTCTTGTTTACTTGAGTTGAGGGGAGAGGAGAGGATGAGTTGAGTTCCCATGTAATCAACCTTGTCCTAATGTCCATGCGTATCGGGACTCCTCTGTATTTCTCTTGTTCCCATGAATGAAATCTCTGAAGTTACTCTCGTGCTTGCCTGTCTGTTCTTTGTTTCCTCTATTTTGGTGATTTTTGAGTTTTTGCATTTTCTTGTTGTTTCTCGCTGAGAAGGCCCAAAATGGGTTGCTCTATGTTGGGATGATGCCTCAAGATCATTTGATCCATTTTTCCCAAGAGCAAATTGCATTTAATCTCAGATTTAGCTTTTTGAGTTTCTCTGTTCTTCATTTCACTTCTAGGGTTTTGGTGCATTTGGGATTCCCTTCATGAGATGGCATGAAACTTGACATGTTGAGTCCTGAGGCTATTAAGTAGATATCCTCAAAGTTTCATGGCCAAAGTATCAGAGATGAAATGGAAATTTGAGTTTTTGCGCTGCTCTCTGTAATTTTTCAGATTTTGGCTCAAATATGAAATTATTAGTTTTGAGTTGGTTTTCCTTGTTTCCCAAGCATCTCTTGCTATTTAGGATGTTGTTGTGTTTCTCTGGGGTGGAAAGATTGGGAGCTAAATCCTCAACTTCTTAGTTTTTGGAAATCTGAAAATTTGCTTGTGTTTCATATTTTCAGACTGCTCTCGGGTGGCCTGGTACCAGGGGACCAGTCAGACCGGGATCTGATCGCCGGTTAGACCGGCCCCGCAACAGCGGTCAGACCGGCCTCACTGGAGCGGTCTGACCGGCGGCACTGGAGCGGTCTGACCGGCCAGATGCCTGCGGTCTGACCGCCCAGTGCTTTCAGGTCAAGTCCGGCTCTTCTGTGTTTAGTGTTGTCTCCTGGTTTTTCTCTTGGGTTTCAATCTCTTTTCCCCGCTTTGGTTTCTTGAGGTTCCAGAGAGCTTAAGTCCTTCTCTTCATAGCTTGTTGTAGCCATTGGACCGAAATCGCAAGTGCTTTTTGGGGGCAAGCTTTTAATAGTCGACATTCACCCCCCCTCTGTCGCCATTTCGGTCCAACAATTGGTATTAGAGCCGGTTAGCTCTTCTCAATAGATCTTAACCGGTCTCCAGAGCCATGGCAACGGACAAGTACTCGACCAAGCCCCCGGTTTTCGATGGGATTGATTATCCCTTCTGGAAGAGCCGAATGGAGACGTACATCCAGGCTCAGGGGTACGCCATCTGGCGTAAGGTCAAGGTCCGGTTTGTTGTTCCTGCCGATGAGAACATCAATGCTGAAAATATGCATGATGTGGAGGCAAACGCTAAGGCAAGGAACATCATAATCCAGGGCCTGAGTCGTAGCGAGTTTGACCACATATCTCATCTTTAGTCTACCTTCGATATTTGGGAGACTCTCGATGCTTACCATGAGGGCACCACCCAAATAAAGATGGTGCGACAGGACCAGTTCAAGCGAGATTACAACAAGTTTGAAATGCTCGCTGGTGAGTCCCTCGATGAGTGCTTTGCACGTTTTCACAAGATTCTGAGCATCCTCCGAGCGGTCGGTCTCACATACCCCGACTCGGATAACGCTCGACAGATGCTCACTGCTCTCGACTTGCGCGCTTGGGAGATGAAGGTTACCATCAAGGACACCACTGACCTCTCGACTTTGACTCTTGATGCGTTGTACTCACGCCTCAAGACTCACGAGATTGACATTGTCTCTCGTAAGTCGAAGTCGCAGTCGATGGCTTTAGTCACCGATCCCACTTCTGGACCTTCTTCCGAGTCGACTTGCGGATTCTCCCTTGCTGCTCTCTGTGACATAACTGATGATCAGTTAGAGCAGCTTGCAGATGAACAGTTAGTCCTCCTAGCTCGGAGATTTTCCCATGCTTATAAGAGGAGGAGGGACGGAAAGAGAGGAGGACCCGTGATTTGCTTCGAGTGTGGTGGCCCCAACCACATTCGAGAAAACTGCCCCAAGCTGGGGAAGGGCAAAGGCGACTACGGCGGTGTGAGCAAGAACGACTACATCGACAAGAACCACAACAAGAAGCCTCCTGCTCACACCCAAGGCAAGAAGAAGTTCCGTGACCTTGGCAAAGCCAAGAAGCTCTTCCACCGCGTCCTCACCGCCTTCGACGACCTCGACCTCAGCGAGGTGGAAGGGTGGAGCGACGACGATGGAACGGACGAGTAAGACCCCAAGGGCGGCGACGACTTCTCCGGCATGTGCTTCATGGCCCTTGAGGGCGAAGTGAGCGACAGCGAGCTGTACTTCGACTCCGACGAGGTATCCCCCACCTACGACCAGCTTAATGATGCTTTTCTTAAGCTAGGTAGATTCCATGCTAGATCTAGAGTTAGGTGTAGCGAGTTGGAGAAGGAAGTAGAGAGCTTGTCACGGGAGCTTACTTCACTTAGATCTACTCCCTCCCGTGACGAGTGTGATGTATGTACTGCTCTGCTTGGTGACATGGAGAAACTAAGGACCTTGCATGATAGTGTGTCCTCTGAGCTAGACATGATTAAGGTGGAGAATATTAGTCTTCTTGCTGAGATAGAGATGAGTAGGGTAGCGCTTCCTCCATCTACTACTGTTGAGGCTATTTCTTGCACCTCATGTGAGGATAAGGACAATGCGTTTAGAGGTCTTTACACCATGTTGCTTGATCTGCCCGAGACTTGTAAAAATTGCAATAACCTAAAGATGAACCTAAAACTGGCTGATCATAAAATTGCTAAATTACAAGCTTTTCTACTTGAGCCTATTGCTTCATGTGTGAATTGTCCTAAGCTTACTGCTGAGCTTGAAGCTGTCTCCAAACAGTTTGAAGAATTAGTTGATGACAACAACAGATTGGCTCAATTTGCTTCTAAGGACCCTGTTAGCTCACCATGCATTAATTGTAACAAACTAAAATCTGATTTGATTGCATTGGATGAGAAATGTGTGAAGCTGACCAAGGACCTACTAGAGAAGCAACCTTCTGCTTGTAATGTGTGTGCTGCTGAGGGGGAGAAGCCCAAGGGTAAGGTAGAGACGCCTAGCGACGTGAACCAATTGGCTAGCAGTAGGACTGTCCACTCTGAGTCAGCTGTGCATGCACAAGCCATTCGTTCCTCTGCTGTTGGTTCTTCTTCCTCTACTCCCTTACCTTCTGCTACTCCTTCTTCCCCCTGCTCTTCTTGCACCTCTCTCTTTTGGGAGTGTCAGTATCTTATGAACACTCTCGAGAGATTTGTAGGAGGCAAAAAGAAGCTGAATCTTATTCTAGACCAGTCCAAGATTTGCAAATTTAATCAGGTCTAGGATACGATTTCTATGAGGACATGAGGAAGCATCCACCCTGCCGTGCTTAGACCCATAGCCGCAGGTGTGATCGAGATTGAGCCCAGGACCGAGAAAGTCCAATTTAAGTCAGCGAGCTTTGTCCAAGGGATTTCTAACAGCAAGGTGAGTCCACCTGCTGCTTCGGCCTCTCAGAAGGCGAAGCCTCACCGTGGTACTTCTACCTCTCAGAAGGTGAAGTACCATTGCACCTTCTGTCAGAAGGATGGACACTCGATCGAGCGATGCTTCAGGCGCGCCAAGATCGCGCGGAGAGACCGTGCTGAGGCTCTTAGGTGTATTCAGGGTCAGCCCTAGACCGTGAGTGCCCCTAAGACCCACACGAGGTCTAGGACTGTTCAGCTGGATGGGTTTGGGCAGCATCGAGGACTTGGTTTTTCTGAGTTTTCTGGTTTTCGTCCTCATGCTCCCTTTGGTCGTGACTTCCGTCGTCCTGAGGGTAGATCTCGTTTCCCCCGTCGAGATAGCTACTCGCGGCGTGATCAGCATGTTGCTGGTGTCTTGACTCGCACCTCTGTAACAGACAAGCCCAACAACAGCTTCAGGTCTACACATAGACCGTCTGCTTCTTTGAGCAACAGAGAGCGTAGGGTAGTTAGAGGTCAGTCGTGCTTGACTACTTCTGCTGCTCGACGTGTTACTCAGTATTGTGTGCCAAAATCACTCTTAATTTACCCCAGTACTGAGACTTTACTCTCTGTTTGACTCAGGTTCGCCGGGCAGGGAAGGGAAAGGTTTGGCTCGTAGACTCCGGGTGTTCACGACACATGACCGGAGACTCCCGTTGGTTTTCTTCCCTTGCCCGTGCTCCAAGTGATGAGACGATCACCTTCGGAGATGCTTCATTTGGGCGCGTCATCGCCAAAGGTACAGTACGCGTTAATGATTCTTTCATTCTGAAAGATGTTGCCTTGGTTAGTAAACTGCAGTATAATTTGCTTTCTGTTTCTCAGCTTACCGATGAAGGTTTCGAGGTGAGCTTTAAGAAAAACGCTTGCAAAATTCTTAATTCTTCGGGTAGTCTGGTTTGCGGGATTTCTCGTTTTGGGAGGATCTTTCGTGCTGATTTTTCTGAGTCTTCTGGTGATCCTCTCAGGTGTTTAGTTGCTTCTGAGTCCCGTGACCTTTCTTTCTGGCATAGGAGACTTGGTCATATTGGATTTGACCATTTGACCCGAGTAAGCGGCCACGACCTCATTCGTGGTCTGCCGAAGCTCAAGATGGTGAAAGATCTTGTTTGCGCTCCTTGCCGGCACGGCAAGATAGTTGCCGCTTCTCACCCTCCGGTCACAGTGACTATGACCGATGCACCGGGATAGCTGCTCCACATGGACACAGTCAGCAGGAGGGAAGTGGTATGTTCTTATCATGGTCGATAACTTCTCGAGGTACTCTTGGGTGTTTTTCTTAGCCTCGAAGGATGAGATGTTTACACATTTCCGAGGTCTTTTTAGTAGGCTTTCTGTTGAGCTCCCGGGTGCCTTACGAGCAATCCGCAGTGACAATGGCACGGAGATCAAGAATTCCTACTTTGAGAGGTTTTGCGATAAGACAGGGGTAGAGCACCAGTTCTCTTCTCCGCACGTTCCACAGCAGAATGGCGTCGTGGAGAGGAAGAACCGTACCTTGGTCGAGATGGCTAGGACGATGCTAGATGAGTATTCTACACCTAGGAAGTTTTGGGCTGAGGCTATTGCGACCGCGTGCCATGTTTCCAATCGAGTTTTTCTTCGGGCACACTTGCACCGCACTTCTTATGAGTTGAGATACGGGCGAAAGCCCAGCGTCTCTCATTTTCGTGTGTTTGGTTGCAAGTGCTTTATTTAGAAGTCCGGGAACCTAGATAAGTTCGAGTCACGTTCGTGTGATGGGATCTTTCTAGGCTACTCGACTTGTTCGTGGGCTTATAGGATCTGGAACTGCGAGTCTAGTAAAATGGTAGAGACCTGTGAGATGACCTTCGACGAGGCCAGTCCAGGGACTAGGCCCGATGTCTCAGGTTCTTTAGAGCAGTTCGAGCCCATCTTTGTGGATGATGAGGACGATGGACATGAGGGTTGTCTACCCGATCCAGTCCCTCATCCACCCCTTGAGGTGCCTTCTTCCACTGCACCTCGAGGCGATCAGCCCATGCCTTCTGCTTCTTCTAGAGCTAGTGGCTCTGTTCCTACCTCGTCAGCTTATGAGGTAGAGGCCACTTCTTCATCACATCCTGGACCTCCTCGACATATCCAAAAAGACCATCCTTCTGAGCAGATTATTGAAGACCTTTTTGAGCGAGTCACTCGTTCAAAATCTGGCATGTCTCATTTCTATCTCCATTCTGCTTTTGTTGACTCCTTTGAGCCCAAGAATGTTTCTCATGCTCTCTCTGATGAGTCTTGGGTCAATGTCATGCATGAGGAGCTAGAGAATTTCGAGAGAAACAAGGTCTGATCGCTTGTTGAGCCCCCTCGAGGTCACAATATCATTGGGACTAAGTGGGTGTTCAAGAACAAGCAGAGTGAGGATGGGGTTGTCATTCGGAACAAGGCTAGACTGGTAGCTCAGGGCTTCTCCCAGGTTGAGGGTCTAGATTTCGAGGAGACCTTTGCCCCTGTAGCTAGACTTGAGGCCATTAGAATCCTGCTTGCCTTTGCAGCTTCTAAGGGTTTCAAGCTCTACCAGATGGATGTCAAGAGTGCCTTCCTCAATGGCTTTATTGAGGAAGAAGTCTATGTGAGACAGCCTCCAGGTTTCAAGAACCCCAAATACCCAAACCATGTCTTCAAGCTTTCCAAAGCGCTGTATGGACTTAAGCAGGCCCCTAGAGCTTGGTGTGAGAGGATTAAGTCCTACCTGTTGAGTCATGGTTTTGAGATGGGTAAGGTGGATAAGACTTTGTTCATTCGCCGGCATGGCACCAACCTCTTGCTCGTCCAGATTTATGTGGATGACATCATCTTTGGGGGCTCTTCTCATACTCTTGTTTCACAGTTCTCGGATGTCATGAGCACCGAGTTTGAGATAAGTATAATGGGCGAGTTGACCTTCTTCCTTGGCTTCCATATCAAGCAGACTCGGGAGGGTACCTTCTTGCATTAAGGCAAGTACACTCGTGACCTCCTGAGACACTTCGACATGAGTGATGGCAAGCCCGCGTCAACTCCCATGGCGTCCACAGCTTCTCTTGACCCAGATGAGGATGGCGAGCCAATTGATCAGAAGGAGTATCGTAGCATAATTGGCTCCCTCTTGTACCTCATTGCCTCGAGACCAGACATACACTTTGCTGTGTGTCTTTGTGCTCGGTTTCAGGCTTCTCCTCGCGTATCTCACTACCAGGCAGTGAAGCGCATCCTTCGGTACCTTCGAGCTACCATTGACTATGGTATTTGGTACTCTTCCTCGTCCTGTCTTTCCTTGAGAGCCTACTTGGATGCAGACTTTGCTGGCTGTAGGATAGATAGGAAGATACTTCGGGCACCTGCCAATTCATTAGTACTTCTCTTGTTTCCTGGTCCTCGAGGAAGCAGTCCGGTGTTGCATAGTCCATCGCAGAGGCCGAGTACGTTGCTGCAGCCAGTTGCTGTAGTCAGGTGCTTTGGATGGTCTCGACCCTGCGGGACTTTGGGTTGGTTATCGACAGTGTTCCACTCTTTTGTGATAACACTTCTGCGATTAACATTGCTAAGAACCCAGTGCAGCATTCTCGGACCAAGCACATTGATATCCGATATCACTTCCTTTGAGACCATGTAGAGAAGGGTGACATAGTGCTCCAGTTTGTGGAGAGTGATCACCAGTTGGCTGATATCTTTACCAAGCCTTTGGATAGCTCTAGGTGTTCAGCTCTGCAGGGAGAGCTTGGGGTGTTTTGTTCTTATGGACTGTTGTGAGGGGGAGCTTTGTGCTTTACTGCTTTATTATATTGATTATGTTCTTACTCCTTTCTGTTGCATTGCATACGGGTGCATTGGGTTAGTCCTCCTAGCATAGATTAGAGTGCTTCTCCTGTCTAGCTGTTTAGACTTCTTACTCTTATCTTGTGATTCTAGGATGCTGCTTATTAGCTGTTCTCTTCCCACTAGGTTGAGCTCACTCACTTCTTATAGGTTCTAGCGAGGGTTGGGCCACCCTCGGGTAGACAGGGTACGTGTTTGCTCCTTAGTGTTTTAGATGATCAGTTGATAGTCCTAGAGTCATATGGGGTAGATGAGAGTCAGTCTGAGCCATAGTATCCTCTATGTCTTATCTATGCTTTAAGGACTGTCTTTTCTGATTTCTTTCCCAGCTTCTCGTTTTTATGCTTTAGTTCAGGGGGAGTTCATTTGGGAGCTTCTGGAGCTTAATATTGACATAACACAACTTGAACAAAAAGCTGCATCACATGTTGAGGGGGAGCTGGATTTTCTTGCATTTTATTCTGCATTGTAATATAACTACATAGAGCCTTGATTATTATCCTTTCATGACATATTTCCAATACATTACACCTTGCCATGACTTGTGCTTATTTGCTAGATTTATCATGACTTCATATGTGTAGACTAGCTTTTGCCATGATGAGTTAATTAAAAATGCTTAATTTAAGCTAATTCAAGTCATGTTAGCTTTTGAGACTAGTCTCTCTTTAGTTATCTTTTTATGATTCATGCCATGTCAAATAGGTTGAGTTCAGTCTTGAGTCTCTATTGATCTTTAGATCGAGCTATGCTAGTTCTTGATGTTGCATAAGTTAGTACAATCATTTATGAATGCAAAAATATCTCTTTTGTGCGAAAAAACTGATCTCACCAATTCTTTCTCATGAGACTGCTTGCCATTGCACAAGGCATGAACTCAGGGGGAGTTTTGGATGATCAAGATCATCTTCTTAAGCTCAGTGCTTGGAGTGGTCGCATAAGGCTTGAGATCTAGCACATGACAAAACAAAAATTTGGTTGGCAACATTCATGAGATTTCTAAAGAAAAACATGTCAATTATGCTCAATTTGCTAAAATTACAAAGGTTACAAGTACTTAAACAAATGTCTCATTCTTGAACTTGTAGCACTTTAATTTGACTCAATACTAGCTTCTTGATTTCGCTTAGCTTATTGACATAGTTTGCATCATCTTGGATACCTCTAGCTAGACTGTGATCATGAATGACTTGACATGCTAAGAATTTGCACTAAATTTTCAGATTGTGACTTCATTGGTTTAGCTGTCTTATATATATCTTGTCATGATCTAGATAGCATGTTTATGTGTTATGGCTTGATGTAATTCTCATATGGTCATTTTGGATAATCTTTATGGCTCTAACTGCTTAAAATAAACAAACTTCAGCCATTTCATCCATTCTTGTGACCTTGTTCTCTTCCTTGCATCCTTGATGTGTTTATTGCCAAAAGGGGGAGAATAGTGGTAGAAAAAGCCATTTTGGGAGTTTTGAGGAAAACTTGCTCTTTCTTTTGCTCCTTGTGTCGACATGGTCATTAGCTTTAGTTTCTTCCTTTGGACCATGTTTGACTTTCTTTTCAAACTCAACTTCGCGCTTTTTCTGGGTTTGTCAATATACTCATCAAGGGGGAGATTGAGAGACCATGTGGAGGTCATCCCATGTGTGTGATGAGTAATTGACATCGGTTTAGGAAAGTCGAGTTTGATTTGGTTGGTTCGGACCTTGACGATGCGTGGTGCAATCGGGCTCGGTCGGACTTGGTCAAACCTGGTCAAAGTGGTTAGGTCGCATATTTTGTTGGCTTGTTAGGTTTGGGCAATCTCATGCTTAATGTGGTTTCATTAATGTATTTATGCTTTCATGTATTGAACGGTGCTATTTGATGTGTTTCTTGTTTGTGATGGCTGCAGGACGTCGAGGCGGAGTCGTGGCGAGACATGAGGTGACCGGACTAGGCGTAGGTGGCGCTGAGGTAGAACGGTCGGGATGTGTCGAAGATGGCGGAGACACGAGGTGGTTGTGAGGCTTGGACGACAAGAGACACGGAAGCTTCCCGGAAGGTGCAGGAGGGGCGAATTGGTAATTTCGCGAGGCTGCACAAGCGGGAGCAGGTTCCGTTGGATTTAGCGGGCGTAACGGGCTGGAGACCCGTTAGCCAAGGGCTATAAATAGGAGTGAGTGGCTGCATGTATCCCATGGCTTTGTGAGAGAGTTAGGGTGTGCTTGAGTCAAAAGAAGCTTTGGGAGGTGGTTTTCACTTTGCTCTTTAGTTGGTAGGAGAGAGCAGGATGTGTCTCCCGTAGCTCCCTTCGTTGTCTCCTCTCCAGGAAGAATGTAGGGTTCTTGTTTACTTGAGTTGAGGGGAGAGGAGAGGATGAGTTGAGTTCCCATGTAATCAACCTTGTCCTAATGTCCATGCGTATCGGGACTCCTCTGTATTTCTCTTGTTCCCATGAATGAAATCTCTGAAGTTACTCTCGTGCTTGCCTGTCTGTTCTTTGTTTCCTCTCTTTTGGTGATTTTTGAGTTTTTGCATTTTCTTGTTGTTTCTCGCTGAGAAGGCCCAAAATGGGTTGCTCTATGTTGGGATGATGCCTCAAGATCATTTGATCGATTTTTCCCAAGAGCAAATTGCATTTAATCTCAGATTTAGCTTTTTGGGTTTCTCTGTTCTTCATTTCACTTCTAGGGTTTTGGTGCATTTTGGGATTCTCTTCATGAGATGGCATGAAACTTGACATGTTGAGTCCTGAGGCTATTAACTAGATATCCTCAAAGTTTCATGGCCAAAGTATCAGAGATGAAATGGAAATTTGAGTTTTTGCGCTACTCTCTGTAATTTTTTAGATTTTGGCTCAAATATGAAATTATTAGTTTTGAGTTGGTTTCCCTTGTTTCCCAAGCATCTCTTGCTATTTAGGATGTTGTTGTGTTTCTCTGAGGTGGAAAGATTGGGAGCTAAATCCTCAACTTCTTAGTTTTTGGAAATCTGAAAATTTGCCCGTGTTTCAGATTTTCAGACTACTCTCGGGTGGCCTGGTACCAGGGGACCGGTCAGACCGGCCCGGCAACAGCGGTCAGACCGGCCTCACTTGAGCGGTCTGACCGGTGGCACTGGAGCGGTCTGACCGGCCAGATGCCTGCGGTCTGACCGCCCAGTGCTTTTAGGTCAAGTCCGGCTGTTCTGTGTTTAGTGCTGTCTCCTGGTTTTTCTCTTGGGTTTCAACCTCTTTTCCCCGCTTTGGTTTCTTGAGGTTCCAGAGAACTTAAGTCCTTCTCTCCATAGCTTCTTGTAGCCATAGGAGAGGAGGATCGCAAGTAAGTGCTTTTTGGGGGCAAGTTTTTAAAAGTCGCCATTTCAGTCCAACATTCTAAAGGATGACGAAGTTTGAAAAATTAGCAGTGTCGCCCAGAAGTTGCACTTTACATCTCCATGATGGAAAGGTAGGAGAATACATTCAAATGTATTCCAAATCCTCGTGGCCATCATGGAAGAAGCTATGGTTCTACATGACACTGACACTACTGCAGGAAAGGTCATCACAGATGGTTCAAAAATATTATCACAGATGGTCCAAAAATATTATCACAGATGGTTTTATGAGCCGTCTAAGTTTATGGATCAATAATAACATGAGGTCATCACAGACGGCTTTTGAACTGTCTGTGACGCAATTATCACAGATGGTTTCTACTAAAAACCATCTATGGTAGTTGACAATCATATATGGTTTTTAGTACAAACCATCTGTGATATGTGATATATAATAGACGGTTTCAACTAAAAACTGTCTATGTTATTAAACTATCACAGATGGTTTGTAGTTAAAACTGTCGGTTATAAGTTAATAACCACTTGTGATATTCCTTTCTACTCCTAAACCTATTTTTGTTTGTTGGCTAGCCTCAAGAAATGCTAGTCATGCACTCTAAAACAAGCAGATTAACACAATATATATACATCCAATTCACATTCATTCATTTCAGAAACAAGAACATCCATTTCACAAATCAATTAACTGAAATGAATTATCCATCTTTGAACAAATACACATGTATAATTAAGCTTAATCTTATCTCAGTGAAATTCATTCTACATTGTGGAACTCTCCATCTTCTCTTATGACTCTAGACATTAAGAAGTATGCAACTGTCCTCGAATATGTTTGAGGTCAGCCTATTCCAACGCAGTTGTAGGGATGGATGCAACTTGTTGGTAGGAAGATCAATGTCGTGCATACATATATAAATTGATATGTATAAAATAATTATTTCAAGATTGACAAACCTGAGTATCATAGTTCTTTCTGGAATTGACGAGTAGTTGCATGCTGTGGCAAACATAGAATCCATAGGTGTTGCCCCGTGGCTGCTGGTGGCACTACAAAAATAGAATTTGTTAGTTCAAGAGACATTACTACGAAGTGTTATATAGGATTAATATGTACTAGTGAATATCGGGAAATCTAAGTGATGTTGCAGGGCGTCGATCCCTCCCTTAGATTTCAAAACATTAACCTTAGTCATTGGGAAGGAAGGACATAATACAATGGAGTTATCTATGGAGGAAATGTGTTTACCTATCGATTAATTGTTGGACAACTCCATAGTCAGTTCTGTTCCTCCTTAGGGAATCAAGGTATATTACCTTATTCCATTTTGATATAATTATAATTAGAATCTAGTAGAACCTACACAGGTATGTTGTCATGGTCATTAAACCTAAGTTCATGTTGCTTATAATGTATAAATCAACAAGTATAGCTACTAGTATAGCACTTACTCCTGGTTGTACGGTATAAGTGTAAATTCCTTGTTGCGGTAAGCCACTAATGCCATTGTCATGTAATTCTAGATGAAGGATGCATCCTCCTTGATGGTATCCATGGAGATCAAGCATGGGTTGAAGAAACCAAACGGTGATTTCTGTAACCTGGCTTTAGTCACCATGTATCTATATATACACACACACAACAACAATGAGTTATATATGACATTTATCAGTATTACATAAATGTAGATCGTGATTGTACATACTTACAATGTCCAACATTGAATTAGTGAGGCTCCGAGGGCGTCGAGTGTGAAGAGAAAGAATAAGTCCTCGAAGATCACTGTGAAGACACAGTCATGAATATCGTGCTGCAGATGATGTAGTCTAAACTTGACGATGACACCTGAGCGCCATTATTCCTCTGATTTGTTGGCCTATTCCATGTAATATTATGCAATCTTTGGCAAGCCAATCCTAGGGTTAGGAGGTGCTCTTTTGGGATGACCAACGGCTCACCTAGCACAAATTTCTGGGCCAATAGCAAGTAGGGGATCTCATCATCGGTCTTCTTCAGTTTTCCCTTATCGCCTCGGCTGTAGGTCAACTTCACGGTAGTTGATCAAGCACGAGATGTAGATGCACCACGACTTTGCCACGTCTATGCAGGTAGCTCCGGTGACGATAGCCCCGTGGACTTGGCACCGATACAGATAGCTCTTGTGGACTTGGCACCAATGTAAATAGCTTGAGTGGACTTGACACCAGTGTAGATGGCTCTTGTGGACTTGGAACTGGTGCAGATAGCTCTAGTGGACTTAGTATCGGTGCAGGAGCCTCCAGGCAGATGTCCCTCTTGGGTCATTGGATGAATGTTCCAATGGCTTGCCCTAGAGTCATGACCTCGTCATTGGGGGCATCTACAGCGGGACAACATCGAAATTAGCATGAACACCCTTCACACTCACTTTTACAAAACCAACGCCCTAGGCTCGGATGGATATGCCTAGCCCTAAGCAGTGCACAGGGCAATAGAGGTATATCTCACTTGGAGCTTGCACTTCGTAGCCACCTACATAACGATATAAAATTAGCTACTCTAATTGGCTTATCAATGGATCGAGTATTCTAAAGATAATAATTATTACTAGGATGTCATCAATAGGAAATCAGTGATCGCTTTCTGAGGTAAGGTTAGACGTGCAGCTACTTCGATGGTTGGAGGGCTGCCTAGCACAGGAGCGGTGGGGGTTCTTGCTGATTTTTCCTATACCTTTGCATCTTATCTCTGACCAACCTTTGCATCTTATCTCTAATTTATGCCATAATGTCCTATCGTAGCTATGCCTCGCACTCGGTTTTGGCTCTCTTCCTACTTCGGTATGCTTTGGAGTCCTCTGCGAAACCGTATTTCCAAGGAATGTAAATACCAAAGCCTCTCATGCGACCTGGGTGCTCCTTATTTTTGAGGGTTGTGGAGAGTAAATCTTTCTCCCTAACTGCCTAGAATGAGCCTTGGAAAGATTTTACACTTAGCGCATCCAAGTGGTGGGACACTTCCTCGTCTACAGGGTTCCGAAAGGAGATGGCCCCCAACACAATAGATGACCTCGCTCCTATCCAGTTTTGGGCATGCTCATCAGGGATCCTAGCAAATGGCAGAGAGGTCTCCTGTAGGATTGCCTATTCATCCTTCTTCCTCCATTATGGGATTTTACCCGCATACCCAGCCGTGCTAAGTCTATGGGGGTGTATATTTTTTGCCCAAAGGGCCCTATGCACCGCACTTTCACTCCTAAAATTATCTGTTGTCTTCATCGCCACACTCTTGCCATTGCGGTTCCAAGAATGAATACTTGTGGAAGGGCATCAGATCCTTCTCCGCGTATTGCTTGACAAGCAGGTTGTTAAAGTTCTTTCATGCTTTGTATGCCGCTAGCACTGCATGTCGTTTTGTGGAGGCCTTATGTTCTTCCAGAATCTTGAACGAATGAAAAACTTTAGTCACCAGCTCATTTTTCCAATCTTCGGTCATAGTCTTCCACGAATCGAACGTAATCTTAATCCATTCTTGTGCAACTATTCCAACTATTCTCCGGAATGCGAACACTGCTCGACGAAAATTGAGAAGGGTCCTAGACGCATCGACATCTGTGATGGTAAACTGGCCATCGGGCCTTTTTGAAAGTCCTCTTCCTTTTTGGGATTTTCCATAGGATGGTGCATCACACGCATCCGATGACGATGTCAAAGAATGAGCGGATGATATCTTCAAAAGATAATAGAAGTGAGCAATTATTGAGCCAATTCTTGGTGAAATTGGATGACCAAATCAACATATATGTATGTAAATCATCCATGTCATTTAAACAATATATTATGCTCAAAACATGTATAGAATATGTGGGCTATTAAATTCAGAATAACGCTCAGACTTTCACCCAACAGGAAATCAGTGCATATGTGATCACCAGAACTCTAGTTTAGCCAACAAATTGATAAATTTTTAGTATAACAAATAGTACATAAAAGTAGGAATTAAAAATTTGTATAATGCACAAATTAAAAAAGTGTGTTTTTGCTCTCAGGTGAGGAGTTGCACAAATTCTAAACTTGGCCTTCTTTCACTCTTGTCAATATTTCAATGATCACAGTGACAATTCCTCAAAAATTCTGTTAGATTGTCTAGTTGAATATTACCTCAGTGTAGTATCAATGTCAAGAGCATGCAGAATCAACATATTTCGGTAGAAGTTAGAAACAAGTAACAGATATGAGCTACTGCAGAACCAACATATATTCGAACAAGCTAAAGGATAATAGTAAGTAATACTGAGCAGAAAACTAAGGACTAGCTATTGACAAAGCTACCGACTACACTACACAGAAGTATACAACAAGCAAATGAGAATTCAAACTAGCAGAATAATTCTAGATTGTCATTGAGATTTCAATCTTGGCATATTTCCTCATTGAGCAATCAAAAACTCACAATCTATCATGCAATAGTTCTCTGAGTGCCAGCCGGCAATCAGATTTCAGAGATAATGAACAGAGACTAGCACGACTAACTAATGCACAATCAGATCTCACAGAGAAATGAAGAACATAAAGTAAAGCTCACTGTGCGACTCAGGGGAGGCGGCGAGCTCAGGGGAGGCGGCGTGCTTGGGGGAGGAGGAAAGAGCCGACGTAGGAGAGAAGGGTAGCCGAGCTCCGGGAAGGCAACGATGGGCTCGGGGGAGGCAGCGTCGAGCTCGGGGGAGGTGGCATGCTCGGGGGAGGAGGAGGGCACCGGGCTCTAGGGAGGTGGCATGCTCAGGGGAGGAGGAGGGCACCGGGCTCTAGGGAGGTGGCATCGGGCTCGAGGGAGGCGGCGTGCTCGGGGGAGGAGGAGGAGGGCACTAGGTGCGGGGGAGGAGGGCTACCAAAGTCAGAGGAGGTAGCAATGAGCTCAGGGAAGGCGGCGGTGTTAAGTGGGGACTAGGGTGTAGTGTTAGTACAGTGGGGACAAACTCTAGAGCATAATATATATGGGAATAATCATAGACGGTTCCATTTAAGAACCATCTCTGATATTTTTAATTATAGACAGTTCTACATAAAAACCATTTGTAATAATAATATATCACAGATAGTTTTAATTTAGAACCGTATGTGATAGGAAATATCACAGACGGTTTTAAATTAAAACCGTCTATGATGATCATCACATATTCTCATATACATAAATGCAAATTCACACACACACACACACACACACACACACACACACACACACACACACACACACACACACATATATATATATATATATCACATTCTTATATAGATAAATGCAAATTCACATATATATCACATATTCTTATGTACATAAATTCAAATACAGAACATATGACACATAAATATTTTATTCATCATTCCACTTGCTTATTTTCTTTAAAAATTAGCCCTTCATAATGATCGATGTGTATATTGCTAGTTTCGTTACGTTGTTCTTCCTTGACCCTTATGCCGTTTCCGAAAGGAGCCAACTCATCAAATAGATTGTATTCTTCCTCGTCCACTACATTCTCAACTCCGACAATCCTTATTTTTCTATGAAGAACTATGTGGCACTTATTTGTCTAGTCGGTTACATAGAAAACTTGAACAACTTGGTTAGTGAGTACGAATGGTTCATCTTTGTATCCAACACATTTGAGGTCAACGGTAGTGACACCATACTTGTCGACCTTCACCTATGGGCGATGGACCTAATGACTCCGAAACAACGAGATCTTGAAAAGCATGTAGTCGAGCTTCAAATATCCTTTATGAACTCATAGTAGGAGTTCCTCAACAGACTGGTACTGAACGCATCTATGCGGACTTTGGTGTTCTGGTTTGTGCTCTTTACATCCTGAGCATGCGTATAGAATGTGTACCCATTCATGTCATATCCTTGCCATGTCACAATTGTAAATGTTGGCCCTTTTGTCAACCATGTCAGCATATCACTTGACGAGCTCCTAGCGAGTCGCTCATTCAACCATTGGTTGAACCGATTATTGTGTTGTCTCGTGATCCAAACATGCAGCCGCTTTGGATTTTGTTGTCGAAGCACATCCTTGTGCTGGTCGATATATGAGGACACTTCAGTTATGTGTTGCAAGACCATGAAATGGGCTTGAGCATACACATCCATATCTGGAGTGATTGCTTTTCTTTTGATGGTCCCGATACCCTTGAGCCTCCCCTTATGGAGAGATTGAGGCACATCTATCAGTTCGATCTGAGCCATGTAATCGACACAGAACTCAATGATCTCTTCAATTGCATAACCTTCGATGCTGCTGCCATTCGGCCGAAATCAATTCCATACATAGGACTTGAGAATTCTTATGAACCTCTCAAATGGGTACATACTATGTAGGAACATAGGCCCGCATATTTTTATCTCCCACACAATGTGAACAATGAGATGGATCATGATATCGAAAAATGACGGAGGAAAATACATCTCAAGATGACATAGAGTCGTCACCACCTCGTCCTGCAGGGCATCTAGTCCTTTGGGATCGATGACCTTCTGAGTAATTGTGTTAAAGAAATAACACAACCCTATGATTGTCTCTCAGACCTTGATCAACAAATACTTCTAATTGCAATAGGGAGTATCTATGTCATCAACACATGACAATCATGATACTTCAAGCCAATTAACTTCAAATCTTCCATCGAAAACAAGTTTCTTCATGTTGACAGAGTAACCAGATGGAACTTTCACACCATGCAAGCACTGACACAGTTTAGTTCTCTCGGCCTTATATAGAGTGTAAAAAGTAGGGGTAAGGTAAGTTTGCCCTTTATAGGTCTTTATCGGTGCTAACTCAGGCATGATATCCATATCAATCTAGTCAAGCCATGCATGGACACCATGCTTTGTTTTGTCACAAATATTTAGTAAGAGAGCAATCAAGTTGCCACATACATTCTTCTCTATGTGCATGACATCGATGCAGTAGCGAACTTCTAGGTGCTCCCAATAAGATAAGTCCTAAAATATTGATCTCTTCTTCCAGACATTATTCTCGTGGGTCGTCAATTTATGTCTGTTTCTAAGAACAACATCTAAATCCTTAACCATATCATTGACCTCTTTTCAACTTAAATGCCTTGGAGCTAAACTGTCCCCCTTCTCTTCGTTGAATTGTTTCTTCATTCTGCGGTATGGGTGAGCCCTCCGAAGCGAGTGTTTCAGCCACACACTCTCAGTATCATCTAAGCAGTGAGTACAGGCTTTGGTCCCTTTTTTACTCTGGCTCGACAGGTTTGTAAGAGCAGGATAATCATTTATGGTGCAGAACAACAAGAAGTGTAAAGTGAAGTTCTTTCATTTATATGTATCTCATACTTGTACCCCTTCGATCCACAGTGTTTTTAGATCTTCCACCAACGGTGCTAGGTACACATCAATATCATTGCCAGGTTGCTTCGATGCTTAGATAAGTATCGATAGCAAAATATAATTTCACTTCATACACAACCAAAGAGGAAGGTTGTAGATGCAGGCTGCTCATGTAACCGAAAGGATTCATTCCATATGTACTCAATCCAAACCTTATATTCCTTGATTCTGCACTAAAGTCTACAACCTCCTATCGATGTTTCTCCACTGAGTGGAATCAGTAAGGTGTCTTAGCATTCCATCATTCTTACGCTCCTTCGAGTGCCAACACAACAGTTTTGCCTCCTTTGAGTTTGCAAAAAACTGCTTCAAATGAGGAATTATAGGAAGATACCATGCAACCTTAGCAAGAAGTCCGTTCTTCACCTCTATTCCCTCGCCGTCATCTGATTGATTCTTACGCTTGTATCAGGATGCGTTACACACCGGACATATATGCATGTTTGCATACTCTTTACTGTAGAGCATACAGTCGTTCGGACATGCATGTATTCTTTCTACTTTCATTCCCAACAGACAAAGAACCTTCTTGACTTTGCAGGTGGTTTTGGGTAACTTATTTTCTTTTGGAAGCATATTCGCTAAAAGACTTAACAGTACCGTGAAACTCTTGTAGGACCAATCATTGCTTGCCTTCAATTTCAGTAGTTCAAGCACGGCTGACAACCTCGTATATTTTGACTTGCAGCACGTTAACAAATGTTTCTCCAAGTCCTCCATCAAGCCCCAGAATTTAACATACTCTCTCATCACAATTCCTTTCTACACGTGAAGCATCTAATCCAGATTGTCATCATGTAGCCTATTCAAATCGGAACTACAATCGACATCATTCGGCGGCATATCATTGACTACGTCAGCGATGTTATTATTACTACCTTCCTATGTAATCTGTTCTTTACTATGACTGGTCCAACGTGCATACCCCTTTTTGAAACCCATTCGAATCAAGCACGCTTCAATCTGTGTTTGGTTCTTAAACATCTTTAGATTCTGGTAGTCAATGCATGGACAATACATATATTCCACCCCTTATTCAATATATCCTCCCGGCAACTCTTGTAAAAGTAGAAATGTTATTAATGTACTCTTCACTCACATGGTTCTCAGCGTGCATCCATCTTCGGCCCTACGTTACGCATATAACAATTTAGTATTACATATTGAATTAATTAATTAGTACAATTTGTATTTACGATCTAAATTAAGTAGCTATATATAGCAAGAATAATTAATTACATTGAATTAAGTAGAAATATAATATGAATTGACTAAATGCTACACCATACTAGATGTCAATAATCTTCTCTCTACATCAAGGTAGATAGATCTAAACCATCTTTAATTCTCCTTTCACCAAAATCTAGATCTAAATTATAATGCAATTAGGAACAAATTACTAACCATAGGTAGCTAATAACTTAGTGGATCTATAATTACTCTTGCAAAATAGTCCCCTTTCATAGAATGGCCTCAATGCCCCGCCTCAAGCTCAGAACAGTAGCGTAGATCTGGAATTTAAGACATAGGTCGATGGGTCTGTGTGCAATTAATATAGTGGAATTATCACAGATGGTTTTTAATACAAACTATCTATGATAAACTATTTATCATATATGGTTTTTAATACGAACCGTCTGTGAATTATCACAGATGATTCAAAGTAAGAACCATATATGATATTTGATAATATCATAGACGGTTCTTGTTAATAACCATCTATGATACCTTACAGATGATTTTAACCATGAACAGTCTGTGATATTTCACTTCCACAAACACTTTTTAGCTCTGGTAGCAACACAGACGATCTTTAAACTAAAACCGTCTGTAATTATATTTAATACTAATGAAGACAACCTTTTTGTAAGGTAAGGAAGATAACCTTTCTTCTGCCAATCTGATCATTGTCGAGAACTCAAGGTGGAGGTCTTTCTCAAAGGAGGGGAAGATAGGGCAATGGCTCAATGCCAACGTGCACATCAAGGTGAGAGGACTAACTTCATGGAATACAGTGAAAGATGTTTCCATGCACTAAATATGTCCTCTAAGGTCATGTGACCATATCATGCTATGGTGTATGGATGCGGCTAACTTGACTAGAGATTCTTCGAAAGGTAAGCTTCAAAAAAATTCAATTAGTTGAGTTTCATTTTTGTTATTTTTTTTGACCTTAAGGTTTTCCTTGATTTTGTAACCTTATCCCCTGCTGAAGTGAGACGGAGGATCAAAATGATCTGTGCGGAAGAGCCCGACTAGAAGGCAGAAGTACCTATGATCCTGGCCGTAACTTATTCAAGGAGAGAATCAAAAGACTTAATATAGAATGATAACTCTTTCCATTGATTATATATCTTCTGACCAGTGTGTTGTAACATTTTTTATGATGTGTAGATGGTCGGGTCGGAGGGTGGCAAGTTGTCTGAGAGCTTGGGGGATGATCCTTCGAGCCCCAAGAGGTGGTGAAGCATGGGAAAGTCATATAGAGCCTTGGGATTAAACTCTGCTCCATCGACCACTACTCCAACCGTCCAATGACCACGCAAGCTTCTAAGACCAAAGTCCCCTCAGAGGTAGGCTTTTACTATGACTCTAAGAGTTTTTCTTGTAAGTCTACACTTTCCCTTATAAGGAGAACAGAGAAAACACACCGATGGGAGTATATTTTTTGGATGAAGGACTTCGTCGTTGAGCTCACTTTGATCAGTGACAAGGCAAAAGGGAAAGAAGAGCCATTGATTGGAGCCACTACGACTATAGAATCAATGGTGATGCTGAGTTCACCGGTCGTGAGCTCTGAGGCAGTCATGACTGACCAGACTGAGGTTCTAGTGATCGTGACTGATCAGATTGAAGCTCTGGTGGTCATTCCTCAAGTACCGAAGGAAATGACTGCCTCGGTAGTTGAGGGAATTCTAGCCTCCAAGCAAATGGTCAGAGAAGTTACTTTCAACCACTCCATGGAGGATCCGGCTAAGGATAAGCTTATCCAGTCAGAGGACTCAAAGGGTTTGACCAGCCTTACCAATGCATTACTGGTAAAATTGGTCAAAAAGAAGAAAAGAAAAGCAAGCATTTCGGACTATGCTCCAGGATGTTTTAACTTTGAAACAAAAAGGACAAGGTATGTACTAGTAAAAATTCATGTAAATTCATACCTTTGGATTTTTTGGCATTTTGAAGTCCTTACTTATCCCTTTTTTTATCTTCTCTTGAGAGACCATGTGGTTATGACCCCATGTTTGTGATGAGTAATTGACGCGTGTTCTGGATAGCTTGAGTTTGATTTGAGTGGTTCGAGCCGAGTTATCGCGTGATGCGTTTTGTTTCGGTCAGACTTGGTCAAACCTGGTCGAACATGTTTAGGAGGGCTTATACTGTGATTCGACATATTTGGGCTTTATCATGTTATTGTATGGTTACAATATTTCGAGCGGTGCTATGTGATTTATTTCTTGTCTGTGATGGCTGCAGGACGTCGAGGTGGAGTCGTGGCGAGGCACGGGATGACCGGACTAGGCGCGGGCGGTGCCGAGGTCAGAACGGTCGAGGTGTGCCGAAGACGGCAAGGACTCGAGGTGGCTGCGTGGCTTGGAGGGCAAGGAATGAGGAAGCGTCCTGGAAGGTGCGCGAGGGGCGTTTTGGTGAATATGTAAAGCTGCACTAAAGGAAGTGGATTATGGATAAAGTGCCATGAGTGGTTGAGAGCTAATGGGTAAAGTGGCTTGTGAACCCATTAGTGGAGGCTATAAATAGAGAGGTGCTCTCTAGTGCTATGTGCAGATTTTTGGAGAGATGTCTTGAGAGAGTGGGTGTAAGAGTTTATTTGGTTCTCACCATGTGATAGGAACGGGGTCCCGATCTTCCAACAGGTTCTGGATATGTTCGATTTGGTGGAGGCGCGACACAAATCGATCCGGCTTCCGAACAACACGTTCCGAACCCTGCAATCGCAGCACCACGTCTTCTCAGGTTATCAACCATGCGCAGCCTGGTTGACCTCGCCAAGAAGGCTAATCCTCGCCTGCGAATCGAAGAACACAAGCAAGAACACAACTGAATTGCAGATGTATTGATTTAGCACTCGAAAGTTGGGGTCTCACAAACCGATGAACGACGAAACTGTTCAAAAACAGATTAATCTAAGCAAAACCCAAACCCTAATGGTGGGGGTGGTGGCTGGATATAAAGGAGTGAGGGGCGTGCAAAACCCCTGGATGCGCCCTAATGGGCTCCAACAGATACAAAGCCGAACGGCCCAAAATACGGTGACGCAGCACCCTGATAGATTCTGAATGCCCACTTGTTTCGACAATTTCTGTTGACTCCGAAGGAATTTTGACATGGGACCAGAGCCATTGGAAAGCTTGTCTTCTCAACTTTCCATCCATATGTAGAACGTCCCACACGGAGCCTGGATGCGATCTGGGCGTCCATTTTAGTGCGGCCTGGTCCTGGACTCCGAATTGGATTCGAAGTCGGCTTGAGTTGGCCCTCCAACATGATTCGACCGCCCTTGCTGGACTTGTGCGTCTCGTAGTCCTTCTCCAAGTACTTCCAGGTCCTCTCCATGGTTCCTAATCATAATTAAATCATTAGGTAGCAATCGATTCTCAAATGAACAAAAAGAAGTATTTAGGAACGAGCTCACCAGTAAATTCAATTGTCGGGCGCGATGTCAAGTGGAGTAGTGTTGTGTGTATCCGAAGAAGTGATGTCCTCATCACCATGCAATGAAATGAGCATGGAAAATGAGAGCAGATTTTAGAGAGAGTGAGATGTCTTGAGAGAGTGTATGTGTGTGTTTGTCTCGAGTTCTTGTTATTCAAGCATGTATGGGGACTTAGTTTGTGTGAGTTTGAGAGAGAGATAAGCTGAGAACAACTCCGAGTAATCATTCATCTCTCGGTATCAATTTATATTCCTTTTGTCTGAAGATGAGTTAGTTTTTCAGTTCTTGTTCTTTTATGTTTACTTCTTCTTCCTGTTTCTCTGTGTTTGATTGAAGTTCTTGTTTTATTAGCTCTTGGTTGATGTTTCTTGCTTGAGGAAGCTCAGTACTAGTTCTTCTCTGAATGTGGAAAAGTTTCACGGTCAAGTGATCATTTCATTCCCAGAGAGCAAAGTGATAAATCGATTAGTACTTCCAGTCTAAATTCCTGCAGTTCATTGCGTCTTTATTTGTGTTTGGCCTTCCTGATTTCTAGCTTGCACTAAAAGACGATTGGTTTTTTTTGTCTTTTGTGATGTTGTGTTAGTTTGGCTGCAGCATTTCTAGCTTGCACTAAAAGACGATTGGCCTTTTTGTCTTTTGTGTTGTTGTGTTAGTTCGGCTGCAGCATTTCTAGCTCTTCAGTCTTTTGAGTTCGATTTCTCTTGCCGATTGCTGTTTTTGGACAGTAGCCTCCCTTTTTCTTTTTCAGTCTCTTTTTGCTTTAATCTGTTCATCTAGCAGTCTTTTGTCCAACATATTGTTCTGCTGATTAGCCCTTTTTGTTTGCAATTAGATCGGAGGTTTACTAGCAGTAAAAATTAGATTGCTGTTTTTGGGTGTAAACTCATGATCGAATGTTAATTTTTAGCTTTCACAAGACTGCAGTAAATCAAAGTTGGTTTCTCTGAAATCTGAATTTTTTGTGGCCTAAGAAAATTCACAGTCAATCATCTGTTGTCAAGTTTCTTGAATTTCATTTTCTCTGTATTGCTCTCTTTCTTTATCTTCAGCTTCTCTCCTGTTGGATTTCAGCTAGCTTCTTATTCATCTTTCTTTTTGGTAATTTTGAGTTACTATCTCAAGTTGGCTTAGATCTTCAGTGAGTATAGATGATCCTTCTTCATAGCTAACATAGCTATCGGAGAATTGAAAAATCGTGCGAATACTCAGGCTAATTTTTAAGAGGCTCCATTCACCCCCCTCTATCGCCGTTTCTGATCCAACATCTTTCTTTGTAGCATCTCTAGTACTCCAAACAGTTCTGATCCAAGTACTCCTTGTGAGGAGACTCCTAAGGAGGGAGTAGTCAAGGTAGCCTCTGAGTGGATAGAGGAATCAATAGCTGCTGCTATTACTTGGGATTCTTTGGCTGCTCTGACCACATCCAGGGATGTGGAGACAGAAGAGAAGTCTCGGCTGGACCTGATTGCCATTGGTAAACAAGTGGTTGAAGAGGAGGGAGCAGATTTGCTTCCTCCTTTCTTTGGAGGGCCTAAGGTGGAGAGCTCTTCCTTAGTTAGGAAGTCTCCACACCCAAGGGACATCCCTGGCCGGCTTCAAATCTTCAACAACAAGAGACTTGAGAAGCTTTGGTGGATGAGGATCTCGGACTGTCAGTTGAGGATAGGTCTTGAGGTGTTATATTCTGCATATGCTGATAAAGTAGTCCATGTAAGTTCTCTAGACCACTCTTAGGATGCTTGTTTGGAGTTTTTTAAAAACTTTTCTAAGTTTCTTTTTCTCCTCTTTTCTTTTCTAGCACATGGTGGAAAGTGTCGCTCTAGTCAGAGAGATGGCCAAACGAACATTAGCCTTAAAGAGAGAGAAAGGACTACTCTCTGGCGAGAGGCTGATGATTGGTATTGATATTTCTTTTCATTACCTTCTGGCTGTGGGTTTTTATACTTAACCTCTTCTCATATGTCAACAGGTCAGGGAGCACTGTTAAGGTACTCGAAGAAACTCTCAAGGAGAGGGTGCTATTTGGGTCAACTGTGATAGAGAACGAGAAGCTCCTGAAAAATCTTGAGGAAAAGAGTCTGCAACTGAGAAATAAGTACTTTTCTTCTCATTCTTGTTGCTTCCTTGTCTTTTCTTCTTCTCACTTCTATCTTTTTGCTGTGGTCAACAGACCTAGAAGACTATGAAGCAGAGGCAAAGTAGAAGGGTGTTGTCATCCTCAAGTTTGAGGAGATGCTTAAGGCCAAGGACTAAGTTCAAAGACAACGCCCTTCAACATAAAGAAGCAGTTGAAGTGCTCGAGAAGAAGAACCAAGCTAACTGATCAAAAACCCGACAAGTCCTACTTTGGTTATAGGTTGTTTATGTCTAACTTTGGAATTTTTTTGGCAAAGGGCAAGCTCTCAAAGTCAAAGAACTAGAGAAATCTCTTGGTTATTGAGGAGGTGAGAAGAAGGAAAATGAATGAGCACTTTTAGATAAGATCCTTGTCTTCAATGGCTGCTTTTTGAGATGGGCAAGACCAATGAATGATTTTGACTAGACTTAGGTATTATTTCCAAAATTTATATAGTACAAATTGTGATTAGGTAAAACTATGACATAAACCTATTGATAGGAAGAATAAGAAAAGCTATGCAACAATGCATGCAAGAATGATAAGTTCTTTTATTTGTAACTTTTATTTGAACTAGTCATAAGATTGCTAAGAACTAAAGACATGAACAATACTTTTCAAAATGTATTCATGCTCGAGTTTCAACTGGTAGCAAAGATCATAAAAAAAGACCATCGCTAGGAAACTCCTTCTAGTGGGCAGGACCTGTATGCAAAGAGGAGAGAATTTGAGGAGGTTTTTTCATGTCTTGACCAGGTTTAGACAAGAGAAGAATAGAATGCCAAAGTGGAAAAAGAAAGCTTTAAAGCCCTAGAGCATTTAAATAACTATGTTAGTTGTCTGCGTGATTCCTCTTTTCCTTGTATTTTTTTTGAAGAAAGTATGCAGATTATCATAAGGACTATCTTTGTTAAGGTCATTATAGGAATCCGCATGGCATTTGACAAAAACATCAAAGCCAATAAAGTAAAAGACAACCCTTAGAAAAGGTTTGGAGGAAAATCTCTCTAAGTAGCTTAGACAACAATAGTATGTGACCAAATTTGGGATAATGAAGTACAAATAAAAATACTCATCGAAAAAGATAGAAAATAATACAACTTTACTGAAATATTGAAATACAAAGTTGTACATTACACATAAAACTTACGCAATTGATCAATGTTCCATGAATTAGACATAACACACCCAGCTGACATTGCTAGTCATACTGAGCTTGGTCTAGTGACTTCGAACACAGTGTAAAGACTTTCCTATTTAGGTGAAAGTTTGTTGCAATTTGCTTGGCTCTGAATTTTCCTGAGAACCAGATCACCCACAGTTAGGCTGCGAGGCTGTACTTTATGACTGTGGTACCTTCATATGGCTTGTTGGTAGACTGTCGATCATATGAAGGTTGTGTTTCATCATTCTTCAAGGAAATTGATATCATCAATCGATTATTAGGCTTGATCATTATCGTTATATGATTAATCCAAGTAGAGCCAATCTTTAGTTTCAAAGAAAGCATGTCTTTTACATCATAAATTAAAAAGAAGGGTGCTACACTAGTCGCACGACTAATCGTAGTCCGAACAACCCATGATACATAGGGGAGTTCTTGAACCTAAGCTCCTAACCATTGTATTAACTAGTCAAACACTTGGCATTTGATCCCTTGTATTAGTATGCCATTGGCTCTTTTTACTGCCCTATTACTCTGTGGATGAGCCACTAAGGTGTAACATAATTTGATACTTAGGTTCTCAAAGAATTCCTGGAAATCTCCGCTTGAAAACTGGGTACCATTATCTGTGATTATACGAATTGGAACACCAAACCACGTAATCACATTTTTTTGTGATGAATTTCTTGGTAGCTGCAGTTGGTATTTTAACAATGTCTCAGCTTCTATCCATTTTATGAATGTATCAATCATTATAAAAAGGAATTAAAAACCCTCCGGGTGTTCTTAGGAGAGGTCCCAGAATATCTAGGCTCCAGGTTGCGAAAGACCTAGAAAGTGGTATTGTTTACAAAGCTTGTGCAGGTTGATGTACTTGTCAGCTATGAATCTGACATTATACACACTTTTTCACAAGGTCTTTTGCATCATGAAGTGTGGTTGGCCAATAGTACCCTTGTTGAAAGGCTTTACAGATCAGAGTTCTGTAGGAATGATGTGCTCCATAGACTCCTCTATGTATGTCAGATAGTAATTTCAAACCATCCTTTTGAGATATACATCTGATCAACACTTTGTGAGTTTCTTGTTTATAGAAGTTACATTCGATCAAAGAGTATGATTTGGATTTTTGAGCTGTATGATTAGCCTCTACGTCATCTTCAGGAAGTGTGCCATGCTAAAAATATTCATAGATTGATGTGATCCAATCATTGTTGGGGTCGATCTAAGTGATCGCCAATGGAGCATCTTCGGAATGCTTGACTACCGAGGGTTTATCGAGTTGCTCGAGAAAAACTCCGAGTGAGATGGGTGATCTTGAGGAAGCCATCTGTGTCAATTAGTCTCCTAGAAAGTTTTCCTTTCTAGGAATATGTTGGATCTTAAAATTGAAGAAATGCCTTTGAAGTTTCCTTACTTTCGCTAGATAAGATGACATCAGAGTACTCGAGTATTGATACTCTTTTTCTCTTGATTCACTATTAGTTGAGATTAACCTTTTACTAATAATCTGCAAATTTTGAGTGCTTTGGCTGCTCGGGACCCTACCAGTAAATCTTCATATTCTGCTACATTATTTGTAGCAAAGAAGTGTCACATCCCAAAATTTTGCTTTTTGGAAAAAATTAAATTCAAGTTAATTATTTTAAGGTAATTGGAAATTTATTTGGCTTTTCTGAATTTCTGGAATTTAAAACCTATTTTTAATATTTAAAATTAATTTAAAGTATAAAAATTAAATACCATCAATAGCTGGAAATAATTTTACTTAGTCCAAAATGTGTCCAGGAGCTTCTGTGAATTTTTCTGGAATTTTTGGAGGTATTTTCATATTTTTCTGAGGCCTAAATAATTACTTAGCATTTTCTGGAAATATAAAATCAAAATCGAAAATAAAAACTCATCCCCTCCCTCCAGCCGACGCGTGGACGGCCCAGGACCGCCCACGTCGCCGCTCGGCCAAATCCAGGCCACCCCTCCCCTTCCCTCGCTGCCTAGCGGGCCCGGCCCGTCAGCCTCGGCCCCGCCTTCCCCTCCTCCTCGCCCGACGCGTGGACGGCTCGGATGAGCCGCGTCTTCGCGCCCGGCCTCAATCCACCGCTCCCTCCCACTTAAGCGCGCCCGCCGCCCGATCTGCATCGGAGTTACGTGGCCGCCATCCGCACCACGCGCCCCGCTCTCGCTGACTGCGGGCCCCGCTGGTCAGTTCCGTCGTCTCCGCGCGGACGCCGGACTCCTCTTCCCTTTCTCTCTCTCCCGAAGAATCCGGCGACCGAATCCCGCTCGAACTCGGCCTCTTTCTTCGAATTGAACGCGGATTCGAACTACCGGGGGGATAAGCGTCTTATCCCCTAAAAGCCCGGAGCTCCGCGTTGCCTCCGACGGCTTATCCCCAAATTTGAATCAGCCTCGGCCGTCGACTTCGGCGAGGAATTCCCGCTGCCTCACCCCTCCCCGAGCCCTATAAATAGCCCCTCGGCCTTCGCCTCTCCCCGCACCACCTCCCAGCACCCTCCACCTCTTCTCCGGAGCCCTGAGACGCCCCGCAGCCGAGCTTCTCTCTCCGCGAGCCCCGCCCAACTCCGACGAGCTCTCCCCGCCGCCTCAGACCTCCCCGGAGCCCGTAGCCGCCACCTGCAGATTCTCCGAGCATCGGCGGATCTCCTGGGCACCTCGGCCACCTCTTCCCGTCGCCGGAGCGTCGTCGCACCGGAGCACCCGAGCTGCCTCCGCTGCTCCCTCGCCGCCGGCCGTCTTCGTTCATCCCCGGACCTCACCAACTCCTCCAACCAAACCCCCTTCGCACGCAGATTACAATCTACGCACCGCCTGAACCTCTCCGGCCCATCCTCGCCGCCGGCGCCGTCGCCTCCGACCATCGCTGCCCGGGCCACCCGAAGGTATCCCTCAAAGGGATTTGCTGCCCTTTATGGGTAGGCAAAGCCTCCCCCTCCCCTCTGGTTAGCAGCGCGCGATTTCAACTCCCCGGTGCGCGTTCGAGCCTTCGGCTCCGCGCGCTGGGTTGAGTTTTTCGTTTATTTTCCGCGCTGACAAGTGGGTCCCACCGTCAGCGGCAGCCGTCTGTGCGGGCCATTGCCGCCTGGGTCCCATCTGTCTGCGCCAGCCTCTGACAAGTGGGTCCAGATCCCAGTGGGTCCCACCTGTCAGTGACCAAGGCAGATGAGGTCACTGGCAGAGGGGTCCCACATGTCAGTGACCGCAGAGGGTCTACTGGTCAGTGGGTCCCACCTGTCAGATTCTCGGAATAAAATAAAAGATTAAAAATTAAATATCCCAGTGGGTCCCACCTGTCAGAAATTTTCGAATTTCTGGATTTATTCAAACTGAGAATTTCAAATGATCATAACTTTCTCGTTTTAACTCCAATTTCAGCCATTCAAATTTCTAAATTCATATAAAATCATGATCTACCCAAATATGGCCTCTTTTGAATTTTTGGATTTTATTTGAATTTTGTTTGTAATTATTTGTTTGGTTTGCTTCGTTTCTATCGCGTAGATTCCAACGTTGTCGACGATCACTCCACCCAACAGCAAGAAGACCCAGAGAATCTGCAAGAAGGCAAGTCTCCTTTGATCATCTTGAACCCATGATTTGAAATGTTTTCAAACTATTTTAAATTATGTGCATTGCTATTTACATAAAATATTAGTTCAAATCTCTAGGAACTAGTTATTCCAACTTGCTATGCCCTCCATTGAAGTTGAATGCCATGTACTCTTGTCACCATAGAATTTCCTTTGTCTCATTAATGAGAGTATTATAATTACTTGTTGATATTAGAGTGGTAGTACGATGCTTAGCCATGCTAATGAATATTTCTTAAATCTTGAAAATGGGAAACTAATATTTATTATTGAACCCTTGTGTTTGTAAATGTAGTGGTAATTGGAGTTGCCACTGATCTTTTAAAATAAAATAAAATGTCAAAGTTGATTTAGATTAGGGTGGATGGTTGGTTTGGCTTGGTGCAGTTAGCACGAGATCTTGTTAAGTGTATGTTCCACCCTAGTCAATTAAGGACCGACGCTTGTGTTTGTCCAGACTGAGCATTAACCGTACAACCACAAGTCTATATGGGTACGACCTAGCTGACTAACTTATGATAGTCTAGTTTAGGTGCCACCAGTGGAAAGTGGGTGCCAGAGATGGACTGGTTATCCACAGTGAGGGACAGGGATTTACTGTACTCATATGGCGCAAGAGGGGGCTTCGGTTCGGGCAGTTAGCCTACCTGCGGTGAAACCTCAGCGGGTGGTATCTAGCTAGATTAGAGTAAGGTAAAGGCTTTGTGATATTTTATCTGGGTCTCATGCCAAAGGAAGCGTGTTGACTTTTAGGATAATTTATCTCTTGTGGGTAAAGTTGTACAACTTCTGCAGAGTGTAAAACTATTTGAATAGCCGTGCCCACGGTCAAGGGCGGGCAAGGAATGCATTCACATGGTAGATTTCTGGTTTTGGTTTTAAAAATCAAGAATTTGTGTTCCGAGAGTGGAGGGAACTCTTGGAAGGGTATCCTGGCGGTTGGAGCCAGAGAGGGTGAATGGAACCCGAAACTTTAAAATTTGTTATCTAGTGTTGGTGGATGGAACCTTCACTATTAAGTTAATGTAGTTCTGTTAAAACATTTATTTGATTAACTTGATGCCTTTGAATTTGATTAATGGTAATTTAAAATGTTGCTTTGTGCTAAAAGAGCCATATAGCCTTCCTTTGTCAAGCCTTGTATCTATGCATTTTTCCCAAGACTTGCGGAGTACTTTATGTACTCACATGCTACACTCAAAAACAAATCTCAGAGGAAGTTGAAGCTCAAGAAGGTGACTACGACTACTGCTTCGCGTGTGGCTGCGATGGATTCTTCCCGGAGAACTAGGTCGCGTTTCCCCAGTCAATTGCCTGTGGCGTATTGATGGGTCGTCATCGGGTTATCTTTTGCTTCCGCTGTGTTTCGTATGTGCGAGGTCTTAAACCTCTATTGTAATAAGGAGACCTTTCGGTCGGTACTCTCAATTATTGTAATAAATCGCTGTTGGTGATGTTTTCCATTCTGTTTAACTGTGTGCACTAGCTTTGATCTGGGACTAGTGCAGTAATACACAGAGGGTCCGGGTTCGGAAATCCGGGGTCCTGACAGAGATGGTATCAGAGCCAATTTGACTGTAGGACGTGACCTAGATTAAGAATGGCAAAACCCTAAGGATTTGTATTTATAAAAAGTATGTTAAAAATACATAAGTTTCTTTGCTTCTACTCTCCTCTTTCTAGTATTCCGTTCTTGTCTTTACACTCCCTTTTGAAAACTTTTTACTAATCTTTTCTGTTACTCAACTTTGTAGATGGCCGCTGCCCTGTGGGACTACTACTCACATGGGGAGGATGCTGGAGATTTCGCTAGCCTTCTCCGACAATTGATGCAGTGCTTGGAGTACCGTCAGCCGCCCATTTTCAGGGGACGGAAGACACGGATCCTGGATCGAGACTTGTGGTCGATGGAGGTATTCCTGTATGCACGGGATGGGGAATTCAACTCCCAAAAATACCCAATCAAACACCCTCGGTCCCGCTGTTTCGACGCTGTCCAGGATGCAGCACGTCTCGCCATTGACGGGTTGTGCCATTTGCACAAGGATGCTGTACATCAGTCCCCTTTTTGCTTCTTCATCAACCCTCGAGCAGGACAGAGGTATCCAGATCCTTTTGACATTCCAGTTGACGACCCTCGACTGTCACATCAGGTGCAGCTCACCCAGGCGATGGCAGTCACTTATGCTAGAGCTCAAGAGGAAATAGGACAACTCCGGATGCTTCTCACTTCCAGTTATCAGCACTCCGACACTCTCCGCGCACAGCTTCTTCGGGACCAGACAGACGAGTTTGGACTAAGACGTCTCAAAGCTGTACCAGACTACACGCCGTCTTCGCCAGTGCCAACTGCCGTCCCCAACAACCGCGCACCATTGCGACCTGCAGGACTCCGTACCAGGCTCACAGCACGCAAGAAGGTGCATCGCCCCAGTCAGCCACCCGTCATCATCCTCACGAAGCGCAAGCCTTCCCCTTCCCGCTCGCGCTCGACTGCCTTCAGTCGCAACCGTCCCCGTGTTTCGACCGCTTGTGATTGCTCACGACATCACGTAAATGAGCAAGAAGAACCAGAAGAAGAGCCAGAAGAAGAACCAGAAGAAGAACCAGAGGAAGAACCGGAAGAAGAACCCGAGGAGGGCCCTGAGGAGTGCATCTTTGGAGAGGATTAGTAGTCTTTTGAGTCAGTAGTACCCAAATAAAATGTCCGCGTTATTAGAACGTTTTATTATGTTTTGGTGTGCTAGATGGACTGTACCAAGCCTAAGTGCACTGTGGTACAGCCATTCTTAAAACTAGGTTGGTTTCAATAAAAGTTCTTTTGCTAAAAATTGAAATGCCTATTTCTTTCTTGTGTGTTGGTTTGGGATGTGGCTTAGTCTCCCTGAATCTCTTACCTTTGCTAATTCCCTCTTACCTTCTACTGAAACCGCTTCAGATGGTGAACACAAGGAGCAACCCTGACAGCAGCCGTGATGCCAACAATCAGCCAGAGAACAACATTCCACCACCTCCTGCTCAAGCCCCTAATTTGGAGCAGATGATGGCCATGCAACTGCAACTACTTCAAGCTTTGGCGCAGAACCAAGTGCAGCAAGCTCCGCAGGCACCCAACCAAGCTCCCCAGTCTAAGATGGGAGAATTTATGAGGACAAGGCCTCCTACTTTTGCTGGATCCGTAGATCCCATGGAGGCAGATGATTGGATTAAGGATGTGGAAAGGAAGTTGGTCCTAGCCCAGTGCAATGACAATGAAAAGGTGTTGTATGCTGCCCACCAACTCAAGGGGATTGCTGCTAATTGGTGGGAAAATTACCGCGCCGCTCATCGAAATGCACAAGCTATCACGTGGGATGAGTTCGTGGAAGCTTTTCGCACTGCGCATATTCCTACGGGAATAATGGACATGAAGAAGAGAGAATTTTACCAGCTGCAGCAGGGAAACCTCAGCGTTTCCGAATACCTGAACAAGTTCACCCAGCTGTACAGGTATGTATCTGAAGAGATCACATCTGAGGCGACCAAGATCTGGAGGTTCATGCAGGGACTCGACCCTAACCTCAAGGTGCAGCTAGTGTCCAATGATTATTCAACTTTCCAGCATATGGTGAACAAAGCTTTGGTACAAGAAGATGCTCAACGTCAGCTGTATGAGAGCAGGAAGAGAAAGTTTCAAGCGCAGCAGGGCGCGAGTAGTTCTCGGTTTCGCCCTAATCCACCTCAGTTCCACAGAACCCCAGAACCAAGTGCACCAAGGACTCCATTCACTGGACCTCGCCCAAACCAACAAGTTCCCCGGACAGGCAATAGTGTTCAACCCCAGCAAAACCGGACTTCAGCAGCAGGAGTGCAGTGTTTTAACTGCAAGAACATGGGGCATTATGCCAGTAACTGTCCCCAGAAGCGCCCAGCGGTGACCCCAGTTCGTTTCAATTTGGGGACCACACCAACACGAGCTCCAACTACAGGACAAGGCCGTGGGACACCTCAAACTCCAAAGACTCCGCAGGCAATGAGCAGGGGACATCTCAACCATGTGACCGCGGAAGCAGCCCAGGATGCACCCGACGTAGTTCTGGGTAAGTTTCTTGTCAACTCAGTACCTGCATCAGCATTATTTGATTCTGGAGCTTCGCATTCTTTTGTGTCAAAAGATGTTGTTGAAAGATATAATTGGGATGTGCGTAGATTACAGAACCCCATGCTAGTCCAATCCCCTGGAAAGGAAATGAGGACTAACACGGTTTGCCCTAACACAACTGTGGATATTAATGGAGTTAAGTTCCTAGCAAATCTTATTATAATAGACTCCAAGGGTTTAGATGTAATACTTGGTATGGATTGGTTAGCCAAGTATAAAGGAAAGATAGATTGTGCCGACCGTGCTGTTACTCTTACCAACACGGAAGGGATACAAGTAAGGTTTCAGTCAAAGGCACATTCCCAGAAGGTGGGTAAGTTAAACAGTTTGAAGGGAATAACCTTGGAGAAGGTGCCGATAGCATGTGAATACCCAGATGTATTCCCTGAAGATTTGCCAGGAATGCCACCAGATAGGGAAATTGAGTTTGTTATCAACCTGGTACCTGGTACAGCTCCGATTTCAAAGAGACCCTACCGTATGTCTGCAAATGATTTGGCTGAAGTTAAGAAGCAGATTGAAGAGTTGCTAGATAAAGGATTTGTAAGACCCAGCTCGTCACCCTGGGGAGCGCCCGTACTGCTAGTAAAGAAGAAGGATGGTAGCCTTCGCATGTGTGTGGACTATCGATCATTGAATGATGTGACGATCAAGAACAAATATCCTTTGCCTCGGATAGATGATCTGTTTGACCAATTGAAGGGTTCATGTGTCTTCTCCAAGATTGACCTTCGGTCAGGTTATCACCAATTAAAGATAAGACCAGAGGATATACCGAAGACAGCCTTTGCTACTCGATACGGATTGTATGAGTATACAGTGATGTCGTTTGGCTTAACAAATGCACCCGCATATTTTATGAACCTGATGAATAAGGTGTTCATGGAATATTTAGATAAGTTTGTCGTGGTATTCATCGATGATATTTTGATATACTCCAAGACTGAGGAAGAGCATGTAGAGCATCTAAGGATAGTTTTGGAAAGGCTCAGGAAACACCATTTATATGCCAAGTTTAGTAAGTGCGAATTCTGGTTGAAGAAAGTAGCTTTCTTGGGTCATGTAATTTCCGCAGGAGGAGTATCCGTAGACCCTGAGAAAGTAAATGATGTGCTGAATTGGACGCAACCCAAGTCAGTAACCGAGATCAGAAGTTTTCTTGGATTGGCCGGTTACTATCGTCGCTTCATTGAAGGCTTCTTCAAACTTGCAAGACCTCTTACCCAGTTGCTAAAGAAGGAAAAGAAGTTTGAATGGAGTAAATCGTGTGAAGACAGTTTTCAAGAACTGAAGAAGAGGTTGACATCTGCGCCCGTGTTAACACTCCCGGATATTAGGAAGGATTTTGAAGTCTTCTGTGATGCGTCCAGACAAGGGTTAGGCTGTGTTCTGATGCAAGAAAAAAAGGTAGTAGCCTATGCTTCAAGGCAATTGCGGCCCCATGAGGAGAATTACCCAACCCATGATTTAGAACTTGCAGCCGTTGTGCACGCTCTAAAAATATGGAGGCATTATCTGATTGGTAATCGCTGTGAGATTTATACAGACCACAAAAGTTTGAAGTATATATTTACTCAACCCGATCTCAATATGAGGCAAAGGAGATGGCTTGAGTTGATAAAGGATTATGATATTGGGATACATTATCATCCGGGAAAGGCTAATGTGGTAGCTGACGCTTTGAGTCGAAAGAGTTACTGTACCAAGCTATGGATTAAAGATAGTATGCCAGCACTTCAAGAGGAATTTCAGCGGCTCAACTTACAAGTAGTAGAAGAGGGGTTCTTAGCCACTTTGGAAGTTCAACCAACCTTAGAGGATCAAATCAGAACAGCTCAAAAGGAGGACAAGTGTGTCCAGGAGATCAAGGATAATATGAAGAAAGGGAAAGCATCAGAATTTTCAGAGGATGAACAAGGTACCGTTTGGTTTGGAAAAAGAATTATGGTGCCTGAGAGGAAGGAGATAAAAGAGTTAATCATGAAAGAAGCCCACGAAGCTAAATACTCAATTCACCCTGGGAGTACCAAGATGTACCAAGATCTCAAAGAAAGATATTGGTGGGCAGGTATGAAAAGAGAGATTGCAGAGTATGTAGCTTTGTGTGATGTGTGCCAGCGGATTAAAGCTGAACACCAGAGACCTGCTGGACTTTTGCAACCATTGCAGATCCCTGAGTGGAAATGGGAAGAAATTGGTATGGATTTTATAACTGGGTTACCGAGAACCAAATCTGGGCATGATTCGATTTGGGTTATTGTGGACCGTCTGACGAAAGTCGCTCATTTCATTCCAGTAAAAACCACCTATTCGGGCGATAGACTCGCAGAGTTGTACATGTCAAGGATTGTGAGTTTGCATGGAGTTCCCAAGAGGATTGTGTCAGATCGAGGAACTCAATTCACTTCAAGATTTTGGCAAAAGCTGCATGAACTTTTGGGCACGAACCTAAACTTCAGTACGGCTTATCATCCACAGACAGATGGGCAGACAGAAAGAGTAAATCAAATCTTGGAAGATATGTTGAGAGCTTGTGTCCTAGCAAACAAGACTAACTGGGATCAAAGTTTGCCCTATGCAGAGTTCTCCTACAATAATAGTTATCAATCCAGCTTGCAAATGTCTCCGTTTGAAGCCTTGTATGGCAGAAAATGTAGGACGCCGTTATACTGGAAGGAAGCAGGAGAAGGACAAGTGTTTGGGCCAGATGTGTTGAAACAGGCAGAGGAACAAGTTCGCTTAATTCAGGATAGGTTAAAAACAGCACAGACGAGGCAAAAGAGCTATGCGGACAATCGTCGAAGGGCATTAGAGTTTGTACCTGGGGATCACGTTTATTTGAAAGTGTCACCTCTCAAAGGGATGAGACGTTTCGGAGTCAGTGGAAAGCTTGCTCCTAGATTCATTGGACCTTTTCCTGTTATAGCAAAAAGAGGGGAAGTGGCTTATCAATTGGGGCTTCCGCCTCAGCTGTCAAAAGTGCATGATGTTTTCCATGTGTCCCAGCTAAGAAAGTGTCTCAGAGTGCCAGAAGAGCAGATGCCTCTAGATGAAATAAACGTAAAGGAGGACCTCACCTATTCAGAGTATCCAGTCAAGATATTGGAGGAAGCAGAGCGTCGTACGCGCAGCAAGGTCATTAAGTTCTGTAAAGTGCAGTGGAGCAACCATTCGGAATCGGAAGCAACTTGGGAGCGTGAAGAGGACCTAAGAGAAGAATTCCCCGACCTTTTTCCCAGTCCATCCGAATCTCGGGGTCGAGATTCTTTCTAAGGGGGGTAGGTTTAACTGGATGTCATATTTTATGTTTTCTTTAGTAGGAGAATCCAGGACTACCCCAGCCCCGAGCCCTTTAATATCAATGAACCGTTGAAGTACATAGTCTACTCCTCGTGGTGTTCATACTCAGGCCCATCATCCCTTGGGTGGGTTCGGAGTTTGTCCACTCGGCGATGAATTCTGCTGAACCTAGGACTTAATTGTTGTTTATGGAATGAAATGGAGATTGAACTCCCTAAGTTTGATCGCCCATTTTTCTATACATCCTGGTGATCCCCTGTTTTGGAGAACTTGACCTAGTGGATATCTAGTCGGTTTGACCATTTTGTGGGCCTAGAAGTAATGTCTTAGTTTCCTTGAAGTTATAAGGAGGGCATATATAATAACTTTTGTATATCTGAATATCACTTTTTGGTCCATGTAAGACTTCGCTTAGATAATATACTAGTCTTGGATATTGTCATGCTCAATGACCAGTACATCACTGATTGCATATGGTGTCATAGCCAGATATAAGAGCAAGGTTTCTCCTGTCTTAGAGAGACTAAGACTGGGTATTTGTAAGGTACCTTTTAAGCTCTTTAAAGGTATCGCTTGATTCCTTAATTCAATCGAAACTTCCATGTTTTCAAAGAAGCTTAAAGAAATGTAATCATTTTTCTCCCAACCATGCTATGAAATGATTTAGTGTTGCCATATAGACGGTTAGTTTTTGGACTTCCTTTTTTGTGGTCAAAGGGTGCATATGCTCGATGACCGCTATTTTTCTAGATTTGCTTCAATTCCTCTAGCCGAAACTAAAAAACTAAGAAACTTTCTAGAGAAAACTCTAAACACACATTTCTTCCGATTCAACTTAAGGTTATATCTTCTTAAGTTAGTAAAAGTTTCCTGCAGATCAAAAATATGATCTCCTATGTTGATACTCTTCACGACCAAGTCATCACTACAGACCTCTAAGTTACGACTAATCTGTGGGCTATTTTTTTGCATTAACCTTTGAAAAGTAGCACCAAAGTTTTTGAGACAAAATGACAATTTTACATAACAAAAAGTTCTGTATGGTGTGATGATGGACGTTTTCTCTTCATCCTCTTTACTCATGCTAGTCTGATGGTACCTTGAATATGCATCTAAAAAGCTTAACAACTCATACCAAGAAGTAGAGTTGACAAGTTGATCGATATGTGGAAGGGGGAAGTCATCCTTCGATAAGCTTTATTAAAATCTATAAAATCGATACACATTTGCCATTTTCCATTACTCTTCTTAACAATTATAGGATTGACGAGCCACTTGGGGTGGTTGATCTCGTAAATAAACCCAGCCTTGAGAAGCTGTCGATCTTTGACTGTATTGCCTCCTTCCAATTGGGTGTAAATTGTCTTAGCTTTTGTTTAACTAATTTTTTGTCAGGTCAGAGAGCTAGCCTGTGCTCAATCATCTCCCTAGGGACATCAGGCATGTCGGATGCCTGCCACGAGAATACATTTGAGTTTGCTCAAAGGAAGGAGATGAGCGACTCTTTTTATTTGGGGTCGAGTCCTGCCCCAACTAATATCTTCTAAAATGTGGCACTGTCATTTTCGAGTCCAAACAATGCTTTGATACTTTCTGGAGAATTGTCCTTATCGAGTGGAACCTCCTTGATCTGGTCGGAGGGTTTTAGGGCCATCTTTGGTCTTGAGTGATTGACCTACACAGAAGGCAGTTAGCATTTCTGGTCGGAAGTTCATGGACCAGTTCTAGGAATTTGCGATCACATGCATAAGTCATCTTCCTATCCCCTCTAACCATTATGACCACTTTTGGTCCTGGCATTTTAATACTCTGGTAACTGTAGTGCGTGGACTAGGAATTTGGTTAATGCTGGTCGACCAAGAATCTCGTTGTATGTGATTTCAAAGTCTAGCACACCAAACAAGGTTCTTTCTGTTCGAAAATTATCTGGACTTCTAAACGTAATTGGAAGGGAAACTTGGCCTATCGGTTTAGCAGTAGATCCCAGGACTATACCATAAAAGGCATACTTCATGGGTTTTACTTTCGACTTGGAAACTTGCATTTTTCTAAGCTCCCGTAAATAGAATATTGAGAGAACTACCACCATCTACTAAAACTTGATTAACTTTGCAATTATTGATGGTAGGTTCTATGACAATAGGAGCCTACCTGGTCGAGTTGAAGGAATAGAACCTACCTAGCTTAACGATGATCGAATATTTGGTGAGGTTCACTTCCTGATCCATAGTCTTCAGATGGCGTCCAGACCCTAGGAGGAGGACCTACCGAAGATCACGTCGATGGTATGTTATGGTCCTGATAGTCCATCTCCTCATTGCAATCCTTGTTCTTCTTGAAGCTTGGTTCTCCAATCTCTTGAATGGATGGGAAATGACCCTTACTGGAGTAATAATCTTCCAACTTCTTTTGCTAGGCATAATAGCTATGTAGATCATGCCCTACTGCTCGATGAAGTGAACACCATCTTTTATTCTTCTAGGATTCGTCGATCGGGGCTTTTGCTTTATTTTGACAGGAATAATCCTTTTTACCCTTGGTATACTTATATGGAATCGCACGAACCTCTTCAATGTTGGGTTTATGATTCTTGTTACCTTTGGGAGACTTCTTAGGTTTCTTCTCTTTCTTCTACAGGCTAGGTTAAGGAATTACCTCTATTCAGTCAATGGCCTTGTTCCATTCAATCGCTTCACTGGTGGCTGCATACTTGCTGGCCATGTCAAATAGCTCGACGCGACGATTGTTTTTGGAGGGTTCATCACTATGTCCACAAAGCTGCTCCTAGGTGTAGATTGATTTGACCAATTAGTTAAGCAACTAAGATCGAGCAGACCATTTGTGAACTACGGGAAAGTAGTTTACCATCACATTATCATCGCCTCCTGTGGCTCTGATGGCAGTGGTGTAAATCTGTAGAAATTCTAATGGATTATGCTTTCATCGAATTTCTCAAGATTTATTGGTTGGAACCTGTCTAGCCAGTGAATTGCTTGAATGCCTGCCGAGAAAGCCGGACAGCCTGTGATCAAATCGTAGCACCTTCTTTGGAAAGGGGTCAGATTGTAGTCCGTTGGAGACTGATTCCTCCGGTAGTCGTACTGGGGAACTGATGCTCTAATCCAGTCATGGACATTCACATGGTGTGTCCGACCAGATGTTTGGATCAAGTGATGTCATGGATAACCTAGTCCATGTGTTCATCCCTCATACCAAGGGGGAGGAGTCGCTTCATTATCGAAAAGCTTTCTTCCTTTGTGGTTTCTTTGTTGGAATCTTTGAGGGGGTCTTCCGCTAGTCGTCAGATTGTTATCAGCCTAACCACATTGGCTTTAGCTAAGAGAGTAGTGCTCAGATGAAGTCAGGGGTATGACTCTACGAGTTTCTTTGTTCCCTGTCCATCTTTGTACGCCTCATGGTCTACTGGAGGATTTCTGATACTTGACCTACAACCTAAGCATATCCCAGAGTTTCTACTAGAGCAGGATCTAGTTTGTTTAAGATATCATGGGCTTGTTGCAAGTTCTGAATAGTTATCGAGGGCCTTGGAGGATACCTGTTGGCAGATAGGGTACGATGACCTGAGTTTCCCTTCGAGCCTCCTGCTTGTCCTGTTCGACCCATCAAGAGTGGTAGGGTAGAAGTAGGTGGATTAGTCGATTGATATCCACAAGCTCTATTATCTCTGTCCCTTCGGGATGATGTCGAAGTGTTTGCACTATCCTGACCACCGGGTCTCTGGGGATCCTGTCATGAAGAATCATGCACGACATCTTAATTAATATCACCGATTGCGTTAATTTCATACCTCCAGTAGCAATCTTCCGACGAACTCCCATCGAAACTAATGGAGAGCCTTCCACTGCTTTAGCAAGTAGCCTCCACGATGGGAAATGATTGGAGACCACCACCACTGGAAGGCTTTTTGGTGGACTCAACCTGATCCGATGGATTGTCGATCGAATACCGAGAGTTATCATCTTCACCCTGTTATCTGCCAGAGGTAACTTCATTGACACGGCGACTAGGTGTCAATTGGCTCCCAAAATAAATAGGAGCTATTGGCTTATAGTGATTACCCATGATCGTATTGAGAGTACCGTGGATCTCGGATCGTGGAATCGAGATCTGGTTGCCATGCTTGCCAGTCGGGGTTACCGGGCTTGTAGAAACGCTTGGGAATTCCGATTTGGTTTGAACGACTAGTTCATCTGGGAGCGTCATTGATGGGGGTGACGAATCTTCTTCCATCCGGTCAACCTCACTGGTCTCAGTGAGCGGCGAGCTTGGAATGGAAGAGGTTGATGAGGAGGCATCATGTTCCATGGCGCGAATGCATAAATCCATGTCGAGGTCGGCATATTTTTCCAAGTCAAACTAGTTTTGCTCATCCTAGGTTTCTGCCATGATCACATGAGCGATACTGATGGAAACAGGGGAAGACAATGATTGCTAAATGAAGAGAACTTTAAGGATTCAGTGCCTTCTTTCCCACAGATGGCACCAGCTTTCGATGATCAAGTCGCCGATCTTACGAAATAAAATAAGAAAAATGGCTGAAATCCTTGGGAGAGAATGGGGACACTCTTTATTATGAACTGATTATAAGATGCCTTCTCAAAGGCCTAAAAACTATCCCTAGGCTCTATGTTCTTCCCTCTAAAGGGAAGACTAATATAGTTAACTTTGGATTGTCGATTGCCTTGACTTGAATCCATTGATTGTGATTGGACTTGTTTGTTGTTGAACCTCTTGAATGTCTCCCTCTGTCTGCTCTTGTTATCCTTTAAATAGCATTGAAGGGATGCCAATTATCTACCGAAGAAGATGTCTTATGGAACCAACACGTCCGATTGGGAAGGTGGTTATTGTTAGAGAGAGGATGCCTGATAGTCGGTTGTTATCAGTGGGAGACGAACGTGGGGGATAACTGCATGGCAGCTGTTCTCAGAGACTAAGGGCTGAAATATTGTGCTGTTTCGAGTGGATAAGACATGTGTTCTATCTATCGCACGAAAGGAATATCCTTGAATTGGGTCTAGGTACTAGTTCACACTCTTCGAGCAGTCATCCGGTCGGGCAACATGCACAGTGTTTCTTCAATTAGGATACTCGAGGAGCAACTTCTGGAGGTTTACAACCACTAGGGTTCTTTGACCTTAATTAAATATTAAAACCGTATTTAGAGATTTATTCAATCCTCATCACTCTTGTTCTTGTATAATGCACATCTTAGTAAACTGAGAGCTTTTTCCATCGATGTCTGCATGGCAATGGGAAATATCTCATGCTTCCCCACCTTACGGTTCTACATTCGTGCGTCCTCGTATAAACGTTTTCAAAAATCCTCAAAAAATTAGTGATGTAAGGAAGAACATATTCTATAGACATATAAAATTCCAAGATCAAACTTGATCCCATTTGAAAGTAGCAATGTACGGCGAGGAAGTACAGGATATCTCCTTGTTCCCCTGCCAGCAAGTGCTTGTGGTTGGGGTACCTCTCATCTCTAGGGTATGTGATCCTTCAATTATGGCAGCCTGTCTAGTACGAAATTGTGGTACACACATCTTGTGATACTTGTTGATGGAGATGAAGAAACGAAGTTATGATTCTTTTTTGGGTAAAATGCTACTTTGGCCGGGATGTAGGAACTTCATGATACGCCTGGTCTTATAGAGAAGGTGACAGGTTCCTAATTGAATAATGTGTAGTAAAATAATTTAAGAAAAGGTATTAGTGGGCAGTGGTGACTGTCTGATTGAGATAATGGGTTGAGCATAATCATGTGGTTTGTAATTCTTTGTGCATCTCCAGTGTATTTTGACGTCTGTTCTTCGACGTACATCTTTCTTGTTTTGCAAATAGCACCTTGTAACATATTTTGTTTCGCTCGTGTCAATGACAGCTTTGTAGAGGGCAACCTTGGTACCACCACTACACTTACAGTTTGATTGCCCATTGCATAATTGCTTTCGCCAACTAATCATCTAAAACACTACGCTGCAAACACACCAGCGTGCGTTGTTGGATTCTATTGGCAGACGATCTTGTCAGTTGGATCGATATTATTATCATTTCTCGTGCTATCTGCTGGTTTCATCCCCGTGCGCAAGCACTATGATCAATGCAGAAGGTGGCGCAGTGACAACGGGAATCTCCGGTATCCCCTTGTTGAGTATTCACCAGGCCCCTCTTACCTTATAATCTTGGAGTGGTGAGTTGACGAGGGCGCTTCAGTTTGTAGGAGGGTAGAGTAGCCGGTGACAACCCCAATAATTGAGTTACAACGGGTTGAGCTAGTTAAGCAATGGCTGTCTTTTTTTTTTTTGGGTCATTTGTGGTTTTGGCTCTAGCTTCTCTGGAAACCAAAATATATAGGATGATTTTTTCAAATGGCTTTTCGAAACCACTTTTCAAATGACTTCTTGAGCTTGTGTGCACCGTCCACATCGACATCTCTGTCGTCCACCACTGTCTCGAAACGCGAAGATAAAAATCATCAGCCATAACTAAAAGTCATAAGTGTAGCCCAAAAGAACATAGCTTATAAGTGGCAGTGAGCGCCGGAGACAGGGAAGAAGCAAGAATCTAATGGGTGGATTCTTTTCGTTTGTGTCTAATAGCTTTTGCCCTTAATAGAGTGTTTGTGCGAACGAACTGAATGCTGATAAGCCGTTTTGAAAAGATTGTCTCGATAAGCTATTTCAAAAAAATTATCTCGATAAGCTATTTTGAAAAGATAACGAAGAAAATATCATATTTATTTCTTCAGAGAAGTAAAACCATAAACTGAAAAAGAAAGTCTCGTGATATTCCCTTATAAAATCTTCAAAAATTAGCCTGTAATTACCACAAACAGAAGGCCCTTGCCCCAAAAACGCTCAATGTCCTCGTGCCCTCTCATGGCCTCGTACCCCATGGCCCTGGGAGGATGCGAGGAGAGCGACCTCTAACCCCACCTCAGCGCCCCAGTCACCACGACCGCCGTGGGAAGGAATTAACAAACGCAACCAGCCAGCCAGCCAGCCAGCCAACCACTGTTGCCTCGCGAGTTTCCTACTCTACGCTAGCCGCCCACAAGGCGTTCGACGGAATGCGTGAGGGAGACGCCGCCGCGCCACCCCCATGTGGGCCTCTCCCTTCCCGTCGGCCCCGAGGCGCGGGTTGACGTCGCCGCGACAGCGACGCGGACGGTGGGCGAGTGGGAGAGGGAGAGATATGTCACCTCACCCCGCTGTTTTTTTTGACTTGGCCTCTCGCTCGCCAGTCCCCTCCGCTTCCCGTCCATGTCACGCTTTGTTCGCTTGTTTCGCCCATTGTTTGTTTTCTTTTCTTTTCGTTTCCCTTCTCTTCTTCCCCGGATTCTTGATTGGAGCCCTGCGTGTGAGAGATTCTGTCGCCTCTCTCTCTCTCTCTCTCTCTCTCTCTCTCTCTCTCTCTCTCTCTCTGATTTTCTCTAGCCGGCCTTTCTTGTGCAAGAAATCAAGAAACCAACAGAGCAGGAGGTGATCTTTGCTGAATTATAGGTTCGTGGTGAGTCTTGGGGAAGTTCTCTCTGCCCGGCGTTTTTTTTGATAAATTATGATGATCCTGTATTTTGTGGCATGGGTGGTTTTCTTCTTCTTTTTGGTGCAATTTCCTGGTTTCACAAACACTAGAAGTTATGTTGGTTACTTGTGTCATTTTGTGGTGAATGGTAAGCTTTGTACTTTGCTGCTTTGTGGGGACTGGCATAATGGCTAGTTTCTGTTTCAAGTGCAGGAGTTGAGAGTGTGGTGACCAGGAACCTGAGGTGGGGTTGTCCCCAATTATCTCCAGTCTACACAGTCCCTGTGGTTCTTTCGATGAGGATTTTGTCCCCCGTTGTACTAAACTCAAGGTATTCATGATGTTTGCCTTTTTTGATACTGCACCAATTTACATCTGTGTGGGTAAAAGTTATGCTCTTCCTTTTGTTCATGCTCTGTTTTGTCTTATTAGTATCTGTTCGTTGGTGAACAGGAACTAAGCCTGACCATCTGGTCGTCGGTGATTGCCTGTTTCATTACAATTGTTTTTGCTTTTCTCAGAATTCGAGATTCTCTTTAGCTTTTCAATACTTCCTGAGGTGAGGAGCAGATGATGACATGAGCCATTTTGATTTATGCTGTAATTTCTTTCCCCTTAGAAGGTGCCCATGTCTTCTCTGCTAATTTGTTTCTACCGATGACAGCAATATAGATGAGTCATACCGTGATTGCAGCATGATGTGGATTCGTCGCCAGCTATTGCCACGCAACCTGAGTAATTGTTTTAAGCAGGACTGCATCTGGATTTTGCGACATTCAAGGTTCTCAAAGCGTTTTCATGTATATCAACTGTAAAAGATGTGCTGAGGTTGTTTTTTTTTTTCAATTCTAGATATCAACTTTTGATGCAAAGACACCAGACTCTATATAACTTGCATTGATTCTTTTCCTTTATGGCCTCAGAGGAAAACAAACAATAGGCATAGCTGTGTAGGAGACTGGACACGTGGTGCAGTGGCCGGTTGCTGGTCACTTCCTCATCCCTTTCTGTACTTTTGCTGAATTCAAGGTTGCTGGCGCATATCTGGCCTTTCCAAGGTAAGAGCCGATGACTTTCTCACTAAAATTCTAACGCTGTTGTGTGTCTTTCTCTGATAATTTGTTCCTTTTGAAAGCTTATGTTGACATTTCCACTAAATTAGATAGTTTAATCTTTGGGGGGAGGGGGATGTACTTTTACGCATTTTTTTGCATTGGATGTCATGCAGACACGATTTTATCAGTTTGGAGGCACACCAACCCATTTACATTTGACCTCATCCCTGTAGAATGTTGTAGAGTGCACCACTCATCCACTCAGATGGACGATGAATCGTTATTCCATTTTTAAGTAGTTATGATATTCTATTTCAAAGCAAATCCCACCTAATTACTTGTTTGAACTATTCAACAAATTTTAAGAGTGAAGGGTGTTTAGAAACATGGTATGATTTTTTGTCTGTGTACTTCTTCCATTACTAAATACATATTATTCTACCATTTCGAGATACATTTATGGTACCTTTTCCCTACATACCCCTACCTCAATAACTGAAATTCACATTTCCAAGAGATATCTAGTGGCTCTAAGAGTGGCAAGATATTTTTTTATTCAAGCACAGAATGGGAAGGTATAATACATAGGGTATTAAGTAAGGCTAGAAGCAAGAATCACATATATTTAGCACAGGGACTACATTACTTGTTTCCTAGAACATCTCACCTACTATTGAAATCTACATTGCAAAAGAGTAATAAAGAAAATTAATAAAATGAAATATTCAGGGAGAATGCATCTCCTTCCTCTCACAATCGGCTTCTATTTCAAATAAAAAACACATCTGCACAGGTTTCTCTATGTTTGATTCTGAATGAATTTTTTTTCCAGTGCAGGTAGAAGGTTCTTCACTCCAATAAAAAGAACATGAGTTGGTTGAGAAATTTTTTTAAAGGTTCAGTAAATAGAGTTTCAAGAGGACATTACAACGGAAACTCCCATGAAGGCTATTCCGCTCAGCACACTAAATCATATGTACTGCTCAGTTCCGCCTTTACCTTTTATCTTCTCTGCTGCAAATTAGTCACCTTCTAAGTAAAACCTACAATGAGAGAAAAATACAAAGAAGAAAATCATGGTTCTTCAAGATTTGATTCTCACTATCATATATTGTTAGTTGCTTGTGCACTTCCTCTATTTGTTTACTCACTCAGTTTGAAATTGGTCATCTTCTTCGTGATAAATCATGTGTTTTTAAAGCAGTGTTCACCAAGACATTAGGTGCTAGTTAGGTGGCAGATCGGCGCCTAGCATCTAATCGCCGCCTAGGTGGGAAAAATCGGCTAGGCGATCAAGACGGGAGGGTGGCGCCTAGCGCCTAGGCACCTCCTAGACCCGATTTTTAGAACATTGGTTTAAAGACAATTGTGGGATGGTATCAGTCGAGTCTCTAGAGAGAAGTTTAATATACTTCTAAGGAACTCGAGAATTGAAATAACTTTTTATTTCTTCCTTGCCTCTTCAATAAACAGGAGATGCGGCTTATGTAGAGCCAGGTATATCTTGAGGAAAAAGAAAGGCATAACTAATTTGGAAAGAGATAATATGTGCTATTCTCTAAAAGATGGAAGGGAATAGAACCTTCTTAGTAATATATAACTTCCAAATAAAACACCTTATTCCTAATTTGCCGCAACCTTTGAACCAGGCCTACGGCGTTGGTGTGTGATACCCCACACAACATCTCTCCCCTCCTTAGCAAGAAGCTTGTCCTCGAGCTTGAATTGCGGCCACTGCTGTTGGAAGTTAGCAAGAGATACCCAGGAAGCATCATCTTCGGATGCCCCAACCCATTGCACAAGGAGTTGACGTTCGCCTCGCCGTAGACAAGCGTCCAAGACGCATTGAGGCTAAGGGACAGCCCTGCCATTCTCAATTAGCGGTAATGGATGCAATGTAGAAGGCGGAGAGCCGCGAAATTTCTTCAGCATGTTGACATGAAAGGCATCATGGAGTTTGGGGCTCTCTGGTAGGGCTGGCAAAAAAGCTCGGGCTCGTGAGCCAGCTCGGGCTCGGCTCGGGCTCGTGAAAGCTTGGTTCGGCTCGTGGATGAAACGAGCCGAGCCGAGCCAGCAAAAAAGCTCGGGGTCTAAACGAGCCGAGCCCGAGCCAGCTCGCGAGCGGCTCGGTTGGCTCGGCCCAAATAGGCCCAACTCCTTCCACCGACGGCCCGACGCCTCTCACGGCCTCAGGCCCTCAGCTTCTTCCTCCCGACCTCCCCTGGCGAACCGTCTGCCTATGCCTCCTCAGTCCTCACCTTCCCCAGTCCCCATTGGCCCACTCACTCGGCTCTCCCTCTCGGTTTCCCTCTCTCCACTCACGCCGCACGGCGCGGACGCGCCCTTCCCGACTCTTTGCCCTCGGCGGCGTCGACGCCGCGCCTCGGGTCCTTTGTCCCCGGCTCCATGCCTCCCCTAGGTGGCTCGGTCTCAGCTCCTCCGCCCCGGCTTCTCACTTCACGCCGCCGCGTCGCACCGGTGCAGCTTCCCCCTCCTGCGCCTCCTTGCCTTTTGGCGTCGCTTGGTGAGCCACGGCCCGGCCGCTCCCGCCTTGTCGCTCGGCGCCGCCCGGTGAGCCATGGCCAGATCCGGCCGATCTGGTGTTTTTCTCCAAATCCTACCCCGATCTACCGATTTTGGCTTGCTAATTTTGTTTGGTTTTGCCCGAGGTGTTGGGTTGGGACTTGGGAGGCGGGTTGCCTCAGCTGGCCACTGCCGGCTAGCCGCCGCCCGTATGCCGGGGGAGTACCCGGTGGCAGGCTGGCAGCTAGCGAGGTGGCTCGGCGCCTCGGCCGACGGTAGCACGCAGTCACCGTCCTCGTTGGTAAGCCTCCTCTCTTCTCACTACCTCTGGGCTATACTTTAGATTGGCCCGATATGATTGATTGTTGGGCATTGGCTATGCTTGGATGAATGTGGGATGAATCTCTGGGGTATACTATTGGTTGGCTGATTGCGAGAAGGGGTTAGGGTTTGGCTGGTTGCTGACGGTTCCCCTCGGTGGCTCGGTGGCTGTCGACTCTGTTGGTTTGCATTGTTGGCTCGCGAGCCCTCGCGAGCTGGCTCGAGCCGCACCACAAGCCGAACCGAGCTCACAAAAAAGCTTGATATCCTAACCAAGCCGAGCCGAACCGAGCCTCCATTCCACCAAGCTTTCACGAGCCTAGCCGAGCCAGACTTGGCTCAGCTCGTTGCCACCCCTACTCTCTGGTAGCTGCAGGCGGTATGCAATAGACCCAATACATGCCAAAATCTGATATGGTCCATAAAAACGTGGTGACAACTTGCCTCATACATGTCTTGGAACAGAAGAAGCTAGCCGGTATTGGAGACAAAGCCACACCCACTCGTCAACCGCAAATTTCATTGTGCGGTGGTTTTCATCATAGTGCTTCTTTGTGTATTGTTGGGCTTGTAGCAGGCGGTCACACACCTCCTTGAGGAAATTATCACGATCAGAGAGGATGGCATCAACGGCGGCCACCTTGGCGTCCCCCGGAACATAAGTGAGTAAAGGAGTAGGCTCCCGACCATACACCACCTTGAAGGGTGTCGCTTTGAGAGCGGAATGATACGACATGTTATAACAATACTCCGCCCATGGTAACCAGTCCACCCATTGCCATGGTCGATCTCCTGTCATGCAATGAAGATACATCGCGATCACCTTGTTAACTGCCTCAGACTGGCCATCAAACTGTGGATGGAATGCAGAGCTCATGTGAAGGCGTACTCCAGACATCCGAAAGAGAACTTGCCAAAAATTGCTTGTGAAAATTGGGTCCCGATTGCTAACAATAGATATAGGCAATCCATGTGAACGAACTATACCCTCAAAGAATGCATGAGCTACCAAATTCGTCATATACAGATGTGATAATGGAATGAAATGTGCATACTTGGAAAAACGATCAACCATCGTTAGAATTACTGACTTGTTGTGTACACGAGAAAGTCCTATGAAATCTAAGGCAATGTCAGCCCAAACTGAAGATGGCACCTTTAAGGGTTGCAACAGTTTGGTTGGAAGCATATTCTTGGTCTTGTTGCTGGCAAACAACACAAGCCTGCTCCAAGTCATGGACCAATCGGTTATCGCCCGAAATGTGGAAGTCACGCAAACGATGAAGTGTCTTTTGTACACCCTCATGGCTATTGTGCGCTTGATCCAGAATCGCCTGCAATGATGGTGAAGATGGCTGCACATGCACTTGGTGGTCATTGAGGATGAGGTCATCTACACACGCCCATGGTTCGCCCAACTTGCCCTCGTGGCACAAATCATCGAAAATGGAGAAGGTCGGTGTAGATAATGCCAAGACAGTGGCCAGTTCACCCTCCTACCTGGACAGGGCGTCGGCCATCGTATTGAGGCGCCTAGGGTGATATTCCACGGTGATGTCGAAGCCGAACAGCTTGCTCACCCACTGATGTTGGGAAATGGTGGAGAGTCGTTGATCCAATAAAAACTTCAAATTGTAATTGTCGGTACGGACGACAAATGAACGACCCCATAAGTATGGCCGCCAATGTCGGACGGGTGGACTAGCCCAATGAGCTCACACTCGTAGGCTATGAGCTTCACATGATGGGGAGCAATGGCCTTGCTGAAGAATGCCAAGGGTCCCTCACCCTGGCGGAGGATGGCGCCAAATCCTAAGCCCGATGCGTCGTAGTCCACCATAAATGTGGCCTCGAAGTTCAGCATTTAGAGTACGATGTTGAGGATAGGGTGTCCTTGAGCTTGCATAACGCGTCCTCAGCTACCTTGGACCATTTTTTTTTTCTCGAACACGCAGGAGAACTTCGCATCATTATATTAAGAAGAGAAACAAAAAGGAGTCTAGACGACTCGTACAACCCCTAAAGGGGGAAGGAAACAAAACAAAAACAAAAGGCCATTAAAGCCATAACCCACGGAGCCCTTTGGCTCCGGCCATACACCACAAACTGGCCTCATCTCTAATATTCTGCATGATAGCGTTATGGTTAGGAGAGGCCCCCTCAAAAACACAACTATTTCTATGCTTCCAAATCCACCATGCCACCAACACGACCAAAGAGTTGAAACCCTTACGAAAGACCTTGGGAACCCCCTGTAAAGCTTGAAGCCACCAATCTGTGAAGATGCAATCAGCCACACCTGGAGCTAAGTGTTGCAGCCCAATATGAGATAACACTGAAAACCACACACACCTTGCGAACACACAAGAAGTGAGCAAGTGCTGCACATTCTCCTCCTGATCACACAGTGGGCAACGCTCTGGGTGATCTAATCCACGACGGGCCAAACGATCGGCTGTCCAGCAACGATTTAAAGAAGCCAACCAAACAAAGAACTTGCATCGAGGTGGGGCCCAAGTTTTCCAAATTGCCTTCCACGGTTCAAACCCCACAGAACCCTCTAGAAAACGGCGATAGGCTGATTTGGTTGAGAATTCACCAGAGGGAGATGGTATCCATATATGCTGATCCTCAACTCCAGGAGTGAGTTCAAAAACGGTTAAGATATCCCAAAGATGGAGATATTCTGATAGAAACTCACTTGACCATCCGCTTGCAATGTCACGAATCCAAGTACCATCTGCCAGCGCCTCCTGAACAGTCCTCCGATTAACAATTCTTTTTGGCACATGTTTACAAAGAGCAGGTGCAAGATCATGTATGGATTGTCCATGCAGCCATTTGTCACTCCAAAAAAGTGTTCTACTGCCGTCCCCCACAATAGATAAGATTGAAATAGAGAACATAGCCAAAGAATTTGGATGCACTTGGACATCAAGGCCAGCCCAAGGCCGATCAGGTTGAGTCTTCTTAAGCCAAAGCCACCCCATTCGCAATGCCCATCCAAGAACCTCCAAATCAAGAATTCCCAGGCCTCCTAGATCAATCGGCCTCTTGACCCGATCCCAGGCAACAAGACAATGACCTCCCTTTACATCTTTGCGGCCTTTCCATAGGAAAGCTCTCCTTATCTTGTCAATTGCTTTAATTACCCACTTGGGAAAGTCTAATGCTATGAGCTGATAGATGGGCATAGCCGTAAGCACTGCACGAACTAGGGTGGCCCTCCCAGCCGGGTGCATCATGGTTGCCTTCCAAAGCAGGCAGCTTGTCTGCAATCTTGTCAATTATTGCATAGAAATCAGCCTTGGACCATTTGAATCCCTCGTTTTTAAGGAGAGCAGTCAACGGGGCAGCTATGATGCCGAAGTCTTGGATGAGCTTGCGGTAATATCCCGCAAGTCCTAGGAAGCCCCTTAGGCCATGTGCGGAGTGGGGCGTCAGCCAATCCGTCACTGCACACACCTTGTCGGCATCCATGGCCACACTGTCAGCCGAGATGACATGCCCCAAATAAGTCACCGTAAGTGTGGCGAAAGAGAACTTGGATAGCTTGAGGAAGAGCGAATGGTCCCGCAGGACCTGAAAGACAAGGCGAAGATGGTAGAGATGCTCTAACTAGGATGAGCTGTAAAGGAGAATGTCAACCAAGACAAAGCGACGCAAGAATGGTTGTAATATGTTGTTCATCAATGCCTGGAAGGTTGCTGGTGCATTGATCAGGCCAAAAGGCATGACCAGGAACTTGTAGTGCCCATTGTGGGTGCAAAATGCAATCTTGATCATGTCTTTCGGATGTACACGGATTTGATGGTACTTGGAACAAAGATCTAGCTTGGATGCAGCTCAACTAACAACTCATCGATGACAGGGATTGGAATTTTGTCTTTCACCTTGTGCGCATTGAGCGCACAATAATCGACGTAGAAATGCTATGTCCCGTCGTGCTTCCTGACAAGTAATACCAGGGACGAAAACTCGGAGTCGCTTTCCCTGATAATCCCTTGCTGTAGCATAGCTGCACATTGCCGCTCCAACTCATCCTTTTGCAGTTGTGGATAGTGATAGGGCCGTATAGCCACCGGTGGCGTGCTCGGGTGCAACCGAATGCGATGGTTCTAGCGACGCACTGGTGGCAGGCAAACGGCTTAGTGAAGATGCGGTCAAACTCTAGGAGCATACTTCCATGAGTGCCGAGTCGTGCCTGGTAATGGTGCGTAGCGCCTCAGGTCACAGAGCCGCCAAACGCGTCTGGGAAATCGTGTGGCTATGCAATGGATGGACATCTGGAGATTATTGAGATCCCATTAAATGGGCCCCAGTGTACGGAGCCACTGGACGCCGAGGACCACATCAAAGCCACCTAGAGGAATAGCGAAGCAGTCCACTTGGAACTCCAAGCCGCTCATGCGCAGGGGAACAGTGTGACATGCACCCCTACTGGCCACCCGGTCTCCGTTGGCTACCATCACACGGAGGCTGGGTGTGGCGGTTAGTGTCAAGCCGACTCGAGCGAGAATGCCGTCACTGAGGAAGTTGTGTGTTGAGTCGGTGTCCATGAGGGCGGTGAATCACTCCACACGGATGAATACCTCCACCTGCATAGTCTCTGCCGCACAAACACTCCAAAGTCCTGTGAGGGCTTGAAGTGAAACACATGGCTCAGCTGAAGTGTCCTCCACGAGCGTGTTGTCGGCACTGTCGTTGTAGTCGTCCAGCTCGATGTAGAAGAGGTGAGCACACTTGTGACCGCGCAAATACTGCTCATCGCAGCACAGTCTGTGCTTGCACCGTTTCGGCATCTCCATGGGTGAAGGCGGCTAAGTGGTCGAGTTGATGGAGGTGCTGGAGTACCAGTTGGCGTAGTAGAAGTGCCGACTGCTGGTGTGGTGCGTGGTTGATCGGACGCCGGTTGCGCTGGTCGCGGCCGGGGAGTGTGGGCGCATCACCGATGAAGTGGTAGTCGGAGCACCCGCCGATGAGTGCCGACGTTCATATGTGCGCGCCAAAGTTATGGTCGCCTGCAGGTCCACTGGCTGCTGGAGCTCCACGTCCGTCTGCAGCTCCTCCGGAAGGCCAGCCGTGTGGAGGAAGTGTTGCTGGCTGGGCAAAAGAGATTCCCAATTGCAGTAAAGGAACACAGGGAACTTGCTGGTGTAGTCGGCAACAGATGTTGCGAAAGGTAAATGAGCGAGCTCACCGAGAGGATTATTATGGACCGGAGGTCCGAACCGCAAGTGGCACACCTCTTTGAAGCGCTCCCATGTAGGCATGCCGTAGTCATGCTCCAACTAGAGATACCAATTTTGCGTGTCCTCCGTCAGATGATAGGCTACCAACTAGACCTTTTCTACCTCCACCGTGCGTTGCCCCAAAAGAACTACTTGCATTGGTTGAGCCCCCCGAGAGGATCGACGGAGCCATCGTAGGTGGGAAACTTGAGCTTGTGGTATTTAGGTGTGGCCGAACTAGCACCCATATGCAGTCTCAGTTGTTCAGCTAGGGGAGTAAGTGAGGGAGTGTAGCCGGATGGAGAAGGTGGGAAGTATGGGCGTTGGGGAGGTGGTTGGGCTGGGTAGGTTGGCTGAAATTATGGGTAGGGAAGGGGAGAAGGTTGGCCGAGGTGTTGTAGAGGGTGGTAGCTCGGGAGGGTTGATAGTGGTGGTGGCTGAGATCGGAGGAAGACAGAGGGTGGACATTGTGCTGCAGGAAAAGAAAGGGAAGTAGGGACGGCATATAGCTTGATGGTGTTGTCGGTGCACTACCAAGAGGTGGTGAGGCGGAAACTTGGCCTGAGCTGGGCACAGCTGCCACCATTTCTTCCCGCACCGGATGCTTCTCCACAGCTGCAAGTCTCCGCAATACATCACCCATCAACGCACAATCCTCCAAGCGATCTTGCACGAAGTTTTCCAATTGCTTGGCGATGAGCTGTAGGGTGTCCTTCATGCGTGGTGGCGGAACGGGGCTCTTGCTGCCAGACATGAACCTGGGCTTTGATACCAAATTGGTATCAGCCAAGCCTCTAGAGAGAAATTTAATCTACTTCTAAGGAACTAGAGAATTGAATTAGCTTTTTATTTCTTCCTCGCCTCTTTAATAAACAGGAGATGCGGCTTATATAGAGCCGGCTACATCTTGAGGAAAAAGAGAGGTATAACTAATTTGGAAAGAGATAATCTGAGCTAATCTCTAAAAGATGGAAGGAAATAGAACCTTCCTAGTAACATATAAATTCCAAATAAAACACCTTATTCCTAATTTGCCTCAACCTTCGAACCAGGCCTACGGCGCTGGTATGTGATACCGCATGCAACATGGGAAATTTAAATTTTCAAGCTATAGAATAGTGAACAACTAAATAATTTGTGCTTGATTATTCAGGACGTACTAGATTTTTTATATAAATCAGGACCCATAACATGATACGTGTACTTCACTATTTCTAAGTTGGTCCTAATTACCGTAGGGTACGCATGACAGTGGCAATGAAGACATAGATCATGCTATTGCATTATCCTTATCAGAGGAAGATCAAAGGAAGGGAAAGGCCATTGGTTCGTATTACTCTGTCTCATCTTAGCCTGTTTTGACAATCTCTAATTTAGAGATTCTTGGACCTGGTTTTCCTGTGACATGAATTCACTTCTTTGGAACAGCAGTTCTAGGTTGATACAAATGAGCATGACCACATATTTAGAGTTGATCAAAAGCATGGAGTTTTTATGCTTTGTCATTTGTTTTGATTTATGAACCAGATACTGATCATCATTTAGAGGAAGATGAACAGCTTGCACGAGCTCTGCAAGAAAGTCTGAATGATGAGCCTCCTCCCCGTCAGAATGTTCCGATGGAGGATGTTCACTCAGAGAATACTCCAGCAACTAGTTTGCCCCCGTACATCTTCCCCTCAAGTGGATTCAGGTATTTGTTGTAATGTTACATTATGATACATCACTAGTTTCTCAGGACGATTTAAATAACCCTTTACATGTCAATTCGGAAAAAGTCTATTTTGTTTTATTAAGACACTAGTAAGTTAAGTGTGCATTGCACTTCACATTAATGAGAGGTAGTTAATTGCAATTTAATAGGAAGCATGCGTTAATGTGCTTTAATTGCAGAGCAAAACCATGTAGAGATAGTGGGCGTTAGATGTGTTACACTAAGATCCATTGCTATAACTTGTTGATCTCATCCAAAAAAAGGATGAAGGTAAAAACAACTACGTGTGGATGTTTCATCTTGTATATCAACTGGGGGTATGAAGCAAAATTCAGCATATGTACTTTATATAGTAGTATTGATTCATGACCAGCTTCATTGCATGAGATGAGGAGGTATGCGCAGTCTGTGGGATGACAACAAATCCTAGTCCATTCTGTTGTGAAAACATATGACATGTGATTCATAATGTTTTGTACCCTGCCCTGCACTATACTATGTAGAAACAGACGAAAAAGCCTTTTTTAGATGTTGCTTATGAACTAGTAGTATGGTTAAACAAGGCTCCAATTCTCAACATGGCTGGGGAACAACAACAAAGTCTTTTATCCCAAACAAGTTGAGATAGATTAGGAATGAAATATCCTTAAGGCAAAAAAAAAAAAAGAGAGCTTTGTAATAAAACCTACAAGGCTAAAACTCTAAACCCCACATCCTGTTATCTGAACCAAGAGCCTAAAACACTGCCCCTAAACCTACTTCTTATATCATGGTTCTGATACGTGGATCGCTAACTTTCATATACTCTTATCCAAAGCCAGCTCTTTTGATACATTTCAATCCCTCAAGTCTCTTTTAACTGCATCCTCTCATATCAGTCTTAGTCAACCCCTGTCTCTAATTATATTTTCATTACGTCTTAAAATTCCACTACATATTGGTGCCTCAAAAGGCCTTCGTTAAAGATGTTCAAACCATGCTTATTAAGGCGTCGCTTAGGCGACGCTTAAGCGGTGAGGCGCCCCCGGCCGGCAAGGCGTCGCCACCGCCTTGCCTTGCGCATGTATGGCGTCCGCCTCAGCACCAAGGCGTCGCTGAGGCGGCGATTAGGCGGAGTATGGCGGCGGGAAGGCTCAAGGCGACGCCATACGCATGGAGGTGAGCGAAACCAGAGAAAGAAGAGAAAGAAACCCTAGGCGGCGAACGGGCGAAGTACCTGGAGGCTGGAACCTTGGCGGCGGCCGGCGACGCCTCCCTCCCTGTTTCCCCACAAGGTACTCCCCCTCCTCCCTCCCCCCCTCCTCCCCCTCCCTCCCCCCTCCTCTCCATTCGCCCAGCAGCAGCGCCGGCGCTAGAGACGCGGATCTGGTGCCGGGCGATGAGAGAGGAGGGTCGCCGCCGTCGCTGGGGTCGCCGCCGCCGCTTCTTGGTTGGGAGGGAGGGGAGAGACGCCGCTGCTTGGTTGAGAGGGAGGGGAGGAGGAGAGGCTCGCCGACGTTGCTGGGGACGTCGCCGCCGCCGCTGGGAGTGAGGGACGAGGGAGGTGGCGGCTGGGAGTGAGGGAGGAGGGAGGGAGGCGGCGACGGCTTGGAATGAGGGAGGAGTGAGGAGGTGGCTGGGGTGCGGGAGTATTAGGTTAGGATATTTTACACTTGAGTCCCCAGAGATTTATGAAATTACAATTAGATCCTTTTAGGTCCTTCGTCTCTTTAGATTTCTTCTGATTTAGTCCTCCAGAACTCCGTTTTCTTCGCCTTATGATGTGTGTAAGGCGTCGCCTCGCTTCACGCCTTACCGCTTAAAAGGTGTGAGGGGGGGGGGGGGGGGTGGATCGCCTTACCTCGCCTTACCGCCTTAATAACCTTGGTTCAAACCTTCTCAAGCAATGTTGGACAAGTTTCTTTTTAATTAGTGTTGCCCTACCCTATCACGTACCTTATCATTGTAGAGTCGATCCCGTCTCGTGTGACCATAGATCCATCGCAGCATCCTCATCTCCACTACATATCTTCTGTACTTGTTGTCTTTTAGTCATCCAGCATTTCGCTCCATATATCATTGCAGATCTGATCGCCGTCACATAGAACTTACCTTTTAACTTTTGAGAGACTTTTTATTACGCAGGACATCCGATACTTGGCGCCATTTCACCCACCCCGCTCTTATGCTATAGCTCACGTCTTCATCAATCGTGCCGTCCCACTGTAGCATCGATCCCAAATATCGAAAAGTGTCCTTCTGAGGCACTACTTTTTCGTCCATACTAATATTTCCATCATCTGCCCAGGCACCACTAAAATCAAACCTCATATACTCAGTTTTAGTCTTACTAAGTTTAATCCACTTCAATTCTAAATTCTTTTTCCACAACACCAGTTTCCTTTCGACACCTATACTACTCTCATCAACATGGTTGAGGAACTTTAACAAAAAAAAAAGACATGTAATGCTTTGCATCTCTAGCAGTAAATTTTGTAGGGTTCAAATCAATAGTTTGATGCTCTTGCCAAGTCTCTTCTGTAGTATTTGTACCAGGAACTCCGAATGTATCATTTCTTTCTTTATCTTTTTCCTTTTGCTTTTCAGTTTCGTATCCTGTTAGTTCTTTATGTTGTACTATATTAATTCTACTAAAGAGCTTGTACATTCATGCCTCCTTACTGATAAAATATGTGGTCCCCCTCATGCTCCCCACCCCAACCCTAAAAAAACACTCAGACATGCACATACACATGTGCACCTGCTTACACAGGCAAATCCTTGAATTAAGGAGGTTGAAAGCTTATCAAAATTGCTGATCTAAATCATATTGCTAAGTGGAAGATCAGAAGGTGATTGGGAGTTTGGGACCATTTGATTGGTGAGGAGTGTATGCAGTGGCTTGTTGATTGTGTTGAATATGGTTGAAAACAATGTAAACACATGCAGTGTCTTAGCAGTATTTATTATTACCTTCATTCTCTTTTGTTTGTTGTTTCAGACTATTACTTTTCTAATTATATGCTAGTGCAAATTATTAAAAATATAATGATATGGAATTGCTTTCGATGACAAATTTACTAATTACTTGTTACAAATCCAAATTTTTTTTGTGTATATTGGTGGTCAGTTTTAAACGCTTGACTGCATGCATTCGAAAACGACATCTATTTGAGAACAGAGGGAGTATCATCTTCTTCTTGCCTTAAAGTCATGTAACAATTCTCTTTGCATGCTTGTATTGCAAAGTCAATACTGTAATCTTTGCAATATGAATCAATGGTCTCCTTGGGTTCTCACTTCTCAGAGCCTTGCTCTAGTGCAAGATGGTGGAATCCTTGGGTTCTCTTCTCTCTCCATTAGTTTCCTTGGAAGGTTTTTTCTTTTTGTTCTGTAATTTTTACAGCTATGGTTGCACCACATTGACTTGTGTAGGGTTTGTGCTGGATGTAAAACTCCAATTGGACACGGACGGTTTCTTAGTTGTATGGATTCTGTTTGGCACCCTCAGTGCTTCAGGTGTTTTGCTTGCGATAGGCCAATATCAGAATATGAGGTACAGAAACCTAGCATATTTCGACTTAACATGGTTCAACTTGATGAAATAATTAACGTCAACCTTTCTTTCGGGAAGTTTGCAGTGCATGAAGATCATCCATACCACAGATCCTGCTACAAGGAGCTCTTTCATCCAAAATGCGATGTTTGCAAGAAATTTGTGAGCATTCATCTTTTCAAGTTTATGAATGAGCTTGAGTATTTAGTGGTAGCTAACTTTTTATTTATATGTGTGCTGATGCATTATTGTGATCAGATTCCAACAAATAAAAATGGCCTTATTGAATACCGGGCCCATCCTTTCTGGAAGCAGAAGTATTGCCCTTCTCATGAAAATGATGGTACCCCTAGGTGCTGCAGTTGTGAACGAATGGAGGTTAATGTTATGGCTATGAAACAATTATATGTAGTGATGGGATTATCATAAAGTAACTGGCATTTTGGCATGTTTCTTCAGTTACAGCTGCTTCAACTTATATATGTGTGCCTGTTTCAGAAATATGCATGTGCATTTGATGATTTCTTAATTTGTGCCATTCATAGCGCACATCTTCACGACTTTGGTGAGTCTAATGAGTTTTCCTTCTTTCATTTTTTTTATCATCAACCCAGCCAGAGGATAGTAAGTACATAACATTAGATGATGGCCGCAAACTCTGCTTGGAGTGTCTGAATACTGCAATAATGGACACGGATGAGTGCCAACCACTATACATTGATATTCAGGAATTCTATGAGGGTTTGAACATGAAAGTAGAACAACAAATTCCCTTACTTTTAGTTGAGCGACAAGCTCTAAATGAAGCCATGGAAGCAGAGAAAATTGTACGTGACATGATATTCAACATTCTGTAATGTGTGAAGCATAATGTACATTTAGTTATTAACTAATTGTTTATTTTAACCTCCTTGATTAGGGACATCACCTTCCTGAAACCAGGGGTCTCTGCCTATCTGAAGAGCAAATTGTCAGAACTGTACGTTCTTAAAACAGTGACTTGTATTGCATTAATTTATCTACTGAATATGTGAACTTGGTACTTCATAAGCATTTACAGTTAAATAATATAATCCTATGCAGATATTGAGAAGACCAATAATTGGACCAGGAAACAAAATCATAGAAATGATTACAGGACCGTACAGACTAGTTCGGCGGTGTGAAGTAACTGCAATTCTTATATTATATGGTTTGCCAAGGTAAATTTTATTTATTTTCACCATTTACCAAATTAACTGGTGATCACATTTGATGTATGATGTAGTTTTTTTTATTGGTGTTGACTCTGCAACCAATCTACCAACCGTGCGCATAGGTTTTTATTTCCATTGATCTAATTGTGCAGACTGCTATCTGGCTCGATTCTGGCTCATGAGACGATGCATGCTTACCTTCGACTTAAAGGTACTTTTGTTGTGCTTTTGTATTTTCTTCTTGCAGCAGCTTGTACCTCATCATACTTATATTTTTTTGTGTCATCAATCACTGCTACATTTACTTAATATTCTTTTTGGTAGGATACCGAACCCGTAGTCCAGAGGTTGAAGAAGGCATCTGTCAGGTTCTAGCTCATTTGTGGCTTGAGTCAGAAATCACCTCAGGTTCTGGCAGCATCACTGAAACCACCTCAGCAGCTTCATCATCATCTTCAACTTCCTCGTCATCAAAAAAGGGTGCAAAGACTGACTTCGAGAAGAAACTTGGAGAATTCTTCAAGCACCAGATTGAAACAGATTCTTCTGCAGCATATGGAGATGGGTTTCGAGCTGGCAGTCGAGCAGTTGAACGCTATGGCTTGAGAAGTACCCTTGATCATATCAAGCTGACAGGGTCTTTTCCATATTGAAGTAGAATTTTGCCTCAATTTGTGAGGATGGGTTATACATTATGAGGACTTTTGGTTCAAGTTGTATATACCAAAGGGCATATATTGTCAACATTAAATGAGCAATACAAGAGAAGGGAAATGAGGATTTAGTCGTACCATAAATTGCGGAAACCTCTTCTGTTTCTGTTAAATCATACTTTACATGCGAAGTTACATGCTGATGGTAAACTTGAGAAAATGGTCTAGCTGGCCAGTCTCATATTATCATTGTATGTAGAGTATTTGAAATGCAATAGAAAATTGAGTGCACTTTGATGTCATGTAATGCCTTTGTGCCTGAATGCAATTCCCTTTTTCTTGCCTTTCTTTTTGCTGTGTCAGTAAGCGGCGGAGCTTGACGAAATTAATACAGGTGTGGTAGATTATCAAATTTGTATGTTGAGTGGGGTCGATTCATAAAAAATCTTACTATTGTAAGACACTTCTATACAATTTTCAACAGCAAATAGGGTGCTTTGCAAAAATTCCATGACGTCAATCCACCCCACGCCTTCATGACACCCCAAGACAGCGACAGTCCTTATTGGCAACCCTAATAAGACCTCAGCCCCAGCCCCATAGCAGGCCGAAAATGTGTCTGCTGACCATGGTGCGGCTGCAGTCTCTGGTCACATTAATCTTTACTATTATAAAAATATAAGTTGGTGGTTGTCGGCCCGTTCTCCTTCTCTTCTTAGTCGTCCGATCAAAAATCAGTCATCTAGATCCGCATGTAGGTAGTTGTTCCGATCAAAAACCTCCCCAACGCATTTGCCCACCGCCTCCTCTCCCCATCTGCCCGCCGCCGCCTCCCCACCTCCACTTCCTGCAACTGCCGCCTTCTTCTCCCCCGAACTCTCGTGTCGCGCCTCCTCCTCCTCGGCGCCGCCATCAATTCCTTCCTCGCACGGCAGTGTCTGGTCGCAGTCCCCCAACTTTCCCCAGGGCGTCGCCACCAATTCCATCTCCCATCGCCCCTCCAACTAGCGGCACAACGCTCGGCGACAGCGGCCGGTGGATCGGAAAGAATGGCGCTCGCGGACAGCGGCGGGTGGATTAGAGAGAAAGGCACTCGGCGATGGCAGTAGCGGCTTCCTCTTACTACACCCGCTCACGTGGCTCTTTCCCCACCGCCGCCATCCAGCAGTCGCTCGCTCAGTGAGCCTCTCTACCTCCTCCTGCTCTTTGCTCGGAGCCCGCCGCACTGTCTGGCGATTTTGGTCTCCCAAGCTGGTCGTCGAAGTTGGTGCCGTGGTCGAGGGGACATGGCCGAAGTCGAGGGGCCGTAGTCGAAGTCGAACCAATGGTTGAAGGGGGCCGTGGCCGAAGTCAAAGATCTGTGGTCAAAGTCGAAGTCGTGGTCGACGGGGCAGTGGTCGAATTCAAAGGGCCGTGGTCGAAGTTAGGCTGTGGTCGAAGTTGAAAGGCCGTGGTCGAAGTCCAAGCCGTGGTCGAAGGGGACAGTGGTCGAAGGGGGCCATGGTTGAGGGGGACAGTGGTCAAAGTTGAAGGGCTGTGGACGAAGTTGGTTCGCGGTTGAAGTCGAAGGACCGTGGTTGAAGTCGAATGGTCGACGTTTGGGCTGTCGTCGAAGAGGGCCGTGGTTGAGGGGTCGTGGCCAAAATCAAAAATCCGTGGTCGAAGGGGGAAGTGGTCGACGTCGAAGGGAGTGGTCGACGTCGAAAGGCTATGGTCATCAAAGGGCCGTGGTCGAAGGGGACAATGGTTGAAGGGGGCAGTGGTCGAAGTCGAAGATCCGTGATTGAAATCAAAGCTGTGGTCAAAGGGGGCCGTGGTCTAAAGGAGAAGTGGTCGATGTCGAAGGGCAGTGGTCAAAGGTGATAGTGGTCGAAGGGGGCGGTGGTCGAATGTGGAAGTGGTCAATGTTAAAGGGCTGTGGTCGTCGAAAGGCTGTGGTCGAAGAGGATAGTGGTCGAAGGGGGCAGTGGTCGAAGTCGCAGATCCGTGGTTGAAATCGAAGATCCGTGGTCGAAAGGGGAAGTGGTCGACGTCGAAGGGCCGTGGTCGAAGGAGGGTAGTGGTCGAAGTCAAAGATCCGTGGTCAAAGTTGAAGATCCTTAGTCAAAGTCGAAGCTGTGGTCGAAGAGGGGCCGTGGTCGAAGGGGGAAGTGATCAACGTCGAAGGGCCGTGGTCGAAGGGGACAATAGTTGAGGGTGACAGTGGTCGAAGTCGAAGATCCGTGGTCATCGTCGAGGCCGTGGTTGAAGAGGGAAGTGGTTGACGTTGAAAGCCCGTGGTCAAAGGGGACAGTGGTTGAAGGGGGCAGTGGTCGAAGTCGAAGAGGGCAGTGCTCAAAGTCGAAGGGGGCAGTGGTCAAAGTCGTGGTCATGGTCATAGTCGTAGCACCCATGAATGTGGTCGTAGCAGTCATGGTCATAGTTGTAGCGCCAACTCAGAGGACACCTGCTTGTTCGTCCACAACCTCCACCGCTATGAGTTCCCCCTCCAGTTGGACATCCCTGTCGCCTACCCATAGGTCACCCCCGAGATCGAGCTCCCCACCCTCGACGGTAAGACCCACAAGATGGTCGAAGTCGAAGCCATGGTTGAAGGGGGTCATGGTCGAAGGGGGAAGTGGTCGACATCGAAGAGCCGTGGTCGAAGGGGACAATGGTTGAAGGGGGAAGTGGTCAAAGTCGAAGGGGGCAGTGGTCGAAACCAGGGCCATGGTCAAAGTCGAGGCCAAGCAAGCTGGCGCCGACAGTCAGGCGACAAGGCACAATCGCACTAGAGGCCTGCCAACGTACGACCATTAGCGATGGTCGATCACTCCCGACCTACGATCATGCACGATGGTTGATGGCTTCTAACTTACAACAACGAGGTGTGATCGACGGCTTCTAATTTACGACCATGAGCACTGATCGATGTGTTTTGACTTACGACCACGAGGTGTGGTCGATGTCTTCCGACTTACGACCATGAGCACTGATCAATGTGTTCCGACTTACGACCATGAGGTATCTTTGATGGCTTCCAACTTATGATCACAAACGATGGTCGTCGATTTCCAATGTACGACCATGAGCCATTGTTGAAGGCTCCCAATTTAGGACCACGATCGATCGTCGATCGCTGCCAACTTACGACCACCAGTGATGGACAACCGCTCTCGACCTATGATCACGCGCGATGGTCAACGGCTTCCAACTTACGACGACGAGGTGTGCTCAAGGGCTCCCGACCTACGACTGCGAGGTGTGGTCGATGTCTTCTGACTTGTGACTATGAGGAGTGATCGACGGCTTCTGACTTACTTGACGGATTTAAAAATTTTTAGAATATGTTTGTATGCATATTTAAAATTTTTACCATCCGTGAGTTTTAAAACATGTGGTATGATAAATTTTAAAAATCCGTAGCAACACACAGTCATTCAACTAGTTGTTATAAACTACGAACAGCTCCACTGAGAAACAGAAACAATTTTAGATTTTTTTAGTTTTTTAGATAAGTTGTTTTATTTTTGTTCTTCATCAGGTTCTCAATCATATTTTCCTTACACGTGATGGGTTTTACCGGACTCACTTGGATGGCAATGGTGACGCTACATCAGAGATTTTCATCATATCAAATTTTATACAAATAAATCTTCTCTATTTTTTTTGCCAATGAGAACAACCCCTCTATTGAGGTGTAGGTCCTACATCAATGAAAATGCAAATCATGACATCATTGTAAGATCTGAAGTCTCTAGCCAGAAAGATAAAGATGTCCAGCATGTCCATTGACTCAAAGACTTAATAATAATATGTTGTTCATCTAGAAGCTTCAACGTAAAAGTTGGGAACTTACGTACTTTATCCGGAGTTACTTTTGCATAAATTGCATTGTGGGTCACTAAACTTGTGAAGGTGGTTCAAGTAGATTACTATTCTTCCAAAATGCATATTTAGGTCACCGAACTCTTTTGGTGGGTCACTGCAATTACCACGAATGCCATGTGAGACTTTGACATGGTAGCCACCATGGAACCATGGAAAGGGGCATTTTGATAGATGCACTAGGTTTTGCAGGGAAGCCCTTTACTTCTTTTATATTTGTATGTATTACGGTAACTCAGACGAACCAAAATTTGAAATATCCTTGAATTTTGCTTGAATTTGAAATCTTGCCAAACTGGGAAGTTTTTCTTGATTATGCACTTTCCCTTTTTGGGATTTCGCTTCCTCTCTGGCCTTGGCACTTTTCCCAAGTGTCTCCTCCCTTGCCTCCTTAGCCGTGAGCTGGCCCGAGCGCATGCAAGCTCGCCGCACTGCTCGTCGCTGCCACACCTATCAAATCCGCACAACGCCCTGCCACCTAACTGACCGAGCATTAATTGGTCATCACACCAATTCCCAACCACGCGTCGTGCCTCCACCGTCGTCGACCTCGCCGCACCACCTTGACTGCTGCCTGCTTGACATGCATGCCTTAAATCACCTTGCTAGCATGCATGCCTACGCTAGAGAGACTCACTGTGACTCGTGATGCCACCGCTACTGCCAGTGCTGCCGCCAACCTTGCCCGAATCATCTAAACCACCAGCACCGTTGTCCACACGCTGGCTTTGGCATTGCCCTACTCCTGGCGCCACCGCCTTCAATAGGCTATAAAGTCAAGCCAAGTAGCTACCTTATCTTCATTTGCACCAAATCGCAATCCCGAAGCATTGCCTTCTCCTCTCCGGCCAAGAAACGCCACCACCACCATCCCCACGCTGGTGAGCCCCAAAATGCGATTTTTCCTCTAACCTCAATTCTAAACCAATTCACCATTATCTTAGCACCTTTTTGACACCACCAACCAACCCAACCATGCTGGCCCTTCTCGTCACCCCTAAGCAATTAATGCCGTGCACCACCGTTGCCCAAGCACGACCACCTTGGACAACCATGCATGGGCCAAACTAGCCTAAGCCGCCCCCATGTAAGATCGAGGAGGCCGACTAGAGGGGGTGAATAGGCGGTTTAAAAATTTTCTTCAAATTAATGCTAACAATTAAGGACCTGTTCTATTTGCCTAAACCAAGTAAACAATGCAGAAACTAAATATAAGTTGGTTTAGCTTAAATAGTGCCTATAACAAATAACCTTGCCTAAGTGCACCAACAATTCTAACCTAGGTCAAAGTTTGCAATACTAAGTATATAAGCAATCAAAAATGATTCTAAGAATGTAAATTGCTTGAAGGTAAAAAGAGCACAAGAAAACAAACCACAAATGACACGTTCTCTTTTTACCGTGATGTTCGGAGACTTGCGGTTTCCCCTAGTCCACGTTGAGGTAAGCCTGAATAAATCGGACCGGCTCCACGAATTAAGCCGAAACACCTTGAATCACTAGCGGTAGCTCTTCCCCTCTTCGGGTAGGTGAGCTCCAACCTTCACAACCTTGCCAGGTCTTCTCACAACTTCTTAAGAGGATCACCGGGCAATTTCCGCCACGTCGTCTAGGTGTCGGAAAATACTAAGAGTAATGAATCACTGCGTTACTTGACCACTTTCAAGTGCCAAGGATCAATCTACGGATGAATGCACTTGAATTCACTCAACTACCTCAAATGAATGCACAAGAGATGAAATGAGGTGTGAGAGGTTGCTATATGCTCAAGGATGCTCAATAATGATTCAACAACATGTCCTTGTGCTGGTGAGGTCGAATTTATACCCCGACCAACCAAAACTAGCCGTTGCATAACTTAATTCAGAAAATTCAGGGAAATCGGAAGTTCCGCAGTGCAATAATCGGAACTTCCGTTTTTCTGCTGTAGCTTCAGAACGGCTATGTCAGAGTGTCAGAGGTATCCGTTCGAATTTAATGCGGTACTTCCACCATTGTAAATGTGGTACTTCGAATATTCCGGTAGTTCCGATAGTCACCCCAGAACTTCTAATTTCCACGGCGTTAAGTTTTGAAAAGGTTGCTCTCTGGAAAAAACGTACCGCTCACATTTGCCGGAACTTCCGATTTTCAGAACTTCCATCCTAGTGGAAGTTCCGCCGTTGAACTCGCGGTACTTCCGATATCAGTGAGACTAAGTTTACTCGCGGTCGCTCTTTGGAAAAAATGTACCGCTCTGGAAGTCGGTACTTCCGACCGATCAGAAGTTCCGCTGTTTTACCGCCAGTACTTTCGATTTTTCTAACAGTGCACAGTTTTAGCTTTCAATTTTATTGTTAAGTGCATGCATGATCCTAAATTGATCCATAAGGCGCAGGAACATGCAATCAAGCAACTAGCCATGATCCCTCTTAATAGTATGGCATTTATCCTATAATCCGATCTTCCAACCTTTCTCCTAAGACCGGTAAAATGAAAAGAACCCTAAACTATTTACCTTTTTGTCATGGAGTTCTTTGAATCCCATGAAACCTTTTCGTGTTTCTCTTATTTTGCCTTCAGGACTAAACCTTCCAATCACTTAGCACATATGTTAGTCCCATATTCTCATAATGTCATTAATTACCAAAACCAACCTTTTAGGGGCCTAGATGCTTTCACCCCATTACAAGCCTTCCCATGCTCCGTAGATGCTTGAGCCACTCTCAATCTAGCAGAAACCCCACCGGAGCAGTGCCGTAAAGTGGCCTTGCGCCAGCGAGCCCTCTTCGCCGCTAGCCTTCTCTAGAGCCCCTCCAACCCTGTACATACCCAAGATGAGTTGCTTAGACTTCACGTAACATTGTCGCATCACCACTCGCCGCCAGTAGCCCTCACTAATGCGTAATCGCACCGCCGTCTCCTTCCTCTACTTGTTGGCCATGAAGCATGTTCAAGCCAAGCTAGCTCGGCTTCATGCCTGGCAGGCCAAGCTGATGGGCCGACCAAGTAGACCCCAAACAGTGAAAGCCTAATAGGGCAAAGGGACCAAGAAAAGTTCACAACACAACAATGTTCACATCTAGCCCAGTACTGTTTATAGCCTAAACCCATTAATGTTCAGCCCGATCTGCAACCACAGTAAACAGGTTCAACATTGTTCACCTAGCCCAACCCGTTAGGAATAGTGCCAACCTGGTATTATTCATCCAATCTGTTACTATTCATCAAAAACCCATTAAGCTTATTTATACTCATTTCGACTGTCTCGAGCTCGTCTAACCCATTTTCAACTCCATTTGACCCAACCAAGCACTGCTTAAACTCTATTCGCACAAAACCACCTTCTTTTATATCTTTTCTGGATATTTTATTGTATTTTATTCCTAGCTTACATTCAGCAAAGTAGGAACTTATTTATTTTTTCTTCTGTTGTGCTAGCATCCGGATTCAACTAGTTAGCCAATAGTGAAGCTACTGGAGCAATTAAGCTAGATGGTGTAAACCAGAATCCAACAAGGAAGTAATCAAAAACTCTGAAGGCAAGTCACATATTTTTAATCATATTGTCCCTACATTATTATTTAATTATCAGTACTTTCATTAATATTATTTGTGCATTGTTATTTATTTAAAATAATTGTTTGGAATGACATGATAATTAGTTAAGTCCTACCACTGAAAAAGCCATGTTTCACTTGAAGGCCAAATTCACCTTGATAGCCTTAATAATAATAAATTACTGTACAACTAATCATCAGAAGACTAGACAATTAAATATTTTTCTACACTACTAAGATTGTTTCGGCATCTTGCCGATAGATTTTAAAATAGTACTAGAGTTAAGCATAACTTGTGGAAAGGCACTAGATGGTTAGAGTCCACGATCTTACCCTAGGGTGGAGGTTTGGGTATGAATTGGTGGTACTATGCTATAATGCATTGGGTATGTGATTGGTGGCCTCATTTATAAAAAGTAAAGACTAGAACCTTATACCGAGTAAAAAACACAGAAATTGCTCAACCATAAGTTCTAACTTGTCAAACCTGGTTTAGTGCACTACTCGATTCAATCAAATATCCACATGAGGGTTAGCTTTTTTAGTGTGTTGGAACAACCCAGGTACAATAGGGTGAAATGGTAGTGGGACTGGAAAGTAACTTGGCATTCTTCACAATGGTAGGTCCACTCAGCATCAGGCCACAATTTTTTGCTTTGTCATGTGAATTCCTGACAAGTTTGTTTGGCCCCGAGCCTACCAGGTAGAAGTTAGAAAGAGTAGAGCAGTGAACGACCTTGTTATTTCAACTCAGTCGCACACTATTATGTTGCGTATCTACAGTTTGATATTATGAGTTTGAGATATCTTATGGGTAAATTTAGGCAACTCCACATAGTATAATAAATGGTATTCAAATATGTCGTGCTCCCAGTCAATAGAGTTGTGTTTCATGGTTGATTCTAATAACAAGGAATATGTAGAATTTGAAGGATTTTAACATGGAAATTACGGATCATAAAGCCTGTTGTTAAATAAATTTTGTTTTACTATTTTTAGTGTAAAGTTCTTTACCAGTAAACTTTCATCTATTCTTATCATATTATAACCTATGACTCTATCCAGTTGAACTCTTGCATAGTAGTTAAATAGCCTTCCCTTGTGGTTTTCAGAATACCAAGTATACTCAATCTTGCTTATTTTCATCCAAACAATTAACATGTTAGAGTTACGACCGCACGCAAGTGTTCCTGTGGAATTTCTTTAGATCTTCTAAATGTAAGTTAAGTTTTGAGCTTGGATACCCGTAAGGATATTATGGTTTGACTGTTAGGTCATATTTTAATCAAGCTAATTATTTTTAAATTCTCATGAGCAAACATGATGCTTTTTCTATCTATAACTGAACTCCTTGGTTGTTGTGATAAACGCGACAACCTATTCTTAAAAATTGGGTCGTTACAGTAATCCCATTCCATAACCTAACCAACCCTCAATTGCAGACAATAGCGCCCATGGTGAGTGACCTACGATGAGTGGCATACAGCTGCGTGCAGCCGGAGAAGGCAACCGCGCCCTTGGTGTCGTCCACTAGACCACTACACCTTCACGCATGGGTATGTGATCAGAGAATTCTAGAACATGCAGGACCAAAGAAACAGGGGATACCACATCTTAAAGTTTCTTAAGTATGGATAGTAGTTTATTAAATCTAAGCTATAACAGAAGATTTTACAACAACATTTGAGTGTCCTCATAGCAAGTATGACATGCCCTAATGCATTGGACTATTCACTGGCAGTGTCAATTTGCACAGTCATTTAAGCTCCAATTGTAGGTTGGGAGCAACAAGCAAGGAAATGGTGAACAACAAGCTTCATCTCTAGCAGCTCGTGCACCCACTCACCGCCACAACCGCTAGGTCTCCGGCCTTGTACCGTCGCTCACGTGGGCTCCTCCCGCTCACGGTTGCCTCCTCCGGCCGTGCACCGCCATTCACCATGGAAGACATCGGGCTTCTGTTTGTATTCGAGGATATGGACTTAATGCAAATAAGATAAAAGCAAGGGATTCTTTTGCAAAAATCCATTAGCAAGGTGGATCACCATGCCATCTGTTAAACCCCACATGGCATGGTTAGTACCTAGAGTGACTCACTTAAAAGAAATTGGTGATCTAAATATGCATTTTGGGAGAATAGTGACCTATTTGAACCACTCTGACAAATTCAGTGACCCACCATGAAATTTAATCTAAATTTAAATTATATGATCTTTCTAAAAAATAATCTATTTACTCATATGTTGTGTTGATCCTACCTATAACAGCTTGAAAGATCAAGCTCTGTTTAAGTTGGTTTTGGTGATAATGACAAATGCTATTATGATGTTTTGGTGATAATAACAAATATATATGTGAGACTAATATGTTTATTTAAGTATATTAATGCTTAGTCTTATTTGAATGAAAAGGTGAAATCATTGAGGTATGCATTCGATATCTTTCTTATAATCATGTTGCATTTCTCAATATTCAAATATATGATTAAATGACAAATCTATATGTGAGACTAATATATTTGTGTAAGCATATTATTGTTTAGTCTTATTTGAATGAAAAGGTGAAATCAAAGAGGTATGCATTTGAAATCACATTTTCATATATTAATGCATTCCTTAGATCTAAAATATAGATTAAACTCTACAAATAGTCCAAGATGAATATGTGCATATGTTTTCACTACACATACTTGTATGCACATATTTAGGGGGAGTTTACCTTATGTTTTGAGGTTTCATAAGTATTAATCCATGTTTCCTTTAATACACATATTTAGGATCTTTACATTGAAACACATCCTTTGAGTATATATAACTTGTGTAGTTTATATATACTTAATCGGGTTGTCATTTAACTTCTCCATTATGTGTTAATGATTGAATGATTAATGATAACCGGATAAGTAAGCTTTGCTTCAAAGGCTTATATTAGAGTATACAATTGTTATGTATATGTTGTATAGTCAAAAATCAATCTTTATCTCATTGTTTGTTGAGATTGTCATGAATTACCAAAAAGAAAAGATTGTAGAATCTAGTCTCTCGATTATGAGTTAATGGTGAAATTTGGTAATTAATGGCAATTGTTTTGTGGACTAACATTTTCCATAAGTTAGATGAATAGGTTAGGTTCCACAAATGAGAATGATTTGAGATGACTTCATGTGTTGAAGATCATCAAATCAATATGTGTTCTTCATGAGTTGAAGAACATCGAGAAGAAGTTGCATCATGAGTTGATGCATGTCCAAGAGAAGATGATTATGCATTAATCATCAAGTCAAGTGAAGACTATCATGCATTGATAGAGTTAAAGAAAAGGATGCATCATGAGTTGATGCATATCAAGACAATGGCCTAAGGTAAAGTTATGACTAGTTAGGGCTAAGAATGTGTTCCTAGTCTTTTACTAGTCTTGGTGTTTGGTTGGAAGATCGGTTTGCTAGTATAGGTTGTTGTACTATTAAGAGAGGTCATGTCTAGTAGTTTGAGTCTCATCATGTGCTGATAGCTCAATCTCATTTGCTCTAGCTCACTTAGTATGATGCTTATATTTGTGAATGTGTTTTGCAAATAGTTGAAACTCATACGTAAAATCCTTGTAACACGGGACTATACATAGCAAATATGTTTTTGTAAGTGTTTAAAGTCCATGTTTCCACTCTTTATTGTATGAGGCTTATGTTTGCAAATGTGTTTTGCAAATGGTTGAAGCTCATATATAATCCTTGTAGCATGTGAATTAGGTTTGCGACTGTGTTTTGCAAATGTGAGAAGTATATGTACCTATCCTTTGTGTCATGATTTCAAAAGTATGCAAATGTATTTTGCAACTTGTTGGGAATCATGTTTGATCCTTGTATGCATGATACTATTGTTTGCAAAATGTGTTTCGCAAAATCTGTTGAGATATCTACACCTGTTAGGAAAATTGGAACTACCAGCATGTGTTGCGCGGTACCACCAGATGCGAGTGGTCTGATCGGCTCTATGTGAGCGGCTCATCCAACCGCCGGAAGTGCCAGCTCTGTGTGAGTGGTACTACCGGAAGGCGGAAGTACTGGCGTGCGTTGCGCGGTACTACCGGACTTTAGAAGCTTCGGATTTTCCTGCGGAATGTTTTTTCCAGAGAGACACCTATGTGGAGGTCTTCTCTTCCCGCGAAATCGGTAGTTCCGCATGTGTGGATCAGAACTTCTGAATATCGGAACTACCGTGATTTCAACGGCGATAGTTCTGCGCTGACTTCCAATTGCTAGCTCAAAAGCTATAAAATAGCCATTACTATTGTGACAGAACAGCTGCAGAAGTACTGGCCATTGCACTGCGGTACTTCCGCTTGCCCTGATTTTTCAAGGATTTGGTTCCAACAACTAGTTTTCTTGTGTGGGCTATAAATATCACCTTGTGATCGGTTGGAGACAAGGTTGTTGGACCCATTTCTATTCCCTTGAGCTAGTGTGAGGTTCTCCACTCAATTGTGTATGTGTTGCACTTTGTGAGCAAGGAGAGAGGATCTAGATTGCAAGTGTTGCATTTAGAGGTGGAATAAGTGTTTATTTGAGCTTGTGCATTAGTTGCACTTGGTGAGAGTCAAGCGAGGGGCTTGCTTTGTTACACTTAGAGTTTCCCGACTCCTAGACGGCGTTGGAGGTGTCGTGCATGGTGATCTTCTCAAAGAAGGTTGTGAAAAGACCCAGTGAAGTGTGAAGGTTAGAGCTCACCTACCTGGAACAGGAAAGAGCTACCACTAGTGGATTTGAGGTGGAAGGCTTAATTCATGGAGCCGGTCCAATTAGTTTGGGCTTACCTCAACGTGGACTAGGGGAGAGCGGCAACTCTCCGATCACCACGGTAAAAAGAGACCGTGTCTATTGTGGTTTATTTTCTTGTGCTCAATTTACCTTCAAGCAATTTACTTTCATAGAATTGAATTGATTGCTTGCATCTATAATTGCACACCTTGACATAGGCTAAAATTGTTGATGCACTTAGGTGAACTTGGTTGATATAGGCATTGTTTGTACTAAACCAAATTGATTTGAGTTTTCGCATTGTTTACTTGGTTTAGACAAATAGAAAAAGTCTTGAATTATGAATAATTAGAAGAGAATATTTTAGACCGCCTATTCATCCCTCTAGCCGGCCTCCTCGATCTTACACAACTACAAGTATTGAGAAAGTTTCTTCAATGATGAATTATGTGAAGAATAATCTATTTACTTATAAGTTGGTGTTGATCCTACCTATAGTAACTTCAAGTATCGAGATATCAATGATTAATTATGTGAAGAACACTTTTTAAAATGGCATACATGACAATACTTAGAATAAATAATGTTTACAGAAAATGAAGTCTCACAAGGTAATATGTAATTTTCCATAAATGTTTTGTGGTGTTAGGTCTAGTAGAAGAAGTTTGCTATTTGAGCTATTTGGTGTTTTCTTTTATGTATTTTGAACTTCTCTTATGCTAAATTGGTACCCCTATCCTAGATTCCTCACTCACATAGGGTTTTCAAAGCCATTTTCAACTTTTTACTGAGGGTCCAATAGACCACTTTTTTTTTAAAAAAAGTTTTCGATCCAAAAATTTCAAATCAAAATTTGAATTTGAAAATAATATTAACCAAAAATCAGTGAATATCGGATGATTTTTAGATAAAAATACCAGCGAAAAATCGGTAAAAAATAACCATGCACCTCCAAATTCAAAAAGCATCCGAACACATGCATGTAAAATTTAGAAGCACAAGCCACCAAATCAACACACTGAACGTAGAAGACCCTTCGTAGTTGGGGAAACTAGCAAAAGCCACCAGCCAACATGGAAACATATCAGTAGTCTACTCTAGTACAGGTTGAAAAGATGCTTCGTCTTCTTTGTTGTAACACCCTGGCTTAACAAAAGCCTAAAATATCACTCACATATATAATCGCTACCAACTTAAACCATTATTTAAATATTACCAACGACTAGGCTTCAAGAATAATCAAACAACATAGCTACAAATAGAAATTTCAGTAATACGAAAATCATTGATTGACATTAAAATGAACCAATTGACAATAAGTTGAATCAATAATAAATCTAACCGAAAGGAATTAACAAGTAGCATTAATATGAAACCATTAAGTGCTAAAGAGAAATCATTATTCATCTAAGGAATTCATGCATAGCATGGTTTAATTATAGCAATGAATAAGTGATCACCAAGTAAAGAAAAAACTATAAAGTGTAATATCAACTTGTGCTATATTCCACCTATGCATGTCGTCATCAACGACACATAAAAAAAACAATAAAGCAAAGGTGAGTCAACGACTCTGTAAGTACATAATAGAATACTAAACGAGGCTAACATCATATTAACAATTCATATCGATTCACCATCATCTCAATTTCATACATTCATTCTTATCAAGTTCCACACATATGTCTCATTATCTCATTTCTCTTTTCATGAATGCAATGCAATGCTAATGCACATATCTCAATTTCTCTTTACCATATACAGGTATAGCGAAGTGTTACACCAGTCGGTGTGCATTCAAGCGCGCCCTTTTCATGTGGGGACCTCAAGCTTATCCTTTTTCATATAGGGACCACAAGCCTGTCCTTTACATACGGGGACCTCATCCCCACTCCCGTGGGTCACATCTTTTCATCATAAATACTCAACATGTAATGTAATAGTTATATCTTTCTTTAGTTCATTTTCAGCATTACACAATTGGTATCATCATCATTCTACTGTATTCATCAACATCATCATCATTTTTATCATAAGCATGTGAGCAATATAAAATAGGCGTAGTCATATGAATAATCGTGGCAAGTATTCATTTAACAAAATAATAATTTTAAATATCCGAATACCATTCTACCATGCACTTGCTTTTTTCTAATTGCGAAGAACAGTTTGATTAGAAGGTGACACAAACCCAATGCCACTCCTCCTAATTAAATATCCAACCTCAATACAGTCCACAGTAGTACAAGGCAACAATTAAATGACATCAATCCTACACGCTTCCCAAATACAAAATACTTCCCGTTTATCGGATAGTAACCCCTACTGTCCTGGTATTAAAAAACGATATATCTTTTAAATTCCAAGCCCTATCATAGCAAACCATACCAATTCTGAAATCTACATAAAATTTTCTTCAAGTTCTTATTTGGCCACAAGTCTAGATTAAATTGGTTAACCCTTGTTTTTAACCAAGAAGACAGATCTGTCATCTTCTAGACAACATGCTTTATATTTGCATACCTATTAATCTACACAAGTAAATCTAGTAAAACATAACATTTTTAGAATCTACAGAAAATTCTCTACCTATTTATATCTATAGAAAACATAACATTCAATTATATCATCTACCAAGTCAATTTAATAATTTTCCACGACTACGTCTAGCAGCAACCGGTTCTGGACATCAGTTTTCCAAAATTCACAACCTCTATTCTACCCATCCAAAATTCATGTTTTTAGACTCTCTGGAATTCGTAGACAATTACCTACACTTTTCATGTAGAGCAAATACCCAATTCATCAATTTAATATTTTTAATCTATAAATTACTAAGTGCTACCAAAAGATGACAACTTTCTAGACAGCAAGCTTACAAAAATGATAATTCAAAATTTAACCATGCAATTGATGTTATTCAATACTCTATGGAAATCTAACAAAATTCTCTACATATATATAGTAGATGACATACTCATAATATGCCCATACTATGTCTGAAATCACAACTGAAAATAATGGCAGACAAACCCATATACTAATTGAACCTTTGACGAAAACTTGCTACTCCTCTTCGTAATCCTGATTCTAATCTCTAATAAAATTATCAAAACTGAGAGGGAAAATATAAATAATTACCCAGGTGAAGAATGCCCAAAATGCGACCATTTCCTCACTTTTTCTTCCCTTCTCTCTCCTGATCTTTTCCTGTGCCTCATCTCTTCTATTTTCCCCTTGATTTCCCCTTTGGCTTGCGTACTGCTAACTCGAGCAATTGACGGTCAGGTATCCGGGACGCGGCTGCACCAATGCACGTGTGCGTGTTGACCGAGATGGCTCACATGAAGGCCTTGCGCTGTTGGCATGGAGCATGGGCGGGCAGCCGTGTGGCTAAGTGGGCTTGGTGGGGAGCCAGGCAAATGCACTAGTGTGCACGTGCATGATGGCAGCCAGCTGGGCAGTGCCGCTCATGCTGGAGTGCTTGTGCTAGCTCATGCGCTGGCCGATAGCAACATGGGTGCGATTGCAATTGGTGGGTAGCCAATCTGGCATGTGGTGATGGGAACTAGCAATAGCGTTGCTAGCGATGGAAATTGGTGGTGATGGTTGATGGAGCTTTGGCTGGCACATGAGCAACAACTTTCAATGCTAGGAAATAAAATAGGAAAAAGGTACCTAGGGTTTTCGGGGTTTGGGTCCTCTCCTCCACATTTCTTTTATCACAGCATGACTCCTCTTCCATTTCTAACTTCTCCCGTACGACTTGCTCTAGAAAAATGACTCCCTCTCTTAATTTTCAACCATCCTATTTTCCTGTATCCCTTTTTCTTTAAATACGTATAGGTCCTCAAGAGGGTTATTTTAGGATATTACATTTGTTGCTGCCTTTCCTTGAACCATCATCAATTGTCCTTTGTGATCTCACCTTCTTTCTCTTTCTCTTTGTGGTATTCTTCCTTGTATCGATGAGGCAAAGCAATGGTAATTCCTTCAAAAGTGAATGATAAATCACTTATCACAAATTCATTTCAAATGGATAGATTGATATATATTAGATAGTACACAAAAACACACACCTAAAAACCCATTCGGTTCCTTGTATTCTTCTTCTTGTCCTCCACTGTCGGGACCCCGGATTCCCAAATCCGGACCCTCTGTGTCATACAGCACTAGTCCCAGATCAAAGCTAGTGCACACAGTTAAACAGAAATGATTCATAACCAACAACGTCTTATTACAATATTAAAGAGTACTGACCGAAAGGTCTCATTATTACAAATGAGGTTTCAAGACCTCGCACACACGAAACACAGTGGAAGCAAAATAAATTCAGCGGAGACCCATCAATACACCACAGGCAATTGACTGGGAAAGCGCGACCTAGAACTCCTGGAACCCTTCGTCGAATCCACCCGCGAAGTAGTCGTAGTCTCCCTCTTGAGCGTCGTATTACTCTGAGTATTATTTTTGAGTGCAGCATGTGAGTACATAAAGTACTCCGCAAGTCTTGGGAAAACTACAATAGATGCAAGGCTTAACAAAGAAAGGTCATATGGTTTTTTTTGCACAAAGCAATATTTTTAATTAAATTACTACTAAATATTTTCGAATGCATTGATTTAACAAGGTAAATTGCTTAACCGAAATTAATAAACTTTTTATAGTGAGGGTTCCATCCACCAACACTACATAACTAATAGAGTTTAAAACTGCGGGTTACATCCACCCTCTCTGGCTCCAACCGCCAGGATATCCTTCCGAGAGTTCCCTCCACTCTTGGAATACCAAAACTTTGATTTTAAAACCAAAACCAAGAATCTACCATGTGAATGCATTCCTTACCCGCCCTTGACCATGGGCACGGCTATTCGAATAGTTTGACACTCTGCAGAGGTTGTACAACTTTACCCCCAAAAGATAAATTATCTTAATAGTCACCACGCTTCCTTTGGCATGAGACACAGATAAAATATCACAAAGCCTTTTCCTCACTCTAGTCTAGCTAGACACCACCCGCTAAGGTTTCACCGCAGAAGGGTTCCATCCACCTAGTCCGAAGCCCCCTGTTGCGTCGTATGAGTACAGTAAATCCCTGTCCCTCACTGTGAATAACCAGTAACTCCCTGGCACCCACTTTCCACTGGTGGCACCTAAACTAAACTATCATGATTTAATCAGCTAGGTCGTACCCATATAGACTCGGGGTTGTACGGTAGTGCTCAGTCTGGACAATCACAAGCGTCGGTCCTTAATTGACTAGGGTGGAACATTCACTTTACAAGATCTCGTGCTTCCCGCACCAATCCCAACCAACCATCCACCCCAGCCTAAACCAACTTTCACATTTTATTTTATTTTCAAAAGAACAGTGGCAACACCAGTCACCACTTATTTACAAATACCAATTGAATGACATATGATTTTCCCATTTCAAGACTACAAAAGAATTAAATAGCATGACTAAGCATTATACTACCATTCTAATATTACCAAAGAGTTATGTAATTCTCATTATTGAGACAAAGGTAATACTAGGGTTTCAAGGGTACATGGCATTCAAGTTCAATTGAGGGCATAATAAGGTTGGATTTAACTAATGCCTTAACACCAAAAATTAGAGTTCTAATTAAATAGCGATGCACATAAATTTAAAATAATTTAAAAACATTTCGCAAACATGGGTTCAAAATGATCAAAGGAGACTTGCCTTCTTGCTGCGGAGTGGAGAGATCTTCGACAACGGTGGAATCTACGCGCGAAAAAGACGAAGCAAACAAAGCAAATAATACAAAACAAATTCAAAAAAAATCAAAAATTCAAATAGAGGCCATATTTGGATAGATTATGATTTTAGAAGAATTTAGAAATTTGAATGGCTCAAGTTGGAGTTAAAATGAATAAGTTATGCTTATTTAAAGATTTCAGTTTGACTAAATCCAGAAATTATTAAATTTCTGACAGGTGGGACCCACTGGTAGTATTTAATTTTTAATCTTTTCTTTTATTTCTTTACTTTGAGTCTATGACAGGTGGGACCCACTTGACAGTGAGGCCACCGGCTCGGCCTTTGACACGTGGGACCCATCGGGCTCTGGGCCCATATGTCAGTGGCCAGCGCAGACGGTTGGGGCCTAGGTGGCAGTGGCCAGCGCGGACGGCGGCCGCTGACGCGTGGGGCTCGGCTGTCAGTGCGAAAAAATAAAGGAAAGGCTCAACCTCAGCGTACGGAGCCGGGGCTTGAACGCGCGCCGAGGGAGCCGGGGGGGAAAGGAGTAATGATGCTAGCCAGTCGGTCGCTGAGGCGTTGCCTACCCTTACTGGGTAGGTTTACCCTTTGAGGTACTTGCTGGAGGGGACCGGGCAGAGCGGACGGGGGCGACGTTGCTGGCGGCGAGGGGTGGCCGGAGGGTTTTGGGGGAGATCCAAAACGCGACCCCGGTGCGGAGGCGGTTCCGACGGTGGGGTCGATGGGGTCCAGTGACGAGCGGAGACGGCCGGCGACGGGAGGAGCGGCGGCGCAGCACGGGTGCTCCGGTGCGGCGGCGATCCGGCGGCGGGGAGAGGCGGCCGAGGTGTCGGGGAGGTTCGCACGGGCACGGGGATGCTCGGAGTGGCGGCGGTGGGCTCTGAGGCGGAACCGAGGCGGCGGCGATTGCTCGTCGGAGAGCGGCGGAGCTCGGGGAGAGAGGCGGCACAGGAGCAGGGCGCTACGGAGCTCGAGATGGGCAAAGGAGAGTGGAGGGAGGTTGAGCGGAGGAAGGGGGAGCCTAGGGGGCCTTTTATAGGGGCAGAGGGGGAGCACGGGAGCGGCAATTGCTCACCGGAGATGGCGGCTGGAAGATGGAAGGGAGAGGGGAGGGAAGGAAAGAGGGGGCGCGGGGTTTGGGGGATGCGGTCGCGCGGAGTTTCCAAACCGGAGAGAGCCGGGGAAGGGAAGGCGGGATCCGCGGGGACTCGGTCGCCGGCGCAAGAAAGGAAAGGAAGGGGGAGAAGAAGGAAGGTGGCGCGGGGTAGACGACGGGTCTGACAGGCGGGACCCTCGCGCAGTGAGAGAGGAGGGAGGGAGTGGGCGGCGTGGATCGCAGCCACGTGGCCGGAGGCGGATCGGGCGGCGGGTGCGGTTAAGGGGGAGGGGACGGTCGGGTGGGTGAGCGGGAGGCATGGCGCGCATCGGGCCGGCCACGCGTCGGCCCGAGGGGAGGGGAAGGCAGAGCCGACTAACGGGTCGGGCCCGCTGGGCGGAGAGAGAGAGGGGGAGAGTGGCCGGATTGGCCGAGCGGCGACGTGGGCAGATCTTGGCCGTCCACGCGTCGGCCGGAGGTGGAGTGGAGGGGTTTTTAATTTTATAATTTGATTTTTTATTTTCAGAAAAGGCTAGGAAATTATTTAGGTCTCAGAAAAATATGAAAATACCTCCAAATATTCCAGAAAAATTCACAGAAGCTCTTGGAGATATTTTGGACTTAATAAAATTATTTCCAATTAATGTTGGTATTAAATTTTCATATTTTAAAATACTTTTTAAATTTTAAAAATAGGTTTTAAACTCCAGAAAATTCAGAAAATCAAATAAAAGCCAAATAAAGTCCAAATACTTTAAAATAATTAATTTGAAATTAAATTTTTCCAGGAAGCAAATTTTGGGATGTTACATCCACCGTGACCACCTACGTCATCATCACCATCGTCATCTATGTCTGTGTTCACATATCTTGGCTTCTGGAAGGAGTCAATCGTCCTCACCACTTCCCTCATCATCCTCGTATTCATCCATTGCCTTCTTTTCTTTCTTTGCCTTATGCTTCCTTATGCTATCACAACACTTCCTCTTTAATGCCCAAACATTGAGGGCCTTGTTGAGGAGTGCTTGACTCGACTTGTCTGGTCTTACCTCTTCAAGTGAACCCTTGAAGGTTGGAGGATCACCGGTTCATGCAAAATAGATTGGGATTTCCTCATTGATCTTGACAACTAGTCCATAATTGAGTTGTCTTGGTCATATAGTATGATATCCATCATAATTGCACAAGGATCCAAATCCTTCTCTTGGCATTCTATTTCTTGTTGTTCGAGGTTTAGCTTCATATTGTAATGGACATAAACCAATTTATAGAGATTGTTATAACTTAGTCTGTTTCTCACTTTCGTGTGAACCAACATATATGTGCTCCAATTGCATAGGCACCCGCTTGAGGGGACACACTATGACACAATTTGCATTGCATACTTTTGCAATATCTTTGCATGTCCTCCATACATGTAGCACCATGCAATTGCACCAAACACCACAAAACATTTAAGAAATGGTATATGAAAATGAAACAAAGCATTGTTGACGAAAACGACTATGAACACTTATATGCGGTCATTTGTAGTGCTGCAAGCCGTGCACCTTGACTGCCAAAATCTCCACTACAAGAATGGAACACATCAAATTATGCAAGTGCCTGCACTTCACTCCAAGGTGAGTCCGCAATCTTCTCAATTGCCTTCTTCAGTGCTTTCATATATACTAGTTTTTTTTTCCAAAGCTATACTTGTAGTGGGCTTCTGGATCAAGTACACCAGCTACATGATCAATGAAGAAAAGAATTAAAATTCATGACAACAACATTAATTAATAATTTAATTGCTTTGTCATTGCTCATTACCTGCGACCATAAGAGTGTTCTTGTAAAGGTAGCTGACCCTTGACTTCACAAGGATCATGAATTTCTTCATCTCTCTTGGCCTGGGGCTCAAATGAGCTTCCATTTTTTGCAAAGCACCTATCATGATTGGCATAAATCCAGACATTGTGACCTTTTTCTTGTATCGGCAAACCACAATACACAGTAGGGTGGTTACACTGTATCTAGCACCCACTTGACATCCACCCATCATGAGCTGCTTGTCAAGCAAGCATCTACATAATTGCAGTCAGGATCACTAGCCCATGCGCTATTCTCCCAATCCATAGACACCATCTATTGCCAGAATTTATCTTTCATACCCCAAAAACTCTCTAATAAGATGAACACTGTCCCAAACCTCATGGCATTGGGTCTAATTAGCTCTCCACCAATCTTCTTTTTCATCTTAGCATGCAACCTGCCATGATTGTACAAGAACCTACAGATTCACTTGGCACTATGGAACATTCTCAACCTCTAGCTCATTACCTATGTCCTTCAACTTTAGATTGACAATGTGAGCAGTGCATGGTTGCCTGATAATATGGGGGGTACTCAGTGTGAGTTGGGGGCAAGCTTTCTTAAAATTAGAACCATTGTGTATGACTATTTGAACAACCAACTTGTGCCAATCTCATCAACAACCACCTTCTTGATCCAATCATACAAGAATTTTGCATTCTATATATGGCAAGTTACATTGACAGATTTATAGAAGAACATGCGCTCATTGCAATACACCATAAAGTTGATAATATTCATCGATGTAGGTCCAGTTCATGAGTCACATATGATTATAACACCATACACACTTCAATCTTCCTTGAATTTGTCCACACACCCTTGTATTTCCTAAAAGTTTCCTTACAAATATGGTCCATCGATGTCTATCTATTTAGGAATCTGCATCCCTTTAATGAGCTACTAAGTTAGCCTCATTGCTCCCTGAAAGTATGGGCAGTTAGCTTTCCTACCAGGAATGTCGTTCGCATGAAACCACTTTGTCTAAGCTTGGCCAAGTCATTCTTTAATTAGTCTTCATGTTCGTCATTGTGTCCACCTGAACTTGCACAAGAGTGTTGTTACGTGCCATATCTACATCAAAGGCTTTACCAATAGGCTTTGCATGTGAAACAATGTATGAATCCTGCTACTACTAGCACTACCAGCACAACTACCACTCCCACTGCCGCATCCACCACTACCTCTCTCACCTCTATGCTCATATATCCCACCCCTCCTCTCTACACTCTCCGAAAGTCAAGGTCTCTCAATGACATGTTTAATACTATCTGTTCTTGTACATCTTCATCACTGGGCACATCAATTGGTGCATTCATCTATTGAAAAATATCACTTTCGATTCTAAGCTTATGCTCTTTTGCTTCTTTCCTCTTTTGCTTTCCTATCTAGTCAGACCTCCTCATTGCATCGCAAACCTCTAGCGTCACATGATTGCAAGATTTGACATTCCCTGGTATATCTGCTAGATGTTGTCTCAGCCAAGTTGCACCTCGTCCTCCGAATGTTACTAAGCAATATTTGCACTTGAAACCTGGTCCTACAGGCTCCCCATGGCCCCAAACATACTCCATGTCTCCTGAAATTTGAGAACAACAAATAAGAATTCCAAAATGCCATTACTGCATACATCAACGAAATGAAATACTATAATGATGCAAAACATTTTATAGAAGTACATCAATTGTACATGTTGATTCCGAAATCATGCAATCAGGTGATGGCACATGTACATACAGTACATCAATTGCTACTTACTGGATTTGTACATAAAAATCATCAATTGTTACTAGTCATTAGTACTCTTTAGTCTTTAGTAAACACTCTTTACTCATCAACCACATTAAAATACTGCATCTCAAGTGAAGATACTCATATCCATACATCTGGTCATTGTCGCTGCCGATTCTCCCGTAGATGTGCCACTGTCATCCCCGCTGTCATCCTAGCCTCTCCCCGCCGCAGTTCCTCATGACTCCACCGATGGTGCCCTCATGTGCGAGCCGAGAAGGAACCATGGCACGACTGCAATGGCACTCAGGCTCGTACTTCGGATTGAGAATTTGGGGGAGAGAGAGAGAGAGAGAGAGAGAGAGAGAGAGAGAGGTTAGGAGGAAGAAACAAAGGCAGAAGAGGAACACATCCAGACGGAGCCGCCAAGAGCGATACACGCCCGTTTCTGTGCTGCAAGCGAAGGAAAAAAAGAAAGGGGAGGCCAAGTAGGCCATGTTGGGCCAAGTATCTATTTCAATTGGACTGAAATCTTTTTTTGCCCGGTATGCAAACTAACGAGATGGGCGGTAAATCCAAATAACCACCGGTTTTCGCCGAAAATCGGCCGATAAATTGAGCCATCGCTGCCCTCGACAACAGCGTAGTTTTTTTTCTCCGAGAACACCACCTGTAATAGTTGACTGCAATGATTCAAACGCCTTCGCCGCGTCATGCCTTAGCCCGCCTCACTCCCACCGTGACCAATCACGCGGGTGACCGGCGCCCGACCGCACCATCACTATCAAATGGCTATTTGTTAGCAGTTTTAAGAAACTGGTGCCGTAATGTTAGGAGTACGTCTTAATCGATGAGTCAAATCGCGAGATAGATGTGTGTTAACTACTCCTAATAGAGCAATTAATGGTCTTGTTCTTTTTCAGTGTTTGTTTTTTTTACAGTAACTAGCTTTTAAATAAAATATTTTTTAAGATAGGATCTACTAATTAATTGTAGTATATATTGTACCGACTTCATTTAAATTGGCAAAAACCGCACGTGAATTTCTGTTACTATGTAATTTCTCATATAAACAAGCCACAAGCCGCACCTAAAAAGATCAGACCTAATATCTCTTACGTAGTACTAGCGGTAGTAATATTAAATTTAGAGTGGTCTAAATTCAATAAAGTCCGAACTGGCTGTATAAGAGTTCGTTTCTGATGTCCTTTTTTCCTGCAGGAATATCACCCTTGCATCTTTGGTTCCTTCCAAAAATATCCTAAAACAAATATCTGTATATTTTTTGCTTAAAAGATAACCAATTTCCTTAATGGTTGAAAAAATCTCCTCTAAAGGCTTCCAATAAATTATCAACATACTGGAAGCATCCAATCGATTCTTGTATAGAGCAACTAAAACTAGCTTCTGGAATAATGGAATACTTACCTCATGCATTTTCTAGGAACAGAGAGCATCATCTATTTGACCAATGTAATTTAAGCACCTACCTACTTATTTGATAACTTTGTCATCGTATTATAGGTCAAGAAAATCCTGTCTAGAAATTCAAGCCGCTTCCAAGGTCAATAAAGAAACCAGTGGAGAAGTGATGAACAAAGCCGGAAGAGTACATCAAGTTGTTTTCATCTATTATCAGTTCTCCATGAATATAATGGTCAGAGGATCTAGGAAAATAGAAAATTATTTGAGCTAGATTACTTGACACATCACACATATATGGATGAACCAGAGCTGCTCAAAATCAGATGGAATGGTGCAAAATGACAAAAATGTAAACGTGTTGCAAGCGTATATTTTGTTTACACATAGAGAAGTATATAATGGGGTTGACTAAGCCAAAATTAGTGGATATAACTACATTCATATAGCAGTAATCTCCAATAGTATATAGTCAGTGGATATGTTTGAGTAAATGTAGGACCCGTATAGCAGTAGGGTGGCGTGAAAGGTGCCTTCAAAATTTTCTGTAAGTATTTGCCGATCCTTTACTCATATAGCTACAGAGCTATGAAAATTATGATGGAAAACCAACACAAAAGCTAGCAAATTAAGAAGCCAAAATTTTGAGAAATTTGGTGCTCAGGCGATCAGACCAGCCACTAGGAGTGGTCTGACTAGTGCATAGCGGTCGAACTACTGGCTAGGTGTTGATTTGACCAGCCTTAGAGGTATGATTGGGGTGGGGGGTAATGTCTGACCGGCCTACCCTGTTCCAGAACTGAAATTTTATCTCGAGTCGATGCAACTTTTAGTGCAACTACAAAGATACAAGTTCGAATGAAATAAAATTTTACACACACCTTGCTTAAAGTCTCAGGAATATATTCTAATGAAGAATTGCAAGAATCCATGTAAAAGTTTAGAACTTTCTCAAAAACAAGATTGCACCAACACCGAGCAAGAATCAAATACGAGGAATATGACTTGCTCATGGAAGAAGAATGGCTAAGATGGCTTTAGTTGTATTCCCATATCACTACAAGAAAACCCCTATGTAGAGGTATTTTTATAGAGGCGCTATCTAATTTGTCTCTAAAATTAGTTACATAACATAGAGGCACTTTTAGAGTCATTTTAAAAATCGCCGCAAAATTTTATACTATAGAGACGGTTTTGAGACGTTTTAGAACCACGTGCAAAATTTTATCTTGTAGAGACATTTTTGTGGCGCTCTCTAATTTGCCTAATTTTTTTTTTGTTGTGTAGAGATCTTTTTGAGAAGCATTTAACCATCTAGAGGCATTTTTTCGGTAGTGTATATGTGCTAAATGACATACATATAAATATTACAAGGCACAACAAACATGTGAAGTGATGAGGATGAGGTGGCTAGTGTAATATGTCCAAGAGAAGTACTATTCCCATGAGGTTTAGAGTTCGAGTACCAACCTTTGCAAGAGTTCACATATTTTTTATATTTTATTTTCTATGGTCTACTATACTAGTAGCACAATTTAACGTCACTATGAAATGCCTTTACTTCCTTAGAGACACAATAAAGCGCATCTATAAAATGCCACAAAGGATATAGAGGCGTTTTAATAATATGTCTCTACGTTTATAGTGATGATGCATAAGAAGGCGCTTATGAGACATTTAAAAAAGTCTCTATGTGAGGTTTGTGTTGTAGTGTATATCACAGCAAACAAGAACACTTAAGGAATCGAGGCAAAAACAACTAGATAAAAAAAAACTCCCAACAAGATCAAATCCAAACAAAATCAAGAAACTTCATGAACTTGCCAAAACTCATGCCTAGAAGGATGTAGATTGATTTCTATGATATATCTCCATCACTTATTCATCTTTGGCATCCAGCAAAATCGAGAAAGGGAGATAGAAGATCAAAACAACCAAATCAAGAGCAAAGTAACCAAAATAAGATGGATCCATTAGAGATGAACAAAGCTAATTTATTGTCACTTGAGGATGAAACTTGTACATCCACTCCACCTGGAGAACAAGAGAGAACACAGAATACTCACACTTCTCTTACCCTAATCCTAGAACACTTGGCTTCAATGAATAAAGCTAGGATGGTTGGATGATTCGCTACCAAGTCTCCATCCCAAGTCATCAAATAAACAAGGCAATCAGCCCCATCTAACCCTAATGGATATTATCCACTTAGCATAAATAGGAAAACCCGTTAACCCTACACAACATAGGTTTTACTCACAAATTATACTTATGCGCGCTTTTTAAAGCACATAAACCCGAATCCGTTAAGTCCTTAACCTTTGATCCATCTTGATCTTATCAGCTTCTCCTTGACCTAAACTATTTTCTCAAGCAACGTTCAAGCACCGCAGTTTTGATCCAAGGTAGTTTATGATATTTTGGTCAACTTATCAAAATACTTTTTTTGACTCGATCTTTATCTTTCCTTGCAAGCAATCGTCATGCTTACCACGTGTAGGTGCATCATAGGTTTGCCATGCATTGGCAAGCCTCTCGAATTCTGGTTTCTCCGGACCACATCTCACTTGGACTAACCAAACGACATGGTGTAACCTTTTATTTGAACTTCCCTTCAACAATTCCCAACTTTCTCGTGCTATGCTTGAGCTCAGCCATCTCATTTGGCATTCTTAGTAGTTCTGGGCCATAGCTCCTTTATGAGCATAGCTCCAATCATTGCCATTGACTATGGTTGACTCTAAACCTCCCTGCACATCCAAAGACAAAGAAATCGTTTTCAGGCACAAGTTCTTTATAACTTGACCCATGTTAACTAAAATATATATCATGCAACACATATATACCGACCTAGTGAAAACTAAATCAATCCATAACACAATTCCCAAAAATTCTAAAATCTAGTCGAATCAATTCAACTCTGCTGATCAGAGCACCATCCCAAATTGGTCTGACCACTAGTAGTGGCCGATCAGACTGTTAAAGGGGGCTGGTCTGACCGGTGGCCAGTCTGACCAGGTTTGCATGAATTCTAGAAAACCTACAAATTTGCAAATTCTAAATTTCTACTCCTCTAAAATGGCAATGGTTATCATAACATAACCCTAGGTATTCTCACATGGTCCTTCAATCTCTCCCTTGATGAACCCGCTAGTAATTTCTCAAAAATACAAATAGAAGGTGGTTTTAGATTTTTAGAGAGGGAATTTTACAAATAGAAACTCAAAATGGTCACACAAGCATTACAAAGACTAAAAATGACCATATGAGCTAGAAATGGAGTGAAGCAATTGAAAATAATAAGTTTTCCGTCCGCCAAATGAATTGTGAAATCTCACTCTAGGTACATATAAAAGAACAATTATTCTATTTGATCTTGGTCATGGTGAAAAGAGATCAAAAGATCAAGAGAATCACAAGAAAAAATTAAAACTCTAACTTAGCAAGATTTTGCGCAAAAACTCCAAAACATGCTCTAGAAATGTATTTTATCAATCTTCCTCCTCCTTTGACAATGTAGTCATCAAGAGACATAGAAGAAGATAGAGCATGAATAAAATAAAGTGGCCATATTTTATTCATTTTTAGCATAAGGAGCTAAGAAAATTATCTAAAGTAACTCTACAAGTATTACACCAAGTCATATTATGTGAAGTAGCTATCTAGATCATGGCAAAATATATATAGCAAGACAAAGCCAATTTAAGCAATAATAAAAAATTCATTAGATTTTTAACATGTCAAGTTATTTAAGATCATAGTTTAGCCAAAGGTATCCAAAAAAGAGCTAAGCCATGTCAATAAACTAAATGGAATCAAGAAGCTATAATTGAGTCAATTTAGAGTGCTATAAGTTCAATATTGAATCATTTTATTTAAGCACATGGAATTTTAGCACAATTAGCAATTTTTGAAACATATTTTGGTCTTATCATAACACAGCAAGTCCTGAACTAGGAGCCATGTTTAAGAATGAAGCATTTGCAACCAAACATCTTAAAATAAGAGACACTAGGCGTATGACCAAACATAAGCTTAAAAGAAGTCATGAGGACATCTCTATTACATATTCATCATCCACTCTAAGTGTGCATGGCAAAGCTATTGATAAGGCTCTGAAAGGTCCTATGAAAAGAGCAAGAGCTAAGCTACTTCAACAACATGTGCTTTTGTTTTTTAGAGAGTCTTCTATTACGTTAGATGAGAATGGCATACTACCTAATGCAATTATGTTGTGCATTCTCAGATTTGAAGCAACAGAAGATCAAGTGGAGAAGGACCAACCGGCCACGAGTCATGAGAAGGAGAGTCAATGCGGGCAAGGAGCTATGATATATGCGTCTAGGAACTTCTCAACCAAGCAGCCATCAAATCAATGGAATGCCACGTGATCATAAATCTCATGGTGTGCACAAGATGTGGCCTGCGTGCCCAAAGGTTGACCGAATCCATCTCAATCTCGGTCTTGTAATAAGATAGGGGCTTAGCCCAAAATTTTAGGAAACAGACTTGCTAAATTTTAAGAATTGGATTAGGAAACCTTGATCGAATAAGAGATTGATTCGGCTAAGGCTTTCCTTGCGTGAGTTCGGGAAAGCACTATAAAACCCCCTTGTATCCCCTTTGTTTGGGATAGACCACATTTGAGAAAAATCAAACTACTAAAGTTTGTTCGAGTTTAGCATTACTACCGAAATTCCACAGGGAATCAGGAGTGTTCTCTTCAATCAAAATCGTTCAGCCTTTCTGCTGGGAATTGGGTGCATAATAGATCTTCGCTTGGTGGTTGACAATATCAACACGAGCGTGTTTTGGTGGATTAAAGAGTGTTCGTCCCTTGCATTAGCATTGGAGGATCATTAGATTCATCAAGACTCTCTTGAGTATCCATCCTACGTCGAGAAGATCGGACGACCCTGTAGCAAGCAGTAGAAATCATCTCAGCCAAAACCTCCTAGAGGTGCTATGCTCATCTAGCATAGTCTTAGCCATCTCTACAAGTGTTTTATTCTTCCTCTCTACAACCCCATTCTGCTGGAGAACTCAAGATGAATAGAACTGGTGCTCTAAACATCTCTCAGTGAAGAAAGTGGTAAAAGATGAGTTGTTGAATTATACGCCATTGTCACTCCTAATAGCTCTCAAGGCTTCTAGGAGGTCAATTGCAAGTCTAAGAGCCAACTCTCTAAAGCAGCCAAAGGCCTCATCCTTACAAATCAGAAAATACACCCAAGAACACATATAGAAGTCATCTACAATGACAAGCACATACCATTTCCCTCTTACAAACCAGACTTTAGTAGGGCTGAAAACGAAAACGGTAATTATCGGTTACCGAAAATCGTTTTCGAGAAATTACCGATTTTCCCCCTAAACGGAAACGGTGACGGTAACCGATAAACCAGAAACGATAACGGTAAAAAAATCCGATAACGAAAACGATTTAGCTCTTTTCCGATCGTTTTCGAAAAATACCGTTTTTAACCGGTAATTACCGTCGATAATTACCGTTTTGACTGACTGAAAGTCTGAAACCCCCATCGGGCCACCCCCGTGCCTGCCCCGTCCCCAGGGCCCAGCCGGCCAGCCCATTCCTCAGCCGCAACCGCACCCGCACTTCAACCTCCTCCACTCCCGGCTCCCGCAGGCCGCAGCGGCGCGATCCCCATGCCAGCCCTAGACCTAGCCGCCGCCGCCATTTCCGTCTCCCGCAGCCGCACGGCCGCACCCCAGTACCCCACCTCCTCCACTCCCGGACTCCCGCAGCCTCCGATCCGATCTGCCCAATCCCCACGCCAGCCTAGACCTAGCCGCCGCCGCCGGAGAGGGACCGCCCGAGTGAAAGGCAAGCCCGCTGAGCGCCCCCACGTCTTCACCCTCACGACTCCAGCACGACTCCGGCCGCCTCCATCTCCAATCTCCGCGACTCGCCTCTAGTCTCCCACTCACGCTGCCGTCCTTCTCCTTCTTCAGGCGGTCGGCGGCCACATCTGAGACAAAGATGGCGCCGGTTGGAGATGCGGATTAGCCGGCGGATGCAACACCCCGAGGCTCCCGAGCGCGAGTGATGGAGGCAGAGGCACCAGCCGCACCACTCCCTATCGACCTCGCCGGCGCCGCCTCTCAAACCTGGGCAGCGGCCACATCTTCTTCTGGTAAGCTTAGCTTCTTCTGGTAATCTAGTGGTGATTGTGAAGAAATATAAATGATTGGTAATCTAGTGGTTATACCCTGTATCGTGTAAATGCCATGGCACGTATTATTGGTATTAAGCTTCCCCCTATTGATTGCATTACTACTGGCGTGTGATGTTTCCCCAATGATTCTGCATATGGCAGCACCAAACAAACTTCCTAGTTTTGCCTGTGTTTGTATGATTAATTGCCCAACTTGTGGATGATGGCCTGGGTGTATCTTTTGTCCAGGCAACAGTTCTATGCATAAACCTCAGTCATTCTAGAGGAATGGGTCATGGGACAATATTGAATCATGATCATATAACTTACAGGATTGCTTTTAACCCTTGACGAACTTAATTTATAACCCAGTCGCCGGCAGTTAGATGCAATATGTGGTTGCTTGTAGCTAAACAGTGTCAAGTTGCATGCATGTTTGCCTGATACTGAACTGAACAGCAATGCTACTCCAGTTCTGTCTGAGAGATTGAGCTTGAATCCATATTATGTTTAGGCCTTGTGGTTAATACACACGTTTTTTAACTTTGCATCATCATTGCTTGTTAGAAAATATATGTGCTCAGTTTGTAGCTTTTCATCTCAATTTTATTTCTGCACATGATTTACTCTGTTTTTACTCTTTTAATTTTTCTATCTCCAGCCCAGGCTAAGGTTCTTGTTATCCCACCTATGGAAGATTCATGGATGCCACCTTTGCTTCATCATTCTGTCTCATACTTTGGTACTAGTAGATTCCAGTGTAGCACTCTTGCTTTGATGGGAGACTTTCGATGCAATGTACATAAAGAGGGCGGAGCTTGTTTAGCTGTTGGTTATTAAGTTAGGGACATGGATAGCCTGTTTCATCGTGTCCGAACCTTGTTACAGAATGTGCTTGCACTCGTATTGTGTTTCGGAGATCTTATCTGGCATAATTAACTTAAGCTCGTCAATTGCTTTGCTTGCTTGTGTATCCCCTTTACTTGCGCAAACTTTTTACTTGGAATCTGCCGGTACTCCTGGAATTTATTCAGGAAGCTTTGAAATGTCGTGCTGTGTAGATGTTATGAAGTTGTAGTTTACAATTGCAATTAGGTAAGGTAAAGGTGTTCTACTGTTTATGTGGGTGTTCACTGTGTAGATTTATATCTTATACTAATAGGAGAACATTTGCACTTCGTTTGTGATAGGATCCCATAAACGTGCAAGGCCAGCTGCAAGTGAAAATGCAAGCCAGAATGTTGGCATGTCTGCTTCTTCTGCAGCACCTGCATCAGCACCTTCATCTGAGAGAAGTTTAGTGCCAAGTGGTGGTACTAGTACTGGTGGCACTGGTGGCACTGAAACAGATGGTGTTGATCCAATCGATGTGGATGCATGCAGTGATGGCGAGGACGAAAATGAACCTGCCAACAAGAGGGCCAAGAAGAGCACATCTGAAGTGTGGCAATACTTCACCAAGTATTGGGTAACAGTGAAGGTGAATGGCAAGGAGAAAAATCAGCTTGGGCAAAGTGCAATGTCAAAGGTTGTGTAAACAAGACCAGCAAACACAGAGCTGAGAGCAGATTTGGAACAACTGGTTTTTGGACCCATCTCGCTAATTATCACAGCATCAAGAAAGGACAGCAACAGCTTACAACAAAAACTGATAAAGATACTGGCATCGCAGTTGTCCAACCTTACAAGTATGATCAAGAAGCTAGCTTGAGAAAGTTCTATGAGGCTATGATAGTTCATGAGTACCCTTTTAATATGGTTGAGCATGAATATTTCCAAGAGTGGGTCAAATCATTGCGTCCACATTATCCTCTAAAGTCTCGTGTCACAGTTAGAAAGGAAATAATGGAATATTATTTGGCTGAAAAGGATAAGTTGTATGCATACTTCAAAACCGTTCAAAGTCGCTTTAGTGCAACTATGGATATGTGGACATCCAACCAAAACAAGGGTTATATGTGTGTTACTCTTCATTGGGTTGATGATGATTGGAAAATTCAGAAGAGGATTGTCAATTTCTTCCATGTTGAAGGGCGACATACTGGTGAGAGGTTGTCATATATATTTTCTTCTTGTCTTTTGAAGTGGTATGTGGAGAAAAAGATGTTCTCTCTAAGTTTGGATAATGCAGCGGCAAATGAAGTAGCGGTTAAGGATGTCATTGTAGAACTCAAGAGGCATAGTCCTTTAGTGTGTGATGGGCTATTTTTTCATGTGAGATGTGCCAATCACATCCTTAATTTGGTTGTTAGAGATGGTATGCATGTGATTGGCTCTACAAATGAAAAGATTAGATCATTTGTAGTTGCTGTCAAGGGATCTACGGTTCAGTGGGAGGAGTTCCTGAAGTGTGCTACTGAATGTGGGCTAGATACAAAGCCTTCTCTCTCACTTGATGTTTCTACAAGATGGAATTCTACATATCTCATGTTGAGGGATGCTCTTTATTACAAGCCTGCATTTGAGAGGCTCACTTCCATCGACCGTCGCAGGTATGAGTGTATTGCTCCTTCAAGTCAGGAATGGGAGAAGGCCCACATTATGATTCCTTTCTTGAAAAAATTCTTTGACCTGACCGAGATATTTTCTGGTACTCTATATCCAACAGCAAACCTGTTTTTTAGAGGTTTTTGTGAGATTAAGTTATATCTATCTGATTGGTGTAATAGTAATGATGCCACTCTTTGCCAAATGGCAAATGCTATGAGTGTCAAGTTTGACAAGTACTGGAAGAAGTCAAATGTTGCCCTTGCTGTTGCAAATGTACTTGATCCTAGGTTCAAGAGAAGAATTGTAGAATTTTACTTGAGAAAGTTATATAGAAATTCCTACCAAGCTGAACTTGATAAATTCAATGGTGTTCTAAGGAATATGTTTCATTGTTATGTTTCTTCCGCACCTTCCAAGAGTACAACACTTGTTTCATCAACTTCAGCTGTAGATCAGTTTATGGATAGTGTGGATGATGAGCTTGATTCCTTCCTTTACGAAAGTGATGCATGTGGTAATGATGAAGGAATAAGTGAATTGGAGAGGTACTTAGTAGAACCACAATTGAAGGTTTCTAAAGCCAACCATAATACGTTTGATATTTTAGCATGGTGGAAAAATCAGAAGGATGAATATCCTGTCCTCTCCCTGATTGCTCGTGATGTGTTGGCAATGCAAGTGTCAACCGTGGCTTCTGAATATGCATTTAGTGCCGGTGGACGTGTCGTCGACCCATATCGAAGCAGCCTTGATCCTGACATGGTACAAGCACTTGTTTGCACTAAGGATTGGATAACTGGAGCTAAAAGAGGTAAAAGTGTAAACTGATCTGTTGCTTAATTTCTATTAACAATATCTTGATGTTCTTTTTACTCATGTAGCTGCCTTTTAATTTTCAGGCTCTAAGAATATTTCTTCTTTGCCTAGTGATCTTGAGGTTCTTGAAGCCATTAAGAGCAGTCTACTTATTGGGGTATAATTATATTGATATGCATTGCAGTAGCATGTAATTCATTTGAAGTACTAACACGTTATTTCCATTGCAATTTGTAGGATGAATTTTCAGAAATAGGCGGTGATTATGTGCTTGCAGATGATGATGACATGCCGGAGGTTCAGCTATAGAAACAGCTATCCATCCTGCTAGTGCTTCCTATCCTTTGTTAAGTTCAACTGTCCACGTGTCGAACTAAGAACTTGGTTTAGTATTTCAGTTTTTAGTGTACTAGTACTTTCGAGTTTGTGAGCTTGTGACTATGCCTATGTCATGTGGTTGTTAGCTTTGTGTGCTTGTGAGACCTAACTAAGTATTATTGTATTAAATCCATGATGTCAATTGTGGTTGTGGGTTTGTGGCTTTGTGTCGTGTCATTTTATTGCTATATAATATATGTGTCTTGCTTCTTGTGACATGGATCATTACTACAGTATTATTTTTCATGTGACCTAGGTCAACGTATACAGCTATTGTCATGCTGTGCAGATTGGTGTGTTTATTGTATTTTAGATATCGCTTTCATGATTTCCGATCGTTATCGATGCACTTTTGATCGAATAGTTTCGTTTCCGAATTTACCGGAATATCGATACCGTTCTCGTTTCCGACAATATCGTATCGATTTCGTTTTCGAGAAAATAATGTGAAATTGAAAGTGATTTGATCTCCTACCGATCGTTTCCGACCGTTTTCAGCCCTAGACTTTAGAAGGGGACAACTGTGTCTAACTACAAGAGTCATCTAGGGCCATCAATCATCACTAAGGTAAGAGGTGGATAAAAAGTAGAAACCATCTTACCTATCCATACGGTGTGTACACTAGGTCTTCGCAACTCTTAAGCCTAAGCAATCTTCTAATAAGGTCATTGCTACTATTTCTAGTTAAGTGATCGAAGCCTATATGTCTAAGCCTATGATACCACAACACTAGATCCGAAGAATCAGAAGCCACAAGCCACAAGAAATACTGAAATCATCGCTAAAGATCCTTTTAAACTGAGAGATCCAAAAGATAAACTCACCTAAGGAATCTCGAACTCTACACTCTCCACTCTTGAATCTCACTTCTACACCCTCATCAAGATGCTGGAAAACAAATAACAGATCATACCTCATCTTATTTACCAAAGCGACATCCTTGAGCATAAATTTATTGTTGATTGCATAGTGCCCTTTGTTGTCACGGTTCAAGTAGAAGCATCTCCAAATGGGATCAACTCGTTGTTGGATGCATGAGTGAGGGAGGAGAACCATCAAGAATTTTTGGTCATGTGTTGTGAACACCTGGAATCAACAAGACACGTCCTCCTTCCATGCTCGATAGACCCTCAATAGACCTACAAGACATAAGCAGGAAACATTTGTGCCTCAATACTGAGGTTAGTAATGAATGACATGAAAATATAGTACTGAGCCATATGATGTCTAGGAACAGTAGTAGAACTAGGAATAAAATGGTTAGCAAGATAATTATGAGGATGCACATGAAAACCACCTAGACCTCTATAGATTGGCCAATCAAAAGGCTGGTACTCCCCTATCTTGACACTACCCGTGGTCTACACTCATGATATCCTAACCCAACACACTGCCTAGATTGGTCAAGGATCATGTTGAGCTTCTTCTTCCCACTAAAAACCTCTTAAAGGTCTTTTTGAGGTAGTCATTCTCTTAGGTTAGGTTATCACATGTGGCATACTCATAGTTTTGATTGCCCTAGCATATCTCTCTTTACGGATAGCTACCTCAAGCTACAAATCCTCACAACATATACAAGGGGAATTTCTAACTCTACTCAACTACTCCTCGAATTTAATTCTAAAGCTTCATACATCTCATCTAAATCAGCCCCAATTTTAGCACAAAATGCACAAGAAATAGAATTGATAATTTTCTTAGATACTGTCATGGACAAAGATTTTTATAATTTTACATTTCTCCTCAAGTGTCTTGTTAAGAGCATCAATTTTAGTTGCAAGTCTAGGACAATTTTAATAAGATTCAGTCCTAGAATAAAGAAGCATTTCAATCATTTCTTTCATTTTGCTATCCTCACAATGAGACCAAATATAATGCAACAATTTGAACATGATGAAGAAATAGAATCCAAAAAAATCACATCCAAAGCAATACCATTCAAGCAATCATGATTATCACTAGACTTGAGAGATTCTAGTTCATTTAGAGCATCTTTAAGTTGGCTAACAACAAATGAATGATCAACTTTTAGACTAACCATTTGATCATGCAAACACAAGCAAGATTCACAATTATTATTAAGATTCATATATTTGAGCCTAACAACTTCTAGGTTCAAGTTAACAATCGTGATGTCCTGGTTCTTGATCAATTTAGCTTGTTTCTTCAGTTTTTGTTTACCTGCAATAAGAGCATGTTTCACCTCTTTGGAGAAGGGGCATACCTCATCGTGATCACTGTAGAGCTCGTTGTTGGAGGAGTCGACATTAGTGCTACCCTTAGCTATGAAGCACATGCCAGTAAAGTCATAGGTCTTCTTGTTGCGGGCATCATTCTCTCCCCCGAGTCCGCATCACTCATGTCGACGTTCTCAAGAGCAGCAAGAACCCAGTTGATGAACTTGCGGTAGTTGAATTTCTTGGACTTCGTGTCCGAGCTTGAGGACACCATCAGAAGTCCTTCTCCTTCTTGCCCTTTAGCTTAAGACACTTGGCCCGAATATGGTTCAACTCACCACACTCAAAGCAAATGACAGAGCCACTCCTCTTATTTCTCACTATATTGTATGCTCTCGTAAATTTTGTCGATACGAGGGCTAAGTCACCTTTAGGGAGCTTCTCTAGCTGCTCATGGCTAAGAGAATGCAAGGTTAGTAATAAAAATTCGGATGAGCCAAAATCCAAAGAACTTAAAGAACTGCTCTGAGAAGGCTCAACCACATGAGCCATCAACTCTATCTTGGGGAGATACGAGATAAAATCAATATCATGCGTCTTTATTCTCGAGTTGAGCTTATCCATAGTAATCTCACTCATGACAGTGTTATCATCGACGGAAGTGATTTCATTCCCAAAACCTTCACACATAAATCATGAATGATGTTGTTGAAACTTTCCCACAGTTCATCCAAGGACTCACTAAGCTTTTGCTCAATTTTTTAGTATTCTTTTCTCAGTTGGTTCTATCTCACTTCCTTGAACATTATAGAGCCCTCATAGTAGTCAGTGAGGGTCTTCTAGATCTTTGAGCAAACATCAAGGGAACAACTCGCTCAAACTTAGATCGACTAAACCCTTGAATTATAAAATTGTGAGCCTTGTTATTTGCCTCTACATCCGACGCAACCTGATAATCAACTAGCACAACATAAGGATTATTGGCTTTGATCCAAATTGCTTGCCCTTGAGTCTCGATATAGAATTGAATACAAGCCTTCCGATAAGAGAAATCACTTGTATGATGCTATAACTCCTAAGACCGGTTAAGATATATGAGAAGAGCTAGCTGGGCTCAGATACCACTTGTAGAACCAGTATAAGGTGTCTTTAAATTTTTCCCAAGTATTCACAGATTCTTCACTTTGATAGCTATAGAGTTATGAAGAATAAGATGAAAAGCCAACAAATCAAGAAACCAAAATTCAAGAAATTCGATGCTTAGGTGGCCAGACTGGCTGCCAAGGGTGATCTGGCTAGTTCATAGTGGTTAGGTAGCCGGATAGACACCGGTTTGACTTGCCTTAGTAGTATAACTAGGAGGGGTGCGATTTGACCGGCCGAGCACCCTACTCCAAAACTGAAATTTCAGCCTAAGCCAATGCAATGTTTGGTGCAACTCCACAAATATAAGTCCAAATGAAATAAAATTTTGCACACACATTGCTTAATGTCTGAGGAACCTATCCAACCAAGTATCGCATGAATCCAAATCAAAGTTTAGACCTTTATCAAGAATAAGCAAGATTGCACCAAACTGGGTAAGAACAGAAAACAAAGAATGTGACATGCTCGTGGGTGCAGGATGTCCAATATTGCTCTAGATATATTCCTACATGTCACATCAAGTAAGAACACCTAAGGAATCAAGACAAAAATAATTGTATCAAGAAAACTCCTGAGAAGGTCAAATCCAAGCAAAACTAGGAAACTTCAAGAACTTGCCAAAACTCATGCCTAGATGGATAGGAATTGATTTCCATGATATATACACACACACACATCGCATACTCATCATTGGCATCTAGCAAGATTGAGAAAGGGGAGAGAAGATAAAAACCAACCAAATCAAGAGTAAATTAATCAAAATAAGAGGGGTCCATGAGAGATGAACAAAGTTGATATATTATCACTTGAGAATAAAAGGTTTATAGCCATTCCACCAGAAGGACAAGAGAGCACACAATACTCACACTTCTCTAACCCTAACTCTAGAACACTTGGATCCAATGAGTAAAATTCGGATGGTTGGATGGTTCGCTAGCAAGTCTCTATCTTAGCCTATCAAATAAACAAGACAACCAGCCTATCTAACTCTATTAGATATTATCCACTTAGCAAAAATGAGGAAAACCCATAAACCCCACACAATGCGGGTTACACTCACACACTACACTTGTACATGTTTTTCAAACACACATAAACATGAATGTGCTAAGTTCTTAGTTTTTTTATTCAACTTGATCTTCTTAGTTTCTCCTTGACTTAAACCGTTTTTCTAAGTACCGCAATTTTGATCCAAGGTAATTTCCGGTATTTTAGTCAACTTACGAAAATATCCTTTCTTGCCATAGTCTTCATCTTTCTTTGTAATCAATCGTCATACTTGCCATGTGTAGGTGTACCACTAGCTTGCCACATGTCGACAAGTCTATCCCGTTTTGGTTCCACCATACCATGCCTCACTTGGACTGACCAAACCATATGGCACAACCCGTCGCTCGAACCATCCCTCAACATTTCCTGCCTTTCTTGTGCCATGGTTAAATTCAACCATCTCACCCTGACATCATTGATCATTCTAGGCCTTGGCTCCTTCATGAGCATATCCCAGATCCTCATCGTTGACCATAGTTAACTCTAAGCCTCTCTGCACATCCAAAGACAAAAAAATTGTTTTCGGACATAAGTTTTTTACAACTTGTTCCACGTCAGCTAAAACATGTATTATACAACACATATGACTTAAAGCAAACCAAATCAATCCATGACACAATTCCCAAAATTCTTAAATCCACCTGAATCAACTCAACCCTACCGGTCAGACCGCCATCCCCAGCTAGTTAGACCGCTGGTGGTGGCTGGTCTAACCACCTCCTCTGACTGGTCAAACCAGCAGGTCTGTAGGAATTCCAGAAAAGTTGCAAATTTATAAATTTTAAATTTTCACTGCTCTAAAGTGGCAATGGTTTATCCCAACATAACATGTATATTCTTACATGGTCATTTAGTAAAAAAAAATTACAAACTAAATGGATATGGCTATCTAACTTTTAGTTTCACTTCCTATTCAAGGCTTGGATGAGCTACCATTGCAGGTAAATTGGTCATTTTCGAAAGAAACGTGAAGAATCGACCGGTCGACTTTGAGACGCCAGAACTGGGGCAGTTGTTCGTCGTTGCTTGAAATGATGGGTTCATTTTTTTTCTCCTTTTGTGGTAGGGAAGTTTAGTTGACTGGACGATCGGTAAGAGGGCAATTTATCGACAGGGGGACGGCTTTGTTCCCTTAATGCACACTTACTGATCTGACATGGTTTGGTGGTTGGTGGCCTGCTGGACTCTGATATTTCAATCTAATGATCTATCAAATTGAATAATTGATTGTGTCATTGAGTACACAAACATTTCGTCATTACCTTGCGCTTTATCTAGAGGGCAAGGATGGTTGGTTAGCTTGGCTGTCTAAAGATATAGGTAGCACAGTTGGAGAGAGATCAATACTAATAAATCATTTATGGCGTACAGTTGGTGTTACTTGAACCAATATCGTATCAAGTGGTTGTGATTTAAGTGGGCAGTTTGTCAATCTTCCGGGATGGCAACAGGGACGGAGGGTCGCGCGGGTTCTTTTCGGCAAAGAGATTCCCGTCCTGCCCTCACTACAGCCGGTGGGGGCAAATATGATCTTTCTTTTTCGGTTTCTAAAATTTATTTTTTAAGTAAAATACTTTGTTACATTAACTATTTTTTAAATAGAGTGTATTTTTAAGACAAGTCTATAAATCGATTGTACACTACAACAACTTCATTTATATCGCCTAAAATCAAACACGAGTCTTTATCTCTTGTACTTTCTCTCATGAATAGTCAAAAGACATAAACCACAGCCAAAAGCCAAAAGACATAGCCCAAACAAATAGGCCTATACATTCTTTTCGGCTGCAACTGGTGACTTATGGCTGTTGCTGATAGTTTTTGGCCCTAGCATGAGTATTGTGCAAACAAATTGAATGTCAATAAGCCGGTTTGAAAATATTGTTTTGATAAGCCCCTTCGAAAACATGACGAAAAGACAACCTGTTTGTTTGTTTAGAGAAAAATATAAGTCATAAATCACAAACTACAAAAAAAAAGACCCATATCCAACTCCACCCCCAACATCATCCATGTCCATATGGGATCCCTTAGAAATACAATACTTCATTATAAATATTAGTGATGTTTTAACCATTATATCACAAAATTTACAATGATTCTCCTTCAATTATCCCATAGAGGATATGGTCGGTGTATATGGCACCCACCCCTATTCGCATATATTCCCATGAAACTTAGTGGGGAACCTTCCCGATCCCGTGGTTTCTTTGCCTCCACGTGGCAAATTATCATCCCTGTTCCCCACAATTTGGTGCTCATTTTTGTGGAGATAGAATTTATATGTGAATACTAAGGTACTGGTCTAAAAAGAATTGTTTTATTCGTATAAATGAATTGATTTTCAAGCGCATAAAGCATCATTCTCACTTGGCCCTTCACGGTACTAGTGTCACATTTATAGACACGGTGCTCTAGAAGCTACGATGAATACTAGTGTTGTGGTCCATTTGACTTTCTAGAAACAGTGTAAGTTCATTTTGTCGATACGTACCGTACTCTTACTGAGTAGTGGAGCTATCTCCTCGGAAACTACTCGGTATGTGTGTGACATTGCACACTGTAAATTACCATAGCAATATTTTGCTCGTGTGGATATATGTGACCAGTTGGGATTTGCAAAGATCGAAATTAAAGAGAGCATGTAGTTTTTGTTAGACGAAGAGGAGAAATGCAAATACACATAGTTGGATGTATTGCAATAGCCAATGAGACTAATATACCGTGAAGGACTCAAGCGATACACTAAACCCTAGACTACAAGTACAATACTAAAAAAACCCCTTAACACCTGCTCAATTGCAAGTCATATGCAATAGCAAAGCCCAAGTTTTGATAATATCGTCTGTTACAACTTTGACCCAGGAGAAAACGCACGCATCGCAAATAATCTGAGAGAACACGGAAGAAATTTCTGAATTTCTTTATTCTCTTATTTGCTCCCCCTCTTTCTTTGTTTTTCTCTTGCTTTTCTTGCTTGCATACAAAACTGGGTACAAGTCCCCCCAATATATATGGATAAAACTCTCCTACTTCTATTCCGATTCGGACTTCAAGTTGGACTCAACTTCAACTTGAGTTATGCTCGGAAACGGACTCTACTACGACATGGACTCTAAGTCAAGATTATTTCTAACAATCTCCCCCTTACTCTTGACTTGACACACTCTAGTTTTAGTCTCAATACATTATAAACTACCAGCCACGCCTCCACATGAAGCGTTCTACATGCAAGCTACATGTAGGAACTCAACTCAACTGGTACGGGTCCATCCAGATGCAAAGATTCTAAAACATTGAGATAGTCGGACTCAACTACGACTTACTAAACTCATAATTTGACACGGAACGGTGACACATCTTCTCGACGTTCCGATCTGAACTCTGCTTACTTGAGTTTGGACGGCGAACACATCTTCTCAACGTCCAACACTCCTTGAGCCTTCATGTACACATTCATCTTGATTGCCCATGCTGCATAATTGCTCGTCGTGAGCATCGAATATGTGAGACAGCGGAACTCTTCTTCGCCATCATACCGGATGATGCCTTGTCACCGGTGACACCACTTTCCGGAGAACGCGACATGATCTTGAGCACGGATCAAGATCTCGGGCTACTTTGAAGTTGCTCTTGGATCGAGGAAACGGAACGATGTGCCGCGTGCATTTTTTCCCGGGAGAGCTGCGTGAAGACGAGCGACGTACGCCTCAGGAGCGTCGCATGAGACGCGCTGAGAACGGAATCGCCGAGACGATTTTTCCAGCGACTCGCTTCTCGCCTAGGCTCTGATACCACTTGTTACAACTTTGACCCAGGAGAAAACGCACACATCGCAAATAATCTGAGAAAACACGGAAGAAATTTCTGAATTTCTTTATTCTCTTATTTGCTCCCCCTCTTTCTTTGTTTTTCTCTTGCTTTTCTTGCTTGCATACAAAACTGGGTACAAGTCCCCCTAATATATAGGGATAAAACTCTCCTACTCCTATTCCGATTCGGACTTCAAGTTGGACTCAACTTCAACTTGAGTTATGCTCGGAAACGGACTCTACTACGACATGGACTCTAAGTCAAGATTATTTCTAACATCGTCGTAGTGTGTAACTCTTGAAAAACATGTCTAATATCAAATGATCTCCTCCCATCCGAGATCGTGTGATAGCCCACAATGCACAAAGTGAAGGGCTACGAAAGCAGAGACAAGCGGGAGCAAAGCTGACCCATATAACACAACAAAGAAGATGATAAAGCCGACATAAATAGAGAGTTGTGAAATCAAGCTAATGAAGAGAAAGATGGATCAGATCACACCCGCGAGAAGGCAAGACGAAGAAACATGTGTGATGATGCCGACAAAGAAGGCCTTTGGTCAAGAGTTGCAATGAATGCGAAGATGTGTAACAAGATGGCTACAAGAGGACCAACAGGGCTCACATCAACAACGATGATGATGGCGGCGACTGTAATCGATCCAATTGGATGGACCATGGCAACCTAAACAACAAAGAGCGACCAACTGATCAACAAAGGATTTGATGGATTGGCACAGCTTCGATGAACTCAAAAGAGTGATGTAATATATTTGAATGGACACATTGGAAGACTCAAAGGAAAATACTAGCAGGAGCAGTAAGCAGAAATATCCTCAGCCCAAATAGTAACAGCCACACTAGCAGCTCACAAAGCATTTGGACTAGCCCACAAACACCAAAGGGGCTCAGCCTAAATAGTAGCTTTAGTAGTGGCCAACATCAGCCCAAATAGCATGCATGTATAGCACGACAAAGAAGGGCAGAAGTAGCATATCCCTCGGATGGGTCTCGCCTGACGTTAACGTCAGAGGATCCGTCGTGGGGCCCACGCGTCAGTGACCCAACGTCACTGACGTTAACGTCAGAGGATCCGTTTCCATGTCCCTCATGTCCGAGAGCAAAGGACAAGTCCGAGAGCAGAGGACAAGTCTGTGGCAAAGAAGAGCCTAGAAGAGCAACAGCCCATGGTGCAAGCGAGAAGAGAAGGGATCAAAGACGGTTGTGGTGAGCTCGATGGAGGTGTTGAGTTCCAGTGGAGGAAGAGGCTAGAGGCAATGAGGAGGCGATCTGAGGTGGCTGGCAGCGTCCCCCAAGAACAGCAGTGACTTGAGGGCTTGAGCCAGGTGAGTCCCAAGCAGCTGCATGACCTTGGGGTGGTGGCAACCTCCTTCAACAGATTTGCAATGACCCCGGGCAGGAGAGGCTGTGGTGGCCTTAGCCCAAGGAAGAGGAGACCTGAGGTGGCAGTAGCCAGAGAGAGGGCCCAAGGCAGTGGCGATAAGGAGTAGATCTAGCTTGGAGGAGCTTGGGGCAGCATGGCAGCGTGAGTAGATTCAAAGGTAAATCTAGGCAAGGCGGAGCTCAGGTGGCCTACGTTGGGGTCAAGCTTGAGAACTGGATGAGCAGATCTGATGATGGCCAAGCTCGGTGGTGCCTTAGAGCCTAGATCTGTTGTCGCCAGGCTCGGTGACTATGGGAAGACCCAAATCTGCTGCTGGCAACATCGGGGAGCACAAATCCAAGCTGAAGTCAGATTCAGGTTGGGCAATGCAGAGATGGATGGATTCTGCATGGAGATGGCCAGATCAGGGAGGGGGCAAGGCTAGTGGTAGCAAGATTCGGGTGGTGTGACATCGGATACGGCTGGATCAGGGTGGGGCGAGGCCGGATTCGGCGGTGGCTGCGATGGGAAGAGGCAGGGCGACACGAGCAGATCAGAGCCAGGTGAAGCTCAAACGGCTGGCGGCGGTGACCCAGCTTGAGGCGGAAGGAGGTCAGATTTGATGATGTCGAGCTCGGTGATGACCATATCCGCAGATGCTGGTGACATGGTTGCTACCAGGGTTTCAAATTTTGGATGCAAAAAAATTTTGGCGACCAGAGAAAGGAATGAAAGAACGAAATTTCGTTCGAAATTCGGACAAAAAAATCAATTTTTTTTGATGAAATTTAACCAAAATTTGAATAGATTTCAAACAGGGCCAAATTTTACCTGAATGAAACCTATTTCACTGGGCACCGAAAGGAACAAAATTTCATCTATTTCATGAAATTTCGGACGAAATTCTACTGCAAGTACAATATCACTGGGCAGATTGATCTACTAGGAGGTGTCTACCCCTCAGGAGTGAAGATCTCCTCCAGTCCTGGGGGCAACGGTAGCGAGAATGATTTTGGAGCTAGGGTTTGAACCTTTTACTCTGATACCATGTTAGATGAAGAGGAGGAATGCAAATGCGAATAGTTGGATGTATTGCAATAGCCCATGGGGCCAATATATATTATAAGGACTCAAGGGACACACTAAATCCTGGACTACAAGTACAATATTAGAAATACTCGTAACAATTTTCTTGCTGAATAAAAATAAATATCTATACTCATTAGATAGTTCCAAAAGACTGAAAAAGTTAAAATTAACCTAAGTACAATGCCCAGCTGATCTTCCGATCAAAACAGGGTGGGGGGGGGGGGGGGGCGGCGGTAAATTGAGGTCCATTAGATCAATCTGTACAGATTAATTCTATAAATTTACCCCTCTGTGTTTTCCATGTATATATAAATAACAATTGCAATTAAGTTTGCAGGAATCATCTGATCATCGATCTACGTTGTCGATCGTCGCCGGCAAGGCGTCGTTCCTTCCTCCCCACTCTCTGATTCTCTCCTCAGCCAACATAGCCTGCATCATTCAAAGTTCAGACATTTCTTCAAATAAAGATCTCTTTCTTCAACTTTGGTTGACAGCGATATTGTTAAGCGTCAGTATTATATTTATAGTACTGCACCTGTGTCTCCCACTTGGTTCTGAAGGAAATCAAGATAAGTGTAGCAGTCTGCAGCAGCGTGCCAAGTGACATGCCCACCCAAATCCCCTGCAAAAAAAAATAATAATTAAGCACATCAGTATATATAGTTTCTGCAGAATATTCAAAGGTTAGAATTAAATTGTGCATCCCAATTACCCATCCATATTATAAGTTGATTTGGTTTGTTCTTACCAATGCACCAAGTTTCAGCTTGAAGCCAAAGAGGACTCCCAGTGGAATGCCAACCAAGTAGTAGCACACTATGTTTACGAATGCCACAAGCGACTGCCACCCTGCTCCTATCGCCACACCTGTAAAATTAGATTGAACAATTGATCAGATCTTCGCATCAGATATGCAAATATATCTTCAAGAATTGATCGCCATTTCATCGGTTTTGGCTTTTAATTGGTAGTACCCGAGAGCACAGGCTGGATGCTGTTGAGGAAGATGGTTCCTGCAAGAAGGTACCCCAGTCTCGCAGCCTCCCTCAGCACCTCGTCGTTCTCGCTGAAGAACCGTGGCAGCTCGGTCCTCCAGATGAGGAACACGGCCATGAAGATGGCCCCAATGAAGGCGGACGTCGAGACCGCCATGATCACGGAGAACTTGGCCGCCTTTGGCCTGTTCGCCCCCAGCTCGTTCGACACCCTCACGCTGCACGCTCAAGCAAGAGAAGAGAAATTTTGCATTAACACCATCTATACAATATTCGATTGTTTTTTAGGACAAAAACAGTCAGATTTTGAGCCGTTAGATGGAGATCCAACGCCCTAGATCATTTTTTTTGGAGGGGGGCTTGTATGGGTGGATCCGTTAGATGGAGATCTAACGCCCCAGATCAATCTGATTGTTTTTGTCCTCAAAACAGTCGAATGTTGTATAGCAGTACTCTTCTTTTAATCTTGTGTTAGTACTAGTACTGTGCTTGTGTTGATTTTGTGTTAATTACCTCACTGCTGCATTGAAGCCAAGTGCAACCATTAGGGTCCAGAGCTGGTAATTGATGCTGTAAATTTTGGAACGAATTAATTAATTATTTACTAAATGAACATTTAGATATATGCATAATTAAGTTACAGGTTAGAGAAAAATTGCTTACCAAACTGACATGACGTCAACTTGGAGTTTAGCATTCTTTAGGAGACCCACAAGGATGAGCACTGCAGTGTAGTACCAGAGCTCCAAGCTACAGATAACATGAAAAATTAATCTACCTACCACTTGAATCGTAATGGCATAGATAGTAACTACGACGTCGATAGACAAGACCAACCAGAGCATGACAGCGGAGGCGAGCGACAGCTTGACGAAGGCGGCGAGGTTCTTGAACGCGAGCATGGAGAACCCCCTCCACGCTTCCGGGAAGCATCCGGAGACGAGGTACACGAACTGCGCGACGATGATGAGCCACCACGACACGTTCCCGACGAGGGCGGCGCCGACGAGGCCGTGCCCGAGCCGCGTGACAAAGATGTAGTTGAGCACGATGTGGATAGCGAGCCCGGCGCCGGAGATGACGGTCATGACCCAGACCTTGCTCTGCGCCTGGAAGAACTTCTGCAGCGGGAAGTTAGCGGCGTAGGCGACGAGCTGCGGGATGACCCAGCGCGTGTACCGGCCGGCGACGTCGGAGATGTCGCCCGGCTGGTGGAGCGCCCGGAGGATCGGCGCCGTGAAGACGTAGGTCGGCGCGAGCGCGAGCGCGGTGGCGCCGCAGACGATCCAGGAGCGCTGGATGTAGACGCCAAGCATGCCCACTTGCCCGGCGCCCACGGCCTGCCCGCACAGCGTCTCCAGCGCGCTGCCCATCCCAAGCTGCAACGCATGCATAGCGTCAGCGTGTGCTACAATCTTGCATGCGCGGCAAAGCTCATGCTCACTCCGTTCAAGTGTACAAGATGTATTTTTTAAATAATTTTATTTATAAATATAGAATGTATTTTATATTTCAATACAAGTTTAGTATGATATTCTCTTTATACCTCTAATAAATATACATTTTATGTGCTATTCTCTACATATATGTATTGAATATATTGCTTAAAGATAATAATTAAGGTAACCTAGCTATTTTCACTAATCTAGCTATTTTTATTATCTCGTTGGTCTATGTAATTAAGAGAAAATATACCTTATAAATTTAGACGAGGGAGTACTTCAAAGGTGGTTAGCATAGTCATCCTTAGGGCATCTCCAATAGTAACATCTCAGTTGTATCTTAACTATATTAAATGAGTAAAACCTATGCAGAGGAGAGAGGAAATAAGGAGAGATAATATGCTATCTCTTATGTTAGAAACGACTTGAGCCCGCAAACAATGCAAATAGTGGGAAGGTGTGAGACAGAAAGTTATGGTAAAAATAGTATAAAATAGTTAGAGAAATGATTTACTGTTAGAGAGGTTGTCTCTAGTATTGTCTTTAAGTGATATGAAAACCTTAGAGACAATCATAAGAGACAAAACTATTGTACATGCTCTTAGGGCATTTCCAATAGTATCATCTCAACTGTCTTTTGGCTATATTAAATGAGTAAAATCATATATGAAAGAGAGATGACGTGAGGAGAGATAATATAATGTGTCTTATGCAAGAGACTACTTAGCCTGCAAACCAACATAAATAGTGAAAAAGTGTGAGACAGAAAGTTATGGTAAAAAATAGTATAAAATAGTTAGAAAAATAATTTACTATTAAAAATATTATCTTTAGTGATATCTTTAGGTAAAAAATACTTAAAAACAATATTAAAAGACAGATTATCGTACATGCCTTTATAGCCGAGAGGTCATCAGGTCAATCCCGAAAATTCCCAAAACAATTCACCTAATATATAGTTATTGGGACCTGAATTGTAGACGTTAGCCAGAAGGCATTGATATACACCGTAGCGGTTGCCTAGTTGTAATAGGCACCTGTTAGTTAGAAAGGGTAAATTGGTCATTACGACTTTATTTGTCATTACAATTGTCACCTGTAAAGCTCAACAACACCATGGCCATTAGTGATAAAACACAGGTGCATATTTTTACTGGCCGGATTTACCGGTTGCCGTCTACCAGCCGTGTGGCAAACTAGCAAATTAAGATACGATCGAGTGTCTGCGATAACCTGTGCCCAGCCTACACGTCTGGCAATACCGTCGCCAGCTTCACTAGTCCTTGGCATGGAAACGGTCAAACGAATGATTGCAACAGGCGTCTTGCACGACCAATCCCCTCGAGAAAAACGTGTACAGTCGGACGGCGTTTTCCCGGCTGAGTTCGTTCGGATGGAGCTGTCATCGGATGCATCTACTTTCTCGCTGTACCTAACGAAAACGACCACCGGAAATGGCTTCTTCGACGTGTTTGGACCTCGTCGTCATCCTTCACTGGTCAACACGAATGTGGCCTTTGCAGTATATATGCTGCTCGATCCGTCCGGTAGTTGGTCGAGTGGTGTGCCCCGCGGCACGGAAGCTGGCGCGTGTGCTGACCAAGCTTGGCGTGCTGCCACATATGATCGTCGATGTGATGAGCACACAAGACACATTTAGCGCTGCACAGTCACACACAAGTTAACATCGGCACCTGTGTGCTCAGAGAGAGAGAGAGAGAGAGAGAGAGAGAGAGAGAGAGAGAGGAATATGTGTGCTTGCAGCTTCCACCAACTTCTGGAAAAGTGATCATCAGCTAGCTAGCACCAGAGGTTAATTTGCTCAGACGCAATCTTTGCAACCCTTTTAGCACAGCTTTAGCATGCATATGCGCTGCACGGTGCAGTGTCGGCCATCGCAATTACTAGCTGGCTAACCGGCCGGCCGGTTAGGTTTACATGGCTTTCCATCTAGCCAGTAGCTCTTGTTTGCTAGCTTGATCATGTGTGCTGTCTCCTTTTGCGCATGTGATCCCGCCCAGTCACTTTCTTCCAAGCTAGAGAAAGCATGCACCCATGTTTGCAACTCGACTAAGAGCAAGTTTAATAAGGCTGACTGTGCTAGCTACAAGGGAATCCATGTCAGCATAGTCCTATATGGAGGGAAGAGAAAAGGAGAGAGAGAGCCAAGCCGACTCCCATGCAAGAGTCAGGCTATAGCACAGGAAAAGATGCATTATCCATGCATGTACCTATAGAACTAATTGCTATACCCATGCATGTATTAAATTATCAATACCCATGTATGTATTAAATGATTGAGAGCTCTTGTGGAGACAACTTATAGCCAGTTTATTGTATGAATTGACTGCATCATTATCTTTTGATGACATAGAAATGTATTAGAGGTAGCAGCTATCTGTACTATTAAACTTACTCTAAAATCGATTTCTTAGATCCATCGATCGATGGTCCTTAATTAGGGCCAGCCAGGCAGCTAGAAATTAATAGCTAGCTTCACCATGGGAAAAAAAGCTAGCTGCTAAAAGGCAATATACTACCAGTTCACGTGTGGGATCCACATGATGCATGCGTGGACAAGGTGTGTATATGTGTACAAACATTCGTGAAAATTAAAGCACAAACATACTAACGAATGTTTCTTTAGTTGTACGCATATATTCGGATCCACATGGATATATACGAACCAGATCGGCGAGGATTGAAGCGCATTGTTAACTAATCGAAATTGTTTCTTTAGCTGTACGCATATATTCCTCCCCCGGTTTCTCTCTGCTGGTGTCCTGTTGACATATCGAACCATCCAGGCCAGAAGAAGGAACAAAATAGCTCGACACGTACGGCTCGTTTCGCGCCTGCTGCTTAGTTAGTTAGTGCCATGCATTAACCTAGCTAGCTACCTAGCTACCATGAACTAATTAACTAGCCGTTTCTTCCTAATTTATGCAATCCAAGACCCTAGTTTTGAACGCATCATTCTTGCAGGAATTTCGTAAGAAACTCCACGTTTGGTTAATTTTAGTGGAGGTTTCCTTCTTTCCTCTTAAATTTCCACAAAATTCTCCAAGTGCAAGTATGTCCAAATCCGATCGAACAAACCGCAGTTCAAGAATATATATATCTATGTGTGTGTGTATGTATGCTCCTAGCTAGCTAGGTTATAAACTGAAATTAGTACAACAATGCAAATATACGGTTAAGGTTAATTTTAAAGCGATTAGCTGGTCCATTGATTCTTAACGCGCATGTGCATACATAGCTAGCACTAGCATATGCCATGTAGAGACATACATGCCGATAGATGTTGCGAGTGAACATATATCTGTGTTTTGGTACGAGGATAACCATCTCCATCTATATGAGCAAGTGATGATGAGTTAGCGAGTTGGCGTGTACGTACCAGGACCCCATAGGCGAACCCCTCGATGACGTTCTCGACAACGGTGACGGCGGCGAGCTCGACCTCGCCGATGTGGCCGACGAAGCCGATGGTGACGAAGCCGATGGAGAACTGGAAGACGGCGGTGAGGATCGCCGGGAACGCGATGTGCCACAGCAGCTTCGACTCCTGCCAGCTCTTGCTCACCAGCTTCCCCATTGCTGGTAGATCGATCGCCGACGACGGCCTCTTCGATCGATATGTGCGGACCCAATTAATCCAAAACGGGATATATAGCTGGCTAGATAGTTGTCGATCTCTAATCTTGCAACTACTTATGAAGAAGTAATTAAGTAGCTGGAGACACCAGGTAATTACATTTATATGCTTGTGGCATGAACTCTCGAAGAGCTAGCTAGTTAGCTAGTTAATATTGCAAGCTAGCATGAGAGAGAAGCTAGAGCTAACTTGCTTAATTTATAGGCTTCTGACATGATGCTACATGAACATGAGAGTAACCTTCTTCATAAGTTACAGGTGAGTTTGTGAGGTGGGGGCCCACTGGCGGTGAGAGATGAGATGTGGTTCCGGGGCAGGGCAGGGCAGAGCAGGTGGGTCGGTTGGAATGTGGTAGAAGGGATGTGTGGCGGCATTTCCATCGACTGAGATAGGCTTCTGCAGCGGATACCCGTTGTAGTAAGCCAGAAGCTATTTGGAATATGTCATCTTAATTTTGATTTTTTGTTTTTTATCTTTTATTTTTTTACATTTTTTACGATGATATAATATTTTTTAATTATTTTTCTTATTTTTTGAATTAAAAAACTAACATCTGCTACATTATATTTGTAACTAAAAAATAGTTAAGTTAGAGCTTTTAAGCCCAATGAGTGTCCCACCTAGGGGTGGCAACGAGCCGAGCAAGCCTGGCTCGGCTCGGCTCGTGAAAGTTTGGTGGAATAGAGGCTCGGTTCGGCTCGACTTGGTTAAGATATCAAGCTTTTTTGTGGGCTCGGTTCGGCTCGTGGTGCGGCTCGAGCCAGCTCGCGAGGGCTCGCGAGCCAACAAAGCATCCACCCTCCCCAGCCCCTGCCATGTCCTACTCCCGGCCATCTCCAGTTCTCCACCTCCTCCTCTTCCTCCTCTTCCCCACGTCGCTCCACTCCCAACCCACCACCGCCACCTCGTTGCCGCAATGCCCGTTCAACTTCACCGCGCTGCAGCCCTTCCTCGCGCTGCCGCTCCCCTCCGACGATGCCTCCCGCGGCGACTTCGTGCTGCAGTCCGTCCGTCTCCTCCTCCCCCTCCACCTCGCCGCCACCGCCTCCTTCCTCCTCCCCGCTAACGCCTCCTACCTCCAGCCCCTCCGCGCCACGCTCCCCTTCCCGCTCCTGGCCTCCGGATGCGGCCTCTCCAGCCTCGATGCGCTCTTCGCCTCCCCCGGCTGCGCCAACGTCTCCACGCTCGGGGACTTCGACGCCATCGTCACCGGCTGCGTCCAGTACCACTTCATCTACGCCGGCGCGGCGGCCAGCCCTCGAGGTCCCAACGACCCGGCCACCGCCTTCTGCCTCTACCTTCTCAAGGCGGGCTCTGGCCCGGGCGGCCGCTCCGGCTGGATCTACGGCGTCGTGTTTGGCTGTGTCGGTCTGGTGCTGGTGGTCACCGCGGCTGCTGGTTTGTGGTTTTTGGTGCGGCGGAGGCGGAGGCTGGACGCGGCGGTGGCGCTGGCGGCCGCAGCGGCGGACACCAGGAGCAAGCGCTCGCAGGCGATGGAGTCGGGAGCGGCGGCTATTGGGAGAGGAGAGCCTGCGTTGTGGAGGGACCGAGGGATTGAGGGAGCCTGGTGCCTGGGGCTGGGAAGTGGGAAACTAGGGTTTTTACCTTTTAGTTGGGCCTATTGGGCCGAGCCAACCGAGCCGCTCGCGAGCTGGCTCGGGCTTGGCTCGTTTAGACCCCGAGCTTTTTTGCTGGCTCGGCTCGGCTCGTTTCATCCACGAGCCCGAGCCGAGCCCGAGCTGACTCACGAACCCGAGCTTTTTTACTAGCCCTAGTCCCACCGCAGAATGTAGCACAAACGGTCTCGATCGAGTCCAACCTTCGACGTGTCGTTAATTTGTTTTGTTTCGTTGGTACATTGGTTAATTTATAAGACTTGTCAAATTAAGTACTGTAGCGAGGAAACGTATGTCGTTAAAAACGGTCTGTGCTCCGCTAAACGATTTGTCGTTATACTGCCGAATAATTTGAATTTAACAAACGGATATATGTTGTTAATAATATGTTTATTTATATTTCAGATTGAATAAAAATAATTTAGTCACCAAAATTATGGTAAATTATCATTGCGCGGAACATCATTTGGTGTACGCTACATTTTATAGCTTATACTTAATATAAATAGTACACATTGTAAACACCGTTACACACTTTTTTTAACAAGGTTACAATAAACTAGTTGTGTAAGCGAGGAAGGAATAAGCTGTTTATAGCGACTAAACAGGAAAAGCGATCGACTAGAACCCTGTTCAAAAGTGTTGTATTCTTTAGCTGATCGCGCGAGACAGCAAGGTATATTCATATTGAGAAACCACTTCATTCAAAAATAATTCCTGTAATAACTCCTATAAATAATTTATAGAAACTATTTTGAAAAGTCACTTTGCTCAAAAACAGGCTCTTAAAAGTTAAAAGCTGTTTAGAACAGAGGTGAGTTCAGGAGCACTTTACTTAGGCTTTGGCTTTACTTTGCTAGAGTAACTAATTGTTAAACGGTACATTTTTTCAAGGCAAGATCTACAGATAAATTGTAGTAGACATTATATCGATTTCAGCTATACCGTTCAAAATCACATGCCTATTTTTCTCTATATACTATCTCTCATAAATACCCAGAGTTTACAAACCACAGTAAAAAAACCTGCACCTAGGATCTAATTATTCCACGAAGTTAAAAGCACCTACATTATTATACTATTTGTAACGCTTTAGCTGGTGTCACCGACTATAATGGGTCGATGAGGAAGCACTAACTTTATGAGAAGATATCACCACGCACGTGTTGCAAGCAAAATCCGTCGGCTTTGCGCTCTCTCCAGGATGTCCATGGACAGGATCGTTGGTAAGGCTGCTTGCTCCTACGCTCTATTTATTTGGGGTACAACTGATAGTTTATGTTTGTATTTTTTGATATGATAATATCAGATAGAGAAATTGATGTGAATAATACATAATTTTATTTTAATTTTCAAAGAAGCCAAAAGCCCTAAAGAAACAGAGCCCTAATCGCTTAAATGTTGTCGATGCCTTTTCTGTTGCTATAGCACCACCAGTCCCAGTCTTGCATTTGTCAAGCTAGGCCTGTTGGTTGGGTAGAATCCGACGCCCTTCCATAGCAAGAGAGGACTGTACATGTTTCATAGTTAACATTGCATAATTGATCTCAAAAAGAAAAAAGAAGTCGACATTGCATAAGCTGCTGCACCTGTCCTGCCGTGGTGAGAAGAAAATCCTCTTTTCTAATGTATGTATGTATATATATATATGTATATATATGTAGGTATATACGTATGTATACATGTATATGTTTGTGTGTATATATATATACATACATATATGCATGTGTATGTGTATATATATATATATATATATATATATATATATATATATATATATATATATATATATATATATATATTTATTGATCATACGTCCATTAAGATTCTTTCGTCTGTAACCTACTTCGTTTGTACTCTACTTACAGCCACAGGGAACTAATACGCACGAGTGACTCATTACAGTCGTCATCCTTCACCCAAAAAAAAACAAAAGAGAAGAAAAGAAATGGACACATTCACGGTCAGAGGATGAGGAGATAAAAAAGATTATGGTTCAAGCTGCCTCTTCGTTTGCTTCTCATTTAGTTTATTCCCAATTTGTTTCTCGATTTGGTTACGATCGAGGAGCTAGAACTTGTCTCTGCTATGAGACGCGAAGAATCTGTTGTTCCGTTGTGCTCAAATTAGACTTGTTCAAATATTCACGGATCACGGATGAGACAGCAGCTGGCTCAACTCCCCGGGCCAGGGCGATACATCCAAAACTAGGAAACAAATTAGCATGCGCCGGTGTCAATCTTTAATTAAGCATGCATGCGTGAACAAAATAATACGGCAAGTGGCCAATAAGTAACATCGAGAACCAAAAATACCAGCATATATGCATGCAAGGATGGATGGATCTGACCAAGCGTGGTGCAATGCTGCCGTCGAATATAGGCTTTGCCATGAGCAAAGGTTGTGTGTTACTGGGACTAGTCTGTGTGATGTGCGATGTTCGATCTTTAAGACATAGGATCGATAATGATAACATGATCCGTACAACCTTATAAACAGATGATGCCAACCATTGTTAGAAACAGCAACCTGCGACAAAAGAATTCGCTCAACTACACGCTTGTGATCCCGTCTCCCCGACCACACAAATAGACGTGTCGCTGTTCCTGCGAACCACAAGGATCACAAGAACAACAGAGGTACACTCAAGAAAATCGCCCAATTCCCCAAAGGCAACGAGTCGCATAAACCCGAGAATAAGCAATATCAGCTATCTTGAAAATAATTTGGTCTGACCCAAAGGCTACATATTACAAGGCTTATATAGCCCTGGACACAGTCTGCAGGACCCTCTAATCATATACAACTTAATCTCTTATCGTATTAGACTCGAACTCCTACAAAAGGAAACTAAAATCTTTTATCTCGGTTGAATTTGAAGATGAGTCCTTGTCTGTTACGTAGTTCTTGAAATAAGTTTTCCAATAAGTCTAAGATCTCCTCAATCGAACCCCATATGCGAAAGTTACTGCCCTTTAATCACAAGGAATCCCTCCAGGCCTATACTCGTAAGTCGTTACAACAACGTTGAGGTTGATTTCGACTACGACCATATCCTCTTTACGACCACACATCTTCTGTCAATATTGGCTTCGACCACGAGTAGCAGTCGTTATCTTCATAGTCATCCGAGCTGCAAGAGGATCAGACAGTTGTAAGTCGTAGCAGTGCAGTGGTCGTAAGTCACTGTCGTAGTGACGCAGTGGTCGTAAGTCGCAGTCATAGTGACGCAGTGGTCATAAGTCGCAGTCGTAGGCGGTGTCATGGTCGAAGATATGATCAGACTATTCCGAATACCTCCAAGTCAATCAAATGGCCGCAAGCGTTTTCGGCCAATCCAACGGTAGAATCATTCGGCTTGGTCCGAACGTTACCATCAATACCGACTATCCAAATTGATCGAACGACGTAGAAGGGTGAACGTTCGAAGCGGTCCGAATGTCACCGTCGCTATCATCATCAAAACCTGATTGAACGTCGCAGAATGAATGAACATTCGGAGTGGTCTGAACGTCTCCAAGGTGATCAGGCAGTCCGTTGAAGATAGGATGGTATGACTCATTTGGAGTAGGCTAAACGTTTCCAAGGCGACTGGTCAATCCATGGAAGATTGGACAGTACGATCATTCAGAGCGGTCCGAATGTTTCCAAAGCATCTGGACGTCCAATGCTGATCAGACGGCTTGGATAATCGAAACCATTTGGACTGGTCCGAATGTTCCAAAGGCCTTGCGAGCACCCGATGTGGATCAAACGGTCCTGAACACATCTGGGGTTGACCCGACGTGACGATGAGAACTTGAACATGTCTTCCCTTACTTGACTCCAAAATGTCTTCTCCATTAGCTCCTCCTCCTTGACTCCAATTCTAAAAGCTTCACATCGTTCAAACCTGAGAACGCACAACACATTAAAATGAGGTAATATTCAGTTCTCATGTAAGTTATAACCAAATTCAATTAAGAGTGAATTCACTTATTGATTAATTTATTTAGCTCGTGCTCGTGTAATCGGTCAAATTGGTGTCGTTAGGATGTCCTCATCATCCTCCCCTTCTTGGAAAGGAGTCGTCCTCGACTCTGATTGTTCCGGACATAAGAATGGTGATAAATAAGCAACATTGAATGTAGAACTCACAGTATAATCACCACCCAAAAAATTCGATATTGTATGCATTGTCATTGATCTTTTCAAGTACTCTGAATGGACCATCTCCCTGAGGCATTAGCTTGAGCTTGCGCTTGTTCGGTAAATGTTCTTTGCGTAGATACACCTAAACTAAATCACCTGGTTCAAATAACATCTTCTTTCTGAACTTGTTCGCCTTCTCCGCAAAGTATCGTGACTTCTTTTCAATTTTTTCTTTAGTCTTAACATGAATCTTTTTTACATATTCAGCTTGTTTTGATGCTTCCATGTTGACATGTTCTTACAACGGCAGTGGCAGCAAATCATGTGGTGTGATCCACTTGAAATCAGGCAAAGTGAGCAATGGTACTTCAATTAATCTTTTTTTTAGTTCTTAAAAAGCTTTTTCGTGTGATGTACCACATTCAAACACAACACCTTTTTTAGTTAACTCATTCAAGGGTGTAGCAATGGTGCTGAAATCTTTAACAAAACACCGATAAAAGCTAGCAAGACCATGAAAACTTCTGAATTGACTAACATTCACAGGTGTAACCCAATTTTTAATCGCTTCAGTTTTTTATTCATCTACTTCAATGCTTTGTCTAGAAACAATATAGCCTAAGAACACAACTTTATTGGTGCAAAAAGTGCATTTGTCAATATTAGCGTACAATTTGTCACTTTTAAGCACTTCATGCACTTGCCTAATATGCTCAGTGTGTTCATCTAACATTATGCTATAGAGCAATATGTCATCAAAATATACCACAACAAATTTGCCAAGCAATAGTCTCAAAACATGATTCATCAATCACATAAATATACTAGATGCATTAGTTAAACCAAATGGCATTACTAACCACTCATACAATCCAAATTTTATTTTAAAAGTAGTCTTTTATTCATCACCAAGTTCATCCTAATCTGATGGTATCTACTTCTCAAATCAATTTTACTGAATATAACATTACGACTAAGTTCATCTAGCATATCATCTAACCTAGAAATAGGATGATGATATGTAACAGTGATGTTATTGATGGCATGACAATCAACACACATTCTCCATGTACCATCTTTTTTATGAACAAGAATTACAGGAACAACGCAAGGACTAAGACTTTCACAAATATACCCTTTGTTAAGTAGTTCTTGCCCTTTTGTTAAGTAGTTCTTGCACTTGGCATTGAATTTCTTTGGTTTCTCCGGATTGGTGCGGTATGGTGGATGGTTTGGAAGTGATGCACTAGGAACTAGATCAATTTGATGCTCTATTCCACGCAATGGTGGAAGTCCCGCTGGAATCTCCTCCAGAAACACATCCTCAAAAGCTGCAAAAGAGAGGAAACACTACTAGAAAGAGAGATCAAGTCATTAGTTGAAAGCAAAACAATTGCATCTTTGTACAGAAGCACAAAGTGCATCTTCGATGGGCCATTACTCACATCTCTCAATTCTGATTTTGTGGCTAACATAACCTTTGCTTCATCACGTTTACTTTCCCTCTCATATTTGGCTTGTGGCTCTCACTCACCGATGTGTGGTAATCTCTATTTTCTTTCTTTTGACCCTCATTTTTAACAAGCTTCTTTTGTTCTAATTTAGCATGGATCTGACTAGGTGTCATTGGATTTAGCTCTTTTCTCTTTCCCTTCCATTTAAAAGCATAGCAGTTGGAACGATCATCATGTTGCACACTTCTATCATGTTGCCATGGCCTTCCTAACAACAAATGGCACATGGTCATAGGCACCACATCACACTCAACAGTGTCCTTATAGTCGTCAATTTGAAGGTAACATGCACCACAAACTGAACCTTCATATCCCTACATTCGCTAAACAATTGCACATAATATGGTTGTGGATGTTTCATCATCTTTAAACCAAGTTTCTCACATAATTCAATACTAGCTAAGTTATGACAACTATCATCATCAATAATAAGTTTAATTAGCTTGTTGTTTACCTTAGCTTATGTTTGAAATAAGTTGAACTGTTGCAGATGTGCATCTCCTTCTTATGCAAGTATACTTAAATTTTTGGTGACTACTAGTGCCTCCCCCGTTTCATAGCTCAACACATTAACATCTTCATCGTCATCTGATACATCTTCATATCTCCCCTTTTCATGACTAAGCTAAACCTCATCTTCGCTTGTTGATTCATATTCTCCATATTCCGTCACAAGCATAACTCGGTTGTTGGAACATTCACTAGAAATATGGCCATGTTCCAAACACTTGAAGCATTGAATTTTCATACCTTTTGTTGCAGCACCAATTGAAGGAGTACGGGATGGAGTCACTTTCTTCTCACTTGATATAGATGTGGTTTTTGCAATTGAAGAAGGACAACCAATAGCGTTGGAAGTAGTATTAGCTGCAAATGTACCTCATCTCAAATTGAATCGTGCTTTGGTAGCATTGGTTGAGAATGATGGCGCCTTCAAGTTAAAAGAAGCTATTCTTGATGCTAGTTTTCCATCCTCTAGGAGCTATTTTTCTGCCTTTGTCGCTTGATGAACCATCTTGACAACAATATTGTAGGGCTGATATTACACAATACACTTAATATTTCATACCAAACAGGAAATGTGCAAGTATTTGCTCTTCATCTTCATGCACACGTGCCCTAATTATAGCTTGCTCCATATTCTTGTAGTATTTCTCCACCGAATGGCTTCCCTGTCTTAAGTTCTATAGATTATCATAAAAATCACATTTATAAGAGTTAGGAACAAAACGTGCTCTCAACTCTTGCTTTATTTCAACTCATGTCGCAAATGGAGGTTCCCTATTAGCTTCTCTTTGGTTTAATACTTGCTCCCACCAGATCAACGCATACCCATCAAACTCAAGTGACGCCATGTGTAGCTTCTTCTCCTCCAAATAATTGTGTATCCAAAAGATCTTATCTACCTTAAGCTCCCATGTGAGATACGCATCTGGATCGGAAGTACTTTCAAATTGGGAATAGTGAATTTGAGCTTCCCAAATTTCTCATCCACAAGCGGGTCATCATGACGATGGCCATAACGTTGATAATTGTCATTGCGGTGTAACCAAAAATTATCACTGACATCATCAATGTGGGCGGCACCGTCGTGCCCATGGCCACAACTACGGCCATGGCCTCTCCCTTGGCCATGGTCAGCGTCGAAAACACCTCCCCCACGCCCGGGAAGGGGTAGCCAAACCACGTTGGCAGCGGTTCGATTGGCTAGAGCTTCTCTAGCGAACCGTGTAACCCTCTCCTCATCGTCTCGTCAAGCTCAACATCTTCTTCATAGACGCCAACGGGGCCCCGCTCTTTGCGAAGCTCCTCTAGTATCTCCCTCCTCAAGACGCTCATGTTGTCATTCAACTGAGTGTTAAAATCATTCGTGAGTTTCTCAAGGTCAGCTTGTGTAATATATGTTGGTTCTCCTTCTTTTCCTGCCATGGTTAGTGCAAGAAATAAAACTATGCATGTGGAGGATTTTATTTGTGGAATTCACTTAACCTCACATTCTCTTACCAACCGAAGTTCTTATGCATCCTTGATGGAAGTGAGAAGCTGCACACACTTTGGTGTCGGTAGACAACACAAGGTGATAGATCAAGTGAATTCAATTGCACAAGCACTGTTATAACAATGGCTTATTTGTAGAGCTTGGATGGACAGTGTTTACCTATACAATCTGAAATCTTGGATATTGTAAATTTAAGTAATAATCCATGCTAGAATACTTCGCCCAAGTGCTGATCTAAAAGATTTAAGTGAAGTGTACGAATGCACACGTAAAGATCAATGTGACTCGGTGCAACAAAGGAATGAGCCAAATAGAGGTAATATGATATTTGAAGATTAGCTAGCTCGTTTTGCACCAAGTACTGGGAGAGACACTAGCCAATTGCAATATTAAGGATATAAGGGCACAAGATTGCTCAAAAAGGATCTGATCACACAATTTTTTACGTAGACTTCAGCCACAAAGTTCTTTCTTTCTCTCTTTTTTTAACCCATGGCTCTTTCTGTACGTTAACTGCCTTCTTAGCGCGAATAATTAAGATTTCAAGGAGTGTGATTACTACCAAGAGCAGCCCTTGATGCAATGCCAACAGCTAGTCTCAAAGATGAAAGGAAATACTAAGAGTGAAGCTCATTGTGATTTCTATTACTGGATGAAACAATATAACAATTGAGCGATGTGAAGGAAACACGATGATCAGCACTTAAACAAAAATTCTAATGGACGAAAACTTAACAAAACTCATGAGAATAACATATGCAAAAACTATGGTTTGGAATATATTTTTTGTGCCAATTTTTGGTTTTATGGACTCTAGGTAATAACAGTAAGAAATTGATCTAAAAGCTAGAGTAAATAATCCTACCGTGTCATCCATGCTCTGATACCAAGATGATGTCAGGGGGCAATCTTCATGACGTAGGATTGATACTGATAACTTGGATCCGTGCAACCTAACAAACCGACATCACCAACCACTGTTAGAACAATAACCTACGACAAGAGAATTCACCCAACCACACGCTCGTGATTCCGTCTATCTGACCACACAACTAGATGTGTCGTTGCTCCTTCAAACCATAAGGATACACAAGAACAACGGAGGTACTCTCAAGAAAATCATCTAATTCCCTATAGGCAGCACGTAGCATAAACCCGAGAATAAGCAATATTAGCTATCTTGAAAATAATGTGGTATGACCTAAAGGCTATATATTATAAGGCTTATATAGCCCTGGGCAAGTCTGTAGGACCCCCTAATTATATACAACCACAAGTAGTTGTTACCTTCATAGTCATCCAAGCTGCAAGAGTGTAACATCTTCAAATTTTGAATCTTGAGAAATGTGTAACTTTTTGACATATTTGGTAATATATCTTTTGATATTTGGATTTTAATGGAATTCCTTTGGATTTTTGGTTGAGATTGCAACAATTGAAGAAGAATCATGAGATATAAAACTAATAGAAAATTTTGAAAGAAATGTGAAGATAATAGAAGATTTTTAATTCGAAATCAAATCTGAAAAGATGATCCATCAAAAGGGGAAAAGCATAATTTGAATAAAAATTTGAATATTCACCTTGGGCTTAACAACAACAACAACAACAACAATAATGATAATAATAATAAAAAGGGATGAATGAATATGTATACATGTACATACACCCTAATCACAAATAAATAAATAAATATATATAGTAATAATAATAGTAATAAATAAATAGATATAAACTAATGTGTATATATATATGTATATATATGCGTGTGTGTGTCCATATATATGTATGTATGTATGTATGTATATGTATATAAAAAAGATAGAGAAAGAGGCCGTCTCGGCCTGGCCGAACCGGCCCAGGCCAGCCCACCTTCTTCCCACCCCCTCCCTCGCTCGCGTCTGCCACGGCCGAAGCCTTCCCCTACCTCACCGCCGCAGCCCACCCCGCCGTCACAGCCTGCCTCCGCGCCCGCACCTCCTTCGGACCGCCGGTCGCTGGCATGTCCCCGCGCTCACGTCACTGGAACCCACCGCCGTTCCATCGAGGTCCTGTCTCCGCGTCAACACAGGTTGCCGTCGCATCTAGCTGTCCCGTTTGCCTCGTCACGCCTGCCCGAGGACAGCGCCACGGCACTTGAGTTATCCACAGTGGGTAGCCATGCTGCCAGGACTACGGTCCTGCCCGCGCACGTCGCTCCTGGGTTAACCTGCGTCATGCCCGGCAACCCCGTCCCCTCTCCTGAACTGTAGCCATGCCCGGCTTCGCCGGTGGCCCCTTCTTCCCTAACGCCGGCCGATTAGACATCCATCGCTCGAAGCTATGCCGAGCCAATTCCAACAGGCCGGAGCTTCCTCGGAGCAACGCCAAGCCATTTTCGTCCTCGGCTGGGCTCTTCCCTACCTCTCCTTCGCCGGCACCGAGTGCTTTCCCTACTCGCCGCCGCCTCACGTCGCCGGACAGCCACCTCCTCCCTCAAGCCTCTCCAATCGCTGAGGTAATCTTCTAACCTCGTCAAGATGCTCCCCCAGCCCGCAATCGGGCTCTAACTTTGTGTACCGCCATGCTCGCCCTTCCCCTGCTCTGCCGCCGCCCACGGGAGCCGTCGACCAGCGCCCTAGCCAATTTGGTCGGCGAGGCTCCGCCTGCGGGTAGGCGCGGGCATGAGCAACTCATTTTGCGAGTGCTCACATCTGGCCACTGCTTCCTCCATTGGCGATGAGCCCGCCGTGTGTCAGCCGGAAGAAGAAGCCCATGTGGTTAAACGTTAATGACAGTTAGGACAGTAATTAAATGCTAATAACGGTTAAGACAGGCCATTAATGCTAATCATGATTAGTTAATGTAGACCACTCACTGACATGTAGCCCAGGCCTTTTAAAATTAAATAATACCTGGCCCCACTTGTCATAGATACAGAGGAAAGAAAATAAAAAGAAAAGGAAAAATTTAAAAACCTGCTGTGGGTCCCACCTGTCAGATTTTATTTATTTTTCGGATTTATTTAGACTGAGAACTTCAAAAATGCATAACTTATTCTTCTTAACTCCAAATATCTGAGCTTTGTCACCTTAGCAAAAATTATAGTGGTACGACTTTCGAAAATAAGTCCGTAATTATATTCCATTGCTTAGTGTTGCTTAGGTAATCAGGGGCACCAAAATGCCCCAATCATCACTGTCGTAGGGGTGGCCCCCACCTAAGCCCAGCAGGCCTGTTAGGAGGTTATAAGAACCAGAGTACCATGTGTAATGACATAAGTGCCCCTAATAGGGAGGTACGGATGTAAGGGCATAACTGTAAAAGCATACTCCATGTGAATATATATATCAGGATGAGGGGGAGGATGAGGCAGAACACGCCCACCTCTCCACTACCATCTCTCTCTCTGTTTGGTCTGTAACCACAACAGTTGGCGCCGTCCGTGGGGACGACAAGGACAAGCTCGAAGACCGAAGAAGAAGGATGGCACCAAAAAAAGCTTCATCAGCGGCGGCGAAGGGAAAGAAGACGGCTGGGTCGGAGCGGCGCGTGAATACTAGGGCTTCGGCATCGGCCGCCGAAGGAGCTGGCGGCGGTGTAGGCGTAAGGGTCGCGGGCGTCGACGCTAGCACTACAACGACCGACCTTGCCAGCGCCGCTACAACGACATCCAACCCCGTCGTTGGCACTGCAGCGGTAGCCCCCGCCACCCTCGCCGGCAGCGCGGATCAGGCGGCCGGGGGTAGCCGCAATGAAGCATCCGGCGGATCTGGAGATCTTGAGGCGATGGTCCCTGCACCGACCCGTCCGCTGGGTGTTCCGGCGGCCCCGACAGCACCCGCGGTGGAAAGCGCCCTACTAGCAGCCCTCGACACGTTCCAACGGGAACTTGGGGACCTTCGCGGAGCTGTCCGAGATATGCAAGAGGCTCGGAGCCAGCAGGCCGCGCCAGTAACCACGCCCGACCCTCGCGAAGCCCCCGCATCTAGCCGTGTGCCGCTGCGGCGCGTAGATCCGAAGTCCCCGCTTTCGACGGGGCTGCAGTAGGCGGCATGGCCCGAAGACTTCAAGTTTCCTAGCGTCATCGACCCGTACAAAGGCGACACGGACCCCCGCGAGTTTGTGCGCATGTACGAAACCGCGATCGAGGCCGCGGGCGGAGACGACACCACGAAGGCGAAGGGACTCCCCCTCGCGCTGCAAGGAGTGGCGCTCTCTTGGTTCTTTACCATAGAGCCGGGCTCCATCTACGCGTGGGAGCAGCTCCGCGACCGCCTTCACAACAACTTCCAAGGAAACTATGTCGAGCGAGTCGACGCGGACCAACTCTTCGCTGTGAAGCAAAGACCCTCGGAGAAGCTCCGGGACTACCTCAAGCGCTTCGCCAAGATTCGATGCCAAGTAAAAGACGTTAATGAAACCACCGTCGTTAATGCAGCCATACAGGACCTTCGTCCGGGCCCGATGGCCGAGTACAACGCGCGGAGGCCAATCAAGACAGTCGCCAAGCTCTTCGACAAAATGGACGAGTATGCGCGGGCGGAGGAGGATGCGCGAAGACGCAGCATTACCGCCCTCGACCTCGCCCATGGGGAGCGCTCCCCGCGCGAAGTGGGGGCGGGTGGTCCCTCCTCGAAGCAGGGCCGCGGCCGAGAGCCACGGGGAGGCCCTCCCCGAGGCAGCGACACCGGGGTACAGGAAGGCACTTCAAGGAGCAGGCATAAACCTCGACGCCGCCAGTGCAGGTCACAGGCGGCCCACCATGTCCTCGACACCGAGAGCGCCCGCCAAGGACCCGACCCCGCTTCATGGAGGGGGGACTGGGGATCGGAAGGCGGACTCGATTGCGGCGGCCAACCCCACGCGGAACAAGAGCTCCTACACTATGGCAAGTGGTGCGAGGTACACGGCTACGGTGATCATTACACAAGGGCATGCACTGCAGTTATGGAGCTGCGGAGGGTGACGGCCGGGTCTCGAGCTCTGCCTCCTCGGCCCCCCGCCGGAGCCCACGTGGAGCACCCAAGGGGTAGCCCCATACGAGCCGCCGCAACGGAGGGCGCGCAGCATCGCACCGTTAGCGTCATCACCGGAGGTTCCTCCTCAAGGGCCCCCGGGGAGCAGCAGCAATTGTGGATGCCGCCCCGCAACATCACCTTCGACGTGAACGACGCCAGGGGTGTGGAGTACCCTCACCAAGACCCTCTAGTCATCCAGGCCCACATAGCACGCTGTAACGTCCGGCGTGTCCTTGTCGACGGGGCAAGCTCCGCGAATATCTTATTTGCTGAAGCCCTCGATCGTATGGGGATCCCCCGAAGCCGGCTAGAGCAGCCAGGAGCTCCACTTCATGGCCTCGGGGGTCAACCGCTGCAGGCCTTGGGGCACGTGTCCCTTCCGGTCACGTTTCATCAGGAGGGCAACAAGGGTAACATCCGGACCGAGCATGTCATCTTCGATGTTGTAGACATCCCACATCCCTACAACGCCATACTAGGTTGACCCGCTATCAACTCTTTCGAGGCGATCCCGCACTACGCGTTTTTGTGTGTGAAGCTCCCGGGCCCAGAGGGTGTTATCACCGTCTTCGGCGATCAGGACCTGGCCAGACGTGCTGAGGTCGGCAGCCGCGTTCCGCATCGCCCGGTGCACGCCCTCCCCAGCACGCTCGGCGATGAGCCCTCCGCCCCTAGGTGGACGCCCAAGCCTCGGCCCGAGGGCGGAGTCAAGAAGGTGCCGCTCCAGGCGGAGGGGCAGTTTGTGTCCATCGGCGAGGGGCTCCCACCGGGGGTCGAACGGGATCTGCTCCGAGTGCTTCAGAACAACATTGACATTTTCGCATGGTCCCCGGAGGACATCAAGGGCGTAGACCGAGCAGTAATTGAGCATCGCTTGGCGGTCCGCCCCGACGCCAAGCCGGTCAAGCAAAGGCTTCGGCGTATGTCGATGGATCGGCAGCAGGCGGCCAAGACAGAGGTGGCGAAGCTTCTTCGCGCCGGGGTCATCTGCGAGGTCCACCATCCAGAGTGGCTCGCTAACCCGGTACTAGTCAAAAAGGCCAGCGGGGCCTTGCGTATGTGCATCGACTTCACGGCACTCAACAAGGCGTGCCCAAAGGACAATTACCCCTTGCCGCGCATTGATCAGCTGGTCGACACCACCGCGGGGTGCGAACTCATGAGTTTCCTGGATGCCTATTCCGGCTACCACCAGGTGTACATGGCCGAAGATGACAAGGAGAAGACCAGTTTCATCACACCGCTTGGGACGTTCTGCTTCGTCAGAATGCCCTTTGGCTTGAAGAACGCATGTGCTACCTTTACCCGTCTCGTCGCTATTGCCCTGGCCGCCCAGCTCGGGAGGAACGTCGAAGCTTACGTCGATGACGTGGTGGTCAAAACCCGGCAGCTTGCTCTGCATGGCCGGGACCTCCAGGAGACCTTCGACAACCTCCGGAAGGCGGGCATCAAGCTCAACCCCGACAAATGTGTCTTCGGGGTGCAGGCGGGCAAACTCCTAGGTTTCCTCGTGTCCGGACGGGGCATCCAGGCGAACCCCGACAAAGTAGATGCCATCCTGGGTATGGAGCCGCCCAAGACAACGAGGGAGGTCCAGAGGCTGGCGGGCCGCATGGCAGCACTAAGCCGCTTCCTATCCAGGGCGGCGGAGCGGGGCCTGCCATTTTTCAAGACACTCCGCGGGTGCGATGGATTTCGTTGGGACGGAGATTGCGCGAAGGCCTTCAACGAGCTCAAGGAGCACCTGGCAAGCCTCCCCACTCTGGTCGCCCCAGCACCAGAGGCTCCCCTCCTGATCTATCTGGCCACGTCAGCCACCGCGGTCAGCGCCGTCCTCGTCTTAGAGGAAGGCGCCATGCAGCGGCCCGTATACTTTGTCTCTGAAGCCCTCCAAGGCGCCAAGACAAGATACACGGAGCTTGAGAAGCTCGCCTACGCGCTGGTCATGGCCTCCAGGAAACTTCGGCATTACTTTCTGGCCCACCCGATCACAGTGCCTTCCTTATTCCCCCTGGCAGAGATGTTACACAACAAGGAGTCCACAGGGCGCATTGGCAAATGGACTGCCGAGCTCGCCCCTTCTCCTTGACGTATGCTTCACGAACGGCAATCAAATCCCAAGTCCTGGCGGATTTTCTCGCCGAATGGACCCCGTCGGCCCAACCAGTCCAGACGCACGACGACCCCGTCTGGACGCTTACCATTGACGGAGCTTACGGCGTCGCGGGCACGGGCGTAGGTGCGGTGATCGTCACGCCCGAAGGACAGCGTTTGCTATACTCGGCGCGCCTTGCCTTCCCCGCTACCAACAACACGGCTGAGTACGAGGCGCTGCTCTTTGGCCTGGCGAAGTTCAAGGCAGTCGGCGCGAGACGGGTGCTAGTCCGCACCGACTCGCGCTTGGTGGCTGGTCATGTGGATAAGTCATATCAAGCCAAGGACCCTGAGTTGGCCAAGTACCTCGCGGCTGTGAGGGCGAGGGAAAGGCACTTTTTGGGCGTCACCGTCAAGGCCATCCCCCGCGCGGAGAACGAGCAGGCCGACGCCCTCACTAAGGCGGCCAGCCAGCAACTGCCCCCCTGATGGGGCGTTTTACGAGATATTAGTGCAGGCGGCCATCGCACAGGACAACCGGGACGCGGCACTCGTCCACCACATTGACCGGCCAGGTGATTGGCGAGAGCCCATCTTCAATTTCTTGCAAGGCATCGCCGAGCCGGAGGACCCCGCCGAGCTTCGGCGCTTGCAGCACTGCGCAAGGTCCTTCCAGGTGTTTGAAGGGATACTCTACAAGAGAGGGGTTTGCGCACCGCTCCTGCGCTGCCTCTCGACTGAGGGGGGAAAGGAGCTCCTTGCGGAGATCCACGCGGGCGCGTGCGGATCCCACCTGGCACCGAGGTTATTAGTTGGCAAGGCGTTCAGGCAAGGCTTCTACTGGCCAACTGCCATCACCGACGCCCAGGACCTCGTCCGTCGGTGCCAAGGGTGCCAGTGGATGGCGCGCATCATCCGTAGGCCCCCGACGAGCCTCAACCCTATTCCTCCGGTGTGGCCACTGGCACGCTAGGGCGTCGACATAGTAGGACCGCTTGCCCGAGCTCCAGGGGACCTCCGGTTCGTGGTGGTCGCGCTGGAGTATTTCTCCAGATGGCCGGAAGCGGTCGCCCTGGCTAAAGTAACTTCTGCGGCCATACAGCACTTCCTCTGGCAAAACATCATAATGTGCTTCGGCGTGCCCCGGGAGCTCACGGTTGACAATGGCCTGCAGTTCGACGCCACCCTATTCAAAGACTATTGTGACAGCATGGGCATCATCCTCCGATTCGCCTCGGTAGGGCATCCCCAATCCAACGGGGCGGTCGAACGGGCGAATGGCGCCATCTCCGCCGCCATCAAAAAGCGCCTGGTCGGGTTGCCGAAGGGCAAGTGGCCAAGCGAGCTTCACAACGTTCTTTGGTCGCTTCGCACAACGGTAACGCGCCCGACGGGATTCACGCCGTTCAAGCTCCTTTTCGGCGACGAAGCAGTGACGCCCGAGGAAATCAAGGCCGGCTCACGGAGGGTCCTCGTCCAAGCACCCGAAGAGGAGCGCCGTGTGTCCTTGGACCTCCTCGACGGGCTACGGGCAGATGCAGCCCACCATGTCGAGAAGTATGCGCGGCAGACAATGCGTACTCGGGACCGCTCTATATGCCCGCGGGGATTCAAGCCTGGGGATCTCGTTCTCAGAGTGGCGCTTCAGGCGGAGACCGCTGGCAAGCTGGAGTCCAAGTGGGAAGGCCCGTACATTGTGATGGAGGCATTGCCGAAGGGGGCGTACCGCCTCGCCACGCTCGAAGGACAAACCCTCCGGCACACATGGAATGCGGACAGGCTGCGGCGATACTACGCCTAGAAGTAGGACAACAAGCGTAGAGCCACCAGCCCTTTGTTATACGATGCTCGCCCGCGCAAATGGGAGTTCAATAAAGATTGTTGTCCCCAGAGCATTCCCTGTCCGCGCTGAGCAGAACAAAGTCCACGGACTCTAAATAAGACGTAGCGTCGAGGTCTGCCTCCACACGTGCGAGTCTCCGGACTATAAAGGAAGTCGTAGCGTCGAGGTTCGCCTCCGCACGCACTAGTCAATGGACTCTAAATAAGACGTAGCGTCGAGGTCTGCCTCCGCACGCGCGAGTCTCCGGACTATAAAGGAAGTCGTAGCGTCGAGGTTCGCCTCCGCACTCACCAGTCCACGGACTCTAAATAAGACGTAGCGTCGAGGTCTGCCTCCGCATGCGCGAGTCTCCGGACTACAAAGGAAGTCGTAGCGTCGAGGTTCGCCTCCGCACTCACCAGTCCACGGACTCTAAATAAGACGTAGCGTCGAGGTCTGCCTCCGCACGCGCGAGTCTCCGGACTATAAAGGAAGTCGTAGCGTCGAGGTTCGCCTCCGCACTCACCAGTCCACGGACTCTAAATAAGACGTAGCGTCGAGGTCTGCCTCCGCACGCGCGAGTCTCCGGACTATAAAGGAAGTTGTAGCGTCGAGGTTCGCCTCCGCACGCACTAGTCCACGGACTCTAAATAAGACGTAGCGTCGAGGTCTGCCTCCGCACGCGCGAGTCTCCGGACTAAAAAGGAAGTCGTAGCGTCGAGGTTCGCCTCCGCACGCACTAGTCCACGGACTTTAAATAAGACGTAGCGTCGAGGTCTGCCTCCGCACGCACGAGTCTCCGGACTATAAAGGAAGTCGTAGCGTCGAGGTTCGCCTCCGCACTGACTAGTCCACGGACTCTAAATAAGACGTAGCGTCGAGGTCTGCCTCCGCACGCGCGAGTCTCCGGACTATAAAGGAAGTCGTAGCGTCGAGGTTCGCCTCCGCACTCACCAGTCCACGGACTCTAAATAAGACGCAGCGTCGAGGTCTGCCTCCGCACGCGCGAGTCTCCGGACAATAAAGGAAGTTGTAGCGTCGAGGTTCGCCTCCGCACGCACTAGTCCACGGACTCTAAATAAGACGTAGCGTCGAGGTCTGCCTCCGCACGCGCGAGTCTCGGGACTATAAAGGAAGTCGTAGCGTCGAGGTTCGCCTCCGCACGCACTAGTCCACGGACTTTAAATAAGACGTAGCGTCGAGGTCTGCCTCCGCACGCGCGAGTCTCCGGACTATAAAGGAAGTCGTAGCGTCGAGGTTCGCCTCCGCACGCACTAGTCCACAGACTTTAAATAAGACGTAGCGTCAAGGTCTGCCTCCGCACGTGCGAGTCTCCGGACTATAAAGGAAGTCGTAGCATCGAGGTTCGCCTCCGCACGCACTAGTCCACGGACTTTAAATAAGACGTAGCGTCGAGGTCTGCCTCCGCACGCGCGAGTCTCCGGACTATAAAGGAAGTCGTAGCGTCGAGGTCCTCCTCCGCACGCACTAGTCCACGGACTTTAAATAAGACGTAGCATCGAGGTCTGCCTCCGCACGCGCGAGTCTCCGGACTATAAAGGAAGTCGTAGCGTCGAGGTCCGCCTCCGCACGCACCAGTCTACGGACTCTAAATAAGACGTAGCGTCGAGGTCCGCCTCCGCATGCACCAGTCTACGGACTCTAAATAAGACGTAACGTCGAGGTCCGCCTCCGCACGCACCAGTCTACGGACTTTAAATAAGACGCAACGGGGGGACACCCTCGCGCGCACCAGTCTACGGACTCTGAATAAGACGTATCGTCGAGGTCCGCCTCCGCACGCACCAGTCTACGGACTCTAAATAAGACATAGCGTCGAGGTCCGCCTCCGCCCGCGCGAGTCTCCGGACTATAAAGCAAGTCGTAGCGTCGAGGTTCGCCTCCGCACGCGCCAGTCCACGGACTCTAAATAAGACGTAGCGTCGAGGTCCGCCTTCGCACGCGCGAGTCTCTGGACTATAAAGAAAATCGTCGCGTCGAGGTTCGCCTCCGCGCGCGCCAGTCCACGGACCCTAAATAAGACGCGGATGTTCTCCCTGCGCACTCTACGGAGTCTAATCAAGACGCTAACTCCGCGCATGCCAGGGACCTCGTCCCTGTGTATACTCTGCGGAGTATAAATAAGACGCGGGTGTCCTCCCTGCGCGCTCTACGGAATATAAACAAGATGCGGAGGTCTTCCCTTCGCGTTCGGCGGCAGGTAACACCAAGAAAGGTACTACTTGGTTTCATTATAAAAGCAAAGGGGTTACATGGTTACAAGCATACGAACCAGTACATCATCCCCCCGCCCTACCCGACCAACGGCTCAGCCTTGGCGCGATGCGGGCGAACCCGTGCCGTCATCGCCGTGACGCTGAAGGACTCCTTCGAGCCAGTGGAGGAGGTCCCCCCTCCCCATGCAGCGTCTGCTGCACGGCGACCCTCGCTGCATCTTCCCCGAAGCGACCCCAGATCCGTTGATGGAAGTTCTGCAAGCTAGGCCCGATGGAGCGAATGGCGTCCGACATAACCTCGGGTCGGCCGGGAGGATCCAGTTGAGGATTCGCTAGCTCATGGGTATGTCTGCACCCACGAGTGTGAAGTAGGGCGAGGGCGAAGCACACACCAAGATAGCCGCAGTGTTCGCCAAACGTTCTGGCGCCACGAAGAGCAACCCCTGCCCCCTCCTCGATCAACCCGAGCATCTCCGACAGGGCCTCCGGCCCATGCGTAGTGTCCGGCACTCTGACGCACAGGTCTCGGAGGGCCTGGTTCAGAGACTCCATGGCCCGCCACGCCGACGTGGACGCATTTTCCAAGACGAGGCTATTCCCTGCAGCAGACTCCGCCAGCCGGGCGTTCTCCCCTTCTAGGACGGCGATCTGCTGCAGGAAGGCGGTGCGCTCCTCAGCCGCGACACACTTGGCTTCCGTGGCCTCGAGTTGTGCGGCCGCCATGGCGCCCTCCAGCGTGCGAAGTTCTTCATCCTTCGCTGCGAGAGCATTGTTTGCTTCACGAAGGCTGGCTTCCAGAGCCCTCCGCTCCCGAACACAGGCCTCGTCAAAGGACCGGCTAAGGGCAAGCGTCTGGCAAAAACAACAAGTCAGCAGGCGCCCAGCAGTACCTTGCAAGCCGAAGCGCACATATTTACCCTCATCTCAGAGGCCTGCAGCGCGAGCGCTAGGAGATCCCCCTCGCATGACGACAACATCTCTCGGTCAAGGCCGTTGTCGGCACGCTCTGCGGCTGCGGTGAGGACGCGAAGTATCTCCAGGCGAGGGAGGAAGTCCGCGCGAGCGAGCCCCGGCCCCAACGCGCCAGGATTTACCGAGGCCGCGGCCACGTCAACAGCAACGGACACCTGCGGGGCACCCTGCACAAGGCTTTGGACTTCGCGCATACCTCCGTTGCTCGATCCTTCGCCATGTCCGAGAGACCTCGTCTCGCCTGATGTCGGCAGAATGAGCGAGCAGATCGGAGAGAGTCTCGCGAAGTCACGCGAAGAAAGGGACTCACGCCTACCTCCTGCGCCTCTCGTCGCTGTAGGAAGTGGCGCCGTTTCAACGGCCAAGTGGGAGGCGGGCGCCTCGGTGGTCGGCGAGGAGGTCTTCTCGGCCGCGCCAGACGCCGTAATCCCGCGACAAGGCCCCGCAACGGCGTATCGACCCCTCGCTGGCGGCGGGGACTGCGTCCGAGGGCGTTTCGCCTGCGGTGGCACAAGCGATTCTTCCGGGGCAACACCAGCTACGGTTCCCGTCGCCCCCACGGTTTCCTCTGTAGGGGGCGCGTCCTCGCCGGCCGCTGCGGTTGATAGCGCACCATCAACCGTGGTTTTCTCGCCGGGAACGGTGCTCCCCCCGGGTTGGCGAGTTCCAGCTCAACGATGGCCGCGAGCACGGGTTCGTTGATGTCGGCAGAGGGTGACGGGGGATCCGAGGCGGCGCGCTCCTCCGAAGCAGTGTGGCCGGGCCCACCGCCGGTCGCACGCCCCATCTCAGCTGTGATAGTCGCCGAGGGTCTTGCGCGGTCGCATACGACAGACGGGGAACGGGCCCGGCGTCACGAGGATAACACCCCCGCAGGGCTATCACAGTCCTGAGTGCCCGGAGTCCCGGCGGGAAGCTCCTCCGGCACCGAGCGCTCGGGCACAGTAATGCCCAGAGCCTCGCATGTGCGGTTTACCCGCCCTTGCTTAGCCGCCTTGACTGCGACCTCGCGAGCCTGGTGCTCCTTAAGCGTGTACGGGCCGAGGAGCGCCGCAACCGCGCGCTCCTCATCTTCTAGCCGAGCCACTGCGCAGGAGATCACGTCAGTCAGGCAGAGACCAAACAGATACAATGGCACGCGTAAAACGTGCTGGGCGACTTACAAGGAGCGGAGGGCGAAAGCAGGCGAGATACGGATGGGCTGAACCCGTCCTCGCGGGGGCCGTTCTGTCCAACATACTTCCCCCGGGAGGAGAGTGGCGCCGCCCCATACATTGTGAACTCCTCGGCTAGGTCGCGCAGGCTCATTCGACGGGCAACACCGACAAGACTCTGTAGCTTTCGCGTGTCGTCAGTCTCCGCCTTCAGAGTCAGTCTCTGCCTTCAGACTCAGCGTACTGTTAAACGAGATCGGCCCACCTCGGCATTGCATTCCGCTCTTGTCGGTCACGGTGTAGTAGAACCACTGCCGACTCCAGCCGAACTCCCATTGCCTCGGCAAGGCTGGCACGGGGAACAACGTTGCGCACGACGCCCGGAGCACGAAGTCCACACCGCCGAAGTTGGACACCGCCCCGTCAACTTTTCGGGGTCGACAGCGTGCGTCGTGCAATGTGGCGAATAAGCTCGCGCTGGGACGCCCCCCCTCTGTCCGCATCGCCCATGTGAAGACAGCTAGGCGGAGTATTGCGTGGGGCGTCAGTTGGGCTAGCTCCAACTTGTAGGCCAGCAGGACTTTGCCCACAAACAACGTGGAGGGCATTCGAAGGCCGGCGTCGAAGAACGCGACAAAAACAATCGCCTCCATTGCCCGGGGCTTCGGCTCCGTCTCGTCCCGACGGGGTAGGCGAGCCCCATCGCGATCCACGATCTTCCTCTCATCCACGAGTCGCTGCAGCGTCCCTTCGATCACACGGCTCTTCCCCAACACACGGGAACAGCAGCCTCCCGAGTACTCCATGGCGTCCCACCACTTGTTGGCGCGCGAGCTCCCTCGTGGCACCAGCTCGTACTCCCTGGAAGGATGGGACACCTCACCCTGGCTAGGCAAGGAACCGCTGCGGGGATGGTAGGTGGCGTCGTCAGGGCTATCCATCACTCTTCGCGACCAGGGAGGAAGAAGCAGGGAAAGGAGCAACTGGCGTTACAATTAGCACGGGCGGAAGCAAGGCGGCAGATCAAAAACAAACAAAAAGCAAGCAAGAGTGCCTCCACCTCAACACTGGCACCTTATAAAGGCCGCTCGCCTCTCATGTGGCTCGAAGCGCAGACAGATCAAACTCGCAGCGATTCGGCTGCCCATGATTTGGAAAGAACCGCCGGGGCTTAGAGGGCCGTGCCCGGTAGGTGACCAAGCAGCGCACAATGCCTCCACGCCTTCAACACGCGTCCAACTTCCCTGGGGAAGAGGCGAACGGCCGCGGTCACGCAACCGCTCACATCCCACGACGCACCAGTCGTGAGTCGCCGCGTGTCCCACCCGCAGAATGGCAGACGGCACGATGTGACAGCCTGACTTCTGCCAGGCCAGGCGTCGGCGTGATTTCAGCCGCCATTAAAAGCGCACTACCTGACTGCAAGGTCACAACAGCTCCAAAGCGCAACAATATCGGCGCCAAGCTCCAATTTTAGCGCGGGAACGGAGCGCGCGCGCGTCTACTTCGACTAGGCGCCAGCCTCCGCTGCCACCCAGTCGAAGGGTAGGGGACAGAGCGCACGCGCCTCGGCTTCGACTGAGCGCCAGCCTCCGCTGCCACCCGTTCGACGGGTATGGGACGGAGCGCGCGCGCCTTGGCTTCGGCTAGGCGCCAGCCTCCGCTGCCACCCGTTCGAAGGGTAGGGGACGGAGCGCGCGCGCCTCGGCTTCGACTAGGTGCCAGCCTCCGCTGACACCCGTTCAGAGGGTAGGGGACGGAGCACGCGCGCCTCGGCTTCGACCTAGGCGCCAACCTCCGCTGCCACCCGTTCGACGGGTAGGGGACGGAGCGCGCGCGCGTCTACCTCGACCTAGGCGCCAGCCTCCGCTGCCGCCCGTGCGAAGGGTAGGGGACAGAGCGCGCGCGTGTCTGCTTCAACAAGGCACCTTCCATCCCAGACCTCGGGCTCCCCAACCACAAGCTTGGAGAAATTCACAGGCCGCAGGGGACGGAGGGGGCCAAAGGACTTGGCGACATGGCTTCGGCCCTGTGAAGCCCTTCACCATGAGAGGCTCCTGTCGTAGGGGTGGCCCCCACCTAAGCCCAGCAGGCCTGTTAGGAGGTTATAAGAACCAGAGTACCATGTGTAATGACATAAGTGCCCCTAATAGGGAGGTATGGATGTAAGGGCATAACTGTAAAAGCATACTCCATGTGAATATATATATCAGGATGAGGGGGAGGATGAGGCAGAACACGCCCACCTCTCCACTACCATCTCTCTCTGTTTGGTCTGTAACCACAACAATCACTTTTAATCATGAGTAATTGATTGGGAAGTCATGGTAGAAATGACTGGTGTATTTTGATATGATTATTTTATGCTCCCAAAAACCCCAACTTGCTTAAATATCTGGGCGGATGGTACGGGGGCTGGTATGTGGTGCAGTGGAAGCACAGTGTGTGGATCGTGGTAGAACCGCTCAGGTACTACTAAGGACTGAATCTTGTCATTACCTCCTATGTAAAACAGTACAACCACAAGTCTGCAAATTGCAACTTGGCTATCGAAAACCCAGGACTCATCTCACCGGTAGTGGAAAGGAGCAGAATATTGCAAGGGCAAGAGGAGGCCTAAAGGGACATCGAGAGGACGGTGAAGTTTCCCAGTTGTGCTAGCGTTGTGGAGAGTGGAGTGCGAATGCACTAGTATCCATGGTGAATATCCTGTGCAATGTATGGTGAACAAAAGGGGCCAGACATGTTGAAAAGTTATTGTGATGGTCTACTCAACCACATGACTAAGGAATCGTGTACAACAACGAGTGGATTGTCTCTTGTGGTGAAAGTGTACAAACTCTGCAGAGTGAAAACTATTCGAATAGCTGTGCCCACGGTCAAGGACGGACATGGGAACTTAACTAGATATAGTTCTATTTCCAAAAATTTTATGGGTTGAACTGAAGAAGTGAAGGGCATTGGAAAGCCCTGATTTGTGTTGTCCAGGGTATCGCCCCAGTGATAAGGTAAGCGGTTATAACGCTGAAAGGTTAGCATATGGTGCAGAAACCAAGTAACGGTGGATGGAATCTGAATCAATGTTATTATGACATTCTTTTACACAACATGTTTTAAGTTCAAACTGCTAGATTTTAGGAAATTTCTAAGTAATATATTCAAAAAGCGATTGATGGCAAATGAAATAACCCGAGCCTTTCCTTGATAAGCCATGCATGATTAAATTATTGCATCCTGTGTATTGGCTCGCGGAGCACGGTGGATTTGTGCTCACCCTCGCATTACCAAAATTAGAAACAGGGACCCAAGACCACTATGTTTATGAAGATACCCCTGTCACAGATGGAGGAAACAATAAAGGAAACTATGACAGCTTTTCGATTTCGGGTCCCAAACAAGTAGACTTAATGGAGAATTGTATGCACATATATTACCTAGGTCTAGATAATATATGTTGCATATATTTACCCCTCAGTCACTTGCCTGTGGATTATGGTCTTACTTCTGCTTTTGCTTCCGCTATTATCTTTGTAATGTAGGGATTTGGCCTATTTGGTCCTTATGTAAAACTGTTGCCAAACGCGGTGTATTTTAAACGGTGGTATGTAATATTATGATTTAGTATATTTCATGCGATGTATGAGATGATGCAGAAATATACCTGTGAGCGCTATTTACTGATCCAGAAAATAGTGCGGTATTTCATAGGGGATTCTGGATTGAAGAATCTGGGTCCGACAAAGAGGATCAGACGGTTGTAACTTGTAGCAGCGCAGTGGTCGTAAGTCACTGTCCTAGCGGCGTAGTGGTCGTAAGTTGCAGTCGTGGCGACACAGTGGTCGTAAGTCGTAGTCGTAGGCGGTGTCATGGTCGAAGATACGATCAGACTGTTCTGAACACCTGCAAGTCAATCGAACAGCTGTAAGTGTCTCCAGCCAATCCAATGGGAAATCGTTTGGCCTGGTCTGAACGTTACCATCAATATCAACCGCCCTAGTTGATCGAATGACATAGAATGGTGAACGTTCGGAGCGGTCCAAACGTCACCGTCGCTATCGATCGTCAAAACCTAATCGAATGCTGCAGAATGAACAAATGTTCAGAGCAGTCCAAATGTCTCCAAAGCAATCATGCGGCCCGTTAAAGATCAGACGATACGACTCATTTGGAGTGGGCTGAACATTTCCAAGGCGATCGGTCGGTCCGTGGAAGATCGGACGGCACGATCGTTCAGAGTGGTCCGTACGTTTCCGAAGCATCAGGATGTCCAACGCTGATCAGACGGCTCGAACAATCGAAACCATTCGGATTGGTCTGAACATTCCAAAGACCTTGCGAGCGCTCGATGTGGATCGAACGGTCTTGAATACATCTGAGGTCGATCCGATGTGACACTGAGAATTTGAAGATGTCTTCTCTTACTTAACTCCAAGAATATCTTCTCCATCAGCTCCTTCTCCTTGGCTCCAATTCCAAAAACTTCACATTATTTAAACCTGAGAACGCACAGCATCTTAGAATGGGGTAATATTTAGTTCTCACGTAAATTATAACCAAATTTCATTAAAAACAAATTCACCTGTTGATTTATTTGTTTAGTTTGTATTTATATAATCGGTCTAATTAATGTCCTCGGATGTCGTTATCACCGTGACTCCGTGCGGCTTGCGTGGTTCGGACGTACCTTGCTTTCTGTTCGGTGCCATGTTTGCTGCCACGGCCGTACTGTGCGGCTTAGCCAGTTAACCACGCCACAGGCCTCACACGTGACCGCAGTACGCCGGATATTGGGCCCGATCCAAACAGTTCGTGATTTCTGGCTTCTAACTTTAAAGCTGTTTTAAACACGATAATTCTTGATTTTTTAACGTGAGTTTTTTTTATATTGTTCATAAAAATATAAATTTTTTTTAATTTTTATTTAAATATCTGAGCTAAAAGCTACAGCTGCTATAATGCTACTAGTAGTGTGCCCGTGCTAACGCTACGGTAAAATACAAAACAAGATAAAATTTGTAAAAAATAAAACGAACAATCAGATTCATTAAGATTCACGTCTCATATATTGTATAATCAAATATTTTTGTCACATAATGAATGTCACATAACGACTGATCCTTTGAGGAGGCGACAACATCATTGAACTCACCCACCAATGACTTTCTCCATCCCCACATTGTTTAAACTTGAGGCTACAAAGAAAACAAACATTTTTGTCACATAAAGAAATATGAAACACAGTAAGGAAATAGGTGTTTGTGGACTATTTACTTACCACATCACCATGCTAGGACGTCTTTATACACAATATTTTCACTTTGAGCTCATGTGGAGGCAGACCATTTGGAGTGATGGAGTTTAGGAAGTCAATAGGGTAGTTATTTCTTGAATCGTCATCGACAGAGTCGAAGCTATGAAAAACCTTTTCCTCACCTGGGAACTTGTCAATCATCTTTGCATTTAGCTGATCTACATGTGCATTTTTGGTAGCTGCCAATCGACCACTTAGGCAATCGTTCGATCGCTCTTCTCCGTTCGATAACTGTTCCCCATAGTCGAAACACTCTTTCGACCACGTTCACTTCCTTACAACGTGGTTGGAATCGCTTCCGACCACGTTCAAGTCTTCTCGGCTCAATCGCAGCTCCTTCCGACCACTTACGCTGTGGTCGTAGCCTTCACAATGTGATCGAACGCTTTACAATGTGGTCGATAGCCCTTACGACCACATTCAGCGCTCAATCAACGTGGTCAAACACCCCTTCGACCACGTTCAACTTGCTTCGGTGCGGTCGTACGTCCTTCGATCACCTTCAAATGTTATGCGCTGTGGTCGTACGTCTTCTTCAGGATTGCCGTTGTTGAACAAATTTCGACCACGTTTGCTAAGGCTTTGTCATGGTCGTAAGTCCTTCCGACCATGGTTGCCGTGGTCGTAAGTCCTTCCGACTACGTCTACGAGATTGCACTATGAAATCGATGCTCAGTGTTTCTCTTTTCCTCTTCTTTCGACCACGCTCAGCGACTCGACCACCGACATCTTTGACCACGGGCATTCGACCACGGCCATCTTCGACCACGGGCTTCTTCGACCACGGTCATCCGACCATGGCCATCTTCGACCACGGTCATCTTTACGATCGTGCAGCCATTTCGACTAAGCTTGACTCTCGACCATGATGTGGTCTTCTACCATGACCTCCGACCATGTTGAGCCTTTCGATCACAGTCTTCGACTACCGAGTGGCTTCGACCGCGACCTTCGACCACGACGTGGTCATAACGACCGTTATCAACGTGATCGTACCGACCAGTCTTACAACGTGGTCATATCGACTGGTCTCAACGTGGTCGTACCGACCGATCTTACAACGTGGTCGTATCGTGGCTGCCCGCTTCAACGTGGTCGTAATGACCCCTTACAACGTGGTCGTTACCGACCACGCTCACTGACTCGACCACGGGCATCTTCGACCATGGGCATTCAACCACGTGCATCTTCGACCACGGCCATCTACGACCACGAGCTTCTTCGACCACGGTCATCTTCAACCACAGCCATCTTCGACCACGGTGATCTATGCCCGCCCGTCCACAACTAAAAAATACGAACTGCTTGACGGCGTGGAGCGTGGAAAAAGAGGAGAAGGGCGTGGGGAGTAAATAGAAAGAGAATATGGGTACTTTGGTACACAAATCTGGGTGGACTTAGATTAGGCATGACTGTGGGGGTGGTTGAGGGGGGTGGATTTAGTAAAGAAAATTTTGGTGTATTATAGAGGGGTAGAGATCATTGGAAAGTAGCTGCTCTTGATTGTGGTGTGTGATTGCTTTATCAATTCCTTCTAATTATCGTATGAATTGTGGATTATGTCGGTTTGAATATGACCAAGTCGCTAACAAACGAGCGAGATCTAGTCCAAATAACGCACACATGTTGGTCACTACATGCTGCTCGAATTGGTTAGTATCAAAAGGAAGCAGCTTAGCTGCCAGACTTCTCGGTTGACTGGCACCAATTATCTATGGTACTCTTGGGAGTTTTGACCATGATGCAAGGCTGCATTATGGCTCTTCAAGCGTCGTTGCCAGTGAGTCAGCGGTGGCTGACAAGTCCGCACTGTGCACAAAACAACAATTCTGGCAGTACAATGCAACACTACATGAACATTTTGTTTTACAAAGTGCAGATCGGAAACCCAAACCAAGTATGTACAGCAGGAAAGTGTTAATAAACCTCACAAACAGAGCCGAAGTGCGATGTGCACTGCTAGCTCACTACATTAATATATTTGTATGTTTTACAGAAGAAAAATTCGCACATAAATTAACCTCTAACACAGCAAACGGAACCGTATTGTTTACTGAGATGTTCTTGAACTGCTTGTAAGTTTATCCTTTGGAACCTGAGCAGCATATAGTTCATGAGGAAGAGAAAGATCAGTGGACGGAACAAATTTATCTTACAAAAGAACTATAGGTAGATCTGCAAACGTTGTTAAATAGTTCAACGATTCCTCCTCCTGTGCAGATCAGGACCTTAAAACAAACCATCAAGCAAACCTTCCAACGGAAAAATTCAGACAAGTTCTAGCTTCAACCACAGGGGATTAAATTTGCAGCAAATTCCTGTGAGCATATGAAGCTTAAAATTTTAGAGCTATCTTCCAGACAAAAGTTAACCATCTAAGTTTTCAACTAAGGATTCTTTCTTTCCTGGTTCTTTTAAGCTATGGGCATATTAACAGTCCCGAACAAACATTTCGAAAATAAACCATTGGTCAATTGCCATATCACTCAAACCTGAAAGATTCAATATAACAAGAGACCACACTGGCAAGTAATAGCGTTTGAAAAAAGAGGGAGTGAACATAAAGTTGTACAAAATAACTTCTTCAGAACATCACCAACCAGATTACGGGATGTTACAATAGCTGCAAAACACAAATATTTAATTTGAATTGTGTTTCTGTTTGCACAAGTCCACAGGATAAAAAAAATGGAAAGTAATTGCACGATGTGTTATGAATCCATCAACTTGAGTCACAATAAACCATCTAACACGATGTGTTATGAATCCATTAACTTGAGTCACAATAAACCTTCTAACACTCATGTTTTCATCAAAATTTGAAAAGCATCCTTTGCAAGGACGAAACTAATTTTCAATTGCTAACTCTTATCAATCAAAATCCAAAACGAAACAGCTAGTGCACCATCATACCACCAATCAACATCCTTTACAAATCCTGCACGCTATAATGTGAATCCTCACATCACTGTGCCCACCTGCATCCAAGAACACAAGGGCAACAATTACGACATGATAACAACCAAACCAGCGAAACACGCATGGAAATAACACCAATGAATCTTCCACCATGACACTACCTCGATGACCACCCTCGTTCTGCCTGCCTCTCCTTCCTTGCTGTAGTGCCAAGCAGAGCGCGCTCGCGCTCCTTCTCCTTGGCCTCCCTCTTCATTCTCTCCTCCCTCAGCTCCTCAATGCTCTTCTTCCCTCCACTCCTCTTCCCTCCGCTCCCTTCTCCCCCCTCGCGGTCCCTCTCGTCCTTCGACGAGGAAGCCGAGGGCTTGGACATGTACCACGGCGCCGCCACGCCCTTCCCGGCGAGACCGTAACCCAGCCTGTACTTCTCCTCGTCAGGCCCGACCGTCCTCACCTCCTCCTCCTTCTTCCGCTTCTTAGGATTCGGGTTAGGGTTAGCAGCAGGCTCCCGCTCCCGGGCGGCGCCCCTACCGCCGCTAGCGGAGGCGAGCGCGGCGAAGTCGGCGGCGCCACCGCCGCCGGAGAAGAGGTTTATGTGGCCGCCGTCGGAGGCGACGGAGGGAGGTGCGGCCGGATCCGCGGATCCGGCGGCGTGGGTTGGGGCCGGAGGAGGGGAGAGCGAGTCGTCGGCCTGGAGACCGCGGTTGTGGCGGAGCGCGGCGAGGCGGAGGTGGGACTCGCAGTGGCGGGTGGCCTCGCGCTGGAGCTGGTCCTCCTGGGCGGCCTCGGCCTCGTCGCGGCGGACCTTCTCGCGGTTGTCGTAGTTGTAGACGTTCCACCGCTTCTGCGGCAAGATGTTCAGCCCGCCGTGCCCGCCCATGGCTTCCTACCAGGGCAGGCAGTTACTCCTCGCCGACGGCCGGAGCCGGTTGGAGGTTTCGGCGACTGGGAGATTGGGAAAGTGAGGCGAGGGTTTGGGGTGGGGTTCTGGGTTCAATGATGTACATGATTCGGATGATTTTGGCCTTAGGATCTTCAATGAGTAAGAGAAGAAGGCTTGAGGAGAGATCCAGGCCATTTATTTGTATGAAGTTGGATTACTTTGGTACACAAATCTGGGTGGACTTAGATTAGGCATGATTGTGGGGTTGATTGAGGGGGTGGATTTAGTAAAGAAAATTTTGGTGTATTATAGAGGGGTAGAGATTTAGGGGGTGTTTGGGACTGCTCCACTCCACGTTTTTCAGCTCCGCTCTATATTTTTTAGCCAAACAGGTTCAGCTCCACGCACTCTGTTCGAGGAAAAAAAGGTGGAGTTGTGAGAGCACCTAAAGGGGTGCTCCACAAACTCTAGGTTTTTTGTGGAGCTGCTCCACGGTAGAATTCGTGGAGCAGAGTTTGTGGAGCAGTCCCAAACACCCCCTTAAGTGAAAGCTAAAAGACAATAAGTCATCCGTTGTAGCCCAATTAAACGGGGCCGAAAGGCTGCGACCTCGCAGACAAGTCCAGCTGGTTAATTTACTTCTACCGGACCGAACGGCCGCACGGCTGTACTCAGCATTATCAGCAGAAACAAACTTAACGCAGAACTAGTTTTTTAAAAAAAATAGAAAAAAGGAAAAACTTATTGCAGAGCAATCTAGTTGTGACCTCAAAGAAGAGCAGCTGATCAGAAGGGGCACTCCGGTCTCCGGACATGGGACACCGCCGGTTTCATGTGAAACTCTCATCAAATTCAGCATTCAGGAACAGGCACAAGTTTGGCTTGTGCAGACCGTCTTCGACGGCGAAGAAGCTAGTTACATCGTCGGCAGCTTCATGCAGGTATTTCTTCATCCCAGAAACTGAGGTTTCCATCAACTCTTCGTAGTCGGCGACGGAATCGATCAATTGGCTGCAGCTCACGTGCGCACTTCTTCGTCCGTCTCCAGTAAATGCATCTTGCAGCCTCTGTTCAGAATTCTGTCAAGTTACATTGCGGTAAGTCGGCTGATGGTCGGTATGTCACGCTAATAACGGAACAGGTTTAAGTAATACCAAACAAAAATGACAAGTACTTCCGAAAATTCTTCTGACTCCTTTTCAACAGTACTCAAGTGATGCTCTTTTCTCTCTTAACTCCTCTTTCATTTGTCTAGCATCATTAGTGCATCTTGAAACGTGATCCCCAGTTTCAAGATCCAATGAAGTAAAAAAATGCAACCATCTGGGAAACAGAGATTGATGCGTAAGCAGAAAAAGTAAAAAGATTTAACTTCACTCTTTTGCAACTATTTTCCACAAGGATGTAAAGTAGGTATTGTGATTGTGCTGTAGGAGAGTCCAAAGAAGTAGAGTTGCATGGTGAATACCGGCTCCAATACCTGTCAACTTGATAAATATTTGGAATTCACCAAGAAAAGAACCAAATACAAAGGAATTGACTAAGGCCCAAAAAAGAGTGCCAACCAAAATAACATAACAAATGGAATGCTACTCAATAGAAAACACAAGAACCCCTTTAACACATATTTTTATAAAACACTGGATGAGATAGTCCTCAAGTCTAGCCACAACATATCACAGGATAATCCATGAATGATTTCAAGCTGCAATTTTTAATGTAAGAATAGAGCCAATGATGTTCATTAGTCAAATCCAAATGTTCAATGCTTACTTCCCCCACAAACTTGATATGTAAGTTATCCGCTCACCCCCCCCCCCCCCCCCCAACACACAAATAGACCTCCATGCCCAATGCTATTCACATTTACATACAGAGCACCGTTCTTCCTAGCTTGGGTAATTATCCACTCCAAAGTCCAAAGGCCCGATTATTGATGGGCAAGTGGGGAGCCTTGGTTGTGCAGAACAAACCACATGGGTTATGTAGGAACTAGGAACCAACAAAACACTATTCATCAATCATCACATAAGATAACCAAGTATGTGGACAATAAACCCTAAACCCAAAGCAAATAAAGTTGTGGGTCATATGAATTAAGTTGGTCCAGATAGTAACATAGCTCACACAAACTTCAGAAAAGTAAACTTCTAGCAACCAAGTATACAAGATAACCAGGAGGAAAGATTTATCAAGTCAAAATAACTCTAGAATATATTATGAATAACGCTTGTATTCATCATTGTTGAGTTAATCTTGTTGTATATGTGTTTTGCTCGTGTGTGTGTGTGAGTACTCTGTATCTGTAGTCGATACGACCAGTACTCTGTATCTATAGTCGACACGCATAGGAAGAGAAACAAGATCCCACGTGTCAGTACGCTCAAGTGCAGCGATCTCCTCTACCATCGTATGGTGTCATTCCTAATGAACAATAACATCACGATAAGAAGTCGATTCAGCAAGAGTAGCAGTAGTAAAGCCAAACACTCAGGAGGTCAAATAGACTAGCAATCACGAAGAGCGTATCGAGGAGAAGAGGCAGAAGAAGATGACCCATCAAAAGGAGATAGCACATCAGAAGAATCTTCAACTCACGAACGACGAGTATAGTAGAGAGGATAAGAAGGAACAAGGCTAGGAGGAACCTCTGGAGGGGGTGCCGGTGGCGAAGAAGATACCGACTATGAAGGAGGCACTAGAGAGACCAAAGACTGTGGTGGAGGAGTGGTGACTATGGGGGTGAAAAAAAAGTCAGGAAAGAAAGTGGCTCGATAAGAGATGCTGAAGTGGGGGAAGGAGAAAAACGAGGATAGAAAGGACGAGACTCATCAAAAGTAATATACCGAGAAATCTGCATCCATCGGCCAACAGGATCCCAACAACGATATCCCTTGTGCCCAGCTCTATAGCCTAGAAAAACACACTCCACAGACTAAGTAGACAGCTTGGTATGCTCACGGGATGCAAGAAAAACATAGCGCGCGCACTCAAAGAGGCGAAGACTGGAATAATCAGGAATCTTATCACAGAAACGCTCAACTGGGATCCCACCTGAAAAGCAGTAGAGGGCTGAATATTAATCAAAAAAGTGGCAATAAAAACAGGCTCAGCCCAGAAGTGTGGTGGGACAACAGAAGCAAGCTTAGAGCACAAGTAGTCTCAAGAAGATGACGATGCTTTCATTCAGCTACACCATTTTGGGCATGAGTACCAGGACAAGAAAATTGAGAGAGAGTGCCCTGCTTAGTAAGAAACTACGAAGAACTCCTAACAAGTACTCCCCAACGGAATCAGCACAAAAAAATACGAATAGGAGAGTCAAATTGAGTACAGACCATGGTGGCAAAAGTCTTGTAGATGGATAGAACCTCACTACAAGATGACATAAAGTATATGCATGTATGCCGAGAAAAATCATCAATAAAAATTATATAATATCAATGCCCTCCTTTCGAAATAAAAGGAGCAGGACCCCATACATTAGAATGAACAAGATCAAAAGGACGCTAAGACACTGACTCACTAGAAGGATAGGAGAGTTGAAGTTGTTTACCAAGCTTACAACCCTGACAATTTAGAGAAGCATCACCAGACATAGACCCTAAAAGACCACAATGAAGTAAGGAAGACAGACGCGACCTACAAAGATGTCCTAAAAGATGATGCCACTGAGTAAAAGACGCGGTGGAGGATGCATCAGATGCGGAGGCGGTGGTGGAGGCAACAAGACTGACAGGGGTTGCGGAAGGAGGATGAAGTCAGTCAAGCTCCTAGAGCCGCCATGAGTCACGACGGCGAGGGCCAGTACCAACCAGAGTCCCCATGCGACGATCCTGAACACAACAAGAATCAGAATCGAGAATAACATGACAACCATAATTAGTGAGCTGACTGGCAAATATGAGATGCATAGTCAGTTTTGGAACATGAGAAACAGCAATAACATGAAAAGATGAATTTGTAAGAGTGCCTCATCCTGCGATAGAAAGAGAGATACCATCTGTTGCTTGAACATTGATAGGAGTAGCTAAAGGACTAATGAAAGTAAGACTGGTAAAATCAGATGTCATATGAAAGGAAGCACTAGAATCAAGAATCCAAGATAATATACCTAAAAAAGAGAAGTAGAAGGTGGTCCCTTACTGGAAGACTGAGAAGCAAAACCGAAGGGTGCAAAAACAGCCATGCAATGCAGGAGTGTAAGAAGCTCTTGAATGTTAGACCGTGAGTGATGGCCGACATCAGCGTTAGCGAAAGATTTTATGGTGGCGGCAGTGAAGAAGAAGCCCGATGGGATTTTCGACAGCAGTGAAGAACGGATCCAGTTGATCTAGACGGGAAGGCGTCGACCTCCCTAGCGGATGGGTGACTGGAGAAGAGGCGGAGAGCCTCCTACAGCTGCGACGGCAGGTGGAGAGCCTTGGTGACGATCTACAGTAGACGGTGACGAGCGCAATGGAAAAGCCAAGCAGTGGCTGGATTACGAACCATCGGCAGCTTGACAAAAACAAACCCTAGGTTTGCTCTAATACCATGTTATGAATAGCACTTGTATTCATCATGAGACCAATGTGCCAATATGTATACACGTATAGATATGGCATATATATAGGAAGCCTCTTACACAATATGATAAATACACAGCTATAATACATATATAACAAAATCTAGATCAGTGTCTAGCCATACTTAATTGGCTATGTGTTGATAAATCTTTATAAGGAAAACTAAAGTTGCTAAGGCATCATGTCTATTGAGTTGAATGCACCAACCAATTCACCCAAAAGTTTAAGCTGATAAGGAAAGACGGATAATTCACTTATACTTTAACACTCTCCCTCACATGTAGGTTCTCTCAGACCTAAGATATGGAATAGAAGTGCGTTACAATTATTTTTTTTAATTGCGTCAGCCGTGTCTTGAACAGACCTCCTAGCTCTAATATCATATTGAATTGTATGCACCAACCAATTCACCTAAAAGATTAAGTTGATGATAAAAGACGGGTAATACACTTGTACTTTAACAATATCATGTGCATCATGAGCCAAAAACGATGGATATAGCTTCCATTGGTGAACCGATGATATAGAACTTTTGTTTTGCAAAAAAACAAACAAGTTCAGCTAAATGAGTTATATGAGGTGCCTCCACAAGTTCAGCTAAATGAGTTATATCATGTGCATCATGAGCCAAAAACGATGGATATAGCTTCCATTGGTGAACCGATGATATAGAACTTTTGTTTTGCGAAAAAACAAACAAGTTCAGCTAAATGAGTTATATGAGGTGCCTCCACTTTAATGACTTAATTTTAACAAATGGATCATGACCAAACGCCAAAGGTTAAAAAGAAAGAAAAAGGAAGCTCAGTTCTTATTTTATTGTTTGGCTGTAAATTATAATGTAGAATTCTGTAATGTAATGTACGATGGACTAACCTCATTTATTTTGACTTGCAGACAGGAAAGATTATTCCTTTTCTCCTCCAGGATTTTGACATTTCCTTGCAGCTGCTTTTGTAGACAAACTGACTCATCAAGCTTTGCAATAGAGGCCCTTTTAGTTTCGTCAGGAAGAGCATCGAGTACAGGTTTCAGGACTGTTTTGTACCTGAGACCTAGTACCTCAGCTGGAGCTTCTTTTTTCATGTAGCATGTACTGAAAACCAATACCATTTTTTCACCTTGCAAAATGGCCCAGCAATGTTTGGAATGAGCTCAGAATATAAATTGAGCTAACAAAGGGAACTTAGAAAGTAAGGGAAATACAAAAAACTGAACCACAATAAAAAGGATGTTTTATATCAATATATCTCGATCGCTGTTTGTTGTACTGCAATACTGCTTTGACTGACCAGCTGACAACTGACACATATTTGGGGAAATTATACACAAATCACTGCATTTTACCACAAATCCGTATTACACCTAGAAATTTTAGAAAAAAAAATCCCTGCATTATACGCTTAGTTCCTAATCACCCATCTATCAGTTTTGCTGTGAGTATCACAGAATTAGGCTTCGCACTTAGGCTCCACTTGCTCCCAATGTTTATGTCCAACTGGACAATGATGTGCCCTAACTAGTAACTATCTGATGCTAATGCACATGGTCAGTCCACGTGACCCAAGTTTTTAGGAACCTAACAAATGGGCCAAACAAGGCAAATGTCCAGGGCCATATCTAAGATTTTGGGGGCCCTATGCTAAAACTAAAAGTAAAGCCGTGCATCATGTTGTTTGTTCATGTGATATACAAACTTTTGTTTATCTAATGACTTCAAAGTATATAAAGTATATATTGGTAGTTACTTCTGCAAGTAAAATGATACCCCAAGAATCAAAAAAGAAAAAATGCAGCTGAAATAGTACGATAATGCTTTTGGTTAATTCCATTGCTCTCAAACCTTGAGAAATGTTAAAGGGTAGAGAATACATCTCACCTGACAGAAAGTTTTAGGCCAATGGAAATAATGCAGTGGATAGGAAGTTCTGGCGTGCTGGCGCCCGGATCTGGTCGAGCTCGGGTACGGTGACGGTGCTGGTCGCCGGAGCCCGGCCCAGGTCTGGTTGGAGGCCGGATGCTGCGGCTGGCGGTGGTGGTGGTTGGCCTGCGGTCCTGTCGTGCGGCAGGCGGTTCGGTTGCTGGGTTCCTGTGGCATCCCGCGGCGGCCGGTGAGAAGCAAGCCTGTGGGGTTGTTGAACCAGAAGTGCTTCTTGGATGGTAGCAGCAACACCCCATCCTGGTTGATGTCTAGTAGTGGCACTCCATCTCCATCTTCTAGTTCCGCGCAACTGCGGTCTCGGGTCGGCGTATTGCCGGGCCCTCGAGGGCTGGATTTGGTCAGCTCAAGCAGCAAGAGTGCTCATCAGTTCGGTGCTCCGATGCTGGACCAGCCATTATTGGCGGTGCAGTTCCAATTTGGTGCTACTGCACTTAGGTACCCATTCCAGCAGGAGCAGAAGTTGCAGGATGAGATGTTTAAGAGGAGCAACAGTGGGATCAACCTGAAGTTTAATAGTCCAAGCGGCACTGGGACGATGTCGTCGGCGAGGTCTTTCATGTCATCCCTGAGCATGGATGGTAGTGTGGCTAGCATGGACGGGAAACCGCTGTTCCTTTTGATCGGCGAGCCAGTGGCCAGCGACCCGGTGAATGCGCACCATGCGCCCTAGCGGCGGTGCACTGGCAGAGGGGAGGATGGCAGCGGCAAGTGGGCCATCACAGGCAGGTGCCATTACTCAAAGAAGAGGAAATTGTGAATTAAGAGGTCGATCAGAGTGCCAGCCATTAGCAACAAAATAGCCGATTTACCCCCGGATGAATACTCATGGCGGAAGACCCCCAGTGTGTTGGTGGCGATCTATTTTGTGTGTGGGTAGTGCGTGGGGTGCTGTGGAGGTGCTGGCGAAAGCCTTGCCGGTGTTCTTACCGGTCTCGACAACGATGACGCCTTTGGGCGCCATTTCCCTTCCTGGAGGTGTGTCATGGCACTCCATAGCCCTCATGTGTAATGATCTCCAGGTGAAAACCTTGCCTCGGTGAGGCGGGCGGCGTCGGCGACCCTAGTCGCCTCCTTGGAGGCGTCGCCTCGGAGGTCCTTCATGCAAAGTAGACCGAAGTTTGGATGGCACAGTCGGATGGGGATAGAGACTTGATTGAAGGCAAGGACGGAGAAGAAGTTTTGAAGCTTAGTCTTTCTAGCTTTTTTATAGTCCTTAAGTTCTCTTTCTTGTCGTTTTTTGCTCCTCAGTTTTGAGGCTTGGAGCCTAAGAGCTCGTGTAACTTTTGGCTGTATATATCCCACGTGGATATAGAGGTCGGATTTTATATCCTTTATCTAAAAAAAAGGAAGAACAGTCAAGAGTTGAAGAGATACGAAGGTTAATTTGGAGGAGTTAACTTAAATAGATACGTATGAATTAGTAATGGTCATATGACAACTTGCAAATGTGGTTGGAATCTGTTCCCTCTCAATGTTGTTCTGAATTGATTCTCTATCAAATCTTAACAACAATTCAGATCACTTTGGTACAATTATCTAACTAAATCACATACGTATCAAAAAAAAAAAACGAGGCCCTAATTTGGTGGGGGCCCTGTGCGGCTGCCCGCCCCGCACATGCTTGTGGTACTGGCCTGCATATATCGCTAGGGGTAGCCAAGGTCCATGGAGGACAACATCATGGTGTTAATTAGGGTCAAGTGAGCCCATATGCTAATTATGTGACTTTTTGAAAGCAAAACTAAACAAAGGGGTGATCAAGGACCAAAGGGGATTATGCAGATATTAAATTACAGAAAGGATCCATGGGGTAAAGCAAATTCCAGGCAAAATGCAAGGAGTTCTATACAATTTCCCTATATTTTCTGGTCATAGCAATGAAACCGTCTTCATTTAGTAAAATATAAACTAGCTCAGAACTGCATTGTGCAAATCATAATTCATCATGTTAATTCAAAGCCTATATTTATGTATATACATCTTAAGTGACAGCGATGGACAGAAGATTTTTTTTGTGATGAACAGACAGCAGCTCAGTAAAGCTCAGCTAATTTAATGTTAACAATAATATGTCAAAAATTAAGCCTTCACTCTCTTTGTCCTGACATATGTATTGAACACATCAAACTGTACTCTAAAACCATTTAACAAAAAATCAGTAATGCAAACTAAAAGGCTAACCTAAATAAGAGATACAAACAATTGCACAGTGGTGCAAAGGGGCAGGCGAACAGCAAGAGACTTCTAAGGCATACTAGAAAGCACTATCCGTTGTAACTACAGTGACCACAAGTAAGGCCTAAAAAGTTAAATTAATTCTCAAATAACAGTTAAGAAATTGGGAAATTGCAATGGCCACAAGGAAGGCCTAAACAAAGCAAATTGATTCTCATTTCTCAAACAACATTTAAGAAATTGTGAGCTAGAATTTGAACTATGAAGCCAGGATGGAACAGATTAAAACGACTTTTTCATATCACCCTTTCAGCATTAGAACAAATAGATATTTTGTCTAAAAACTACTTCTACAGGTAAAATAAGAATGACATGGTTAGTATTTGTTTTCCGGTGCTTAAATCTCAACTGGTTCATTGGCTCTAGAAGAACGAACACGAAACAATTCAAAGAATGAAAAGTTAAAGAGTTCTTGTGGGGCATTCATACTTTTTGAGGGCCTGGTTGCACTGCTTAGCAAGCCCCTCGAGCTCCTCAAGCTTCCTGGCCACCGCAGCGTCGAGCTCCCACTCCTCCTCCACAGCAACCTTCTCATTCTCCCCCTTGGCAATATCATGCGCCGCCGCCAGCATCTCCCTATGCATCCTATCGGCATCTCTCACATTCAGCATGCCCATCCATGTCCTTGATCTTGGTGGCCCAGCTCTTCACCACCGCCTAAACTTGTAAACGTCCGCGGTGAACGCCTCCTTCTCGACTTTCAGTTGTTAGAATTAATGTTGATAACTTATGTACGGTCATAACGACCACAATTTGTGTGTAATCGAAGCGACCGCAGTCTGTGTGGTCGGAGTGACCCCAGTCTGTGTGGTCGTCATGCACAACTGGTTTGTGTGTGGTCGTTATGACTTGTCTATGTGGTCATGTACGACTGGTTTGTGTGTAGTTGTGTACGACCAGTCTGTGTGGTCATTACGACTGGTCCCTTTGTGCGGTTGTATATGACCAGTCTACGCAGTCGTGGCACCATGGTCGACAGTGTACGTGGTCATGGCACCGTGGTCGACAGTGTGCGTAGTCGTGGTACCGCCGTGGTCGACAGCGTGCACGGTCGTGGCATCGTGGTCGATAGTGTGTGCCGTCGTGGCACCATGTCAACAGTGTGCGTGCTCGTGGCACCGCCGTGGTCGACAGTGTGCGCGATCATGGTGTCGTGGTCGTAGACGCCATGATCGTAAGTGTCCTAGTCGTAGGCACCATGATTGTAGGTGCAATGGTCGAAGACGCGGTCGAAGGCAAGCCGTGGTCGGAGACACGGTCGAAGACAAACTATGTTCGAAGCAGCAGTCGGAGCTGTGGTCGGAGCTACAGTCGGAGGACTATGGAAGTGGTCGGTGCTCAGAAGACCAGCGTGGTTGTAGCACGCACCGTGGTCGTAGTTATAGCAAACCGGTTGTAGCTACACCGAGTACTGTTGATGTCATATTCGGAGGAGTATTGTGTTAGAAATTGGCCCATTTAATTATGGCTTATTTCCTTAATTCCAAAGCATACATAGTTTAGTACCATATTGCTAAGGCAAGGTGAGGAAGACCGATTTATAAGGTGGAGTCCTCACCACTCCTTGAATATAGGAAGAGAAGGTATGAGGATGTTTCTGCCTAGTCACACATGCGCGCACACACGCGCGAGCGCGTATTCGCGTATTTTCGCGTGAAAATCGCGTGACTTGTGACTTGCGACGTGCGACCGTGCCGTGACGTGGCGCGCCACTTGGCAGACCAAGTCTATCTTTATTTTACTAAACTCATGCACCTCTCTCTCTCTCTCTGTTTGAATGAGATTCAAATATTTGAATGAGGCAGTTACAAGTGAATTTACACTGCTTAATTTATGATTTGATGAGGCAGTTACCAGTGCATAATTCTGTTTAGAACGTAGAAGTTACCAGTGAGTAGTAACTGCAGCACCCTTAAAAGGGCCTGGAGACGTCCAGGAAAAAAGAGAGAATTTTGCACCTCCATTCTTCCTCTACTTTCTGCTCTTGTGCTGTTGTGCTGCGTCGTCTGAACCTCGTCGACCTTTGTTCCCGGCGTGCACCTAGAAGGAGGGAGAGCGGCTATCTCCGAACCATTGCTGCAGAGAGTACCTGCACAGGGCGGCAATAAGGTTTCTGGGCAGTGCATCTGCGCGACTGCTCACTGCACTGCGTCATCTGCGTTCTGCACTGTGTCAAGCCTGCGCGGCTTCCTGTTCTTCATCAGGCTAACAATTAAGTCGTTCGTGCGTACATTCGACTTTGTTGTTATATTGTTTTTCTTGTATATATTCAGAAGTATGATGAGTAGCTTGCTGTTAGTTGTGAGTTTTGCATCATTAGTTTATTATTTTTGTCTCCTAATAAAACTTGGAATTAAAATATAGCCCACATTTCCAACAATTCAGAGACCTTGTTGTGAATTTTGTTGCAATACAGCAATGGCTAGTGCTTCTGATGCGATGAAACCTGAGAGGTTTTCTGGTCAGAACTTTCGTAGATGGCAGACTAGAGCCAAGTTTTGGCTCATGTCTTTGGGGCTATGGTGGGTCATCCACCCGTAGTATCCATTTACGATTGAGCAGTACATGCAATTTGAAAATGCGAACAATACTGCTCTTGGCTGCATTCTGACTGTTCTGGCAGATCAGCTCTATGATGTGTACATAGACTACAAGTCCGCCACAGAGTTGTGGGATGCACTAGAGCACAAATATGTAGAGGCAGGTCGCTGCCTCTACATATGTGAGCAATTTTTCGAATTTAGCATGGATGAGGCTAAGTCCATAGTGGGATAAGCTCATGACCTCCAACAACTAGTCGGTGACATTGCGCACTTTGGCTGTGTGTTGCCTCCAAAGTTTGTGGCTGCGGGCATTGTTGCTAAACTCCCTGCCTCGTGGCGGGATTTTGCTACTAGCTTGAAACATAAGAGGGAAGAGATTTCTGTTGAGGATCTCATTGCAACCCTTGATGTGGAAGAAAAAGCAAGAGCAAAAGATGCACCTAGCACATCTGGCCAGAACAATGCAAACGTCATACAGAAAAAGACTGTTGCTAAGAAGTACAAATCCAACAAACTGAACAAGACAACTAGCTTTAAGAAGAAAACCGAGAAAAAGGATTTGAAGGACATCAGCTGCTTTGTGTGCAGAAAAGACGGTCATATGGTGAAGGACTGTCGTTTCTGCAAGATCAGAGATAGTGAACAACCTAAGAAGAAGGCTGTTAACGTGACCATAGGCAAGGCCTCGATTTCAGGAGGGTATGGTAATCCACCTGCTGTCTTTTCAGTATGTCAATCCACTAATTGGTGGGTTGATACTGGAGCTAATGTTCACATATGTTCTGATATTTCCTTGTTTTCTTCTTATCAGGCAGCAGGGGCTTCCTCCGTCCTAATGGGAAACGGGTCGCATGCTTCTGTTCTTGGTGTTGGCACGGTGGATCTGAAGCTTACTTCAGGGAAGATTGTTCACTTGAAGAATGTGCAACATGCTCCTACAATAAAGAAGAACCTCGCTAGTGGTTCTCTCCTATGCCGTAACGGTTATAAGCTAGTTTTTGAGTCAAATAAAGTTGTAATGTCTAAGTTCAGAAAATTTGTTGGTAAAGGCTATGAGAGCGGAGGCTTGTTCCAACTAAGCATTTTAGAGTCTTGTTATAATCTGAATATTGCAACTGGTTTAAATAAATGTGAGGCAAATATTTGGCATTCTTGTTTCTGTCATATTGGTTTTGATAGTATTGCTAAAATGTCCAGATTAGATTTAAATCCAAAAAGTGAAATTGTCAAATGATCAAAATGCCAGTCATGTGTGCAAGCAAAGCAACCTCGAAAACCCTTTAAGGGATTAGAGGATGAAAATAACTTGGTACCTTTAGATCTTATTCATTCAGATTTATGTGAAATGAATGGATTATTGACAAAAGGAGGTAAAAGATATTTTCTAACTTTTATTGATGATGCAACACGCTACTGCTATGTGTATTTGCTGAAAACTAAAGATGAAGCTTTAAACTACTTTAAAACTTATAAGGCCGAGGTCGAGAACCAACTAGAAAAGAAAATAAAAAGATTGAGGTCTGATCGTGGAGGAGAGTATGTCTCTCATGAATTCTCCCAATTCTATTCTGAGCATGGAATAGTCCATAAATTTACACCAAAATATTCACCCCAATCAAATGGGGTAGCTGAAAGGAAAAACCGGACACTAATAGACTTAGTTAATGCCATGTTAGAGAGTGCCGGTATGCCTAAAGCATGGTGGGGGAAGCTATTCTAACAGCAACTTTCGTCCTAAACAGAATAATCACTAAAAAGAGTGAGATTACTCCGTATGAGGGATGGAAGGGAAGAAAACCTAATGTTAATTTTCTGCGAACTTGGGGGTGTTTGGCAAAAGGCAATATACCATTGCAGAAAAAGAGAAAACTTGGACCAAAAACAGTCGATTGTATTTTTCTAGGATATGCTCAAAATAGCACGGCCTATAGATTTTTAGTAGTTAAATCAGAAACTCCTGAGATTATTGCTAATACAATAATTGAGTCTAGAGATGTTTCATTCTTTGAGAATATCTTTCCTATGAGAATAGCAGGCAGTACTTCACGAACAGATAATGTTCAAACTGATAATATTGAAAGTGAGAATAATCAAACTTCTGAACTTCCCACCATTTCTGAACCATTATGTGATATCCCTAAGGAGGATAACAATCTAGTCGCAGAAGCTCCTCGCAGGAGCAAGAGACAAAGGGTTGAGAAAATCTTTGGTGACGACTTTATTGTATACCTCGTGGATGATGTGCCAAAGACTCTTTCGGAGGTTTATGCATCTCCTGATGCTGAGTATTGGAAAGAGGCAGTCCATAGCGAGATGGACTTTATCATGGCTAATGGGACTTGGGAGATCACAGATCATCCTATCGGGTGTAAACCTATAGGATGTAAGTGGATCTTTAAAAAGAAACTAAGGCCTGATGGAACTATTGAGAAGTACAAGGCAAGACTTGTGGCCAAGGGTTACAACCAGAGAGAGGGAGAAGATTTCTTTGATACATATTCTCATGTCGTCAGACTAACTACCATCAGAGTGCTCCTTGTGTTAGCATCTTCCTATGGTCTACATGTTCATCAAATGGACGTGAAGACAGCTTTCCTTAATCCAGAGTTGGAGGAAGAAATCTATATGGATCAACCAGATGGTTTTGTGATTTCTGGACAGGAAAATAAAGTATGCAGATTATTGAAATCTTTGTATGGCCTAAAACAAGCACCAAAACAATGGCACGAGAAGTTTGACAAAACTTTGGCATCTGCTAGCTTTGTTGTGAATGAAGCTGATAAATGTGTGTACTATCGTTATGGTGGGGGGTCAAGGAGTGATCTTATGTCTGTATATAGATGACATATTTATATTTGGAAGAAACACTGCCGTAATTGACGAGGTTAAATCTTTCTTATCTCGGTGTTTTGATATGAAAGACTTGGGAGAGGCAGATGTCATTCTGAATATTAAATTGATCAAAAGTAAGGATGGGATTACTTTGAATCAATCCCATTACGCTGAGAAAATATTAAGCCGGTTTGGTTTTGAAAACTGTAAAGTTTCACCAACACCCTATGATGCGAGCATTAAGCTTCGAAAGAACCAGGGGTTAGGAAAAGGTCAATTAAGATATTCACAAATTATTGGGTCACTTATGTATTTAGTTGGTGCCACAAGACCTGACATTTCATTTGGTGTGAGCAAATTAAGTCGGTTTACGTCTAACCCAGGAGATGATCACTGGGAGGCACTTGAAAGAGTGTTGCGCTACTTGAGAGGCACAACATCTTTTGGAATACATTATACTGGACACCCTTCTGTATTAGAAGGATACAATGACTCTAATTGGATCTTTGATGCGGATGAGATCAAAGCTACAAGTGGTTATGTATTCACTTTAGCTGGTTGAGAGACCATGTGGTTATGACCCCATGTTTGTGATGAGTAATTGATGAGAGTTCTGAAAAGATTGAGTTTGGATTGTGCATTTCGTGCCATGTCGGCATTTGGCTCAGTCAGGTTTGGTTAATCGGACTTGAGGCGTATTCTTCTTCCCGTTTGAGCTTTTGGACCATTTTATGCTTGAGTATGATTAATTGATGCTAATTGTGATTACTTGTGTCGAGTGGTGCTATGTGATGTGTTTCTTGTCGGTGATGGCTGCAGGACATCGAGGCGAAGTCGTGGCGAGGCACGGAGGACCGGACTAGGCGCAGGTGGTGCCGAGGTCAGAACGGTCGGGGTGTGCCGAAGACGGCGAGGACTCGAGGTGGTTGCGAGGCTTGGACGACAAGGAAGCTTCCCAGAAGGTGCGGGAGGGGCGTTTCGGTAAAAACGCAAAGCTGCATGAGGAAGTGGATTGGGTCTTTGATTAGCGGGCAAAGTGAGGGAGAAACCCATTAAGCGAAGGCTATAAATAGGAGAGGAGTGTCCAGGTGCATGAATGTCTTTTAGAGGGGAGTGCATGTCTTTTAGGGTTTTGCTTTTAGTCAAAATGGCCTTTGGGAAGGTTGTTTTGCTTTGAGGCTTTAGTTGTTGAGAGTGGTTGTGAGATGGCAGGAGGTTGTCTCCCGTAGGCTCCCTGTTGCTCATATTTTCTCTCATGTGTTCTTGGGTTTCTTGTGTTGATGAGAGGGAGAAGATGAGTTGATGCACCATGTAAGCATTCCTCTGTATTCAATCATGTATGGGGACTCCTTCGTGATCCTTGTGTTTTCTGGGAATGAATCTTTTAAAGTTTTTCTCTCAAGCTTGTCTGTTTAGTGTGTTCGTCAGTTTCAGCCTCTCTCTGTCTCAATTCTTCTTTTTGATGTTTGAGTTGATTTCTTGCAAAGAAGATGCAAAATGGATTGCTCTGTGATGGGAATAGGTCTCAAGAACATTTGATCGGTTTCTCCCAAAAGCAAATTGAACGAATCAAAGTTTCTCCTTTTCAGCTTTCTCTGTTTGTGCCATTTCTAGGGTTTTACAACAGAGCCTTCTTGGCCCTCCTTGATTCCCTTCTTAAGATGGCATGAGATTCGGGTTGAAAAGTCTTAAGATCATTGCTAAATCAATTGCAAAAGCTCATGTGCAAAGGACTCAAGAATCATGAGTAATTTGGGTTTTAGGTCATATCTAGCAAAAATTTTAGATTTTTCCAAAAATCTTGATTAATCTCTTTTCAGTTGAAATCCCTGGATCCCAAAGTTCTCATTGATATCTAGGCTGTATTCCTGACCTTCTGGGTAGTGGAGCATAGAAAGGAATCACAAAAATTTTGTTTTCATAAGTCTTCTGTATTTTCAGATTTTGTATCGGACAGACTATTGTTCAGGTTCAGGTTAACGGGTCTGACCGATTTTATAACTGCGGTCAGTCCGGCCGACAGTCACCGGTCAGACCGGCTAGGGCAGACCGGTCTGACCGGTGTGTCAGGCGCGGTCAGACCGGCCACTTGAGGCTAAAGCCACTGCATTTTTGGTCTGTTCCTCCTTGATTTTTCTCTGGTGTTTTGAGCTTCAGTTTTCTTGTTGGACCGAAATGGCGACAGAGGGGGGTGAATGTCGCTTTCTAAAAATCGCCCCCAACACGTATCTTCTTCTCCAATAGCTATGGGAGCTATGAAGGTAGAAGACCAGTGCTCACAAGATACCCCAGCAGCAGGAAAAACACAAATACAGAGACCAGCAAGCGAGAAAAATCAAATCGGGAAAATTCTGGCCTCAAGCGGTAGTACCGCTGTGGCGGGCGGTAGTACCGCTGAGCGGTAGTACCGCTGGTCCGAGCGGTAGTACCTTTGAGCGGTAGTACCTCTCTAGGAGCGGTAGTACCTCTCGAGAAAAACAGCAAACAGGATTTTCAGGCTGGAACTTTGAGACTTCGGATTTTTGGCTAAAAAATAGGTTTGCTCTCAATCTTTTTCATCCAAGGCCTTACTACAACATACTAAATTGTAAGGGGACCTTGGGAAACAAGAGAATCAAACCAAGAAGCAAGAATTTCAGATTATGGATAAAAATCTGAATTTTTGCACAACCCGAGCCAAAAATCAAATTACTCCCCAACCGTTGATCCTTTGGCTATGAAATTTTGAGGGTAGCTAATTAATAGCCTCTGGACTCTTCATACCAAATTTCAAGCCATCTCAACAAGGGAATCAAGAACAGCACCAAAACCTAGGAAGGCAACACATGAACAGAGGAAGGCCAAAACTGAAATCTGAGAATTAAACCAAGTTTGCTCTTCGGGAAATTGATCAAATGATCTTGTGGCACTAACCCATCATAGAGCAACCCATTTTGGGCCTTCCCAACAAGCAAGAACTCGAAAATCAAAAAGCTCAGAAATCAACCAAATGGAGCAACGAAGAACAGAGAGAGCACGAACAGAAACCAAAACTCCAGATTTCATTCATTGAATCACAAGGAATACATAGGAGTCCCGATACGCATGGACATTAGGACTAAAGGAGTGATTACAATCTCTCAATCCCTCATCTCCCTCTCAATCCTCAAGAACACCAAGAATCTCACCACTTCTTGGGAGGAAGAACACACAGAGAGAGGAGACTCACATAGAAACCATCGTAGAGACACAGAGGGAGCACACTCTGCATCCACCAACTCACACCAACTAAAGAGCTAAAGGAAACAACCTTCCCAAAGCCTCTTTTGACTCTAAAACCCTAATTCTCTCACAAGTGCTCAACTGGGCATGCAGCCCCTCCTCTCCTTTTATAGCGCTTGACTAACGGGTCTCCGCCCCGTTACGCCCGCTACGTCCAACGGAGCCCGCTCCCGCTTGTGCAGCCTTGCGAAATTCCCGTTTCGCCCCTCCTGCACCTTCCGAGAAGCTTCCGCGCTCCTTGCCTCGCACGCCTCGCAACCACCTCGAGTCCACGTCGTCTTCGACACATCCCGACCATTCTGACCTCAGCGCCACCTGCGCCTAGTCCGGTCCACCGTGTCTCGCCACGACTCCAACTCGACGTCCTGCAGTCACACAGACAAGAAAACACGTCAAATAGCACCGCTCGACACATGAAAGCATAAACAACATCACTTACCATGCCGAAGTCCAAACCTGTCGAAATTATCAGAATATGCATCCTAATCCCACACGACTAAGTTTGACCAAAGTCCGACCGTGCCCGTTGCACCACGCAACGACATGGTCTGACCACTCAAACCAAACTCGACTCTCCTAAACCGATGTCAATTACTCATCACTCACACGGGATGACCACCACATGGTCTCTCAATCTCCCCCTTGATGAGTATATTGACAAACCCAGAAAAAGCTATAAGAAGAGTTTGAGTTTGGAGAATCCAACATGGTCCAAAGAATGAAATGAAGCTAATGACCATGTCGACAGAAGGAACACTAGAGCAACAACTGAAAGAGCAAATTGATCTCCAAAGCTCTAAACTGTTCCCGACAGACTCTTTCTTCTCTATTCTCCCCCTTTTGGCAATAACACATCAAGATGCAAAAGAGAGAATATGACATGTCAAAGGATGAATATGGCTGAAGTTTGTTTATTTAAGCATTTAGAGCCATGAGAATTATCCATAATGACCATAATGTAATACACCAAGCCATAACTCAATAAAACGCTATCTAGATCATGACAACATATATGTAAGCCAGCTAGAGCACATAGATGACAATCTGAAATGTAATGTATTTTAGTGAGCAAGTCAAGTCATCAATGAGCAAAGTCTAACTAGAGATATCCAAGGATGATGCAGGCCATGTCAATAAGCTAAACGGAACAAGGAAGCTAACATTGAGTCCAAATAGAGTGCTATAAGCTCAAGATTGAAACTTTGGTTAAAGTACTTGGTTCTTTTTGAAGCTTAAGTAAATGGAGCACAAATGACATATTTTCTTTTGAAATTCATGGTTGTTGCCAACCAGATTTTTGTTTTATCATGTGCTAGATCTCAAGCCTTATGCGACTACTCCAAGCAAGCAGCTTAAGAAGATAGTCTAGGTCATCCAAAACTTCCCCTAAGTTCGTGCCAAGTGCAATGGCAAGCCGTCTCATAGGAAAGAATTGGTGAAATCAGTTTTTTCGCACAAAAGAGATCTGTTTTTTTTAATATTTTGTACTAACTCATGTATCATCAAGAGACTAAAACAACTCAAACTATGGCTCAATAGAGATTCAACGCTCAACTTAGCCTACTTGACATGGCATGAATCATAAAGGGATAGCTCAAGAGAGACTAGACTCAAATGCTAGCATGACAAGTTTTAATTCAAGTTGAGCAATTTTAATTAACTTATCATGGCAAAGAGCTAGTCTATACATATGAAGTCATGATAAATCTAGCAAGCTAAGCACAAGTCATGGCAAGGTGTAAAGCATTGAAGCATGTCATAACAGGATAATAATCAAGGCTCAATGCAGATTGATTACAATGCTAGAATGCTGAAAATGCAAGAAAGTCCAGCTCCCCCTCAACATTAGATGCAACTTTTAGTTCAAGTTGAGTTAAGTCAAAATTAAGCTCCAGAAGCTCCCAAATGAACTCCCCCTGAACCAAAGCAATAAAAATGAGAAGCTGGCAAAGAAAATCCAAACGGGCAGTCCTTAAAGCATAGATAGGATATAGAGACAACTATGGCTCAGACTGACTCTCATCTACCCCATATGACTCCAGGACTAATAGCTGACCGTAAACCACACACTAGAGAGCAAACACGTACCCTGTCTACCCGAGGATGGCCCGACCCTCGCTAGAACCTACAAGAAGTGAGTGAGCTCAATCTAGTGAGATAAGAAACAGCTAATCCTGGAAGCACAAGATAAGAGCAGAAGTCTAAGCAACTAGACGAGAGAAGCACTCCAATCTATGCTAGGAGGACTAATCCCAAATGCACCCAAAATGCAATGCAAACAGCAAGGAGTAAGAGCATAAATAATATAGTAAAGCAGTAAAGCCCAAAACTCCCCCTCACTACAGTCCATAAGGACAAACCACCCCAAGCTCTCCCCGCAGAGCTGAAAACCTCGAACTATCCAATGGCTTGGTGAAGATGTCAGCCAACTGGTGGTCACTCTCCACAAACTGGAGCACTATATCGCCCTTCTCTACATGGTCTCTAAGGAAGTGATAACGGATATCGATGTGCTTGGTCCGAGAGTGTTGCACTGGGTTCTTAGCAATGTTAATCGCATAAGTGTTATCACAAAAGAGTGGAACACTGTCGATAACTAACCCAAAGTCCCGCAGGGTCGAAGCCATCCAGAGTACCTGACTACAGCAGCTGGCTGCAGCAACATACTCGGCCTCTGCAGTGGACTGTGCAACACTGGACTGCTTCCTAGAAGACCAAGAGACGAGAGAAGTGCCAATGAATTGGCAAGTGCCAGAAGTGCTCTTCCTATCTATCCTACAACCGGCAAAGTCTGCATCCGAGAAGGCTCTCAAGGAAAGACAGGAAGAGGAAGAGTACCAGATACCATAGTCAATGGTAGCTCGAAGGTACCGAAGAATGCGTTTCACCGCCTGGCGGTGAGATACGCGAGGAGAAGCCTGAAACCGAGCACAAAGACACACAGAGAAGTGTATGTCTGGTCTCGAGGCAGTGAGGTACAAGAGGGAGCCGATCATACTCCTATACTCCTTCTGATCAACTGGCTCGCCATCCTCATCTGGGTCGAGTGAAGCTGAGGTAGCCATCGGAGTAGACACTGGCTTACCATCACTCATATCGAAGCGCTTCAGGAGGTCTCGAGTGTACTTGCCCTGGTGCAAGAATGTACCCTCCCGAGTCTGCTTAATCTGGAAGCCAAGGAAGAAGCTCAACTCGCCCATCATGCTCATCTCAAACTCCGAGCTCATGACATCCGAGAACTGAGAAACCAGAGCATGGGAAGAGCCGCCAAAGATAATGTCATCGACATAGATCTGGACGAGCAGAAGGTCATTGCCAGGCCTACGGATAAACAAGGTCTTATCAACTTTACCCATTTCAAACCCATGACTCAACAAGTAGGACTTAAGCCTCTCATACCAAGCTCTGGGGCCTGCTTAAGTCCATACAACGCTTTGGAAAGCTTCAAGACATGGTGTGGGTATTTGGGGTTTTCGAAACCTGGAGGCTGTCTAACGTAGACTTCTTCCTCAATGACTCCATTAAGGAAGGCACTCTTGACGTCCATCTGGTAAAGCTTGAAACCCTTAGAAGCCGCAAAGGCAAGCAGGATTCTAATGGCCTCAAGTCGAGCTACAGGGGCAAAGGTCTCCTCGAAATCTAGACCCTCAACCTGGGAGAACCCCTGAGCTACCAGTCTAGCCTTGTTCCGAATAACCACTCCATCCTCGCTCTGCTTGTTCTTGAACACCCACTTAGTCCCAATAATATTGTGACCTCGCGGGGGCTCGACAAGCGACCAGACTTTGTTCCTCTCAAAATTTTCTAGCTCCTCATGCATGGCATTGACCCAAGACTCATCAGATAAAGCATGAGAAACATCTTTGGGCTCAAAGGAGGCAATGAAAGCAGAATGGAGACAGAATTGAGATAAGCCAGATTTTGAGCGGGTAACACGCTCGAAGAGGTCTCCAATGATTTGCTCTAAAGGATGAGCTTTCTGGATATGTCTAGGAGGTCCAGGATGAGATGAAGAAGTGGCCTCTACCTCATGAGCTGACGAGGTAGGGACAGAGCCACTAGCTCCAGAGGAAGCAGAAGGCAAGGGCTGATCGCCTCGAGGTGCGGTGGAAGAAGGCACCTCAAGGGGTGGATGAGGGATAGGATTGTCGGGACCCGGAGCAGCAACTCCAGAACCCTCTGTGTTAATCGCACTATCCCAGGAAAAGCTAGTGCACACAGTATCACAAAGACAAATATCATGCGTAATGACAAACTTTATTTAACTAATATGAGCCTGATGGCCAAAGTTTACAATAATAGCAAAAGAAGACAGCGGAAGAAATACATAAAGCAGCAGCCCATCCAGCCTTCCCACAAGGCGAATGACTGTAAGACGCGGCCTAGTCGCAATCCTCACTGAAGTCGTCGAAGGCTTCCTCTGGAAAAGAGTTAAATATAGCAACATGAGTACAAAAAGTACTCCACAAGTTACACCAGGAGGTTTAACAGAATAGATGCATGCATATGGAATATCAAAGGAAGGCATAATATGGTTTATTTGCATAAAAGGCGACATTGGAGTAAATATCATAAGTAAGTACAAAAGCTGAATTTGATACAATAAATAGAAATAAGATTTTAACAAAATAATATCGTTAGTGCAGGCTCCAACCAAACACTAACATATCCACGGGCATCCCACCCGGACCATCTTTTCCAAAAGCTCACGTATGGATTCCATCCATCCACACGCTTTCACTGCGCAACTCTGATGAATTCCATCCATTCACCAGATTTCAATCTCTCACGGATTCCATCCATCCGCAAGGTTTTCATAAACCATTTTGAAAACCAAAGTCTAATCCATGAAAAACTTTACTCAGCTTGCCCATGACCGTGGGCACGGCTATCCAGGATAGGTTATACACTCTGCAGAGGTTGTACAGCTTTACCCACAAGACACGATCATCCCATATTGCCACGCGATTACACACTTCCTTAGGTGTGCGGCGAGGAGTCGTGACAAGGCCTTTACAATGATCCGTTGTCAACAAAATCACGCCGCCACTAAGGTTTCACCACAACATGAATCCACATGTTGGAGCCCCCTCTTGTGCCGTGTGAGACTTCTCACGGCCTACGCCGCGCTCACATTCAGCCTATAGCGAGATCATGTTGGAACTTCACAAATTAGTTGGCCAGGTCTGTCCCATACCAGACTTGTGGTAGTACGATAGGGCTTTGCAACAGTAGCTCACAGACCGGTCCTTAATTGACTTAGGCTCAACCACAAACCCCCGTGCACGACAATCAACCACTGCGGCTCCAACCAACAGGGCATGCCTGCACCCACCACTCTAACCAATTGCCTAAGTCTAAACCAGTTTCATATTTGTTTTCAAAATAATTCATAACACTCCTTGACTCACCAAAGTCAAGAGTACATATCATTTTATGTGAAACAATTCTTCCCACCCGAATTATTCTAAGCATGGCTAAGCAATTCCATAAATTGTTCTAGTTAATACTAATGTACCAACTAGGTTTTCATCTAAGGTGACAAGGTATGATTGTTCAATATCAAGATTGGCCATACAAAGGAAATTGGGTGTAACTAAAGTTTTAAGCACATTTGAACTAATTTGAATAAAAGTACGCATGCAATAATAATTTTAAAAACAACATAAATAATTTAAATTAGTGGGAGCAACATGATCAAAGGTGTAACTTGCCTGGCTCGAAGACCTGGTGCGAATCGTCGGTGTCGTTCTCTCCGAATTCGTCGAAATCTACGCGCGAAGAACCAAACAAATAAATTCAAATAAAATCCAAATAAAATCCAAAAATTATAAAATATATACTGCAACTTAGATTATGATTTTAGACGAATTTAGAAACTTGAATCACTGGATTCGGAGTTCGGACGACGGAGAACGAGCAATTGGAAGTTTGATCGGTTTGGAAATTCCAGAAAAATGCAAAACGAGGGAATATTCTCTGGAATCTTATTTTGGCTGATTTTTGGGGTATTTTGGAGTGTATGACATGTGGGGCCCGGTTGTCATTGACTAGCAAAAATTTTGGCCAAGCCCAAACCGAAAATTGCATTGCATTGGACTTGAACACACAACCTCATGCATGCATGCACTAACATGCACCTACTAGCCAAGTGGGCATTTAGTATTTCTTGACAAAGGAGCAACAACAAATTAAATAAGCAAGGTTGAATATGGTTGAAGAAAGAATCATGGAGGGAGGCCACGGGAGCGCGCACGGGAGGCGGCTCACCGGCGACCGGCGGCCGGCGGCGGGGCGGCGAACGGCGGCGGGGTGGACGGGGCGGCGGCGCGGCCTACCGGTGGCGACGGGGACGCCCGGGGCGGCCGGCGGCGGCGGGAGGCAGTGGTGGCGGCGGTTGGGATGGGGGCGGCCGGAGGAAGGTGGCCGGGCGGCGGCGGGAGGCGGTGGGAGGTGGCGCACGGCGGCGGGAGGAGAGGGGAGTGAAGGCCGGCCGAAGAAGGGGAGGGGAATGGAGAGAATGGTGGTGGGGAGGCCCTTTTATAGAAAGAGAGAGGAGGTGAAGGGATTTCGGTTTTGAGAGGGTTAATGGATGGAAAACGGCCGGGAGATTGATGAGGGTGATTAGGGCGTCCGTTTCCATGCCTTAATCGGGAGTTATGAGGGAGAAACGGTGGTTTTTATGAGCTCCAATTTGTCATCCATGGTGGAGGAGAGAGAGGGTGGGAGGAGGAAGAAGGGAAGGTTGAAGAAACATATGACATGTGGGGTCCATGTGTAATAGAGAGAGGGAGGAAGTGAAGGGGTACGGGCCGTCGGATTGTTGACACGTGGCAAGTGAGTGTTTTATGGCTCTTGGATTTTATGAAGGGGTAAGTGATCATGTGTGGCTAGGATTAAAACGTGGAGAGAGAGTGATTCAATCTGAGAGCGACACGTGGCGGGCTTGGATGAATTTGATTTTTATTTTCGGAATAAATTTCAGAAATTACTAGAAACTTCACAAACACTTGGAAAATAGTATTTAATGTCTAAAAATTCCAGAAAAATTATAGAATATTTCTGGAAGCATTTTAGACTTAGTAAAAATATTTTTAATTTCATATTTGCATTTAATAATTTTATAAAATAGTTTTTAACCTTTCAAAATTGATTTTTAACTCCAGAAAAACACAGAAAATCCGAATAAAAGCCAAATGCTTTTAAATACTTAATTTGAAATTATATTTTTACATAAACTCAAAATATTCTTTTATTTAATCATAATTTTATGTTTTTAGTTAAATTACTTTTTATAAAAGCCTTTTTAAAAGCTAAAAACAGACAAATAAAATCTCCAAAATTTAGGCAACCAAAGAACACTTTATTTTATTTAAATTAAATTAAATTAAATTTTTTTTTTCACTAAAAATTTTGAAATAAACAGCTGGGCTGTTACAAACTACCCCCCTTAAAAAGAATCTCGTCCCCGAGATTCGCACGGGTTAGCAAAGAAATAGGTTTGGATCTTACTCTGTGTGGCTTGAGCGGAGATCTGGTTCAGACGTCCCTTTGCAAACTTCTGTGGCCTTTTGTTTGCTGTCTGGAGGTTGTTGGCAGTTGATGTTCCGGATGTACCATTCTTCATTGTCTGCTGTCTCTTGGGGCAGTTGTTGGCATAGTGTCCGGTCTCATGGCAGTTGAAACAGGTAACACCGGCTGCCGGGTTCTGGTCCTTCTGTGGAGCGTCGAATATCAAAGCTTTGTTGTCCTCAGTGTTGGCAGAGGTGTTAGCTGGTACTCGCTCTTCTGTTATCGGTGACGGCTGAAATTTGACGGCATGTGGTAAGGTTCTTTTAACCTTGGAAAAGCTTCCGGAATTCATGTGCTGGGTGGACATTCTTCTTTTCCGATTTTCCATTTCCACAAACTTGCCCTCCTGGCGAATAGCCTTGCTGACTAACTGATGAAAATCTGCATAGTCACTTGATATCAACTGTACAGAAATATTGTCATTCAGGCCCTCCAAAAATCTTTCTTGTTTTGCTTCGTCGGTGGACACGTCCTCTGGTGCGTAGCGTGCCAGCTGGTTGAATTTCTGCAAGTATTCATTCGCTGTACGGTTTCCTTGTCGCAGAGCTCTGAATTCCTTCTTCTTCAAAGTGATGGTGCCAGATGGAATGTGTGCTTTGCGGAAACTTTGCACGAACTCATTCCAGGTAATAGCTTGGGGGTTGGCATGAGAGGCTGTTAAGGTATCCCACCACTCGGATGCGGGTCCATTCAACTGATGAGAAGCAAACAAGACTCTTTCTCGATCAGTGCATTGCAAGATGTCCAGCTTCTTTCCAATCGCGCGGAGCCAATCGTCAGCATCCATTGGCTCGGTGCTGCTTGAGAAGGTTGGGGGTCTTATCCTCAGAAACTCTGGCAATTGGTTTTGAGGAGCTTGAGCTGGTGGCTGAGAAGCATGCTGAGTAGGGTTGTTGATAGCTTGAGCTAACAGTTGAATCAATTGATTTTGATTTGCCATCATTTGAGCCCAGTCAGGTCCAGCTGCTGGTGGAGGCGGAGGAATAGGGGCGGACTGACTTCCTTGAGCGTCGTTGTTGTCATTGGGGTTGCCTTCCATAGCATTCCTTCTTGTGTTCACCATCTTGCTGGAGTTTAGGTGAGAGGAGGGTTAAGTCAAAGGAGGGGAAGGGGTTGTCATTGCCCAACGCAAAACACTGACTTAGCAAAAACTTTTTAAGCAAACAATAGTTATGGCTGCCGACAAAAGGGAAAAATGACAGCACATAACCTCGTCTACTGTCTAGCTTAACAACTTAACCTAAAAGGGTAAGGGTTGTCTTGGAGTGATCCTTCACAGCTCTTGACGTACGAAGCATGATCCTTTGGTGCAAAGATTAAGGTTGCGGCGGAATCGATGAATCCGGACTGCTAACCATCTATAGTTGTTTTGAGCAAGAGAAGATTTAGAAATAAATTTTCAAGTAATGACATAAAGATAAGGGGGAATTGGAAGACGAGAGCAAGCAAAGATTAAGAGATAAGGGTAGCATAGATTGAGAGGTAAGAATAAGAATTGTTTTTTTTTAATACTTGTTATTTAAAATAAATCCTTAAGGTCCAACCGTTCTATTCTATCTACGGTCACGTCTTAGAGTCATTATTGCTCTGATACCATCTCTGTCGGGACCCGGAGCAGCAACTCCAGAACCCTCTGTGTTAATCGCACTATCCCAGGAAAAGCTAGTGCACACAGTATCACAAAGACAAATATCATGCGTAATGACAAACTTTATTTAACTAATATGAGCCTGATGGCCAAAGTTTACAATAATAGCAAAAGAAGACAGCGGAAGAAATACATAAAGCAGCAGCCCATCCAGCCTTCCCACAAGGCGAATGACTGTAAGACGCGGCCTAGTCGCAATCCTCACTGAAGTCGTCGAAGGCTTCCTCTGGAAAAGAGTTAAATATAGCAACATGAGTACAAAAAGTACTCCACAAGTTACACCAGGAGGTTTAACAGAATAGATGCATGCATATGGAATATCAAAGGAAGGCATAATATGGTTTATTTGCATAAAAGGCGACATTGGAGTAAATATCATAAGTAAGTACAAAAGCTGAATTTGATACAATAAATAGAAATAAGATTTTAACAAAATAATATCGTTAGTGCAGGCTCCAACCAAACACTAACATATCCACGGGCATCCCACCCGGACCATCTTTTCCAAAAGCTCACGTATGGATTCCATCCATCCACACGCTTTCACTGCGCAACTCTGATGAATTCCATCCATTCACCAGATTTCAATCTCTCACGGATTCCATCCATCCGCAAGGTTTTCATAAACCATTTTGAAAACCAAAGTCTAATCCATGAAAAACTTTACTCAGCTTGCCCATGACCGTGGGCACGGCTATCCAGGATAGGTTATACACTCTGCAGAGGTTGTACAGCTTTACCCACAAGACACGATCATCCCATATTGCCACGCGATTACACACTTCCTTAGGTGTGCGGCGAGGAGTCGTGACAAGGCCTTTACAATGATCCGTTGTCAACAAAATCACGCCGCCACTAAGGTTTCACCACAACATGAATCCACATGTTGGAGCCCCCTCTTGTGCCGTGTGAGACTTCTCACGGCCTACGCCGCGCTCACATTCAGCCTATAGCGAGATCATGTTGGAACTTCACAAATTAGTTGGCCAGGTCTGTCCCATACCAGACTTGTGGTAGTACGATAGGGCTTTGCAACAGTAGCTCACAGACCGGTCCTTAATTGACTTAGGCTCAACCACAAACCCCCGTGCACGACAATCAACCACTGCGGCTCCAACCAACAGGGCATGCCTGCACCCACCACTCTAACCAATTGCCTAAGTCTAAACCAGTTTCATATTTGTTTTCAAAATAATTCATAACACTCCTTGACTCACCAAAGTCAAGAGTACATATCATTTTATGTGAAACAATTCTTCCCACCCGAATTATTCTAAGCATGGCTAAGCAATTCCATAAATTGTTCTAGTTAATACTAATGTACCAACTAGGTTTTCATCTAAGGTGACAAGGTATGATTGTTCAATATCAAGATTGGCCATACAAAGGAAATTGGGTGTAACTAAAGTTTTAAGCACATTTGAACTAATTTGAATAAAAGTACGCATGCAATAATAATTTTAAAAACAACATAAATAATTTAAATTAGTGGGAGCAACATGATCAAAGGTGTAACTTGCCTGGCTCGAAGACCTGGTGCGAATCGTCGGTGTCGTTCTCTCCGAATTCGTCGAAATCTACGCGCGAAGAACCAAACAAATAAATTCAAATAAAATCCAAATAAAATCCAAAAATTATAAAATATATACTGCAACTTAGATTATGATTTTAGACGAATTTAGAAACTTGAATCACTGGATTCGGAGTTCGGACGACGGAGAACGAGCAATTGGAAGTTTGATCGGTTTGGAAATTCCAGAAAAATGCAAAACGAGGGAATATTCTCTGGAATCTTATTTTGGCTGATTTTTGGGGTATTTTGGAGTGTATGACATGTGGGGCCCGGTTGTCATTGACTAGCAAAAATTTTGGCCAAGCCCAAACCGAAAATTGCATTGCATTGGACTTGAACACACAACCTCATGCATGCATGCACTAACATGCACCTACTAGCCAAGTGGGCATTTAGTATTTCTTGACAAAGGAGCAACAACAAATTAAATAAGCAAGGTTGAATATGGTTGAAGAAAGAATCATGGAGGGAGGCCACGGGAGCGCGCACGGGAGGCGGCTCACCGGCGACCGGCGGCCGGCGGCGGGGCGGCGAACGGCGGCGGGGTGGACGGGGCGGCGGCGCGGCCTACCGGTGGCGACGGGGACGCCCGGGGCGGCCGGCGGCGGCGGGAGGCAGTGGTGGCGGCGGTTGGGATGGGGGCGGCCGGAGGAAGGTGGCCGGGCGGCGGCGGGAGGCGGTGGGAGGTGGCGCACGGCGGCGGGAGGAGAGGGGAGTGAAGGCCGGCCGAAGAAGGGGAGGGGAATGGAGAGAATGGTGGTGGGGAGGCCCTTTTATAGAAAGAGAGAGGAGGTGAAGGGATTTCGGTTTTGAGAGGGTTAATGGATGGAAAACGGCCGGGAGATTGATGAGGGTGATTAGGGCGTCCGTTTCCATGCCTTAATCGGGAGTTATGAGGGAGAAACGGTGGTTTTTATGAGCTCCAATTTGTCATCCATGGTGGAGGAGAGAGAGGGTGGGAGGAGGAAGAAGGGAAGGTTGAAGAAACATATGACATGTGGGGTCCATGTGTAATAGAGAGAGGGAGGAAGTGAAGGGGTACGGGCCGTCGGATTGTTGACACGTGGCAAGTGAGTGTTTTATGGCTCTTGGATTTTATGAAGGGGTAAGTGATCATGTGTGGCTAGGATTAAAACGTGGAGAGAGAGTGATTCAATCTGAGAGCGACACGTGGCGGGCTTGGATGAATTTGATTTTTATTTTCGGAATAAATTTCAGAAATTACTAGAAACTTCACAAACACTTGGAAAATAGTATTTAATGTCTAAAAATTCCAGAAAAATTATAGAATATTTCTGGAAGCATTTTAGACTTAGTAAAAATATTTTTAATTTCATATTTGCATTTAATAATTTTATAAAATAGTTTTTAACCTTTCAAAATTGATTTTTAACTCCAGAAAAACACAGAAAATCCGAATAAAAGCCAAATGCTTTTAAATACTTAATTTGAAATTATATTTTTACATAAACTCAAAATATTCTTTTATTTAATCATAATTTTATGTTTTTAGTTAAATTACTTTTTATAAAAGCCTTTTTAAAAGCTAAAAACAGACAAATAAAATCTCCAAAATTTAGGCAACCAAAGAACACTTTATTTTATTTAAATTAAATTAAATTAAATTTTTTTTTTCACTAAAAATTTTGAAATAAACAGCTGGGCTGTTACAAGGATCAGGTAGACAACCGTCGTCTCCATCGTCCTCGTCATCCACGAAGATGGTCTCGGACTGCTCTAACGAACCTGAGATATCGGGCCTAGTCCCCGGACTGGCCTCGTCAAAGGTCACCTCACAGGTCTCTACCATTTTGCTAGACTCGCAGTTCCAGACCCTATAAGCCCGCGAAGAAGTCGAGTAGCCTAGAAAGATCCCATCACAGGAACGTGACTCGAACTTATCTAGGTTCCCAGACTTCAAGATAAAACACTTGCAACCAAAAACACAAAAATGAGAAACGCTGGGCTTTCGCCCATATCTCAACTCATAAGAAGTGCGGTGCAAGTGAGCCCTAAGAAATACTCGATTTGAGACATGGCACGCGGTGGCTATAGCCTCAGCCCAAATTTTCCGCGGTGTAGAGTATTCATCAAGCATCGTCCTGGCCATCTCGACCAAGGTACGGTTCTTTCTCTCCACGACGCCATTTTGCTGTGGGACGTGCGGAGAGGAGAACTGATGCTCTACACCTGTCTCATCGCAGAACCTCTCAAAGTAGGAGTTTTTGAACTCCGTGCCATTGTCACTGCGGATCGCTCGTAAGGCACCTGGGAGCTCAACAGAAAGCCTACTGAAAAGACCTCGGAAATGTGAAAACGTCTCATCCTTCGAGGCTAAGAAAAACACCCAAGATAACCTCGAGAAGTCATCGACCACAACAAGAACATACCACTTCCCTCCTGCTGACTGCACTCGGGCTGGTCCAACTGTGTCCATATGGAGCAGCTGTCCTGGTGCATCGGTCATAGTAACTGTGACCGGAGGGTGAGAAGCGGCAACCATCTTGCCGTGCCGGCATGGAGCGCAAACAAGATCTTTGACCATCTTGAGTTTCGGCAGACCACGAATGAGATCGTGACCGCTAACTCGAGTCAAATGGTAAAAGCCTATATGACCAAGTCTCCTATGCCAGAAGGAAAGGTCGCGGGACTCAGAAGCAACTAAACACCTGAGAGGATCACCAGAAGACTCAGAAAAATCAGCACGAAAGATCCTCCCAAAACGAGAAATCCCGCAAACCAGACTACCCGAAGAATCAAGAATTTTGCAATTGTTTTTCTTAAAGCTCACCTCAAAACCGTCATCGGTAAGCTGAGAGACTGAGAGCAAATTATACTGCAGCTTACTAACCAAGGCTACATCTTTCAAGATGAAAGAATCATTAATGCGCACAGTACCTTTGGCGATGACGCGCCCAGATGAAGCATCTCCGAAGGTGATCGTCTCATCACCTGGAGCACGGGCAAGGGAAGAAAACCAACGGGAATCTCCGGTCATGTGTCGTGAACACCTGGAGTCTACGAGCCAAACCTTCCCCTTCCCTGCCCGGCGAACCTGAGTCAACAAGAGAGTAAAGTCTCAGTACTGGGGTAAATCAACAGTGATTTTGGCACCCAATATTGAACGACACGTCGAGTAGCAGAAGTAGCCACACACGACTGACCTCTAGCTATCCTACGCTCTCTGTCACTCAAAGCAGAAGGTCTGTGAGCAGACCTGAAGCTGTTGCTAGGTCCGACTGCTATGGGAAAGCGAGTCGAAACACCGGCAACCTACTGATCACGCCGTGGGTAACTGTCTCGACGGGAGAAACGAGATGTACCCTCAGGACGGCGGAAGTCACGACCCGGAGCAGCACGAGGACAAAAACCAGAAGACTCAAAAAACCAAGTCCTTGATGCTTCCCAAACCCGTCAGAAGCAAACCTGGACCTCGTGCTAGTCTTAGGTGCACTCAGGATCTGGGGCTGACCCTGAATACGCCTAAGTGCCTCCGCACGGTCTCTACGCGCAATCCTAGCGCGCTTGAAGCATCGATCGATCGTATGTCCATCCTTCTGACAGAAGGTGCAATGATACTTCGCCTTCTGAGAGGCTGAAGCTGCAGGTGGACTCACCTTGCTGTCAGAAATCCCTTGGACAAAGCCTGCTGATTTGAATTTGACCTCATCAGACCTGGGCTCAACCTCGATCGCACCTCCTACTATGGGTCTGAGAATAGCAGGTGGATGCTTCCTAATGTCCTCATAGTAATCATATCCTAGACCCTGATTGAACTTGCAAATCTTGGATTGGTCTAGAATAAGATTAAGCTTCTTCTTGCCGCCTACAAATCTCTCGAGAGTGTTCATAAGGTACTGACACTCCCGAAAGAGAGAGGTGCAAGAAGAGCAGGGAGAAGAGGGAACAGCAGGAGGTAAGAGAGCAGATGAAGAACCAACAGTAGAGGAAAGAATGGCTTGTGCATGCACAGCCGACTCTGAGGGGATAGTCCTACTACTAGAAGGTTGGTTCGCGTCTCTAGACGTCTCACCCTTACCCTGGGGCTTCTTCCCCACACCATCAATCACATCACAACCAGATTGTGGCTTCTCTAGTAAGTCCTTAGTTAGCTTCACACATTTGTCATTCAATGCAACGAGTTCAAGTTTTAGTTTATCACAACTAATGCATGGTGAGCTAACAGGATCCTTAGTCGCATACTGAGCCATTTTCTTATTGTTGTCAATCATTTCTTGAAACTTTTTTGAGATAGATTCAAGTTCAGCAGTTAACTTTGGACAGTTCAAACATGAATCAATAGGCTCAAGTAAAGAAGCACTCAACTCAGCAATCTTGTGATCTGCCCGTTTTAGGTTCATCTTCAATTTATTGCAATTTTCACAAGATTCGGGCAGATCAAAAAGCATGGTATAAGGTCCTCTAGCAGCAATGTCCTTATCCTCACATGAGGTGGGAGGAGTAGTCTCATCAGTAGTAAGAAGAGTAACAGCCATCCTACTCAACTCTAATTCGGCAAGCAGACTAACATTCTCCACCTTAATAATATCAAGCTCGGAGGACAAACTATCATGCGAGGTCCTTAATTTCTCCATATCACCCAGCAAAGCAGAGCATGTATCACAATCATCACGGGAGGGAGCAGATATAAGTGAAGTAAGCTCCCGTGATAATCTATCTACTTCCTTCTCTAACTCGGTACACCTAGCCCTAGCTCTAGCATGAAAACCTCCTAGCTTAAGAAAAGCATGATTGAGCTGGTCGTAGGTGGGACATACCTTGTCCGAGTCGGAGTACAGCTCGCTGTCGCTGAGTTCGCCCTCTAGGGCCATGAAGCACATGCCGGAGAAGTCGTCGCCGCTCTTGGGATCTTGGTCACCCGTCCCGTCGTCGTCGCTCCATCCCTCCACCTCGCTGTGGTCGAGGTCGTCGAAGGCGGTGAGGACGCGGTGAAACAGCTTCTTGCCCTTCCCGAAGTCGGGGAACTTCTTCTTGCCCGGCGTCTGAGCTGGAGTCTTCTTGTTGCGGTTCTTGTCGGTGTAGTCGTTCTTGCCCGAACCGCCGTAGTCGTTCTTGCTCTTCTCCAGCTTGGGGCAATTTGCCCGAATGTGGTTGGGGCCACCACACTCGAAGCAAATCACGGGTCCTCCTCTCTTTCTGTCCCTCCTCCCCTTGTAAGCATGGGAGAATCTTCGAGCAAGGAGGGCCAGCTGCTCATCCGCAAGCTGCTCTAACTGATCATCAGTTATGTCACAGAGAGCAGCAAGGGAGAAACCGCAAGAAGACTCAGAAGAAGGACCAGAAGCCGAACTGGGATCGGTGACTAGAGCCATCGACTGTGACTTCGACTTGCGAGAGACAATGTCAATCTCGTGAGTCTTGAGACGCGAGTACAGCGCATCAAGAGTCAAAGTCGAGAGGTCCGTAGTGTCCTTGATGGTAGTCACCTTCATCTCCCAAACACGAAGGTCGAGTGCAGCGAGCATTTGTCGAGCGTTATCCGAGTCGGGGTATGTAAGACCGACCGCTCGGAGGTTGCTCAGAATCTTGTGAAAACGTGCAAAACACTCATCAAGGGACTCGCCAGCGAGCATTTCAAACTTGTTGTAATCTCGCTTGAACTGGTCCTGTCGCACCGTCTTTATTTGGGTGGTGCCTCATGGTAAGCATCAAGGGTCTCCCAAATATCGAAGGCGGACGAAAGATGAGATATGCGGTCAAACTCGCCACGACTCAGGCCCTGGATTATGATGTTCCTTGCCTTAGCGTTTGCCTCAACATCATGCATATTTCCAGCATTAATGTTCTCATCGGCAGGAACAACAAATCTGACCTTCACCTTCCGCCAAATGGCATACCCCTGAGCCTGGATGTATGTTTCCATTCGGCTCTTCCAGAAGGGCTAATCCAGGCCATCAAAGACGGGAGGCTTGGTCGAGTACTTGTCCGTCGCCATGGCTCTTGAGACCGGTTAAGATCTATTGAAAAGAGCTAACCGGCTCTGATACCAATTGTTGGACCGAAATGGCGACAGAGGGGGGTGAATGTCGCTTTCTAAAAATCGCCCCCAACACGTATCTTCTTCTTCAATAGCTATGGGAGCTATGAAGGTAGAAGACCAGTGCTCACAAGATACCCCAGCAGCAGGAAAAACACAAATACAGAGACCAGCAAGCGAGAAAAATCAAATCGGGAAAATTCTGGCCTCAAGTGGTAGTACCGCTGTGGCAGGCGGTAGTACCGCTGAGCGGTAGTACCGCTGGTCCGAGCGGTAGTACCTTTGAGCGGTAGTACCTCTCCAGGAGCGGTAGTACCTCTTGAGAAAAACAGCAAACGGGATTTTCAGGCTGGAACTTTGAGACTTCGGATTTTTGGCTAAAAAATAGGTTTGCTCTCAATCTTTTTGATCCAAGGCCTTACTACAACATACTAAATAGTAAGGGGACCTTGGGAAACAAGAGAATCAAACCAAGAAGCAAGAATTTCAGATTATGGGTAAAAATCTGAGTTTTTGCACAACCCGAGCCAAAAATCAAATTACTCCCCAACCGTTGATCCTTTGGCTATGAAATTTTGAGGGTAGCTAATTAATAGCCTCTGGACTCTTCATACCAAATTTCAAGCCATCTCAACAAGGGAATCAAGAACAGCACCAAAACCTAGGAAGGCAACACATGAACAGAGGAAGGCCAAAACTGAAATCTGAGAATTAAACCAAGTTTGCTCTTCGGGAAATTGATCAAATGATCTTGTGGCACTAACCCATCATAGAGCAACCCATTTTGGGCCTTCCCAGCAAGCAAGAACTCGAAAATCAAAAAGCTCAGAAATCAACCAAATGGAGCAACGAAGAACAGAGAGAGCACGAACAGAAACCAAAACTCCAGATTTCATTCATTGAATCACAAGGAATACATAGGAGTCCCGATACGCATGGACATTAGGACTAAAGGAGTGATTACAATCTCTCAATCCCTCATCTCCCTCTCAATCCTCAAGAACACCAAGAATCTCACCACTTCTTGGGAGGAAGAACACACAGAGAGAGGAGACTCACATAGAAACCATCGTAGAGACACAGAGGGAGCACACTCTGCATCCACCAACTCACACCAACTAAAGAGCTAAAGGAAACAACCTTCCCAAAGCCTCTTTTGACTCTAAAACCCTAATTCTCTCACAAGTGCTCAACTGGGCATGCAGCCCCTCCTCTCCTTTTATAGCGCTTGACTAACGGGTCTCCGCCCCGTTACGCCCGCTACGTCCAACGGAGCCCGCTCCCGCTTGTGCAGCCTTGCGAAATTCCCGTTTCGCCCCTCCTGCACCTTCCGGGAAGCTTCCGCGCTCCTTGCCTCGCACGCCTCGCAACCACCTCGAGTCCACGTCGTCTTTGACACATCCCGACCGTTCTGACCTCAGCGCCACCTGCGCCTAGTCCGGTCCACCGTGTCTCGCCACGACTCCAACTCGACGTCCTGCAGTCACACAGACAAGAAAACACGTCAAATAGCACCGCTCGACACATGAAAGCATAAACAACATCACTTACCATGCCGAAGTCCAAACCTGTCGAAATTATCAGAATATGCATCCTAATCCCACACGACTAAGTTTGACCAAAGTCCGATCGAGCCCGTTGCACCACGCAACGACATGGTCTGACCACTCAAACCAAACTCGACTCTCCTAAACCGATGTCAATTACTCATCACTCACACGGGATGACCACCACATGGTCTCTCATTTCTCCTCTGTGTGACTAAGTTTCCAGCAAGCGTATTTCATACTTCTTAGCTTCCCATAGCTATAGGGGGAGAAGTTTCTCAAGTGGATCTCAGGAGGGGTAATTTTTAAAAGACGATATTCACCCCCCTCTATCGACGATTTCGATCCAACACTGGTGCTGCAGTTTCAAGGAGATCTTGCAAACATACCATATTGACGTGATCAACCATGGAAGCAGAACTTGTAGCACTTGACACAGCCACAGTTGAGGCTGAATGGCTGAGAGAGCTTCTGTTGGACTTGCCATTGGTTGAGAAACCAATACATGCAATCCTAATGTACTGTGATAATCAAACAGTGTTGGCCAAAGTCACAAGTACAAAGGATAATATGAAGTCTTCTAGACATGTGAAGCGTAGGCTTAAATCTGTCAGAAAGCTGAGAAACTCCGGAGTGATTGCTGTGAACTATATTCACACTAAGAAAAATCTGGCAGACCCTTTTACAAAGGGGTTAGCACGGAAAGCAATTTCCGTTGCATCTATGGACATGGGAATGAGGCATATTTAAGTTACATCACAATGGTAACCCATACCTTCTTGATCGGAGATCCCATGACTTAAGCAATGGGAAAAACAAATTGATGTTGTAACAAGAGAGTACATATTTATTGTACCCATGTCCTAATAAACAATGTACTTTTGACAGTATGGAAGGTTGGCATAAAGCCTTAATGTATTCTGTTGTCTAAATAAGGAAAAGGTATTAGCCTGCAGGATACCTAGAAAGAATACACCTACTTGAGTTTAACTATGTGGTCGCAGTTCATGAGAACGGGGCATTCTCTAGATAGCTCATGAGCAGATAAGGGAGCATGACCATATAACGCTCCATTTAGGCATGGTTCATTGGCAGCATAGTCCATTCATCAGCTGTGAGAAGATGAATCTTGTCATTCTAGGTGCAAGTTCAACCCGTACGGGACTTACACTAAAAGATTGGTATATTAACAGTACTTTAGCACAATATCTTTGTCATATGTTTACTTCTTGCTTTGGAATTGGCGGGGATTGTTAGAAATTGGCCCATTTAATTATGACCTATTTCCTTAATTCCAAAGCATGTATGGTTTAGTACCATATTGCTAAGGCAAGGTGAGGAAGACCGATTTATAAGGTGGAAGCCTCACCACTCCTTGAATATGGAAAGAGATGGTATGAGGATGTTTCTGTCTAGTCACACATGCGTGCACGCACGCGCGCGCGTATTCGCGTATTTTTGTGTGAAAATCGTGTGACTTGCGACGCGCGACCGTGCTGTGACGTGGCGCACCACTTGGCAGACCAAGTCTATTTTTATTTTGCTAAACTTTGCACCTCTCTCTCTGTTTGAATGAGATTCAAACATTTGAATGAGGCAGTTACAAGTGAATTTACACTGCTTAATTTGTGATTTGATGAGGCAGTTACCAGTGCATAATTTTGTTTAAAACGCAGAAGTTACTAGTGAGTAGTAACTGCAGCGCCCTTAAAAGGGCCTGGAGACGTCCAGGAAAAAAAGAGAGAATTTTGCACTTCCATTCTTCCTCTACTTTCTGCTCTTGTGCTGCGCCGTCTGAACATTGTCGACCTTTCTTCCCGGTGTGCACCTGGAAGGAGGGAGAGCGGTTATCTCTGAACCATTGCCGCAGAGAGTACCTGCACGGGGCGGCAATAAGGTTTCTGGGTAGCGCATTTGCGTGACTGCTCACTGCACTGCGTCATCTACGTTCTGCACTGCGTCAAGCCTGCGCGGCTTCCTGTTCTTCATCAGGCTAACAGGTAAGTCGTTCGTGCGCATGTTCGACTTTGTTATTATATTGTTTTTCTTGTGTATATTCTGAAGTATGATGAGTAGCTTGCTGTTAGTTGTGAGTTTTGCATCATTAGTTTATTATTTTTATCTCCTAATAAAACTTGGAATTAAAACATTGCCCACATTTTCAACATATTGTGGGTGTCATACTCGGTAGAGTACTGAAGAAGATGTGTGTGGCCTTTCACTGTAGCGTTCATGTGTGGACGAAGACATTGTGCGATCGGTCACTGTAGCTGTCGTGTGCAGCCAGTAACTATAGCAGTCATTAGCACGAGAGGTCGTGGAATGACGCGGTGCTTCAATCAGTTGGTGAACTGCTCGATATAAGCCGATAGTCATTGTCAGAGTCAGAGTTGTAGTGGGTGAGTGGCCTATGTGGCTCGGTTGTCTATATATACCATGTAATCTGTTGAGAAGAAGGTAAGTCAAATAAGAGAACAGAGAAAGAAAAGGAAAAGCAACACAAGTTTAGTTCACGTCGGGTAAAACTTCTCTCCATGTCTCTGTGTTTGTTCGACTTTCCCATGTAGTGTGTGTCTACAGGTAACTTATTGTGTGTGATCCTGGTGTTGTGTTCTAACATTTGGTATTAGAACTAAGCGGTCATAAATAGGTTATGACTACTGAGATTAGAGTTTGGATTGCATAAGTTGCATCCATGTGCTCACGTGTATTTGATCCTAGGGGCAACTCCCATCATCAATGCCTCCTGCCATGAGGGCTTTGAGGTGAGCTTACTCCTCTTTGCATCCAGATCATCGACCTCCTTCTCAAGCGGCAGGACAACCTCAATAGCGGCCTCGGCGTTGGCACAGACTTTGGAGATGTACACATCATTGAGAGAGGCGACGATGTCATCATCGCAGGATATGAAGAGTGGGTAGCTGTGGGTGAGGTAGAGCATGAGGTCACTGGAGGTGGTGACGGGAGGGGAGGGGAAATGTTGAGGCTGTCGGACAAGCCGACGAGGAGGTGAGCCCATAGAGGACAGTGAGGAGGGGCAGCCAAGAGTACGGGGTACCGGGGGCCTTGAGGACGGAGTGCATGACTTGTAGGGGCAGGTGAGAAGATGGAGGAGGATGAGGATATCTAATAAAGTTAACCTATTTGTCTTCAGGTTCTACGACCACAGTAGACTATGACCATGTTCAAATTTTGTAATGGTCATAAGTCGTATGGACTGTAGCAATCGTAAGTCTAGTCAGAGTCTGTTTAGATTTAGAGCTGGAAAGTCGGGTGGTTTCCGTATTGGATTCCAACATGGTATGCCGTGTTAGTTTCAAAGTTGTGTATGTTGCTCCTCTATGTAAGAAAGAAGAAAAGGACGTAGACGCATCGCATTGCATTGCGTCGCAAAATTCGATTTGTGTCTACTTGTGCTTCGCGTGTGTGTGTGATCGTAAGAAGTTGATGACCATCGTTCATCTAGACTCCCTTGGCAATTTCCCCAACAATTGGTATCAGAGCCTATTGGGACGAAGCGATGGCCGACAACGCGAGTAACCTGTTGAAGTCAGGAGAGCTCATCGAGACCACGGGCGTCGTACTCGATCTATTGAAGACAGGCATGCTCATCAAGCCAATGACAAGAAATGCCACGATCTCAATTCAATACTTGATGTTAAGATAAACGAATTACAGCATATGGGCTGTCAAGATGAAGTTAATCTTGCATTTGCTAGGGGTTTGGTTGGTGGTTGAAGATGGAGACGATGACGGTGACAAAGATCAAGGCACAATGATGGCCATCTTGCAAGCTGTGCCAAATGACGTGATGATATCGATTGCCAAGAAGCAGACGGCCAAAGAAGCCTGGAGCGCACTCAGGAAGACTGAATAGGTGGGAATCACATCAAGAAGGCATGAGCATAAGTGCTCAAACGACAACTGAGCAAGCTATAGATGGGAGACTCGGAGTTGATCAACGAATACTCCATGAAACTCACCACACTGGTGGGTGAGATCCGTTCGCTCAGCATGAAGCTGGAAGAAAGCGATGTGGTCGAAAAGCTATTCAGCTCAGTTCCAAACCAATTCCTTCAGATTTTCACCACGATTGAACAATTTGGCAATGTTGAAACGATGTCGGTCTTAGAAGCGATCGGTCATCTTAGAACTTTCGAGGAAGGACTCAAGGGTCGACGGCACTAGAAGGATGGAGGAGAAAAGCTACTCTTTGCCGAAAACAAGAGGGGAGACAGGAGCTCAAAGGCTAAGAAGAATGAGAACTCGAGCTACGCTCAAAGAGGTGGTTGTAATGGAAGAGGACGGGGATGCGGTTGTGGTCAAGGCGGTGGCCGAAGAGATGGCAATCGAGGTGGCGATGAATGATTACCGCTAGACTTCGATAAGACTAAGGTCAAATGCTTCAACTGCAATGAGTACAGGCACTTTGCGAAAGAGTGTCCAAGCCAAACCTAAGAGCAAGGACGAATCTCATAGTGAAGCAGAATGACAACGACACCCAGCTGCTGATGATCAAAGTGTGTGAACTCGTCCATACAATCCCAACGCATGAAGAAAAGATGTTTCTGCAAGAAGAGAAGGTGAGACCGAAGTTGAGCGGCACCTAAAACAAGGCTTGGTATCTAGATACCAAGCGAGCAACCACATGACCGAATGCATTGAAAAGTTTGCTGAGATTAACACAAGATAAAATGCTTAGTCAAATTTGGAGATAGTTCGACTGTGGAGATACAAGGAAGGGGCTTGGTACTGTTGAAGTGTTCCATGGGTGAACAACGTATTCTCATGAATGTTTACTACATCCCAAGGCTGAGAAGCAATATCATCAGCCTTGGACAGCTTGATGAAAATGACTGCAGGATCGTAGTCAAAGGAGGAGTAATGTCTATTTTAGATAGAACTCAATGACCGCTGGCCAAGGTGAATAGATCGAGAAGCCGGATGTATGTGTTGAACATCAATTTGGCTCTCTTAGAGTGTCTTCTAGCAAGGAGCATGGAGGAAGCGTGGAGATGGCATACTAGGTACGGGCATGTTAACTATCATACTCTAAAGGATCTGGCTCACAAGAAGATGGTACAAGGCATGCCCACGATCGAGCATGTGGATCGCATCTACGATGGTTGTCTGATCAGCAAGCAACATCATAACTAGTTTTTGACCACATCTCTGTATCAAGCAGTCATTCCTCATGAATTATGGCACAGTGATATATGTGGGCCAATCACACCGACCACGCACGGTGGAAATAGTTCCTGCTGTTGGTTGACGACTATACAAGGTATATGTGGCTGGCGTTACTTCGAAGCAAAGACGAAGCATTTGAGGCATTTAAGAAGATTAAGGCTGCAGCCGAGATAAAAAAGCATCAAAAGTTGAAAGCTCTACGCACTGACTGCGGTAGTGAGTTTACCTCAAATGAGTTCGACGACTACTGTGAGCTACTGGGAATTAGGCGTTATTTGATAGCGCCTTACTCGCCCCAACAAAATGGAGTGGTCGAAAGGACGAATTAGATGGTGGTCAGTATGGCGAGGAGTCTGTTGAAGAGCATGGTGTCCTAAGAGATTTTTTAAGAGAAGCGGTCGCGACTGCTGTTTATCTCTTAAATCAAGCGCCAACGAAAAGCATCATCAGCAAAACTCCTTACGAAGCTTATTACAACTGCAAGTCAAGTGTGGGTCATCTCCACACTTTCGGGTGTGTCGCACATGTAAAGACGACCACACCTCACCTCTCCAAGCTGGCAGATCGAAGCAAGCCAATGGTGTTCATTGGGTATAATTCGAAGATGAAAGGCTATCGGATATTTGATCTGATGACATGATGAGTTGTGGTGACTCGTGACGCCGTGTTTGAGGAGGAGACGAAGTGGGAGTGGAGTAGAGATCCCTCGGTAGAGGTACGACCTATGAAAGACATCTTTATGGTGACTATCCTTCTAATAGTGATGTAGGTCTCAAAGACTATGTAACCGACACGCCAGCCACAGTGGGTGAAGTCGGAGGATCCAACCACAACGTGGTCGTAGATCCTAATGTCAACGTGGTAGCTTCCAACGCTAAAACCATGGAGGATCTGACAACATAGCATATGGGTGCAGTAAAACGCATCCTAAGGTATATCAAAGGAACACTAAATTACGGGTGTTACACGAGAAGAAGGAAGAAGATTTGGAGCTAGTCGGTTACTCAGACAGTGATCTAACTGGTGATACAGATGATCGGAAGAGTACTTCAGGGCGTGGTGTTTTTCCTGGGGTCGAACCCAGTCAGCTGGTGTTCGCAAAAGCAGAAGGTGATCGCACTATCTTTGTGTGAATCAGAGTACATTGCAACTTGTGCGTGTGGCCTATCAAGGGTATGGCCGGGTCGGTTGTTGGTTGACATATTGAATCAGAGTACCTTGAAGATTGATAATCAGTCGGCAATTATGTTGTGCAAAAACCCAGTCTACCATGAGAGAAGCAAACACATCGACACTCGTTCCATTACGTAAGAGAATGTGTGGAGTCAAGGGAGATCGAAGTGCAGTATGTCTGCATGGAGGATCAACTCGCAGACATCCTAACCAAATCACTATGAAGAATGAAGTTCATGGAGATGAGGGAGACGATCGGTGTGCGAAACATCGAAGATGGAAGACAACAAGCTTAAGGAGGAGATTGATAGAGTTAACCTAGTTGTCTTCAGGTTCTACAACCACGACAAACTATGGACACATTCAAGTTTTGTAATGGTCGTAAGTCATAAGTCGTATGGACCGTAACAGTCGTAAATCATAAGGACTGTAGTAGTTGTAAATTGAGTTAGAGTCTATATAGATTCAGAGTTGGAAAGTCGGGTGGTTTTCGTATTGGATTCTAGCATGGTATGCCGTGTTGGTTTTAAAGTTGTGTATGTTGCTCCTCTATATAAGAAAGAAGAAAAGGACGCAGACGCATTGCGTTGCATTACATCTCAAAATTCGACTTGTGTCTACTTGTGTTTCGCCCGTGTGTGTGATCGTAAGAAGTTGACGACCATCGTTCGTCTAGACTCCCTAGGTGATTTCCCCAACAATATCGTCCTCGAAGGCGGCGGTAGAGGACTAGTGGGGGAGGTGGACGCGGTCGAGGAGGTATCGGAAGGCAGAGAGGATGTCACGGTTGGCAGGGAGAGGGGCAAAGGTTGAGGGCGGCGGGTGCAAGGTAGGCATTGACGGAGTGGAGGGCAGCCATGCCGACGGAGCAGCATAGCCTCGCGGTGTCGGAGTCGAGGCAGGAGGCAGCGTGGTCAAGGTTGCATGGGCGGAGGACATGCAGGTCCAAAGACGGGGTGCACTCCACCGTGGCGGAGGGGGGCAGGGACCAGTAGCGAAGGCATCATGAAATTGGAAGGGAGCTAGAACGATAAGCTATCTAAAAAACAGAGAGGATTAAGTTAAAGTGAGATAAATATAACTAATATAATTTTGTGTAATCTAAATTTATATATAAACAGAAGAGAAATAAAATAATAAAATATATATCATACAGGGTTATCGGTATCAGTGGAGAGTAAACTTGAGCCCAACAAAGCTCCTTGGTGGCAACGCCCATATCATGAAGTGAGGTTGAGCCCCTTGTGGTATGTACAATTGTATAGATAACCATTGCTTATAATATTCTTTATGTTATCTATAGATGGTACTAAAATAACTCATATAATAGGTTATGTTATTGTATATTGTTGTAAGGGTGGTCCCCACCTAAACCCAGCTGGCCTGTTAGAAGGCTATAAGGCCCAAAGTGGGACATGTGTAATGGCATAAATGCCCCTGAGAGGGATACTGAAATGTAAGGGTACCACTGTAAAAGCACTCCCCATGTGAATATATATATATATATATACACAAGCCATGGGGAAACCCTAAGCATTGCTCATCTAACTCTCCACTACCATACTCTCTCTCTCTGTTTGGTCTGTAGCCACCATAGTTGGCGCCGTCCGTGGGGAGGACGAGAGCAAGCCTCAAGATCTGAAGGATAGCACCGAACAAAGCTTCATCATCGGCGGCCAAGAAGAAGAAGGGGAGCGCGACGGAGTCTCACATCAACACCAGGGCGATGGTGGCGACAGGCGTGGGCGTCGACGACGACGCGGGTGCGGCAGCCACGAACGTCAACGCTCATGGCGCAACGGTCGACCCCGGTGTGCGCGTGATGATCGACTCCGCGGCTGGCGTGATGGCTGACCCCACCCCACGCGCGGTGAGCGACACTGCCGCTGGCGCCACGGTCGACACTGGCAGCACCGACCGGGTAGTCAGGGGCGGTAACGCTAGCACCCGTGTAGGCACGGCCGCCGTCCCTATACCCGGCGCGGGAGAGCCGGGTGGTTCAGGCGGCAACATGGGCCTCTTCACCGACACCGGAGTCTACTGCACCGATGCATCGGGCAACGTGGTCGCCGCTGTCCTAGCAACGTGACCAAAAGTGCCGATTGCCCTGGCCACACCAGCGGTAGAGAGCGCCCTGCTGATGGTCATCGGCACGCTCCAGCGGGAGTTGGTGGATCTCCAGGGAGTCGTGCGGGATATGCAAGAGGCTTGGGGTCAGCAGACCCCGCCGGCGGTTGCACCGGAGCCCACGCCAGAACGGGAGGATAGCCGCGACGCCCCCACGTCCAGCCACGTCCCGCTGCGACTGGACCCGGAGTCCCCACTCTCTGCGGGCCTGCAACAGTCGGTATGGCCGAAGGACTTCAATTTCCCCAGTGCCAACGAACCGTACAAGGGCGACACGGACCCTCGGGAGTTCGTGCGCGTGTACGAGACCGCCATCGAAGCCACCAGTGGACACGACGCCACGAAGGCGAAGGGACTCCCCCTTGCGTTACAAGGAGTGGCGCTCTCTTGGTTCTTCACCATTGAGCTAGATTCCATATACGCATGGGAGTAGATCCGCGATCGACTCTACAACAACTTCCAGGGGAACTACGTCGAGCACGTTGACGTGGATCAGCTCTTCGCAGTCAAGCAAAAACCCTCAGAGAAGCTCCGGGAGAACTTCAAGTGTTTCGCTAAGGTCCGCTGCCAGGTCAAGGATGTCAACAAGACAACCATCATCAACGCAGCGATACAAGGCCTTCGCCTGGGGCCGTTGGCTGAGTACAACACACACAAGCCAATCAAGATGGTCGCGAAGCTCTTCGATAAGATGGAAGAGTATGCGAGGACGGAGGAGGACATGCGACGGCGCAAAGACGACGACTCCGACACTAATCAAGCGGAGAACTCATCGAAGAACGAAGACTCATCGAAGAAGGAGGACTCCTTGAAGGGCAAGCACAAGCAAGAGTCTTCCAAGGACACCCCCGAGTGCAAGGATGCCAAGCATAACCATGACTCATCGAGTGACAAGCCCAAGCGCAACCAACGTAGACCCCAAAGGGCCCGCTACGTCTTCGACGTCGAAGGCGACTCTGAGGATAGCGCCCTCGCCTTTCGCGGACGAGGCCGCAAGGCCAGGGACGGGGACGCGGCTGGGGCCGCGACGATAGACCCCGCGCAGAGCAGGAGCACCAGGACTACGGCATGTGGTGCGAGGTGCATGGCCGTGGTGACCATTTCATGCAGGCATGCACCGCCATTGCGGCGCTTTGTCAAAGCGTCGCCAGGGATAGAGCCCTGGAAGCGGCACCTCCCGTCGTGGCCCACGTGCAGCAGCCCCAAGAAGGCCCTCTGCGAATTCAGGCCCCGGAGGGGGCCCAGTGCCGGATCATAAACGTTATCTCTGAGGGCTCTTCGCTGGGGTTCTCCATGTGGCAGGCCTATGCGCAGAGGCTACACCATGTGGCAGCGTACCCGGTGCAAGCACAGTCGGAGTGGGCGCAGCACAAAATCACCTTCATGCCTGCTGACGCTGAGGGCGTGGAATTCCCCCACCAAGATCCCCTGGTTATCTAGGCCACCATCGCAGGCTGCGATGTCAAACGCGTCCTAGTCGACGAAGGCAGCTCCGCGGACATTCTGTTCGCGGTGGCCTTCGACTAAATGGGGATCCCCTAGAGTCGCTTGGGTCCCTCGAGAATCCCACTGCAGGGCTTCGGGGGTCAGCCGCTGAAGGCGTTGGGCTAGATACGCCTACAAGTCTCCTTTGGCCAAGGCGACAACGCAAGGAGCGAAGATGTCACCTTCGACGCCGTCGACATCCCGTACCCATACAATGCCATATTAGGGTGCCCAATCCTCAACTCCTTTGGAGTGGTCCCACACCATGGTTTCTTATGCATGAAGCTCCCGGGCCCACACGGTATCATCACCATTTTCGGTGACTAGGACCGGGGCCCACACCGCGAGGTTCACCGACAGTCCTAAGGTGGACACATCCTCCGCTCCAAGATGGACGCCTAAGCCCCGGCCGGAGGGTCAAGTCAAGAGGGTGCCCCTGCACACCGGTGGAAAGTGCGTGTCCCTTGGCGAAGGCCGAGCCGATTAAGCAGAGGCTTCAGCGCATGTCGATCGAGTGGCAGCAAGCGGCCAAGGCAGAGGTAGCGAAGCTCTTCTAGGCCGGAGCCATTCGCTGAAGTCCGGCATCCAGGGCATCAAGCTCAACCTGGACACTCAAAAAGCACCTCGCAAGCCTTCGCACATTGGTCGCCCCAGCACCAGTGGCTCCCCTCCTGCGGTCAGCGCCGTCCTTGTCCTCGAGCGGTCAGCGGTTAGTACCCAACCTTTTGTAATCGCTCGCCTGCGCAAACGGGACATTAATAAAGTCCACCGTTAGCAGAACTTGTCTCATTCTGTGTAAAGACGCGTGGAGGCTCGCCTCCGCGCGCACTCTACGTGAGTATAAATAAGACATGCGGTCTTTGCACGCACTCTTTGTGAGTATAAATAAGACACGCGGTGTCTGCGCGCATTCTTCGTGAGTATAAATAAGACACACGGCCTCCACGCGTACTCTTCGTGAGAATAAATAAGACACGTGGTCTCCGCGTGCACTCTTCGTGAGTATAAATAAGACACGAGGCCTCCGCGTGCACTCTACGTGAGTATAAACAAGACACGCGGTCTCCGCGCGCACTCTTCGTGAGTATAAACAAGACACGCGGTCTCTGCGCGCTCTTCGTGAGTATAAATAAGACACGCGGTCTCCGCGCGCACTCTTCGTGAGTATAAACAAGACACGCGGTCTCCGCGCGCACTCTTCGTGAGTATAAACAAGACACGCGGTCTCCGCGTGCACTCTTCGTGAGTATAAACAAGACACGCGGTCTCCGCGCGCACTCGACGTGAGTATAAAGAAGACATGCGGTCTTCGCACGCACTCTTTGTGAGTATAAATAAGGCACGCGGTCTCTGCGCGCACTCTTCGTGAGTATAAATAAGACACACGGCCTCCACGCGTACTCTTCGTGAGAATAAATAAGACACGCGGTCTCCGCGTGCACTCGTCGTGAGTATAAATAAGACACGCGGCCTCCACGCGCACTCTATGTGAGTATAAACAAGACACGCGGTCTTCGCGCGCACTCTTCGTGAGTATAAACAAGACATGCGGTCTCCGCGCGCACTCTTCGTGAGTATAAACAAGACATGCGGTCTCCGCGTGCACTCTTCGTGAGTATAAACAAGACACGCGGTCTCCGCGCGCACTCTTCCTGAGTATAAACAAGACACGTGGTCTCCGCGCGCACTCTTCGTGCATATAAACAAGACACACGGTCTCTGCCCGCACTCTTCGCGAGTATAAATGTGACACGCGGTCTCTGCGCGCACTCTTCGCGAGTATAAATAAGACACGCGGTCTCTGTGTGTACTCTTTGCGAGTATAAATGAGACGCGTGGTCTCCGCGTGCACTCTTCGTGAGTATAAATTTAGACACGCGGCCTCCGCGCGCACTCTACGTGAGTATAAATAAGACACGCAGTCTCCGCGCGCACTCTTCATGAGTATAAATAAGACACGCGGTCTCCGCGTGCACTCTTCGTGAGTATAAATAAGACACGCAGTCTCCGCGCACACTCTTCGTGAGTATAAATAAGACACGCGGTCTCCACACGTACTCTACGTGAGTATAAATAAGACATGCGGTCTCCACGCGCACTCTTCATGAGTATAAATAAGACACGCGATCTCCGCGTGCACTCTTCGTGAGTATAAATAAGACACGCGGTCTCCGCGTGCACTCTTTGCAAGTATAAATGAGACGCGCGGCCTCCGCGTGCACTCTTTGCGAGTATAAATGAGACGCGCAGCCTTCGCTTGCTCTCTTCGTGAGTACAAACAGGCGTAAGATGGGACAGAGCACTTGAGCATCTACTTCGGCTAGTCGCCAGCTCCGCTGCCACCACTTCGAAGGGTAGGGGACGGAGTGCTCGAACGTCTACTTCGGCTAGGCGACAGCTCCGCTGCCGCCACTTCAGAAGGGTGGGGACGGAGCGCTCCAACGTCTACCTCGGCTAGGGAGTGTGAGAACGGAGCGCTAAGTCCTACGAGTTGGTCGGAGATAGGCGCGATCATGAAAAGCGACAGGGACACGTACTCCAACCAAAGTCTTTATTGCATTCATAAAAGAATGTTTATAGGGACAATTAGTAATGACATTTGCAGAGAGCTAATGTTTACAAGTGCCCTCGAGTATTTAGGGTCGTTACTCATCCGAGTCCACCTTAATATACTCCCGTGCCGAAGTCTCACCCGTTGAAATACGGGCCGCCCAAAAGTTCAGCGAGTCCTCGGCCCACCCCAATGCCGAAGACGTCGTCGAGTCACGAGGTCAGAGATTAGCAACCGACCCCTATCAAGCAGCTGCCAGGGGCAAAACATTGCAAGTAATCAGAACATGGGGGCAATTTCCACTTTATTCATAAAAAGGGGGGCCATAGGGCGCCAGATTACAAAAAGAGCGCATACATTGCAACGCACGCCTACACTAGACCCCGGCATCACTCCTGTGGGTCCGCGCCATGCTCTGGGACGGCGGCACCGTCTTCGTTGCGCCGTGGAACTTCGTCAAGCCATTGGCCGAACTTCCCCTCGCCATGCAGGGTTTGTTGTAGCGCTACCTTCACCGTGGCCTCCCCGATGTAGTCCCAGATTCCATCGTGGAAGACCCGGACGGTGTCGCGGACGGCCCGCACGGCGCTCGACATCACCCCAGCTCCAGCTGGGGATTGGCCAACTCGTCGACGTGCCGACAGCCTCGGTGCTAAAGCAGTGCGAAGGCTAAGCACGAGGTCACGAAGGAGCAGTGGTTACCGAAGGCCTTAGCGGTGTTGAGAGCGAGGCCGGAAGCTTCTCTGATTCGACAAAGCGTCTGCGATAGGTCTTCAGGATCGAAGGCGCGAGGTGGCACATTGACGGAGAGGTATTCGAGGGCGCTTTCCAGAGCCAGCATGGCATCCCACACCGCCACTAAGGCATCGCCCAGAGCCCGATCCTTTTCGCCAAGAGACGCGGTGAGGCGGCTCTTCTCATCCTCCAGTGTGGCGATTTGCTAGAGCAAGCAGTCGCGCTCCTCGGCAGCCGCGTGCTGTGCCTCTACCGCGAGTGCTCCTGCGTCCGAGATCGCCTTTGCGCCCTCCGTCTCTAGGAACTGGATGTGATCGTCCTTGACGGAGTGGGCCTCTTCGGCTGTGCGCAGGACCTCTTCAGCAGCACGTAGCCGGTCTTCTAGCGTCCCCCGCTCGTGGGCGCGTGCCACCTGCAGGGCTCGAACAAGGGCGAGGGTCTGCACAACGTAGTCATTATCAAATTCCTAAATAACAGCACACATCATCGAAGTCAAGCACTCACCCTCATCTCCGAGGCCTCTAGCGCGCCTTCCAGGAGCTCCGACCAGTATCTAGAAATACTAATAACTTCTCAGCAATATACCAGTATTGCTCAGTTAGTAGTGTGTTGCTGGTATGGTTGTGATAGTGTGTGTGGATAAAAACATATAAATGGCCTTATAAGGTAAAAGATTTTATACCATGAGATACATTGAGTTCCATCTTACCGGCATGTTCATAACAAACTTTCGTGGACGTACACCTATCACAATGCAGTATGTCTTATATATTGCAATTCGTTGGTTAGAATTATTTACAAAAAAATTTCCTTGCAAAAAGCTCGAAGATAAGGATCCAATCTCTTCAAACCACATTTAACTATAAGATTAATAATATCGCAGATACGTTGTTGATGTAGCGAGGATTCGACATATGTACTAAATAAGGGAGAGAGAATATCCATTACCTTGGAGTTTGCTGCAGTGTTATCCAGAGTAATTGCAAAAAAAAAAAAATTTGTAAGACTAAACTCTTTCACGACTTTGATAATACATTTTACTATATTCTCACCCGTATATGCTATACCAATTAGTTTGAAGCCTATGATTCTCTTTCAATATCCAGTCATCATTTATATAATGAGCGATTATACTAAGATAATTCTCTTTAGACCGACCACTCTATATGTCCAAGGTCAAGGCCACTGAAAAATGTATAGGTTCCAAAGAATTCTTTCATTTTATCACAACCATTATTGTAGTATTTAATTAAATCTCCATTTGGTGTTTGTTTAGAATCATGAGTAAATCTAGAATTATGAGTAGTTCTAATGTACTTTTCAAATGTATCTGACGCACCAAAGTTTAAAAGAAGATTTTGTGAGGCAACACACCAAAGTTTAAAGGAAGATCTTGCGAGGCAATTAAATGGGCTAACGTTTAATTTGTCAAGCTACCTCAGGATTATAATCCCAGTTATGTGTTGTACCATCGGGGTTATACTACAGCTGCATCTACAACATGACTATGCCTTGTTTTTCTTTACATCTTAGGCCATGTCTGTGCAAAGTGTTCGGTTGCACTTGAAGGCTTTGTAGACAATTCATGATGATATATTTTGCAAACAGCAACTCTTACCTGAGCTCCAGTCGTGTCTCACTTCACTACCTTGTCAAAATCTGTCTACACCTCTGACGTGCTAGGTCTAGATTTCTTTGCTTCGGTGCTTCCTGACATATAGGCACTGGTAGAGACTAATAATAGTACAATCAGGGTCTGCTTTACCATTTGAGGTGGATGCGGAGGCGGAGACGTTTCATTCCCGAATGATGAAAGATTTTTTTGGATCAATTTCATATTCACTCACAGGAAAATTGCCAAAATTTTCCATGGAGAAATGTGGGAGACTGCAAAATGCAAATAGAAAATTACACTATTACCTATTTTATATCACAATAAAGAAAAATAAGTCTATATAAGTATATAAAAATTATTATTGTTACCTCTTTTCTTGACTGTATGGCAGATTTTGAAATTTCTAATTTTAGGCAAAATTATTTTGAATTTTGCCAAATTATTACAAAGTGTATTGAAATTTTCATAAGAGAATTCAGAGAAGAGATTGCTGGTTTGAGTGTGGCTGAATGAGGAGGTGCGCTGCCTATTTACAGATTTTTTTGAGACTTTTTGATTTTTTTTCGTATTTTTAAACTCACAAATAGGAAACAGCCCGCAAAATGATTATAAGTTTTAAAAATATAACCGTTACTCGTGGTAAACGGGCCAAACGAGCCATGCTCACCAAGCCATGTCTGAATCAAACATGCTTATTAGTTACATTTTCGTGCCAAATAGACTATGCCCACAGGGCTAAGTGTGCCCACAGGGCGGCAACGTCGACCGGAACCCGCCCGGCGGCCAACCACGCCGATCCCCGCACTCCTCCCCCTCCACTCCGCACCGCTAACCCTAGTCGTCGAATCGACCTGCGCGCCGTGACCCGTTCCGCCATCCGGATCCCGCGCGATTCCCCGCCTTGTTCGTCCAACTCCGCTCCAATTCTCGGTTCGCGGGGTTCTGATTTGAGATTAGGCCTGCGGATTGCGTCTCCCACCCTGAAGAAACAGGCGCTGATGCATGGTTTTGGCGCGTAGGTACAATGTTGCAGTGTCTCGAGGGGGTGAAGCAGCTATTCAGCGTGCTCCTCAAGTGCTGCGACCTCGACCTCAAGCAACCCAAGGGCCTGGAGGATCCTGAAGTCCTCGCCAGGGAGACCGTGTGTACGTCCACGCTACTCTTGCTGTTATTAATTAATTGTTCCCCCAAACCGCAATTAATTGTGTTCTGTTTGTCCCGCGACATGTAATTATGGTTGCATTGGGTGGTCTGTGTGTGCATGCAGTTAGCGTGAGCGAGGTCGAAGCGTTGTATGAGTTGTTCAAGAAGATCAGCAGCGCCGTGATAGATGACTGGCTGATCAACAAGGTCAGTGGGTGGATGCCCAACTTTTTAAAGTGAAAATGATGCAATTTTGTGGGTGTGTGTATATCTGATCAGTGATGAATGACCTGGGTTGTGATGCTTGTGTGTTGACATGGCGCAGGAGGAGTTTCAGTTGGCGCTTTTCAAGACCAGTAAAAAGGAGAGTTTGTTTGCTGATCGTGTAAGTCTACATTACAAGTGTGTTGCTGTTTGTACGACGAAAATGCCGTTCTGCTCTATTGTATTCTAATGTTATTACTATGAACTCTTTTTTTGGCATATTCTTGGGACCTTGGAGCACAGTAGAGAACATAGTGTTCATCATGAGCTATAAAGCAGATACCCACTCGTATAACTTTTTGGGGATATGTCTTAAGAGCATCTCCAAGAGATACTCTATATGGCTCTTAATATTTAAACTTTAGAGTTGAAGGGTAAGAAGTAGCTCCAACAGATTCCCAAATAGACTCCCAAAAATAGAACACATCCAAAAAATAGGCTCTCGCTCTCTACTTAGAGAGGATGATCTAGGCTCCAAATACTGTTTTTCTGGTTTAGGGTATCTGTTGGAGGGAATGATTATTTTGGGACCTTATATCGTGGTTAGGATCTGTAAAAAGAGATTTAGGGTGTGAATTTATTGGGCATCTCTTGGAGATGCTCTAAGCCCTGTCTATTCATCTATCCAGATGTGCAGTGTTTCTGCTTGTCTACATTTAAGATGAGGTTCTATATCATTTCATCAAATGTCCTTTAAGCTTCTATTTTGCTTCCCTGCCCACTTTGGTATACCGTCTAGTGGAATACTTGACATTAGGTTTTTTTTTGGGGGATAATATGATTTTACCTACTACGAGATATAATATATTGTAATGCAACTAAGGTTCTGACTATATTCAAAGCTTGGATTATCATGAAATTAGTTTGAGTAATATGTTCACATCTTCTCCATGATGCTGTGTCATGCTTGATAGCAAGTATTTGTATGTTATTGGCTAGAGTTGGAAGCAACATTATCCGTTTTGTTGAGTCGTGATCATATATTGGTGTATTGAAGCTATAAATACCAAGAGCATAAGACTCTACATGCTAAACTTTCTTACAAAAATCTTTACAAAAACTGATCCCCCACACACAGTCACTCACATCCAAACCATTGGCACCCATCTACCACGCCCTCCAATCAGATTTTGTAATAATTATTATTTATGCCCGTAGCATTCATCTATCAAGAAATACACTCTAAGTAAGAGAAACAATCATGTGATAATGATGTTGATACATAATTTGATTTTTGTTAATATGATAAAGCATTTCCCTCAACATTTTCCCTTTTCTTGCAGGTATTTGATTTATTTGACACAAAACACAATGGAGTTCTAGGATTTGAAGAATTTGCCGTGCGCTCTCAGTATTTCATCCAAATGCTCCTCTTGATGAGAAAATTGACTGTAAGTTCACAATAAAATGTATGAAATTTGCATAGTTAGTTTAACTCCAAATAAGGCAATAGCTTAATAGAGAAAAATTTTACTCTGAAAATGACACAGGTACACATATGGTAATATGTAATACAAAAATGGATAATGAACACTAAACAGAATTAAACATGTTACTATGTCACAAATGCTACTTCCAATTTCTTACCTTGCAAATTTCCTTAACATGGCAGAAATAGAACTAACATGCTAATTGCATATTTATTTATATTTTATAGTAACAAATTGAATATAAAAAACAACTCGTATTGATCATTGCAATATCTAACAACCTCCACTCTGCAGAACAATTTTTTTCATTGGTTACTGGCTGACAAAATGTGAACACTAGCTGCAAGGTCACATGGCGAAAACTAGTAATGTGGTGATGCTGTGCAGTGTGATGAATTCACATTTCACAATAGTAGTCCTTAAGAAATTCATAGTTGTGATATTTAATGGCAACTATATATGCTATAATTAGACATTCTACCAACTTGTCTTGCTGATTTCTGTTGATCATGGTAATAACTAATAGGATTCTTGTGACCCCCAAACGTGTATAATATACAAACACCATTGTACCATGTTTATGCTATCTGCCTATAGCATTCTATTTTAGTGTTTCATGTATCATTAGCAAACCACATTAAGACAACCTTCTTGTTTACTTGATCGTTTGACATGTGCAATGCATTTGATTTTCTGCTCATCTCAATGGATATAGTGATATCCCCGAGATAGATTACCTGTAATTTTCTTCTTTTTTTGAGTCTTTGATGCTATCTGAGAATGGTCTTTCTTTGAGGAAATGTTCTTATGGATTGTAACTCTCTCTGCTTTTTACATACTGCACTGTGATGGATAGAAAGTAGAAAATAAGCCAATTGCATGCTTTTTTGGCGTATGTTCATTGCCTTTACTTCTGCATCCTCCTGCTTTTCTCTTTACTGTTGTAAGTGAAAAATAAATCTTACATAGCATCCTTGCAGTTTCTTTCCAGCTATATGATCTCAAGCAACAAGGCTTCATTGAAAGACAAGAGGTATTTTGCTATCAGCATGTAATATATATGTGGATTAAACATTTTGGTTAGGATCAAGGTTTCATTTACCATTTATTTAACAACCAGTCTTGGCTGGTACGCAGGAAACAGCCAGTTTCCAATTGCTTTCCGGTCAACTCAGTTTTCTTTTTCCCCCCTAGCATTTTCATAATATTTTGTGTTCCATATCTTCCTAATCACTTAATGATCACATATCTTCAAAAATACTATACAATCAACCCAATTCCAGCAGGTTTTTGTGAATACTTGTTGACACTGATAAGTCTGGTACAGGTGGTAAGCAGCCAGTTACCACCTAACACCACTTTCTGGAACACTAGTTAGGATAGTGCAAAGTTTGGATTCGGTGTATTTGGTATACGTGAATTACAGTTGCGTTTGAATTGATACTATACCATTTGCTGCCCTGATTGGTACATCTGTTAGTTTGTTGACAAATGGATCTATAAATGAAAAAGCAAAATTTGGCATAATTTATTGAACTTATGTTACATTCTTTTTGCTCATGGATGAGGAAGAATATCTTTCTTATTTAAGCCAAGTGTCATAGTCTACAGCCGCCGAAACAAGGCTTAGCCTTCCGGTTATATGGCAACCAAATCCATTTCGGATTCTATTTCAGTTTTAAGCCGAATCCATTAGGGATTCTATTTCCGTTTAAGAGTTGGAATAGGAATATAAGTCCAGTTCGGACTCTTGTAAACACCAGTTATATATAGCTTGAGATCCAATGTTTGGGGACAGGCAAGAAGTAATAAAGAGTTTCTGTTTAGCTTACCTCCTCCACTGCTCCCGACTTCCGGCTGGCGGCGCGCAGCCAGGGAAGACTTGGCTGCCGCCAGGGCCAAGCTCTTCCAGCGACGAGTCACGGCTACGCCCTGCGATCCAGAGGCTGTGACAACTTGGTATCAGATATGCCCAGCTCGGATTCTGGGGACGACGCCTCCTCCGTGAGTGCAATGTTCCAAGCACTTCAAGAGCAGATGGCGGGGATTGCGAAGCAAATAGTCAATATGCAAGCCAAGATCTCCGATCTGACCATCGCCACCAATTCCATGTTCGCCGCCCTTGAATCGGAGAAAGTTTTCTCTTGCCCTACATCTGGTTTGCTTCCGACTCCATCTGCCGCCGCCTCCTCCACACCAGATCCATCGCTATTTCCCTTCTCCGCCAGCTACGCACCACCGCTTACATCCACTCATGGCTATGCGGCTCCAGTAAGCGATGCACTGCTTCGTCGCCCACCACCCATACCGCAATTCTTTCAGCGGCCGCCTATCACCCATTCCTTTTAGTAGCCGCCTGCGCCATCACATACCTCCATAGGCCCACGCCACCACTTGCCATTCAACTCACAGTATAACGCACCACGCTACCACAGATTGGAGTTCCCTACTTATGACGGCACCAACGATCCCCTTCCGTGGTTAAATCGGTGTGACCAATTCTTCCAGGGCCAGCGCACAGAAGAGAGTGACAAGGTCTGGCTCGCCTCATACCACCTCACGGGCATCGCTCAGCAATGGTATTTTCAATTGGAGCGTGACGACGGACAGCCGACATGGGATCAATTCAAGGATCTTTGCCACATGCGGTTTGGACCGCCAATTCGCAGTAATCCTTTGGGGGAACTAACTCGTCTACGGCAGACGGGATCAGTCAGCGATTACCAAAATAACTTCTTGGCTTTGCTTTGTCGGGCTGATCGTCTGCTACCCCTGCAGCAAGTGCAAATTTTCACCGCCGGCCTCGTCGAGCCTATTCGGACTGATGTGGAACTGCAGCAACCAGCCAATCTTCAGGTGGCAATGAGTCTCGCTCGTGCGTATGAGCGCTGGGCGCAAATCATGGCCAGTACTGCTACCACATCATCCGCATCACGTCCCTGGCGACCACTGCAGCGACCTTCTTCTACACCGGTTCCAATCACCGGACACTCACAGGAACCCACACTAATGGCCGCAGCCCTAGGGGGACGCTCTGCCAAACCGTTCCGCCAACTTACGCCAACTGAACTGGCCGACCCCTGCTCCAAGGGTTTATGCTACAACTGCGACGACAAATTCCTACCGGGGCATCGTTGCAAGCAACCGTTTCTGACATATATTGATATGAATGAAGACGGCGACGTCGGCGTGGACCAGCTTGACCTGCATGCCATTGAAGCCGAAGAATCTCCACCGGAGATATCCCTTCACGCAGTCACATGATCATCCAATGGGGGTACCATGCAACTTGCGGTAACCATTGGTACGCACTCTTTCGTCGCCCTCATCGACTCTGGCTCAACGCAGAATTTTTTGAGTGAAAGGGCTGTCAAATTGGCTGCAGTGCAGTTGCTTCCCCGACAGGGCCTTAACGTCAAAATAGCAAATGGGGATCACCTCGCCTGCATAGGATTTTGCAGTACTCTACAGATCTTGGTAAATCAGACCCCATTCACCATCCAAACTTATGGCATTCCTTTGGGTGGTTTTGACATCGTCCTGGGAGTACACTGGTTGAAGACACTAGGCCCCATTCTTTGGGATTTCGACGACCTCACCATGATGTTTTGGCTGGCGGGTCACTGGGTGCAATGGTAGGGACTCTCCACTGTTCCAACCATACATACTCTAGTCCAGTCCGACCAAGAATCACTGCAGCCCCTACTGGAGGAATTCGGCGACCTCTTTACCGAGCCATAGGGACTTCCGCCAGTCCGGCCTCAAGACCATCGGATCACTCTTCGCCCAGGAGCAGCCCCAGTCTCCGTGCGACCTTATCGATACCCCCACCAGCAGAAAGATGAATTGGAACGACAATGCAAGGACATGCTCCACCGAGGTTTGATTCGGCATAGCCATTCATGTTTTTCATCTCCAGTCCTTTTGGTTAAAAAACATGATGGAACTTGGCGATTCTGTGTGGATTATCGGGCTCTCAATGAGTTAACAATCAAAGACAAATTCCCAATTCCTGTGGTGGATGAGTTATTGGATGAACTACGGGGAGCCCGGTTCTTTACTAAGCTTGATCTTCGGTCCGGTTATCACCAAGTCCGCATGCACCCCGATGATATCTTCAAGACTGCATTCCGGACTCATGAATGACTTTTTGAGTTTGTGGTTACGCCCTTTGGATTGACCAACGCACCGGCAACATTCCAAGCTTTAATGTAGGTGGTTCTTCGTCCCTATTTGCGCCTCTTCGTTCTTGTTTTTTTGATGATATATTGATTTACAGTTCATCCTGGTCCGAGCACTTGCAACACATCTGCATAGTTTTCTTGCTTCTGCGTCAACATACTTTGTTTCTCAAGAAGTCTAAATGTTCCTTCGGATTATCTTCTGTCTCATACTTGGGCCATATTATCTCCAACGGCCAAGTAGCCATGGATCCATCCAAAGTGCAAGCAATCTCGGAATGGCCACAACCCAAAACAATCAAAGCATTACGTGGGTTTTTAGGTCTTGCTGGCTATTATCAGAAATTTATTCAAGACTTTGGCAAGATTGCAGCTCCATTAACAAACTTACTTAAGAAGGAGGCATTCGGATGGTCACCAACCGCCCAACAAGCTTTTGAGGCACTTAAGACAGCTTTACCCACGGCGCCAGTTTTGCATATGCCTGATTTCACTCAATGATTCATTGTAGAGTGTGATGCTTCCGGGTCAGGCATTGGGGCCGTGCTTCATCAGGGTCAAGGACCCATCGCATTCTTCAATCGACCGGTGGTGCCTCGCTATTCCAAGCTTCCCGCTTACGAACGCGAATTAATTGGATTGGTCCAAGCCGTTTGTCATTGGAGGCCATACCTCTGGGGCCGTGCTTTCCTTATCCACACAGATCACTACAGTTTGAAGTTCTTACTTGATCAGCGGCTTTCCACTATTCCTCAACATCACTGGGTTAGCAAACTCTTCGGCTATGATTTTTCAGTTGAATTTCGGCCAGGACGCCTCAACACAGTCGCGGATGCCTTATCCCGGCGTGACTTCTCTCCGACTAGTCTGATGGCCATTTCATCGCCTGCTCTTTCACTTTTTCCGGAATTGCGCAATGAAGTTTTGCACACTCCGGATCTACAGCAGCTTCAGACTGATATCAATTCGGGCAAATTGACCGCACCATGGTCAGTCCAGGGCGGCCTCATTTTGCACTCCGGACGGGTCTATGTGCCACCCGCATCGCCCTCATTGCAGCAGATCCTAACTTCCGCCCATTCAGCACATGAAGGCATTCAAAAGACTTTGTGCTGCTTACGCCAGGATTTTTATATTCCAGGGGCTAAACGCATTGTTCAAGACTTCGTGAGAACTTGCCAAGTTTGCCAACGCAACAAAACTGAACACTTACAACCCGCAGGCCTCCTTCAACCGCTCGACGTGCCGACTCAACCATGGTCTGACATTGCAATGGATTTCATTGAAGGGCTTCCTCGTGTACATGGTAAATCGGTCATTCTCTTAGTCATAGATCGCTTCTCCAAGTACGCTCACTTTATTCCTTTGGCCCATCCATATTCAGCTACAACTGTCGCCCGCGTCTTCTTTGATGAGATCGTCAGTCTACATGGGATTCCTACATCCATTGTCAGTGACCGTGATCGGGTCTTCACCAGCCACTTTTGGCAAGATTTGTTTCGTTTGGCCGGCATTCGCCTTCACCTCAGTTCGGCTTACCATCCACAGTCCGATGGCCAGACTGAAGCTGTTAACAAGGCGATCGCCATGTATTTACGCTGCTTAACTGGCGATTGACCTCGTCAATGGATGGACTAGCTGCCGTGGGCCGAATATTGCTACAACACATCCTTCCACTCAGCCCTTCGTGCAACACCGTTCAAAGTCGTCTATGGCAGGGATCCGCCCTCATTGCGCACTTATGAGAAGGGAGAGGCCGTCGTTCGAGCTGTGGAAGTCTCCTTGTTAGCTCGTGATCAACTCCTTCATGATATCCGTGATCGCCTTCTTCAAGCTCAAGCATATGCTAAGAAATACTATGATCAGAATCACCGTGATGTTTCCTTTGACGTGGGAGAATTGGTTTGGCTACGCCTTCTTCATCGGCCGGCTGCTTCTCTTGGCATCCCTTCAGCTAGCAAGTTTGGACCGAAATATTTTGGTCCCTACAAGGTCCTTGAGAAGATTGGTTCGGTTGCCTACCGCTTGGAACTCCCTCCAGGCGCTAAACTCCATGACGTTTTCCATGTTGGGGTACTTAAAAAGTTTCAAGGGGCTCCACCATCGACTCCACCACCATTGCCACAACTTCATCATGGCCAGGTGCTGCCAACTCCAATGCTCGTGCTGAAATCGGCGCGGCGTCAAGGACAGCAGCAACTATTGGTGCAATGGGCTGGTACCACTTTGTCAGACGCTTCGTGGACACCATTGGCTCAGTTTCAAAAATCATATCCAGATTTTCAGCTCGAGGACGAGCTGCTTCGTGAGGAGGGGAGAAATGTCATAGTCTACAGCCGCTGAAACAAGGTTTAGCCTTCCGGTTATATGGCAACCAAATCCATTTGGGATTCTATTTCAGTTTTAAGCCGAATCCATTAGGGATTCTATTTCCGTTTAAGAGTTGGAATAGGAATACAAGTCTAGTTCGGACTCTTGTAAACACCAGTTATATATAGCTTGAGATCCAATGTTTAGGGACAAGCAAGAAGTAATAAAGAGTTTCTGTTTAGCTTACCTCCTCCACTGCTCCCGACTTCCGGCTGGCGGCGCGCAGCCAGGGAAGACTTGGCCGCCGCCAGGGCCAAGCTCTCCGGCGACGAGTCACGGCTACGCCCTATGATCCAGAGGCTGTGACACCAAGTAACTGTGCTGGGATACCATTTAGTTTCCTTGGTGCAAAAATTCATTGATCATCTATCTTTTTCCATGTTATTTCTTAATGATTTCCTTGTTTGGCTATTAGGTTAAGCAAATGGTTGTTGCTACACTTGCTGAGTCAGGAATGAATCTTTTAGATGAAGTCATAGAGAGCATCATTGATAAGGTGCACTTGAATTGTTTGCTTTTCACATACTAGTCTGGCTATGTATTTTTCCATGTAGAATTTTTCTATCATGATGAGCACCATTCCTTTTTCTCTTCTGAACACAAGATTTTGCTGATGTTCTGCTGAATTGAGGCTGTCTTTCATTAACATATCTGGCCCTTGATTGATCATAGTTTTAAGGTTGATGTATACAATATTTATTTTAATTGATGCATTCAATATATTATATTTATTTTAATCCTCAAGATAATGTAGAGGCTTGCAATTGGCTATATGGTTATAGCTAGTAGTGCTACTTGTTTCATTTGCGTTGTTGATTTAGGTAATGCACTTTAGAGTTAAGTCAGTGTGCCAATGTTGTGGTAGCTGGTACTGCCCATGAACAGTGCCTTCATATTGTAGCATTAGGATTATGAAGGGTTTGCTTTCCTCAATAAGAATATCTATTTCTCTAAATAATTAAGTAGCTTCTTAGGATAGGAGTTAATTGGTATCTTTTCTATTAGTTAGGAATGCTATCTATTAGTTAGGAAGGTGATCATTTAGATTGATCTTATCAATAACTGTTAGTAGAGTTCTCTATATAGGGAGGTCTATTGTAATAATTGTCATTAAGCAATGAATACACAAACAAGTCTTTAGCATCCCTCTTCTTCTAAAATCAGGCCTTAGATCCTCTCTACCACACCAGGGAAGAGTCTTGCTGGTGGTTAGATGAGGGTGAACGCCCTACCATCGGTCCTAGGACCCATACCCAACCAACGACCACAACAGCCATTGCTTGCTATTAAATTAATTTTGCAGAAAGGTGGCTTTATACCAGTGCATTGTTGAACAAATGCTACCTTAGCACATTGCACAAACGGACTTACCTGTTGTGCGCTAGTTGTATTATTCTGTTAAAATTGTTTTCATCTCTTGCTACAAGACTTTCGACGAGGCAGACACGAAACATGATGGGAAAATTGACAAAGAGGAATGGCGCAATCTAGTTCTCAGGCATCCCTCTTTACTGAAGAACATGGCACTCCAATACCTCAAGTAAGATAAGCTAACTTGTTCATTCATACTTAACGCTATTTACCTTTCAATTGATCATTTACGTATGTCTCATCTGGAGATGTGTCCTAACACTCCGTGAATGATATTATGAGCTTATGGTGAGGATGGTTGAAATTTGTTAGGTTCACAGGTTCCTCTTGAATGCAGAATAATAGGAACTATCTTTGAAATTTGTTGGTAAATTACTTGTACGATATCTCACAGGGCCCAGTCTTAAACAACGATATCTCATGAAGTAAACAAAGAATGCTATAATGCTCAGATACTGAAAACTAGCAAACAGAATATGAAACAGCATGGGTTATTTAAATGATATTTCAGTGTAGTGGAGACTGGAGAGTATGCTGGTCCAGCGTGGTGTTTCTTACATATTAGGAGTTATTTAAATTCATGACTATTACAATATGTCATATTGTTGCTCAAGGCACATGCGATGAATCGTGAATGCGTTAAAGACTGTTAAGTGTTAATGGTTCAGTTTCAACCAAGCCAGTTTGTGGCAGTAGTGTCCTAGATTCTAAGGGATATACTAAAGCAGCATATAGTCATCTGTTATCTTTTTCAGAATTTTTATTTTTCCTTAGGCATGATAAAATATTTTCATTGCTTCAATTCAATCTATACCTTAACATTTTCATTCCTGTTCTGTGCCTACTCTATATTCACAGACTAATCGTGTCAACTTTTGGCAGGGACATCACCACTACATTTCCAAGCTTCGTCTTCCATTCTCAGGTTGACGATACCTGAGATGAATATTACATACTGGATTCGAGAAATCAAATCGTTTGTAATTGTTAATAATATTTTTCTTGCTTTTACCCAATATTTCAGCCTGACGAGCCCCCCCCCCCCCCCCAACACACCCACCCACCCCCGCGGCGTGTTGTTTTTCCATTTTTCTTTCAGTTGGTAGTGGATGCAACTGATTGAAGTTTCTGTGTACAGAGCTGGTGTTACCCTTCAATGAACCACTTTTTTTGTGGGGAAGTTCTCTCTTGTATATTGCAGATTAATTGAATGGAGCAGTAATGCCCTGGTTGATTAAGTTTGTAGTAGTATTTCTATGCTTTCCACTCTAACATTAATGACATTAATCTGAAAGCACACGAAGGTATAAGTAATCACTGTTTATTGTTCAGTTCTGCTTTAAGAGTTATGTAAATCGCTTTGAGAAAAGCATAGAAGTCTCTCTTGCTTAGTGGGAGACTGCTATTGAGCGCGAGTGGGTTCGTCAAAAAGTCAGCTGCTTAAACAGTTCTCGATCACGTCGTTTTATGGTGCGATTTAGTGCTCGGCTTTGTGCCTGCCGGCCACTTCACACGGCGGAGCTAGACGAATTGTTGGCAAAATCATGTCGGGGCACTTGGGTTCCCAGTCGCAGTCCCAGGCCCACCAACTACTTATCGAGTGGGTAATTTGTGGATGTACAACAATTTGGTCACATGATTTACGCGCTCTGCCCTTAATTTGTTAAAGGCATGATGCAAGGGTTGGACTCAGTCCACCAGCGTTTAAAATCCTTGGCTTGGCGTTAGTGGTCCACCAATTTCAGAAGTGTTGTACGTGTTTAGTATGGAAGTACGTGTCTACGCTTGTCTCTAATAAATTTTTAGCATGTCTAGTTGACGTGGGTGATACGATTATGATACATATTAAGTGTGTGTCTATATTGTACTCTCTAAAAATACACCTAAGCTCTAACCTCCATGTCTCCAATAAATTCCTAGCATGTGTTGCACTGTCTAAAAATACACCCAAACTCTTACCCTCATGCCTCCAATAAATTTTAGCGTGCGTATAGGAGCGGGTAAGTGTAAGTGAGTGATGTGAATATAGAACTGATCACGTATCTAGCACTGATGTCATATTTTTTTTATTTTGGCTCTCGAACATTCGTTTTTTTTTGTGCAAAAATAGCCTTCCTCCCCGAGATCGAAAGGTGCGACGCTAGGGTAGCTTGGCAGGAGGATGATGGCACGGCAGGCGGGCGGGCACACTGCGCTGTCGAGCCGCCCTGGCTCGGCAGCAAGTTGACCCATTTTTGCAGGGTAGGGGTCCGGGGTAGGGTGGCAAAAGAACTAGTTAGCATGTCTCATTGGTTTGGTTCAAAATTGTTTTAATTATAGTGGTGCCAAATGGCACATAAAATAATATTAAAAAACTGTACTAGTTTCAGGAAAAGCGCCATAAGACGAGGACTTGACTCATTATCCACCCCTAGCCAGGGTAGGCTTGGGGTCTGGGGCGCTCGGTTGCAGCACCGACTTCACAGAACCATGCTGTAAATTTAATTTTTTGTAACTAGGTGAATATACATACAAACTAGTTAAAAACATGTGCTTTGATGCACATTAAGAAATCCTATTATATTTTATTCGTGTGTGCGTAGAATTTTTTAGTAAAGTGCAAGGGGGGTTCGGTGGAGCAAATGAACCACTATCACAAACTCCTTGTGTCAAGTAGTAAATATATGCTATTGCAAACAATTATTGTAATGGACTATGTGTAGGCCGACAAATTAGTTCGCAATGAATGTGTGAATTACATGGCGCATAGGGTTTGGTTAGATGTATATGTTTGCCTCACTACTCATATGATACAAGTGGTAACATGTGTGAACCATCAACTCTAAATATAACTAAGATACATATACGCATGTTGGAAGTCATGGTTCTAGTCAGTCATCATACAGATTGGATCCATTGGTACCTTTCCCTTCTCTCCTTTATTGGATTTAGCCCTCGTGACCCGGGCCTAATACTTGGCTTCCACAACTTATGTAGGTTTGCCCCAGTCAGAAATAACTTGTCGTTCAGCGGGGGCTCCGGGGACCACCGGCATCTTACCCTTGTCCTTTTCACTATCATATGTGGTGTAAGGTTTCTAGCATGTGAATCTCTCTGGCACTACCGGGTAGTTGAGCATGTATTTTTGCTCGATGAATGCCCGGTCGTATATATTCGGGCTATTTATCTATTGGAAGAAGTAGCAGCACTTCGTGGCTTGCCAACATGGACAGAGTAGGGTTAGAGATGTACGAAATGAAACATGCAATATGAAATAGCAAATACGTGCTTACATGAGCATCGTCACACTTGTAGTTCGCCTGAATGGTGATTGCCAGGTGTGTGGACTGAATGATATGTGCTAAATTGCCATAGTCGCACTGCGGCCATGAAAACTCCGACGATATGGGTGCATCCTTGCAAGAATTATTAGGGTATGATCCTTCTTCTTGGCCACTCACTTCCGCCTGCGAAGCATCTCTCCATATTTCGATGTCCCTACCAGCAGTGCAGTGACGTCCTACATCTCTCCTCTCTTCTCCCTCTCCACTTTCCCTAGTTTTGAGATCAACTCGATCTGAGTCTTGTGCCCAGTCGTGGGGTGCTAGCCAGATTTTATAGGCGGTTGGTGTGTACTGTTTGGGAGTAAAGCTTATACGTGTTGTCATTTCAATGGAAAAGCTGGTACGTGTTATTAAATCACTAGAAAAGCTAGTGCGGACTGTCCACTATCTGTGAAAAGTTGGTACGTGTTGTCAAATCACTAGAAAAGCTGATGCATCCTATCCACTTGCTATGAAAAGCTGGTACTTGTTGTCAAATCATTACGAAAGTTGGTGCGTACTGTCCACTCGCTGCAAAAAGTTGTTATGTATTGTCAAATCACTAGAAAAGCGGTATGTGCTATCCAATCAAATCACTGGAAAAGCTGGTGTGTGCTGTCCACTAGCTGTAAAAAGCTGAAGTTGATGCATATTGTCCATTCACTGTGAAAAGCTAGTACATGTTGTCAAATCACTGGAAAAGCTGGTGCGTACTGTCCACTCGCTAATATATCAAGAAAGAATTCCAAAAATCAGGTGAATAAGAAAAACTAAAAATAAACCACAAGGCCTAAGATGGGCACACAACATTTATAATATTTTAGTGAAGTTGCACATGACAGTTCGTGTATGGCACTTAGGCCGTGCTCAGTCATGTGGATACAATATATTACATATTACACTTAGTACATGGGTTGGTGCTAGCAAACAAAAATATACTCCTAGCAAGCACTACGAGCTGACCTAATTCATATTTTGGCTACTCTTCCATGAGGCTGTGGCCACAACAGGTGGTATAGTCACCGGGTGAACTAGAGTGGGAGCGACTGTGGCCTCGGCTGGTACCTCGAATGTTGATGATGATTGGCGGGCTGGGGCATCGCATGCTGCTCCCTAGGCGTAGTCCTCCGGTAAGTGGCTGAGTTAGAGCAGTGTTAGTGGGGATGATGGGGGTCCGTTGGGTGTTGGAGCATGGATCACTGCTGCTACTGTAGTCTGCTTGAGCTCAGCAACTGCGGTAGCCCTCTCATGCTCCACTCTAGCCAGGGCCTTCTCACACTTGGCAAGCTGAGCACAGAGAGTCTCAGCGTGGCTGTAGCTAGCGGTGAGGCACTGGTAGAGGTCCGAGATCTCCTCTAGAGCTTTAGTGCAGGTAGCTCCCATAACTCGAGTGAGCTGGACCTGGTGGGTTAGGAGCAGGTCATCCTCGGAGGCGGTGACGAACATCTCGTCATAGCATCCTCCTTCCCGAAGGGATGGACAGTAGCAAAATGGGGAAGTCAGCATGGCGGCCTCATGGATCTCACACAGACGAGCATAAGCTAAGCAGGTGGCGTCCTGAAGGGCATCGATGGAAGTGCTCCTTAGGTGCTCAGTGTGGAAGGTGTAGGAGGTGTACTCACCTTCCCTTGCGCACATAAGACTTTCATCATCCAGGCCTCTTGGTCTTCCGTCCCCTAAAGATGGGACAATGGTAGTAACCCAATTATCGCATTAGTTTGCATAGTATGTCGATAAACTCTCCTTTGTCCTCTCAATGGGTGAGTAGTCCCATGGGCCAAAGTTAGCTGATCCAACCATCTACAGTTGAACAGGAGGGTGTTAGTAGTAGTTTAAAGATATGAAGAAGGGAGGTGAGTCAAGAACTAAGAATGGTAAGTAGAAGCAGTAGTATGCTCTATTTTTAGTGAAAATTTTGCTTTTTATTTTCAAAAATAAAACCAGCTTCTTGGATAACAACTATTCTGTAATTGCACGAGAGCAATAAATATATACGTGTGGACATACATAAAATTATTTTAGCTATTTTTTGGTCCGTATTTTTCTAGCTATTTACAATAAATAAACATGACTACTTGCAAAAACATATCTGTCAACTAAACATGGTTATCTAGTGTATTCCATATTACAAAACCATAGTTACGCTAATGAAATGTTAATGATATATTAAATGCTTACTCGCATGCAAATAAATCATACATTTTTTCAAAGGTATTCACCCACTCCACAATGCTTCTAACTATGAAGGATGATAAATCATAGCTGTGCTCCCTCCCGGCGCTCTCACTCGACAGGAAATCTCTCTTTTATTTCCTTCCCTCTCCCGCTGTGCTCTCGTTCTGCATTTTATACATGCATGAGAGAAAGCAATGCAATTAACGTGCAAATAAAATAAGAATCTAACATCGCAGTGTGTATAAACCGTGTGCATTGCCCCCGTGATTCCGTGGCCCCCTGCCCATGCGCGCCTATCGGCAAGGGAAAAGGCGGCGCGGTGGCATTAGCATAGAAGAAGGTATGGGGGAGGGGGAGGCGGCGTGGTGCCAACATAGGAGAAGGGGGGAGATAGCGCGGCAGCGGCACGGGAGGAAGGCGGCGGTGGCAAGGGAGGTGGTGCCGGCAAGAGATGGGGAGCAGCGCTGGCAAGGGAGAGGGGTAGGCAGCCATGGCATGGAGGCGGTGCTGGGATTTGGTAATTTCTTGAATTCAAATTATATTTTGAATATTTTGACCAATTTTTTTCAAAAAATTGTGTAAAATTTGAAATTTCTGAAGTTCATTTTCTTGGAAGGTCCAAAAATTTTTCTAAACCAAAATTGTAATCCCTGATCTGGTGTCCCCATGTAGCTCTGCCTTATTGGTGATTTTGAACCGGACAGATGCGCAAGCTAGTGAGTGCTATGAGACGTCTTTGGAGAGAAGAGCTTACAAAGATATCATGAATTAGTAGCACAGCCTCGTTTGCCGTGGCCTTTCCCTTCACCATGTGGAATTGTTGCTTGCGGAAGCAGGCCATGTGGAATCACTTTTGATGTACAATATCTAGTTATGCTAGTCATCAACCTGTGCACCTGCACAGATTACATATTTTATATATTGGTCTTGCTATTTATAAGTTGCCTAATTTTTTGTTAACTCTAAGTTAAGTTTTATTGCCATTCAATTAGCTTTAACATAGGTGTGTGTGCCTAATCCAAATGTTTAAGAATAATAACTTTACAAATAGAATCCCTTTATGTATTATCCTTTTTTATTTTGTGAGTTTTAATTCCAAAATTATATAAATTTATTTGTCAAATATTGAATTCAGAATGCTAGTTCCAAAATTTTAAAGCTTAAAGTTTTAATTTAATATATTATATATATAATGAAATGCAATATTTGTTGCATGGCTATGATACAAACAAATTTTAGTTTTCAAAAGTCTTTAAACTTTCTTCTCAGCATTTTTTTCAGTCATACTTAATTCTCAGGATGATTAGTGAATGGGGGGAAAGGTGTACATAAGAGCATAAATTTTGTACATACATATGTACCGCATTCACTCTCTAATATTTTTTAATAAAAAACTATAATTCTAAATCTAAATTTTACTACCTATTCAACTTAAAAAACACTTCAACTATACTCTAACTTCAGGTTGGATCTAATCAAAGCCTGTTACAATAAGAAGGTTTATTTAGTCAACTAAGGCTATGTTTGCAACGCAGGAGTTTCACACGAATCATACAGGAGGAAGTAGTACAACTCCCACAGGAATCCTACCAAATTCCCACATTCCAGACAGGTCTTAAGTAAATTTCTTAGTTCTTTCTCCTCTCAATATGGGAATTATTAAAACTTGTAATACATGTCACTCCTACAGAAAATATCATTACAAATAGTTCAAAAACATCACTACAAATAGTTTTGTGAGCTTTATGAGTTTATGGGCCAGTAATGACACGAAGTCATCACCGAAGGTTTTTGAACAGTCTGTGACGGTTATTAACTAATAAGGTAAGTTCCATATTGATATCTTCTTCCAAATATTTTTCTCACAGGTCCTCGATTTACATCCCTTTTTGAGCATAACATCTAAATTCTTAACAATATCATAAACCTCTTTTTCGCTTAAATGCCCTGGAGCTGAACTGTTCTCCTTCTCTCTGCCGAATTGTTTCTTCATCCTGTGGTATGGGTGGGCCCTTTGAAGGAATCTACGGTGACACATATATACGGTTTTGCACAAGTACTTCAGCCACACACTTTCGGTATTATCTAGCAATGAGTACAGACTTTGGCCCCTTTTGTACTCTAGCCCGATAGGTTATCAAGGGCAAGATAATCATTTATGTTGCAAAATAAAGAACGTAAAGTGAAGTTCTCTCATTTGTACACATCTCATACCTATACCCCTTTAATCCACATTATTTTTAGATCTTCCACCAATGTTGCTAGGTGCACATCAATATCATTCCTAGGTTGCTTGGCCATTGGATAAATATTGATAACAAAATATACTTCCGCTTCATACACAACTGTAACATCCCAAAAATTTGAAATTCAAAAATGTGAAGTTTTTAAAATCATTTTGCATATATTCTATTGATAATTCGAATTTCCTTGGGATTTCTCTAAATCTTGGCTAAGGTTCCCAAAACATAAAAGGAAAAATTCAAGGAAGATAAAAATAATAATAATAGGTTATACAGGAAATAAGGAGGGAGAGACAAAAATTAAGGTGCAAGAATGAATGACAAAATATTATAATGGGGCAACAAAAACAAATAAATAAATCATATGCAAAAAGGTATACAAAAAGGGCTTAGCAAAATGAGCAACAACATAAAAATATATATATGTGCACACATGGCCATAAAAGGTAATATACACATGTAGATACACAATTAAATAAGAACAAGAAAATAGATATCTATATATACATATGTATGTAATAATAACCATAATAATAACCCTAAGAATAGCAATATCAAATAAATAAATAGAAAAAAACAAAAGGAGTTAGGCCGGGCCTTCCTCCCCATTTCTTCTCCCCCGCACGGCCCAGCCGGCTTTCCCCCACCCTCTCTACTAGCGGCCCAACCCCTCCCCGCTTCTTTCCCAGCGCGGCCCAGTCCACCCGCGCCTCCCCCTCTCTGCCGTCGCTGACAGCCGGCCCCCGCCTCCACTCCGCGCGCACCTCCCACTGGCCACGCGGGTCCGCACCCCCGCCGCACTCCTTCTCCCTCTCTGCCCGCACGCTGGCTTCTTCTTCTCTATTTCTTTTCTTCTCCACGCGAGCTCTGCCCCCTCTGACTCCGCAGCGCACTCGAGTACTGCGTGCACGCCTCGTCCCGTCGCCGCCCGTCACATCCCCTCCGCGCGCCTGCTTTCTTGCTACTCTGCAAGCGCCGCTCGACCTCAGCTTTCCGCACGCCGAGCCTCACGCTGGGTCCTGCCCGGTGGTCCTTCCCCCGCTCCGCCCGGTCCTCCGCCAACGACGTATCCCCTCCTCCGGCTATAAGAGGCCTTGGCCTCCCTCACTCCCACGCCACCTCTCTTCCTTCCCCTCCACCTTTTTCCCCTCCGCCCATGAGTAAGCGGCCACCACCGTGCGCCCGGGCGATTCCGGCCAACCATGGAGGCTCCGGCCAATTACACCGCAGTGGAGCGTCCCGGTGGCGTCATGACCTCGCCCGCACCGCCAATTGAACCTCTCCGCCACCCTAGCTCGCCAGCGCCGTGGCTCCTCTCCGACTCGGCCAGACCCATGGTGAGCATCCCCTTACCCCCCTTGTGCTTCTGCGGCCGCCCAATTCCCTCCCCTTCTTCCCAGTCGCCGGCGCTCCGTGTAACCTCCACCTCCGGCTGCCAAACCTCGCCGCCGCCCCACCTCGTCGCCGCCCCGACCACCGTGCCGCCCCCAGGAGCTTCCCCTTCCCCGCGGGAATCCATTTTGACTATCCCCAATGCCCTCCGGCCGCCAACCGCCAGCAGGAAATTCATACTTCACATTTTAGATCTTGCCCTTTGTCAGCCCAGGCCACCGGCCCACTTGGCTAACAGAGCATAGGTTAAGCAATGCAACACCTCAGGTCGCCGGTTCGATCCCTATCGACCGCACTTTTCCATTCTGTTTTTATTTTATTTTTGCTACCCGTTTTAAATCCAGAAAATTATGGGTAAATTTAGGGAATAATCTGGAAAAGCTAATAAATTTAATTGGTATATAAAACAAGATTATTAAATATGGATTAGTTATCATATAAGAACAATTGTGCTCTCATTCTTTATTTTAAACCTACAAATTAGTTAAGGCATTGATAAAGTATGGTTCTGTTGATGTCCAAATTTAAGGAGGATCCTAATTAATATATATACACATATATACATGCAAGATTAAACTTAAGGGGAATAAAAATTGATAACTATATTAGCAAGGTTTTAAATTAAAGAGATTACCCTGGACCATAATATTTGCCCTAAACATGCTGTCATTAAATAAATCTTAATGGTAGGCTCTTGCTAAATGACAAATATAGAAATGTGACTCTATAAAGCAAGCTTTGTCCAGATAAATAAGTTTAAATTGTAATAAAACTGAGCCTAATAATAATCAGAGTGTAATCAAAATAGTAATGAGCCACTAATTAAATCTTAACTCTAGAATTAGTTGAGCAAAGTCGTATATAGCAAGCTAGGGCCATATAAGTAGATCCTACTCCAAATTAAACTAAGCTTAGTGACAACTAAGGAAACATAAAGTGTTGTACCACCATATGCTATAAACCCAGACTCTGAGATTAATGCAATGAACTAAAAATTGTATACCTCGCATATGGTATATGCCCTGAACAATAGCACCCGACAAAATAATGCCCAGTAAATTCGCACACCAATTCATAGGTCTAACCTAACTCATAGAACTTCCTTGATAAATACAAAAATAACAAAAGAGATTATAAATAAAAGATCAAATCATCATATTTTACTACCAACCTTGCCTCAAATCACCCACTAACTCAAAGTAAAACTAAATTGAGTTTATTCGGATTTACTTGGATCTTTTGAGTTACTTGTTTTTATTTGGATCCAGTAGTTTGTCACGTAAATAGAAACTGCAGTCCTGAAGATTCTATGGATCAAGCGAGACCGAGATCGATGAAGACCAGGAATTAAAGATCCTCGCACGAGACAACTTTGTGTGAGCTCAAGTTCGCGGTAGACCGCGCCAGACGAATCAATACTTTGATCATGTTGAACCTACATTTTCTGCAAATTACTTTGGTTTAAATTATCAAATTGCATGCTGTTAGTTTATATGCAAATACATGTTTAATTTAAGATTCTAGTTATATGCCTATTGTTTGCCTTGAATAATATTACACCTCCTTTGGAATACTTGAATATGTGAACCTTGTCGCCCTAACAAAATTATAATAGTAACTTTTCAAAAGTAAGTCCGTAATTATACGCTGTGCTTAGCCCTGCATAGATACACGGGGCGCTGAAATGCCCCAAGCATCATTATCAATTTCAATCATGAGAAACTGTTTGGGAAGTCATGGTGGTAATGACTGGTATATGTTAGTATGATTACTTTATGTTCCCAAAAACCCCAATTTGCTTATATATCTGGGCGGATGGTTCGAGGGTGTGAGTGTGGTGCAGTGGATGCACAAAGTGGGTTAGTGGTAGACCGCCCAGATACCACTAAGGACCGAATCTTGTCATGACCTCCTGTGTAAAACAGTACAACCACAAGTCTGTAAAGTACAACTTGGCTAAGTAAATTTATCGAAATTTCTGGACTCATCTCACCGGTAGTGGATGGGGAGTGGATACGCACGGGCAAGGGGGCCCTAAGGGACACCAGTGGAGGGTGACGTTTTCCCAGCTGTTCTAAGCGTTGTGGGGAGTTGAGAAGCCCAGCTGCGTTAGTAACTGTGCGCATGTGGGAGAAGCCCATAAAGTGAGATGAGAAAAGGGACTAGATACTTTGAAAAGTCACTGTGATGGTCTGCTCAACCACACTTCTAAGGAATCGTGTGGGGCAGTGAGTTGATTGTCTCTTGTGGTGAAAGTGTACAAACTCCGCAGAGTCAAAATTATTCGAATAGCCGTGCCCACGGTCAAGGGCGGACATGGGAACTTAACCAGATATAGTTCTATTTCAAAAACTTTGTGGGTGGGAATGACAAAGTGGAGGGCAGTGGAAAGCCCTGATTTGAGTTGTCCTGGGTGTCGTCCCAGTGGTAATGTAAGCGGTTATAACGCTGAAGTGTTAGCATATGGTGCGGATGCCATGTAACGATGAATGGAATCTGGATCACTATTATTATTGCATTTTCATATACATTATGTTTTTGTTCAAAACTGCTAGGTCTCAGGAAATTTTATGTATTGTATTTCAAATAGTGACACATCTATTCTTACAAAATAAAAGGTGGTAGGAATAAATAGAGTCATAAGGGATGTTTGCTGTAAACGCATAAAGATTTTGGTGGATTCATGTCAATCATAAATAGGAAACGATAGTGTGGATTCTGGGAGAAATAAATTGGTGGAGCCTAAATGACTATATAGACTAGACAGAGGATTTAAATGATTTTGGAGATTTAGGGAGTGCAAAGGTAATTGCTGGATTAATTCTTGAGAGTTGTTGGCGATAATTGGATTAATAGGCTTTGATCAATTACTGGATGGATGAATTGAATTTTTGGGAACTTGGAGGTATGATATCAATTATTGGAGTATAAATTTGATCAATGATATTCTTGGTGGATGAATACTAGTGAATCGTAAACTGGATTAATGATATTCTTGGTGGATGAATACTAGTGAACCGTAGACTTGATCAATGATATTTTTGGTGGAGGTATAATAGTGAATTAGTTAGAGATAGATAATGGAAAATAAGATTGATTATTAGAAGAGCAAATTATGGTTGTGGATAAAAAAATGATTGGATTGTTAGGAATTTAGAATACAAAAGATATTGGTGTAGTAAATAAATGATATTAGATAAATGATGACACCGGCTGTTTGGAGTTTTAGGCAGCAATTGATCGGTGGATTATATAAATTATGATACTCGCTGTTTGGGGATTTAGGAAGCAATTGATTGGTGGATTGTATAATTGATGTTATCCGCTGTTTGGAGTTTTAGACAGCACTCAATATAGTAAGCGTATGTTCGGTGGATTAATTAAATATGTCACTCGCTGTGCGGAGTCTTAGACAGCAGTCAATAAAGAAAGTGTGTTTTCGGTGGATCAAGTCAATTATGGCAATCATTGTGTGGAGTCTAGGTAGCAACAATAATACTATGACTAAATAATAATAATGCTGCTAAAAACGATTTTTGGCAACTAAAATAACCCGAGCCTCTCCTTTGATAAGCCATGCAAACTATTTATTTGCATTCTGTGTATTGGCTCGCGGAGCACGGTGGTTAGTGTGCTCACACTCGCTCTCATAACAAATCCATAAGCACGAATCAGATCACTACGCTTAAGCAACACTTTTGGTTATGATGGAGGAGATGATGAAGTCGTCAAGGGCTAGGTCGCGAACCTCCAGTTGGCTGCCTGTGGGCACGTCCTGAAGGTCCCACCTGTGTGCTTCGTCCTTCCACTGCTGCAATTTAATGATTTCTGCCTAATCGACCCAAGAGTAAGTTTATTATTTTAATTATGCTTCCGCGTGATATGTAACTTGATATCCATTACTGTAACTGTGTGCACTATCTACTGATCCAGGGAATAGTGCAGCTAAACACAGTAGATTCTGGATTATAAAATCTGGGTCTGACAACAACCAAGGATGAAAGTTGTAGATACGGAGAGTCACGGATCAAGTGCTATGTCAGCTGCTCATATTACCGAAGGATTCATTCCATCTATATTCAATCCAAATCTTATATTCCTCTATTCTGCACCGAAGTCTACAAATCTCCTATCTATGTTTCTCCACTGGGTGAAATCAGTAAGGTGTTTTAGCATTCCATTCTTCTTGTGCTTCTCCGAGTGCCAACATAGCTGTTTTGCCTCCTTGGGTTTGCAAAAAACCACTTCAAACAGGAAATTACAGGAAGATACTATGTCAACTTAGTAGGAGGTTCTTTCTTCATCTTTGTTCTCTCGCCGTCATTTGATTGATTTTTACACTTGTATCGGGATGCATTGCACACTGGATATACATGCATGTTTCATACTCTTTATGGTGGAGGATATAGTCGTTATATGAGGATAGTACTCCTCGTACTCCATCTACTGCTATAGATTCCTTGCTCGAAGGGGTGATTGATCACCTCCTTAGTAGTCCTACTGATCTAGAGTCATTCGAGGAACTCTCCTCGGCTAGAGTTGTAGTTAGGAGACCATCGCCACGTGTCATCATGACGAACCCCACGGGGTGAGTTCTATGAACGACTAGTTGCGGTCATACCTATCTGACTCCCAGAGTTATGCCGGCAAGGCTGCTCGAATCCGCCCATCATGTTGCAGAGCCTTCGCGCGTTCCCTTTAGTGAAGTGGTCGTAGCCTGGCGCTCGAGCGAGCTCTAGAGTCAGGTTCTTGAGCAGATCATTGATACGTTGAAGCTCTCGAGCCTCTTCTTACTGGTACTAGGGACATCTGGGCAAAGACCTCTAGGCAGCCAATCGTCTCCTTCGGGCAGTTTTGGGATCCTCAATTTCTGAGGCTAGTTGTGGCCGCCTTAATGGAGAGCGATTATTTCTAGGATTTCTCCCACACTTATTAAAGAACTGACCTGGTTCATCACTGGATGTCTCCTTGCCATCCTGACGAGGGGTGGCAGGGTGTGATCGACGGGGAGGATCCTTAGGTCTTCTTCCGAGAGAGTGATCAGAATCTACAGAGAGAGCAAAGACCTCCTATTTATAATCTCCACTTCCGATGGAGAATCCCTCACTTGAAGAATGTTCCAGTGAGAGCGCATCATGGCCTAGAGTAAACCCCACCAGGTAAGGGAATTCCGGGTTATAACCGTATCCAATTGGAGTTGAATCGTATGAGAGTGCATCGAAAACTGAGGGCAGGCCCTTATCATGTTGCGAGTCCTCTCCATGGTCGGATTGACCCTTGCCATTTAGGGAAATCAGTTCCCCAGTTTGGTGTACTACTACGGGGATATGGATCCCTTCTTAGCCTTTCCCACGGTGGAGTCTTTGAGATCCTACGATGGATCCCAAGGACAACCTCATCGTTAGAAGCAAGCATCGTTTCCTCATAGTCATAGCAGGCGTCCATGTCGAGATCTGCATGATTGGCAAAGTTGAACCAGTTCTCCTCGTTCCACTCCCCTGTCATGAGGACGTAAGAACAAAGAGAACTTGTCAACTAGGAAATTACTAGAGTCTTGGAAGAACTTCCACACAGACGGTGCCAACTGTCAGTGTTTTAATACCGATCTTATGTATGATTTGTTTGGATTCAGGGAAACTCTAGAGGGCTTGGACTGTAAACATGCGGAGTAGAGACACATGAATTTTTATATAGGTTCGGGCCTTTTCCTGAAGAATAATAACCTTACGTCCTGTGTGACTACTGCTCAAAGAAATTGATTACAATTGAGAACAATGCAAAATGCCTAACACTATTTCCTAATCCAATGTGGTCCCTCCTATCTCCATCTGGCGTTAACCTTTATATAGTTGACGAAGCGATGGCCGTTGTCTTGCGCCAAAAGACGTCTCAAGTCTCAACGTTCCAGGAGATAACCGTCTAGTGGAAATTATTGTTAGAGGGATGTGGTGACCCATTCGTTGTGCAACGGTTGTTGTTAGAGAGAGATTGTGTGAGGTTATTAAGAATAAGCGCATCTTCTAACTGCCTCATTAGATAGACAGACCATGCAATAGGTAATCGTAGACAAGTCAGTTGATGATCGATTAGTCACAGGGAAGCTCATGACCAGAAGGTGGTCGTAGAACAACTAGCACCTAGTTGGTCGCAGAAGAACTTACGACTATGTTGTGGTCGTAGAAGGGCTTATGATTAAGAAATGGTTGTAGAAAGACTTACGGCTACCATGTGAAATCTCTCCCTTATCGATAAAGGGTATACTCGGAGAATATAATAACATAATAATTAGAGTATTATTATATCCTTGTCAGAAGCCATGGTAAAATTACCCGCCTTTTTTAGCTCTGATACAGATATCACAGACGGTTTTTACCAAGAACCGTCTGTGATAACTGATTATTACAGACGGTTTTAGTTTCGAACTATCTGCGATAATGGACGATCACAGACGGTTTTAGTTCCAAACTGTCTGTGACAACGAACAATCATAGACGATTCTAGTTCCAAACCATCTGTGATATGGTTTGTACAGACGATTCAAAAACCATCTATGATAATCCCTATTATCACTGACCCAAGAAGTCAGACGATTCAACGAACCTTCTGTGATGACGGTTGAGAACCGTCTGTGATAAACTTTTATATGGTAGTGACAACATTTTTCAAACTATATAGAGAGAGCTATAGGAAAACCATATTATTCGATTTCTCATTAACAATATTTTCATATCATTATATATATATATATATACAACTTATAAAAACTGACGGTGATCATAAAAAGGGAATATATGTTAGAAGTGTTCCAGAAGGTTGTACGCACAGTAATCTAGAAAAGGTGTTTTACTGGCTGTGACCAATAAATCCTCTGTAACTTGTATCTACCGTATATTAAAGTTGGGGGACTTCCCGGCCGGGAGCTGTGCCACATCACGTTTTTTGCGAAAAAGCCCAAGCGTTTTGCGAAATCACGTAGAGGTCCTCTGTTTTCGCAAATAGGTCCCTGCTTCTCGCAAACAGGTCCCTGCCAGGTTTTTTCCGGAAAGCACCCTCCACTTCACCAATAGCAGCCCGCGGTTTCCAAAATTATGTATATGTCCTTGTTTAGTTACGTACAGGTCCTTGGTTTTTGCGAAAAAGCCCTTTGGTTTTTCCGAAATTACGCATACGTCCTCGATTTTTTTTAAGAAATGCCTCACGAATTATCGTCGCTTTTACTTTGGTCCACACGGTGGCTAGCACGGCGTGACGCCACGCTTACGTAGCTAGTTTTACTCATTCATATCACAATTCGCAGCACATGATGAACAACAGAACGGACCTATTTTTTTAAGATGACTTATAATTATTTACCATAACTTATTAATCTAACGAATAACAATTACTAAAGCAAGCTAAATCTTAAAAAAATAAAAAAAGGAACAAGGCTGCTGCAATACATTACAGTAGTAGTACAGGCCGTCGAGAGAGACACGACAACCTAAAAAATAGAAAAAGTTATCAAGTTTTTGTAATGCCCCTGTTTCCAGAGGCGCCTGGACCCGGCATTCCGCGACTACCCATGCATGGCAAGTTACGGAGCGTCGAGCAAGAGAATATTATCACAAACATGCTTTCAGCAAAAGAGCCAACATTATATTACAACATAGGGTTTAACAACCAGGTTTTTCTGCAGCGAGCATGCAAGCCCGAAATATAATACAACAAAACAACCACTAGGAAACTTGAGCGCGATCGAGACCTAAAGCCACAGATCCTCATCGAAGAACTGCTCTTTCGGAGCATCCTCGACAGGCTGACCTTTACCAGCATTCTGAAACTCTGAAGTGGTTTTGCAAGCCGTGAGTACAACAGCTCAGCAAGTTTCAAGGGAAAGCCCTATTTTAGCCAATTGCACGGATCACCAAAGGATGGGATATACTTGTTTTATTAGTGTATGTGGATGCAATTTTATTTGTAAATATTTTTGAAATTCCAAATCAAGGACTACTCCTTAAGAATAGGGGGGTTCAATCAAAGTTGATTATCCAACTAAACATGTTAAAACCTGTGAAAATCTACTTATGCCTTGCTGTTGGAATCACCCATAGACACAGCTCCATTAACCGGGAGCACGACGTATTCGAATACTATTTATTTGACTCTGCAGAGTTGCCCAACTTTACCCACAAGCATTTTTAACCCTCATGACTGAGTTAAGGAACCGGGTTGTTTCACTGCTCAATCCTTGGTATACGCTCTACCGATAGGTTAGGAGCTCGCACAGCTTCGGGTATCCGCTAGCTCGCACGGAACGCAAAGCCTGAACCATGGAGAACTATCGTTGTCCGGTCTAGATCTGTCGATCCACACCAACTCCCAATGTAGGGTTTCACTTTGAGTTGAGCAGCTACTAAACCAAGCCTGACAAGTCAACACCGGTGGTTGAGCGGCTAATATGTCACTTGCTCGGCGCAAGGGTCTGGTCCTTACATTTTCACGAGGCCTCAGCCTCCACCCTATGGTAAAGCGGTGGGCGAAGACCGTCTCGCGGTGTCCCACAACACCTTTACCCTAAACCCAAACATTTTAAATCTACCGGCCCACGGCCACAACATTAGTAGTGTATGTTTTGCATGAAGTGTAAATATTCTACAATTATTTCTATCATTAAGTAATTATTTCTAGGGCTATCAAAGGCATGGCAACAAATTAACATGGAAATTGTCGGTGGTAGGAAATATCTAAATATTAGGTCATTCTAAACATTTCATTTTAAGCAACTAGTAATTCACAAATAACAATAATGCAAATACCATAAATACATAATTTAAATGGCATGGGATTCAACATGATTAAGGTCTTGCAACTTGCCTTGGAACTCGACGACCTCGGCAACCTCGTACGCAGTAGTCCCTTGATCTTGGCCTTGCCCTGAAGCCTCTGAAAACTCTGACACTAGCTCTTGACACAAGGAACCCATTTTGGGGGTCCAGGGAGGTGCAAGGATCGGCTGTGGAGATCGGAGGCAGAAGAGAAGGTTCGGGCTTCACGGCGGCGCAAGGGGCTAAATGGGTGGTGTTTTCATGATCTATGGGGCTTAGGGCTCACATTGGCGGCGATAGTTCTAGCTCGGGGATTTCCTGGAAAGCTGGCCACGAGGAGGTGCTTCTGTCGGCGGTGAGATACGGCGCCGAAGCTCCACAGGAGTTCACCAACAGGGTCAGCAAGCAGTGGAGATGCTCTGGGCCAAACAAATTGAGAAATGGGAGAGACGGGAAGAGAAATCGCTCAGGGGGGTCGCCGGCTCAGGGGAGGACAGCGACGGTGCTGTGGAGTGGTAGAGCTTCAATTGGTGGCGTTCGGGGGCAATTGGGAGTCTCAGGTGACGAACGGAGAAGTGGGGGAAGCTCGGGGAGCACTAGAGAGCGAGGGAGCCAAGGGGAGTGAAATTGAGCTCTGGCGGAGGGGCGAAAAAGGGGAGGAGCGAGGATGGGGCGCGGCACGGGTGGACATGCGAGGTCACGGGGATTGTGTCCAAGCGACGGGGTTTGACTGGGCGGGGAGGTGTGTTAATGCGCGCACGACAGCCTTGCGGGCAGGTGAGATGCCGAGACGGGCACCGGCGTCTCGTGCGGAGGAGGGAGAAGGGGTGGGGCTGACGGGTGGGGCCACGAATTGATAGGGCGTCGCATGCAGAGGCGATGTGGCGCGCCTGCAGGTGGACGGCAACAGCACGGGCGGCGGTGCGACGAAACCGTGGGCGGGGGCGCACTCGCGCGCGGGCGCAGGCGGAGGGAGGAGGCGGGGAAGGAAGGAACCGTCAGGGAGGAGAGGAAGTGGAAAAGAAGAATGCGCCACCAAAAAGAGAAAGCGCAGAGCCGAAAAGGGAAAGCGGATTTTCCTGGGATTACCAAATTAGGAAAGGGCTAAAATTTCACCAAAAATTAAGGAAAATTCATAAAAATTTATTTTGAAAATTTTTGGTCTTTCAACCTACCCCCCTTAAAAGGAATCTTGACTCCGAGATTCGCTTTGTCCAGGGAGTAAGTTGGGAAAATCCCGCCGCAAGTCTGAGTCTTTCTCCCAAGTGGACTCTTCTGATGTATGATTTATCCACTGAACTCTGCAAAATCTGACATTTCTATTTATGAGCTATCTTTCTAATGTCTCGAGTATTCGCAGTGGCTCTTCAGGATACGTCAGATCATCTTGTAAGTCAATGTCTGATGTTGGCACTTCATCTGAAGGCTGTCGCAGACATTTTCTGAGTTGTGACACATGGAACACATTGTGTATCCTAACCAGGTTAGGCGGCAGTTGGACTTTATAAGCTACTTCCCCTACTCTTTACGTGATTTGAAATGGTCCCACATATCTTGGAGCTAATTTCCCTTTGACTTGAAATCTCTTGACAATTTTGAACGGAGTGACCTTGACATACACAAAATCTCCAACTTCAAAGCTCAAGTCTTTTCTGCGAGTGTCGGCATAGCTCTTCTGACAGTCTTGTGCAATCTTCAGTCTGTCTCTGATAATCCTGACATGAGCTTCGGCGTCTTGCGCGATCTGAGGACCGAGAAATTGATGTTCTCCGGTCTCTGACCAGTTCAATGGTGTCCTATATCTTCTGCCATACAAAGCTTCAAATGGGGCCATCTTAATACTGGATTGGTAGCTGTTGCTGTATAAAAACTGGGCGAATGGTAGACAGGTGTTCCAAGCGCTCCATACACAATAGCACAAGCTCTCAACATATCTTCTAGGATTTGGTTGATTCTTTTTGTCTGACCATTTGTTTGTGGATGATAGGCTGAGCTAAAATTCATATCAGTACCCATGGCTTCATGCAGTTTCTCCCAAAACTTGGATGTGAATTGTGCTCCTCTATCTGAAACAATCTTCTTAGGGACTCCATGAAGTGTCACAATTCTCGTCAGATACAACTTGGCCAATTTGTCCTTTCCGTAGGTTTGCTTGATCAGAAGAAAATGAGCCACCTTGGTCAATCTATCAACAATGACCTAGATAGCATCATAACCTTCACGAGTCTTTGGAAGTCTGGTGATGAAATCCATGCCGATACTGTCCCATTTCCATTGGGAATTGGCAAAGGCTGCAATAGTCCCGATTGTTTCTGATGATCTATCTTGATCTTTTGGCAGACATCACAGTTTGCCACATACTCAACCAGTTCTTTCTTCATTGCATTCCACTAGTATTTCTCTTTGAGGTCTTTGTACATCTTGGTGCTTCCTGGATGGATCGAGAATTGGGAAGAGTGAGCCTCAGCGAGGATCAAATCTCTCAACTCCTTGTTGGGTATGCAATAGCGACCACGGAAAGTGAGGATTCCATGTTCGTCAACTGCATATTCCATCGAGCCCTCTTCTTGGATTTTCTTCTTGAGCTTCTGAATTTATTCATCTTCGTCCCACGCTGCCCTGATTTGGTCTGTCAGCAGAGGTTGGATTTCCAGTGTTGCCATACACCCTTGTTCTATAATTACCAAATTCAGCCGTTGTATATCCCTCTGTAATTCTGGTGGATACTCGACTGCATTGTCTTTACTCTTATGAATTTTTTGACTAAGTGCATCTGCCACCACGTTTGCCTTGCCTGGATGGTATTGGAGTTCCACATCATAGTCCTTGATTAACTCTAACCATCGTCGCTACCTCATATTCAGCTCCGGTTCGGTGAAAATGTACTTCAAGCTTTTATGATTAGATAATATCTTGCAATGATTTCCTAGCAGGTGGTGCCTCCAAATTTTGAGTGTATGCACCACAGCTGCTAGTTCCAAATCATGCGTTGGATAGTTTCCTAGTGCGGATTTAGTTGTCTTGATGCATATGCCACAACCTTCCTGTCTTGCATTAAAACACATCCCAGACCCTGCTTTGAGGCATCACAATAGAGCTGAAATCCCTTTTCTGGATCTGGTAAAATCAAGATGGGCGTCGTTGTGAGTTGGCCTTCAGCTGCTGAAAACTTTCTTCACAGTCGCTTGTCCAAGTGAAAGGCTTGTCCTTCTTAAGTAATTGAGTGCCTCTATGAATCGGCAATAATAACCCGCCAATCCAAGAAAGCTTCTCACTTCGGTTACTGTCTCGGGTTGCTTCCATTCCATGACAGGCTTGACTTTTTCTGGATCGACCTTGACTCCTTCTTCTGAAATAATGTGACCCAAGAATGCAACTTCTCTCAACCAGAAATTGCACTTGTCAAACTTGGCATACAGTTGATGTTCTCTTAGTCTTGACAATGCCATATGCAAATGCTGCTTGTGCTCTTCTTCACTTTTAGAGTAGATCAGAATGTCGTCCACAAAGACCACTACAGAACGGTCTAGTTGGTCCATATACACTAGATTCATAAGATTCATGAAATATGCTGGTGCGTTGGTTAGACCAAAAGGCACGACTGTAAATTCATACAATCCATATCTTGTGATGAAAGATGTCTTTTTCTCGATCTTGCTCTCAGATTTTCAGTTGATGATAACCCAATCGCAGATCGATTTTAGAGAACACCTTGGCTCCCTTGAGTTGGTCAAACAAATCCTCAATTCTTGGCAATGGGTATTTGTTCTTGATAGTGACAGCATTCAACCCTCAGTAGTCGATACACATCCTCAATTCTCCATTGTTCTTCTTAACAAATAACACTGGAGCCGACCAAGGCGAAACACTTGGCCAAATAAACTTCTCTTGCAACTCATCCAACTGCCTCTTGAGTTCTTTTAATTTACTAGCTGACATTCTGTATTGGTGCTTTGTGATTGGCTTGGTTCCTGGAATCAGCTCTATATCTAGCTCAATCTGTCTGTTAGGAGGTCTTCCTGACAATTCTTCTGGAAACACATCTGGATACTCTTGTACTACGGGTACTTGATCAATTGTTGCTGTCACTATGTCGAACACATACTTCTTTGTGTTCTTTATCAATTCATGATCTGTCTTCACCACTACTTTCTAGCCTTCTGATTGACTAAGCTCACTGTCTTAAGTTCACAATCTACCTTGCCTTTATTTTTGGCTAGCCAATTCATACCCAAAATGACATCTAGTCCTTTCATGTCTAGCTGCTGTAAATCTGCTCTAAACACTACCCCATGTATCTCTACACTAAGACCACCACACCCACTGTGGGATTCCATCCTAATCCCCGGGTTTTGAACAATATAGGGTTTTGGCAAGGAAACACATGGCAATTGATGTCTTGTAGCAAAACTCTTTGATATGAAAGAATGCGTTGCATCAGGATCCAATAAAATCAATGCAGGTATGGAGCTGATTGGAAACATACCCGCAATGACGTCACTTGCTCCTGCGGCGTCTTTGGCTGATACATGATTCACCCTGGCATAATAAGTGGTTCCTGATTTGCCCTTGCCTCTGCCCATTGTAACATGTGCAGTTGATCCAGTGGTTGTCTGGGGCTTCTGTGGCTTCGATTGCAAGTAACCCCCACCTGAAGTGGGTGTGACCACAATGGACTTGACATCCTGTTGCTTGCTTTGGACTTGCATTTTTGCCACTTTAGATGGCGATGTCCGCAGGGGGCACTGGTCTCTGTAATGACCAGCTTCCCCACAGTGAAAACAAGCATTTGATCTTCGGGGACAATTGTTTGCAAAGTGATTTCCTCCACAAGTGGGGCACTTGATCGCTAGCGGCTATGGCACTGTGTGTTGCTGAGATTGATTGGGCTGCGTCCTTGAGAGAAGCACAAATAGTCGTTGGGATTGGGGTTGAAATTGGGGCGACCCTGTCGTTCTCCCTCGTTGAGCACTAGGGGCTGGTGATGAAGGCTTATGCATAGCCTTCCGCTTCTTGAAATTTTCCATCTCATTTATGGCTTCTTCGGAGGTAATGAGTTTGTTCACCATGGCAGGCAGATCCTTGAAATCCATGGTAGAAATATGAAAATTCAAGGACTTTTGTAACCCTACCCTGAACTTCTCCATATTTTTTGTTCTCGTTGCTGACGTCTTCAGGTACAAATCTCACAAGATGGTTGAACTGATGTACATATTCCATCACAGTGCTCCCACCCTGCTTAAGCGCTAGGAATTCTCGGCGCTTGGCTTCAATGATCCCGTCTGGAATGTGCGCTTTGCAGAAAGATTTTGAAAACTCTTCCCAAGTGATTTCTCTATTCTCCTGCATACGCTGGTAGCTGATCCACCAGGTCGCTGTAGGTCCCTGTAACTGGTGTGATGCATACAACACCTTCTCTTTGTCGTCGCACTACACCGTCTGAAGTTTGCTCTCCACATCTAACAACCAATCCTTTGCTGCTAAAGGATCGGAAGATGTAGAGAAAGTTGGCAGTCGCGTCTTCTGAAAGCCAACCCATCGGGAGGTAATTGGGGCACATCCCGATTGGCGCTGATTCTGCCTTTGTTGCCTGGGGGCCTTGCTGCGATCTGTTCAAGAAGTCGAGTGTCTTGCTCCATCATTCTTGCCATGTTCTGTTTTGCCTGGTATCTGTTCTGCTCCATCATTGCCAGGACACTGGCTAGTGTAGTCTGATCATTTGCAGGTGCACCCTGCTCCGCTGGCTGTCTGCCCTGTCTTGGTTCCATCTAGAATGTTTGGATTCTGCCAATTGGGGGCTTGAGGTTAGCTTTGCAGCGGCTTTTACGAACAAAGAGTAGATAAGTAAGACATTGAATTTCAAGGCATGTATAGGGCGAAAAAAAGTAAGAACTAGGGCGAAAATAGATAGGAGAAAGCTTTGAAGGCAAAGGGAATACTGATAATAGACAAACAAATTAAGAGGTAGATAACATAGATTTCACATTAAGCAAGTGGTACACATACCAACTTAGGGTTCATGTTACAACTCACTTTTACATACAAAAGGGCTACGACACTGGCTCCAGCTAACTAGCGAACTAAGGCTACTCGTGCTGCTCCTCGTTGGTGTCTGCGGCTGGCAGGGCGTGGGGAGCTGCAGGGCAGAACCGCGCATAGTACTCCCTAGCAGTGGGCCTGCGCCTCGGCCGAGACTGCAACGAAGCGGACGAAGAGGGGACGTCGGGGGACTCCCCGCAGGCCAACATCTCTCCCGCCTCAATCGCCTCAAAGTGGACGAGAGCCAGGCGGAGCTGTCGGACCTCCTGATGAACCTCAAGAAGCTGCTGCTGCAAAGTCCGTGACTCCCTCACGGCCCTCTCATAGAGAAGCTCCTGCTGTGCCACAATATTGGCGACCCCCGGCAGGCGAGGATCGTCCTCCTCTCTGAACTGGGGCACTACAAAGGATCTCCCGTCGTGGAGTGTCCGAGGGATCAGGTCGAAGGGTGACTCTGCCAGCTCCAAGTCATAGTAGCCTCGCAGGTAAATGGCAGCCTTTCTGGCTGCATCCTGCACTGCATCGTCCTGCTTGATTCTATGGGCGATGAACTTCCTTTCCAAGTCTGGGCGGACAGGCAAGGGGATCAGCATCACCCAAGCCTTCCACTCGTACCTCTCCTCCTCGAAGAAGCGGCTGACTGCATGAAACATGGGCTTGTGGTAGCCATCTGCTCTGAGATACTGCTGCATCTCCCAAAGCTTGGAGGGCCAACCCTCCATCTGCTCTAGGTGGGAGTGGATGAAGTGCACCATCTGCTCGAGAACGAAATTTTGAAGTTAGACAAGTAAAGTAGTAAACATTTTGCAAAATTAAAACTTAAGCTGAATTAAACTAAGACAGGTAAGGTAGCAACAAGAGAGGAAAAGACAGCAATAGTACTTATATTTTTCGTAAACTCCTTTTAGGGTTTGAAATAAGTTTTGCGATAAAATCGCTTCCTAGTTTGCCTTAGGTCCCAACCTACGGTCAAGCAGCCTGCTCTGATACCACTTCTTGTAACGCCCCCGTTTCCAGGGGCGCCTGGACCAGGCATTCCATGATTACCCATGCATGGCAAATTATGGAGCGTCGAGCAAGAGAATATCATCACAAACATGCTTTCAGCAAAAGAGCCAACATTATATTACAACATAGGGTTTAACAACCAGGTTTTTCTGTAGCGAGCATGCAAGCCCGAAATATAATACAACAAAACAACCACCAGGAAACTTGAGCGCGATCGAGACCTAGAGCCACAGATCCTCATCGAAGAACTGCTCTACCGGAGCATCCTCGACTGGCTGATCTTCACCAGCATTCTGAAACTCTGATGTGGTTTTGCAAGCCATGAGCACAACAGCTCAGCAAGTCACAAGGGAAAGCTCTAATTTAGGTAATTGCACGGATCACCAAAGGATGTAGTATGCTTGTTTTATTAATGAATGTGGATGCAATTTTATTTGTAAACATTTTTGAAATTCCAAATCAAAGACTGCTCCTTAAGAATAGGGGGTTTCAATGAAAGTTGATTATCCAACTAAACATGTTAAAACCTGTGAAAATCTACTTCTGCCTTGCTGTTGGAATCACCCATAGACACAGCTCCATTAACCGGGAACACGGCGTATTCGAATACTATTTATTTGACTCTGCAGAGTTGCCCAACTTTACCCACAATCATTCTTAACCCTCATGACTGAGTTAAGGAACCGGGTCATTTCACTGCTCAATCCTTGGTATACTCTCTACCGATAGGTTAGGAGCTCGCACTGCTTCGGGTATCCGCTAGCCCGCACGGAACGCCAAGCTCGAACCATGGAGACCTATCGTTGTCCGGTCTAGATCTGCCGATCCACACCAACTCCCAATGTAGGGTTTCACTTTGAGTTGAGCAGCTACTAAACCAAGGTTGACAAGTCAACACCGGTGGTTGAGCGGCTAATATGTCACTTGCTCGGCGTAAGGGTCTAGTCCTTACATTTTCATGAGGCCTCAGCCTCCACCCTAGGGTAAAGCGGTGGGCGAAGACCGTCTCGTGGTGTCCCACAACACCTTTACCCTAAACCCCAACATTTTAAATCTACCAGCCCGTGGCCACAACCTTAGTAGTGTAAGTTTTGCATGAAGTGTAAATATTCTACAATTATTTCTATCATAGAGTAATTATTTGTAGGGCTATCAAAGGCATGGCAACGAATTAACATGGCAATTGTCGGTGGTAGGAAATATCTAAATATCAGGTCATTCTAAACATTTCATTTTAAGCAACTAGCAATTCACAAATAACAATAATGCAAATACCATAAATACATAATTTAAATGGCATGGGATTCAACATGATCAAGGTCTTGCAACTTGCCTTGGAACTCGATGACCTCGGCAACCTCGCACGCAGCAGTCCCTTGATCTTGGCCTTGCCCTGAAGCCTCCGAAAACTCCGATACTAGCGCAAACACACAAAAACAACATAAGTCCGGCTTGAGCCTAATCAAGCGAGGGAAAATAAATCTATGAAAAAGGAGTAAATTGCATAAATATTCAAATGAAGGATTTTTTGAATTTAGCAGAGATGAATTTGGTGGATTGGAGGTCAAAAATGGGTTCAGGGCATCACAATGAGCAAGACGGTGTAATTTGGGAATTTTTGAGATTTTATTTGATTTTCTGGATTTTTTGAAAATAGAAAATCTCTAGAAAACCGGATGAACAGTAACGGGCTCGGCAGAGAGGCAGCGAAGAAGGGCCTCTGCTTCCCGGCGACGGTAGGGGTCCCCGGCAGCGAAGAAGGGCACCACCGGGTAGCTCTCAACACGGGGAACCCATTTTGGGGCTCAGGGAGGTGCGAGGATCGGTGGTGGAGATCGGAGGCAAAAGGGGAGGTTCGGGCCCACCGGCGGCCCTCTGGCAAAATGGGAGGTGTTTTCACGATCTATGGGGCTTGGGGCTCACATTGGCGGCGATAGTTCTAGCTCGGGGCTTCCTGGAAAGCTGGCCACCGGGAGGTGTTTCTGTTGGCAGTGAGCTACGGCACCGGAGCTCCACAAATGTTCACCTGGCCGGAGGAGTGCACCAACAGGGTCAGCAAGCAGTGGAGATGCTCTGGGCCAAAGAAATTGAGAATGGGGGAGAAGGGAGGAGAAATCGCTCACGGGGGTCGCCGGCTCAGGGGAGGATGGCGACGGTGCTGTGGAGCGGCAAAGCTTCAATCGGTGGCGTTCGAGGGCAATTGGGAGTCTCAGGTGGCGAATGGAGGAGTGGGGGAAGCTCGGGGAGCATTGGAGAGCGAGGGAGCCGAGGGGAGTGAAATTGAGCTCCGATAGACGGGAGAAAAAGGGGAGGAGCGGGGATGGGGTGCGTTACGGGTAGACAGGTGACGTGACGGGGGTTGTGTCCGAGCGACGGGGGTTTGACTGGGCGGTGAGGCGAGTTAATGCGCACGCAACGGCCATGCGAGTTGGTGAGCTGCCGAGACGGGCGCCGGCGTCTTGCGCGGAGGAGGGAGAAGGGGTGGGGCTGACGGGTGGGGCCGCGAATCGACAGGGCGTCGCATGCAGAGGCGATGTGACGCACCCGCAGGCGGACGGTGACAGCATGGGCGGCGGTGCGGCGAAACCGTGGGCGGGGGCGCGCTCGCGCGCGGGCGCAGGTGGAGGGCGGAGGCGGGGAAGGAAGGAACCGCCAAGGAGGAGAGGAAGCGGAAAAGAAGAATGCGCCACCGAAATGAGAAAGCGCAGAGCCGAAAAGGGATAGCGGATTTTCCGGGGATTACCGAATTGGGAAAGGGCTAAAAAATTCACCAAAAATTCAGGAAAATTCATAAAACTTTATTTTGAAAATTTGGGGTCTGTCAGTTTTCATACTTATAGACTCTATTTTTTAAAAAATATTATATTTAAAATCTAGTTACCGTAAATAAAACTAAAAAACAACTCCTAAAATATGAAAGTAACGGGCCCAAGATAGATGCGTGCATTGTTGCTTTTGCACTTTCGGTCTGCACGTACGACGAACGTGCCAGTCCCCCACTGGCCGACGTGTCGAAGCATGCAGTCGCTAGCACGTCACATGCCGTGCGAGGTGTTTCACGTACTGTACTGAATTGCTCGCCGTGCACTCGTCGATGGTCCAAGGAGCGCAAAGACGTACTAGCCATGTCTACCTGATATACATAGCGTGTGGATTGTACACTAGCTACTGACTGGATTAATCCATCAGATGAATTAATTCCATCTCCCAATTTATACTATTCTTGTTTTATAAAACCTTTGATGTAAAAGTTCTCATACAACTATCTACAAATGCCAGCTTTTCCCCACCTTCCCCCTTGTTTCATCATACTAGTAGCGGAAGTACGGCGCCACGCTGCACTAGCTAGCGCGTGGACCGAAGCAAAAGAGTAAACTATTCATGGAGACACTACTACAAAAGAGGCTATACTAGACGGGTACACCACAGACAGTTCATACGAAACCGTCTGTGCTTAAACTATCACAGACGGTTTATACTGGCAACCGTCTGTGATATTTTCACAGACGGATATCAACACGAACCATCTGTGATAATCTAGACAACACAGATGGTTCGTCTGTGGTAATCCAGACAACACAAACCTTTATCGTATGAACTATAGAAGCTATACTGAGATGAGAGTCAAATTCAAGGCAAATTTATTACAAAAGTCCAAAAAAAGAGATTTCCAGATTTTAATCTTCTGTGCTTCATATGCTTCTTCTTTGACTTCTGGAGTTGGAGGATCAGCCGCTGTGTTCTCGGATACCGTGAAGATTGTCCTTGCCCTCTCCATGTACTCCTCAAGCCTGGGCAAATCATTAGCATGGCCCATAATCTCAAAGAGGATGTCATGATAAGCTTCCTCAGAATCGACCGATTCTGATTGATCGGCAAGGTTATCCATGTGTCTCTGCACTGCCGCAAGAGCTTCCTCCGCTTTGTGCACATTGCAGAGAAGAACGAGGCTGAGGGCGGTTTCCCTTTCCTGAGTGGCAATGAGACACCTCCGTCGACGGCGGATGATGAGGTACAGCTGACGGATGGAAGCGAGTCGAGTTCTAGACGTAAATTGTTGGCCGCCTGTGTAAGGTTGCATCCGAACAACTATGATAGATAGATGAGAGGAAGGAGATCAAAAGAATATTAGATGTCATTATTGAGAAATCTGGTGATGAAGAAGATGAGGGAGAGGACAGTGTAGAAGAGCTGGATTAGGGTGCGCATATTTAAGCATTAACACAGACGGTTCGTTTTCCAAACCATCTCTGATATTAATATCACAGACGGCTCGTATAACAAACCGTCTCTGATATTCATTATCACAGACGGTTCGTGTAACAAACCGTCTGTGATAATCACACGTCACCAATCCATGGCGTATACCTAGGATTTCGATCTCACCCGTCCATTCTCTCCACATCGAATAGAAGACACCAGTTCCTCCCACTGCTCTGCCCTTATTAATAACACTCCATCTACCTTTCCACTGGTACTAGTCACGCGTGAGTTCATCCATTAGCTTGTTATCCTGTAATAGATCTGGATGTGTTGTTGTGCTTGCCTCTGTATTTTCTTGTTCCTCGACGACGCCGACTACTGCTGTGAGCTAGCACCACCGTTGTGGCATAGCGGGAGGCTGGACAACACACTCTTGCCATAAGTATCGTAAGTGTGTCTTGTTCAGCCTCACCGTCGTGCCACGAAGGGTTTGTTAGCTTGTTATCCTGTAATAGATCTGAATGTGTTGTTGTGCTTGCGTTTGTATTTGCTTGTTTTCAAAGGGCATGGGTAACATTATTTAAATTCTTGAGGCTAGCCAAAAAACAGAAAAAATTTCAGATATAGAGTGAACTATCACAGAAGGTTTGTGGTATAAACCGTCTGTGATACTCACCAATCACAGACGGTTGGTATTACAAACCGTCTGTGATACTCACCAATCACAGACGGTTGGTATTACGAACCGTCTGTGATATTGTGGACATCACAGACGGTTTGTGTTAATAACTGTCTGTGATAATTCACATACGGTTATTAATACAAACCGTCTGTGATATAATGATTTCACAGACCGTTTGTGGTTGGAACCTTCTGTGATAATATGCACTATTAATTATTGGGCATACTTGCTCGATCTCGACACAGATCTATCTTCATTGCTATGTAGTAGTGCTAAAATCATTTTTGGCACCCATTTGTTACTTGCGTAGTGTAGATGGACCAAAGCTAGATGTAAATTGAGAACCGTGTGAGTGAAGAGTACATTAATGGCGTGTCTGCGTTTAGAAGAGTGGCCGAGCTGGATATGTTGAAGAAGGGGATGAAATATATGTAATGTCCATGCATTGATTGTGATAATCTCAAGATGTTTAGCAACCCAGCGCAGATCGAAACTCACTTGATTCGAAGGGGTTTTAGAAAAGGGTACAAATGTTGGAACAGTCATGGTGAAGAGAAGAGTACACAAGAAGGTAGTTATGACATAGTCGAGGGAGACAACGATATGCCGGTTGTGGACTGTGCTTTCGATCATGAGGATAGGTCGCAGGATGACAATCTAGATCAGATGTTACGTGATGCAGAGGGGAACTATAGTGAGAGAGAGTTTGGTAAATTCGAGGGCTTGATGAGCAGCTGATATAGCACTTGGCCCGTGACTTGTACATGTACAATGTAACAGCCCAGCTGTTTATTTCAAAATTTCAGTAAGAAAAAAATAATACTTAATTTAATTTAAAATAAAATAAAGTGTTATTTGGTTGCCTAAATTTTGGAGATTTTATTTGTCTGTTTTTAGCTTTTAAAAAGGCTTTTATAAAAAGTAATTTAACTAAAAACATAAAATTATTATTAAATAAAAGGATGTTTTGAAGTTTTGTAAAAATATCATTTCAAATTAAGTATTTAAAAGCATTTGGCTTTTATTTGGATTTCCTGTGTTTTTCTGGAATTTAAAATCAATTTTCAAAGTTAAAAAGTATTTTATAGAATTATTAAATACAAATCTGAAATTAAAAATATTTTTCTTAAGTTTAAAATGCTTTCAGGAATATTCTATAATTTTTCTGGAATTTTTAGATTTTAAATATTATTTTTCTAAGTGTTTATAAAGCTTCTAGTATTTTCTGAAATTTTATTCCGAAAATAAAAATCAAATTCATCCAAGCCTGCCACATGTCGCTCTCAGATTGAATCAATCTCTCTTCACGTTTTAATCCTAGCCACACATGATCACTTACCCCTTCATAACCATCCAAGAGCCATGAAACATCCACTTGCCACGTGTCGCAAATCCGACGACCCGTACCCCTTCACTTCCTCTCTCTCTCCATGACATATGGACCCCACATGTCATACGTTTCTTCAACTTCTCCTTCTTCCTTATCAAAAAAAAACTTCTCCTTCTTCCTCCCCTAACCCTCTCTCTCCTCCACCATGGATGACAATTAAAAGCTTCGAAACTCCGCCGTTTCTCCCTCTTAACTCCCGATTAAAGCATGGAAACGGACGCTCTAATCACCCTCATCAATCTCCCGGCCGTTTCCCATCCTTTAATCCTCTCAAAACCGAAATCCTTTCCTCTCCCTTCTCTTTCTATAAATTGGCATCTTCCCACCATTCTCTCCCCTCCCCCCTCCTTTCGACCGGCTCCCGCCTCCCACCTCTCCCGCCGTCGTGCGCCACGTCCCACCGACCGCCTCCGCCTCCGCCCGGCCACCTCCCTCCGGCCGCCCCATCCCCAACCGCCGCCACCACCACCTCCCACCGCCGCCGGCCGCTCCGGGCAACCCCGCCGCCGCCGGTAAGCCGCGCCGCCGCCCCGTCCACCCCGCCGCCGTTCGCCGCCCCGCCGCCGGCCGCCGGTGAGCCGCCCCACGCGCGCGCCCCCGTGTCTCCCCTCCATGATTCCTTCTTCAACCATGTTAATCCTTGTTTATTTGGTATTGTTGATGCTTCCTTGTCAAGAAATATCAAATGCCCACTTGGCTAGTGGAGGCATGTTATTGCATGCATGCATGAGGTCATGAGGTTGTGAGTTCAAGTCCTGGGCAAAGCAATTTTCGGTTTGGCTTTGGCCAAAATTTTTGGTTCACCTCAAGCTAATGACAAGCGGGACCCACTTGTCATAAAATAATAAAATAAAATTCTGCACCCAATGACAACCGGGCCCCACTCGTCATACACTTCAATATTCCCCAAAAATCAGCCAAAAATAAGATTCCAGAGAATATTCCCTCGTTTTGCATTTTCTGGAATTTTCAGTTCATTCAAACTTCCAATTGCTCGTTCTCCGTCGTCCAAACTCCGAATCTATTGATTCTTTCTCCTAAATTCTTATAAAATCATATTCTATCTCCCAGTATATATTTTATAATTTTTGGATTTTATTTCGATTTGTTTTGAATTTATTTGTTTGGTTCTTCGCGCGTAGATTTCGACGAATTCGGAGAGAACAACGCCGACGATTCGCACCAGGTCTTCGAGCAAGGCAAGTTACACCTTTGATCATGTTGAACCTAATATTTTAAATTAATTATGTTGTTTTTAAATTTTATTGCATGCGTAATTTTACTCAAGTTAGTTTAAATTCAGTTTTGAACTCTAGTTACACCCAAATTCTTTGGACAGCCAAATTTGATATTGCTTACCATTATACCTTGTCAACCCTAGATAAAACCTAGTTAGTACAATACCACTAACTAGGAAATTTTGTAAGAAATGCTTAGCCATGCTTATACTGATTATGGTTTGGGATGATCTTTCACATAAAATGATGAACTTTAAAACTGTATTCTTGACTTTGGAGAGTCAAGAAGGATGATAAAATATTTTGAAATAAAATATAAAACTGGTTTAGACTTAGGCAATGGTACGGTGGTGGGTGCTTGCTGGCATGCATCGTAGTTTGGTGATTCGATGTTGATTGCCAAGCACAAGGGGTTAGTGGTTAGGCCTAAGTCAAGTCAAGGACCGGTCTGTGAGCTACTATTGCAAAGCCCTACGTACTACCACAAGTCTGGTATGGGACAGACCTGGCCAAATAATTTGTGAAGTTCCAACATGATCTCGCTATAGGCTGAATGTGAGCGCGGCGTAGGCCGTGAGATGTCTCACATGGCACAAGAGGGGGCTCCAACAAGTGGATTCATGTTGTGGTGAAACCTTAGTGGCGGCGTGATTATGTTGACAGCGGATCATTGTAAAGGCCTTGTCATGATCTCCTCGCAGCACACCTAAGGAAGTGTGTAACTCGCGTGGCAAACCGGGATGATCATGTCTTGTGGGTAAAGCTGTACAACCTCTGCAGAGTGTATAATCTATCCTGGATAGCCGTGCCCACGGTTATGGGCAAGCTGAGTGAAGTTTTTCACGGATTATACTTTGGTTTTCAAAATGGTTTGCAAAACCTTGTGGATGGATGGAATCCACGAGAGATGAAAACCTTGCGGATGGGTGGAATCCGTGAGACATTGAAACCTTGTGGATGGATGGAATCCATATGGTATCTTTTGGAAAGATGGTCCGGGTGGGATGCCCGTGGTTAGGTTGGTGTGGGGGATGGACCTGCACTATCGGTATCTATTTTGTTTACAACATTGTTTTACTTAATGTATCAAATTCAGCTTTTGCACTTACTTATGATATTTACTTCAACGTCGCCTTTTATGCAAATTAACCATACCATGCCTTCCTTTGTCAATCCTTATGCATGCATTAATTCTGTTAATCTCCTGGTGTAACTTGTGGAGTACTTTTTGTACTCATGTTGCTCTATTTAACTCTTTCCAGAGGAAGCCTTCGACGACTTCGGTGAGGATTGCGACTAGGCCACGTCTTACAGTCATTCGCCTTGTGGGAAGGCTGGATGGGCTGCTGCTTTATGTATTTCTTCCGCTGTCTTCTTTTGCTATTATTGTAAACTTTGGCCATCAGGCTCATATTAGTTAAATAAAATTTGTCATTACGCATGATATTTGTCTTTGTGATACTGTGTGCACTAGCTTTTCCTGGGATAGTGCGATTAACATAGAGGGTTCTGGAGTTGTTGCTCCGGGTCCCGACATACAACCTTCCTCCTTGGTTGTGTATGAAGCGGAAGTATATTTTGATGTCACTGCTTATCCAAGGGCCAAAGCAACCTGGCAACGATATTGATGTGTTCCTAGCACCATTGGTGGAATATCTTGCAATACTGTGGAACGAAGGGGAACATGTATGGGATGCGGACAAACGAGAGAACTTCACTCTACGCGCCATATTGTTCTACACCATTAATGATTTTCCTGCCCTTGGTAACCTGTCAGGGTTGAGTACAAAAGAAGCCAAAGCGTGTTCGCACTGCTTAGATTATATCGAGAGTGTGTGGTTGAACAACTCGCGCAAAACTATGTACATGCGTCACCGTAGGTTCCTTCCAAAGTATCACCCATACCGCAAGATGAAGAAACAATTTGACGGAAAAAAGAGGATGACTCAGTACCAAGGCCTTTTAGCGGGAAAGAGGTGTATGATATGGTCAAGGTATCAACGTTGTGCTTGGAAAGGGATGTAAAGTGAGGAAGAATATGTAGAAAATGAGATCAATATTTTGGGACTTGCCTTATTGGGAGCATTTACAAGTTCGCAATTGCATCGATATCATGCACGTAGAGAAGAATGTATGTGACAGTTTGATTGATCTCTTACTGAACATTCCTGATAAAACAAAGGATGGTGTCAACGCAAGGCGTGACTTGGTCGCTATGAATATTAGGACCGAGTTAGCACCGATAGAGACTGATAAAGGCCGGACGTATCTTCCCCCAGCTTGCTACACTCTGTCTAAATCCGAGAGAACTCAACTATGCCAGTCCTTACATGGTGTGAAAGTTCCATCCGGTCTTCCATGGAACATTCAAAATTAATTGGCATGAAGTCTCATGACTATCATGTGCTAATGACACAAATGCTACATATTGCAATTAGAAGTATTTTGCCAAACAAGGTTCGAGTGACAATCATATGGCTATGTTATTTTTTTAACGCAATTGCTCAGAAGGTCATTGATCCCGATGGACTAGATGCTCTGCAAACCGAGGTGGTGACAACTCTATCTCATCTAGAGATGTATTTCCCTCCATCATTTTTTGATATCATGGTCCATCTCATTGTCCACCTTGTGAAAGAGATAAAAATATGCGGCCCTGTGTTTCTACGTCATATGTACCCTTTTGAGAGGTACATGGGAATTCTCAAGTCTTATGTACGCAATCGATCTCGACCGGAGGGTAGCATCATCGAAGGTTATACAATTGAAGAGGTCATTGAATTCTGCATCGGCTACATGGCTCAGATTGAACCGATAAGTGTACCTCTATCTCGTCACGAGGGGAAGCTAGAGGGTATCGGGACTATTGGAAGGAAAGTAATAACTCCAGATCAAAATACGTATGCTCAAGCCCATTTCACGGTTTTACAACACATGACTGAAGTGACACCATATATTGAAGAGCACAAGGACATACTACGTCAAGAGTATGCAGGCCAGTCAGAAGTTTGGATCACAAAACAACACAACCGTCAGTTCAACGAATGGTTGAAGCGCAATTGACTAGGAGGTCGTTAAGTGAAACACTACAATGGTTGAAAAAAGGGCCAAAATTTACAATTATGACATGGCAAGGATATGACATTAATGACTACACTTTTTATATAACATATCAGGATAGAAAGAGCACAGTGCAGAACTCAGGTGTCCGTATAGATGCCTATGATGCGCAAGTCAGTACCGCTGGCCCAAGCTCGTACTACGGGCTTGTAGAGGAGATTTGGGAGCTTGACTATGTGGTTTTCAAGATTCCTCCATTTCAGTGCCGTTGGGTCCAACTCCCACGGGGTGTAAAGGTCGACAAGTACGGCGTCACTACCGTGGACCTCAAATGTGTAGGATAGAAGACAAACCTTTCATACTCGCTAGGCAAGTTGCTCAAGTATTTTATGTAACCGACCCAGCAAATACGAAGCACCATGTAGTTCTTCAGGGAAAAAGAAGGATTGTCGGAGTTGAGAATGTTGTGGATGAGGAAGAGTACAATCAATTTGATGAGTTGCCTTCATTCGGAGATGGCATCAGGCTCGAGGAAGAGCAAGGCGATGAAGCAAGCTATATGCGTGTTGATCATTGTGAAAGGCTCTATTTAAACAGAAATAGCCAGGTGTAATAAATGATCCTACAAAGCCAGCACCTATTTGGAAATTGTTGCAATGTAATCATAATTAGGGAACTCGGCATGTAATTATGGAACTATATTCCATTGTAATTGTAAATGACTCAGGAACTAAGAAATAGTTATATTTATGATTATGCTTGCGTTTTCACATTGCATGGCCAGCATTTATGATTTCTAGATGCAGAGAACTATCACAGGCGGTTTATCAGAAGAAATCATCTGTGATGATACATCATATCATCACAGACGGTTCTATTTATAGAACTGTTTGTGATATTCTAATATCATAGACGGTTCTATAAATATAACCGTCTGTGATACTCATTATATCATAAACCGTTCTATAAATATAACCATCTATGATACTCGACATATCATAGACGGTTATATAAATAGAACCGTCTGTGATAGTTTTCCTATATATAGGTTCTGCTCGCACGACGTCGCGATTGCTAGGTTTTGCTAGATCTGACTACTCCCTCGCGCGCGACGTCGCCACTGCTAGGTTTTGCTATATTTGACTGCTCCCTCGCGCACCACCTCTCCCGACGCTGCCGCTCCCTCCTGACGCCACCCCTCCCACCGCCGCCGCTCCCTTCCGACGCCACCTCTCCCGATGCCGCCACTCTCGACGCCGCCATTCCCGATGCCACCTCTCCCAATGCCACCTCTCTCGACGCTGCTCCCTCCCGACACCACGCCCCGACACCGCCACTCCCTCCCGACGATACCCCTCCCAATGCCACCTCTCCCGACGCCGCCACTCTTGACTTCGCCACTCCTGACGCCGCCTCTCCCGCCGCCGCCTCTCCCGACGCCGCTCCCTCCCGACGCCGCTCCCTCCTGACGCCGGCCGCTCCCTCCCGATGCTGCCGCTCCCTCCCGACACTGCCACTCCCTCCCTCACGCCGCCGCCGCTCCTTCCCGACACCGTTCACCTCTGTCTCAATAGTACTTTATGATATATGCTTTACTAGATGGCTAAATTTTTACTATTACTGGCATTTGTCAATCTTTAGAACTTTGTGATATATGCTCTGTCTGAATAGTGGTTAAATTTTTACTATTATTGTCATTTGTTAATCTTTAGAACTTTGTGATATATGCTCTGTCTGAATAGTTGGCTAAATTTTTACTATTATTGTCATTTGTCAATCTTTAGAACTTTGTGATATATGCTCTGTCTGAATAGTTGGCTAAATTTTTACTATTACTGTCATTTGTCAAAGGGCATGAAGCAAGTGACACACTCCAGTGTATCCAGTTCAATGAACTTGATACACTGGTTTGTGTCATTTGCTTCATAGAACTTTGTTTATGCCCATACCTCACTGCAATTAGTTTTTTCTTAGAAGAGAGATGGCGTCCACACAATCATCCAAAATTTTTTAATATATGCCACATAGACCTTCAAAGGGCATGAAGCAAGTAACGCATTCCAATGTATCCGGTTCAATGAACTAGATACACTGGTTTGTGTTATTTGCTTCATAGAACTTTGTTTAGCTCACTGTAGTTAGTTTTTTCTTAGAAGAGAGATGGCATCCACACAGTCATCGTCGTCTTCATCTAGGTCTCACACTCCCAAGATTATGAAAACTAAACGTGGCCGAGGAGTATCGAAAAGGCTAGAGGGCCGAATGACCATCACGGTGGTCTCTCCGGATGGGGTCCTTCTGGAACCGACAAAAGCAGCATCATTTTTGGACTACCTGCGAGATAATTGGAAGGCAACGGGTCCCCATCACCATAGCAAGCCGGAAAGATTTGGCAAAGGATCACAAAAAATCAGCTGTGAGAGGAAATTACAAATTCGTTCGAGATCCCAGCAGAAGTACAGGGACTCGTGCAATGGCACGTGCTCCTCGCAATGGGAAAAGCATATAAGAATTTTAAGAGCACTCTTGTGATGCAGTACATTGCCAAGGATCTCATGCCCTTCACGAGGTATCCTTTTGTGTCACCGGAAACATGGGAGGCCTTTGTGCAGATGAAGACAACGACTGAATTTGAGCAACAAAGTGCGGTGCACAAGGCTCTCCAATCACAAAACACTCACCCTCACAGACTCGGCACCGCTGGGTACGTGGGTAAAATCCTGCAGTGGAGAATGTAGGACGAGGTCGCAATCCGATCGGAGGCCTCCCCGCCATTTGCCGGGATTGCAAACGAGCGTGCTCGAAACTGGTTAAGAGCGAGGTCATCAACCACATCTTCGGGTGTCTCTTTCAGAAACCCCGCAGATGAGAAAGTGTCCCAACGCCTGGTAAGATATGTTAAACTACATAGTTGTTAACACTTCTTGAACTTGATGGGTTCAAAAATAACATGATTAATTGCCTCTTGCAGCAATCATTGACTACCGAATCTTCTTGTGGCTCCTTTCAAGAATATAGGGAGAGAGATTTACTATCACAGGCCTTGGGAAACAAGGAGCACCCAGGTCGCACACGAGGCTTGAGGGTTTACGTATCTTGGAGGCACGGATTTCCAGATTACTCCGAGACATATAGGAGTAGGAAGAGATCCAAGGCGTACCGCAATGAACAAATAAAACAGGAGCTTCGTGCTCAACTTGAGGAACAACTATCTGCCTCACTTCAAGAGCAGACTGCCTCACTTCGAGGAGAGATAAATTCATTGAGGTAAGAACTGAGATAAGTCCGCAACCAATCGCAACCAACCCCTACTATTGCGGTACCCAGTCCCCCTCAACGTCGCACAGTAGCTGCGCGTCCACACCAATTACTGAACATAGCGATGCCCACTTACCTATCGACGACATCCAGGTAATGTACCTCTTTAGAATGCTACATAGATCTCTCTCGTAGATGCCTTAGCTCATCTTGTGTCGTTATGTAGAAGCCCATGCCTTGCATCCTCAGAGTCAGGCTTGTTGGCTCTATTCCCGTTGATACTGGGTGGGGGATGACGTATCCATTGATGTCAGGGATGCTGGTGCACGGTATACAAGTAGAGACCAGTTTCATAAAGGTTCAGGTGGACATGATTAATGATGTTTTTAAGTCCGTCCCTTTTGAGAAGCCCCAAAATGAAGAGATTAAGACATTAGAGGATGTCATGCACATTCATTCAGTGGCCCAAGAGGGACATCGCCCTCGACTTGTCTGTGCCATGATCTCCACATCCAATGGCCCAAGAGGGACATCGCCCTGGACCTATCACATCAGCTCTGGTGGCTCCACCTCTAGCTCCGGTTCCGAAGCCTGTTGCGAGACACCACCAAAAACGTATCATAAGTGAGGCTCTAAGACTCAAGTGAAGAAAATTAAGACACGTCCTGGGCCATGGAAGTTCGTTCTAGGAGTGTCACTGGTCCCCGAGTCACAATTACCCCGGCTTGGTTTGGTTTGCAATGCATTGAATGCCTAGTACATGCAGAGGTCCAACATGAAGCCAAACCGGCAGAGTGCATTCACTGTAAAATATACGGAGGCGAATTTCCTCCACGACTCGGGCTACTTCATCGTGACATTCGAAGACTTATTCTTACTATTCAATCTCGACGAACTCGACGCCTCACTTCTACGATGCTAGACACTGTAAGTGTACTGTACAATGAAGTTCTACATGCACATTATACTGATAAATGTTATTACTCTTTCCTTATGTATAGATACACAATCCAACAAGTCCGGCGATCGCGACAACTGATGGGTTTCCTCGACCCACACTTGGTCTTCGAGCAATCTATCAACGGAAATGCATCCTTCGTGGAAGATTACATAATGAGGGGATTGATTGCTCACAGCGACAAGGAGTACGTCATGGTACCCTTCAACCAAGGGTAAGTGCTTCACTAGTGGCCACACAAGTTTCATTTGTACTTTATATGCAGCATGAACTTAAGATTAATCACTATGGCGACACACATGACTAGGTCTCACTGGATTTTGATTGTGATTGTACCAAAGTGGAGCAAGGTAATATACCTTGATTCCCTACTTAGGAGCAACCACGACTTCAGTCGTGTGCAAGAAGTAATTAACAGGTAAACTCATTTCCTCCATACATAACTTTATTGTAATCTTTCCTTCGTTTGCAATGGCCGAGGCTAACTTTTTTGAATCACGTAGGTTGTTTACCGCTTATGTCGCCCTAGGAGGGAGATACAACAAATCCAGTGACACGCTGCAACAAAATACGCGATTTCCGGTATCCGCTACAACACAACAATCTTATATCACACTTTTTTATAATGCCTCTAGAATTGAAAATACCTATGTATGTAATACTATTTTTGCAGTGCCACCAGCAGCTACAGGGCAACATATGTGGATTGTACGTTTGCCGCCATATGAAGGAAATCATGGACACCAAGATGAATGATCCAGAGGTTTGTGAACCTTCCAATAATTATTATTTTCTTATTATATATATGTATATACACACACACACATGCTAATTAATGACTTAACATTGCTCCTAGCGACAGCGGGTGGACATCGACGAAAGTGCATATGATCTCGACAAACTCGTCGAAATTCGTGGACACCTCTCTGAATTCTTGCTAACAGAGGTCATAAACAAGACTGGATAGTTCCACCCCGGCAATGGTGATAATTAGATGTTTAAACAATGGATTCAATTGTACAAATCACTCAATTGTGCTTAATCAAACAATTCATTCAATTTAATTTATTTGTCAGATCTGTGTAACGATTTTCATTCTATATATATATGTGATCTACTGGCTGTTTGTTTCATTCACCTATGCTATATACGTCATGTAGCTTGTTTTCAGAGGGCATTGCTAGCATATCCTGGGGCTAGCCAAAAAACAGCAAATAAAATTGTTCTTGCAATAGCTATCACAGATGGTTCAGTGTTGAAAACCGTCTGTGATATCTATATCCTAGACGGTTTGAAACATTGAGCCGTCTGTGATATGAATGATATCATAGACGGTCTTTGTTATTAACCGTCTGTGATATTATGTATATCATAGACGGTTCGGTGAACCGTCTGTGATATGAAGCATATCATAGATGGTTAGTAACAAAAACTATCTGTGATAGTCGACTATCATAGACGGTCCTTGTTATTAACCGTCTGTGATATTGTGTATATCACAGACGGTTCGGAACACCGAACCGTCTGTGATATAAACCATATCACAGAAATTTTTTATAAAAAAATCGTCTGTGATAGTCAACTATCACAGAAGGTTTTTATGAATAACCGTATGTGATAGTCGACTATCATAGACGGTTTTTTTATAAAAATTGTCTGTAATGTAAGTTATCACAGACGGCTTGGGAGCCGTCTGTGATAACCACCTATTATCATTGACACATAAACTCAGACGGTTCAGGAACCGTTTGTGATGACGGATTTGAACTGTTTATGATAGGGCTGTCTGTAGCAGTGAGAGTCTTTTATGAAAAAAATCAAGGGCCTATATATAATTCAGAAAAAAGAGAAAGTTTTTTCTACAAAAAACCAAGAACCCATACACAATTTCAAAAAAATCGCAAGGCTTTATCATATAAACTAAGGGCCTCCCTGGAAAAACCGAGGACCATACATAATTTCAGAAAATCAAAGACAAAAACTAAGGACCCATACATATTTTCAGAAAAACTATGGGGCTTTATCATGTAAAAGGGGCCTCTCTGAAAAACTGAGGACTCATACATAATATCAAAAAAAAAGAGAAGACATTTTCACGAAATGGTGACTTATCGGGGGCCTAGCTGCAAGAACCGAGGATCCACACATAAATTCGAAGAAGCTAGAAGGCTCATGCGCAAAAGGTGCCGACATGGATGGACTCCCGCGAGATATAATATATGAAGTATATGTACCAGGAGATATCTTGTGCAAATCTACTATTAGTTGCAATCATGAAAAAAATCGATTTGAGCATCTACTCAACATGAAATTTTTGAAAAATATATGATTATCTAGTCTAACGTCATTTAAAATTTTAACTGCAAATATAAAATATGTTACAAGAAGCAAAAAAGGTACTCCTGAGAGACCATGTGGAGGTATCTCCATGTTTGTGATGAGTAATTGACAGTTGTGTTAGAAAGTTTGAGTTTGTTTTGGGTATTCTAGGGTTGAGTATCTTTCGTTAGTGCTATTATTGATTATGTTGTTTCGTGCGGTGCTATGTGACGGTTTGCTTGTCTATGTGGCTGCAGGACTTCGGAGCTAGGTCATGGTGAGGCGAGGAGTACCGGGACTAGGCACGAGAGGTGTTGAGGTCCAGACGGTTAGAGTCGTCGAAGATGATCGAGGCTACTGAGGTGGTTGCGAGTCGGGAGACGAGGAACCGGAGCTGGAGCTACCGGTGATGGACACGACAGGCAACGACGAGTGGACTGGGACTAGGCTCAGGGAGGAGTCGGAGGTCCAGGCGGTTGGATGTCGGTTGCGGTCGTGTGCGACAGAACAGACCAGGACGGGCAGCGGCGAGGTGGACCGGGACTAGACTCAGGTGGAGTCGGAGGTCCAGACGGTCTGGATGCTGGGTGCGGTCGTGTGAAGCGAAGCGGACCGGGACTAGACTCAGGGAGGAGTCGAGGTCCAGACGGTCAAGGTACCGAACGCGGGAAGCTTCTGGGAAGGTGCTTGAGGGCAATTTGGAGAATTGACTCAAGCAATGAGTAGAGTGGCTGGTTCCCTCCAAAATTGGTTGTTTTGACCTTTGCCTCAAGTGTGTGGGAGTTAGGGAGTGGGTGGAGGCTACCACTTCTTGAACTTCTAATTGAGGATGTGTGTTGTGTGATAAGAGGTGGGGTGCTACCTTCTCCTCAAGCTTGTAAGCAAGAATGCAGTGAGTGCTCTCTGTGTGCTTGAGCTGAGGGAGTGTGTCCTCGGGTGTGTAAGCATGTAGTGAGAGCAGTGGTGTGTTCCACCTCATGTTCAATTGTGTATGGGGATGTAGTGAGATGATTGTAATTTCTGTGTAATCATTCATCTCTATTCAATATGAGAATCTATGTGGATGAAATGCTTTATTGTCAGTTCTTCCTGTGTTCTGTTGGTCAGCTCTCCGTTCTTCTTTTCTTTTGGGTTTGAGTTGATTTCTAGTCGATGCTGTTGCAAAATAAGTTTGCTCTGAACTAGGGGATTTGCATCAAAGCCATTTGGCTAATTTGTCCCTGAGAGCATTCTTGAAATCAATGGATTTTTCCTGAAAGCTTTTCTGCAAGTTTCCTCTGTTTTTCACTGTTCTAGGGTTTTGAAGACAGATGATGTTTGATGCTCTGGATTTCTCTTCAAAAGTTGGCTTCAGATTTGTGCTTCCCTGGTGTGAGATCAATTACTGATGAAATGCAAAATTTCATAAGCAAAGAATTCAAGAATCTTGAGAAATCTGAAAATTAGCCTCATTCTCAATGCAATTTTCAGATTTCTGCTCAAATCTCAGTTTCTTGCTCTCTTGATGAATTCTCTTGTTATCTAAGGTCGATTTGTTGTTTAGAACAAAGTCTTGCTCCTTTAAGCTGAGAGGGATAGTAGCATTTCTCAGATTTCATTACGTACAGCCAGATTCTGCATTTTCAGTTTTTATTGTGCAGTCTGCTGTTCTCGGAGTCTCTGTCTGCCTTTACAAAAATTGCATGCAGTCAGACCAGATTATCTAAGGCGGTCAGACCGGACTTTAGATGGCGGTTAGACCGCTAACCCTAGCGGTCCGACCGGCTAATCAACTGCAGTCTGACCGCCCTGGTGGAAGCGGTCTGACCAGCAGTTTGCAGGCGGTCTGACTGGCCCTTGCACTGCGGTCAGACCGGCCAGGCATGGTTCCTCTGAGCTGCCTTCTGCTGCAAGCTTCATTTCGCTGTTTTATTCATCGATCTTTTCTCTGGATTCCAGTGTGCAAGAACTCTCCCTCTTCATAGCTTCTGTAGCTATCGGAGAGGAGATGTTGTGTGGATATTTTGGGGGCAAGTTTTAAAAGGCACCATTCACCCCCCTCTATTGCCATTTCCGATCCTACAATTTCATTGTGAATAGCAAACATTTCTCCTTTTGTTTGCCTTTTTCCTTTCAATTTATTATTTGCCAAATACTAGACGGCCAATCACAGACAGTTTGCCAAAACCGTTTGTGACCGACACTAACACAGACGGTTTTAATTTGGACACCATCTGTGTTGGTGGCGTCGGAGAAAACGAGTATCATAGACGGTTCTTACCGATGAACTTATCACAGACGGTTTTTATTAAAAACCATTTGTGATAATGGCGCAAGGCATTTATTGCGCTACTCAGAATCGCATCTATCTTCATTTCAATCCAGATCTAGCCGGTGCTGCACTCTTTCGCTCAGGAGGCAAGCTAGGTGATTTTAGGCCAATTAATTTGGTGGGAGGAGGCAGAGATTGAGCTTTGAAGATTCATACTTTCCTGGTTACTCTAGATATGGTTAGTAATGAAATTTATTTTTCTTTGCATTACAATTTAGATCTAAGTAATTGGTGAGTGTTATTGAAGATGGTTTGCAAAATTGTTGGTTATATAATAGCTGTTGTGTTTATAATATGAATTAAGCTAGCAAAGCCTGAATGCATGTGGTATATGTAGTAATAATTAATTAATTTATTTTTTAATACTAAGTTGTTATATATATACATAACGTAGGACTGAAGCTGAATGTATGCCGCGAACCGTGTGAGTGAAGAGTACATTAATGGCGTGTCTGCTTTTACAAGAGCTACCGAGGAAGATATGCTGAATAAGGGGGTAGAATATATGTACTGTCCATGCACTGACTGCGAGAATTTAAAGATGTTTAAGAACCGAGGGCAAATTGAAGCGCACTTGATTAGGAGGGAATTCAAAAAGGGTAATACGTGTTGGACCAGTCATGGCAAAGTCAATGATCATATGCCGCCGGATGACATCGCCGGTGAAGTGAATGATATGCTGCCGGATGACATCGTCGGTGAAGTGAATGACATGCCGCCGGATGATGTCGATTGTGGTTCGGATCCGGATAGGTTGCACGATGACAATCTGGATTAGATGCTTCGCGATGTAGAAGAGAACTATGATGAGAGAGAGTATGTTAAATTCCGGGGATTGATGGAGGACTCAGAGAAAGCTTTGTTCACGTGCTGCAGGTCAAAGTACACAAGGTTGTCGACCATGCTTGAACTATTGAAATTAAAGGCAAGCAACAGTTGGTCCGACAAGAGTTTCACAGCGCTGCTAGGTCTTTTAGCGGACATACTTCCGGAGAGAAATGAGTTGCCTAAAACCATGTATAAAGCCAAGAAGGTTCTTTGTACGTTGGGAATGGAAGTAGAAAGAATACATGCATGTCCAAACGACTATATCCTCTACCGTAAAGAGTATGCAAACATGCATGTATGTCTGGTGTGCAAACAAACGTAACAATCAATCAGATGATGGTGAGAGAACAGAGGCAAAGAAAGGACCTCCTGCTAAGGTGGCATGGTATTTTCCTATAATTTCCCGTTTGAAAAGGTTTTTTCCAAATCCAAAGGAGGCAAAACTGCTGCGTTGGCACTCGAAGGAGCGCAAGAAGGATGGAATGCTAAGACACCTTGCTGATTCTGCCCAGTGGAGAAACATCGATAGGAGTTTTGTAGACTTCGGTGCAGAACCAAGGAATATAAGGTTTGGACTGAGTACAGATGGAATGAATTCTTTCAGTAGCATGAGCAGCCGACATAGCACATGGCCCGTGACTCTCTGCATTTATAACCTTCCTCCTTGGTTATGTATGAAGCGAAAATATATTTTGCTGTTGATACTTATCCAAGGGCCAAATCAACCTGGGAATGATATCGATGTGTACCTAGCACCGTTGGTGGAAGATCTAAAAGTACTGTGGAACAAAGGGGTACAGGTATGGGATCCATACAAACGAGAGAACTTCACTTTGCGCTCCTTATTGTTCTGTACCATAAATGATTATCCTGCCCTTGCTAACCTATCGGGCCAGAGTATGATGAGGCGATGTGGTCCCGATCTTTCGATGAGAAGGATAATTTCGATTGGCGATGATCAACTCTCACGATCCAGGCTACGAACGCATCACGTACGAACCAAGCAATCGCTGAACTAATCACCAAGTCGTTATCAACCGTGCCAAAAGCGCGGTTGACCTGACCACGAAGGTCTATTCCTGCATGCAACCGAAGAACACGCAAGAACAAGATCAAAAGCAATCTGAAATTGCAAATATATAAATTGAGTTCACAAAGGTGGGATTCCGCTGAGGTTATTTACGGTTGGTCTAGTCGACACAAGCGAAGAACAAGAGTTTTCACAATGGAAAAACTAAGCAAACGAAATCCAAGCAAACTAGAAAGGTGCAGCCTCCTTAAATAGGCGAGGGAGAGCCGCACAAAACTAAGACAAACAAGGTGGTACTATTCATGTTTTCATGTAAACAGTAATCCGTGAACAGTATGGGCCTGGCGGGGGGGCCTCTCCTTTGGGCCCAAGAATTACAAGACCCGAGTTGGCCCAAACAGGCGACGCATCATCTTCTTTGAGTAATTACGACATGCACAGGAGGAATTTGGAAATGAGGCTAGATCCATTGGAAATAGGACGAGAAAGGCTTTCCATCGAGTACTCATGGGCCTCAAACGGACTTCGTATGTGAAAGTTATGAACGTTTGAAGTTGGTGCTGTCATTGGAGGCCGAACTGAATCGCTCATGTGTGTCTTCATGATCAGCTCCCAAGTTCCTAAGTAAAAGAACATCACATGCATTAGGTAGTAGCATATTCTCATGAGAAATAAGACATGCTCCTAGAAACGAAGTTACCTGATAGTTCAATTGTTGTGCGCGAGCTCGTGTGATTGGACCTTGCAAGTGTATAGGTTCAGATCTATTGGTTGAATGCATGGAAGTGATGTCCTCATCATCCTCCCCTTCTTGCATGGGAGTCGTCCTCGACTCAAGTTCATCTTCTTCTCCCAAATATGGCTTCAAATCTGCAATATTAAATGTGGGGCTAACCCCGAATTCTGCAGGCAGATCAAGCTTATATGCATTATCATTAATCTTAGCTAACACCTTGAATGGACCATCAGCTCTAGGCATCAACTTAGACTTTCGCAAATCAGGAAATCTATCTTTACGCAAATGCAACCATACTAGATCACCAGGTTCAAAAGTTAAACTCTTTCTACCCTAACTACCAGCAATCTTATACTTAGCATTCATGCGCTCTATGTTTTCTTTAGTTGTTTCATGCAATTTGAGGACAAATTCAGCACGCTTCTTAGCATCTAAATTCACTTTTTCAGAAATGGGGATAGGCAATAAATCAATAGGAGCACGAGGATTAAAGCCATATACTACCTGAAAAGGGCTCATCTTTGTGGTAGAGTGCAGCGATCTATTGTAAGCAAATTCTATATGAGGTAGACATTCTTCCCACATCTTTAAGTTTTTCTTCAAGATAGCCCTCAACATAGTTGATAGCGTGCGGTTGACAACTTCAGTTTGTCCATCCATTTGGGGGTGACAAGTAGTAGAAAACAGCAGCTTGATACCCAATTTCACCCACAATGTGCGCCAAAAGTGACTCAAAAACTTCGCATCTCGATCTGAAACAATGGTATTGGGCACTCCATGTAGTCGAATAATCTCTCTGAAAAGAAATCAGCAACATTTGTAGCATCATCGCTCTTATGACAAGGTATAAAATGTGCCATTTTAGAGAATCTATCCACCACAATAAAAACACTATCTCTCCCCTTCTTTGTTCGAGGTAATCCTAAAATAAAGTCCATTGAAATATCCTCCCAAGGAACGCTAGGTATAGGAAGAGGCATATATAAACCATGTGGATAAAGTTGGGACTTAGCTTTATTGCAGGTAGTGCAGCGAGATACATAGTGCTCAACGTCGCGTCTCATCCTTGGCCAATAGAAGTGTTTAGCGAGGATGTCCTCCGTCTTTTTGATGCCAAAATGACCCATTAGTCCTTCCCCATGTGCTTCCTGTAATAACAAAAGACGAACAGAGCTAGCTGGAACGCATAGTTTGTTAGCTCTAAATAAAAATCCATTATTGAAAACAAATTTATTCCAGCATCTACCATTTTTGCAATTGGACAGGGCATCTTTAAACTCACCATCAGAAGTGTATAGTTCTTTTTTCGTCTCCAAGCCAAAAATTCTACAATCAAGTTGAGACAACATCGTATACCGTGTAGACAAAGCATCAGCAATCACATTTTCCTTCCCTTTCTTGTGTTTTATGACATAAGGAAAAGATTCAATGAATTCAACCCAACGAGCATGTCTACGGTTCAGTTTAGTTTGACTTCTAATATGTTTCAATGATTCATGATCAGAATGGATAACAAATTCTTTGGGCCATAAATAATGTTGCCATATTTCTAATGTTCGAACGAGAGCAAGTAATTCCTTATCATAAGTAGAATAGTTCAAACTAGGCCCACTCAATTTTTCACTAAAATAAGCAACAGGTTTACCTTCTTGTATCAACACACCACCAATTCCAATTTCGCTAGCATCACACTCAAGTTCAAAAGTCTTACCAAAGTCAGGAAGTTGGAGCAATGGTGCATTTGTGAGCTTTTCTTTGAGAAGGTTGAAAGTTTCCTCTTGCGCTTCTCCCCATTTAAATGGAACACCTTTCTTTGTCAATTCATTAAATGGTGCAGCAATGGTGCTGAAATCCTTCACAAAGCGGCGATAGAATCCCGCAAGTCCATGAAAACTCCGCACTTGTGTGACCATTTGTGGTGTTGGCCAACTCTTTATAGCTTCAATCTTGGCTTCATCTACCTCAATTCCCTATGGAGTAACAACACAGCCAAGAAAACAAACTCGATCGGTGCAAAAGGTGCACTTTTCGAGGTTACCAAATAAACATGCATCCCTCAAAGCAATGAAAACATCATGTAAGTGTTTAAGATGTTCATCTAGTGACTTGCTGTAAATCAATATATCATCAAAATAAACTAGCACAAATTTACCAATGAAAGCACGTAAAACTTCATTCATTAATCTCATGAAAGTGCTAGGGGCATTAGTTAAACCAAAAGGCATCACTAGCCACTCATATAACCCGAACTTAGTTTTAAATGCCGTCTTCCATTCATCTCTAAGTTTCATTCGAATTTGGTGGTACCCACTACGCAAGTCAACTTTAGAAAACATTGTAGAGCCACTTAATTCATCAAGCATGTCGTCTAACCTAGGAATAGGATGACGGTATCTAATGGTAATATTATTGATAGCTCTACAATCAACACACATATGCCATGATCCATCTTTCTTTGGAACCAAAAGTACAGGAACAACACATGGACTAAGGCTCTCACGTACGTACCCTTTGTCAAGCAAGTCTCGCACTTGACGCTCAATCTCCTTAGTCTCCTCCGGGTTGGTTCGGTATGACGCGCGGTTGGGTAGGGAAGCTCCTAGGATCAAATAAATTTGATGTTCAATACCCCTAATTGGTGGCAGCCCTGGGGGTATCTCAGCAGGAAACACATCCTCAAACTCCTACAAAAGGTTAGTGACAGCAGGGGGCAAAGACACAGGAAGATTCTCAAGTGAAAACAAAGCATCCTTGCACAAAAGAGCATAGCAAAAAGAATTATTCACTTCCAACTCATTCAAATCAGATTTGGTAGCTAATAGAATAGTCCCTTTCAATTTAATCTCATTATTCTTAACACTTGTTCCTTTTATATCTTTCTTTTTGGATGGAAAGCATTCTTTAGCTACAATCTGATTTTCACTCTTTTTTTCTCCTTATTGACTCGTTCAGCACGTTCAAGTTCATCTTTTAAAATAGCTTCAGGAGACATTGGAAGTAACACAATTTTCTTGCCCTTATGCATGAGAGTATATTGATTAGTCCTACCATGATGTATAGCATCTTTATGATATTGCCATGGTCTACCTAACAATAGAGAACATGCTTGCATAGGTACGACATCACAATCAGCATAGTCTTGGTATGAACCAATAGCAAAATGAACTCTCACAATGCGAGTTACCTTCAGCTTACCGCATGAATTAAACCATTGAATATAGTAAGGACGAGGGTGTTGTTGTGTGGTCAAGGAAAGCTTCTCAACCATATCAATGCTAGCCAAATTGTTGTAACTTCCTCCATCAATAATCACGTGATAAGAACGCTCATTGATCATAAACTTTGTTTGAAACAGATTGTGGCGTTGATTCTGTTCAGCACGCTCCACTTGAGCGCTAAGGACACGCTTCACGATTATGCTCAAAAACTTATCACTTGCTTCAGCTCCAAGTCGTTCTTCATCAAGTTCAGATTCATCTTGCTCAACTGCAGGGTCAGTTTCAAGCAAGACATGCTCTTCATCAATATCACTAGCTGAAGTATACTCACCATCTTCTCTAACAAGAAGTGCTCGCTGATTTGGGCAATCTCTCATCATGTGTCCAAAACCTTTACAGCGGTGGCATTGTATGTCTCTTGTTCTCCCAGTGGAAGCAACCGAAGTAGAACTCTTAGCTTGCTGGCTTGAAGTTGATTTGCTTGCATCAGAGGCTCGGGATGTGGGCGTGGTGCTCGCTGGTCGCCGGCAGCATGGGATGATGTCCTACCCGAGGACTGCGCCTGATTCTGTTTACCTGCAAAAGAAACTCCAAAAGAGCCTCGGGAGCGAAGCTGTCTTCCCTGCACTTCACGTTCAGCTTTGCACGCAATATGGAACAAACGGGTAATAGAATTGTACTCCTTATAATCTAAAATATCTTGAATGTCCCTGTTAAGCCCTCCAAAAAATCTAGCCATCTTAGCCTCCTCAGTTTCTTCTAACCCACAACGTAGACAACCGATTTGCAGTTCTTGATAGTACTCTTCTATGGTGTTTCTACCTTGTTTTAAACATTGTAATTTATTCAGCAAATCACGAGAGTAGTAGGAAGGTACAAATCTATGTCTCATAGTTCTCTTCAAGGCATCCCATGTTGTAGGTATGTGTTGTTCATTGCGGCACAATTCATTCCACCAAATAGATGCAAAATCAGTGAACTCACTAGTAGCAGCCCTAACCCTTTTATTTTCTGGAAATTCATGGCATGAAAATTTTTGGTCTAAAGCTAACTCCCATGTGAGATAAGCATCATGATCATATTTACCAGCAAAAGGAGGTATGGTGAACTTAATTTTACCAAGTGCATCATCATGATTTCGTACCTCACGTGGTGGATCTCTTCTCATACCTTGGCGATTGAAGTGTCGTTGCAGATTTTCACGGACGTCGTCGAAATTGACTCCATCCTCAGCCTCCGTATCAGCAACATATGAGCTCTCTTCATCTCTTACCTCATCAGCCCAAGAGCGAACAACAGATGGCTCACGGCGTGGTCGTGTAACGCCGACGGCAGCGGGGGCGGCAACAGGAGGTGGAGCTCTCTCGAGCTGCTCCACTCGAGCAGTGATCACTGCAAGATCGTTGTTGGTGCGATCTAAAACCATCTCAAGATGCTCCGAATGTTGACTCAACAAGCGGAAAAAAATCTCTGCATGAGGTCTCCGAGAAATGCATCTTCCTCAACGTTGGGCTGGCTATTCTCCCCTTGTGATTTTGAACCTGCCATCGTTAGTAGAAAACAAAGAACAAAACACAATGTATATGTCCCTATTAACTACTAGGTTCTGGAGGCTCAAAAGTCACTCACACTCAAGCTTATACCAAGTTCTTACAAGCTCTTTACCTATGCAGCAAGGAAGTGGTACAACTGGTGGCTGGTTCGTGATACTCTCACTTGATGAATAGCCCAACGATTGCGAGGAAACGATACCTGCTGAGTTAGTAGGAAGTGGAGCTTGTAAGGCTTCAATATGGTAGCAAGGAATAGCAACAATCAAATCAATAATTGCAAGTTGAATAACTGTTCAACGTACTAGTCGATGTTACTGATTCAAGCCTAGTTGAGCAGAAACAATAGCTATTCTCAAAGACAGGCAGGGCAAAGTTTCATATGGCTTATATATACTCGTTTGAAAGGTTTCGACGAGGTCTACAACTTTTCAGTTGAAGCAAAACCCAAATTCCGAACGGAAAGCCAAGAAAAAGGGCAAAAACAGAACCCAAAAACTTGCGATGCGATTTTGGGGTTAAAGATGGCCGATTTTGAGGGTCTTAGAGGGTGACAGGCTATGCCTGTTAGATTTTCAGATACGCGTCGTCGTTAGCTTTCCAACGAGTACAAGAACGTCGAAAACGGACACCGTATGCAAAAGTTATGCCTGTTTTACTGAAGGTGTCTCGGAATTGGATTCCTACTCGGAGTAGAAACCGACTCGGGTTCAACTTGAAATTGCCATATCTTTTAAACCCGTGGACCAAACTTGATGAATTTTTTTGTGGAAGCTTCTGGCCATATAAAGAAGGTTTCCACCAATTTTCACCGGTTTTGGAGCAAATTTGACGTGCTTATCAATTTTTGGAAAGGAGGTGCTCTTTTTTTTCTGCCTCGTTTTTTTCTCTGTTTTTTTGAGCAACCGACACCGATTGATTAGGGTTTCCCCTTTTGATGCCTGCTCCTTTCCAAAACATCAAAACAGCAATGGAAAATGGCTTGACGCGTTGGTGTCGCGGCACAAGAGGCAATGGCGGCAGCGATCAGTGGCAGCCACTGCAAGGGAGTAGCAATGGCAGGGGGAACTTGGGCTGCCACATCAAGGAAGATCGAGCGGCGGCAGCAATTTTTTTTGGCGGCCACGGCAGAGCAGGGATTGGCAGCGGCGATAGCAGGATTTCAAGATGCAAACTAGATAAAACTAGAACTAGAAATCAGCAACTAGACACGATGATGCAACAAAAAATTCAACAAGCGAATTACTGAAAAGAGAATTGCAAGACACAGATTGGTTTGGGACAGGACGAACAAACCCTAATTTTTTCGTGGCTTTTTTTGGACTGTAGGTAATGAAAATTCTCACCGATCAACCTTGAGCTCTGATACCAATTGATGAGGCGATGTGGTCCCGATCTTTCGATGAGAAGGATAATTTCGATTGGCGATGATCAACTCTCACGATCCAGGCTACGAATACATCTCGTACGAACCAAGCAATCGCTGAACTAATCACCAAGTCGTTATCAACCGTGCCAAAAGCGCGGTTGACCTGACCACGAAGGTCTATTCCTGCATGCAACCGAAGAACACGCAAGAACAAGATCAAAAGCAATCTGAAATTGCAAATATATAAATTGAGTACACAAAGGTGGGATTCCGCTGAGGTTATTTACGGTTGGTCTAGTCGACACAAGCGAAGAACAAAAGTTTTCACAATGGAAAAACTAAGCAAACGAAATCCAAGCAAACTAGAAAGGTGCAACCTCCTTAAATAGGCGAGGGAGAGCCGCACAAAACTAAGACAAACGAGGTGGTACTATTCATGGTACTGTTCATGTGAACAGTAATCCGTGAACAGTATAGGCCTGGCGGGGGGCGCCTCTCCTTTGGGCCCAAGAATTACAAGACCCGAGTTGGCCCAAACAGGTGATGCAGCACTATCTTTGAGTGATTGCGAGATGCACAGGAGGAATTTGGAGATGAGGCCAGATCCATTGGAAAGAGAACGAGAAAAGCTTTCCATCGAGTACTCATGGGCCTCAAACGGACTCCGTATGTGAAAGTTATGCACGTTTGAAGTTGGTGATGTCATCGGAGGCCGAACTAAATCGCTCATGTGTGTCTTCATGATCAGCTCCCAAGTTCCTAAGTAAAAGAACATCACATGCATTAGGTAGTAGCATATTCTCATGAGAAATAAGACATGCTCCTAGAAACGAAGTTACCTGATAGTTCAATTGTTGTGCGCGAGCTCGTGTGATTGGACCTTGCAAGTGTATAGGTTCAGATCTATTGGTTGTATGCATGGAAGTGATGTCCTCATCAGAGTATAAAAGGTGCCAAAGCTTGTACCCACTGTTTAGATAGTATCGAGAGTGTGTGGCTGAAACACTCACACAAAACCGTCTGCATGCGTCACCGCCGGTTCTTTCGGAGGGCTCACCCATACCGCAAGATGAAGAAACAATTTGACGGAGAGAAGGAAGACGGTTCAGCTCCAAGGCATTTAAGAGGAAAAGAGGTTTGTAATATGGTGAAGGATTTATATGTTGTCCTCGGAAAGGGACGTAAATTGAGGGCTCATGAGAAGACCACCTGGAAGAAGAGATCAATATTTTGGGACTTACCTTATTGGGAGTACCTAAATGTTCGACACTGCATCGATGTCATACACGTAGAAAAGAATGTATGTGACAGCTTGATTGGTCTCTTACTGAACATTCGTGATAAAACAAAGGACGGCATCAACGCACGGCTTGACATGGCTGATATGGACATAGGCCTGAGTTAGCACCGACATGCACTGATAATGGACGAACGTACCTTCCCCCTGCGTGTTACACTCTGTCCAAGGCCGAGAAAACAAAACTGTGCCAATTCTTGCATGGTGTCAAAGTTCCGTCTGGTTACTCCAACAACGTGAAGAAACTTGTTTCAATGCAAGATTTGAAGTTAAATAGCATGAAGTCTCATGATTGTCATGTGTTGATGACACAGATGCGCTCTATTGCAATTAGAAATATTTTGCCGATCAAAGTCCGAGAGACAATCATGAGGCTATGTAAATGGGTACATATTCTATACACAGTCCTGAGGATGTAAAGAGCACTAACCAGAATAGCGGTGTCCGTATAGATGCGTTCAGTACCGATGGGTTGAGAAACTCGTACTATGGGTTCATAGAAGAGATTTGGGAGCTCGACTACATGGTTTTCAAGATCTCCTTATTTCGTTGCCGTTGGGTGCATCTCTCACAGATGAAGGTTGACAAGTACGGTGTCACTACCGTGGACCTTCAACGTGTCGGGGTACAAAGATGAACCATTCGTACTCGCCAACCAAGTTGTTCAAGTTTTCTATGTAACCGACTCAGCAAATAAGAAACGTCATGTAGTTTTTCATGGAAAAAAGGAGAATTGTCGGAGTAGAGAATGTAGTGGACGAGGAAGAATACAATCAATTTGACGAGTTACCTCCTTTTGGAAAATAGCATAAGGGTCGAGGACGAACAAAGTGACGAAACTAGTTATGTACGCATTGATCATCATGAAGGGCTAATTTTTAAAAGAAATAAGCAAGTGGAATGAGAATGTGTGACATATATGTGGGCATTTGCATTTATGTATATAACAATGTATGTATGTGATGTATATGTGAATTGGCATTTATGTATACATCAATGCATGTGTGTGATGTATTTGTGAATTTGCATTTACTTATATGTGAAAATGTGTGATATATAGGTGAATTTTGAGAATGAGTCATACAAATGTATCTCTATGTTCATTGGGCTGTTGTAAAGAAATACACCCAGCTTTTGTCTTATTGAATGTTGGTTAGTGTTTATATTATTGAATGCTGGTTGGTGAGTAAAGGCTTATTACAGACGGTTCTAAACTTTGAACCGTTTGTGATATCAATATCATAGACGGTTCTCAGTTTAGAACCGTCTGTGATATTTATTATCACAGATAGTTCTAAATTGAGAACCGTCTGTGATATTGATATAACAGACGGTTATAAGTTTAGAACCGTCTGTAATAATACTTTATATATAACCCCCTGCTAGGGTTTTGCGTGTTCACTGCAGTTATTAGACTTAGTCGCTCTCCCGAAGTCCCGATCGAGTCCGTCGCCGCCGCCGTCCCCGAGCCCATCGCCGGCCGCCTCCGTCGAGCCCTCGAGCCCCTCGCCGGCCGCCTCCGTCGAGCCCCCGAGCCCCTCGTCGGTAAGTCATGCGAATCCTCCTCCAAACGGTTCTATTTTTGACTTCTAAAACACATTAGTTTCTTAATTTTTATCCCTTATTTATTTGTATTGTTCATGAAAATATAATGATGTTTTTTTTATTTTTCTGCCTAGTAAGCTTTTACATTCTGTAATTTCTATTATGCATTAGTTACCAATGCTATATAGTACCTATGTTACTATCTTCGAAATTGGTGATTTTGTGGTGGCACTGGGAGGACTATTGCAAGGTAGATTGTGGGCTCTTGAGATTGCTCAATGAGGAAGTTAGTCATATATGAGATCACAATAACTATCTAGGAATATTCTACAAGTGTGATGACTGCAAATGGTATCAGTATTAGCATATATTTGTCTCTGTTCAAAATATTACTGACAACAGAATAAAACTACAGTTGCTCATTTCTGTTATATGTGTTGGTTGGAACATGAAATCGAATCTATCACTACTCTGAGGTAATGTTCATATTGACGAACTAGCAGAATATAGAGAGATTGTCACTTTGATTGTTAATGTTGACTAGAGTTGAGAAGGCCAAGTTTTTAGAACTTGAGTAACTCCTTAGCTGAGAGCAAATCTACACAGATTAATTTGTGCACTATGCAGATTTTAGTTGCCCACTATATTCATTAGTTAAGCATATTGACTTGTTTATTTGACTTGAGTATTCTATCTGCGTTGAGAGATGATATGTTAATATTCACCTCATTTACTTGTTTTTGGATATATATATACTTTGCTGTTTGTACTTAAATCTACAATTAAACTAGCTGCATGCACACGTTCATGGACCATGGATAGCGTAGCTAGCGTGCATTATTACAACTAGCTGCGTAAGCGCGGCGCCACGCCACGCTAGCTACCGTGTGGACCGTAGCAAAAGAGACGGCAATTCGCGAGGAGTTTCTTAAAAAAAATTGAGGACACACACGTAATTTCGAGAAAACCGAAGGCCTTTTTCGTAAAAAAACCGAGGACCTGTAAGGACCTCTATGTAACTAAACGAGGACTCGTACGCATTTTTGGAAAGCCGTGGGGCGCTACCCAACAAAGGATACGCAATTTCAGTGAAGTGGAGGGTGCTTTTCGAAAAAAAACCTGGTAGGGATCTTTTTGTCAGAACAGAGGACCTTTACGCAATTTCAGGAAACGCAGGGACTTTTTTGCAAAAAAACTGACGTGGACACGCTCATAGCCGCGGAGCTCCCCTGGCTATAATATAGGTATTATACGGAATCAACAAACTCAACTAAATTCATGCCAAATATCTCAAACCATAGCAACAATTAATTAAACACGCATACATATATGTGTACTCATCTCTGTGTGTACTCGACTACTTTGCCACAACATGCATGTGTGTGTATGTACGTACGTCGAACGTTGTCATCGCTGGCTGCTCTCATTTTGGGGCCGAGATCAGGGGTTGTTGGGGTCGTTCGAATGATTGGAAGCTCCAGAGCCTTTCGACACTGACCTCGTCGTCGGTGTCACCGCCAGCCGTCGGCCACTGTGTTGTCCGACCAACGCCACCGTGTCCGTGTCGTGCAGTGGCCTCGCCGCCGCAGCACCGAGGCACACTCTGGTTGACATGATCATGAGAATGGCTACCGCGACGGCGCAGGCAAACTTCAGCAAACCCATGCTGCTTATAGACTATACTATAGCTGTAGCGCTCTCTCCTAGCTCGTACGACTATTCGTATATGTGTGTGTTTGTGTTTGTGTAGAGAGGTATCGATCTGCGTAGTGAGATGGAGCGATCTTGTCTAGCTTCTCGATCGATAGTGTAGTTCAATGAGATAACTAAGCCTTAAGCATGCATGCAAATATATAGAGATCAACGATCTAGACGTGTCGATCATGCTGGGTACAGTGGTGGAAATTTAGCAAGGGAGAAAGTCAAGTGATCAATCGATCAGACGATGACGTCAATCTCGGTGACATCGGGGCCGAGTCTTGTGTTAACGTCACACACGTTCCAACAGCTTTATTTACTGCTTTAGTTAGCAAACTTTCATACACGTTTGATCAGATCAGTACGTACTGGTTTTTCTTGTCATTCTACAGCAATTAATTATATATATACTTACTTGCTAGTACCGGTGTTGACTAGCAGATGTTTCGCTGCTGGTTCCAGCTGCTAGCTTTTGCCTTAAGCTGGAAAAGCTTCTTGCCACATTTTTTTTGCTTCGCAAAGTAGTTTAATTTCAATTCCTTGCTATAAATAGGTCTGTACATGTCTGATAACGACTTACAATAAACATATGCCTGGGCTATAAACAGGTCTGTACATGTCTGATAACGACTTACAATAAGCAAATGCCTGGGCTTTTGGCTAATGACACGAGTCACGAGCTTAATTGTTTATCATTTAGCTTCAGCTGGCCGGGAATCTCTAATCTCATCATGGTTATCGAGCTAGCTTTTGCCGATTTGCTAGCTACACACACCTGTGCATGCATTTCTGTGCGTACGTGTTATTGCTTCCACACGTACGGTCAACATCATAAAGTATTGCTTCGAATTATGCACTAGCTTTTGTCAGTTCCAACTCAATTCCAAGCAATCAAAGTTCATGTCCTGCGCAGGGTGCACATGGAGCGGATATTTTTCGATCGTTCGTCCGTCCATTTTAATTCAAATATAATTCAGAGCAAATTTTCGGATATCCGAAGGTTTTGTCGAATACGGAAACGGATTCGGAAAAAATATTATCCGACGGATACGGAACTATCCGGGTATTTTTCCGGATAGTTACCGGACAGTTATCTGGATAGTTACCGGATACGGAAACAGAGTCGGATACATGGCCTCTCCGCCGGCCAGGTGGGATTTCCGACTCTTCTTGAAATGTAGGATCATTTATTTATAAAAGACTGCTTGTTTTGGTGGTTGTTGCAACGTCGGTACACTCGTATTAAATCTCAGTTTGCTTAATTTGTTTATGTCACCATGTGAAATTTGCTTTCACGCATTATTCGATTAAATATTCGTGACCAAAACTAACCGTATTCGGAGCGGCATGTATTCGCTCCGTATTTGTAACCGAGAATATCCACATTTGTATTCGTATCTGGCACTATCCGTGTCCGACTCCGACTCTGACTAAACATATGGAAAAGGATATGGAATGAACAATATCCGTCCGTATCCGCTCTGTTTGCACCCCTAGTTCTGCGTCAAAATTTCAAATTTATGTAACAGTGATATAATAATATTTCAAAGTACGTAGACCCCTTTGCATATGCAGCATGCAATTAAGTAGTTGAGTTTGTAACACCAAATTTGTTGTAAAAACAAAAGGAACACAGGAATGATGTTTTTCGAGTAAATGTTAGTAAAAAGTAATGAATTGATTTATGGTTACATGCATTTGGATTATTTATTTATTTAAGAAAAAAATCGCAGTGTGAAAACAGCACAAACCATGTGATCAATTAGTTCCTTGTCATGCATCACATCAAGAGGCCAAAACTGCCACTTGATTACTTTTGATATGTCAAGCACTAAAGATCGACTAGCAAAAGCAGTCAAGCTGTGCCCACTACTACAGAAAACCGTATTACAGACGGTTCAGAAACGTCATCACAGACGGTTTTCTGAACTGTCTGAATTTATGGGTCAGTAATAATTGAAGGTTATCACAGATGGTTTTCAAACCGTCTGTAGTGTAAATATCACAGACGGTTTGTAACTAAAACCATTTGTGATAGTTGATAATCACAGACGGTTTGTAAGTAAAAACCGTCTGTGATTATCAGCTATCACAGACAGTTTTTAGTTACAAATCGTCTGTGATATTTTTTTCTACATCTAAATCGATTTTTGTTTATTGGCTAGTCTCAAAAACTGCTAGCCATGCCCTCTGAAACAAGCAGATCAACATGTACATGTATACATACAATTCATATCCCAATTCATTTCACAAACATAAAACATCCAATTCACATCTTAATTCATTTCACAAACATAAAACATCCATTTCGCAAATCAATTAATTGAAATTAAAACAAGCAAATATAGTATGAAACACAGTACACATTTTATTTTTATTAAGATTGGAGCCTACCATTACAAGAACAGACAGACAAACAACAAACAACAAGGAGGAGGAGAACAACAAACATGTTGCCCATCTAGCTAACACAGCAAGAACAGAGAAAAGCAAAGATCCTCTATGCCTAGGCCTTCTCGCACCTGATGCAGCGCACGAGCTGGATGTCTTTGACGCCCACCATCGTCGGCGTTGATTGAGTGCTGTCTTGTGCATCGTCTGCTTCGTGGGGCTATTATGGTACGGGTCAAGGAGGAAGAGGAGGAGGAGAACAGCAAGGAGGAGGAGAACAGCAAAGAGGAGGAGAACAACAAGGACAAGAATAGAAAGGAGGCTGGGTTCTGGTGATTATTTATAGGGGAGGGAGTGCGAAATTTTTTGGTGAGGGGATGGAGAGGTGGAGCTACGATCTGTGGGGTGAGGATTGGTGGATTTCTATTAGCTAGGATTGGGTTGAGGAGCATCGACGGGCCCAGCGGTCAGATTATCATAGACGGTTGGTAGCTAGAACCATCTGTGATGAATGAATATCACAGACGGTTTTATATGCCAACCGTCTGTGAATTAGAGCACAAAATTTTATATACCGATGCAATATAAACAACTAGTTTGAATAGATAAAATAGCAAAGTTTTATATGACTTATATATACTCATTTGAAAGGTTTTGATAAGATCTATAACTTTTCAGTTGAAACAAAATCCAAATTCTGAAAGGAAGTCCAAGAAAAAGGGCAAAAACAGAAACCAAGAACTTGCGACGCAGGTTTAGGTCCAAAGATGGCCGATTTTCGGGGTCTTGGAGGGTTTTTTTTGGACTGGGCTCATCGTTAGCTTTCCAACGAGTACAAGAACGTCGAAAACGGACACCGTATGCAAAAGTTATGCCCGTTTTACTAAATGTGTCTCAAAACTGAATCCTACTCGGACACAGGCAGGGAATTATGAAATTTTGGGGAATTGTAAGGCGGGAAACATATCACAGATGGTTTTTAAAACGAACCGTCTGTGATAACTTCATTATCACAGACGGTTTTTAATAAAAAACCGTCTGTGATAATTCCATATTATCACAGACGGTTTTAAATAAAAACCGTCTGTGATACTGGAATATCACAGACGGTTCATCGGTAAGAACCGTCTGTGATACTCGTTTTCTCCGACGCCATCAACACAGACGGTGTCCAAATTAAAACCGACTGTGTTAGTGTCAGTCACAGACGATTTTGTCAAACAGTCTGTAATTTGGCGTCTAGTATTAGGCTTTCTATAGTAGTGGCCGTGTCTCGTCGTCGCCGCCCTCCTCTGCTTTGGTGAGAGATGGTGCCACTATGTAGGATCAGTATGCCAATAGAGGAAGATGAATAGTGCCTTCAAATTTTTTTCTAAGTATTCACTAATTCTTCATTACAAAAACTACTGAGCTATGAAGGTTAGGAATTGAAGCCAAAACCGGAGCAAGCAAATCAAAAAACCGAAAGCCAAAGAACTCAAGGCACTGGCTGTCAGACCGGCTATCATGGGGTGGTCTGACCGATGCCTGGTAGTCTGACCATCGGCTACACATTGGCCTGACTAGCCTCTAGCGGTTTGACCAGAAAGGGGTGCAGTTAAACTGCTCCCCTGTTCTAGAACTGAAAAATCAGCCTGAGCTGATGTAACTTTTGGTACAACTTTGAATATCTAAGACTAAATGATATAAAATTTTACACACACGTTACTTAAGGTCTTACGAACATATTCCATGCAAGAATCGCAAGAATTCATGTCAAAGTCCAGACCATTCTCAAGAACAAATAAGATTACACCAAACCAAGGCAAAAACCAAAAACTCGAAATATGACTTGCTCGTGGGTGAAGGATGGCTCTAGATGTATTCTCACATATTATACAAAGCAAGAACTCTTGAAGACTTGAGACAAAAACATTTGGAACAAGAAATGTCATGATGAGGTTAATTCCTAGTAAAATCGGAAAACTTTAAGAACTTACCAAACCTGAAACCTAGATGGATGGATATTGATTTTCATGAGACATCTCTATCACTTACTCATCCTTGGTATTCAGCAAGATCAAGAAGGGGAGAGAGAAGATCAATAGTAACAAGATCAAGAGCAAATCAAGCTAAACAAGAGGAATCTATAAGCGATGAGTAAAGTTGATATATTGCTACTTAAGGATGAATATTTTTATAGCCACTCCACCTGGGTTGAAAAGAACTCATCACAACACTCACACTTTTCAAACCCTTACCTTGGAACACTTGGCTTCCAAAAGGAAAGGTTGAATGTTTAACTAGCAAGTCTCCATCCCAACTCATTAAATAGATAAGGCAACTAGCCTATATCAAACACAAATAGATACTATCCCATAGCATAAATGAAAAAAAAACCCGTTAACCCCACACAACATAGGTTTTACTCACAAAGCACATGAGTTCGAATCTGCTAAATCCTTAGCCTTTGAATCAACTTGATCTTCTTAGCTTTTTCCTGACCTAAGCTGCTTTCCCAAGTGCCGCTCAAGCGGCGCGGTTTTAATGTAAGATAGTTTTCGGTATTTTAGCCTTTTAGCCAACTTACCAAAATACCTTTTTTTTGACCTGGTCTTTATCTTCCCTAGCAAGCAATCTCCATGCTTGCCACATGTAGATGCATCACTAGCTTGCCAGTTTCACCAGACCACACTTCACTTAGACTGACCAAACCATATGGTGCAACTTGTCACTCGAACTTCTCTTCCCTCCTTCCTTGTGCCATGCTTAAGCTCAGCCATCTCACCAGGTATCATTGATCGTTTTGAACCTTAACTCTTCCACGAGTGTAGGCCCGGTCCTCGCTGTTTACCATGGTTGACTCCAAGCCTCTCTGCATATCCAAGACAAAAAAATTATTTACATGCTCAAGTTCTTTACAACTTGACTCACGTTAGCTAAAATATGCATCATGCAACACATATGCAGTGACCTAAGTCAAACCAAATCAACCTATGGCCAAAAATCCAAAAATCTTAATTCTCAACCGAAGCAACACAATCGATAGGTCAGACCGCTGCCTTTGCCCCCATCAAACTGCAGGTGTGCAAACTATTTTGAAAACTGCAAATTTTCAAAATCCAAATACTAGCTCTAATTTGGCAATGGTTCATCACAACAAAATCTTGAACCTTCTCACATGGTCCTTCAATCTCTCCCTTGATGAACTTATTGGCCATTTCTCAAAAATGCAAATAGGAGGGTTTTTTTTTCCCAAAATGCCCTGGTTGATTAAGTTGTAACAATCAGTTGATTTTTTTCTAAGGGTAGACTTGTGTTTGTTATTGTGCTTCTTAATGTTCATGCCGTCATTAGTTGGATACACGACACATGAAGGGTAATCGGGTTTCATGTCAAACCGTGGCTTTGAGCCACATAGCGTTCGTCAAACCGTGGGAGACTCCATGCTATTGAGGGCATGAGTGGGTTCGTCAAATAGTCAACTGCTTAAACATTTCTCACATCGTTTTGTGGCGCGATTTAGTGCTCGGCTTTGTCCCTGCCGACCACTTCACACGGTGGAACCAGAGGAATTGTTGGCAAAATCAAGTCGTGGCACTTAGGCTCCCAGTCGCAATCCCAGTCCCACCAACTATTTATCCAGTGGGTAAAATTTGTGGATGTACAACAATTTGGTCACATGATTTGTTGGGTAAAGGTATGAAAGTATGTGTCCACGCTTATGCCTCTAATAAATTTCTAGTGTGTCTAGTTGACATGGGTGATGTGAGTGTGGTACAAGTTGAGTGTGTCTTTGTTGTACTATCTAAAAAAACACCCAAGCCCCAACCCTCATGCCTCCAATAAATTCTTAGTGTGCATATAGGAAATTGTATGTGTGAGTGATGTGAGTGTGGAACTATTCACATATCTAGTACAGCTACCTCATTTTTCATTTTGGCTCCTAAACACCCTTTTCTTTTTTCTTTTTTTTTTTGCAAAAATGACCATCTTCTTGAGCTCGGAAGGTGCGGCATGTGAAACGTGTCACCTGCCATGCCGAGGTAGTTCGGTAGGAGGATGATGGCACAGGAGGCGGGTGGTTGCTCTGCACTGCCAAGCCACCCCTTGCTCAGCAGGAACTGCCAAGCTGCCCCAGCTTTGTAGTAGGCAGGCTTGGCTTGCAGGGTAGGGGGTCCGGGGGTAGGGTGGTAAAAAAACTAGTTAGTAGGTTTTATTAGTTTGGTTCAAAATTGCTTCAATTATAGTCATGCCATAATTGCTTCAATTATACTCATGACAAACAGTACATAAAATAATATTAAATAAAACTATGTCAATTTCAGAAAAATCTCGATAAGATGAGGACTTGACTCATTATCCACCTCTAGCCGGGGGGAGGCTTGGGGTCCAGGGAGCTCAGTCGCAGCACTAGCTCGGCAGCGCCACGCGATAAATTTAGTTTTCTTATAACTAGGTGAATACATGTGCAACTAGTTAAAAAATAGGTGCTTTGATGCGCATAAAGAAATTATGTTTTATTTGTGTGTGTGTAGAATTTTTTTATGAAAGTGCCAGGGGGTCGGAGGAGTAGATGACCACCATCACAAACTCACTGTGTAAGGTATTAATGAAACATTGTTGTAAACAGTTATCGTAATGGACCATGTGTAGGCCAACAAAGTAGTTCGCAATGACTGTGCAAATTACATGACCCGTAGGTTTTGATTAGATGTGTATGTTTGCCTCATTACTCATATGATACAAGTGGCAACATGCGCGAACAAAAGATATATGTGCGCTTTTTGAAAGTCATTGTTCTAATCAGTTATCGTACACATTTGGGTCAATAGGTGCTTTTCCCTTATGTCCTTTGCGGGCTTTAATGCTTACAACCTAGACCCAATACTTGGCTTCCACAACTTGTCTAGGTTTGTCCCAGTCAGAAATATCCCATCGTTCACGGGGGGTTCATGGACCACCGGCATGTTACCCTTGTCCTTTCTGCTGTCATCAAGGGTGTAAGGTTTCTAGCGTGTAAATCTCTCCAATGGCACTAGGTAGTTGATTATTTATTTTTGCTCGATGAATGCCTTGTCGTACATATCTAGGCAGTCGATCCATTAGAAGAAGTAGCAGTGCTATGTGGTTTGCCAGCATGGATGGAGTGGGGTTAGAGATATACAAAATAGAACATTTAATAGGAAATAGGAAATACGTGCTTACAAGAACTTCGCTACACATGTAGTACATCCAGGTGGCATGTTAGACCCAGAATTTACAATCTGGCATCCTCTGTGATTCCACCACACTATTCTCTGAATCAGTAGATAATGCTCACCGATACAGTTCTGAACATCAAAGTACATATCATGCGGAAGCGTAAAGGTAATAGTAGACTTACTCATGGGCCGAATAGGCCGAAATCAATAAATTGCTGCAGCGGAAACGGAGCACACAGGTGAGACCCTCAGGATTTGCCCACAGGTAGCCAACTGGGGGTTGACGATCTAGTTCTTGATATTTTCATCTTGCCCACCATCATGACCAAGTGTATTGTTGAAGCATAGCAATTTGACTCCTGATTCTGGATTAGTGAAGTGAGCGAGGGTGAGCACAAACCACCGTGCTCCGCGAGCCAATACACAGGATGCAAATAGGTAATATGCATGGCTTATCAAGGGAAGGCTCGGGCTATTTTATTTGCCATAAATTACATTTGAAATATGATACATAGAAATTTTCTGAAACCTAGCAGTTTGAACTAAAGCATAATGTGCAAAAGAATGCAATAGTAATAGCGATCTAGATTCCATCCATCGTTACATGTTCTCTGCACCACATGCTAACCTTTCAGCATTATAACCGCTTACATTAACACTGGGGCGACACCCAGGGCAACACAAATTAGGGCCTTTCTCTGCCCTCCACTTTACCAATTCCACCCAAAAAGTTTTGAAATAGAACTATATCTAGTTAAGTTCCCATGTCCGCCCTTGACCATGGGCACGGCTATTCTAATAGTTTTCCACTCTGCAGAGTTTGCACACTTTACCCACAAGAGATAAATCTGCTCGTTGCCCCACATGATTCCTTAGCCATGCAGTTGAGTAGACTATCACAGGGTCTTTACAATGCATAGTCCTACTGTAGTTACACCCACTAAGGTCTATCTTCTGTAGGATGCGTACATCTCTTAAGAAGGGTCCCTCGTGAGCCATCACGGGCAAAGGCAGAGATGAGACCATCCATCCCTTTACTCGTGGTCATACCTTCACGTAACCACCTTAGAGCTATACAAATTAGTTAACCCTGCCTACATTTTGCCAGCTTGTGGTTGTACTGTTGTACACTGGAAGATCATCACAAGATTCAGTCCTTAGGGTTACCTGGGCGGTTCTACCACTAACCATTTTGTGCTTCCACTGCACCACTCACACCTCTGAACCATCTGCCCAGATATTTAGGGTCTTTGGGAACATAAAATATCCTTGTCCAAATACACCAGCCATTTTCACCATGGCTTTTCAAACCAGTTTCTCATGATTAAAAGTGATGCTTGGGCCTTTTGGCCCCAAATGCCTAAGCAAAACTAAGCATGGCATATAAGTACAGACTTACTTTTGAAAGATTACCACTATAGTTTTACTAGGGTGACAAGGCTCACATATTCGAATATTCCAAAGGAATGTATTATTAACAAGCTTATTAATGGGTATGTAACTAGGGTATTGAAATCAAGCATATACTTAGCACATAAAATAATAGCATGCAGTTGATAATTTAAATGAAAGTAAATTGCAAAAAATGTAGGTTCAATATGATCAAAGTATTGACTCGCCTTACGCGATTTACTGCGGTCTTGAGCTCACTCAAAGCGTTCTCGTTGTTGGTCTTTATCTTCACCTCGATCTTGATCTCACTTGATCCATTGAATCTTCAGGACTCCAATTTCAAATTCACGATTAACAACTGAATTCAAATAAATGCAAATAACTCAAAAAAATCCAAATACATCCAATTGATCTTGATTAATTTTTATCATGATTAAGTAGATGATTTGAGACAAGGCTGATTGGGTACGGAGCATTGACAGAGTCAAAGGGGGTTGGAGCGAATTGAGGAAATGACAACAGGGGAAATCCGCCGAGACGGATATCAAGGAGAGTTCAGAATATAGAAATATTCTGCTTCAGACTTGAGGATGGCTAGGCATAGCCGATGGTGGAATACGATGGCTCAATCTTTTTTTATTAATAACTTCTTTTACTATTTTTATATTTATTAAGGTAGTTCCATGAGTCAAGTTTAGACCCATAGACAAGTGTGAGATTTTAGTCGAGGCATCGAATATTATCTTATTAGTATTAACTTTTAAGAGCCAGGGCATGGGTTCTACACATAATGTGTACATTTTACTTTATCAAATAAATCCTAGAGTTCATAGTTCTTGTAGATTCAGGATGTGGTATTTTATGGCGTTTTTAATTATCAATGAGTTGAATTTACTAGTCTAAATGGTTGGCCCCATATTTTATTTAAGCATGGGATTATTTTTAATTACTGATGACCTACAGCTATTATATTTTAACAACTATACACTAATATGACCTTTTAATTAGAGGCTTTCTGACATTGACATCTTTATCCTTTTTCTTAGCGATTGGCATAATTTAGTCGCAATTAAACTCTTATTTACTCGAGGTTGAGCTTGCTATACAGGGTTACATTTCAGTATTGTTATTTAATTACATCTACCACTGTGATTTGTTTAATGGTGGCATTTTAATGTTAGGGCATATATTTGAATTACAATTAAGGGTAATTTTTAATTTAAAGCCTTGTTGTTATAGTTTTAACATAACATCCAATTTATTTTCCTTAACTTTAACTTGAATACATTTTTAATTGGGACCCTTATTAAATTTCAACATTAAGCAAAACCATCTTTTACTAATGCCCTAATTAGTAATTAGTCTTTTAATTAATTATTCAAACTTAATTATTCATATATGATAACTAATCTAATATTAAATATTACACAATCATGTTTTATGTCCTAATCAGATTTATTAGCTTCCCTAGATTATTTTCTAATTTTTCCTAAATTTGTCCTGATTAAAATGGATTAATAAAATTAAGAATAAAAATGCAAGAAAAATGTGCAGAGGGGATTCAAACTCGGGACCTCACGGTAAGATCATTAAGCAGCCGGCGTGGGTGACCAACCGAGCACTTGCTCATTTGCGACAAGGAGAGAGGGCCAATTTAGATGAGGCAAGTGCTGGGATCGGCCCGAAACAGAGCCTTCAGCCGACTAAAGGAGGGGAGGCGGTGGCGCATGGCCAGCGGTGTTGTCGCCAGCGAGGGGCGGCCGGGGAGACGCCAGCGACCAGCAAAACGACTCCCCACGTGGATATGGAAGCTCCTGGCGGTGTCAACATGGGCCGTGGTGTCATCGGAAGCGGCCGGCGTTGGCTTGAGCGGCCGGAGGCGGGGATAGAGCGTGGCGCGGGCGAGCATTAGGAGATACTAGGGAAGCTCACCTTGCAGCTTTTCGGGCGAAAGAAGGTCTAGGGCGGGCCGGCACCGTGAGCCTACGGCGGCGCAGTCATGCGCACGGCGCCGGTGACGTACAAGTGGCGAGGGCGTTGGCCGGTGATCGGGGGAGCTTCGGGGCGTTGAGGAGTTACTCCCACACCGAGGAATCGGGGGGGGGGGAATCAACTGAGGAGGAGCTGGCGGCAGTAATGGTGGCGGCGGCTGGTTTTGGGGGAGATGGTCGGCGTGCGAGCTCTGGTGAACAAAATCTCAATTAACTTGAAGCGGGGGTAGGGGAGAGGTGCAGACACGCTGTGACGCGATCACATCTGTGATGGCATCGTCGGAGAGGCTGGGGCGGCGTGAGGCGGCGGCGGCCGAGGCTTCGGGAAGGTGCGGGAGAAAACAGAGGAGGAAAGGTAAGGAGCCAGGGGGTGTAGGGACCCAGATATTAACATCCAGATTCCTCTGTGATTACTGCACTATTCCCTGGATCAGTAGATAGTGCTCACAGTCACAGTAATGAATATCAAAATACATATCATGCGGAAGCGAAAAATTTAATAGTAGACTTACTCATGGGCCGATTAGGCCGAAATCATTAAATTGCAGCAGCGGAAGAACGAAGCACACAGATGGGACCTTCAGGACATGCCCACAGGCAGCCAACTGGAGGTTCGCGACCTAGCTCTTGACATCTTCATCTTCTCTGCCAGCTTGTCCAATCTTGTTGCTGCGGTGTAGTGACTTGATTCCTGATTCTAAATTTTGCCGCAAAAGCGAGCGTGAGCACTCCGACCCCGTGCTCCGCGAGCCAATACACAGAATGCAAATAAATAGTATGCATGGCTTAACAAAGGAGAGGCTCGGGCTATTTTGTTTTGTGTAGAGTGCTTCTGAATACAATTAATTAAAAAGCCCTATGACTTAGCAATTTTGGAACAAATCATAATGTATCAGGAAATGCATTATTAATATCGATTCAGATTCCATCCACCGTTACATGGCATCTGCACCATATAGCAATTTCTTCAGCGTTATAGCCGCTTAACTTACCACTGGGACGACACCCAGGACAATTCCAAACCAGGGCAGTCCTTCGCCCTTCACTTTTCCATTCCCACCCACAAAACATTTTTAAATAGAACTATATCTGGTTAAGTTCCCATGTCCGCCCTTGACCGTGGGCACGGCTATTCGAATAGTTTTGACTCTGCAGAGTTTGTACACTTTCACCACAAGAGACAATCAACTCATTGCCCCACACGATTCCTTAGAAGTGTGGTTGAGCAGACCATCACAGTGACTTTTCAAAGTATCTGGTCCCTTTTGTCATCTCACCCTATGGGCCGTTCCCACTTGCGGTGGGTCCCATACGTTGCACGGGATGTTCCCCACGGCTACTAGCGTACGGGCTCCACTCCCCTCTGCGCTAGTACGACTGGGAAACTTCACCCTCCACTCGGTGTCCCTTTAGGCCTTCTCTTGCCCTTGCGTAGCCACTTCCCAACCACTACCGGTGAGATGAGTCCGGGGATTTCGATAAATTTACTTAGCCAAGCTATACTTTACAGACTTGTGGTTGCACTGTTTTACACAGGAGGTCATGACAAGATTCAGTCCTTAGTGGTATCTGAGCGGTTCTACCACACTCCATAATTTGTGCTTTCCTTTGCACCACATACCCGCCCCCAAATCATCCGCTCAGATATTTAAGCAAGTTGGGATTTTTGGGAGCATAAACTAATCATGTCAAAATATACCAGTCATTCCCACCATGACTGCCCAAACCAGTTTCTCGTGATTAAAAATGACAATGAAGCTTGGGGCATTTCAGCGCCCCCGAGTATTTATGCAGTACTAAGCATAGCATATCACTAGGGACTTATTTTTGAAATGTTACTCTTATATTTTGCTAGGGTGACAAGGTTCACATATTTAAGTATTCCAAAAAAGGGGTGTAATATTAATCAAGCAAACAATGGGCATATAACTAAAATCTTAAATTAAACATGTATTTGTATATAAAATAACAGCATGCAATTTGATAATTTAAACAGAAATAATTTGCAGAAAATGTAGGTTCAATATGATCAAAGTATTGACTCGCCTGGCGCGGTTTAGCGATCCTGAGCTCACACAAAGTTGCCTCAGGCGATGAACTTTAATTTCTGGTCTTCATCGATCTCGTTCCCGCTTGATCCGTAGAATCTTTAGGCTCCAGTTTCTAATTACGCGGCAAACAACTGAATCCAAATAAAAGCAAATAATTCAAAAAGGCCCAAATAACTCCAATTGAGTTTGATTAATCTTTAGTATAGTTGAATGAGTGATTTGAGGCAAGGTTGATTGAGCGCGGAGTATTGTCAGAGTCACATTGGGTGGAGTGAGGTGGGAAATTTTAATACAACACGCCTACCCGAATTTAGTTAAAGATGCCCCTTTGATTTAGGTATCGTTGATATTTTATGTACATGTTGGTTACCATTATAGTGTTTTCATTATTGCTAATGTTGCTATTTAAATTTGCTTATCTAGGACTGAGCACGCCATATCAGGTTATACTTTAATATCAATGGTCGCTTAAATCTACGTTTGAGGTTTATTTATCTATGCCACGCTAGTGATGGTTACTATTTACTGTACTGTATTGGGTGGATTACCTTTAACAATCCAATGACCTAGGTGTTTCTTTATTATAGTTGCCTCATATATATATTTTTCTAACATGGCATTTCTACGCGAAATTATCCTCTGGATTAAAGGTGGCTATCATTTTATGTGACTTTAGTTGTCGCTTAGGGCTATTTAAGCCTTAAAGAAAAGACTGTATACTTTTTAATTCAAAGCCTTATTATTGTTTTATTATTATTATTATTATTATTATTATTATTATTATTATTATTGCTAGGCATGGTGTCAAGTATCTTTTATGAATCTTTTTAAACCTTGCTTTTATAGTTATCAATTTGGTTCTCCTTAAATTCAACCTGGACATATGTATATGTGTGTGTGTATATAGATATGCATATATATATATATATATATATACCATATATATTTTAATTAGGATTCCTACTATATTCGGATATTTAACCGAAGACATCTTTTTTTTAATGCTTCTCTTTGATAATTATTTAGGATGAGTAATAAAGGTACATTATTTATTTATAGTGCAAATAACCAAAGATTTAAATCCTGAATAATCTCATTTACATCTCAGTTAAACTTATTAGTTCCCATGGTCAGCATTCTGATTTTTCCCAGATTTTCTCTATAAATTTTCCTAAGTTAAGTGGACTAAAATTAAATAGAATAAAAAGAATGTGTAAGGGAAGAGGATGGGATTCGAACCCAGCACCTGTGTGATCAGTGCTCGGGGGTTGTTTAGCTGACCAACTGAGCCTTGTTTGCTTTGCTATACACTGGGGTTTTGGAAATTTGACGAAGTGGCTATTATATCTAAACTCTACGTAGAGCTCCCTCCTGCCCGAGACAGGGGAGGCAATGGCGCTCGGCCAGCAGGGGTGCCACCGGCGAGGGGTGGCCGGGGTGGCACCGGAGTCCAGCAAAACCGGTTACCGAGTAGGCGTGGAAGCCAGTGGGGAAGACGGCGCGGGTCGGCGGAGGCGGCTGCGCGGGAGGCGGCGGTGAGGGGGAAACGGGGACGGCGGCGCAGGCGTGGAAGAGAGGCAAGACCAAGGCGTGTGTGAGCATTAGGGAGGTACGGGGAGGGTTACCTCGGGATTGGTTGGATGGGCGAGGGGTCGAGGCGAGCTGGCGGCGGTGGCCATGGGCGGCGCGGGGAGGACCGTGGCGCCGGCGACTTGGGGTGGACGAGAGGCTCCGGCGGCGGCTGGAGGGGATTCGTGGCATCGAGAGACCTCTCCCACCGCGACGAATTGAAGGGAGACGGCCTGTGGAGGGGACGGCGGTGGTGGAGGTGCGCTTGGCCGGCGGTGAAGAAGAAACGGATTTCGGCGAGCTCGGCGAACGGGACTTCAATTGCTCTAGGGCGGGAGTAGAGGAGCTTGAGGCGAGACGGTTGGGGGCACCTTCCTTCTTATGGGGGCAGAGCCGACCGGGCGGCGGGGAAATATCCGGGAGGCGGAAGGAGGAGCCACCGGGCAAAAGACCAGGCGCGCGGCTCGGGAGGAGAGGGCGCAGGGCTCGACGCGCGGAAGGGACGTGACGGCGACGCAGAGCGGAGAAAAAGAGAGGGGCGACGTGGAAGACGCGCGGCCATGGAAGAAGGGAGGGAGGAGGAGAAAAGAAATGGGCGCTGGTGCATGAGAGAAGGATGGAGGGGAGAAGGGCCAGCGCGGGGAGAGAAAGGCGTGCGGGTGAGGCGCGGGGTCCGCAGGACCAGAGAGAGAGAGGGCCAGTGGAGGGTGCAGCGCTCGGGCCCGCGAGGCCAGGGAGAGGTGCGGAATGGAGGGGGGGGCGGTGGAGATGGCGCAGGGAGGATGGCCCACTGGCCAGACGGCGAAGGCGGGGGAAAAACGGGGGAGCTGGGCCGTTCGGCCAGCCTGGTTCCCAATTCTCTTTAATTTTATTTTTGTTGCATTTCCATTTTGCTTCTTTATTGCATGTATTTGCATATGTATATATACAAACATATATATATATGCTCCTATTTATTTCTATTTTTGTATATGTGTATATGTGTATATATATATATATATATTTTAATATATATTTTTATTTACTTGCACATTCATTTTGTAAACATGTACATATTCCCCTTATGCCTATATTCTTTTTGTATAAATACTTTTTAGGTTTTGCACATCTTTCTAGGCCCTTTTTATAATACTTGTTACAATATGAGAAATTGTTATGCTTTAATCTTTTTTTTTTATTTAATTTTTTTATCCCCTCTTATGTTGGATTGTAGTTTCAGTTTTGAATCCAAAATTAAAACTTTCTTTTACTTCCATATTTTCTTTTATGGCATTTTTCAGCTCTAGTCTTGTTATTATTATTGAAACCTTCTTCAAAATTTAAGAAGCACCGTGAAAATCCAAATTTCAAGAAAATACTTTGCGCAATTAATTCAAAAGCTTTCTTTTTCGAGGTTTAAAATTTTGGGATGTTACAGGGGGGCAATGGGAGCGACAAGGTTCTTATAACCGTGTAAAGGGGTTCCTGTGGTGGAGCTATTGCCGTGGACCTGGAAGCAGTGCACGGCATGGTGTAACGACGGTGAGGCAACGGCTGTAGCAGGGTGACGCGCGCAGGGCATGGGCGCAGCGTGCGGGGCACAGAGCGAGGTGACGTGGGGTAGACGTGATGACGCAGGCGTGACAGTGGAATAGTAAGAGAGGCGGGGGGCGCGATCGGGGTGACGCGGAGCGAGCGTAGCCAAAAGAAGAAGCAGCGAGTAGGAGGGAGAAGGAGGAGAAGAAAGAAGGAAGCAGGGGCAGGAGCCAGGCCCACGCGCAGAGAGTGAATGAAGGAGAGAAAGGGTGAGGGAGAGAGAAAAAGATATGGGGCCCACATGCAAGAGAGGGAAGAGAAGGGAGGAAAAGATAGAGAGGAAAGGATTTAAGCACAATTTTAGAATCTAAATTTTTAATTTAAATTTCTATTTCATGTTTAAGATTATTGACTTCAATTTTTGAAATTTTAATTCAAATCTTGGTTCAAATATCTAGATACAAAATCTAATATTTCTTTATTTTCTATTTTATTTAACTTTGCCCTTGGATTTCGATTTTGATATTATTTTGCTATGAATTGTATACATAATTTTTTTTGAATGTCCAACCTTTGTTTTGTATGCTAATTAAAGTAAAGGAAGGAACTTCTAGTTTAATCATCTAGAAGTATGTTATAATATTCCTTTTGGTTGCATTTTGTTGACTTGAATTTGAATTCAAGATTTTTGGTATTTTGATTCTTATGGTTTTAAAGTCAGTGCATTCTATCCACTAGCTTTGAAAAGAAAGCTAACACGTGTTGTCAAATTACTGTGAAAGCTGGTGCGTGCTGTCCACTCGCAGCGAAAAGCTGTTACATATTCTCAAATCATTGAAAGCTGGTGCGTGGTGTCCACTGGCTACAAAAAGCTGGTACATGTTGTCAAATCACTGGAAAAGCTAGTGCGTGCTATCCACTAACTGTGAAGAGCTGGTACGTGTTGTTAAATCGCTGTGAAAGCTAGTGCGTGTTGTCCATTCACTATGAAAATTTGGTATATATTGTCAAATCACTAGAAAAGTTGGTGCGTGCTATCCACTCGCTATAAAAAGCTGGTACATATTATCAAATCACTGGGAAAGTTGGCACATGTTGTCCACTCATTGATATCTCAAGAAAGGATTCCAAGAACCAAGTGAATAAGAAAAAATAAAAATAAACCGCAAGGCCTAAGATGGCCACACAACCATTGTTCACCAAGGCGCTGGCGTTAGTTCGGTGGCAGACCAGTGCCTAGTGTCTAATCATCACCTATGTAGGCTAGGCGACCATTTATGTGGGAAAAATCAGCTAGGCGGGTGAGGCAGGAGGGTGGCATTTACGCGCTGCCTAAGCAGGCTAGGCAGCTGCCTTGGGGACCATGACACACAACATTTATAATATTTTGGTCAAGTTGCACATGACAACCCATTTATGGCACTTAGGTCGTACTAAGTCATATGAATACAATACATTACACTCAGTACATATGTTGGTGTTTGCAAACAAAAACCTACTCCTAGCAAGCACTATAAGTTGACCTAATTCGTAGGTCAGGCTACTCTTCTATGAGGCTGTGGCCACAGCAGGTGGTACAGTCATAGAGTGAACAAGAGCGGGAGTGACATGACATTTGGCGAGCTAGGGTTTCGTACACTCTTACACACGCTACTCCTCAAGCATAGTCCATCGGTGAGTGGCTGAGTTAGAGTAGGGTTGGTGGGAATGATGGGGGTCTGGTGGTTGCTGGAGCATGGATCACTACTGTTACTGTAGTCTACTCGAGGTCAGCAACTGCGGCAACCCTCTCACGCAACACTACAGCTAGGGCCATCTTGCATTTGGTGAGCTGAGCGCAGAGAGTCTCGATGTAGCATCCTTCTTCTTGAAGGGATGGACTGTAGTGAAATGGGGAAGTCAACATGGCAGCCTAGTGGATCTCGCACAGGTGAGCGCAAACCAAGTGGGAGGTGTCCTAAAGGGCGTCGGTGGAAGTGCTCCTCAAGTGCTCAATGTAGGAGGTGTACTCACCTTCCCTTGTGCACATAAGACTTCTGTCATCCAGGCCTCTCTGTCTCCTTGGTCTTCCATCCCCTAAAGATGGGACAGTGGTAGTAACCTAGGTACTGCATTAGTTTGCGTAGTATGTCGACAAACTCTCCTTTGTCCTTTCCAAGGGTGAAGTCATATGTGCCAAAGTTAGCTGATCTAACCATTTACAGTTGAACAGGAGGGTATTAGTAACAGTTTAAAGTTATAAAGAAGGGAGGTGAGACAAGAACTAAGAGTGGTAAGTAGGAGCAGTAGTGCATTGTATTTTTTGTGAAGCGTTTGCTTTTTAGTTTTCAAAAATAAGACCAGGTTCTTGGATAACAACCATTCTGTAATCGCACGAGAACAATAAATATATACATACGGACATACATAAAATTATTTTAGTTATTTTTAGCCTGTATTTTTGCAGCTATTTATAATAAATAAACATATCTACTTACATAAACACATATGTGAACTAAACATGACTACCTAGCGTATTCCATATTACAAAATTAAACCATTATAATTGGAGTTATGTCAACAGATGCATATATAGATGCTCTCACTCTTTTTTCTTTTATTGACATGAGATTTTGTAGTATTTTCTTCTTTTGAATAATGTACATGAAAAATTCTAGCCTTTTTAACTCTTCCTTGCATGAATTCATGAATCACTACTCTAGAAAGCCTAATACTAGATGCCACAACACAGATGGTTCCCCAAAACCGTCAGTATTAAATACAAGCATAGACAGTTTTAGTTTAGAGACCATCTGTGTTGTTGCTAGTGATAAAAACCATCTATGAATTGATAATATCACATATGGTTCATAGTGAAAACTATTTGTGAAGTATCATAGATAGTTTTTTGTTTGAATCGTTTGTGATACTTCATAGACGGTTGTATTACAAACTATCTATAATAATTAAGTCATCACAGAAAATTTTTATTCAAAATTGTATATGATAATTTCACTATATTAATTGCGCGCAAACCCGTCGACTCTCTATCTTAAATTCGAGATATACCTAGGCTACCGCTTTGAGCTAGAGACGGGGCTTTGAGGTAGCCATTTGATGAAATGAGACTATTTGATAAGAGTGATTGTAGATCTATTTATTTCTTTACTACCTATGGTTAGTACTTTGTTTCTAATTGTATTATAATTTAGATCTATAGCTTTTGCGAAAGAAGAATTGAATATGTTTTAGATCAAGCTAGCTTGATGTATAGAGAAGATTATTTACATCTAGCATTGTTTAGGGTTTAGTCAATTCATAGTCTATTTCTACTTAATTTAATTTAATTTAATTAATTATTCTTGTTAAATATAGCTAGTTACTTACAATACATGTGCAATATCATTCAGACTGTTATATGCGTAACATAGGACCGAAGCTAGATGTACACTGGGAACCGTGTGAATGAAGAGTACATTAATGGTGTGTCTGCTTTTACAGGAGCTGCCGAGGAGGATATGTTGAATAAAGGGGTGAAATATATGTATTGTTCATGCATTGACTGGAGAATCTAAAGATAATTAAGAACCGAGCGCAGATTGAAGCGTACCTGATTTGAAGGGGTTTCAAAAAGGGGTATGCACAATGGACCAGTCATGGTGAAGAGCAGATTACATAGGTAGGTAGTAATAATGACATCATCGACGAAGTCAATGATATACTGCCGGATGATGTCGATTATGGTTCTGATTCGGATAGGCTCCATAATGACAATCTGGATTAGATGCTTTACGATGCAGAAGGGAACTAAAAGGAGGCAAAACTGTTGTGTTGGCACTCGAAGGAGCATAAGAACGATGAAATGCTAAGAAAGCTTGCTGATTCCACCCAGTGGAGAAACATTGATAGGAGGTATGTAGATGTCGGTGTAGAACTGAGGAATATAAGGTTCATATTGAGTACAGATAGAATGAATCCTTTCGATAATATGAGCAACCGACATAACACTTGGCCTGTGACTCTCTACATCTACAACCTTTCTCCTTGGTTGTGTATGAAATGGAAGTATATTTTATTGTTGATACTTATCTAAGGGCCAAAGAAACCTGGGAATGATATTGAAATGTACCTAGCACCGTTGGTGGAAGATCTAAAAAATACTGTGGATCGAAGGGGTACAGGTATGGGATACGTACAAATAAGAGAACTTCACTTTACGCTCCTTGTTGTTCTGCACCATAAATGATTATCTTAGCTTGACTAACCTGTCAGGCCAGAGTACAAAATGGGTCAAAACCTATACTCACTGCTTAGATGATACCGAGAGTGTGTGGCTGAAGTACTCGCACAAAATGTGTACATGTGTCATGTAGGTTTCGTCGAAGGCCTCACCTATACTGCAGGATGAAGAAATAATTCGACAAAGAGAAGGAGGACAGTTCAACTCCAAGGCATTTAAACAAAAAAAAAAGATCTATGATATGGTTAAGGATTTAGATACGCTTGGAAAGGGACGTAAATCGATGAACCATGAGAAGAACGTCTGGAAGAAGAGATCAATATTTTGGAACTTATCTTATTGGGAGCACCTAGAAGTTCACCACTGCATCGACATCATGCATGTAGAGAAGAATGTATGTGATAGCTTGATCGGTCTCTTACCAAACATTCATTATAAAATAAAGAATGGTGTCACCGCATGGCTTGACTTGGTTGATATGGACATCAGGCATGAGTTAGCACCAACAAAGACTGATAAAGGATGAATTTACCTAACCCTTGCTTGTTACACTCTGTCCAAGGCCAATAGAACTGAACTGCGCCAGTGCTAGCATGGTGTGAAAGTTTTGTCTAGTTACTCCGCCAACATGAAGAAATGTGTTTCGATGGAAGATTTGAAGTTAATTGGCATGAAGTCTTACGATTGTTATGTGCTGAAGACACAGATACTCCCTATTGCAATTAGAAGTATTTTGCTAATCAAGGTCTAAGAGACAACATGAGGCTGTGTTATTTCGTCAACACAATTGCTCAGAAGGTCATCTTGAGATATATTTCCCTCCATCATTTTTTGATATCGTAGTCCATCTCATTGTTCACATTGTGTGGGAGATAAAAATATGTGGGCTCGTGTTCCTACGTAGCATGTACCCATTCGAGAGGTTCACCAAAATGCTCAAGTCCTATATACGGAATCGATCTTGGCTAGCCGGTAGCATTATCGAAGGTTATGCAACCAAAGAGGTCGTTGAGTTATGTGTCGATTACATGGCTCATGTCGAACCAATAGGTATGCCTCGATCTTGCCATGAGGGGAGGCTCAAGGGTGTTGGGAACATCAGATGGAAAGTAATCACTCCAGATATGGATGTGCATGCACAAGCGTATTTCACGATCGTGCAACACATGACTAAAATATCCCCGTATATCGACCAGCAAAGCACATGCCTTAGCAACAGAATTCAGAGTGGGCAGTTATTTGGATCACGAGACAGCACAACAGTCGATTTAACCCATGGTTGAAGGAGCGACTCGCTAGAAGCTCATCAAGTGATACGCTGACATGGTTGGCAAAATGGCCAACATTTACAGTTCTGATATGGCAAAGATATGACATAAATGGGTACACATTCTATAGGTAGGGTCAGGATATAAACAGCACTAACCAGTATAGCGGTATCAATACCGTTGGGTTGAGGTACTCCTACTATGGGTTCATATAGGAGATTTGGGAGCTCGCCTACGTGCTTTTTAGGATCCCCTTGCTTTGGTGCCATTGGGTCCATCACCCATAGGTGAAGGTCAACAAGTACGGTGTCACTACCGTCAAGCTGAAATGTGTTGGATACAAAGATGAAACTTTCATACTCGCTAACCAAGTTGTTCAAATTTTCTATGTAATCGACTTGGCAAATAAAAGCACCACATAATTCTTTATGGAAAAAGGAGGATTGTCAGAGTTGAGAATGTAGTGGATGAGAAAGAATACAATCAATTTGACGAGGAAAAACAACATGATAAAACTAGCTACATACGCGTCGATCATTATGAAGGGCTAATTTTTAATAGAAATAAGCAAGTGGAATGACAAATAAAATGTTTATGTGTCATATGTTCTGTATTTGCATTTATATATGTGTATGAGAATATGTGATATATATATATATGTGTGTGTGTGTGTGTGTGTGTGTGTGTGTGAATTTGCATATATGTATATAAGAATGTGAGATATATATGTGAATTTGCATTTATTTATATGAGAATGTGTGATATATATGTAAATTTGTATTTATATATATGAGAATGTGTGATATATATGTGGTTGTGAGTAGGGATCATCACAGATAGTTTTAAAGTAAAATTGTCTATGATATTTATAAACATGGATGGTTCTAAATTAAAACCATCTGTGATATTTTATTATTATAGATGGCTTTCATTTAGAACCGTCTGTGATGATTTGTATCACGGACGGTTTTGAACTAAAATCATCTATGATTATTTTCCTATATATATATTGCACTCTAGGGTTTTCCCCACTATAAACTTTGATATAGACTTAGGGTGGTGGTGTGCCTAGGTAAGCCTAGTTGATTTCGGGCTTAATTGTGTAAAATCGATTGATTTATGCTATCGCATATAAACTCGATTTTAGCCAAAGAAAAATGTTAAAAGCACATATTCACCCACCTCTAGTCGGCCTTCTTTACCTTACATGGGTATGTGTGGTGGCCGTGAGTGGTGGTAAGCGGGCGAGAGCATGCAATGGAGGCTGGTGGCGGCTCGTCGTGTTCCACCCAAGCGAGATCTGGCAGACTAGCACAGGTGGAGAGTAGCAAGGAGTCGCTGTTGGGACCAGTGCGTCTTGCAAATTTGCATGATTTTTTTTAATGTTTTTTGGTTGAAATCCAGTGTATTTTGTTTGAATTAGTGGTCAACCCACTCAAAAACATGAAATTGTCTTTGAATTTTGCTCGATTTTGAGACTTTTTTACGAAACTATTGCTAAAGCTATGTGAAACCTTCCTGAAACTTGGTAAAACTTCTAAAACATGTTGATACTTGCTTCAAACAATTTCCAAAACTTCTAGAAATGTGTTAAAATTTGAAACTTGCTTTTAAACATTTTGTTGAAACTATTTGAAACATGTCAGTGATAAAGTTACCACAGACGGTTTTACATGATGGACCATCTAAGTTCACCGCGATGGAAAGAACTGTCTATGATGACCAACTTATCATAGACGGTTTTTATTACGAACCATCTGTGATATCTGTACTTATCGCAGACGGTTTTTGTTCCAAACCGTCTATGATGTATCACAGATAGTTTGGAACAAAAATCGTCTGTGATGACCTACTTTTCATAGATGGTTCTTTACCAAGAACCATCTATGATAATATTTCAACTTACCTACTCTCACCGAATTTGAATTTCTCGCTCATCTCGCTAGATTTGCTCTTTAAAATAGATGGCTCGGTTGTTCATATCCTCATCTCTTCTCACTTCTCCTTCACTCCTAAAGTCCTCATCTCCTCTTCTCTCTTCTCACTTCTCCTCACCAAATTTTCCCTTAAAATACATGGCTCGATCGGCTCTTCTTCTCCTCATCTCCTCTTCTCTCTTCTTACTTCTCCTCCTCTACTCATCTCCTTCCCCCACCTTTTCTTCAATTCCATCCATCCGATTTTGCATAACTTGGATGCCAAAAAATTTAGCTAAATCTGGATATTTACCGTGGCTTGGATGCCCAAAATTTAGCTAAGTCTACATTTTTACCGTGGCTTGGATGCCCAAAATTTAGCTAAATTTGCATTTTTACTTAGCCAAATTTTGGGCATGCAATCCACGCTAAAAATGTAGACTTAGCCAATTTTTTGAGCATCCAAACCACATCAATAATGTAGACTTAGCTAAATTTTGGGCATCCAAGCTGTTGGTGTTTTAATACCAATCTTACGTATGCTTTGTTTGGATTCGGAGAAACGCTTGAGGACTCAGACTGTAAGCATGCAGAGTACAGACACATGAATTTTTATATAGGTTCGGGCCTTCTCCTAGGAGAATAATAGTCCCACCCCATGTGTGACTATTGCTTAGAGAAATTGATTACAACTAAGAACAATGTGAAATGTCTAGCACTATTTCCTGGTCCAATGTGGTCCCTCCTATCTCCCTCTAGCGTTGACCTTTAATAGTTGACGAAGCGACGACTGTTGTCCTACGTCAAAAGACGTCTTAACATTTTGGGAGATAACCATCTGGCAGAAGTTATTGTTAGAGAGACGTGGTAACCCATTCGTCATACAACGATTGTTGTCAGAGAGAGATCATGTGTGGTTATGAGAAATAAGCGCATGTTCTAACCGCCTCATCAGATAGACCTACTTGGACAAGCTAGTTGAAGATCGACTAGTCATAGGAAAGCCCATGACCACAAGGTGGTCGTAGGACAAATTACGACTAGGTGGTCACAAAAGAACTTATGAATATGTGGTGGTCATAGAAGGGCTTACGACTAAGGAGTGGTCATACAAAGACATACGGCTACCCTATGAAATCTCTCCCTTATTGATAAGGGGTATACTCAGATAATATATTGACGTAATAATTAGAGAATTATTATATCCTTGTCGTCTAGCCCCCAACTTCAAGTGAAAATAACTTACTTGAAAAAGTGAGGTCATAGACGGGAGATGGTTGAAAGTAAAGCCTTTTTTATTCTTTTCGACCAGAAGTGAGCTTGGTAAATAAGGTAATTTTGCTTGAGTTGCAAAGACAGACGGACTCCAAAGAGAAGAATTCCAATCAATTTTTACCATCCTACCGACCGAAGCAGTTCTCGAGATAACCGTTCGATTCCCAATATAAGTAATCCATTCCAAGGTTATAAAAGCTTACCGTAGGGTAACTTTTAGTCTTCTTACTTTCCCCTTCTTCTCTGATCCTATTCGAGCTTTCTATCATCAGCTAGGTGGTCTTTAATCTCTTCCAAATCCCATCCATCCACTGGAGAAAAATGTCCCAGCCTTCATCAAATTGGCTGGTGTCGGAGATGGATGTGCAAAATTGAAGGCATTGGAGGTTGTTGAAAAGATTCCTCCGCAGAGATTTATCAAGTGGATTGAAGCTACCAGACAACAATGGCCATCAAGACAGATTAGAGAAATCCTAGTGTTCCAAGCTTATTGTGAGTGCGGTCTTTGCCTCCCGGATCATCCTTTCCTTATCACCGTGCTCGTGTACTTTAGTGTCGAATTGGTGAACTTAGTTCCCAATTCGATCACAATGCTCAGCTTGTTTGTATACCTGTGTGAGGCATATTTGGGGATCCTTCTGGACCTCAAGCTCTTTCGGTATTATTATGAGATGAGCTAGCAAACTAGAATTGCTGGGAGCTACGGTCTTTGTGGCCAAATTGGAAAAAGAGGTGGTTTTATTCGGAGAAAACCAACGAGGACAGCCTCTCTTTCGTGGGGAAGGTTGGGGAGAAGACATCTTCCTGGGATTCAGTTCCCAAGGACCTCACCCGAAGAGTCCCTTACATCTCAGGCATCAAAGAGCCGAGGGACAAGGGTCTCACTAGTTGGCATGTAGTGAAGGGCTTCATCACCTACCGCATCAGTCGACGAGCGCATCCCATGTGGATGTACTCAGGAACCTCAGATCCGACCAGGGACTACAAGAATGGTGAGTGATATTCGTATTCATATATGTTATTAGATTACCTATACTTTTGAGTATTGTGTATCGATCACCATATCCGTATGAACAGATCTTGATTTGGTGGAAATCAAATCCCAGGTCAAGGCCATTTGTGAGAAGACACCTTCACTTGAGGTGGAAGCTCCTCGTATTTTGGAGGATGTTTTTGCTGAAGAGAGAAAGGAACACCTAAAGGTAATTGAAAAATCAATTTCATCTTTAGGACCACGTAGTCGTTGGGCATGACTAAGTTGTATCCTTCTCTTTCACAGAGTGTAGGCATAAATTTCAAGATGACCAAGGAGTCGAACTGATGGTCGCGGAGGAGAGGTGGAGAGAGCCAAGGCTCCTCCGGCCAAGAGACGTCGATTGACCAAAGCAGTTGACAAGGATAAGGGGAGCACAAATGCTACCATTCCCCTTGCCATTCTTCCTCCTGCTGCTCCAAGTGCCCCCCCCATCAAGTAGTTCCTTGTGAACGTGAGTATTGCAAGTGAGATAGGGGCTGATGTACTAGAGCAACCCACTCCCAAGATTAAGGTACCATTCTATTATGATACTGAAACTCACTCAGTAGGCACTTCTCAAGGCTTTATCAAGCAACACAAAAAGGAAAACTGGAAAAGTTTTGCATCTTTTATGATGGAGACTACTGTGACAGTAGATCTTATGATAAAAAAGGTGATAGCCCATTAAGTGTTTGAAACTGGTATTGATCACCAGGAGGGACAAGTAGGAGAAAGAGCAGTGAATATTGCTCAAGACATTCGACCAAACGTGGCTGGAGGTGCGCAAGACCCTCGGCCAGTTATGGTCGAAGAAGCTCTCATTCCTCCGTGACTAGACGCGGTTAAAGAGAAGAAATCGAAGAAACAAATCTCTGGGAAAGTTTCTTCTAAGTTCACGCTAAAAGCTATGACATCAAGGTATGAAAATACAAGTTCAAATATTGTGTAAACCTTGTAAGCTGGGCTGAAATCACAAAAAGCTATGGTAGAAGATACGACCTCTGCACAATAGAGACAATGTGAGAGACCATGTGGAAGTATCTCCATGTTGGTGATGAGTAATTGACGATTGGTTTAATGAGGTTGAGTTTGTTTTTGGTATTCTAGGGTTGAGTACCTTTATTTGTTCTAATATTGATTATGCTATTTCGTGCGGTGCTATGTGACGGTTTGCTTGTCTGTATGACTGCAGGACTTCGGAGCTAGGTCATGGAGAGGCGAGGAGGATCGGGACTAGGTACGGGAGGTGTTGAGGTCCAGACGGTCGGCGATGCCGAAGATGATCGAGGCTGGTGAGGTGGTTGCGAGTTGGGAGACGAGGAACCGGAGCTGGAGCTACCGGTGACGGACACGACGAGCGATGACGAAAGAACTGGGACTAGGCTCAGGGAGGAGTCGGAGGTCCAAAACGGTTGAGGTCGGTTGCGGTCGTGCGTGACGGAACAAACCGGGACTAGGCTCAGGGAGGAGTCGAGGTCCAGTCGGTCAAAGGCGCCGGATGCGGGAAGCTTCCGGGAAGGTGCTTGAGGGGCAAATTGGACATTTGACCCAAGCAATGAGGTGGAGGGCTGGTTCTTTCCCTCCAAAAGAGTGTTTGACTTTATTGCCTCATATGGATATGAGGAGAATGGGTGGAGGTGGTATGCCACTTCTTGAATTTCTTCTTTGGGGTGAGCTTGTGCCTTCAAAAGGTGGAGAGGGAGGCAGCATTCAGATCATCAATTGTAAGAAATGAGTAGAGTGTGAGTATTCTGGAGAGCTCAAAGGAGAGAGTGAGTAGTGGCAGTATGCTCTAGCGTGAGTGTTTCCAGAAGAGAGCATGTAGTGTGAAACATGTAGTGATTCCCGTGTTTTAACTGCGTATGGGGACGTAGTGGGATGCTTGTAATCACTATGTAATCATTCATCTCTTTGCGAATGAATCCATTTGAGTTTTCTTCAGTTTCAGTTCATTTCTCAGTTTCTGCTGCTCTGTGCCCATTTTCATCATTTTAGTGTTTGAGCTATTTCTTTGAGCAAGGAGTAGCAAAATGGATTGCTCTGTGATGGGATGATATTTCTAGACCATTTGGTCAGCTTGTTCCCTAGAGTTCAATGGTAAAAAAATCAAAGATTCCATTTTCACCCATTTGCTCTGTTTTGAATTCTAGGGTTTTGGTTTCAGGGCATGTTTGATTTTCTTGTCTCCCTTCATATGTTGGCTTGAGATTTGGTTTGGCAAACCCTGAGATCATCGCTAAGCAAATTGCAAAAGTTCCTAAGCAAAGAATGAATGAACAATGAGAAATCTGAAAATTACCATTTGTCTCTACACCATTTTCAGTCTTCACCTTAAATCTTGATTCTTTGCTCCCAGGGTAAATTAATTTGGTTCCTGAGGTCTTCTAGCTATTTAGAATGTATTCTTGATCTTGTGGCTAAAGGATAACATCTTCTTTTGACAAACTTCATTGGTTTCTAGCTGTTTCAGTTCTTTCAGCCTGTTGCTCAGCCTCTGCATGAACCTCAACCGGTCAGGCCGGTCTCTGACCGCCGATCAGACCGGCCAGACAATAGCGGTCTGACTGGCGGCACTAGGGCGGTTCAACCGGCATAAGGGGAGCGGTCTGACCGCCCAATGCACTGCGGTCAGACCGCCCCTGCTATCTTGCTCTGATTTCTCTTTTTCTCCTACTCTTTTATTTGTCCTGCTTCTTCCCTGTGTTTAGCAAGAGGTCCAGAGAGCATGAGTATTTCTCTTCATAGTTTCTTGTAGCTATTGGAGAGAAGTTACTCAAGTGGATACTTATGAGGGGTGATTTTTAAAAGAGGCACCATTTACCCCCCTCTGTTGCCATTCCGATCCTACAATTGGTATCAGAGCCGGTTAGCTCTTCTTGATAGATCTTTAACCGGTCTGTGAGCCATGGCAATGGATAAGTATTCCACCTAGCCCCCAATCTTCGATGTGATCGACTATCCCTTTTGGAAGAGTCAGATGGAGACCTACATTTAGGCCTAGGGCTATGCGATTTGGCGCAAGGTCAAAGTTCGCTATGTTGTTCCTGTCGATGAGAACATCAATGTCGGTAACATGGCTGATGTTGAGGCGAATGCGAAGGCAAGGAACATCATCATTCAAGGTTTTAGCCGAAATGAGTTTGATCGCATTTCTCATCTTTCGTCGGCCTTCGAGATTTGGGAGACCCTCGATGCTTACCATGAGGGCACCACCCAAATTAATACGGTACGACAGGACAAATTCAAGCGAGATTACAACAAGTTTGAAATACTCGCTGGAGAGTCCCTTGATGAGTGCTTTGCGAGATTCCACAAGATTTTGAGCAACCTCCGAGCGGTCAGTCTCACTTTCCCCGACTCGGACAATGCTCGCCAAATGCTTTCGGCTCTTGATTTGCGTGTTTGGGAGATGAAAGTGACCACCATCAAGGACACGACGGATCTTTCGACTTTGACTCTTGATGCGTTGTATTCACGCCTCGAGACTCACGAGATTGACATTGTCTCTCGCAAGTCTAAGTCTCAGTCGATGGCTTTGGTCACCGATCCCAGTCCTGTCTCTAGTTCTTCTGTTGTCACTCTTTCGGGTTTCTCCTTAGCTGCTCTGTGTGATATTGATGATGAGCATCTAGATCAGCTTTCAGAGACCCAACTAGCTCTCTTAGCCAGAAAATTTTCTCATGCTTACAAGAGGGCTAGAGAGAGAAAGAGAGGAGGACGAGTGATTTGCTTCGAGTGTGGTGGCCCCAACCATATTCGGGCAAACTGCCCCAAGTTGGAGGGCAAGAACGACTCCGACGGTTCAAGTAAGAACGTCTACACCGACAATAACCGTTTCAAGAAGACCGCAAGCAAAGGGAAGAAGTTCCGCAACCTTGACAAAGCCAAGAAGCTCTTCCATCGCGTCCTCACCGCCTTCGACATCCTCGACCTCAGCGAGGTGGAGGGGTGGAGTGATGACGATGGGAAGGACGAGCAAGATCCCAAGGATGGCGAGGACTTCAGCGGCATGTGCTTCATGGCCCTTGAGGACGAGATCAGCGACGTCAGCGACAGCGAGCTCTACTCCGACTCCGATGAGGTATACCCCTCCTACGATCAACTTAATGAAGCTTTTCTTAAGCTAGGAGGATTTCATGCTAGATCTAGAGCTAGGTGTAGCGAGTTAGAGAAGGAAGCAGAGAGATTGTCACGGGAGCTTACTTCACTTATATCTGCTCCCTCCCGTGACGAATGTGATACATGCTGTGCTTTGCTTGGTGATATGGAGAAGCTAAGGACCTCTCATGATAGTCTGTCTTCTGAGCTTGATTTGCTTAAGGTGGAGAATGTTAGTCTTTTAGCTGAACTAGAGATGAGTAGGACTGTTGCTATTTCATCTTCTATTGTTGAGACTACTTCTTGCACCTCATGTGAGGACAAGGCGAATGCTTTTAGAGGTCTTTATACCATGCTTCTCGATCTGCCCGAGACTTGTGAAAATTGTAATAATTTAAAGATGAACCTAAAACAGGCAGATCATAAAATTGCTGAATTACAAGCTTTTCTACTTGAGCCTATTGCTTCGTGTGCGAATTGTCCTAAGCTGAATGCTGAGCTTGAATCTGTCTCTAAGCAGTTTCAAGAATTGGTTGATGACAATAACAAATTGGCTAAGTTTGCTTCTAAGGACCCTGTTAGCTCACCATGCAATAATTGTAACAAACTAAAATCTGACTTAGTTGCACTGGATGAAAAATGCGTGAAGCTAACAAAGGACCTACTAGAGAAGCCACCATCAGTTGCTTGTGATGTGTGTGTTGGGAAGAAGCATGAATGTTTGGTAGAGACGCCTAGTGATGTGGACCAATTGGCTAGCAGTAGGACTGTCCCTTCTGAGTCGCCTGTGCGTGCACAAGCCATCCGTTCCTCTGCTATTGGTTCTTCTTCTACTCCCTTACCTTCTGCTGTCTCTTCTTCCCCTGCTCTTCTTGCACCTCTCTCTTTCATGAGTGTCAGTACCTTATGAACACTCTCGAGAGGTTTGTAGGAGGCAAGAAGAAGCTTAATCTTATTCTAGACCAGTCAAAGATTTGCAAATTCAATCAAGGTCTAGGATACGATTTTTCTGTGGATATGAGGAAGCATCCACCTGCTATTCTTAGACCCATTGCAGCGGGTGTGATCGAAGTAGAGCACAGATCTAAGAAAATTCAATTCAAATCAGCGGGCTTTGTCCAAGAGATCTCTGACAGCAAGGTGATTCCACCTGTCGCTTCGACCTCTCAGAAGGTGAAGCCTCATCGTGCTACTTCTACCTCTCAGAAGGTGAAGTATCACTGCACCTTCTGTCAGAAGGATGGACACTCGGTCGAGAGATGCTTCAGGCGAGCCAAGATTGCGCGTAGAGACCGTGTTGACGCTCTTAGGCGTATTCAGGGTCAGCCCCAAACCTTGAGTGCATCTAAGACCAACACAAGGTCTAGAGTTGCTTCTGATGGGTTTAGGCAGCATCGAGGACTTGGTTTCACTGAGTTGTCTAGTTTTTGTCCTTGATATGCCCCTAGTCGTGACTTTCGCCGTTCTGAGGGTAGATCTCATTTCTCCCATCGAGATGCCTACCCGCGGCGTGATCAGCGTGTTGTTGGTACTCCGACTCGCTCCCCCGTAGCAGTCGGACCCAGCAACAGCTTCAGGTCTACACTTAGACCTTCTACTTCTTTGAGCGATAGAGAGCATAGGGTAGATAGAGGTCAGTCGTGTGTGGCTACTTCTTCTGCTCCACGTGTTACTCAGTATTGGGTGCCAAAATCACTCTTGATTTATCTCATTACTGAGACCTTACTCTCTGCTTGACTCAGGTTCGCCGGGCTGGGAAGGGAAAGGTTTGGTTTGTTAACTCCGGTTGTTCTCGTCATATGACCGGAGACTCTCGTTGGTTCTCTTCCCTAGCCTGTGCTCCAGGTGATGAGACTATCACCTTTGGAGATGCTTCGCCTGGACACGTCATCGCGAAAGGTACTGTGCGCATTAATGATTCTTTTATTTTAAAAAATGTTGCCTTGGTTAGTAAGCTGCAGTACAATTTGCTTTCAGTCTCTCAGCTTACCGATGACGGTTATGAGGTGAGCTTCAAGAAAAACAATTGCAAAATTCTTGATTCTTCGGGTAGTCTGGTTTGCGGGATTTCTCGTTATGGGAGGATCTTTCGTGCTGATTTTGTTGAGTCTTCTGGTGATTCTCTCAGGTGTTTAGTTGCTTCTGAGTCCCGCGACCTTACTTTCTGGCATAGGAGACTTGGTCATATCGGATTTGATCATTTGACCCGAGTTAGCGGCCACGATCTCATTCGTGGTCTGCCGAAACTCAAGATGGTCAAAGATCTTGTTTGCGCTCCATGCTGGCACGGCAAGATGGTTGCCGCTTCTCACCCTCCGGTCACAGTGACTATGATCGATGCACCGGGACAGCTGCTCCATATGGACACAGTTGGACCAGCTCGAGTGCAGTCAGCAGGAGGGAAGTGGTATGTTCTTGTCATGGTCGATGACTTCTCGAGGTATTCTTGGGTGTTTTTCTTGGCCTCGAAGGATGAGACGTATACCCACTTTCGGGGTTTGTTTACTAAGCTTTCTGTTGAGCTCCCGGGTGCCTTACGAGCGATCCGCAGTGACAATGGCACGGAGTTCAAGAATTCTTACTTTGAGAGGTTTTGCGGTGAGACCGGTGTAGAGCACCAGTTCTCTTCTTCATACGTCCCTCAGCAGAATGGCGTTGTGGAGAGGAAGAACCGTACCTTGGTTGAGATGGCTAGGACGATGCTTGATGAGTACTCTACACCGAGGATGTTTTGGGCTGAGGCTTAGCCACCGCGTGCCATGTTTCGAATCGAGTTTTTCTCATGGCACACTTGCATCGCACCACTTATGAGTTGAGATATGGGTGAAAGCCCAGCGTCTCGCATTTTCATGTGTTTGGATGCAAGTGCTTTATCTTGAAGTCCGGGAACCTAGATAAGTTTGAGTCACGTTCTTGTGATGGGATCTTTCTAGGTTACTCGCCTTCTTCGCGGGCTTATAGGGTCTGGAACTGCAAGACTAGTAAAATGGTAGAGACCTGTGAGGTGACCTTCGACGAGGCCAGTCCGGGGACTAGGCCCGATATCTCAGGTTCTTTAGAACAGTCTGAGACCATCTTAGTGGATGATGAGGACGATGGAGATGAGGGTTGTCTACCCGATCCAGTTCCTCATCCTCCACCCCCTGAGGTGCCTTCTTCCACCGCACCTCGGGGAGATCAGCCCATGCCTTCTGCTTCCTCTGGAGCTAGTGGCTCTGTTCCTACCTCTTCAGCTCATGAGGTAGAGGCCACTTCTTCATCTCATCCTGGACCTCCCCGAAACATCCAAAAGGACTATCCTTCTGAGTAGATTATTGGAGACCTTTTTGAGCGTGTCACACGCTCAAAGTCTGGACTGTCTTAGTTCTGTCTCCATTCTGCCTTCATTGCCTCATTTGAGCCCAAGGATGTTAGTTATGCACTATCTGATGAGTCTTGGGTCAATGCCATGCATGAGAAATTAGAAAATTTCAAGAGAAACAAGGTCTGGTCACTTGTTGAGCCCCCTCGAGGTCACAATGTTATTGGGACTAAGTGGGTGTTCAAGAACAAGCAGAGTGAGGATGGGGTGGTTGTTTGAAACAAGGCTAGACTGGTAGCTCAGGGCTTCTCCCAAATTGAGGGTCTAGATTTTGAGAAGACCTTTGCCCCTGTAGCTAGACTTGAGGCCATTAGAATCCTGGCTGCCTTTGCAGCTTCTAAGGGTTTCAAGCTCTACCAGATGGATGTCAAGAGTGCCTTCCTCAATGGCTTTATTGAGGAAGAAGTCTATGTCCGTCAGCCTTCAGGTTTCGAGAACCCCAAATATCCAAACCATGTCTACAAGCTTTCCAAAGCTTTGTATGGACTTAAGCAGGCCCCTAGAGCTTGGTATGAGAGGCTTAAGTCCTATTTGCTTAGTCATGGTTTTGAGATGGGTAAGGTAGATAAGACCTTGTTCATTCGCCGGCATGGCACTGACCTTGTGCTCGTCCAGATTTATGTGGATGACATCATCTTTGGCGACTCCTCTCATGCTCTCGTTTCATAGTTCTCGGATGTCATGAGCACCGAGTTTGAGATGAGCATGATGGGTGAGTTGACCTTCTTCCTTGTCTTCCAGATCAAGCAGACTCGGGAGGGTACTTTCTTGCATCAGGGCAAGTACACTCGTGACCTCCTAAGACGCTTTGGCATGAGCGATGGTAAGCCGGTGTCAACTCCTATGGCTTCTACAGTTTCACTTGACCCAGATGAGGATGGTGAGCCAGTTGATCAGAAAGAGCACAGAAGCATGATCGGCTCCCTCTTGTACCTCACTGCCTCGAGACCGGACATACACTTTTCTGTGTGTCTTTGTGCTCGGTTTCAGGCTTCTCCTCGTGTATCTTACTGCCAGGCGGTGAAATGCATTCTTCGGTACCTTCGAGCTACCATTGACTATGGTATCTGGTACTCTTCCTCTTCCTGTCTTTCCCTTAGAGCCTTCTCGGACGCAGACTTTGCCGGCTATAGGATAGATAGGAAGAGCACTTCTGGCACCTGCCAATTCATTGGCACTTCTCTTGTCTCTTGGTCCTCTAGGAAGCAGTCCGGAGTTGCACAGTCCACCGTAGAGGCCGAGTACGTTGCCGCAGCCAGGTACTTTGGATGGCTTCGACCCTGCGGGACTTTGGGTTAGTTATAGACAGTGTTCCACTCTTTTGTGACAACACTAGTGCTATTAACATTGCTAAGAACTCAGTGCAGCATTCCCGGACCAAGCACATTGATATTCGATATCACTTCCTTAGAGACCATGTGGAGAAGGGTGATATAGTGCTCCAGTTTGTGGAGAGTGACCACTAGTTGGCTGATATCTTTACCAAGCCTTTGGATAGCTCTAGGTTTTCAGCCTTGCGGGGAGAGTTTGGGGTGGTTTGTCCTTATGGACTGTAGTGAGGGGGAGTTTCCGTGCTTTACTGCTTTATCTTGTATACTATGCTCCTGTTCTCATTTTGACTGCATTGCATTTGGGTGCATTGGGTTAGTCATCTCAGCATAGATTAGAGTGATTCTCTTGTCTAGTGGCTTAGATTTCTTCCTCTCATCTTGTGATCTAGGATGCTGTTTATTAGCTGTTTCTCTTCTCATTAGGTTGAGCTCACTCACTTCTTATAGGTTCTAGCAAGGGTCGGGCCACCCTTGGGTAGACAGGGAACATGTTTGCTCCTTAGTGAGTTAGATGGACAGTTGATAGTCCTAGTGTCGTATGGGGTAGATGAGAGTCAGTCTGAGCCATAGCATCCTCTATATCTTGTCTATGCTTTAAGGACTGCCCTTTCTGGTTCTTTTCCCAGCTTCTCAGTTTATAGCTTTGGTTCAGGGGTGTTCATTTGGGAACTTCTGAAGCTTAATATTGACATAACTCAACTTGAACTAAAAAGTGCATTTAATGTTGAGGAGGAGTTGGAGTTTCTGCATTTTAGCATTGTGCATTGTAATATAATTGCATAGAGCCTTGACTATTATCCTTAGTTGACATGTTTACAATGCTTTACATCATGCCATGATTTGTGCTTAATTGCTAGATTTATCATGACTTTACATCTGTCGTCAAGCCTTTGCCATAATGAGTTAATTAAAATTGCACAACTTGAATTAAGACATGCCATGTTACTTCTTGAGACTAGTCTGTCTTTAGTTATCCTTTTTATGATTCATGCCATGTCAAATAGGCTAAGTTGAGCTTTGAATCTTTAATTGAGCCTTGGATTGAGCTATGATAGTTTCTTGATAAATCATGAGTTAGTACAATTTTTAAAAAGCCAAAGATCTCTTTTTATGTGCGAAAAAAAACTGATCTCACCAATTCTTTCTCATGAGACTATTTGCCATTGCACTAGGCATGAACTCAGGGGGAGTTTTGGATGACCAAGATCATCTCCTTTAGCTTCTTGCTTGGAATGGTCGCATAAGGCTTGAGATCTAGCACATGACAAAAATCTTGGTTGGAAACGACCATAAGTTTCAAAGACAAAAATGTCAATTGTGCTAAATTTGCTTGATTACATAAAGACTAAAAGTGCTTGAACAAATGATTCATTCTTGAACTTGTAGCACTCTTAAATGGCTCAATTCTAGCTTCTTGGTTCCATTTAGATTATTGACATGGCTTGCATCATCTTTGGATACCTCTAGCTAGACTTTGATCTTGAATGACTTGACATACTCAAAATTTCATCTAATATTCAGATTCATGTTTATGAGGCTTGGCTTGATTATGCATATGTTGTCATGATATTGATAGCTTTCATATGCTTTATGGCTTGGTGTAATACTTGATAGTCATTTTGGATAATTTTCATGGCTCTAATTGCTTACCATTGAATAAAATTTAGCCACACCATGATTTATTTTCCTCCAAGTAGCTTGATGATTTTATTGCCAAAAGGGGGAGAATAGTTGGAGAAAAAGCCACATTTTGGGAGTTTTGGGAGCTTTGAGAAAAAATTGCTCTTTCTTTTGCTCCTTGTGTCGACTTGGTCTTTAGCATCATTCCCTTCCTTTGGACCATGTTTGACTTCCAACAAACTCAATTCTTATGCTTTTTCGGTGTTTGTCAATATACTCATTAAGGGGGAGATTGAGAGAACATGTGGAAGTATCCCCATGTTGGTGATGAGTAATTGACGGTTGGTTTAATGAGGTTGAGTTTGTTTTTGGTAATCTAGGGTTGAGTACCTTTATTTGTGCTAATATTGATTACGCTGTTTCGTGCGGTGCTATGTGACGGTTTGCTTGTCTGTATGACTACAGGACTTCGGAGCTAGGTCATGGTGAGGCGAGGAGGACCGAGACTAGGCACGGGAGGTGTTGAGGTGGAGGGCTGGTTCTTTCCCTCCAAAAGAGTGTTTGACTTTATTGCCTCATATGGATATGAGGAGAATGGGTGGAGGTGGTATGCCACTTCTTAAATTTCTTCTTTGGGGTGAGCTTGTGCCTTCAAAAGGTGGAGATGGAGGCAGCATTCAGATCATCCATTGTAAGAAATGAGTAGAGTGTGAGTATTCTGGAGAGCTCAAAAGAGAGAGTGAGTAGTGGTAGTATGCTCTAGCGTGAGTGTTTCCAGAAGAGAGCATGTAGTGTGAAACATGTAGTGATTCCCTTGTTTTAACTGCGTATGGGGACGTAGTGGGATGCTTGTAATCACTATGTAATCATTCATCTCTTTGCGAATGAATCCATTTGAGTTTTCTTCAGTTTCAGTTCATTTCTCAGTTTCTGCTGCTCTGTGCCCATTTTCATCATTTTAGTGTTTGAGCTATTTCTTTGAGCAAGGAGTAGCAAAATGGATTGCTCTGTGATGGGATGATATTTCTAGACCATTTGGTCAGCTTGTTCCCTAGAGTTCAATGGTAAAAAAATCAAAGATTCCATTTTCACCCATTTGCTCTGTTTTGAATTCTAGGGTTTTGGTTTCAGGGCATGTTTGATTTTCTTGTCTCCCTTCATATGTTGGCTTGAGATTTGGTTTGGCAAACCCTGAGATCATCGCTAAGCAAATTGCAAAAGTTCCTAAGCAAAGAATGGATGAACAATGAGAAATCTGAAAATTACCATTGTCTCTACACCATTTTTAGTCTTCACCTTAAATCTTGATTCTTTGCTTCCAGGGTAAATTAATTTGGTTCCTGAGGTCTTCTAGCTATTTAGAATGTATTCTTGATCTTGTGGCTAAAGGATAACATCTTCTTTTGACAAACTTCATTGGTTTCTAGCTGTTTCAGTTCTTTCAGCCTATTGCTTGGCCTCTGCTTGAACCTCAACCGGTCAGACCGGTCTCTGACCGCCGGTCAGATCGGCCAGACAACAGCGGTCTGACCGGCGGCACCAGGGCGGTTCAACCGGCATAAGGGGAGCAGTCTGACCGCCCAATGCACTGCAGTCAGACCGCCCCTGCTGTCTTGCTCTGATTTCTCTTTTTCTCCTGCTCTTTTATTTGTCGTGCTTCTTCCCTGTGTTTAGCAAGAGGTCCAGAGAGCATGAGTATTTCTCTTCATAGTTTCTCGTAGCTATTGGAGAGAAGTTACTCAAGTGGATACTTATGAGGGGTGATTTTTAAAAGAGGCATCATTCACCCCCCCCCCTCTGTTGCCATTCCGATCCTACACAATGATCGAGGCTGTAAAGACCACGACCACGAATGTGGTCGTATCAAAAGAAGTACAAATGGCAAAGGACGGAATAAAAGTACCTGGTTGAGAGGTTGGAAATCCTTCCAATCGCCGCGCCAAGGAGGAAGACATCGGAGATGTTCTACCTCATTCCCGAGAAGGTATAGCTAGAGAAGAAGAAGATCAACCTAACTTCTTCTCTACATTATTTAACCATTTGTTTGTAGAGAAATCTTCTTCTGATCGACCTCGGAGCCATGTTCCATACCCAGAGACATTCCCGACAAGGGGAACATTTTCGATGACGAGCATCTCGAGAATGTGTGGTGGAACAAGGGCAAACAGCTCAATCAGCTTGAAGACTCTTGGTATGTTCTCGCTACATTTGCTCGTAGGAGCAAGAATGTAAGTATCGAGTACTTCAGAGAAACTTTTGTCTAGTTAGAGCTTTAGAGAAACATTTATCCACCTGAAGACCGATTAGGTAGAGTCAATTTGGGATGCAGCTGCAGGCACTATAAGCTATGTCTTGGCAAAACTCAAGGCATGTGACTAGGACCTCAACCTATACCCAATCGACCATAACTTCAACTGCCCTTTGGAAGAAGTAGCCTACCTGGTCGAAGAGCTAGAGCCAACTAGTCGAAAGATTGCAGAAGAGATGCAACTTGGATATCCTTCTCCTTCAGCATAGTTTGTAAATAAGAACTTTGTAAAGACTTACCTTTGGATAATGAAAGAATTTCTTTTTTCCTACAATTCATCTTGTTGAGCCATTAGTACTCGTAAGACAAAAAATGAAAGAAAACAGACTTACGACTAGAAAATAATGTTATACTAATAATTCTATTCTAACCCTGACTATTTACTTTGTTTATGTGAATAAACAAAGCAAATAGTATAGAGTAAAGTATGCACAGAGTAGAGTAGCTATCAACCATCATTATCGAATTCAATTGTCATGTTCTAGCAGCAAAAGTTAGGAATGAGTCGACACTAGGTAGTGCCCTCTAGTGAGCAGGACCACGTGAAGAGAGAAAAGACTTCGGCAAGGTAATGTTACATTTCTTCAACCAAGTTAATTAAAATGAAGACATAAATGATAAGAAGATAAAAACTTAAAATTTCTTCTTGTACACCTAATCAACATTTTCGTACACAACTCAATAGCGAGAGTCAGGAATAGTTCGTCACTAGAAACCTCCTTCTAGTGGGAAGGATCACGTGCAGAGAGGATAGTCTTTTGACTAGTGGTGTCCCCTTCTCCGACCAGTTAAACAAATTGGATGCTCTAGAAGTGGTCGAACAAACATAAAAGAAGATCTGCTGAACATACGACAATAAAGATTGAAAAAACTTGAAAACTTTATTGAAAGAGTAGAAATATTTACACGTAAAATTTATGCGGTTGATTGATGTTTAAGAGTTCGTAAGAATCTAGCCGTCCTCCATAGTAAGTCATACAAAGCCTGGTCGTGTGACTTCGACCATAATGTAAGGACCTTCCCACTTGGGGGAAAGCTTGTTCCGATTAGACTGGGATTGGATTTTCCTCAATACTAAGTTACCTACAACAATGTTGTGAGGTTGGACTTTACAATTGAAGCATGGCTTGCTGATAAACTCCTGATCAAATTAAGGCTTGATTCCTCTTCTCTTCGATAAAGTTGATGTCATCTGCTTGAAGTTGCTCTTGGTTGGAGTCATTGAAGTTCTCGACCTTGTCGATTAGATCTTTATTTCTGGGGAAAGCGTGGCTTCAGCCCCCGAAACTAGGAAAAATAGAGTCTCTCCTATCGCCCGGCTAGGAGTAGTGTGAATTGCCCATAATACTGAAGGCAATTCTTGTACTTAAGCCCCCGAGAGCTTTACAATCTGATCAAAGATTCAAGTCTTAATTTCTTGCATTATTTGGCCATTCGTGTGCTTGACTGCCCAATTGCATTGAGGATGGGTGACTGAGGCATAGTAAAGTTTGGTACCCAATTCGTCAGAAAATTCATAGAATTTTGCACTAGAAAACTGCTCACTGTTGTCTATAATTATTTGACTTGGTACACCAAATCTGGTAATCTTGTTTCTCAACATGAACCTCTTTGCGGCTTCCATTGTTACTTCAGTCGCAGGTCAGCCTCGATCTATATTATAAATGTGTCAATAGCTACAAAAAGGAATTCAAAGCCCCCAGTGCACTTGGGAATGTTCCTAGGATATCAAGACACCAGGTCGCAAAAAGCTAGGAGAAAGGAATTGTTTGAAGAGACTGAACTGGTTGGTGTATTGCCTGCTATGAAACTAGTATTGTACACATTTCATAACTAGCTCTTTGGCGTCATTGAGGGCTGTTGGCTGGTGGAAACCTTATCAAAAGGCTTTTCCGACCAGCATTCTGTAAGATGCGTGTGCTCCACAGATAGCCCCACATATGTCATTAAGGAGTTGTAATCCTTCTTTTTGCAATATGCATCAAATAAGAACCCCTTGAGTACTTTATTTATAAAGTACCCCATCGACCAAAGTATACATTTTGGCCATACGGGGAAAGACGATATACTTAGAGATCATCATTGGGTACAGCCATCCAGGTATCCTCGTATTCTAGAGAGGCTACCTCATTAGGAGTTGTCCCTGGTTCTTCGACCAGAGACAGCTTCTGGAGTTGCTCCAAGAAGACTCCTAGTAATACTTATGATCGGGAAGAAGCTAGTCGAGCCAACCGGTCCATGAGGAAGTTATCCTTCCTAGGGATATACTGTAACTCGAAACCAAAAAAGTACCTCTCAAGCTTTCTGACTTCTGGCAAAAACTGAGACATGGTGAAATTAGAGCATTGATACTTTTTTCTGACCTAATTCACAAAGAATTGAGAGTCTCCCCTCACGAGTAGTCAGCAATCCCATGCACTTTCACGGCTCATATGCTAGCCAACAAACATTCGTATTTAGCCACATTATTAGTGGCTGGAAAATGTAGTTGAATGACATACTTTAAGGTCTCTCTCGTAGGAGATTCCAGGATTATCCCAGCCCCCAAGCCACTTAGCGCAAGTGACCCATCGAAGTACATCATACACTGGTCATTGCAGTTGTACTGGGGATCCTGAATGGATTTAGGATTTGTCCATTCGGTGACAAAGTCTGCCAAGATCTAGGATTTAATGGCTATTCGGGACATGAAATAGCGGTCAAACTCCCCAAGTTATATTGACCATTTTACCATGCGCCCCATTGTTTCCCTATTCTGGAGGACCTTTCCTAAGGGAAACTATTAAGACACAATAATTTTGTGTGCCTAAAAATAATGCCTTAGCTTCCTCGAAGACATGAGGAGAGCATGTAAGAGATTTTGGACCTAAGAGTAATGCTCCTTAAGCCCATGTAAGACTTAGCTTACGTAGTATACTGGTCACTAGACGCCTTCCATTCCGCAACCAATATAGCACCTAGTTCCTGTGACGTGGTGGAAAGATATACTAAGAGTGTTTCACCTGGTTTTAGAGAAACCAAAATAGGAGCACTCATAAAATATTTCTTAACATCCTCGAAGGCATCGTTAGCCTCTTTTGACCACTCGAAAATCTCATGTTTCCTTATAAGTTTGAAGAAAGGAAGTCTTTTCTTCCCCAGGAGTGCACTGAAATGACTTCGAGCCACCATGTATCCGATGAGTTTTTGAACTCCTTTCTTCATGGTCAGAGGGCGCATCTACTCGACGGCCTTGATCTTTTCATGAACTGCTTCGATACCTCTTACCAAAACAAGGGATCCAAGCATTTTTCCTGAAGAAACTCCGAACAAGCACTTCTCGGAGTTAAGTTTCAAGCGATGATTTCTTAGGTTGTCAGAAGTCTTTCTAGAGGTCTAAAATATGATTAAGTCATTTGATTATTTTGATAACCAGCTCATCAACATAGGCTTCCAAATTTTGACCCACTTGATGTATAAAAGTCAATTGCATTAAACATGGAAAAGTAGGACAACCATTTTTCAAGCCAAAAGGCATTTTGATATAGAAAAATACTGCAAATGGTGTAATAAATGTAGTCTTCTCTTCATCTTCTGAAGACGTACTGATATGGTAATAATAAAAATATGTATCTAGAAATCTTAACATTTCACAACAAGTAGTAGAGTCAACCAATTGATCAGTACGAGGAAGCGGGAAATCAACTTTTGTACAAAGTCTTATTTAAATCAATATAGTTTATACACATACGCCACTTACCATTAACTTCTTAACAATTATAGGGTTAGCCAACCACCCTGAGTGATCGTATTCTCTTATAAAGTTTGCCTTTAGTAACTTGTCCAATTCTGATCTGATGGCTTCCTGTCGATCTGGTGCAAATCTTTGTAATTTTTATTTTACGGGCTTCTTATCAGTCTATAGAGCTAGTTTGTGCTCGATCAGCTCTCTGGGGACCCCTGGGCATGTCGGATGATTGCCATGTGAAAACATCTATGTTTGCCCAGAGGAAAGTGATGAGGGTGTCTTCCTATGCGGGGTCGGAAGTAACCCCAATGCGAACAATCTTCGAAGGCTTCGCTAGGTCCAGAGGAACCTCCTTGACCTCTTCATTTGGCTTTGGCATGGCTTTTGGCTTTGAGTACTTGCTCGAAGATGGCACCTTGGTAGCTTCTTGAGTCGATAGTTGGCCCACCATCTCAAGGGACTAGCGGTTGCATGTCAACACCATTTTCTTATCGGAACAAACTGTAATGACTTCCTTGGGACCTGGCAACTTAAGACATTGATATGCATAGTGAGCGACTATTAGAAAACGTGCAAGAGTTGGTCGTCCGAATATGTCGTTATTTGCCGTGTCGAAGTTGACCATATCAAAGGAGATTTTCTCTGTCCTAAAGTTGCTCAGAGAACCGAACGTAATAGGTAGAGAAACTTGGCCAATGGGCCTAGTCAAAGATTTTGGTATGATCCCATAAAATGAATATCATACTGGTTTTATTCTGGTATGAGGGACTTGCATCTCGAATAGAGCACATACAAATAAAATATTTAAAGAACTACCACCATCAATCAACACGCGATTCACTAGACTGTTGTGATGGTGGGCTCGACCATGATCAAAAACTGACCAGGTCGAGTCGAAGGGATCGGACAATCACTCTTCTCGAAAGAGATGGTGACTTCCGACCACTTAGAAAGATTATTGACAAGGGGAGGGTCAATAGAGTTTACCTCTCGTTCGATAGCCTTATACTATCGCTTGGACTCGTATGCGGATGAACCTCCACAGATATGCTTGATCGTGTGCTTCAGATCCTAGAAAGGCAAGTCCTTGTCCTCGTCTGAGTGCTTTCAAACTCTCGACTGCCCCACCTCATCAATTATGGAAAGCAATCCCTTACTAGAATAGTTATCCTCAAGTTTTTGTTGGAAAACTCGATAGTTGTGAGGGTCGTGTCCCTCCTTTTTGTGAAGTGGAACCACCTAAGCTTGTTGTCCTTCCACATGGGTGCCTTACCTTTGCCCTGATCGAAGTATTACTTGGGGTTCCGTGGCTCTTTATCGCCTATGGCCAAGACTTTCTTCAAATGATCGGCCCGAGGCTTGTGTCCTTTGGCCTTACTCTTGGGCTTCTTGGCCTTCGCCTTCCTCTTACTGCCTTAACCTTCCTCTTTGGAACTTTGGTCGACCTGATCAATAGTTTTAGTCCATTAAACCGCCTTAGCAGTAGTCACATAACGATCAGCCATCTCAAAGAGCTTGGCAACGGTGGTCGGAGGATGCAAGGCGATGTCTTCCATGAACCTCCTATTGCGGACACCATGCTTGAATGCCCTGATGACAGGAGCGTCAAAGACCTCTGGAATTGAATTATGAACCTGGCTAAAGCACCATGAACTACCGCAGGGTCTTGTTGAAGTTCTACCACATCCGGTGCAGGTCGTCCTCTTTTCCACGGTGGTTGTACATGCTCTGGAAGTTGGCCAATAGAAGATTGCAGAGGTGTTGCCATGAGTAGATCGACTTAGATGGTTAGTTGAGCAATCATGACCAAGCTGGCCCTTCAAGCATCGTTGGAAGATAGTTTGCCATGATGTGCTCATCTGCTCTTCCTGCTTGAACTGCGGTCAAGTACATTTGAAGGAACTCGATGGGATTCTGGGACCCATCGAATTTCTCCATGTTTACTAGGTGAAAACGCGGTAGCCAATGCAATGCTCGGAGTTTAGGAATGAATATCCAACATCCGGTAACGAGTTCCTGACGCCTCCTTTGCGAGAAAGGTTAATTGGTGTCACCAGGCGATCGTACTCGACGATGCCCAATAGTGGACGGACTAGACCTATTGTAGGCCTCGTCCATACGAGGATAGTGGCCCGCCGCCGCAGCACCAAGGCACTTTCTGGTTGACATGATCCGGAGATGATGTTGATTAATTAGAGTACTATTAGTAAGGTACCACACACACAAAAGACATATATGTAAAGATGTAGGTAGAGTTCTTTTGTATTGGTTGTAGCAACAAGCTAGCAAGTGATGCTGAGCGGAGAAGTTCTATGCTTATTTTTCAATAGTATACATGTAGCTAGTTAGGGCTCCCCATGCATGCATGCATGCACACGTCCATGGACCATGGATAGCGTAGCTAGCATGCATTATTACAATACGGAATCAACAAACTCAACTAAATTCATGCCAAATATCTCAAACCATAGCAACAATTAAACACACATACTTGTCAGGCACCTAGATTTTACAATCCGGATTCCTCTGTGATTCCACCGCACTATTCCCTGGATCAGTAGATAGTGCTCGCAGTTTAAAGTTCTGAATATCAAAGTACATATCATGCGAAAACGTAAATGTAATAGTGGACTTACTCATGGGCCGATTAGGCCGAAATCATTAAATTGCAACAGCGGAAGAACGAAGCACGCAAGTGGGACCTTCAGGACATGCCCACAGGCAACCAACTGGAGGTTCGCGACCTAGCTCTTGACGACTTCATCTTCTCTTCCATCATAACCAAAAGTATTGTTGAAGCGCAGTGATCTGATTCCTGCTTCTGGATTTGTTATGACAGCGAGTGTGAGCACACTAACCACCGTGCTCCGCGAGCCAATAAACAGAATGCAAATAAATAGTATGCATGGCTTATCAAAGGAGAGGCTCGGGTTATTTTATTTGCCAAAATTCGCTTTTGCTACCAAAATTCCACACAACGATTACCATAATTGACTTAATCCACTGAAGATATACTTTCTTTATTGGCTGCTGTCTAAGACTCTAAACAGCGAGTGACATCATTTAATTAGTCCACCGATATTACTCTTTCTATACTGTTCACTATCTATGACTCCAAACAGCGAATATCATCAATTATACAATCCACCTCAAACATCCAACTTCTTCACACACTACTCTATGTATTCCTCCCTATGTTTTATTTTGCAAGAACAGAAGTGCCATTATTTGAAATATAATACATAAAAATTTTCTGAGACCTAGCAGATTTGACCAAAGATATAATGTGTAAGAGAATGCAATAATAATAGTGATTCAGATTCCATCCACCATTACATGGCATCCGCACCATATGCTAACATTTCAGCGTTATAACCGCTTACATTACCACTGAGACGACACTCAGGACAACTCAAATCAGGGCTTTCCACTACCCTTCACTTTTCCAAACCCATCCATAAAGCATTTTGAAATAGAACTATATCTAGTTAAGTTCCCATGTCCGCCCCTGACCGTGGGCATGGCTCTTCGAATAGTTTTGACTCTACAGAGTTTGTACACTTTCACCACAAGAGACAATCAACTCGTTGCCCCACACGATTCCTTAGTCGTGTGGTTGAGCAGACCATCACAGTGACTTTTCAAAGTATCTAGTCCCCTTTGTCATCTCACCTTATGGGAAACTGCCCACTTGCGGTGGGTCCCATCTATGCACGGGATGTTCCCCACAGCTACTAACGCAGGCGGGCTCCACTTCCCGCAACGCTAGTACAACTGGGAAACTTCATCCTCCACTCGATGTCCCTTTAGGCCTTCTCTTGCCCTTGCGTATCCACTTCTATCCACTACCAGTGAGATGAGTCCGGGGGTCGATAAATTTAGTTAGCCAAGTTGTACTTTACAGACTTGTGGTTGTACTGTTTTACACAAGAGGTCATGACAAGATTCGGTCCTTAGGATTACCTGAGCGGTTCTACCACACTCCATAATTTGTGCTTCCACTGCACCACATACCAGCCCCCAAACCATCCGCTCAGATATTCAAGCAAGTTGGGATGTTTTTGGGAGCATAAAATAATCATGTCAAAATATACCAGTCATTCCCACCATGACTGTCCAAACCAGTAATTTTATAAAAATGGTAATGAGGCTTGAGGCATTTCAGCGCCCCTGAATGTCTATGCAGTACTAAGCATGGCGTATAATTAGGGACTTATTGTCGAAAGGATACTATTATAGTTTTGCTAGGGCGACAAGGTTCACATATTCAATTATTCCAAAGGAGATATAATATTCAAGGTAAACAATGGGCATATTATTAGAATCTTAAATTAAACATGTATTTGCATATGAAGTAACAACATGTAGTTTGATAATTTAAACAAAAGTAGGTTTGCAGAAAATGTAGGTTCAACATGATCAAAGTATTGACTCGCCTGGCGCGGTTTACCGCGGTCTTGAGCTCACACAAAGTTGTCTCATGCGATGATCTTTAATTCCTGGTCTGCATCGATCTCGTCCTCGCTTGCTCCATAGAATCTTGAGGACTCCAGTTTCTAACTACGCGACAACGACTGAACCCAAATAAAAGCAAATAACTCAAAAGATCCAAATAAATCCAAATAAACTTGTTTAAATTTATTATAAGTTAATGGGTGATTCGGGTGATTTGGGGCAAGGTTGGTAATAGCATATGATAACTTGATCTTTTCATTACGAACTTCTTCTACTATTTTTATATTTATTAAGGAAGTTCCACGAGTTAGGTTAAACCTATGAATTGGCGTATTTTGTCGAGTGCTAATATTCAGGGCATACATTATATACGCGATGTATAAATTCTTTAGCTTTCCCATTTAGCCTTAGAGTTTGTGGTTATAGCATCCTGTGGTGTGATATTTTATGTACCTTCTTTTATCGCTAGACTAAGTTTAATTTGGACTAGGGTTTATTTATACGGGTCCTAGCTGGTTATTTAAATTTATGTTCAGTATCATTATTCATTCAAAACTAACATTAAAATTTAATTAATGTCACTTTTATTATCTTGCATTTACTTAGCTACCATTAGGTTTATTTTTACTCCTAATTTTAGTTTAAACTTAGTTATCTGAGCAGAGCTTAGTATAAAAGTATGTATCATTTTATGCGACCCTAATTACTTCGTGTCAATGGTTACATATTTACTTTAAAGTATCTATATGTCTGTGAGATTATTTTGATGCTTGATAACCTAGGGCTATTATATCAAAATATGTCACTGAGGTTTTATTAATGGTGGCATGATGAATATTGGGCATGGATTTTAATTATGATTAAGGGTAATCCTTAATTTAGAGCCTTGATTTCATAACTAAGCATAGTATCCACTCCTTTAACTTTATTTAGAACTTCTTTTCAATTAGGATCTTCACTAAATTTAAATATCTAACCAAAGCCACCTTTTTCTTTATTACTGTCTGTCGTAGCTACAGACTAGACAGAAAGAGAGGGGGATTGGTAGAAGAGGAAGCGAAGAGCTAGATCTGGAGAGTTGGTGATCATCCGAGGATCCCCCCCTTTGCCCCTCCTGGGGGTTTATATATCTGAGTGGGGTAGAATGGGAAATCCCCATTCTACCCCTTAGTACTTACAAAGGAAGAGGGTACATTGGTATATTTACCCTGGTACATTCCTCTACACTATTGGGCCTATTACATATTGGACTAGTTGCACGGCCCAGTCGCGGGGGGTTGGGCCACCCCCACAACACTGTCCTTAATTAATATCCAGATGTTTAAAATATATGCTCTTTAATGGCAGCATTTTACACATTGGGCATAAATCTTAATTTTAATTACCGGCCACCATTATTTGGTCATTTACCATAAGATGTTTTTCGTTATCAAGGTCTTTAATTAGTGATTAGTCTTTTAATTAATTATTAAAATAATATTATTTATTCAAACATAATAACTAATCCATATTTAAGTATTAATCAATTCTGTTTTATGACATAATTAAATTTATTAGCTTCTCTGGAATATTCTCTAAATTTATCTTGATTTTTATTAATTAACAGAGCTACAAAAAGTTGAACAGAAATAAGGGGGGAAAAAGGTGCTGCCGGTCGGATTTGAACTCAAGACCTTGGCGAAGAGCTGATTGCTAAATGCGCTCGGGTAGCCAAGTGGGCCGATGGCCTGGGCTGGCAAGAGAGGCGCAGGAAATAAAATAAGCCATGCAAAGGGGAGGGGCCAAATAAAGGAACCCGGCGGCCTTTGGCGCCGAGCTCGCCGGCGGCGAACGGTGACCGTGGAGGCGTTAGTACTCGGCAAAATGGGTTGTGCTGGAGACAGAGAAGCTAGTGGTGGCGGTGAGTTCGCCGGAGCGGCGGCGAGGCGGGCGGGTGATGACGCGGGGCGGCCGGCGGTGAGGTGGGAACGGGGTCGGCGGCGCCGAAGAGGGAAAAGAAGGGAACTTAGGTGGGTGTGAGCTGGAGACGGGTAAGTGGGTGCTTAGTGCGTTGTTTATTGAATCGGGGGAGGTCCCAGGCTGGCCGACGACGGGAGCCATGGCGGCGCGGAGGAGCTTCACAGTGCCGGCGAGCTCGAGTGGAGGAGGAGGGCCAGCGGCAGTTGGAGGAATTCCGGGGCGGTGAGGGGATGCTCCACCGGCAGGGAATTGAAGGGGGATTGACCGAGGAGGCAACGGCGGCAGGAATGGCGGTGGCGGCCGGTGTTGGGAAAAATGGCCGGCACGGCGAGCTCCAGTGCACAGGTTTCCAATCGGGTGAGGGAAGGTGGAGAGGAGATTGTGGACGTGGACGAGAGTGCGCCTCCTCCTTTATGGGTGCTGGGCCGATCGGGCGGCACGGGAGCACCCAACGGGCATGGCGCCAGAGCATGTGCGGGCGCAGGGCGATGGCGACGCGGAGGCGACCGTTGATGCGACGCGGTGTAGACGGCAGTGACAAGATGACTGTGGCCAAGCAGCTGCGGCAAGATTTTGGGGAGGATTTCGGCGTGACAGCTCACGGCAGGGCTGCAGCTTTCGCGCCGCGCGCGTCGTGTGTTGCGACGGAGCGAGCTGGAGGATGATGGCGGTGGGGCCCTGTTGACCCACGCACGGGGGCGCGAGAGACCGCTGGTCTGAAGGTGCCAGCGACCATTGGTCCGAGGCGGTGGCGTGGAGTCAGACCGGGCTGGGGCGAGGGAGGCTTCGGCCCTGAGAGAAAATGAGTGAGGGAACGGGCAGGAAGATGGGGGAACAGGGGTGAGTTGGTTGGGCTGGTGGGCCGGTTCGGCCGCAAGGTCTCCTTCCCTTTTTTTCTTTATTTGCCCATTTATCTATTGCTTTATTTATGTGTGCGCATATAAATTTATATATGTATAGGTTCATCTGGCTGTCCCTCTATTTTCATAGTCCTAATTCCTATATTGCTAAACTCCCCATTGCATGTACACAATTTGTGTATATATTTATTTATATATGTTTGCATTTATTCATTTGTTTTTACTACTATTTGTGCTACTATTTCCAAAATGAAATTCTATGTTTAATTCAAGTTTCTCCCTCCCTTTTATGGATCATCTTTTCATATTCGAATTTAAAATTTTGAGTTTCCATTATTTGCATATTCCCTTGTGTGGCATTACTAATATTGGTTTTATTTTTCGATCTTCAATTTTCAGAAACCTCAACCAAAATTTTAGAAACATCATAAAAAAATCCAAACTCAAATAAAATATATTGCAAAACAATTCAAAAGCTTCACATTTTCAAATTTAAATTTTTAGGATGTTACAAACCTACCCCCCTTAAATGAATCTCGACCCCGAGATTCCGGTAGAGTAGAAAGAATAGAGGTGGGGTTATATTGGCTAGCAATGAGTTCGTGGGGGTTGCTTGATGTATAGCTCTTTGGCTTCACAACGAGACGAAAATCTGCACAGCAGGGGTTAGCACTTGGGGAAGTCAAAAGGGAGAGGGAAACCTTGTTTACTCGGATCGGTCGTAGACTTCCAAATCCTTACTCTTTGACATTGTTGTCCTCTCACCTTGGTAGAGTGGAGTGGTCGCATTGTCTCTTGGGCGTATGATGGTCATAGAATTCATACTGGTGGATGGGTTGTATTGGCTTATGCCCTAAGGAGTAGATGGTCTAAAGAATGTCGATACGAGGACGGATACATCTATATGGCGATCTTTTGTCCTTATCACTCTAAGACTTCTGGTCTGGCAAATTTTCTTGTACTGGTTCGATTAGCTCTGAGTCCAGGTTATTGCACCTCCAAAACATACATCGTAGTAGTTCTTTGACATTTTTTTATCTCTTAATGCTACCCCCCTTAAATATATGACGATTGTCATTATTCATCTATTGTACTTTTAGCTGTCTTGATCAACAATAGATTTGAGGAGCAATTCATGGGGCAAGGGTTTTGTCCTTCGCAGAAATAGGTGACCTTGCTCTGTGGACTCTCTCCTGTCGGGTGGTCTTCTTCATAGTGATGTTGTTTTCCTTAAATACTGAGAGGTTGAAAAGTCTTCGATTCTTCTTGATTGCCCTGGTTTTGGGTTACTTGTTATTTCGCTCTTGTGGATCCGATGGGGTTTTTTAGCAAGAGGTGAGAGGGAATAGCATGAGGTAAGGATTGAGTCGTGGGGATAAGGTGATCTAACCCATGTTAATTTTAAAAGTGCACACCCAAAGGGCTGACCTGATACACAACCACACAAGTTTTTCAACAGCAAGCTTTTCCCGTGACTGCAAAATAGGACGCCCAAGGGCAAGATGGCAGTGCACAGGCCAAAGTGAAATCTTGCGACAATACAACGTCTATTTGGTAAACACACATAAGGGGGCACGGGGTTCATCTGCATAATTTATTTAAAACGAAACCACTTTATCTTCACGTCCATCTTCAACGTTCCTAACCTTAAATTTTGCAGTGATGGTACGAGAAGAGGAGCAAAATCTTTCTTTTTGAATCAATAGACAGAGGAGGGAAGTATTTGGGGTAATTTGGTTGATATTAGCACTCACTCTTATGTTATTGTTTTGAATTCGGGGTAAGAGAGCTCTAGAAGTAAAAAATGGCTAAGGCGGCATTTGGATGAGAGAGAATCATATAAGAGAGATAAGAGTGAGCAGTATAACTTATATTTTTGGAAATAGTATTTTTAAGAAATACTTCTAGTCATGAAACTAACGGCCAGGCTAACTAGGTCATGACCTGCAGTCGATATGCTCTGATACCATCCCTGTCAGGCACCCAGATTTTACAATCCTGATTCCTTTGTGATTCCACCGCACTATTCCCTGGATCAGTAGATAGTGCTCACAGTTTACAGTTCTGAATATCAAAGTACATATCATGCGGAAACGTAAATGTAATAGTAGACTTACTCATGGGCCGATTAGGCCGAAATCATTAAATTGCAGCAGCGGAAGAACGAAGCATGCAAGTGGGACCTTCAGGACATGCCCACAGGCAACCAACTAAAGGTTCGCGACCTAGCCCTTGACGACTTCATCTTCTCTTCCATCATAACCAAAAGTATTGCTGAAGTGCAGTGATCTGATTCCTGCTTCTGGATTTGTTATGAGAGCGAGTGTGAGCACACTAACCACCATGCTTCGCAAGCCAATACACATAATGCAAATAAATAGTATGCATGGCTTATCAAAAGAGAGGCTCGGGTTATTTTATTTGCCAAAAATCGCTTTTGGTAGCATTATTATTATTATTATTTATTCATAGTGTTATGTTTGCTACCTAAATTCCACACAACGATTACCATAATTGACTTAATCCACCGAAGATACACTTTCTTTATTGGTTACTGTCTAGGACTCCAAACAGCGAGTGACATCATTTAATTAGTCCACCGATCTTACTCTTTCTATACTGTTCACTATCTATGACTCCAAACAGCGAATATCATCAATTATACAATCCACTAATCAATTGCTGCCTAAACCCCCAAACAGCGAGTATCATTATTTATATAATCCATCGATCGATTGCTGTCTAAAACTCCAAACAATTAGCAACATCATTTATCTAATATCATTTATTTTATTTTATCCACCAATATCTTTTGTATGCTGAATCCCTAACAATCCAATCCTATTTGTTATTGATCCGTAGCCATAATTTGCTCTTCCAATAATCAACCTTATTGTTCATTATCTATCTCTAACTAATTTACTAGTATACCTCCATCAAGAATATCGTTGATCAAGTCTACGCATCGCTAGTATATATCCACCAAGAATATTACTGATCAGGTCTACACTTCACTAGTATACATCCACCAAGATTATCATCGATCAAACTTATACTCTAAAAATTGTTATCATACTTCCAAATTTCCCAAAATTCAATTGACTCATCTAGTAGTCGATCAAATCCTATTAATCCCAATATAGTCAACATCTTTCAAGAATTCATATTAGTTATCAGTGTGTAATCCAACAATTACCTTTGCACCCCCTAATTCTCCAAAAATCATTTAAATCATTTATTTGGTATGTATATATTCATTTAGGCTCCACCAATGTATTTCTCCTAGAATCCACACTATCATTTCCTTTTTATGATCGACATGAGTCCACCAATACCTTTATTGTTTACCTCAAACATCCAACTTCTTTACACACTACTCTATTTATTCCTCCCTATGTTTTATTTTGTAAGAACAGAAGTGCCATTATTTGAAATATAATACATAAAAATTTCCTGAGACCAAGCAGATTTGACCAAAGACATAATGTGTAAGAGAATGCAATAATAATAGTGATTCAGATTCCATCCACCATTATATATCATCCGCACCATATGCTAACATTTCAGCGTTATAACCGCTTACATTACCACTGGGACAACACTCAGGACAACTCAAATCAGGGCTTTTCACTACCCTTCACTTTTCCAAACCCATCCATAAAGCATTTTGAAATAGAACTATATCTAGTTAAGTTCCCATGTCCGCCCCTGACCGTGGGCACGGCTATTCGAATAGTTTTGACTCTACATAGTTTGTACACTTTCACCACAAGAGACAATCAACTCGTTGCCCCACATGATTCCTTAGTCGTGTGGTTGAGCAGACCATCACAGTGACTTTTCAAAGTATCTAGTCCCCTTTGTCATCTCACCTTATGGGAAACTGCCCACTTCCGGTGGGTCCCATCTATGCACGGGATGTTCCCCACAGCTACTAACGCAGGCGGGCTCCACTTCCCGCAACGCTAGTACAACTGGGAAACTTCATCCTCCACTCGGTGTCCCTTTAGGCCTTCTCTTGCCCTTGCGTATCCACTTCTATCCACTACCAGTGAGATGAGTCCGGGGGTGTCGATAAATTTACTTAGCCAAGTTGTACTTTACAGACTTGTGGTTGTACTGTTTTACACAGGAGGTCATGACAAGATTCGGTCCTTAGGATTACCTGAGTGGTTCTACCACACTCCATAATTTGTGCTTCCACTGCACCACATACCAGCCCCAAACCATCTGCTCAGATATTTAAGCAAGTTGGGATTTTCTTTGGGAGCATAAAATAATCATGTCAAAATATACCAGTCATTCCCACCGTGACTGTCCAAACCAGTACTTTTATAAAAATGGTAATGAGGCTTGAGGCGTTTCAGTGCCCCTGAATATCTATGCAGTACTAAGCATGGCGTATAATTAGGGACTTATTTTTGAAAGGATACTATTATAGTTTTACTAGGGCGACAAGGTTCACACGTTCAATTATTCCAAAGGAGATCTAATATTCAAGGTAAACAATGGGCATATAACTAGAATCTTAAATTAAACATGTATTTGCATATGAAGTAACAGCATGCAATTTGATAATTTAAACAAAAGTAGGTTTGCAGAAAATGTAGGTTCGACATGATCAAAGTATTGACTCGCCTGGCGCGGTTTACCACGGTCTTGAGCTCACACAAAGTTGTCTCATGCGATGATCTTTAATTTCTGGTCTGCATCGATCTCGTCCTCGCTTGCTCCATAGAATCTTCAGTACTCCAGTTTCTAACTACGCGACAATGACTGAACCCAAATAAAAGCAAATAACTCAAAAGATCCAAATAAATCCAAATAAACTTAGTTTAAATTTATTATAAGTTAATGGGTGATTCGGGTGATTTGGGGCAAGGTTGGTAATAGTATATGATAACTTGATCTTTTCATTACGAACTTCTTCTACTATTTTTATATTTATTAAGGAAGTTCCATGAGTTAGGTTAAACCTATGAATTGGCGTATTTTGTCGAGTGCTAATATTCAGGGCATACATTATATACGCGATGTATAAATTCTTTAGCTTTCCCATTTAGCCTTAGAGTTTGAGGTTATAGCATCCTGTGGTGTGATATTTTATGTACCTTCTTTTATCGCTAGACTAAGTTTAATTTGGACTAGGGTTTATTTATACGGGTCCTAGCTGGTTGTTTAAATTTATGTTTAGTATTATTATTCATTCAAAACTAACATTAAAATTTAATTAATGTCACTTTTATTATCTTGCATTTACTTAGCTACCATTTGGTTTATTTTTACTCCTAATTTTAGTTTAAACTTAGTTATCTGAGCAGAGCTTAGTATAAAAGTATGTATCATTTTATGCGACCCTAATTACTTCGTGTCAATGGTTACATATTTACTTTAAAGTATCTATATGTCTGTGAGATTATTTTGATGCTTGATAACCTAGGGCTATTATATCAAAATATGTCACTGAGGTTCACGGGGTTCCAATCGGGTGAGGGAAGGTGGAGAGGAGATTGTGGCGAGGTGGACGAGAGTGCGCCTCCTCCTTTATGGGCGCTGGGCCGACCGGGCGGCATGGGAGCACCCGATGGGCATGGCGCCAGAGCATGTGCGGGCGCAGGGCGATGGCGACGCGGAGGCGACCGTTGATGCGACGCGGTGCAGGCGACAGTGACAAGATGACTATGGCCGGGCAGCTGCGGCAAGGTTTTGGGGAGGATTTGGGCGTGACTGCTCACGGCAGGGCTGCAGCTTTCGCGCCGCGCGCGCCGTGTGATGCGACGGAGCGAGCAGGAGGATGATGGCGGTGGGGCCCTGTTGACGCGCGCATGGGGGCGCCGGAGACCGCTGGTCTTAAGGTGCCAGTGACGATTGGTCCGAGGCGGTGGAGCGGTGTCAGGCCGGGCTGAGGCGAGGGAGGCTTCGGCCCTGAGAGGAAACGAGTGAGGGAATGGGCAGGAAGATGGGGGAACAGGGGCGAATTGTTTGGGCTGGTGGGCCGGTTCGGCCGCAAGGCCTCCTTCCCTTTTTTTTCTTTATTTACCCATTTATCTATTGCTTTATTTATGTGCGCACATATAAATTTATATATGTATAGGTTCATCTAGCTGTCCCTCTATTTTCATAGTCCTATTTCCTATATTGCTAAACTCCCCATTGCATGTACACAATCTGTGTATATATTTATTTATATATGTTTGCATTTATTCATTTGTTTTTACTGCTATTTGTGCTACTATTTCCAAAATGAAATTCTATGTTTAATTCAAGTTTCTCCCTCCCTTTTATGGATCATCTTTTCATATTCGAATTTAAAATTTTGAGTTTCCATTATTTGCATATTCCCTTGTGTGGCATTACTAATATTGGTTTTATTTTTCGATCTTCAATTTTCGGAAACCTCAACCAAAATTTAAGAAACATCATAAAAAAAATCCAAACTCAAATAAGATATATTGCAAAACAATTCAAAAGCTTCACATTTTCAAATTTAAAATTTTAGGATGTTACAGTACTCGACTACTTTGCCACAACATGCATGTGTGTGTATATACGTATGTCGAACGGTTGTCATCGATTCGCTGGCTGCTCTCGACTACTTTGCCACCACATGCATGTGCATGCATGGACTTATTGAAAAATAAACAGACACATAAATTCTTAACTGCGCGCGTATACATATATAAATGCTATATGCGCATGCACCTTTACATTTTTATGTATGCTATACTATAGCTAGCTTCATCCTTCATGCATGGATGTGGGGGTCGTTCGAATGATTGGAAGCTCCAGAGCCTTTCGACACTGGCCTCGTCGTCGGCGTCACCGCCAGCCGTCGGCCACTGTGTTGTCCGACCAACGCCACCATGTCCGTGTCGTGCAGTGGCCTCGCCGCCGCAGCACCGAGGCACACTCTGGTTGACATGATCATGAGAATGGCTACCGCGACGGCGCAGGCAAACTTCAGCAAACCCATGCTGCTTATAGACTATACTATTGCTGTAGCGCTCTCTCCTAGCTCGTACGACTATTCGTATATGTGTGTGTTTGTGTTTGTGTAGAGAGGTATCGATCTGCGTAGTGAGATGGAGCGATCTTGTCTAGCTTCTCGATCGATAGTGTAGTGCAATGAGATAACTATGCCTTAAGCATGCATGCAAATATATAGAGATCAACGATCAAGGGAGAAAGTCAACCAGACTATACTATATGCATGCTGGGTACAGTGGTGGAAATTTAGCAAGGGAGAAAGTCAAGTGATCAATCGATCAGACGATGACGTCAATCTCGGTGACATCGGGTCCGAGTCTTGTGTTAACGTCACACACGTTCCAACAGCTTTATTTACTGCTTTAGTTAGCAAACTTCCATACACGTTTGATCAGATCAGTACGTACTGGTTTTTCTTGTCATTCTACAGCAATTAATTATATATATACTTACTTGCTAGTACCGGTGTTGACTAGCAGATGTTTCGCTGCTGGTTCCAGCTGCTAGCTTTTGTCTTAAGCTGGAAAAGCTTCTTGCTACATTTTTTGCTTCGCAAAGTAGTTTAATTTCAATTCCTTGCTATAAACAGTTCTGTACATGTCTGATAACGACTTACAATAAGCATATGCCTGGGCTATAAACAGGTCTGTACATGTCTAATAACGACTTAGGGTGTGTTTGGTTGAGCTGTGGCTTCTGAAAAAACTGCTGTGAGCTGTGGGCTGTGGAAAAGCTGCTGTAGGTTGTGAACTGTGGAAAAGCTGTAAGCTGTTTGGTTCAAACAAATATAAAACTTACCTCCTATCTCTATTTTCCTTGAAACAACTGTGAAACAGCTCTCTATTTTCACCATTTCAAAAAGCAGAAAGCCAAAAGCCAAAAGCAGAGTCCAAGGTGCTTTCAAAACTGTACTACCCAAAAGTAGCTGCTTCTGAAAAAGCAGCTTCTGGTTTTCACCCCTTTAGTTGACTTTTGACTTTTTGAAAGCAAAACCAGCTCCCAAAAGCTCAACCAAAGGCACCCTTACAATAAGCAAATGCCTGGGCTTTTGGCTAATGACACGAGTCACGACGAGCTTAATTGTTTATCATTTAGCTTCAGCTGGCCGGGAATCTCTAATCTCATGATGGTTACGAGCTAGCTTTTGCCGATTTGCTAGCTACACACACCTGTGCATGCATTTCTGTGCGTACGTGTTATTGCTTCCACACGTACGGTCAACATCAGAAAGTATTGCTTCGAATTATGCACTAGCTTTTGTCAGTTCCAACTTAATTCCAAGCAATCAAAGTTCATGTCCTGCGCAGGGCTGCAAATAGAGCGGATATTTTCTGATGTCCGTCCGTCCATTTTAATTCGGATATAATTCGGAGCAAATTTTCGGATATCCGAAGGTTTTGTCGGATACGGAAACAGATTCGTATATTTTTTTGTCGGATACGGAAACGGATTCGGAAAAAGAATTATCCGACGGATACGGAACTATCCGGATATTTTTCCGGATAGTTACCCGTGTAGTTACCGGATACGGAAACGGAGTCGGATACCTGGCCTCTCCGCCGGCCAGGTGGGATCTCCGACGGCCAGGTGGGATACTTGGCCTCTTGAAATGTAGCATCATTTATTTGTAAAAGATTGCTTCTTTTGGTGACTGTTGCAACATCGGTACACTCATATTAGATCTCAGTTTGCTTAATTTGTCTCTGTCACCATGTGAAATTTGCTTTCGCGCATTATCCAATTAAATATTCGTGACCAAAACTAACCGTATTCGGAGCAGCATGTATTCGCTCCGTATTCGTGACCGAGAACATCCGTATTTGTATTCGTATCCGGCACTATCCATGTCCGACTTCGACTCCGACAAAAATATAGAAAATGATATGGAATGAGCAATATCCGTCCATATCCGCTCCTGCGTCAAAATTTCAAATTTATGTAACAGTTATATAATAATATTCCAAAGTACGTAGCCCCCTTTGCATATGCAGATGCAATTAAGTAGTTGAGTTTGCAACACCAAATTTGTTGTAAAAACAAAAGGAACACCGGAATGATGTTTTTCGAGTAAATGTTAGTAAAAAGTAATGAATTGATTTATGGTTACATGCATTTGGATTATTTATTTATTTAAGAAAAAAATCGCAGTGTGAAAACAGCACAAACCATGTGATCAATTGGTCCCTCGTCATGCATCACATCAAGAGGCCAAAACTGCCACTTGATTACTTTTGATATGTCAATCAGTAAAGATCGACTAGCAAAAGCAGTCAAGCTATGCCGTGTCGCTCGTCGTCGCTACACACCGCCCTCCTCTGCTTTGGTGAGAGATGGTGCCACTGTGTAGGATCAGTATGGCAACAGACGAAGATGAATAGTATCTTTAAATTTTTTTCTAAGTATTTACTAATTCTTCACTACAAAAGCTACTGGGCTATGAAGGTTAGGAATTGAAGCCAAAACCGGAGCAAGCAAATCAAAAAACCGAAAACCAAAGAACTCAAGGCACTGGCTGTCAAACCAGCTATCATGGGGCGGTCTGACCGATGCCTGGTGGTCTGACCGTTGGCTACACATTGGCCTGACCAGAAGGGGGTGCAGTTAAACCGCTCCCCTGTTCTAGAACTGAAAAATCGGCCTAAGCTGATGTAACTTTTGGTACAACTCTGAATATCTAAGGCTAAATGATATAAAATTTTACACACACCTTACTTAAGGTCTTACGAACATATTCCATACAAGAATCGCAAGAATTCATGTCAAAGTTCAGACCATTCTCAAGAACAAATAAGATTAGACCAAACCGAGGCAAAAACCGAAAACTCAAAATATGACTTGCTCGTGGGTGAAGGATGGCTCTAGATGTATTCTCACATATTACAGCAAGCAAGAACTCCTGAAGCCTTGAGACAAAAACATTTGGAACAAGAAATCTCATCACGAGGTTAATTCCTAGTAAAACCGGAAAACTTTAAGAACTTACCAAACCTGATACCTAGATGGATGGGTATTGATTTGCATGAGACATCTCTATCACTTACTCATCTTTGGTATTCAGCAAGATCAAGAAGGGGAGACAGAAGATCAATAGTAACAAGATCAAGAGCAAATCAAGCTAAACAAGAGGAATCTATAAGCGATGAGTAAAGTTGATATATTGCTACTTGAGGTTGAATATTTTTATAGCCACTCCACCTGGAGTAGAAAAGAACACATCACAACATTCACACTTTTCAAAGCCTTACCTTGGAACACCTGGCTTCCAAAAGGAAAGGTTGAATGGTTAACTAGCAACTTTCCATCCTAACTCATTAAATAGATAAGGCAATCAGCCTATATCAAACACAAATAGATACTATCCCATAGCATAAATGGAAAAAAAACCCGTTAACCCCACACAACATAGGTTTTACTCACACATTACACTCATGCACGCTTTCAAAGCACATGAGGTTGAATCCGCTAAATCCTTAGCCTTTGAATCAACTTGATACTTGCAGCACATACGTTCCTAGGAACCGACTGTAATATAAGCGTCTAGTTTAGCCTCTTTTGTAGTAGTGTGCCAAGCTGCCCCAGCTTGGCAGCAGGCAGGCTTGGCTTGCAGGGTAGGGGTCTGGGGGTAGGGTGGTAAAAAACTTGTCAGTAGGTTTTATTGGCTTGGTTCAAAATTGCTTCAATTATAGTCATGCCATAATTGCTTCAATTATACTCATGCCAAACAATACATAAAATAATATTAAATAAAACTATGTCAATTTCGGGAAAATCTCGATAAGACGAGGACTTGACTCATTATCCACCACTACCGGGGGGAGGCTTGGGGTTCGGGGAGCTCAATCGTAGCACTGGCTCGACAGCGCCACATGATAAATTTAGTTTTTTATATAACTAGGTGAATACATGTGCAAACTAGTTAAAAATAGGTGCTTTGATGCGCATTAAGAAATTATGTTTTATTTGTGTGTGTGTACAATTTTTTTGGGAAAGTGCTAGGGGTTAGAGGAGTAGATGACCACCATCACAAACTCACTGTGTCAGGTATTAAAGATACGTTGTTGTAAACAGTTATCGTAATGGACCATGTATAGGCCAACAAAGTAGTTCACAATGAATGTGTGAATTACGCAACCCGTAGGTTTTGATTAGATGTGTATGTTTGCTTCACTACTCATATGATACAAGTGGCAACATGCGCGAACCAAAGATATATGTGCGCCTTTTGAAAGTCATTGTTCTAGTCAGTTATCGTACACATTTGGGTCAGTAGGTGCTTTTCCCTTATGTCCTTTGTAGGCTTTAACGCTTACAACCCAGACCCAATACTTGGCTTCCACAACTTGTGTAGGTTTGTCCCAGTCAGAAATATCCCATCGTTCATGGGGGGTTTGGGGACCACCGGCGTGTTACCCTTGTCCTTTCCATTGTCATCAAGGGTGTAAGGTTTCCAGGTTATAAATCTCTCCAATGGCACTAGGTAGTTGATTATTTATTTTTGCTTGATGAATGCCCTATCGTACATATCCAGGCAGTCGATCCATTGGAAGAAGTGGCAGTGCTCTGTGGTTTGCCGGCATGGATGGAGTCGGGTTAGAGATGTACATAATAGAACATTCAATATGAAATAGGAAATACGTGCTTACAAGAACTTCGCTACACATGTAGTACGTCCAGGCGGCGGTTGCCAGGTGTGTGGATTGAATGATATTTTCTGGATTACTGCAATCGCACTATAGCCACAAAAACTTCGGCAACATGGGTGCATCCTTGCAAGAATTATCAGGGTATGATCCCTTCTTCTTAACCACCCACTTCCACTTGCAAAGCCTCTCTCCATAGTTCGATGTCCCTACAAGTGGCAGAGTGACATCCTGTATTTCTCTTCTCTTCTCCCTCTCCTCTTTCCCTAATTTTGAGATTAGCTCAATTGAGTCTTGTGCCCGGTCATGGGGCTAGCCAGATTTTATAGGCGGTCGGTGTGTACTATTCCGTAGTAAAGCTTCTACGTGTTGTTATTTCACTAGGAAAAGCTGGTACGTGTTATCAAATCACTGGAAAAGCTGGTTTATACTATCCATTGGCTGTGAAAAGCTGGTACATATCATCAGATCACTTGAAAAGTCAGTGCATGCTATCCACTGGCTTCGAAAAGAAAGTTAACACGTGTTGTCAAATTACTGTGAAAGCTGGTGCGTGCTGTCCACTCGCAGCGAAAAGCTATTACATATTCTCAAATCATTCAAAAGCTGGTGGGTGGTGTCCACTGGCTGCAAAAAGCTGGTACATGTTGTCAAATCACTGGAAAAGCTGGTGCGTACTATCCACTAACTGTGAAGAGCTGGCACATGTTGTTAAATCACTGTGAAAGCTAGTGTGTGTGGTCCACTCATTGTGAAAATTTGGTACATATTGTCAAATCACTAGAAAAGCTGGTGCGTGCTATCCACTCGCTGTAAAAAGCTGGTACATATTATCAAATCACTAGAAAAGTTAGCACGTGCTGTCCACTCATTGATATCTCAAGAAAGGATTCCAAGAACCAAGCGAATAAGAAAAACTAAAAATAAACCGCAAGGCCTAAGATGGCCACACAACCACTATTCACCAAGGCGCTGGCATATAGCTAGTTTCTTACAATACATGTGCAAAATCATTCATATTGTTACATGCGTAACATAGGACCGAAACTGGATGTACACTAGGAACCGTGTGAATGAAGAGTACATTAATGATATGTCTACTTTTACAGGAGCTGCCGAGGAGGATATGTTGAATAAAGGGGTGAAATATATGTATTGTTCATGCATTGACTGGAGAATCTAAAGATGTTTAAGAACCGAGCGCAGATTGAAGCGTACCTAATTCGAAGGGGTTTCAAAAAGGGGTATGCACATTGGACTAGTCATGGTAAAGAGCAGATTACATATGTAGGTAGTAATAATGACATCACCGACGAAGTCAATGATATGTCGCCAGATGATGTCGATTATGGTTCTGATTCGGATATGCTCCATACTGACAATCTAGATTAGATGCTTTGTGATGCAGAAGGGAACCGAAAGGAGACAAAACTGCTGTATTGGCACTCGGAGGAGCATAAGAAGGATGAAATGCTAAGACAGCTTACTGATTCCACCCAGTGGAGAAAAATCGATAGGAGGTTTGTAGATTTCGGTGTAGAACTGAGGAATATAAGGTTCATATTGAGTACAAATAGAATGAATCCATTCGGTAACATGAGCAGCCGACATAGCACTTGGACTGTGACTCTCTGCATTTACAGCCTTTCTCCTTGGTTGTGTATGAAGCGAAAGTATATTTCATTGTTGATACTTATCCAAGGGTCGAAGAAACCTGGGAATGATATTGAAATGTACCTAGCACCGTTGGTGGAAGATCTAAAAAGTATTGTGGATCGAATGGGTACAGGTATGGGATACGTACAAACGAGAGAACTTCACTTTACGCTCCTTTTTGTTCTGCACCATAAATGATTATCTTGCTCTGACTAACCTGTCGGGCCAGAGTACAAAAGGGGTCAAAACCTATACTCACTGCTTAGATGATACCGAGAGTGTGTGGCTGAAGCACTTGCATAAAATGTGTACATGTGTCACTGTAGGTTCATCGAAGGGCTCACCCATACAGCAAGATGAAGAAATAATTCAACAGAGAGAAAGAGGATAGTTCAACTCCAAGGCATTTAAACAAAAAAGAGATCTATGATATGGTTAAGGAGTTAGATGTGCTCGGAAAGGGACGTAAATCAGTGAACCATGAGAAGAATGTCTGGAAGAAGAGACCAATATTTTGGAACTTATCTTATTGGGAGTACCTAGAAATTCACCACTGCATCGACATCATGCATGTAGAGAAGAATGTATGTGATAGCTTGATCGGTCTCTTACTGAACATTCATGATAAAATAAAGGATGGTGTCAACACACAGCTTGACTTGGTTGATATAACATCAGACTTGAGTTAGCACTGACAAAGATGATAAAGGATGAATTTACCTATCCCTTGCTTGTTACACTCTGTCCAAGGCCAAGAGAACTGAACTGCGCCAGTGCTTGCATGGTGTGAAAGTTTTGTCTAGTTACTCTGCCAACATGAAGAAATGTGTTTTGATGGAAGATTTGAATTTAATTGACATGAAGTCTTACGATTGTTATGTGCTGATGACACAGATGCTCCTAATTGCAATTAGAAGTATTTTGCTAATCAAGGTCTAAGAGACAACATGTGGCTGTTTATTTCGTTAACACAATTGCTCAGTAGGTCATCGATCCCGGAAGACTAGATCCTCTGCAGACGAGGTGGTGATGACTCTATGTCATCTTGAGATGTTCACCAAAATGCTCAAGTCCTATATACGGACAGCATTGTCGAATGTTATGCAAGCAAAGAGGTCATTGAGTTCTGTGTCGATTACATGGCTCAGGTCGAACCAATAGATGTGCCTCGATCTCGCCATGAGGGGTGGCTCAAGGGTGTTGGGACCATCTGATGGAAAGCAATCACTCCAGATATAGATATGTATGCTCAAGCCTATTTCACGGTTGTGCAACACATGACTAAAATATCTCCATATATCGACCAGCAAAGCACATGCTTTGCAACAGAATTTAGAGCGGGCAGTTATTTGGATCACGAGACAACACAACTGTCGATTTAACTAATGGTTGAAGGAGCGATTCGCTAGGAGCTCATCAAGTGATATGATGACATGGTTGGCAAAAGGGCCAACATATATAGATCTGATATGACATAAATGGGTACACATTCTATAGGCAGGCTCAGGATATAAAGAGCACAAACCAGTATAGCGGTGTCCGCATAGATGCGTTCAGTATTGTTGGGTTGAGGTACTCCTACTATGGGTTCATATAGAAGATTTGGAAGCTCGACTACGTGCTTTTCAGGATCCCCTTGCTTTGGTGCAATTAGGTCCATCTCTCATAGGTGAAGGTCAACAAGTACGGTGTCATTAACGTCAAGCTAAAATGTGTCGGATACAAAGACGAACCTTTCGTACTCGCTAACCAAGTTGTTCAAATTTTCTATGTAATCGACTTGGCAAATAAAAACACCACGTAGTTCTTTATGGAAAAAGATGGATCGTCAAAGTTGAGAATGTAGTGGATGAGGAAGAATACAATCAATTTGATGAGTTGTCTCCTTTCGGAAACAACATAAGGGTCAAGGAAGAACAACATAACAAAACTACCTACATACGCGTCGATCATTATGAAGGGCTAATTTTTAACAGAAATAAGCAAGTGGAATGACAAATGAAATGTTTATGTGTCATATGTTCTGTATTTGCATTTATATATGCATATGAGAATATGTGACACACACACACACACACACACACACACACACACACACACACACACACACACACACACACACACACATATATATATATATATATATATGAATTTGCATATATGTATATAAGAATGTGAGATATATATGTGAATTTGCATTTATTTATATGAGAATGTGTGATATATATGTAAATTCGTATTTATATATATGGGAATGTGTGATATATATGTGGTTGTGAGTAGGGATCATCACAGACAGTTTTAAAGTAAAACTGTCTATGATATTTATAAGTATGGATCATTCTAAATTAGAACCATCTGTGATATTTTATTACTATAGATGGCTTTTATTTAGAACCGTGTGTAATGATTTCTATCACAGACAGTTCTGAACTAGAGCCATCTATGATTATTTTCCTATATATATATTCCACTCTAGGGTTTTTCCCACTATAAACTTTGATATAGACTTAGGGTGGTGGTGTACCTAGGCAAGCCAAGTTGATTTAGGCCTTAATTGTGTAAAACCGATTGATTTATGCTTTCGCATATAAACTCGATTTTAGCCAAAGAAAAATGTTAAAAGTACCTATTCACCCACCTCTAGTCGGCCTCTTGACCTTACATGGGTATGTGTGGTGGCCGTGAGTGGTGGTAGGCGGGCGAGAGCATGCAACGGAGGATGGTGGCGGCTCATCGTGTTCCACCCAAGCGAGATGTGGCAGACTAGCACAGGTGGAGAGTAGCAAGGAGTCGCTGTTGGGACCAATGCATCTTGCAAATTTGCATGATTTTTAAATGTTTTTTGGTTGAAATCCAGTGTATTTTGTTTGAATTTGTGGTGAACCCACTCAAAAACATGAAATTGTCTTTGAATTTTGCTCGATTTTGAAACTTTTTTATGAAATTATTGCTAAAGCACTGTGAAACCTTTCTGAAACTTGGTAAAACTTCTAAAACATGTTGATACTTGCTTCAAACTTTTTCCAAAACTTCTAGAAATGTGTTAAAATTTGAAACTCGCTTTTAAACATTTTGTTGAAACTATTTGAAACATGTTAACACTTGCATGAAACTTTTTATGAATCACGCTGAAACCTACTTGAAATATCAAGCTCAAAAACAAAACTGAAACCCCTTTGAAACTTTTCATGAAACGCGTAGAAACCTAAAACCTCATGAAACTGGTATAGCATGGGCTAGCAACACTCATATATAGTTCCTTCATTTTTTTCATTTGACGTCTTAGAATTCATGCCATCAAACTTTGTAAAGTTTGAGCACCACACTACTACAAAAAGGGTCATCTTGGACACCTCATCATGGATGGTTTAACACAAATAGTCAGTGATAAAGTTACCATAGACAGTTTTACATAATGGACCATCCATTTTTACTTAGCCCAAAATTTGGCTAAGTCTACATTTTTACCAAATTTTGGGCATGCAATCCACGCTAAAAATGTAGAGTTAGCCAAATTTTTGAGCATCCAAACCACAGTAAAAATGTAGACTTAGCTAAATTTTGGGCATCCAAGCTGTTGGTGTTTTAATACCAATCTTACATATGCTTTGTTTGGATTCGGAGAAATGCTTGAGGACTCAGACTGTAAATATGCAGAGTAGAGACACAGGAATTTTTATATAGGTTCGGGCCTTCTCCTAGGAGAATAATAATCCTACCCCCTATGTGACTATTGCTTAAAGAAATTGATTACAACTAAGAACAATGTGAAATGTCTAGCACTATTTCCTGGTCCAATGTGGTCCCTCCTATATATCTCCCTCTAACGTTGACCTTTAATAGTTGACGAAGTGACGGCTGTTGTCCTGCGTCAAAAGACGTCTTAACATTTCGGGAGATAACCATCTAGTAGAAGTTATTGTTAGAGAGACTTGCTGACCCATTCATCATACAATGGTTGTTGTCAGGGAGAGATCATGTGTGGTTATGAGGAATATGCGCATGTTCTAACCACCTCGTCAGATAGATCTACTTAGACAAGCTAGTTGAAGATCGACTAGCCATAGGAAAGCCCATGACCACAAGGTGGTCGTAGGAAAAATTACGACTAGGTGGTCACAAAAGAACTTACGAATATGTGGTGGTCGTAGAAGGGCTTACGACTAAGGGGTGGTCATGCAAAGAGTTACGGCTACCCAATGAAATCTCTCCCTTATTGATAAGGGGTATACTCAGAGAATATAATGATGTAATAATTAGAGAATTATTATATCCTTGTCATCTATCCCTCAACTTCAAGTGAAAATAACTTACTTGAAAAAGTGAGGTCAAAGACGGGAGATGGTTGAAAGTAAAGCCTTTTTTATTCTTTTCGACCAAAAGTGAGCTTGGTCAATAAGGTAATTTTGCTTGAGTTGCAAAGATAGACGAACTCCAAAGAAAAGAATTCCAATCAATTTTTCCATCCTATCCACCAAAGCAGTTCTCGAGATAACCGTTCGATTCCTAAAATAAGTAATCGATTCCAAGGTTATAAAAGCTTACCGCAGGGTAACTTTTAGTCTTCTTACTTTCCCCTTCTTCTCTGATCCTCTTCGAGCTTTCTACCACTTGCTAGATGGTCTTCAATCTCTTCCAAATCCCAACCATCCACTCGAGAAAAATGTCCAAGCCTTCATCAAATTGGCTGGTGTCGGAGATGGATGTGCAAAATTGAAGGCATTGGAGGATGTTGAAAAGATTCCTCCGCAGAGATTTATCAAGTGGATTGAAGCTACCAGACAACATTGGTCATCAAGACAAATTAGAGAAATCCTAGTGTTCCATGCTTACTGTGAGTGTGGTCTTTGCCTCCCTGCTCATCCTTTCCTTATCACCGTGCTTGTGTACTTTGGGGTCAAATTGGTGAACTTAGTTCCCAATTCGATCACAATGCTCAGCTTGTTTATATACCTGTGTGAGGAATATTTGGGGATCTTGCTAGACCTCAAGCTCTTTCAGTATTATTATGAGATGAGCTGGCAAACTAGAATTGCTGGGAGCTACGGTCTAAAGCTCCACGATGGCAAGATGGAGCTGTACATCCCAATGTACACTCAGTCTTTGTGGCCAAATTGGAAAAAGAGATGATTTTTTTCAGAAAAAACCAACGACGACAGCCTCTCTTTCATGGGGAAGGTTGGGGAGAAGACATCTTCCTGGGATTCATTTCCCAAGGACCTCACCCAAATAGTCCCTTACATCTCAGCCATCAAAGAGCTGAGGGACAAGGGTCTCACTACTTGGCATGTAGTGAAGGACTTCATCACCGGCCGCATCAGTCCTCTAAAGCGACGAGTACATCCCTTGTGGATGTACTTAGGAACCTCAGATCCGACCAGGGACTGCAAGAATGGTGAGTGATACTTGTATTCATATTTGTAATTAGATTACCTATTCTTTTGAGTATTGTGTATCGATCATCATATTTGTATGAACAGACCTTGATTTGGGGGAAATCAAATCCCATGTCAAGGCCATTCGTGAGAAGACACCATCGCTTGAGGTGGAAGCTCCTCGTATTTTGGTGAATGTTTTTGCTGAAGAGAGAGAGGAACATATAAAGGTAATTGAAAAATCAATTTCATCTTTAGGACCACGTAGTCGTTGGGCATGACTAAGTTGTATCCTTCTCTTTCACAGAGTGTAGGCATAAATTACCATCAAGCAGTTCCTTGCGAACGTGAGTATCACAAGTGAGATAGGGGCTACTGTACTAGAGCAACCCACTCCTAAGAGTAAGGTACCATTCTATTATGATTCTAAAACTCACTCAGTAGGCACTTCTCGAGGCTTTATCAAGCAACACAAAAAGGAAAACTGGAAAAGTTTTCCATCTTTTATGATGGAGACTGCTGCGATGGTAGATCTTATGATCGAAAAGGAGAGCCCTTCAGGTGTTTGAAACTGTTATTGATCACCAGGAGGGACATGTAGGAGAAAGAGCAGTGAATATTGCTCAAGACATTCGACCAAATGTGGCTGAAGGTGCGCAAGACCCTCGTCTAGTTATGGTCGAAGAAGCTCTCATTCCTCCGTGACTAGATGCGGTCAAAGTGTCAGACCCAGATTTTATAATCCGGAATCTACTGTGTTTAACTGCACTATTCCCTGGATCAGTAGATAGTACACACAGTTACAGTTCTGAATATCAAAGTACATATCATGCGGAAGCGTAAATATAATAGTAGACTTACTCATGGGCCGATTAGGCCGAAATCAATAAATTGCAGCAGCGGAAGAACGAAGCACGCATGTGGGACCTTCAGGACATGCCCACAGGCAGCCAACTGGAGGTTCGCGACCTAGTTCTCGACATCTTCATCTTCTTTGCCATCGTGATCCAAAAGTATTATTGAAGCGTAGCGATCCGGTTCCTGCTTCTGAATTTGCCGCAAAAGCGAGCGTGAGCACTCCGACCCCGTGCTCAGCGAATCAACACACAGAATGCAGTATATAACATGTATGGCTAATCAAGGATGGCTTAAGTTTATTTTCTTTTGCGAAGAGTGCTTTTGAATACAATTACTTAAAAATTCCTGAGACCTAGCATTTTGAACAAAAGCATATTGTTCAAGAACATGCAATAATAATAGCGATCCAGATTTCATCCACCGTTACATGGCATCTGCACCATATAGCAATTCTTCAGCGTTATAGCCGCTTAACTTACCACTGGGACGACACCCAGGACAATTCCAAACTAGGGCCTTACACTGCCCTTCCACTTTTCCAACCCATCATAAAGCATTTTGAAATAGAACTATATCTGGTTAAGTTCCCATGTCCGCCCTTGACCGTGGGCACGGCTATTCGAATAGTTTTAGACTCTGCAGAGTTTGTACACTTTCACCACAAGAGACAATCAACTCGTTGCCCCACACGATTCCTTAGACGTGTGGTTGAGCAGACCATCACAGTGACTTTTCAAATTATCGAGTCCCTTTTCTCATTTCACTTTTATGGGAGACTGCCCACTTGCGATGGGTCCCATCTGTGCGCGGGATGTTTCCCACAGCCACTACGCAGCCGGACCTTCTCTCTTTCCGCAACGTAGGACAGCTGGGAAACTTCACCCCCCACTGGTGTCCCTTCAGGCCCCCTTGCCATAGCATAACCCCTTCGAACCCCAACCCGTGAAATGAGTCCGAGGATTCGATAAATGTACTTAGCCAAGTTGTAATTTACAGACTTGTGGTTGTACTGTTTTACCCAGGAGGTCATGACAAGATTCAGTCCTTAGTGGTATCTGGGCGGTCTATCACTAACCCATTTTGTGCATCCACTGCACCACACTCACACCATCCAACCAATCCGCCCAGATATTTAAGCAAGTTGGGGATTTTGAGGGTATAAAATAGCCATGTCAAATATACCAGTCATTCCCACCATGACTGCCCAACCAATTTTTCTCGGGATTAAAAAGTGATGCTTGGGCGCTCTCGCGCCCATGAGTATCTACGCAATACTAAGCATGGCATATAATTAGGGACTTAATTTCAAAAGGTCAATATTATAATTTTGCTAGGGCGACAAGGTTTACACATTCAAATATTCCAAAGAGGGTGTAATATTATTCAAGGTAAACAATAGGCATGTAACTAGAATCTTAAATTATCATGTATTTGCATATAACATAACAGCATGCAATTTGATAATTTAAACCAAAATAATTTGCAGAAAATGTAGGTCCAACATGATCAAAGTATTGACTCGCCTGGGCGGTTTATCGCGGTCTTGAGCTCACACAACGACTTCTCTTAAGCTTCTGATCTTTGTCTTCACTTCGAGCTTGATCTCGCTAGATCCACTGAATCTTCACGGCTTCCAACTTCTAATTACGCGACTAGCGACTGAATCCAAATGAAAGCGCATAACTCAAAAGATCCGAATAAATCCGAATAAACTCATCTTTTGCTTTATGAGTTAATAGGTGATTTGGGTGATTTGAGGCAAGACCGGTGGTAGGATACGATGACTCGGTTTTTATTAATAATTTATTTTATTATTTTTATATTTATCAAGGAAGTTCCATGAGTTAGAATGGACCTATGAGTAGGTACCATTTTGTCAAACGTTACTTTTCAGGGCATTTTGGCTTACCGAATAAATGTTAGAGTGTAAGTGTGTAGCATTTTGTAGGGTGACAGTTTATGCGCATTTAGTTGTCACTAACTCATACCTTATTATTTCATGCTCATCGTTTTTATTTGTTAATCTAGTTTTTAAGATTTGATTAATGATACCATTATTATTTTATTTCTACTTAAATTACTATTAGGCATAATATTATGCTTAACTTTATTTCAAATTCCATTTTAAACTTAGCAACTGAGCATTGCTTGATATATGTATCATTTTATGCAAACCTAATTGTTCGTGTTAATGGTTACGCATGTATTTTATGGTATATATATATAGATGTTATACATATATTTACTTGGAAAGTCTCTACACTTTAGTTGCTATCAGTTCTAATTAAAATTGACTTATCTACCTAGGATATATTTCAATATGTGCTAGTTAGTAAAATCTACCACTATAATTTATTTGATGGCAACATGTTAAATATTGGCATATACCCTATTTTCAATTAACGGAAATCTTTATTTGGTCATTTACCCTAAGCTAGTTTTCTTTATTAAAATCTCTATTTTAATTTTTAGTTCTTTAATTGATTATTCAAACAGGATTAATTATTCAAACATAATAACTTAAACCACATTCATACACTAATCAGTTCGATGTTATGATCCAATTAAGCATTTAATTTACATTAGTTGCTTATGCAGTAAATAACCGGATATTAAAGGTTAAATGACCTTGTTTTTCATCCTAACTAAATCTGTTATATTTTCTAGGCTATTTCCTTTGATTTTTATGAGCTAACATGAGCTACAAAAATAAAATACAAAAATGAAATAATGTGTGGGTGAGAATTTGTAGCCGGCCCGAATTGAACTCACCACCTCAGGCTGGATCACGTTATTGCACAGTCGGCTAACCAAGCGGGCGAGGCGGCCGGACTGGCAGAGGGGGCGCAGGAAACATGAAAAGGTGAGGTGGGGCTGAGGCCAAAACAGAGGATCTGGCCGGCGCGACGGGGCTGTGGCGGCGCCGGCGAGGTGAGGTCGGAGAGAGGCTGGCGAGAAGGAAAATGGAAAGGACATGAGACGAGGGAGCCGGTGGAGATCGCGCCTCTGGCCGGAAGGCAGCCTCGGCGACCAACATCAGTGTGCGGCGGCCGAAACACGGGTGGAAGGTGGCGGCGCCGCCGTGGTGGGAGAGAGGGGGATTGGAGAGGAGCGTGAGTAGGAGTGGGGTGTGGGGAATCTCACCGCGGGTCTGGTTGAGCCGGGGAAGCACCGAGGCGAGCCGGCACCGGGAGCCTACGGCGGCGCGGGGAGGGCCATCGTCGCCGGCGAGCTGGGGTGGGGGAGGAACTCTGGCGGCAGTTGGGGAAGGTCCGGGGTGGCGCAGGGGTGCTCCACTGGCGAAGAATCGGAGAGGGACTTGCCGAGGGGGAAATGGGGCGGTGGGGGCGTTTTTGGCCGGCGGCGGAGAAGATGGCCGCAGCGGCAAGCTTGAGGCGCGAAAACCCGATTCTTTGGAGGGGGAGGGAGATTGAAGTGTGGGGAGGTCCATGGAGGCTTCGGCGGCTCTTATTGGCGAGCGAGGAGGGCCAGCATCGGGAAGGCGGCATGTGCGGTCATTTCGGCGGGCGGCGGAGCAGCGGCAGGCGCAGACGGCAGGCAGAGCAGGGGTAGGGTATGAGTACCTGTGGCGCTCGAGGAGTGGTGGCAGCGAGCTCGAGCCGTGCGCTCGAGGAGACGGGTTGGCAGTGCAGGGGAGGAAAAAGAGGGCGCGGTGGCAGAGCTTCGCGCGGCGGACCGATGGGCGGAGACCGGTGGTCCGAGCGCGGGTGGGAGAGCGGGCTGGGCTGCAGGGACGGGCGAGCGCGGGGCCGGGGCGCGAGGGAGCTGCGGCCCAGAGAGAGAGCGGAGTGCGGGGAGGAAGAAGAACAGTGGCCGGTGGGGGGGAGCCGTTCGGCAGAGGAAGCAAGCGGGGGAGGCGGGGTCGGGCTGGGCCGAGGCGGCCTGGTCTGACTCCCCTCTTACTCTTTTTTTTTGTTTTATTTTACTTATTGTGTGTATATGCATGTATATATATAAATATATATACACATGTATAATATATATAGTTATTTATTTATTCATTTTTGTTTCTGTATATGCACATATACATTTATTTTATTTACATATATATTTATATATTTTATTTGCACATATGTATATTTATGTATAATTCCTTATATTGTTATTTTGCTGGCTTAATTAATTCTTGCTTATTTTTATTTGCTATTCTTAACAGGCCTTTTTCTTGCACAATTTATACATACATATATATGCATTTGTATTTTTATTCATGTACTTTTATTGCTAGTTATGCCATTATTTTCAAAATATAATCTTACATTTTATTTCAGGTTTCTCTTTTCCTAGACTGGATCATACTTTCAGATTCTTATTTAAAACTTTAGTTTTCTATTGTTTGCATATTCCCTTTTTGGTATCACTAATGTTTGTCTTCACCTTTTATGAATTATTCAATTTTTGAAATCTCATCCAAATATGATAAAACACCACAAAATCCAAATTTCAACAAAATAAATTGCAAATATAATTCAAGAAATTCATATTTTTAAAATTCAGATTTTTCAGGATGTTACAAACCTACCCCCTTAAATGAATCTCGACCCCGAGATTCCGGTAGAGTAGAAAGAATGGAGATGGGTTATATTGGCTAGCAATGGGTTTCGGGGTGTTGCTCGACGTATAGTTCCTTGGCTCCGCAGAGAGATAAAAATCTGCATAATAGGGGTTAGCACTTGGAGAAGTCAAAAGGAAGAGAAATACCTTGTTCTCCTGGATAGATCGTAGACTTCCAATTACTTGCTCTTTGACATTGTTGTCTTCACGTCATCGTAGAATGGGGTAGTTGCATCGCCTGTTGGATATACAGTTGCAGAATTTCATATTGATAGGTGGGTAACAATGGTCGGTGCTCGAAGGGGTAGAGGGCCTTACGAATGCAGCGGTGCCAATGGACATATCTATAGGGTGGTCTTTCACTTCTACTGGGATCTCGTTCTTACTCTTTAGCTTTGCCAAGCTTGGCGATTTTAGCTAAAGGTACGTCTTGCAATCCTCATCACCAGAAGATTTCTGGCCTTGCGAATCTCCTTGTACTGATCTGATCAGCTCTAAGTCTAGGTTGTTGCAACTCCAAATATACGTCGCAGCAGTTCTTCGGCATTTCTATCGCATAGTGCTACCCCCCTTAAAATAAATGCCACTAATCATTATTTGTCTCCCTTGGCTCAATGTATGGTGGGTCTTGTGGCGAGTTGGGGACTCATCCGTGGTTCTTCGGCTGCTTGATCAGTAATCGGTTTTGGGAAGCATTCTTCGAGTTAGCGGTATTGTCTTCCACAGGGAAAACATATGGCCTCGTTTACAGGATATTCGCCAAGGTGATGGTCGTCTTCGTAGTTGGGAATAGTCTACGGAGCATTGGTAGGCGCAAGGTCTTTTCACTTCATATCATCGACGCATTCCTTGTCATTCTGTTTAGTTCGCGGCGATCTGATCTAGGGTCCTCCGAGTGGGTAAGGAGAGAGTGTTAGCAAGACAGAATCTTGAGCCTTGGTCTTTGACGATCCATCACTTTGCTTCAGTGGTACCGAGGGGATTTTCAACAGAAAGGTGAGAGGGAACAGCATGAGATACGAATAGAATCGTGGGGGATAAGACACCCTAAACCCATTTCGATTTTTAAAGGGTATTCCCCGAAAGCTGGGGTGGCACATAAATCACATAAGTTTTTTTTAAAACACTCTTTTCCTGTGACCGCGAAATGTAACGCCCGAGGGCAAGAAGGCAGTGCACAGGGCCAAATAGAATCTTGCAACAATACATCGTCTACTTGGGAAGCACACATAGGAGGCACATGGTTCATAGTTCGTTTAAAACGAATCCATCTTATCTTCATGGATATCTTCAACGTCCCTAACCTTAAATTTTGGAGTAGGGGTATGAGAAGGGTAACAAAATTTTTCCTTTTGAAATCAATAGAAGGAAGAGGATAGTATTCAAGACTGATTTGATTGATATTAATACTCACTCTCCTATTATTATTTTGGCAAGTAAATCCTTGTGGCAACATGGTTTTTTTTTTGAAATACAGAACTTTGAAATATATGTATATATGTTTTTGAAAAGAAGTGCTTTTCCCACCACAGTTTAATAAAACCAAACATGGAAATTATGTTTTTATCAATATAACCCTCTCTCTGTTTTTTTTAAGTAGTTGAATTTATGAAAATTTCCTCGGAAGATAAGGCTTGTTAAATCAAGTTTGAAAATGAATTTTTGTAATCAATTTGATAACCGATCTTCCAAGGGTAAAATAATTTTTGGAAATGAGTTTCAAATTTAAGCTTTTGTGGCTTTGGCCAAAAGTATGTTTGCCATGGGAGTTTACCAGATGAGTACTGGATTTTTTTTTGAATTCGGGATAAGAGAGCTTTAGAAGTATAAACGGCTGGGCAGCATATAGATGAGGAATCAGCTAAGAGAGATGAGAATGAGTGATACAACTTATATTTTTCAAAATAGATTTTGAAGAAATAATTCTAGTCATGAAACTAACGACCAGGCTAGCTAGGTCACGACCTGCAGTCGATATGCTCTGATACCATCCCTGTCAGACCCAGATTTTATAATCCGGAATCTACTGTGTTTAACTGCACTATTCCCTGGATCAGTAGATAGTACACACAGTTACAGTTCTGAATATCAAAGTACATATCATGCGGAAGCGTAAATATAATAGTAGACTTACTCATGGGCCGATTAGGCCGAAATCAATAAATTGCAGCAGCGGAAGAACGAAGCACGCATGTGGGACCTTCAGGACATGCCCACAGGCAGCCAACTGGAGGTTCGCGACCTAGTTCTCGACATCTTCATCTTCTTTGCCATCGTGATCCAAAAGTATTATTGAAGCGTAGCGATCCGGTTCCTGCTTCTGAATTTGCCGCAAAAGCGAGCGTGAGCACTCCGACCCCGTGCTCAGCGAATCAACACACAGAATGCAGTATATAACATGTATGGCTAATCAAGGATGGCTTAAGTTTATTTTCTTTTGCGAAGAGTGCTTTTGAATACAATTACTTAAAAATTCCTGAGACCTAGCATTTTGAACAAAAGCATATTGTTCAAGAACATGCAATAATAATAGCGATCCAGATTCCATCCACCGTTACATGGCATCTGCACCATATAGCAATTCTTCAGCGTTATAGCCGCTTAACTTACCACTGGGACGACACCCAGGACAATTCCAAACTAGGGCCTTACACTGCCCTTCCACTTTTCCAACCCATCATAAAGCATTTTGAAATAGAACTATATCTGGTTAAGTTCCCATGTCCGCCCTTGACCGTGGGCACGGCTATTCGAATAGTTTTAGACTCTGTAGAGTTTGTACACTTTCACCACAAGAGACAATCAACTCGTTGCCCCACACGATTCCTTAGACGTGCGGTTGAGCAGACCATCACAGTGACTTTTCAAATTATCGAGTCCCTTTTCTCATTTCACTTTTATGGGAGACTGCCCACTTGCGGTGGGTCCCATCTGTGCGCGGGATGTTTCCCACAGCCACTACGCAGCCGGACCTTCTCTCTTTCCGCAACGTAGGACAGCTGGGAAACTTCACCCCCCACTGGTGTCCCTTCAGGCCCCCTTGCCATAGCATAACCCCTTCGAACCCCAACCCGTGAAGTGAGTCCGAGGATTCGATAAATGTACTTAGCCAAGTTGTAATTTACAGACTTGTGGTTGTACTGTTTTACCCAGGAGGTCATGACAAGATTCAGTTCTTAGTGGTATCTGGGCGGTCTATCACTAACCCATTTTGTGCATCCACTGCACCACACTCACACCATCCAACCAATCCGCCCAGATATTTAAGCAAGTTGGGGATTTTGAGGGTATAAAATAGCCATGTCAAATATACCAGTCATTCCCACCATGACTGCCCAACCAATTTTTCTCGGGATTAAAAAGTGATGCTTGGGCGCTCTCGCGCCCATGAGTATCTACGCAATACTAAGCATGGCATATAATTAGGGACTTAATTTCAAAAGGTCAATATTATAATTTTGCTAGGGCGACAAGGTTTACACATTCAAATATTCCAAAGAGGGTGTAATATTATTCAAGGTAAACAATAGGCATGTAACTAGAATCTTAAATTATCATGTATTTGCATATAACATAACAGCATGCAATTTGATAATTTAAACCAAAATAATTTGCAGAAAATGTAGGTCCAACATGATCAAAGTATTGACTCGCCTGGGCGGTTTATCGCGGTCTTGAGCTCACACAACGACTTCTCTTAAGCTTCTGATCTTTGTCTTCACTTCGAGCTTGATCTCGCTGGATCCACTGAATTTTCACGGCTTCCAACTTCTAATTACGCGACTAGCGACTGAATCCAAATGAAAGCGCATAACTCAAAAGATCCGAATAAATCCGAATAAACTCATCTTTTGCTTTATGAGTTAATAGGTGATTTGGGTGATTTGAGGCAAGACCGGTGGTAGGATACGATGACTCGGTCTTTTATTAATAATTTATTTTATTATTTTTATATTTATCAAGGAAGTTCCATGAGTTAGAATGGACCTATGAGTAGGTACCATTTTGTCAAACGTTACTTTTCAGGGCATTTTGGCTTACCGAATAAATGTTAGAGTGTAAGTGTGTAGCATTTTGTAGGGTGACAGTTTATGCGCATTTAGTTGTCACTAACTCATACCTTATTATTTCATGCTCATCGTTTTTATTTGTTAATCTAGTTTTTAAGATTTGATTAATGATACCATTATTATTTTATTTCTACTTAAATTACTATTAGGCATAATATTATGCTTAACTTTATTTCAAATTCCATTTTAAACTTAGCAACTGAGCATTGCTTGATATGTATCATTTTATGCAAACCTAATTGTTCATGTTAATGGTTACGCATGTATTTTATGGTATATATATATAGATGTTATACATATATTTACTTGGAAAGTCTCTACACTTTAGTTGCTATCAGTTCTAATTAAAATTGACTTATCTACCTAGGATATATTTCAATATGTGCTAGTTAGTAAAATCTACCACTATAATTTATTTGATGGCAACATGTTAAATATTGGCATATACCCTATTTTCAATTAACGGAAATCTTTATTTGGTCATTTACCCTAAGCTAGTTTTCTTTATTAAAATCTCTATTTTAATTTTTAGTTCTTTAATTGATTATTCAAACAGGATTAATTATTCAAACATAATAACTTAAACCACATTCATACACTAATCAGTTTGATGTTATGATCCAATTAAGCATTTAATTTACATTAGTTGCTTATGCAGTAAATAACCGGATATTAAAGGTTAAATGACCTTGTTTTTCATCCTAACTAAATCTGTTATATTTTCTAGGCTATTTCCTTTGATTTTTATGAGCTAACATGAGCTACAAAAATAAAATACAAAAATGAAATAATGTGTGGGTGAGAATTTGTAGCCGGCCCGAATTGAACTCACCACCTCAGGCTGGATCACGTTATTGCACAGTCGGCTAACCAAGCGGGCGAGGCGGCCGGACTGGCAGAGGGGGCGCAGGAAACATGAAAAGGTGAGGTGGGGCTGAGGCCAAAACAGAGGATCTGGCCGGCGCGACGGGGCTGTGGCGGCGCCGGCGAGGTGAGGTCGGAGAGAGGCTGGCGAGTAGGAAAATGGAAAGGACATGAGACGAGGGAGCCGGTGGAGATCGCGCCTCTGGCCAGAAGGCAGCCTCGGCGACCAACATCAGTGTGCGGCGGCCGGAACACGGGTGGAAGGTGGCGGCGCCGCCGTGGTGGGAGAGAGGGGGATTGGAGAGGAGCGTGAGTAGGAGTGGGGTGTGGGGAATCTCACCGCGGGTCTGGTTGAGTCGGGGAAGCACCGAGGCGAGCCGGCACCGGGAGCCTACGGCGGCGCGGGGAGGGCCATCGTCGCCGGCGAGCTGGGGTGGGGAGGAACTCTGGCGGCAGTTGGGGAAGGTCCGGGGTGGCGCAGGGGTGCTCCACTGGCGAAGAATCGGAGAGAGACTTGCCGAGGGGGAAATGGGGCGGTGGGGGCGTTTTTGGCCGGCGGCGGAGAAGATGGCCGCAGCGGCAAGCTTGAGGCGCGAAAACTCGATTCTTTCGAGGGGGAGGGAGATTGAAGTGTGGGGAGGTCCATGGAGGCTTCGGCGGCTCTTATTGGCGAGCGAGGAGGGCCAGCATCGGGAAGGCGGCATGTGCGGTCATTTCGGCGGGCGGCGGAGCAGCGGTAGGCGCAGACGGCAGGCAGAGCAGGGGTAGGGTATGAGTACCTGTGGCGCTCGAGGAGTGGTGGCAGCGAGCTCGAGCCGTGCGCTCGAGGAGACGGGTTGGCAGTGCAGGGGAGGAAAAAGAGGGCGCGGTGGCAGAGCTTCGCGCGGCGGACCGATGGGCGGAGACCGGTGGTCCGAGCGCGGGTGGGAGAGCGGGCTGGGCTGCAGGGACGGGCGAGCGCGGGGCCGGGGTGCGAGGGAGCTGCGGCCCAGAGAGAGAGCGGAGTGCGGGGAGGAAGAAGAACAGTGGCCGGTGGGGGGGAGCCGTTCGGCAGAGGAAGCAAGCGGGGGAGGCGGGGTCGGGCTGGGCCGAGGCGGCCTGGTCTGACTCCCCTCTTACTCTTTTTTTTTTGTTTTATTTTACTTATTGTGTGTATATGCATGTATATATATAAATATATATACACATGTATAATATATATAGTTATTTATTTATTCATTTTTGTTTCTGTATATGCACATATACATTTATTTTATTTACATATATATTTATATATTTTATTTGCACATATGTATATTTATGTATAATTCCTTATATTGTTATTTTGCTGGCTTAATTAATTCTTGCTTATTTTTATTTGCTATTCTTAACAGGCCTTTTTCTTGCACAATTTATACATACATATATATGCATTTGTATTTTTATTCATGTACTTTTATTGCTAGTTATGCCATTATTTTCAAAATATAATCTTACATTTTATTTCAGGTTTCTCTTTTCCTAGACTGGATCATACTTTCAGATTCTTATTTAAAACTTTAGTTTTCTATTGTTTGCATATTCCCTTTTTGGTATCACTAATGTTTGTCTTCACCTTTTATGAATTATTCAATTTTTGAAATCTCATCCAAATATGATAAAACACCACAAAATCCAAATTTCAACAAAATAAATTGCAAATATAATTCAAGAAATTCATATTTTTAAAATTCAGATTTTTCAGGATGTTACAAACCTACCCCCTTAAATGAATCTCGACCCCGAGATTCCGGTAGAGTAGAAAGAATGGAGATGGGTTATATTGGCTAGCAATGGGTTTCGGGGTGTTGCTCGACGTATAGTTCCTTGGCTCCGCAGAGAGATAAAAATCTGCATAATAGGGGTTAGCACTTGGAGAAGTCAAAAGGAAGAGAAATACCTTGTTCTCCTGGATAGATCGTAGACTTCCAATTACTTGCTCTTTGACATTGTTGTCTTCACGTCATCGTAGAATGGGGTAGTTGCATCGCCTGTTGGATATACAGTTGCAGAATTTCATATTGATAGGTGGGTAACAATGGTCGGTGCTCGAAGGGGTAGAGGGCCTTACGAATGCAGCGGTGCCAATGGACATATCTATAGGGTGGTCTTTCACTTCTACTGGGATCTCGTTCTTACTCTTTAGCTTTGCCAAGCTTGGCGATTTTAGCTAAAGGTACGTCTTGCAATCCTCATCACCAGAAGATTTCTGGCCTTGCGAATCTCCTTGTACTGATCTGATCAGCTCTAAGTCTAGGTTGTTGCAACTCCAAATATACGTCGCAGCAGTTCTTCGGCATTTCTATCGCATAGTGCTACCCCCCTTAAAATAAATGCCACTAATCATTATTTGTCTCCCTTGGCTCAATGTATGGTGGGTCTTGTGGCGAGTTGGGGACTCATCCGTGGTTCTTCGGCTGCTTGATCAGTAATCGGTTTTGGGAAGCATTCTTCGAGTTAGCGGTATTGTCTTCCACAGGGAAAACATATGGCCTCGTTTACAGGATATTCGCCAAGGTGATGGTCGTCTTCGTAGTTGGGAATAGTCTACGGAGCATTGGTAGGCGCAAGGTCTTTTCACTTCATATCATCGACGCATTCCTTGTCATTCTGTTTAGTTCGCGGCGATCTGATCTAGGGTCCTCCGAGTGGGTAAGGAGAGAGTGTTAGCAAGACAGAATCTTGAGCCTTGGTCTTTGACGATCCATCACTTTGCTTCAGTGGTACCGAGGGGATTTTCAACAGAAAGGTGAGAGGGAACAGCATGAGATACGAATAGAATCGTGGGGGATAAGACACCCTAAACCCATTTCGATTTTTAAAGGGTATTCCCCGAAAGCTGGGGTGGCACATAAATCACATAAGTTTTTTTTAAAACACTCTTTTCCTGTGACCGCGAAATGTAACGCCCGAGGGCAAGAAGGCAGTGCACAGGGCCAAATAGAATCTTGCAACAATACATCGTCTACTTGGGAAGCACACATAGGAGGCACATGGTTCATAGTTCGTTTAAAACGAATCCATCTTATCTTCATGGATATCTTCAACGTCCCTAACCTTAAATTTTGGAGTAGGGGTATGAGAAGGGTAACAAAATTTTTCCTTTTGAAATCAATAGAAGGAAGAGGATAGTATTCAAGACTGATTTGATTGATATTAATACTCACTCTCCTATTATTATTTTGGCAAGTAAATCCTTGTGGCAACATGGTTTTTTTTTTGAAATACAGAACTTTGAAATATATGTATATATGTTTTTGAAAAGAAGTGCTTTTCCCACCACAGTTTAATAAAACCAAACATGGAAATTATGTTTTTATCAATATAACCCTCTCTCTGTTTTTTTTAAGTAGTTGAATTTATGAAAATTTCCTCGGAAGATAAGGCTTGTTAAATCAAGTTTGAAAATGAATTTTTGTAATCAATTTGATAACCGATCTTCCAAGGGTAAAATAATTTTTGGAAATGAGTTTCAAATTTAAGCTTTTGTGGCTTTGGCCAAAAGTATGTTTGCCATGGGAGTTTACCAGATGAGTACTGGATTTTTTTTGAATTCGGGATAAGAGAGCTTTAGAAGTATAAACGGCTGGGCAGCATATAGATGAGGAATCAGCTAAGAGAGATGAGAATGAGTGATACAACTTATATTTTTCAAAATAGATTTTGAAGAAATAATTCTAGTCATGAAACTAACGACCAGGCTAGCTAGGTCACGACCTGCAGTCGATATGCTCTGATACCATCCCTGTCAGACCCAGATTTTATAATCCGGAATCTACTGTGTTTAACTGCACTATTCCCTGGATCAGTAGATAGTACACACAGTTACAGTTCTGAATATCAAAGTACATATCATGCGGAAGCGTAAATATAATAGTAGACTTACTCATGGGCCGATTAGGCCGAAATCAATAAATTGCAGCAGCGGAAGAACGAAGCACGCATGTGGGACCTTCAGGACATGCCCACAGGCAGCCAACTGGAGGTTCGCGACCTAGTTCTCGACATCTTCATCTTCTTTGCCATCGTGATCCAAAAGTATTATTGAAGCGTAGCGATCCGGTTCCTGCTTCTGAATTTGCCGCAAAAGCGAGCGTGAGCACTCCGACCCCGTGCTCAGCGAATCAACACACAGAATGCAGTATATAACATGTATGGCTAATCAAGGATGGCTTAAGTTTATTTTCTTTTGCGAAGAGTGCTTTTGAATACAATTACTTAAAAATTCCTGAGACCTAGCATTTTGAACAAAAGCATATTGTTCAAGAACATGCAATAATAATAGCGATCCAGATTCCATCCACCGTTACATGGCATCTGCACCATATAGCAATTCTTCAGCGTTATAGCCGCTTAACTTACCACTGGGACGACACCCAGGACAATTCCAAACTAGGGCCTTACACTGCCCTTCCACTTTTCCAACCCATCATAAAGCATTTTGAAATAGAACTATATCTGGTTAAGTTCCCATGTCCGCCCTTGACCGTGGGCACGGCTATTCGAATAGTTTTAGACTCTGCAGAGTTTGTACACTTTCACCACAAGAGACAATCAACTCGTTGCCCCACACGATTCCTTAGACGTGCGGTTGAGCAGACCATCACAGTGACTTTTCAAATTATCGAGTCCCTTTTCTCATTTCACTTTTATGGGAGACTGCCCACTTGCGGTGGGTCCCATCTGTTCGCGGGATGTTTCCCACAGCCACTACGCAGCTGGACCTTCTCTCTTTCCGCAACGTAGGACAGCTGGGAAACTTCACCCCCCACTGGTGTCCCTTCAGGCCCCCTTGCCATAGCATAACCCCTTCGAACCCCAACCCGTGAAATGAGTCCGAGGATTCGATAAATGTACTTAGCCAAGTTGTAATTTACAGACTTGTGGTTGTACTGTTTTACCCAGGAGGTCATGACAAGATTCAGTCCTTAGTGGTGTCTGGGCGGTCTATCACTAACCCATTTTGTGCATCCACTGCACCACACTCACACCATCCAACCAATCCGCCCAGATATTTAAGCAAGTTGGGGATTTTGAGGGTATAAAATAGCCATGTCAAATATACCAGTCATTCCCACCATGACTGCCCAACCAATTTTTCTCGGGATTAAAAAGTGATGCTTGGGCGCTCTCGCGCCCATGAGTATCTACGCAATACTAAGCATGGCATATAATTAGGGACTTAATTTCAAAAGGTCAATATTATAATTTTGCTAGGGCGACAAGGTTTACACATTCAAATATTCCAAAGAGGGTGTAATATTATTCAAGGTAAACAATAGGCATGTAACTAGAATCTTAAATTATCATGTATTTGCATATAACATAACAGCATGCAATTTGATAATTTAAACCAAAATAATTTGCAGAAAATGTAGGTCCAACATGATCAAAGTATTGACTCGCCTGGGCGGTTTATCGCGGTCTTGAGCTCACACAACGACTTCTCTTAAGCTTCTGATCTTTGTCTTCACTTCGAGCTTGATCTCGCTGGATCCACTGAATCTTCATGGCTTCCAACTTCTAATTACGCGACTAGCGACTGAATCCAAATGAAAGCGCATAACTCAAAAGATCCGAATAAATCCGAATAAACTCATCTTTTGCTTTATGAGTTAATAGGTGATTTGGGTGATTTGAGGCAAGACCGGTGGTAGGATACGATGACTCGGTCTTTTATTAATAATTTATTTTATTATTTTTATATTTATCAAGGAAGTTCCATGAGTTAGAATGGACCTATGAGTAGGTACCATTTTGTCAAACGTTACTTTTCAGGGCATTTTGGCTTACCGAATAAATGTTAGAGTGTAAGTGTGTAGCATTTTGTAGGGTGACAGTTTATGCGCATTTAGTTGTCACTAACTCATACCTTATTATTTCATGCTCATCGTTTTTATTTGTTAATCTAGTTTTTAAGATTTGATTAATGATACCATTATTATTTTATTTCTACTTAAATTACTATTAGGCATAATATTATGCTTAACTTTATTTCAAATTCCATTTTAAACTTAGCAACTGAGCATTGCTTGATATGTATCATTTTATGCAAACCTAATTGTTCGTGTTAATGGTTACGCATGTATTTTATGGTATATATATAGATGTTATACATATATTTACTTGGAAAGTCTCTACACTTTAGTTGCTATCAGTTCTAATTAAAATTGACTTATCTACCTAGGATATATTTCAATATGTGCTAGTTAGTAAAATCTACCACTATAATTTATTTGATGGCAACATGTTAAATATTGGCATATACCCTATTTTCAATTAACGGAAATCTTTATTTGGTCATTTACCCTAAGCTAGTTTTCTTTATTAAAATCTCTATTTTAATTTTTAGTTCTTTAATTGATTATTCAAACAGGATTAATTATTCAAACATAATAACTTAAACCACATTCATACACTAATCAGTTTGATGTTATGATCCAATTAAGCATTTAATTTACATTAGTTGCTTATGCAGTAAATAACCGGATATTAAAGGTTAAATGACCTTGTTTTTCATCCTAACTAAATCTGTTATATTTTCTAGGCTATTTCCTTTGATTTTTATGAGCTAACATGAGCTACAAAAATAAAATACAAAAATGAAATAATGTGTGGGTGAGAATTTGTAGCCGGCCCGAATTGAACTCACCACCTCAGGCTGGATCACGTTATTGCACAGTCGGCTAACCAAGCGGGCGAGGCGGCCGGACTGGCAGAGGGGGCGCAGGAAACATGAAAAGGTGAGGTGGGGCTGAGGCCAAAACAGAGGATCTGGCCGGCGCGACGGGGCTGTGGCGGCGCCGGCGAGGTGAGGTCGGAGAGAGGCTGGCGAGTAGGAAAATGGAAAGGACATGAGACGAGGGAGCCGGTGGAGATCGCGCCTCTGGCCAGAAGGCAGCCTCGGCGACCAACATCAGTGTGCGGCGGCCGGAACACGGGTGGAAGGTGGCGGCGCCGCCGTGGTGGGAGAGAGGGGGATTGGAGAGGAGCGTGAGTAGGAGTGGGGTGTGGGGAATCTCACCGCGGGTCTGGTTGAGCCGGGGAAGCACCGAGGCGAGCCGGCACCGGGAGCCTACGGCGGCGCGGGGAGGGCCATCGTCGCCGGCGAGCTGGGGTGGGGGAGGAACTCTGGCGGCAGTTGGGGAAGGTCCGGGGTGGCGCAGGGGTGCTCCACTGGCGAAGAATCGGAGAGGGACTTGCCGAGGGGGAAATGGGGCGGTGGGGGCGTTTTTGGCCGGCGGCGGAGAAGATGGCCGCAGCGGCAAGCTTGAGGCGCGAAAACCCGATTCTTTGGAGGGGGAGGGAGATTGAAGTGTGGGGAGGTCCATGGAGGCTTCGGCGGCTCTTATTGGCGAGCGAGGAGGGCCAGCATCGGGAAGGCGGCATGTGCGGTCATTTCGGCGGGCGGCGGAGCAGCGGCAGGCGCAGACGGCAGGCAGAGCAGGGGTAGGGTATGAGTACCTGTGGCGCTCGAGGAGTGGTGGCAGCGAGCTCGAGCCGTGCGCTCGAGGAGACGGGTTGGCAGTGCAGGGGAGGAAAAAGAGGGCGCGGTGGCAGAGCTTCGCGCGGCGGACCGATGGGCGGAGACCGGTGGTCCGAGCGCGGGTGGGAGAGCGGGCTGGGCTGCAGGGACGGGCGAGCGCGGGGCCGGGGCGCGAGGGAGCTGCGGCCCAGAGAGAGAGCGGAGTGCGGGGAGGAAGAAGAACAGTGGCCGGTGGGGGGGAGCCGTTCGGCAGAGGAAGCAAGCGGGGGAGGCGGGGTCGGGCTGGGCCGAGGCGGCCTGGTCTGACTCCCCTCTTACTCTTTTTTTTTGTTTTATTTTACTTATTGTGTGTATATGCATGTATATATATAAATATATATACACATGTATAATATATATAGTTATTTATTTATTCATTTTTGTTTCTGTATATGCACATATACATTTATTTTATTTACATATATATTTATATATTTTATTTGCACATATGTATATTTATGTATAATTCCTTATATTGTTATTTTGCTGGCTTAATTAATTCTTGCTTATTTTTATTTGCTATTCTTAACAGGCCTTTTTCTTGCACAATTTATACATACATATATATGCATTTGTATTTTTATTCATGTACTTTTATTGCTAGTTATGCCATTATTTTCAAAATATAATCTTACATTTTATTTCAGGTTTCTCTTTTCCTAGACTGGATCATACTTTCAGATTCTTATTTAAAACTTTAGTTTTCTATTGTTTGCATATTCCCTTTTTGGTATCACTAATGTTTGTCTTCACCTTTTATGAATTATTCAATTTTTGAAATCTCATCCAAATATGATAAAACACCACAAAATCCAAATTTCAACAAAATAAATTGCAAATATAATTCAAGAAATTCATATTGTTAAAATTCAGATTTTTCAGGATGTTACAAACCTACCCCCTTAAATGAATCTCGACCCCGAGATTCCGGTAGAGTAGAAAGAATGGAGATGGGTTATATTGGCTAGCAATGGGTTTCGGGGTGTTGCTCGACGTATAGTTCCTTGGCTCCGCAGAGAGATAAAAATCTGCATAATAGGGGTTAGCACTTGGAGAAGTCAAAAGGAAGAGAAATACCTTGTTCTCCTGGATAGATCGTAGACTTCCAATTACTTGCTCTTTGACATTGTTGTCTTCACGTCATCGTAGAATGGGGTAGTTGCATCGCCTGTTGGATATACAGTTGCAGAATTTCATATTGATAGGTGGGTAACAATGGTCGGTGCTCGAAGGGGTAGAGGGCCTTACGAATGCAGCGGTGCCAATGGACATATCTATAGGGTGGTCTTTCACTTCTACTGGGATCTCGTTCTTACTCTTTAGCTTTGCCAAGCTTGGCGATTTTAGCTAAAGGTACGTCTTGCAATCCTCATCACCAGAAGATTTCTGGCCTTGCGAATCTCCTTGTACTGATCTGATCAGCTCTAAGTCTAGGTTGTTGCAACTCCAAATATACGTCGCAGCAGTTCTTCGGCATTTCTATCGCATAGTGCTACCCCCCTTAAAATAAATGCCACTAATCATTATTTGTCTCCCTTGGCTCAATGTATGGTGGGTCTTGTGGCGAGTTGGGGACTCATCCGTGGTTCTTCGGCTGCTTGATCAGTAATCGGTTTTGGGAAGCATTCTTCGAGTTAGCGGTATTGTCTTCCACAGGGAAAACATATGGCCTCGTTTACAGGATATTCGCCAAGGTGATGGTCGTCTTCGTAGTTGGGAATAGTCTACGGAGCATTGGTAGGCGCAAGGTCTTTTCACTTCATATCATCGACGCATTCCTTGTCATTCTGTTTAGTTCGCGGCGATCTGATCTAGGGTCCTCCGAGTGGGTAAGGAGAGAGTGTTAGCAAGACAGAATCTTGAGCCTTGGTCTTTGACGATCCATCACTTTGCTTCAGTGGTACCGAGGGGATTTTCAACAGAAAGGTGAGAGGGAACAGCATGAGATACGAATAGAATCGTGGGGGATAAGACACCCTAAACCCATTTCGATTTTTAAAGGGTATTCCCCGAAAGCTGGGGTGGCACATAAATCACATAAGTTTTTTTTTAAAACACTCTTTTCCTGTGACCGCGAAATGTAACGCCCGAGGGCAAGAAGGCAGTGCACAGGGCCAAATAGAATCTTGCAACAATACATCGTCTACTTGGGAAGCACACATAGGAGGCACATGGTTCATAGTTCGTTTAAAACGAATCCATCTTATCTTCATGGATATCTTCAACGTCCCTAACCTTAAATTTTGGAGTAGGGGTATGAGAAGGGTAACAAAATTTTTCCTTTTGAAATCAATAGAAGGAAGAGGATAGTATTCAAGACTGATTTGATTGATATTAATACTCACTCTCCTATTATTATTTTGGCAAGTAAATCCTTGTGGCAACATGGTTTTTTTTTGAAATACAGAACTTTGAAATATATGTATATATGTTTTTGAAAAGAAGTGCTTTTCCCACCACAGTTTAATAAAACCAAACATGGAAATTATGTTTTTATCAATATAACCCTCTCTCTGTTTTTTTTAAGTAGTTGAATTTATGAAAATTTCCTCGGAAGATAAGGCTTGTTAAATCAAGTTTGAAAATGAATTTTTGTAATCAATTTGATAACCGATCTTCCAAGGGTAAAATAATTTTTGGAAATGAGTTTCAAATTTAAGCTTTTGTGGCTTTGGCCAAAAGTATGTTTGCCATGGGAGTTTACCAGATGAGTACTGGATTTTTTTTTTGAATTCGGGATAAGAGAGCTTTAGAAGTATAAACGGCTGGGCAGCATATAGATGAGGAATCAGCTAAGAGAGATGAGAATGAGTGATACAACTTATATTTTTCAAAATAGATTTTGAAGAAATAATTCTAGTCATGAAACTAACGACCAGGCTAGCTAGGTCACGACCTGCAGTCGATATGCTCTGATACCATCCCTGTCAGACCCAGATTTTATAATCCGGAATCTACTGTGTTTAACTGCACTATTCCCTGGATCAGTAGATAGTACACACAGTTACAGTTCTGAATATCAAAGTACATATCATGCGGAAGCGTAAATATAATAGTAGACTTACTCATGGGCCGATTAGGCCGAAATCAATAAATTGCAGCAGCGGAAGAACGAAGCACGCATGTGGGACCTTCAGGACATGCCCACAGGCAGCCAACTGGAGGTTCGCGACCTAGTTCTCGACATCTTCATCTTCTTTGCCATCGTGATCCAAAAGTATTATTGAAGCGTAGCGATCCGGTTCCTGCTTCTGAATTTGCCGCAAAAGCGAGCGTGAGCACTCCGACCCCGTGCTCAGCGAATCAACACACAGAATGCAGTATATAACATGTATGGCTAATCAAGGATGGCTTAAGTTTATTTTCTTTTGCGAAGAGTGCTTTTGAATACAATTACTTAAAAATTCCTGAGACCTAGCATTTTGAACAAAAGCATATTGTTCAAGAACATGCAATAATAATAGCGATCCAGATTCCATCCACCGTTACATGGCATCTGCACCATATAGCAATTCTTCAGCATTATAGCCGCTTAACTTACCACTGGGACGACACCCAGGACAATTCCAAACTAGGGCCTTACACTGCCCTTCCACTTTTCCAACCCATCATAAAGCATTTTGAAATAGAACTATATCTGGTTAAGTTCCCATGTCCGCCCTTGACCGTGGGCACGGCTATTCGAATAGTTTTAGACTCTGCAGAGTTTGTACACTTTCACCACAAGAGACAATCAACTCGTTGCCCCACACGATTCCTTAGACGTGTGGTTGAGCAGACCATCACAGTGACTTTTCAAATTATCGAGTCCCTTTTCTCATTTCACTTTTATGGGAGACTGCCCACTTGCGGTGGGTCCCATCTGTGCGCGGGATGTTTCCCACAGCCACTACGCAGCCGGACCTTCTCTCTTTCCGCAACGTAGGACAGCTGGGAAACTTCACCCCCCACTGGTGTCCCTTCAGGCCCCCTTGCCATAGCATAACCCCTTCGAACCCCAACCCGTGAAATGAGTCCGAGGATTCGATAAATGTACTTAGCCAAGTTGTAATTTACAGACTTGTGGTTGTACTGTTTTACCCAGGAGGTCATGACAAGATTCAGTCCTTAGTGGTATCTGGGCGGTCTATCACTAACCCATTTTGTGCATCCACTGCACCACACTCACACCATCCAACCAATCCGCCCAGATATTTAAGCAAGTTGGGGATTTTGAGGGTATAAAATAGCCATGTCAAATATACCAGTCATTCCCACCATGACTGCCCAACCAATTTTTCTCGGGATTAAAAAGTGATGCTTGGGCGCTCTCGCGCCCATGAGTATCTACGCAATACTAAGCATGGCATATAATTAGGGACTTAATTTCAAAAGGTCAATATTATAATTTTGCTAGGGCGACAAGGTTTACACATTCAAATATTCCAAAGAGGGTGTAATATTATTCAAGGTAAACAATAGGCATGTAACTAGAATCTTAAATTATCATGTATTTGCATATAACATAACAGCATGCAATTTGATAATTTAAACCAAAATAATTTGCAGAAAATGTAGGTCCAACATGATCAAAGTATTGACCTGCCTGGGCGGTTTATCGCGGTCTTGAGCTCACACAACGACTTCTCTTAAGCTTCTGATCTTTGTCTTCACTTCGAGCTTGATCTCGCTGGATCCACTGAATCTTCACGGCTTCCAACTTCTAATTACGCGACTAGCGACTGAATCCAAATGAAAGCGCATAACTCAAAAGATCCGAATAAATCCGAATAAACTCATCTTTTGCTTTATGAGTTAATAGGTGATTTGGGTGATTTGAGGCAAGACCGGTGGTAGGATACGATGACTCGGTCTTTTATTAATAATTTATTTTATTATTTTTATATTTATCAAGGAAGTTCCATGAGTTAGAATGGACCTATGAGTAGGTACCATTTTGTCAAACGTTACTTTTCAGGGCATTTTGGCTTACCGAATAAATGTTAGAGTGTAAGTGTGTAGCATTTTGTAGGGCGACAGTTTATGCGCATTTAGTTGTCACTAACTCATACCTTATTATTTCATGCTCATCGTTTTTATTTGTTAATCTAGTTTTTAAGATTTGATTAATGATACCATTATTATTTTATTTCTACTTAAATTACTATTAGGCATAATATTATGCTTAACTTTATTTCAAATTCCATTTTAAACTTAGCAACTGAGCATTGCTTGATATGTATCATTTTATGCAAACCTAATTGTTCGTGTTAATGGTTACGCATGTATTTTATGGTATATATATATAGATGTTATACATATATTTACTTGGAAAGTCTCTACACTTTAGTTGCTATCAGTTCTAATTAAAATTGACTTATCTACCTAGGATATATTTCAATATGTGCTAGTTAGTAAAATCTACCACTATAATTTATTTGATGGCAACATGTTAAATATTGGCATATACCCTATTTTCAATTAACGGAAATCTTTATTTGGTCATTTACCCTAAGCTAGTTTTCTTTATTAAAATCTCTATTTTAATTTTTAGTTCTTTAATTGATTATTCAAACAGGATTAATTATTCAAACATAATAACTTAAACCACATTCATACACTAATCAGTTTGATGTTATGATCCAATTAAGCATTTAATTTACATTAGTTGCTTATGCAGTAAATAACCGGATATTAAAGGTTAAATGACCTTGTTTTTCATCCTAACTAGATCTGTTATATTTTCTAGGCTATTTCCTTTGATTTTTATGAGCTAACATGAGCTACAAAAATAAAATACAAAAATGAAATAATGTGTGGGTGAGAATTTGTAGCCGGCCCGAATTGAACTCACCACCTCAGGCCGGATCACGTTATTGCACAGTCGGCTAACCAAGCGGGCGAGGCGGCCGGACTGGCAGAGGGGGCGCAGGAAACATGAAAAGGTGAGGTGGGGCTGAGGCCAAAACAGAGGATCTGGCCGGCGCGACGGGGCTGTGGCGGCGCCGGCGAGGTGAGGTCGGAGAGAGGCTGGCGAGTAGGAAAATGGAAAGGACATGAGACGAGGGAGCCGGTGGAGATCGCGCCTCTGGCCAGAAGGCAGCCTCGGCGACCAACATCAGTGTGCGGCGGCCGGAACACGGGTGGAAGGTGGCGGCGCCGCCGTGGTGGGAGAGAGGGGGATTGGAGAGGAGCGTGAGTAGGAGTGGGGTGTGGGGAATCTCACCGCGGGTCTGGTTGAGCCGGGGAAGCACCGAGGCGAGCCGGCACTGGGAGCCTACGGCGGCGCGGGGAGGGCCATCGTCGCCGGCGAGCTGGGGTGGGGGAGGAACTCTGGCGGCAGTTGGGGAAGGTCCGGGGTGGCGCAGGGGTGCTCCACTAGCGAAGAATCGGAGAGGGACTTGCCGAGGGGGAAATGGGGCGGTGGGGGCGTTTTTGGCCTGCGGCGGAGAAGATGGCCGCAGCGGCAAGCTTGAGGCGCGAAAACCCGATTCTTTGGAGGGGGAGGGAGATTGAAGTGTGGGGAGGTCCATGGAGGCTTCGGCGGCTCTTATTGGCGAGCGAGGAGGGCCAGCATCGGGAAGGCGGCATGTGCGGTCATTTCGGCGGGCGGCGGAGCAGCGGTAGGCGCAGACGGCAGGCAGAGCAGGGGTAGGGTATGAGTACCTGTGGCGCTCGAGGAGTGGTGGCAGCGAGCTCGAGCCGTGCGCTCGAGGAGACGGGTTGGCAGTGCAGGGGAGGAAAAAGAGGGCGCGGTGGCAGAGCTTCGCGCGGCGGACCGATGGGCGGAGACCGGTGGTCCGAGCGCGGGTGGGAGAGCGGGCTGGGCTGCAGGGACGGGCGAGCGCGGGGCCGGGGCGCGAGGGAGCTGCGGCCCAGAGAGAGAGCGGAGTGCGGGGAGGAAGAAGAACAGTGGCCGGTGGGGGGGAGCCGTTCGGCAGAGGAAGCAAGCGGGGGAGGCGGGGTCGGGCTGGGCCGAGGCGGCCTGGTCTGACTCCCCTCTTACTCTTTTTTTTTGTTTTATTTTACTTATTGTGTGTATATGCATGTATATATATAAATATATATACACATGTATAATATATATAGTTATTTATTTATTCATTTTTGTTTCTGTATATGCACATATACATTTATTTTATTTACATATATATTTATATATTTTATTTGCACATATGTATATTTATGTATAATTCCTTATATTGTTATTTTGCTGGCTTAATTAATTCTTGCTTATTTTTATTTGCTATTCTTAACAGGCCTTTTTCTTGCACAATTTATACATACATATATATGCATTTGTATTTTTATTCATGTACTTTTATTGCTAGTTATGCCATTATTTTCAAAATATAATCTTACATTTTATTTCAGGTTTCTCTTTTCCTAGACTGGATCATACTTTCAGATTCTTATTTAAAACTTTAGTTTTCTATTGTTTGCATATTCCCTTTTTGGTATCACTAATGTTTGTCTTCACCTTTTATGAATTATTCAATTTTTGAAATCTCATCCAAATATGATAAAACACCACAAAATCCAAATTTCAACAAAATAAATTGCAAATATAATTCAAGAAATTCATATTTTTAAAATTCAGATTTTTCAGGATGTTACACAAAGAGAACAAATCAAAGAAACAAATCTCTATGAAAGTTTCTTCTAAGTTCACGCTAAAAGCTATGATATCAAGGTATGAAAATACAAGTTCAAATATTGTGTTTTACCTTTATGCCTTTAGATGTCGACTTACTTTTTGTGATTTCAGCCCGGCTCCTCCACCGCTTAAGGATGCTTTCGTCGAGAAGCCCCCCGTGGCTCTACCTATAGTTGGAAAGGTGGTAGAGATGATGGCAGAAGATATGATCTCTGCAACAATAGAGACAATGATCGAGGCTGTAAAGACCACGACCATGAAAGTGGTCGTAGCAAAAGAAGTACAAATGGCAAAGGATGAAATAAAAGTACTTGGTTGAGAGGTTGGAAATCCTTTCGATCGCTACGCCGAGGAGGAAGACATCGAAGATGTTCTACCTTATTCCCGAGAAGGTATAGCTAGAGAAGAAGATCAACCTAACTTCTTTTCTACATTTTTTAACCCTCTGTTTGGAGAGGAATCTTCTTCTGATCGACCACGGAGCCATGTTCCATACCCAGAGACATTCCTGACAAGGGGAACATTTTTTATGACAAGCGTCTCGAGAATGTGTGGTGGAACAAGGTCAAACAGCTCAATCATCTTGAAGACTCTTGGTAAGTTCTCGCTACATTTGCTCGTAGGAGCAAGAATGTAAGTTTCGAGTACTTGAACATTCGTACTTGGTTCTTGTCTTTGACTATCCTTCTTTGTTTAGAGAACAATAGAGGACATGGCAACTATGGCTGAATACCACATACAACTTATGTCTTTATGCCGATGTCTCCAAGAGGGTAGCAGCATTGTAAGTTACTGTCTTATGTAGTCGAATTCTATTTTGACCACTCTGTTTAGCCTTTCATGTCTGCTATCGACTCCTGTAGGTCCAAGCTTGATGTAGAATTCTTGGCTGTTGCACTTGACAATGATAAGGTTGATTCACAAAGGCTAAAGATGGACAACGCTGACTTATCTATAAAACTTGTGAAGGCCAATTCTGTAGTCCAGGAGTTGCAGGAGAAAATAAGCAGGAAGTTCTGAACTTAAGACTGCTCATTTATATATCTTTCTCGCTTTCCGTTAACTCTTTTTCTTTTGACAGAACAAGAGACTGAAATGAGTAAACTTTGCAATGAGGTCAAAGAGAAGACCAAAGTGATCAGAGAACTTACTTGTATTAGTAAAGAAAAGGATTAGAGAATAAGGGTGCTTGATACTCAACTATCAAGTAAGAACAACTTTACCTTCAACCAGTTCTTCTAACCAGTCTATTGATAAATGTTGCCTTGACCATTTTCATCCCACTTGTAGAGACTGTGGTCAAAATAAAGTGTCTCACTAAAACCCTGACTTGTGGTCACGAGGAAACGATGTCAATGAAGGCAATCCTCCACGACAATGTCGTACTCCTTAACAATTTAATCAGTGGGTTTGGTGTAGAGAAATTGAGTCCTTTCGAGGACACCATAACTGCTCATGCGAGTACGATCAGACTTTATGTCAGAGCTTTAGAGAAAGTTTTGTCTAGTTAGAGCTTTAGAGAAACATTTATCCACCTGAAGACCGATTAGGTAGAGTTAATTTGGGATGCAGTTGTAGGCACTATAAGCTATGTCTTGGCAAAACTCAAGGCATGTGACTAGGACCTCAACCTACACCTAATCGACCATAACTTCCACTGCCCTTTGGAAGAAGTAGCCTACTTGGTCTAAGAGCTAGAGCCAACTGGTTGAAAGATTGCAGAAGAGATGCAACATGGATATCCTTCTTCTTCAGTATAGTTTGTAAATAAGATGGATAATGAAAGAATTTCTTTTTTTCCCTACAATTCATCTTGTTGAGCCATTAGTACTCGTAAGACAAAAAAAATGAAAGAAAACAAAGACAAAAAAGAAAATGAAAGAAAATAGACTTACAACTAGAAAATAAAGTTATACCAATAACTCTATCCTAGTCCTGACTATTTACTTTGTTTATGTGAATAAACAAAGCAAATAGTATAGAGTAAAGTATGCAGAGAGTAGGGTAGTTATCGACCATCATTATCCAATTGAATTGTCATGTTCAGGTAGCAAAAGTTATGAATGAGTCGACACTAGGAAATTCCCTCTGTGAGCAGGACCGCGTGAAGAGAGAAAATACTTCGACTAGGTAATGTTACCTTTCTTCAACTAGGTTAATCAAAATGAAGACATAAATGATAAGAAGATAAAAACTAATCAATGTTTTCGTAGACAACTGAATAGCGAGAGTCGGGAATAGTTCGTCACTAGGAAGCTCCTTCTAGTGGGAAGGATCATGTGTAGAGAGGAGAGTCTTTTGACTAGTGGTGTCCCTTTCTCTGACCAGTTAAACAAATTGGATGCACTAGAAGTGGTTGAACAAACATAAAAGAAGTTCTACTAAACATACGACAATAAAGATTGAAAAAACATTAAAACTTTATTGAAAGAGTAGAAATATTTACACGTAAAATTTGTGCAGTTGATTGATGTTTAAGAGTTTGAGAGAATCTAGCCGTCGTCCATACTAAGTCATACAAAGCCTGGTTATGTGACTTCGACCATAGTGTACGGACCTTCGCACTTAGGGGAAAGATTGTTCCGATTAGACTAGCATTAGATTTTCCTCAATACTAAGTTACCTACTACAATGCTGCAAGGTTGGACTTTACGATCGAAGCATGGCTTGCCGATAGACTGCTGATCGGATTAAGGCTTCATTTCTCTTCTCTTCGAACAAGTTGATGTTATTCGCTTGAAATTGCTCTTAGTTCGAGTCATTGAAGTTCTTGACCTTGTCAATTAGATCTTTAGTTCTGGGGGAAGCATGGCTTCAGCCCCCAAAACTAGGAAAAATAGAGTATCTCCTGTCACCCGACTAGGAGTCGTGCGAATTGCCATAATACTGAAGGCAATTCTTGTACTTAAGCCTCGAGAGCTTTACAAGCTAGTCAAAGATTCAAGTCTTAATTCCTTGCATTATTTGGCCATTCACGTGCTTGACTGCCCAATTGCATTGAGGATGGGCGACTGAGGCATAGTAAAGTTTGGTACCCAATTCATCAGGAAATTCATAGAATTTTGCACTAGAAAATTGCTCACTGTTATCTGTAATTATTAGACTTGGTACACCAAATCTGGTAATGACGCTTCTCAACATGAACCTCTTTGCGGCTTCCATTGTTATTTCAGTCATAGGCTCGGCCTCGATCTATTTTATGAACGTGTCAATAGCCACAAAAAGGAATTCAAAGCCCTAGTGCTCTTGGGAATGTTCCTAGGATATCAAGACCCTAGGTCACAAAAGGGCAGGAGAGAGGAATTGTTTGAAGAGACTGAGCTAGTTGGTGTATTGCCTGCTATGAAACTAGCATTGTACACATTTCTTAACCAGGTGTTTGGTGTCGTTGAGGGCTGTTGGCTAGTAGAAACCTTATCTAAAGGCTTTTCCAACTAGCATTCTGTAAGAGGCGTGTGCTGCACAGATAGCCCCACGTATGTCATTAAGCAGTTGTAATCCTTCTTTTTGCAATAAGCATCACATAATATCCCCTTGAGTACTTCATTATAACGTGCCCCATCGACCAAATTTTACATTTTGGCCATACGGGAAAGATGATATACCTACAGATCATCGTTGGGTAAAGAACCCTTCTGAAGATACTTGTAGATGGGAGCCATCTAGGTATCCTCATATTCTAGAGAGGTTACCTAATTAGGAGTTGTCCCTAGTTCTTCGACCAGAGACAGCTTCTGGAGTTGCTCCAAGAAGACTCCTAGCAGTACTTGTGATCGGGAAGAAGCTAGTCGAGCCAACTGGTCCACGAGGAAGTTATCCTTCTGAGGGATATACTATAACTCAAAACCAAAAAAGTGCTTCTGAAGCTTTTTGACTTCTAGCAAGTACTGAGACGTGGTCAAATTAGAGCATTGATACTCTTCTCTGACCTAATTCACAAATAATTGAGAGTCACCCCTCACGAGTAGTCAGGAAATCCCATGCGCTTTCACGGCTCATATGCTAGCCAACAAACCTTCATATTCGGCCACATTATTAGTGGCTGGAAAATGTAGTTGAATGACAAACTTTAAGGTCTCTCTTGTAGGAGATTCCAGGATCATCCCAGCCCCCAAGCCACTTAGCGTAAGAGACCCATCAAAGTACATCATACACTGGTCATTGAAGTTGTACTGGGGATCCTGAATGGATTTACGATTTATCCATTCGGTGACAAAGTCTGCCAAGATCTGGGATTTAATGGCCATTCGGGACATGAAATAGAGGTCAAACTCCCCAAGTTATACTGACCATTTTGCCATGCACCCCGCTGTTTCCCTGTTCTGGAGGACCTCTCTTAAGGGAAACTCATACGACACAATACTTTTGTGTGCCTAAAAATAATGCCTTAGCTTCCACGAAGACATGAGGAGAGCATGTAAGAGTTTTTGGACCTAGGAGTAACACTCCTTAAGCCCATGTAAGACTTGGCTTACATAGTATACTAGTGACTAGACGCCTTCCGTTCCGCAACCAATATAACACCTAGTGCCTGTGGCATGGTGGAAAGATATACCAAGACTGTTTCAGCTGGTTTCAGAGCAACCAAAATAGGAGCAGTCGTAAAATATTTCTTGACATCCTCGAAGGCATTGTTAGCCTCTTTTGACCACTCGAAAATCTCGTGTTTCCTTAGAAGTTTGAAGAAAGGAATTCTTTTCTTCCCCAGGAGTGCAATGAAATGACTTAGAGGGCGCATCTGCTCGACGCACTTGATACTTTCATGAATTGCTTCGATACCTCTTGCCAAAACAAGGGATCCGAGCAACTTTCCTGAAGAAACTCCGAACAAGCACTTCTCGGAGTTAAGTTTTAAGCGATGCTTTCTTAGGTTGTCAAAAACCTTTCTGAAGGTCTGAAATATGATTAAGTCATTTGATTCTTTTGATGACCAGCTCATCAACATAGGCTTCCAATCTTTGACCCATTTGATGTATAAAAGTCAATTGCATTAAACATGGAAAAGTAGGACCACCATTTTTCAAGCCAAAAAGGCATTTTGATATAGACAAATACTCCAAATGGTGTAATAAATGCAGTCTTCTCTTTATCTTCTGAAGACATACTGATATGGTAATAACCAGAATATGTATCTGGAAAACTTAACATTTCACAACAAGTAGTAGAGTCAACCAATTGATTAATACGAGGAAGTGGGAAATCATCTTTTGTACAAGTTTTATTTAAATCAATATAGTTTATACACATACGCCACTTACCATTAACTTCTTAACAATTATAGGGTTAGCCAACCACTCTGAGTGATCGAATTCTCTTATAAAGATTGCCTTTAGTAACTTGTCCAATTTCGATCTGATGGCTTCCTATCGATTTACTGCAAATCTCCGTAATTTCTATTTTACGAGATTCTTATCAGGCTGTAGAGCTAGTCTGTGCTCGATCAGCTCCCTGGGGACCCTTGGGCATGTCGGATGGCTGCCATGTGAAAAGATCTCTGTTTGCCCAGAGGAAAGTGATGAGGGCGTCTTCGTATTCGGGGTCGGAAGTAACCCCAATGCGAATAGTCTTTGAAGGCTCCACTAGGTCCAGAGGAACCTCCTTGACATCTTCATTCGGCTTTGGCATGGCTTTTGGCTTTGAGTGCTTGCTCGAAGACGATGCCTTGGTAGCTTCTCGAGCCGATAGTTGGCCCACCATCTCAAGGGACTAACGGTTGCATGTCAACACCATTTTCTTATCAGAACAAACTGTAATGACTCCATGGGACCTAGCAACTTAATACATTGATATGCATAATGAGCGACTATTAGAAAACGTGCCAGAGTTGGTCGTCCGAATATGCCGTTATACGCCGTGTCGATGTCGACCACATCAAAGGAGATTTTCTCTGTCCTAAAGTTGCTCGGAGAACCGAACGTAACAGGTAGAGAAACTTGGCCAATGGGCCTAGTCAAAGATTCTGGTATGATCCCATAAAATAAATATCATATTGGTTTTATTCTGGAATGAGGGACTTGCATCTCTAACAGAGCACTTACAAATAAAATATTTAAAGAACTACCACCATCAATCAACACGCGACTCACTAGACAGTTGTGATGGTGGGCTCGACCATGATCAAAAACCAGCCTGGTCGAGTTGAAGGGATCGGACAACCACTCTTCTTGAGAGAGATGGTGACTTTCGACCACTTAGAAAGATTATTGATAAGGGGAGGGTCAATAGAGTTTTCCTCTCGTTTGATAGCCTTATACTATCGCTTGGACTCGTACGCGGATGAACCTCCACAGATATGCTCGATCGTGTGTTTCCGATCATAGAAAGGCATGTCCTTGTCCTTGTCTAAGTGCTTTCGACCACTTGACTGCCCCACCTCATCAATTATGGGAAGCGGTCCCTTACTAGAATAGTAATCATCGAGTTTTCGTTGGAAAACTTGACAGTTGTGAGGGTCGTGTCTCCTTCTTGTGAGGTGGACACCACCTAAGCTTTTTGTCCTTCCATGTGGGTGCCTTACCTTTGCCCTGATCAAAGTATTACTTGGGGTTCCGTGGCTCTTTATCGCCTACGGCCAAGACTTCCTTCGAACGATCAGCCCAAGGCTTCTAACCTTTGGCCTTACTCTTGGACTTCTTGGCCTTCTCGTTCCTCTTACTAGCTTAACCTTATTCTTTGGAACTTTGGTTGACCTGATCAATAGTTTTAGTCCATTCAACCACCTCAGCGGTGGTCGAGGGATTCAAGGCGATGTCTTCCATGAACCTCCTATTGCGAACACCATGCTTGAATGCCCTGATGACAGAAGCATCATAGACCTTCGGAATTGAATTATGAACCTGGCTAAAGCACGATGAACTGTCGCAGGGTCATGTTGAAGTTCTGCCACATCAGGTGCAGGTCGTCCTCTTTTCCAAGGTAGTTGTACATGCCCTGGAAGTTGGCCAATAGAAGATTGCAAAGGTGTTGCTATGAGTAGATCGACTTGAGTGGTTAGTTGAGCAATCATGACCGAGCTGGCCCTTCGAGCACCATTGGAAGATAGTTTGCCATGACATGCTCATCTCCTCTTCCTGCCTGAACTGCGGTCATGTAAATCTAAAGGAACTCGATGGGATTCTGGTACCCATTGAATTTCTCCATGTTTACTGGGTGCAAGCACGATGGCCAATGCAATGCTTGGAGTTTAGGAATGAATATACAACATCCGGTAATGAGTTCTTAACACCTCCATTGCGAGAAAGGGTAATTGGCGTCACCAGGCGATCGTAGTCAACGATGCCCAATAGTAGACTGACCTGACCTATAGTAGGCCTCGTCCATACGAGGATAGTACTCGTCATACTCCATCTACTGCTATAGATTTCTTGCTCGAAGGGGTGATTGATCACCTCCTCAGTAGTCCTACTGATCTGGAGTCATTCGAGGAACTCTCCTTGGGCTAGAGTTGTAGTTAGGAGACCATCGCGACGTGTCATCATGACAAACCCTATGAGGTGAGTTCTATGAATGACTAGCTGCGGTCATACCTGTCCGACTCCTAGAGTTATGCTGGCAAGGCTGCTCGAATCTGCCCATCATGTTGCGGAGCCTTCGCGCGATCCCTTCAATGAATTGGTCGTAGCCTGGCGCTCGAACAAGCTCCAGAGTTAGGTTCTCGAGCAGATCATTGATACATTGAAGCTCTTGATCCTCTTCTGACTGGTACAGGGGACAACTTGGTCGAAGTGCTTAGATGTCTATTCTCTTGATTCGATAGGTTTTGGCTTCTTCATGCTTAAGATTTCTCTTAATGCTATTGTTGATTATATTATGTCGAGCGGTGCTATGTGATGTGTTTCTTGTCTGTGATGGCTGCAGGACATCGAGGTGGAGTCGTGGCGAGGCACGGGATGACCGGACTAGGCGTGGGCGGTGCCGAGGTCAAAGCAGTCGAGGTGTGCCGAAGACGGCGAGGACTCGAGGTGGCTGCGGGGCTTGGAAGGCAAGGAATGAGGAAGCTTCCCAGAAGGTGCAGGAAGGACGTTTTGGTAAATACGCAAAGTTGTACTAAAGGAAGTGGATTTGGTTTGTGTTAGTGGATAAAGCACAAGAGTTGTTGGAGGCTTAGTGGGTAAAGAGAAAATCAAACCCATTAGTGAGAGGCAATAAAAGGAGGAGTGTCTCCTTCATGTAGTCAAGCATGTTTTTGGGGTTGGTTTTGCTTTGTATCTCTTTTGCCTTTCTGTTGGAGAGTTGGTGAGCAGGGAGCAGAGCTTGTCTCCTGCGTGAGTTCCTCCCCTGTGTGAGCATGTGTTCTCGAGAAGAACCATGTAATGTGTTCCTCATGTATCAATCGCATATGGGGATGGAGTGTTGATTTTTTGCTGTAATCATTCATCTCTATTCCTCAATATCAATCTGGGATGATTTTATTTGAGATGGACTGAATTTTCTTGCCCTCTGTGATGAACTCGGTTTTAAGCTTTTCTCCCTGTTCCTTTCTGTTGGCATGAGCTTTGGGATGATTTAGTAGTTTTCTTGTTTGATTCTTCATAGCTCTGAGATGGGAAGTAACTCTAGACCTTTCGGGCATTCCATTTTCAACACCAATTGGAAGAATCACTGGTTTTCCTTTTTCCTCTGAGCTTCGTCAAATCTCCTTCTACTCTTGAGTTTTTTAGGGTTTGAGTACAGAGCACTTTTAGATCTTTTAAACCCCTTCATTAAGAGGCTTGAGATTTGGGCTTTCAAGTGCTTAGATCATTGCTAATCTAATTGCAAAAGATCATAACCAAAAGATGGACAAATAGTGAGAAATCTGAAAATCTGGACTTCTTCTCATGTCTTTTTCAGTTTTTGCTCAAATCTTGTTGCCCTGCCTTTTTAGGTGAATTCCTTTGAGCCCTGGTGTCTCTCTGCTATTTAGGTCTTAGTCTTGTCCTTCTGGTCCAAAAAGATTTGCAGCTTCTCCTCAATTTTGGAAATTTCATGAAAATTCAGTATTTTCGGGCTGCTGCTCGGGCTCCGTCTGAACCAGGGCCGGTCAGACCGGACCTTACCCGCCGGTCAGACCGGACGGCTGCCGGCGGTCAGACCGGTGCCTAACGGGCGGTCCGACCGGACCCCGGGCGGTCTGACCGGCCAGCCTTAGGCCGTCAGACCGGCGGTGTGCAGGTGGTCATACTGGCCATTGCACACCAGTCAGACTGGCCAGATGTTTTTGGCTGCTGATGCTCTCTGTTCGATGGTTTCTCTTGCTGCCTTGTTTTAGTGTTATTGCCATGTTTTCTCCTTCTGTGTAATTGAGTCTCAAGTGAGCCTAACTCTTTTTCTTCATAGCATTTGTTGCTATCGGAGAAGAACATTTTAATTGGATACTTTAGGGGAAAATTTGAAGAAGCAACATTCACCCCCCCTCTATTGCCGATTTCGATCCAACAATTAGTATCAGAGCCGGTTAGCTCTTCCTCATTGATCTTAACCGGTCTCTAGAGCCATGGTGACAAATAAGTACTCGAGAAAGCCCCGATCTTCGATGGGATCGACTATCCCTTCTGGAAGAGTCGGATGGAGACCTACATCCAAGCTCAGGGCTACGCCATCTGGCGGAAGGTCAAGGTCCGGTATGCTGTTCCTGCCGATGAGAACATCAATGCCGGAAACATGGTTGATGTTGAGGCGAATGCTAAGGCAAGGAACATCATAATTTAGGGTCTAAGCAGAAGTGAGTTCGATCGCATCTCTCATCTGATGTCGGCCTTCGACATCTGGGTGACCCTCGATGCATACCATGAGGGCACCACCCAGATCAAGACGGTTCGACAGGACCAGTTCAAGCGAGATTACAACAGGTTTGAAATGCTCGCTGATGAGTCCCTCGATGAGTGCTTTGTGTGTTTCCACAAGATTTTGAGCAACCTTCGAGCGATCGGTTTCACATACCCTGACTCGGATAATGCTCTACAGATGCTCGCAGCTCTGGATTTGCGTGTTTGGGAGATGAAAGTGACTACCATCAAGGACACCACTGATCTTTTGACCTTGACTCTTGACGCGTTGTACTCACGCCTCAAGACTCACAAGATTGACATAGTCTCTCGTAGGTCGAAGTCGCAGTCGATGGCCTTAGTCACCGATCCTAGTCTGGTTTCTGGACCTTCTTCCGAGTCGATTTGTGGATTCTCTCTAGCTGCTCTTTGTGACGTAACTGATGATCAGTTAGAGCAGCTACCGGAGGACCAGTTAGCCCTGCTAGCCAAAAATTTTTCCCATGTGTACAAGAGGGTGAGAGATCAAAAGAGGAGTGGCCCGATAATTTGCTTCGAGTGTGGTGGCCCCAACCACATTCGGGCGAATTGCCCCAAGCTGGGGAAGGGCAAGAACGATTATAGCGGTGTGAGCAAGAACGACTACATCGATAAGAACCGCAACAAGAAGCCCCCAGCTCATGCCCAAGGCAAGAAGAAGTTCCGCGACCTTGGCAAAGCCAACATGCTCTTCCACCATGTCCTCACCACCTTCGACAACCTCGACCTCAGCGAGGTGGAGGGGTGGAGCGACGACGATGGGAAGGACGATCAAAAACCCAAGGATGGCGATGACTTCTCCGGCATGTGCTTCATGGCCCTTGAGGGAGAGATCAGCGACAGCAAGCTCTATTCCGACTCCGATGAGGTATACCCCTCCTATGACCAGCTTAATGATGCTTTTCTTAAGCTAGAGAAATTCCATGCTAGGTCTAGAGCTAGGTGTAGCAAGTTGGAGAAGGAAGTAGATAGATTGTCACGGGAGCTTACTTCACTTATATCTGCTCCCTCCCATGACGAATGTGATACATGCTTTGTCTTGCTTGATGACATGAAGAAATTAAGAACCTCTCATGACAGTCTGTCTTCTGAGCTTGACATGCTTAAGGTGGAGAATGTTAGTTTTTTGGCTGAACTAGAGATGAGTAGGATTGTTACTCCTTTATCTACTATCGTTGAGACTACATCTTGCACCTCATGTGAGAATAAGGACAATGCGTTTAAAGGTCTTTATACCATGCTCCTTGATTTGCCAGAATCATGTGAAAATTGCAATAACTTGAAATTGAACCTAAAAAGGGCAGATCATAAAATTGCTGAATTACATGCTTCCCTGTTAGAGCCGATTGTCTCTTGCACCAACTGTCTCAAATTAACTGCTGAACTTGAATCTGTCTCAAAATGGTTTCAAGACATGGTTGATCATAGCAAGAAAATGGATCAATATGCTTCTAAGGACCCGGTTAGCTCACCATGCAACAATTTTGAAAAACTAAAATTTGAGTTGATTACTTTGGATGAAAAATATATGAAGCTAACTAAGGACCTTCTAGTGAAGCCATCAACTGATTGTGATGTGATTGCTAGTGTGGGGGAGAAGCCCAAAGGAGTAGAGACGCTTAGGCACGATGACCAAACATCTAGAGGTAGGATTGTCCCCCCTAGTCCTTGCAAAGACCTCAATGTTGAGGCGGTTGTGCGTGCACATGCCATTCCTTCTTCTGCTGTTCGTTCTTCCTCTTCTCCTGCTGCTGTCTCCTCTTCCCCCTGCTCTTCTTGCACCCCTCTCTTTCGGGACTGTCAGTATCTTATGAACACTCTCGAGAGGTTTGTAGGAGGCAAGAAGAAACTAAATCTTACTCTAGACCAATCCAAGATTTGCAAATTTAATCAAGGTCTAGGATATGATTTTCTTGAGGATGTTAGAAAGCATCCACCTGCCGTGCTCAGACCAATAGCCGCAGGTGTGATCGAGGTCAAGCCCAGAACTGAGAAAGTTCAATTCAAGTCAGCGGGCTTTGTCCAAGGGATTTCTGACAGCAAGGTGATTCAACCTGTTGCTTCGGTCTCTCAGAAGGCAAAGCCTCATCATGCTATTTCTACCTCTCAGAAGATGAAGTATCATTGCACCTTCTGTCAGAAGGATGGACACTTGGCCGAGCGATGCTTCAGGCGCGCTATAATTGCGTGGAGAGATCATGTTCACAATCTTAGGAGTATTCAGGGTTAGCCCCAGACCTTGAGTACACTTAAGACCAACACAAGGTCTAGGGTTGATCACCCTGAGGATTTTAGGCAGTATCGAGGACTTGGCTTTTTCGGTGTTTCTAATTTTTGTCCTCGATTTGCCTCTGCTCGTGATATCTGCCCTCCTGAGGGTAGATCTTGTTTCCCTCATCGAAATAGCTACACGTGGCGTGATCAGCATGTTGCTAGTGTCTTGACTCGCTCCTTCGTAGCACTCAAGCCCAACAACAGCTTCAGGTCTGCACACAGACCTTCTGGCTTGTTGAGCGACAGAGAGCATAGGGTAGCTAGAGGTCAGTCGTGTGTGGCTACTTCTTCTACTCGATGTGTTACTCAGTATTGGGTGCCAAAATCACTCTTGATTTACCCCAGTATTGAGACTTTACTCTCTCGTTGACTCAGGTTCGCCGGGCAGGGAAGAGAGAGGTTTGGCTCATTAACTCCGGGTGTTCTCGACACATGACCAGAGACTATCGTTGGTTCTCTTCCCTAGCTCGTGCTCCAGGTGATGAGACGATCACCTTCGGAGACGCTTCGTCTGGGCGCGTCATCGCCAAAGGTACAGTGCACGTTAATGAGTCTTTTATTTTGAAAGATGTTGCCTTGGTTAGTAAGCTGCAGTATAATTTGCTTTCTGTTTCTCAGCTTACCGATGATGGTTTTGAGGTAAGCTTTAAGAAAAACGCTTGCAAAATTCTTGATTCTTGGGGTAGTCTGGTTTGCGGGATTTCTTGTTATGGGAGGATCTTTCGTGCTGATTTTTCTGAGTCTTCTGGTGATCCTCTCCGGTGTTTAGTTGCTTCTGAGTCCTATGACCTTACTTTCCGGCATAGGAGACATGGTCGTATTGGATTTGACCATTTGACCCAAGTTAGCGGCCACGATCTCATTCGTGGTCTGCCGAAACTCAAGATGGTCAAAGATATTATTTGCGCTCCTTGCCGGTAGGGCAAGATGGTTGCCGCTTCTCACTATCTGGTCACAGTGACTATGACCGATGCACCAGGACAACTGCTCCATATGGACACAGTTGGACCAGCCCGAGTGCAGTTAGCAGGAGGGAAGTGGTATGTTCTTGTCGTGGTCGATGACTTCTCGAGGTACTCTTGGGTGTTTTTCTTAGCCTCGAAGGATGAGACGTTTGCACATTTTTGAGGTCTTTTTAGTAGGCTTTCTGTTGAGCTTCCGGGTGCCTTATGAGTTATCTGCAGTGACAATGGCATGGAATTCAAGAATTTCTACTTTGAGAGGTTTTGCGATGAGATAGGTGTATAGCACCAGTTCTCTTCTCTGCACGTCCCACAGCAGAATGGCGTCGTGGAGAGGAAGAACCGTACCTTGGTCGAGATGGCCAGGATGATGCTTGATGAGTATTCTACACCTAGGAAGTTTTGGGCTGAAACTATTGCGATCGCGTGCCATGTTTCGAATAGAGTTTTTCTTCGGGCACACTTGCATCGCACTTCCTATGAGCTAAGATATGGGAGAAAGCCCAGTGTCTCTCATTTTCGTGTGTTTGGTTGCAAGTGTTTCATTTTGAAGTCCGGGAACCTAGACAAGTTCGAGTCACGATCTTGTGATGGTATCTTTCTAGGTTACTCGACTTCTTCGCGGGCGTATAGGGTTTGGAACTGCGAGTCTATCAAATTGGTAGAGACCTGTAAGGTGACCTTTGACAAGGCCAGTCGGGGACTAGGCCCGACATCTCAGGTTCTTTAGACCAGTCTGAGCCCATCTTTGTGGACGATGAGGAGGATGGAGATGAGGGTTGTCTACCCGATCCAGCTTCTCATCCTCCCCTTGAGGTGCCTTCTTCCACTGCACCTCCAGGTGATTAGTCCATGCCTTCTGCTTCATCTGGAGCTAGTGGCTCTGTTCCTACCTCGTCAGCTCATGAGGTAGAGGCCACTTCTTCTCATCCAGAACCTCCCCGACATATCCAAAAAGACCATCCTTCTGAGCAGATGATTGGAGACCTCTTTGAGCGAGTCACACGCTCAAAGTCTGGCATGTCACATTTTTGTCTCCATTCTGCCTTTGTTGCCTCATTTGAGCCCAAGGACGTTTGTCATGCTCTTTCTAATGAGTCTTGGGTTAATGCCATGCATGAGGAGTTAGAAAATTTTGAAAGAAACAAGGTATGGTCGCTTGTTGAGCCCCCTCAAGGTCACAATATCATTGGGACTAAGTGGGTGTTCAAAAACAAGCAGAGTGAGGATGGGGTTGTCGTTCGGAACAAGGCTAAACTGGTAGCTCAGGGCTTCTCCCAGGTTGAGGGTCTAGATTTTGAGGAGACCTTTGCCCCTGTAGCTACACTTGAGGCCATTAGAATCCTGCTTACTTTCGCAGCTTCTAAGGGTTTCAAGCTTTACCAGATGGATGTCAAGAGTGCCTTCCTCAATGGGTTTATTGAGAAAGAGGTCTATGTGAGACAGCCTCCAGGTTTCGAGAACCCCAAATGCCCAAACCATGTCTACAAGCTTTCCAAAGCCTTGTATGGACTTAAGCAAGCCCCTAGAGCTTGGTATGAGAGGCATAAGTCCTATCTGTTGAGTCATGGTTTTGAGATAGGTAAGGTAGATAAGACCTTGTTCATTCATAGGCATGGCACTGATCTACTGCTTGTCCATATTTATATGGATGACATCATCTTTGGCGGCTCTTCTCATACACTTGTTTCACAGTTCTCGGATGGCATGAGCACCGAGTTTGAGATGAGTATGATGGGTGAGTTGACCTTCTTCCTTGGATTCCAGATCAAGCAGACTCGGGAGGGTACCTTCTTGCATCAGGGCAAGTACACTCGTGACCTCCTGAGACGGTTTGACATGAGTGATGGCAAGCCAGTGTCAACTCCCATGGCATCCACAGCTTCTCTTGACCCAGATGAGGATGGCGAGCCAGTTGATCAGAAGGAGTATCGCGGCATGATTGGCTCCCTCTTGTACCTCACTGCCTCGAGGCCGGACATACACTTCTCCGTGTGTCTGTGTGCTCGCTTTCAGGCTTCTCCTCGCGTATATCACCGCCAGGTGATGAAACGCATCCTTCAGTACCTTTGAGCTACCATTGACTATGGTATCTCGTACTCTTCCTCATCCTGTCTTTCCTTGAGAGCCTACTCGGATGCAGACTTTGCTGGCTGTAGGATAGATAGGAAGAGCACTTCTGACACCCGCCAATTCATTGGTACTTCTCTTGTTTCTTGGTCTTCTAGGAAGCAGTCCGGGGTTGCATAGTCCACCGCAGAGGCCGTGTACGTTGCTGCCGCCAGTTGTTGTAGCTAGGTACTTTGGATGGTCTCAACCCTGTGGGACTTTGGGTTAGCCATAGACAGTGTTCCACTCTTTTGTGATAACACTTCTGCCATTAACATTGCCAAGAACCCAGTGCAGCATTCTCGGACTAAGCACATTGATATCAGATGTCACTTCCTTCGAGACCATGTGGAGAAGGGTGACATAGTGCTCCAGTTTGTGGAGAGTGACCACCAGTTGGCTGATATCTTTACCAAGCCTTTGGATAGCTCTAGGTTTTTAGCTCTGCGGGGAGAGCTTGAGGTGGTCTGTCCTTATGGACTGTAGTGAGGGGGAGTTTTGCGCTTCTTGTTTCATCTTGTTTATTATGCTCTCACTTCTTTCTGTTGCATTACGTATGGGTGCATTGGGGTTAGTCCTTCTAGCATAGACTTCTTCCTCTCATCTTGTGATTCTAGGATGCTGCTTATTAGCTGCTTCACTTCTCACTAGGTTGAGCTCACTCACTTCTTATAGGTTCTAGCGAGGCTTGGGCCACCCTCGGGTAGACAGGGTACGTGTTTGCCCCTTAGTGTGTTAGATGATCAGCTACTAGTCCTAGAGTCATATGGGGTAGATGAGAGTCAGTCTGAGCCATAGTATCCTCTATATCTTGTCTATGCTTTAAGGACTGCCTTTTTTTTATTTTCTTGTCAGCTTCTCGATTTTATTGTTTTGGTTAAGAGGGAGTTCATTTGGGAGCTTCTAGATCTTAATATTGTCATACCTCAACTTGAACTAAAGTTGCATCACATGTTGAGGGGGAGCTGGATTTTTTTTGCTTTGTAATATAACTACATGGAGCCTTGATTATTATCCTGTTATGACATGTTTACAATGCATTACATCTTGCCATGATCTGTGCTTACTTGCTAGATTTATCATGACTTTATATGTGTAGTCAAGGTTTTGCCATGATAGGTTGATTAAAATGCTCAACTTGAACTAATTCATGTCACTTGAGACTAGTCTCTCTTTAGTTATCTCTTTATGATTCATGCCATGTCAAATAGGCTGAGTTGAGTCTTGAATCTTTACTGAGCTTTAGATTGAGCTATACTAGTTTCTTGATGAAGCATGAGTTAGTACAACCTTTTAAGAAAGCAAAAAGATCTCTTTTGTGCGAAAGAACTGATCTCACCAATTCTTTCTCATGAGACGGCTTGCCATTGCACTAGGCATGAACTCGGGGGGAGTTTTGGTTGACCAAGATCATGTCCTTAAGCTTCTCGCTTGGAGTGGTCGCATAAGGCTTGAGATCTATCACATGACTAAAAATATTGGTTGGAAACGACCAAGAGCTTTATAAAGAAAACATGTCAATTGTGCTCAAGTTGCTAAAATTACAAAACTTACAAGTACTTGAACAAATGTCTCACTCTTGAACTTGTAGCACTCTACATTGACTCAATACTAGCTTCTTAGTTCCACTTAGATTATTGACATGGCATGCATCATCTTTGGATACCTTTCGCTAGACTATAATCATGGTTGACTTGACATGCTAAGGAATTCGACTAATTTTCATATTGTGACTTCTTTGGCTTAGCTTGATTATACATGTCTTGTCATGATCCTGTTAGCATTCTTATTGGTGATGGCTTGGTGTAATACTTCAAGGTCATTATGGATATCTTCATGGCTCATCATGCTTAAAATGAATAATATTCAGCCATTCCATCCGTACTCGTGACCTTATTCTCTCTTTTGCATCCTTGATGATTTTATTGCCAAAAGGGGGAGAATAGCGGAGAAAAAGCCATTTGGGAACTTTTTGGAGCTTTAGAGAAAAATTTGCTCTTTCTGTTGTTGCTCTAGTGTTCCTTTTGTCGACATGGTCATGAGCTTCTTTGATTTCTTTTGGACCATGTTTGACTTTCTTTCATTTTCAAACTCAACTTTATGCTTTTTCTGTGTTTGTCAATATACTCATCAATGGGGAGATTGATAGACCATGTGGAGGTGACCCCGTATTTAAGTGATGAGTAATTGACATCTGTTTTAGGAAAGTCGAGTTTGGTTTGTGTGGTTTGGACCATGTCGTTGCGCGGTGCAATCGGTTTCGGTCGGACTTGGTCAAACTTGGTCGAAGTGCTTAGATGTCTATTCTCTTGATTCGACAGGTTTTGGCTTCTTCATGCTTAAGATTTCTCTTAATGCTATTGTTGATTACATTATGTCGAGCGGTGCTATGTGATGTGTTTCTTGTCTGTGATGGCTGCAGGACATCGAGGTGGAGTCGTGGCGAGGCACGGGATGACCGGACTAGGCGTGGGCGGTGTCGAGGTCAAAGCGGTCGAGGTGTGCCGAAGACGGCGAGGACTCGAGGTGGCTGCGAGGCTTGGATGGCAAGGAATGAGGAAACTTCCCAGAAGGTGCAGGAAGGACGTTTTGGTAAATACGCAAAGCTGTACTAAAGGAAGTGGATTTGGTTTGTGTTAGTGGATAAAGCACAAGAGTTGTTGGAGGCTTAGTGGGTAAAGAGAAAATCAAACCCATTAGTGAGAGGCAATAAAAGGAGGAGTGTCTCCTTCATGTAGTCAAGCATGTTTTTGGGGTTGGTTTTGCTTTGTATCTCTATTGCCTTTCTGTTGGAGAGTTGGTGAGGAGGGAGCAGAACTTGTCTCCTGCGTGAGTTCCTCCCCTGTGTGAGCATGTGTTCTTGAGAAGAACCATGTAGTGTGTTCCTCTTGTATCAATCGCGTATGGGGATGGAGTGTTGATTTTCTACTGTAATCATTCATCTCTATTCCTCAATATCAATCTGGGACGATTTTATTTTAGATGAACTCTGTTTTCAGCTTTTCTCCCTGTTCCTTTCTGTTGGCATGAGCTTTGGGATGATTTAGTAGTTTTCTTGTTTGATTCTTCATAGCTCTGAGATGGGAAGTAACTCTAGACCTTTTGGGCATTCCATTTTCAAAATCAATTGGAAGAATCACTGGTTTTCCTTTTGCCTCTAAGCTTCGTCAAATCTCCTTCTGCTCTTGAGTTCTTTAGGGGTTTGAGTACAGAGCACTCTTGGATCTTTTAAACCCCTTCATTAAGTGGATTGAGATTTGGGCTTTCAAGTGCTTAGATCATTGCTAATCTAATTGCAAAAGATCATAAGCAAAGGATGGACAAATAGTGAGAAATCTGAAAATCTAGACTTCTTCTCATGTCTTTTTCAGTTTTTGCTCAAATCTTGTTGCCCTGCCTTTTTAGGTGAATTCCTTTGAGCCCTGGTGTCTCTCTGCTATTTAGGTCTTAGTCTTGTCCTTTTGGTCCAAAAAGATTTGCAGCTTCCTCTCAATTTTGGAAATTTCATCAAAATTCAGTATTTTCAGGCTGCTGCTCGGGCTTCGTCTGAACCAGGGCCGGTCAGACCGGACCTTACCCGCCGGTCAGACCCGACGGCTGTCGGCGGTCAGACCGGTGCCTAATGGGCGGTTTGACCGGCCAGCCTTAAGTCGTTAGACCGGCGGTGTGCAGGCGGTCAGACCGGCCATTGCACACTGGTCAGACCGGCCAGATGTTTTTGGCTGCTGATGCTCTCTGTTCGATGGTTTCTCTTGCTGCCTTGTTTTAGTGTTATTGCCATGTTTTCTCCTTCTGTGTAATTGAGTCTCCAGTGAGCCTAACTCTTTTTCTTCATAGCATTTGTTGCTATCGGAGAAGAACATTTTAATTGGATACTTTAGGTGGAAATTTGAAGAAGCAACATTCACCCCCCCTCTGTTGCCGATTTCGATCCAACATTCTCCTTCGGGCGGTTTCAGGATCTTCAATTTCTGAGGCTAGTTGTTGAAACCTTAATGGAGAGCGATTATTTCTAGGATTTCTCCCGCGCTCATCAAAGAACTGACCTGGTTCATCACTTGAGGTCTCCTTGCCATCCTGACGAATGGTGGCAAGGTGTGACCGACAGGGAGGATCCTTAGGTCTTCTTCTAAGAGAGTGATCAGAATCTATAGAGAGTGATCAGAAATTACTGGAGTCTTGGAAGAACTTCCCCACAGACAGCGCCAACTGTCAGTGTTTTAATATCGATCTTACATATGATTTGTTTGGATTTAGGGAAACTCTAGAGGGCTCGGACTATAAACATGCGGAGTAGAGACACATGAATTTTTATATAGGTTCGGGCCTTTTCCTGAAGAATAATAACCATATGTCCTGTGTGACTACTGCTAAGAGAAATTGGTTACAACTGAGAACAATGCAAAATGCCTAACACTATTTCCTAATCCAATGTGGTCCTTCCTATCTCCCTCTGGCGTTAACCTTTATATAGTTGACGAAACGATGGCCATTGTCCTACACCAAAAGACGTCTCAACGTTCTAAGAGATAACCGTCTAGTGGAAATTATTGTTAGAGGGACGTGGTGACTCGTTCGTTGTGCAACGGTTGTTGTCAGAGAGAGATCATGTGAGGTTATTAAGAATAAGCGCATGTTCTAACTGCCTCGTCAGATAGACATACCATGGAATAGGTAATCGTAGACAAGTCAGTTGATGATCGATTAGTCGCAGGGAAGCTCATGACCAGAAGGTGGTCGTAGAACAACTAACACCTAGTTGGTCGCAGAAGAACTTACGACTAAGTTGTAGTTGTAGAAGGGCTTATGACCAAGGAATGGTTGTAGAAAGACTTACAGCTACCCTGTGATAATAACGTAATAATTAGAGTGATATTATATCCTTGTCAGAAGCCATGGTAAAATTACGCACTTTTTTTGCTTTGGTACAGCTATCACAAACGGTTTTTACCAAGAACCGTCTGTCATAACTGATTATTACAGATGGTTTTAGTTTCGAACTGTCTACGATAATGGACGATCACAGACGGTTTTAGTTCCAAACCGTCTGTGACAACGAACAATCACAGACAGTTATAGTTCCAAACCGTCTGTGATGAACTTTTATGTGGTAGTGCCAACATTTTTCAAACTATATAGAGAGAGCTGTAGGAAAGCCATCATTGTGCCCAGGCCCTATTTCAGCGTCATATATATATATAATGTTAGAAGTGTTCCAGAAGGTTGCACGCACAGTAATCTAGAAAAGGTGTTTTACTAGCTGTGATCAGTAAAATCCTATGTAACATGTATTTTACTCATTCATATCACAATTCGCAGCACATGAAGAACAACTGAACGGCCCTATTTTTTTAAGACGACTTATAATTTTTTTATCATATTTTATTAATCTAATAAATAATAATTACTAAAGCAAGCTAAATCTAAAAAAATAAAAAAGGAACAAGGCCGCTGCAGTACATTACAGCAGTAGTACAGGCCCTCGAGAGAGACGTGACAACCTAAAAAAATAGAAAAAGTTATCAAGTTTTCATACTTATAGACTCTATTTATTTTTAAAAAAATACTATATTTAAAATCTCGTTACCGTAAACAAAACTAAAAAACAACTCCTAAAATATGAAAGTAACAGGCCCAAGATAGATGCGTGCATTGCTGCTTTTGCGCTTTCGGTCTGCACGTACGACCAACGTGCCAGTCCCCCACCGGCCGACGTGTCGAAGCATGCAGTCGCTAGCACGTCACGTGCCGTGCGTGGTGTTCCACGTACTGTACTGAATTGTTCGCCGTGCACTCGTCGACGGTCCAAGAAGCGCAAAGACATACTACCACTTCCCCCATATACATAGCGTATACACTAGCTACTGACTGGATTAATCCATCAGATGAATTAATTCCATCTCCCAATTAATACTATTCTTGTTTTATAAAACCTTTGATGTAAAAGTTCTCATACAACTATCTACAAATGCCAGCTTTTCCCCACCTTCCCCCTTGTTTCGTTATACTAGTAGCGGAAGTACGGCGCCACGCCACGCTAGCTAACACGTGGACCGAAGCAAAAAAAAAAAAGTAAACAATTTGTGGAGAGTCTCTTATGAAAAAAATCAATGGCCTATACATAATTCAGAAAAAAGTAAAAGTTTTTTCTACAAAAAAACCAAGAACCCATACATAGTTTCAAAAAAAAATCTTAGGGCTTTATCATATAAACTGAGGGCCTCCCTGAAAAACCGAGGACCGTACATACTTTCAGAAATTCGGAGACAAAAACTAAGAACCCATACGTATTTTCAGAGAAACCATGGGGCTTTATCATGTAAAAGGGGGCCTCCTGAAAAACTGAGGACTCATAGATAATATCAAAAAAAAAAAAGACCTTTTCACGAAATGGTGACTTATCGGGGGCTTAGCTGCAAGAACCGAGGAAGCGCACATAAATTCGAAAAAGCTAGAGGGCCATGCGCAGAAGGTGCCGACATGGATGGCCTCCCCGGGGCGAATCCCCCGAGATATAATATATGAAGTATATGTACCGGGAGATATCTTGTGCAAATCTACGATTAGTTGCAATCATGAAACAAATCGATTTGAGCATCTACTCAACATGAAAATTTTGAAAAATATATGATTATCTAGTCAAGCGTCATTTAAAATTTTAACTGCAAATATAAAATATGTTAGAAGAAGCAAAAAAAAGGTACTTCATTGTGAATAGCAAACATTTCTCCTTTTGTTTGCCCTTTTCCTTTCGATTTATTATTTGCCAAAATTTTCTCATTTTCACTACTTTGAACATATATAGATTTAATTTGAACATGCAGCTCTAAACATAGGCACAATATATTAATTGCGAACTACATCGATCGACACCTTTTTATTCTTTTTATGTTGATTTATGTCTACAACAAAATGGTTTTCATGATTACACCTAACGGGTAGTTTGCACTAAACATCTCCTCCACATAGTACGCATATATGAAGAGCACAACGAGTGTATGTGATTAATTTGTGGCCATTTTAAAAATTTTACCCGTAAATAAAAACTATACACTACTACAGAAAGCCTCATAGTAGACGTTTCATCACAGACGGTTTTGTGAAACCGTCTGTGATGAACACTATTACAGACAGTTGTAATTTGGAGGCCGTCTGTGGTATTTGTGGCGGGAAAAAGGAGTATCACAGACGGTCGGTCTATATTAAGAACCATCTGTGATAATCCCAGATTATCACAGACGATTTTTAATAAAAACCATCTGTGATAAGCTGGTTATCACAGACAGTTCTTAATTAAAAACCGTCTGTGATAATGGCACTAAGGCATTTATTGCGCTGATCAGACCGCATCTGTCTTCATTTCGATCCAGATCTAGCCACTACTACGCACTTTTTCACTCGGGAGGAAGCTAGGCGATTTCAGGCCAGTTAATTTGGTAGGAAGAGGCAGAGATTGAGCTTTGAAGATTCATACTTTCCTGGTTGCTCTAGATATGGTTAGTAATGAAATTTATTTTTTCTTTAATTGCATTACAATTTTGGTCTAAGTAATCCATGAGTGTTATTGAAGATGGTTAATTTGCAAAATTGTTGGTTATATAATAGCTGTTGTGTTTATAATATGAATTGAGCTAGCAAATTAAGTCTCAATATAATAAATATGGCCGATATATATGTAGTAATAATTAGTTAATCTAAATTTTAATACTAAGTTGTTATATATGTACGTAACGTAGGACCGAAGCTGGATGCATGCCGCGAGCCGTGTGAGTGAAGAGTGCATTAATGGCGTGTCTGCTTTTATAAGAGCCGACGAGGAGGATATGTTGAATAAGGGGGTGGAATATATGTGCTGTCCATGCACTGACTGCGAGAATTTGAAGATGTTTAAGAACCGAGGGCAAATTGAAGCGCACTTGATTCGGAGGGGTTTCAAAAAGGATTATACGTGTTGGACCAGTCATGGCGAAGTGAATGATCATATGCCGCCAGATGACATCGCCGGTGAAGTGAATGATATGCCGCCGGATGACATCACCGGTGAAGTGAATGACATGCCGCCGGATGATGTCGATTGTCGTTTGGATTCGGATAGGTTGCACGATGATAATCTGGATCAGATGCTTCGTGATGTAGAAGAGAACTATGATGAGAGAGAGTATGTTAAATTCCGGGGCTTGATGGAGGACTCGGAGAAACCTTTGTACACGGGCTGCAAGTACACGAGGTTGTCGGGCGTGCTTGAACTGTTGAAATTGAAGGCAAGCAACGGTTGGTCCGACAAGAGTTTCATGGCGCAACTAGGTCTTTTAGCGGACATGCTTTCGGAGGGAAATGAGTTGCCTAAAACCACGTATAAAGCCAAGAAGGTTCTTTGTCCGTTGGGAATGGAAGTAGAAAGAATACATGCATGCCCGAACGACTGTATCCTCTACCGTAAAGAGTATGCAAACATGCATGTATGTCCGGTGTGCAACGCATCCCGATACAAACGTAACAATCAATCAGATGATGGCGAGGGAACAGAGGCGAAGAAAGGACCCCCGATACAAACGTAACAATCAATCAGATGATGGCGAGGGAACAGAGGCGAAGAAAGGACCTCGTGCTAAGGTGGCATGGTATTTTCCTATAATTCCCCGTTTGAAAAGGTTTTTTGCAAATCCAAAGGAGGCAAAACTACTGCGTTGGCACTCGGAGGAGCGCAAGAAGGATGGAATGCTAAGACACCTTGCTGATTCCGCGCAGTGGAGAAACATCGATAGGAGTTTTGCAGACTTCGGTGCAGAACCAAGGAATATAAGGTTTGGACTGAGTACAGATGGAATGAATCCTTTCAGTAGCATGAGCAGTCGATATAGCACATGGCCCGTGACTCTCTGCATCTATAACCTTCCTCCTTGGTTGTGTATGAAGCGAAAGTATATTTTACTGTTGATACTTATCCAAGGGCCAAAAAAACCTGGGAATGATATTGATGTGTTCCTAGCACCGTTGGTGGAAGATCTAAAAGTACTGTGGAACGAAGGGGTACAGGTATGGGATGCATGCAAACGAGAGAACTTCACTCTGCGCTCCTTATTGTTCTGCACCATAAATGATTATCCTGCCCTTGCTAACCTATCGGGCCATAGCACAAAAGGTGTCAAAGCTTGTACTCACTGTTTAGATTGTACCGAGAGTGTGTGGCTGAACCACTCACGCAAAATCGTCTACATGCGTCACCACCGGTTCCTTCGGAGGGCTCACCCATACTGCAAGATGAAGAACAATTTGACAGAGAGAAGGAAGACGGTTCAGCTCCAAGGCATTTAAGGGGACACGAGGTTTATGATATGGTTAAGGATTTAGATGTTGTCCTCGGAAAGGGACGTAAATTGAGGACTCATGAGAAGAACACCTGGAAGAAGAGATCAATATTTTGGGACTTACCTTATTGGGAGTACCTAGAAGTTCAACACTGCATCGACGTCATGCATGTAGAAAAGAATGTATGCGATAGCTTGATTAGTCTCTTACTGAACATCCGTGATAAAACAAAGGACGACGTCAACGCACGGCTTGACTTGGCTGACATGGACATCAGGCCTGAGTTAGCACCGACAAGCACTGATAATGGACGAACGTACCTTCCCCCTACGTGTTACACTCTGTCCAAGGCTGAGAAAACAGAACTGTGCCAGTGCTTGCATGGTGTCAAAGTTTCGTCTATTTACTCCGGCAACGTGAAGAAACTTGTTTCGATGCAAGATTTGAAGTTAAATGGCATGAAGTCTCATGATTGTCATGTGCTGATGACACAGATGCTCCCTATTGCAATTAGAAATATTTTGTCGATCAAAGTCCGAGAGACAATCATGAGGCTATGTTATTTCTTTAACACAATTGCTCAGAAGGTCATCGATCCCGAAGGACTAGATGCTCTGTAGGACGAGGTGGTGATGACTCTATGTCACCTTGAAATGTATTTCCCTCCTTTGTTTTTCGATATCATGGTCCATCTCATTGTTCACATTGTGTGGGAGATAAAAATGTGCTTGCCCGTATTCCTACGTAGCATGTACCCATTTGAGAGGTTCATGGGAATTCTCAAGTCCTACGTACGAAATTGTTCTCGGCCGGAGGGCAGCATCGTCGAAGGTTATGCAAGCGAAGAGGTCATTGAGTTTTGTGTCGATTATATGGCTCAGATTCAACCGATACGTGTCCCTCAATCTCGTCATGAGGGGAGGCTGAAGGGTCTCGGAACTATCGGAAGGAAAGCAATCACTCCAGATATGGACACGTATACTCAAGCCCATTTCACGGTGTTGCAACACATGACTAAAGTGGCGCCTTATGTGGACCAGCACAAGGATGTGCTTCGGCAACAGAATCCGGAGCGGGCGGATATTTGGATCATGAGGCAACACAACCGTCGGTTCAACCAATGGTTGAAGGAGCAAATCGCTAGGAGCTCGCCGAGTGAGACGCTGACATGGTTGGCAAAAGGGCCGACATTTACAGTTGTGACATAGCAAGGATATGACATAAATGGGTACACATTCTATACGCAGTCTCAGGATGTCAAGAGCACTAACCAGAACAGCGGTGTCCGCATAGATGCATTCAGTACCGATGGGTCGAGAAACTCGTACTATGGCTTCATAGAAGAGATTTGGGAGCTCGACTATGTGGTTTCCAAGATCCCCATATTTCGCTGCCGTTGGGTGCATCTCCCACAGGTGAAGGTTGACAAGTACGGTGTCACGACCGTGGACCTCCAACGTGTCGGGTACAAAGACAAACCATTCGTACTCGCCAATCAAGTTGTTCAAGTTTTCTATGTAACCGACCTGGCAAATAAGAAACGTCATGTAGTTCTTCATGGAAAAAGGAGAATTGTCGGAGTGGAGAATGTAGTGGACGAGGAGGAATACAATCAATTTGATGAGTTACCTCCTTTTGGAAATGGCATAAGGGTCGACGATGAACAACGTGACGAAACTAGTTACGTACGCATTGATCATGATGAAGTGATAATTTTTAAAGAAAATAAGCAAGTACAGTAATAATGTATATGTGAAAATGTGTGACAATTTTGAGATGTATATGTGAAAATGTCTGATGTAGTCAATTTTGAGATGTATATGTGAAAATGTGTGATATAGTCAATTTTGAGATGTATATGTGAAAATGTGTGACAAAATGCATATGTGAAAATGTATATGTGTATTGGCATTTATGTATATGTGATGTATATGTGTGATGTACATGTGAATTGGTATGCATTTATGTATAGAACAATGCTGCAGTGTGATGTATTTGAGAATAACAGAATGTATCAAGAAATACACTGTGTGAATGCAGCTGGTTGGTGTTGTATATGAATGCAGCTGTTTGGTGGTTGATATGAATGCAACTGTGTTTATTGGTGTTGTCTTAATAACTATAGTCGCAAAGGCTTATCACAGATGGTTCTGAACTTAGGGACCATGTGGAGGTCATCCCGTGTGTATGATGAGTAATTGATATCGGTTTAGGAAAGTCGAGTTTGGTTTGGGGTGGTTCGAACCTTGACGTTGCATGGTGCAACGGGCTCGGTCGGACTTGGTCAAACTTGGTCGTATGGGTTTAGGATGCATATTCTAATGTTTCGACAGGTTTGGACTTCTTCATGAGTAAGTATAATGCTATTTATGCTTTCATGTGTCGAGCGGTGCTATTTGACATATTTCTTGTCTGTGTGACTGCAGGACATCGAGTGGAGTCGTGGCGAGACACGGAGGACTGGACTAGGCGCAGGTGGCACTGAGGTCAGAACAGTCAGGATGTGTCGAAGACGACGTGGACTCGAGGTGGAGTCGTGGCGAGGCACGGTGGACCGGACTAGGCGCAGGTGGCGCTGAGGTCAGAACGGTCGAGGTGTGCCGAAGACGGCGAAGCTGCGTGGCTTGCAGGGCAAGGAATGAGGAAGCTTCCTGGAAGGTGCGCGAGGGGCGTTTCGGTAAAAACGCAAAGCTGCACTAAAGAAAGTGGATTGTGGGTAAAGCGCAAAAGCTAAATGGGTAAAGCACTTGGTGAACCCATTAGTGGAGGCTATAAATAGAGATGGAGATGGTGTGCTGAAATTTGAGAGAGTGGGTGTAAAAGTTAGGGTTCCATTTGTGTCTCTCCATGTGTGTGTGTTCCTCCCAAGAACCATGCAGTTCTTGGTGCTCTTGAGGATGAGGAGAGGGATTGAGTAGAGATTCTATGTAATCATTCGTCTTGTTCTAATGTCCAGGCGTATCGGGACTCCTCTGTATTCCTTGTTTTCCTTGAAATGGAAATCTGAAGTTTGGTTCTCTGTTTATTAGTTCTTGCAGCTCTTGATTTCTCTTGTTTGGCTTCTTTTTCTTGCTAGTTCTTGCAGCCTCGATTTCATGTGGTGATACCTTTCGGCTAAGCTATATATATATATATATATATATATATATATATATCATTGCTGCAGTTCATTCGGCCAAAGCAAGTATCATTGCATGTATTGTTTGTTCTCAGATTTTCAGCACGGTAGCTACTCCTTGTGATTTCTTTGCCACGGCAGCAGGTCTGTCTGCAGTGGCAGCAGGTTCTTTTCAGCCTTGCTCCTTCTTTCATCTTTCGGTCTGTTCCTTTTTGGCTTTTCTAGCAGCAGTGTCCAGTCCGCTTTTGCTTTAATCTTTAGTTGCTTTTTGCTGGCCATTTGCTCAATGTCTAGTACCATTTTTCAGTACAGCAGTCCACCATTCTTGGTTGATTTTGTGCTGCTGTTCTCAGTTCTGCCGTGGTAGCTTCTTGCTCCTGTTTCTTTGCCGTGGCAGCCCGCTTTCTTTGCCGTGGTAGCATTCCGCTGCTGTTTCTTGCCGTGTCTGCAGTATTGTGTCGTGGTAATATATGACTGCAATTTCTCTGCCGTGGTAGCCGTGGCGGTCGATTTGCTTGCCGTGGCAGCCGATTCCAGTTGATTTCTTGCCGTGCCCAGTTTTTGCAGTCTCTTTCCCTTGATCTATTTTAGTCACTTGTCAGTTTGATTTTCGGCTTGAGTGAGCAATCATCTCTTCTCGTTCATAGCTTTTATAGCCATCGGAGAGTAGAGATTTTTGCGAATACTTTGGGGTGATTTTAAAAGTCGACATTCACCCCCCCTCTGTCGCCATTTCGGTCCTACAATTGGTATCAGAGCCGGTTAGCTCTAATTCATAGATCTTAACCGGTCTCAAGAGCCATGGCGACGGACAAGTACTCGACCAAGCCGCCCGTGTTCGATGGCATCGATTACCCCTTCTGGAAGAGCCGAATGGAGACATACATCCAGGCCCAGGGGTATGCCATATGGCGGAAGGTCAAGGTACGATTCGCTGTTCCTGCCGATGAGAACATCAATGCCGGGAACATGGCTGATGTTGAGGCGAATGCAAAGGCAAGGAACATCATCATCCAGGGGTTGAGTTGTAGCGAATTTGACCGTATATCTCACCTGTCGTCCGCCTACCACATCTGGGTGACCCTCGACGCATACCATGAGGGCACCACCCAGATCAAGACGGTTCACCAGGACCAGTTCAAGTGCGAATACAACAAATTCGAGATGCTTGCTGGTGAGTCCCTGGACGAGTGCTTTTCGCGATTTCACAAAATCTTGAGCAACCTCCGAGCGGTCGGTCTCACATACCCCGACTCGGACAACGCTCGTCAGATGCTCGCGGCACTCGATCTGCGCGTGTGGGAGATGAAGGTGACAACCATCAAAGACACGACAGACCTCTCGACCCTGACTCTTGACGCGCTGTACTCGCGCCTCAAGACTCACGAGATTGACGTTGTCTCTCGTCGGTCGAAGTCACAGTCGATGGCTTTGGTCACCGATCCCAGTTCGGCTTCTGGTTTTTCCGCCGATTCGCTTTGTGGGTTCTCCCTAGCTGCTCTATGTGACGTAACTGATGATCAGTTAGAGCAGCTAGAGGATGAACAGCTGGCCCTCCTAGCTCGGAAGTTCTCCCATGCTTACAAGAGGAGGAGGGACAGAAAGAGAGGCGGACCAGTCATCTGCTTCGAGTGTGGTGGCCCCAACCACATTCGAGCGAACTGTCCCAAGCTGGAGAAGGGCAAGAACGACTACGGCGGTTTGGGCAAGAACGACTACACCGATAAGAACCGCAACAAGAAGACTCCAGCTCAGACGCCGGGAAAGAAGAAGTTCCGCAACTTCGGGAAGGCCAAGAAGCTCTTCCACCGCGTCCTCACCGCCTTCGACGACCTCGACCTCAGCGAGGTGGAGGGATGGAGCGACGACGACGGGACGGGTGACCAAGAGCCCAAGGATGGCGGCGACGACTTCTCCGGCATGTGCTTCATGGCCCTCGAGGGCGAACTTAGTGACAGCGAGCAGTACTCCGACTCGGACGAGGTATGCCCCACCTACGACCAACTCAATCATGCTTTTCTTAAGCTAGGTGGATTTCATGCTAGAGCTAGGGCTAGGTGTACTGAGTTAGAGAAGGAAGTAGACAGATTGTCACTAGAGATTATTGCTCTTACATCTGGTCCCTCTAGTGACGACTGTGATACATGCTCTGTCTTGCTCGATGACATGGAGAAATTAAGGACCTCGCATGATAGTCTGTCCTCTGAACTTGACATTGTTAAGGTGGAGAATCTTAGTCTCTTGGCTGAACTAGAAATGAGTAGGATTGCTTCTACTTCATCTACTCCTGTTGAGACTATTGCTTGCACCTCATGTGAGGATAAGGACAATGCTTTTAGAGGTCTTTACACCATGCTGTTAGATCTGCCCGAGTCTTGTGAAAACTGTAATAAATTAAAGATGAACCTAAAACGGGCAGATCACAAGATTGCTGAGTTGAGTGCTTCTTTACTTGAGCCTATTGATTCATGTTTGAACTGTCCAAAGTTAACTGCTGAACTTGAATCTGTCTCAAAACAGTTTCAAGAAATGATTGACAACAACAAGAAAATGGCTCAGTATGCGACTAAGGATACTGTTAGCTCACCATGCATTAGTTGTGATAAACTAAAACTTGAACTCGTTGCTTTGAATGACAAATGTGTGAAGCTAACTAAGGACTTACTAGAGAAACCACAATCTGGTTGTGATGTGATTGATGGTGTGGGGGGAGAAGCCCCAGGGTAAGGGTGAGACGCCTAGAGACGCGAACCAACCTGCTAGTAGTAGGACTGTCCCCTCAGAGTCGGCTGTGCGTGCACAAGCCATTCTTTCCTCTACTGTTGGTTCTTCTTCTGCTCCCTTACCTCCTGCTGTTCCCTCTTCTCCCTGCTCTTCTTGCACCTCTCTCTTTCGGGAGTGTCAGTATCTTATGAACACCCTCGAGAGATTTGTAGGAGGCAAGAAGAAGCTTAATCTTATTCTAGACCAATCCAAGATTTGTAAGTTCAATCAAGGTCTAGGATATGATTTCTATGAGGATATGAGGAAGCATCCTCCTGCTATTCTCAGACCCATAGTGGGAGGTGTGATCGAGGTCGAGCCCAGATCTGATGAGGTCAAATTCAAATCAGCGGACTTTGTCCAAGGGATCTCTGACAGTAAGGTGATTCCACCTGTTGCTTCGGCCTCTCAGAAGGCGAAACATCTTCGTGCTACTTCCACCTCTCAGAAGGTGAAGTACCACTGCACCTTCTGTCAGAAGGATGGGCACTCAATCGAGAGATGCTTCAGGCGCGCCAGGATTGCGCGTAGAGACCGTGCAGAGGCACTTAGGCGTATTCAGGGTCAGCCCCAGATCCTGAGTGCACCTAAGACTAGCACGAGTTTCAGGTTTGCTTCTGACATGTTTGGGCAGCATCGAGGACTTGGTTTTTCTGAGTCTTCTGGTTTTCATCCTCGTGCTGCTCTGGGTCGTGACTTCCGCCGTCCTGAGGGTACATCTCGTTTCCCCCATCGAGACAGTTACCCACGGCGTGATCAGCGTGTTGCCAGTGTTCCGACTCGCTCTCCCGTAGCAGTCGGACCCCGCAACAGCTTCAGGTCTGCTCATAGACCTTCTGCTTCTTTGAGTCATGGAGAGCGTAGGGTAGATAGAGGTCAGTCGTGTTTGACTACTTCATCTGCTCCACGTGTTACTCGGTATTGGGTGCCAAAATCACTCTTGATTTATCCCAGTACTGAGACTTTACTCTCTGTTTGACTCAGGTTTGCCGGGTAGGGAAGGAAAAAGTTTGGCTTGTAGACTCCGGTTGTTCTCGTCATATGACCGGAGACTCCCGTTGGTTCTCCTCCCTAGCCCGCGCTCCAGGTGATGAGACGATCACCTTCGGAGACGCTTCGTCTGGGCGCGTCATCGCCAAAGGTACTGTGCATGTTAATGCTTCTTTTATTCTTAAGGATGTTGCCTTGGTTAGTAAGCTGCAGTACAATTTGCTTCTTTTATTCGAGGTGAGCTTCAAGAAAAACGCTTGCAAAATTCTTGACTCTTCGGGTAGTCTGGTTTGCAGGATTTCTCGTTATGGGAAGATCTTTCGTGCTGATTTTTCTGATTCTTCTGGTGATCCTCTCCGGTGTTTGGTTGCCTTAGAGTCCCGTGATTTGACCTTCTGGCATAGGAGACTTGGTCATATTGGATTTGACCATTTGACCCGAGTTAGCGGCCACGACCTCATTCGTGGTCTGCCGAAGCTCAAAATGGTCAAAGACCTTGTTTGCGCTCCATGCCGGCACGGCAAGATGGTTGCCGCTTCACATCCTCTGGTCACTGTGACCATGACTGATGCACCGGGACAGCTGCTCCATATGGACACTGTTGGACCAGCTCGAGTGCAGCCAGCCGGAGGGAAGTGGTATGTTCTTGTTGTCGTCGATGACTATTCGAGATTTTCTTGGGTGTTTTTCTTAGCCTCGAAGGATGAGACATTTTCTCATTTCCAAGGTCTTTTCGGTAGGCTTTCTGTTGAGCTCCCGGGTGCCTTACGAGCGATCCGCAGTGACAATGGCACGGAGTTCAAGAATTCCTACTTCGAGAGTTTCTGTGGTGAGACAGGTGTAGAGCACCAGTTCTCTTCTCCGCACTTCCCACAACAAAATGGCGTTGTGGAGAGGAAGAACCGTACCTTGGTCGAGATGGCCAGGACGATGCTTGATGAGTACTCTACACCGCGGAAGTTTTGGGCTGAGGCTATAGCCACCGCGTGCCATGTCTCAAATCGAGTTTTTCTTCGGGCACACTTGCACCACACTTCTTATGAGTTGAGATACAGGCGAAAGCCCAGCGTCTCTCATTTTCGTGTGTTTGGTTGCAAGTGCTTTATTCTGAAGTCCGGGAACCTAGATAAGTTCGAGTCACGTTCTTGTGACGGGATCTTTCTAGGCTACTCGACTTCTTCGCGGGCTTATAGGGTCTGGAACTGCGAGTCTAGTAAAATGGTAGAGACCTGTGAGGTGACCTTCGACGAGACCAGTCCGGGGACTAGGCCTGATATCTCAGGTTCTTTAGAGCAGTCCGAGACCATCTTCGTGGATGATGAGGACGATGGAGACGACGGTTGTCTACCTGATCCTGTCCCTCATCCACCCCTTGAGGTGCCGTCTTCCACCGCACCTCAAGGCGATCAGCCCATGCCTTCTGCTTCTTCTGGAGCTAGTGGCTCTGTTCCTACCTCGTCAGCTCACGAGGTAGAGGCCACTTCTTCATCTCATCATGGACCTCCTAGACATATCCAGAAAGCTCATCCTTCTGAGCAGATCATTGGAGACCTTTTTGAGCGTGTTACCCGCTCAAAATCTGGCTTATCTCAATTCTGTCTCCATTCTGCTTTCATTGCCTCCTTTGAGCCCAAAGATGTTTCTCATGCTTTATCTGATGAGTCTTGGGTCAATGCCATGCATGAGGAGCTAGAAAACTTCGAGAGGAACAAGGTCTGGTCGCTTGTCGAGCCCCCGCGAGGTCACAATATTATTGGGACTAAGTGGGTGTTCAAGAACAAACAGAGCGAGGATGGAGTAGTTATTCGGAACAAGGCTAGACTGGTAGCTCAGGGGTTCTCCCAGGTTGAGGGTCTAGATTTTGAGGAGACCTTTGCCCCTGTAGCTAGACTTGAAGCCATTAGAATCCTGCTTGCCTTTGCAGCTTCTAAGGGTTTCAAGCTTTACCAAATGGACGTCAAGAGTGCCTTTCTCAATGGTTTTATTGAGGAAGAGGTCTACATCCGACAGCCTCCTGGTTTCGAAAACCCCAAATACCCAAACCATGTCTTCAAGCTTTCCAAAGCTTTGTATGGACTTAAGCACGCCCCTAGAGCTTGGTATGAGAGGCTTAAGTCCTACTTGTTAAGTCATGGTTTTGAGATGGGTAAAATTGACAAGACCTTGTTCATCCACCGGCATGGCACTGACTTTCTGCTCGTCCAGATCTATGTCGATGACATTATCTTTGGCGGCTCTTCCCATGCTCTGGTTTCTCAGTTCTCGGATGTCATGAGCACCGAGTTTGAGATGAGCATGATGGGCGAGTTGACTTTCTTCCTTGGCTTCCAAATCAAGCAGACTCGGGAGGGTATATTTCTTCATCAAGGAAAGTACACTTGTGACCTTCTGATATGCTTCGACGTGAGTGATGGTAAGCCTGTGTCGACTCCCATGGCTTCTATAGCCTATCTTGACCCAGATGAGGATGGCGAGCCAGTTGAATAGAAAGAGTACAGAAGTATGATCGGCTCCCTTCTTTACCTCACTGCCTCGAGACCAGACATACACTTCTCCGTGTGTCTGTGTGCTCGTTTTCAGGCTTCTCCTCGCGTATCTCACCGCCAGGCGGTGAAGCGCATCTTTCGGTACCTTCGAGCTACCATTGACTATGGTATCTGGTACTCTTCCTCATCATGTCTTTCCTTGAGAGCCTTTTCGGATGCAGACTTTGCTGGCTGTAGGATAGATAGGAAGAGCACTTCCGGCACCTGCCAATTCATTGGCACTTCTCTCGTTTCCTGGTCTTCGAGGAAGCAGTCCGGTGTTGCACAGTCCACTGCAGAGGCCGAATACGTTGCTGCCGCCAGTTGCTGCAGCTAGGTACTTTGGATGGTTTCGACCCTGCGGGACTTTGGGTTAGCTTTAGACAGTGTTCCACTCTTTTGTGATAACACATCTGCTATCAACATTGCTAAGAACCCAGTGCAGCACTCTCGGACTAAGCATATTGATATCCGTTTCCACTTCCTTAGAGACCATGTAGAGAAGGGTGACATAGTGCTCCAGTTTGTGGAGAGTTGGCTGATATCTTCACCAAGCCTTTGGACAGCTCGAGGTTTTCAGCTCTTCGGGGAGAGCTTGGGGTGGTTTGTCCTTACGGACTGTAGTGAGGGGGAGCTTTGGGCTTTACTGCTTTATTATATTGATTATGCTTCTGTCTCATTTCTGTTGCTTTGCACTTGGGGTGCATCGGGCTTAGTCCTTCTAGCATAGGTTAGAGTGCTTCTCTTGTCTAATTGCTTAGACTTCTTACTCTTATCTTGTGCTTCCAGGATGCTTCTTATTAGCTGTTTCTTATCTCACTAGATTGAGCTCACTCACTTCTTGTAGGTTCTAGCGAGGGTCGGGCCATCCTCGGGTAGACAGGGTACGTGTTTGCTCTCTAGTGTGTGGTTTACGGTTAGCTAATATTCCTGGAGTCATATGGGGTAGATGAGAGTCTGTCTGAGCCATAGTTGTCTCTACATCTTATCTATGCTTTAAGGACTGCCTGTTTGCTGTTTTCTTTCCCAGCTTCTCAATTTATTGCTTTGGTTCAGGGGGAGTTCATTTGGGAGCGTCTGGAGCTTAATATTGACTTAACTCAACTTGAACTAAAAGGTGCATCTCATGTTGAGGGGGAGCTGGATTTTCTTGCATGTTAGCATCTCGCATTGTAATATAACTACATTGAGCCTTGATTATTATCCTGTTATGACATGTTTACAATGCTTTACGCCTTGCCATGATTTGTGCTTATATGCTAGACGTATCATGACTTCATACGTATAGACTAGCTTTTACCATGATAAGTCAATTAAAATTGCTCAACTTGAATTAAAACTTGTCATGCTAGCATTTAAGTCTAGTCTTTCTTGAGCTATCTCTTTATGATTCATGCCATGTCAAATAGGCTGAGTTTAGCGTTGAATCTTTATTGAGTCTTAGTTTGAGCTATGTTAGTTCTTGATGATGCATAAGTTGGCACAACTTGTTAAAAAGCAAAACATCTCATTTTATGTGCGAAAAAACTGATTTCACCAATTCTTTCTCATGAGACGGCTTGCCATTGCACTAGGCATGAACTCAGGGGGAGTTTTGGATGACCTGGACTATCTTCTTAAGCTTCTCGCTTGGAGTAGTCGCATAAGGTTTGAGATCTAGCACATGTCAAAATTTTGGTTGGAAACAACTATGTGCTTTAAAGAAAATATGTCAAGTGTGCAAAATCTACTTAATTACCCAAAGATTAAAAGTGCTTAAACAAATGTTTCATCTTTGAGTATCTAGCAATCTATTTGGACTCAATATTAGCTTCTTAGTTATGCTTAGCTTATTGACATGGCCTGCATCATCCTTAGATATCTCTAGCTAGACTTTGCTTAATTGATGACTTGACTTGCTCACTAAATGACCTACATTTCAGATTGTCATCTATGTGCTCTAGCTAGGATATACATATTTTGTCATGATCTGGATAACCTTTTATTGAGTTATGGCTTGGTGTACTTCATTATGGTCATTATGAATAATTCTCATGGCTCTAAATGCTTAAAATAAACAAACTTCAGCTATTTTCATCCATTGACATGTCATATTCTCTCTTTTGCATCTTGATGCGTTTATTGCCAAAAGGGGGAGAATAGAGTAGAAAAAGTCTTTCGGGAACATTTTAGAGCTTTGGAGAATAATTTGCTCTTTCAGTTGTTGCTCTAGTGTTACTTCTGTCGACATGGTCATTAGCTTCATTTTCCTTCTTTGGACCATGTTGGACTTTTGCAAATCAATCTCAACTTCTTGCTTTTTCGGGGTTTGTCAATATACTCATCAAGGGGGAGATTGAGAGACCATGTGGAGGTCATCCCGTGTGTATGATGAGTAATTGACATCGGTTTAGGAAAGTCGAGTTTGGTTTGGGGTGGTTCGAACCTTGACGTTGCATGGTGCAACGGGCTCGGTCGGACTTGGTCAAACTTGGTCGTATGGGTTTAGGATGCATATTCTAATGTTTCGACAGGTTTGGACTTCTTCATGAGTAAGTATAATGCTATTTATGCTTTCATGTGTCGAGCGGTGCTATTTGATGTATTTCTTGTCTGTGTGACTGCAGGACATCGAGTAGAGTCCTGGCGAGACACGGAGGACTGGACTAGGCGCAGCTGGCGCTGGGGTCAGAACAGTCAGGATGTGTCAAAGACGACGTGGACTCGAGGTGGAGTCGTGGCGAGGCACGGTGGACCGGACTAGGCGCAGGTGGCGCTGAGGTCAGAACGGTCGAGGTGTGCCGAAGACGGCGAAGCTGCGTGGCTTGCAGGGCAAGGAATGAGGAAGCTTCCTGGAAGGTGCGCGAGGGGCGTTTTGGTAAAAACGCAAAGCTGCACTGAAGGAAGTGGATTGTAGGTAAAGCGCAAAAGCTAAATGGGTAAAGCACTTGGTGAACCCATTAGTGGAGGCTATAAATAGAGATGGAGATGGTGTGCTGAAATTTGAGAGAGTGGGTGTAAAAGTTAGGGTTCCATTTGTGTCTCTCCATGTGTGTGTGTTCCTCCCAAGAACCATGTAGTTCTTGGTGCTCTTGAGGATGAGAGGGATTGAGTAGAGATTCTATGTAATCATTCCTCTTGTTCTAATGTCCAGGCGTATCGGGACTCCTCTGTATTCCTTGTTTTCCTTGAAATGGAAATATGAAGTTTGGTTCTCTGTTCATTAGTTCTTGCTGCTCTTGATTTCTCTTGTTTGGCTTCTTTTTCTTGCTAGTTCTTGCAGCCTCGATTTCATGTGGTGATACCTTTCGGCTAAGCAATATATATATATATATATATATATATATATATATATATATATATATATATATATATATATATATATATATATATGTGTGTGTGTGTGTGTGTGTGTGTGTGTGTGTGTGTGTGTGTGTGTGTGTGTGTGTGTGTGTATATATATATATATATATAGGACGCTGAAATGGGACACCTAGGTGCCCAGACACCTAGGCTCCCTGCCGTTAGATTGCTTTTAGATACGTGCTAGAGCAATGGTATGTATGGTATGTAATATATATCATTGCTGCAGTTCATTCGGCCAAAGCAAGTATCATTGCATGTATTGTTTGTTCTCAGATTTTCAGCACGGTAGCTACTCCTTGTGATTTCTTTGCCACGGCAGCAGGTCTGCAGTGGCAGCAGGTTCTTTTCAGCCTTGCTCCTTCTTTCATCTTTCGGTCTGTTCCTTTTTGGCTTTTCTAGCAGCAGTGTCCAGTCCCCTTTTGCTTTAATCTTTAGTTGCTTTTTGCTGGCCATTTGCTCAATGTCTAGTACCATTTTTCAGTACAGCAGTCCACCATTCTTGGTTGATTTTGTGCTGCTGTTCTCAGTTCTGCCGTTGTAGCTTCTTGCTCCAGTTTCTTTGCCGTGGCAGCCGTGGCAGCCCGCTTTCTTTGCCGTGGTAGCATTCCGCTGCTGTTTCTTGCCGTGTCTGCAGTATTGTGTCGTGGTAATATATGACTGCAATTTCTCTGCCGTGGTAGCCGTGGCGGTCCATTTGCTTGCCATGGCAGCCGATTCCAGTTGATTGCTTGCCGTGCCCAGTTTTTGCAGTCTCTTTCCCTTGATCCATTTTAGTCTCTTGTCAGTTTGATTTTCGGCTTGAGTGAGCAATCATCTCTTCTCGTTCATAGCTTTTATAGCCATCGGAGAGTAGAGATATTTGCGAATACTTTTGGGGCGATTTTAAAAGTCGACAATCACCCCCCTCTGTCGCCATTTCGGTCCTACATTATTGCAGTTGCTTAGTTTAATTTGCTATTTGGTACATACTACATTGGTACATTGTTTACTGCAGTTGCTTAGTTCAATTTGCTATTTGGTACATACTACATTGGTACATTGTTTACTACAGTTGCTTAGTTTACATTGGTACATATTACTTTGAGAGCTTGTTGCTTCATATTGCTAGTTGCTTCATATTGCTACCATTATATATGTATATATCGCCAATATTGAGCGAAATAGATAGATATTGCACTTTCTTATCTTATGGTATGGCACTTTCTCATCTTATCCTAATAGACCCACAAAATGAGCAACATGTCATCCGCACATTCTTCAACACCATCGCCGGAGGCGTCCGCTCCAACATCAAGACGCCAAGGAAGAGGGCTATTGAAGAAGCCTGAGGGCCGACATACCATCACAGTGGTGGATTCATCTGGGGTCCCTATCCTTCCTCAGAAAGCAGTAAACGCATTCTGAAGCATGGTCGGAATAGTTGCACGAGAACGAATTGAGATCACATACAATTCGTGGAAGAACGTGCCTGACACTCGGAAACGTGAGCTGTGGACCGAAATTTTGGCATCGTTCGAGTTCCCAGAAGAACACCTATACGCTGTGCAACGACAAACCTACCTAGCGGCGTGCAAAGTATGGAAGAGCTTCAAGAGCACGCTTGTCAGGAAATACGTGGAGACGGACGAAACGCCTTTTCATAAATACCCATTCCTGGAACCAAAATGGGAAGAGTTCAAGGCAATGAAGACGTCAGAGGATTTCAAAAGTACAAGTACGGCGCACAAGGCCCTCCCGGCAAAAACACACACCCCCACAGACTTGGCACAGCTGGGTATGCGGGTAAAATACCGCAGTGGAGGAAGGAGGATGACCTGGCAGCTGCACAAGACATCGCCCCGCCATTTTCCATTATCCCGGATGACCGCGCTCGAAATTGGATTAGAGCAAGGTCATCTACAACGACATCGGGGGACATCTCCTTTCGAAACCCTGCAGACCAGCAAGTGTCCCAGCGCCTAGTAAGATATCGATCGAACTAAGTAGCTTGTAATTACTCCATGACATGATACGAATTGAAATGACATGTCGTGCTGTTGCAGGAAGAGCTGAGTTTTGAATCTACCCTGGGATCATTCCAGGGAACAAGGGAGAATGATATGCTCTCCGTGGCCTTGGGAAATAAGGAGCACCCGGGTCGTACGAGAGGCCTTGGGCTTTACGTTCCTTGGAAACATGGTTTACATGTTTCCAAGATGACTCCGGAATGTATCAGCGTAGGAAGAGAAACAAAGCCGAGCGTGACGCACAGCTACGAGAAGAGATCAAGGAATCTCTTAGAGAGGAGCTAATGCGTGAGCTGGCTTATGTAATCAGAGATGAGGTGCGAAAACAAACAAAAAGTCAGCAGGCCGTTACCGTCGCTCCTGTGCTAGCTAGCCCGCACAACCGTCCGAGTAGCTGCGCGTCCAATCCGACGCAAACCCAGGCCAAATTTCCTGTGGACGACATCCTGGTAATAATTATTACTTCTCGAATGCTTGCTCCATTGATAGGCCTATTCGAGTAGCTAATTTTGTATCGTTATGTAGGAGCCTACGAAGTGCAGGCTCCAAGTGAGATATGGCTCCATTCCCTTGTACGCTGCTTGGGGCCAGGCATATTCGTCTAGTATCGGGGCCATGGTGCACGGTCAAGCTTTAGCGCCAGGCTTCGCAAAAGTTAATGTGGATGGTGTGCATGTCAATTTTGAGGTGGTCCCGCTACCGAAGCCCCCCAACGACGAGATCGTGACTCTAGGACAGGCTATTGGAACATTCATCCAGTGGCCCAAAAGCGATATCTCCCTGGAGGCTTCTTCACCGATGGCAGGACCAGAGCAACATGCACTGGTGCCATCTCCATTACAAGACCAGTTGGTTCCACCACCGGTAACTGCACCGGTGCCATCTCCATTACAAGACCAATCGGTTCCACCACCGGAAACTGCACCGGTGCCATCTCCATTACAAGACCAATCGGTTCCACCACCCGAAACTGCACCGGTGCTATCTCCACGGGTGCTATTCTCGCCAGAGCAACTTGCACCGCTGCTACCTTCAAAGTCGACTACCGTGAAGTCGAAATATAGCCGAGGCAGCAAGGCCAGCAAGGGCAAAGCAAAGAAGACCAATGATGATATACCGTACCTACCTTTGGCCCACAAATTCGTGCTTGGCGAGCCGTTGCTCGAGCAAAAAGCCCTCGAACGCCTAGTATATAGTTGCATACAATTGCACACATGGTATATGCAGCAGTCCAATAAGCCAGAGGGAGAACGGACCTCAAGTATCACTGTCAAATTCACGTTGAATGATTTCCACCACAGTCTTCAAGAGTGTATGTTCGTGGTCGCCTTTGAGGATTTATTCGATTTGTTCACGCTCAAAAAGGAATATGTACTTATGCCCTTCCATCAGAACTTTCATTGGATTTTAATAGTAATTGTATCAAAATGGAACAAGGTATATTACCTTGATTCCCTAAGTAGGAATAAAATGGACTTCACAGTTGTCAACCAAGTAATCGATAGGTAAGTACATATTCTCCATACATACCTATATTGTACTCTTTCTTTCCTTCCAAATGACTAAGGTTAACCTTTTCGAATCACGTAGGGCGTTCGCGATGTACATTGAAATGGGAGGTGACTCGAAGCGCGGGGCCAAAGGCCTGCTGACACATGCTCAGGATTTTAAGGTATTCGCTATTTCACATTAATTAATCCTATGCAACAGCCTCTTGAACTAACACATTCCATTTTTTGCAGTGCCACCAGCAGCAGCCGGGCAACACATGTGGATACTACGTTTGCCAACATATGGAACTACTCCTCGATTCCTCGAGGATCACCAATTCCAAGGTTTGTCAATCTTCCCATAATTACTTCATACTTATCACGTTACATATATACGCACATTGATATTCCTATCGACAGACTGCGTACATCTCGTCAACTCCATTGAAACAGCCTGATCTTGGACGGATTCGAGCAGAGTTGGCGTACTTTTTGCTGACTCAAGTCATAAAGCCAGAAGGCCGGTACCACTCCGCACCATAGATACATAATCAACGAACCTTTTTTAAGTGCAAATACAGTGTAGATCTTTTGTAATTGTGTATTTGTTAATGGATATTTTATTTCAATTCAATTAATTGATTTGCGAAATGGATGCTTTATGTTTGTGATCAAATGAAGTGTGTTGTCAATTGGATGTTTTATGTCTGTGAAATGAATTGAGATGTGAAATGTATCTAAAATGAAATGAGATGTGTGAATTGTATGTTTTATGTCTGTGATTATCTGCTTGTTTCAGAGGGCATGGCTAGCATTTCCTGAGCCTAGCCAATAAACAGAAATAGATTTAGAATTTGGAAGAAGGAATATCACAGACGGTTTTTAAGTAAAAACCGTCTGTGATATCTGATAATCACAGACGGTTTTAAAACCGTCTGTGATAACCTTGGATTATCACTGACCCATAAATTCAGACGGTTCAGAAAACTGTCTGTGATAACATTTCTGAACCGTCTGTAATGTGGTTTTCTGTAGTAGTGATATTAAAACAGAAAGACATATTAAGTTTTAGTATAGGGTACTGTTTTAAGGCTGGAAACCGAAACCTTAAGGTTGTGTTTGGTTTAGAGACAAGGTGGGATGGGATGGTCCTGTCCCTGGTTTTGCGATGGGATGATCCCATTTTTTGTTTGGTTAGGGGGATAGAGTCATCCCTGTTTTTTGTTTGGTTGGAAGGATAAAGTGGGATGGAATGGTCCCATCCTTTGTTTGGATGGAAGGATGAAGGTGGGACATGTGTGGCCTTTGAGTTTTTTTTTAAAAAAAATTGAAGGCTATTGTTGATATGTTTGTACACATAAGCCTTTGAGTTTTTTTTAAAAAAATTTTTAAACAAAATAGTACTTAAAAAAACAAAGAGGTGGGATGACTCTATCCCACGTGGGATGACTCTGTCCCATGAAAAAAAGAGGATTGCCTGGTCCCGGATCTACAAGGAATATTCCTAGTGGGATGTCCTTGACTCTGCTTGTCCCAGAAGCAAACACCATCCCAAAGTGGGATATCCTACCTGGGACGTCCCTGTCCCTCGAATCAAACACTACCTAATTTTATGGGAGATGAAAAAGGCCAGGGTTCTGGAAATCGGAACCATGCCGGTTCTTGTTACCGGCTGGTTCGCGATTTCAGAACCACATCTAGTTCTACGGGTTCATAATTGTTTTGGTATAGACCACTTGCAGTTGCACAACCCGTCAACTTTAGAAGTTTAGATACAGTGACCAGCAGGCAGCAGCTAATTGGAGCAAGCGCACACAAACATATGCTTGAGCTAGATTAACTTTTCAATGAGCAAGAATGCAAGATGATATTGATTAATTAGAGTACTATTGGTAAGGTACCACACAAACACACGACATATATGTAGAAATGTAGGTAGAGTACGTTCTCTTGTTTAAGTGATGCTGAGCGGAGAAGTTCTATGCTTATTTTTCAATTGTATACATGTAGCAAGCCAGGGCTCCCCATGCATGCATGCGCACGTCAATGCCCCATGGATAGCGTAGCTAGCCTGTATTATTACAATATGGAACCAACAGACTCAAGTAAATTCGTGTCAAATATCTCAAACCATAGCAGCAATTAAACACGCATACATGTATGCATTTACTCATCTATGTGTCTACTCGACTACTTTGCCACCACATGCATGTGCATGCATGGACTTATTGAAAAATAAACAGAGACATAAATTCTTAACTGCGCGCGTATACGTATATAAATGCTATATGCGCATGCACCTTTACATTTTCATGTATGCTATACTATAGCTAGCTTCATGCATGGATGTGGGGGTCGTTCGAATGATTGGAAGCTCCAGAGCCTTTCGACACTGGCCTCGTCGTCGGCGTCACCGCCAACCGTCGGCCACTGTGTTGTCCGACCAACGCCACCGTGTCCGTGTCGTGCAGTGGCCTCGCCGCCGCAGCACCGAGGCACCCTCTCGTTGACATGATAATGAGAATGGCTACCGCGACGGCGCAGGCAAACTTCAGCAAACCCATGCTGCTTATAGACTATACTATAGCTGTAGCGCTCTCTCCTAGCTCGTACGACTATTCGTATATGTGTGTGTTTGTGTTTGTGTAGAGAGGTATCGATCTGCGTAGTGAGATGGAATGATCTTGTCTAGCTTCTCGATCGATAGTGTAGTGCAATGAGATAACTAAGCCTTAAGCATGCATGCAAATATATAGAGATCAACGACCTAGACGTGTCGATCATGCTGGGTACAGTAGTGGAAATTTAGCGAGGGAGAAAGTCAAGTGATCGATCGATGAGACGATGACGTCAATCTCGCTGAGATCGGGTCCGAGTCTTGTGTTAACGTCACACACGTTCCAACAGCTTTATTTACTGCTTTAGTTAGCAAACTTCCATACACGTTTGATCAGATCAGTCCGTACTGGTTTTTCTTGTCATTCTACTTACTTACTAGTACCGGTGTTGACTAGCAGATGTTTCGCTGCTGGTTCCAGCTGCTACTTTTGTCTTAAGCTGGAAAAGCTTCTTGCTACATTTTTTGCTTCGCAAAGTAGTTTAATTTCAATTCCTTGCTATAAACAGGTCTGTACAAGTCTGAAAACGACTTACAATAAGCATATGCCTGGGCTTTTGGCTAATCACACGTGCCACGAGCTTAATTGTTTATCATTTAGCTTCAGCTGGCCGGGAATCGCTAATCTCATGATGGTTATCGAGCTAGCTTTTGCCGATTTGCTAGCTACACACATCTGTGCATGCATTTCAGTGCCACTGTGTATGCATATGCTCGTCGTCGCCGCATACCGCCCTCCACTGCTTTGGTGAGAGATGGTGCCACTGTGTAGGATCAGTATAGCAATAGAGAAAGATGAATAGTGTCTTCAATTTTTTTTCTAAGTATTCACCAATTCTTCACTACAAAAGCTACTGAACTATGAAGGTTACGAATTGAAGCCAAAACCGGAGCAAGCAAATCAAAAAACCGAAAGCCAAAGAACTCAAGGCACTGCTGGCAGTCAGACCAGCTATAATGGGGCGGTCTGACCGATGCCTGGTGGTTTGACCATCGGCTACACATTGGCCTGATTAGCCTCTAGCGGTTTGATTGGAAGGGGGTGCAGTTAAACCGCTTCCCTGTTCTAGAACTAAAAAATCAGCCTGAGCTGATGTAACTTTTGGTACAACTCTGAATATCTAAGACTAAATGATATAAAATTTTACACACACCTTACTTAAGGTCTTACGAACATATTCCATGCAAGAATCGCAAGAATTCATGTCTAAGTTCAGACCATTCTCAAGAACAAATAAGATTACACCAAACCGGGGCAAAAACCGAAAACTCAAAATATGACTTGCTCGTGGGTGAAGGATGGCTCTAGATGTATTCTCACATATTACAACAAGCAAGAACTCCTGAAGACTTGAGACAAAAACATTTGGAACAAGAAATCTCATGATGAGGTTAAATCCTAGTAAAACCGGACAACTTTAAGAACTTACCAAACCTAGTACCTAGATGGATGGGTATTGATTTCCATGAGACATCTCTATTGCTTACTCATCTTTGGTATTCAGCAAGATCAAGAAGGGGAGAGAGAAGATCAAAAGTAATAAGATCAAGACCAAATCAAGCTAAACAAGAGGAATCTATAAGAGATGAGTAAAGTTGATATATTGCTACTTGCGGATGAATATTTTTACAGCCACTCCACCTGGAGGAGAAAAGAACACATCACAACAATCACACTTTTCAAACCCTAACCTTAGAACACTTGGCTTCCAAAAGGAAAGGTTGGATGGTTAACTAGCAAGTCTCCATCTCAACTCATTAAATAGATAAGGCAACCAGCCTATATCTAACACAAATGGATACTATCCTATAGCACAAATGGAGAAAACCCGTTAACCCCACACAACATGGATTTTACTCACACATTACACTCATGCACGCTTTCAAAGCACATGCGCTCGAATCCGCTAAATTTTTAGCCTTTGAATCAACTTGGTCTTCCTAGCTTTTTCTTGACCTAAGCTGCTTTCCCAAGTGCCGCTCAAGCGGTGTGGTTTTAATGTAAGATAGTTTTCGGTATTTTAGGTAACTTACCAAAATACCCATTCTTGACCTGGTCTTTATCTACCCTTGCAAGCAATCTCCATGCTTGCCACACATAGGTGCATCACTAGCTTGCCACGCATCAGCAAGTCTCTTCCATTCCAGTTTCACTAGACCACACTTTACTTAGACTGACCAAACCATATGGTCTGCCACTCGAACTTCTCTTCAATGTTTCCCGCCTTCCTTGTGCCATGCTTAAGCTCAGCCATCTCACCAGGTATCATTGATCGTTCTGAACCTCAACTCTTCCATAAGTGTAGACCCGGTCCTCGCCGTTTACCATGGTTGACTCCAAGCCCCTCTGCATATCCAAAGACAAAAATTATTTGCAAGAACAAGTTCTTTACAATTTGACCCACGTTAGCTAAAATATGCATCATGCAACACATATGCAGTGACCTAAGTCAAACCAAATCAACCCATGACCAAAAATCCAAAATCTTAATTCTCAACCGAAGCAACACAATCGATCAGTCAGACCGCTGCCTCTGCCCCCATCAAACTGCAGGTGTGCAAACTATTTTGAAAACTGTAAATTTTCAAAATCCAAATTCCAGCTCTAATTTGGCAATGGTTCATCACAACAAAACCTTGAACCTTCTCATATGGTCCTTCAATCTCTCCCTTGATGAATCTATTGGCCATTTCTCAAGAATGCAAATAGGATGTTGTTTTCCCAAAAATGCCCTGGTTGATTAAGTTTGTAACAACCAGTTGATTTTTTTCTTAGGGTAGACTTGTGTTTGTTATTGTGCTTCTTAATGTTCATGCCGTCATTATTTGGATACACGACACCTGAAGGGTAATCGGGTTTCATGTCAAACCGCGGCTTTGAGTCCCATAGCGTTCTGAAGTTGTTTTGTTTGCTTAGTGGGAGACTCCATTCTATTGAGGGCATGAGTGGGTTCGTCAAATAGTCAGCTGCTTAAACATTTCTCACATCGTTTTGTGGCGCGATTTAGTGCTCGACTTTGTCCCTGCCGACCACTTCACACGGTGGAACCAGAGGAATTGTTGGCAAAATCAAGTCGTGGCACTTAGAGCATCTCCAAGAGATGCCCAATAAATTCACACCTTAAATCTCTTTTTACAGATCCTAACCACGATATAAGGTCCCAAAATAATCATTCCCTCCAACAGATACCCTAAACCAGAAAAACAGTATTGGGAGCCTAGATCATCCTCTATAAGTAGAGAGCGAGATCCCATTTTTTGGGTGTGTTCTATTTTTGGGAGTCTATTTGGGAATCTGTTGGAGCTACTTCTTACCCTTCAACTCTAAAATTTAAATATTAAGAGCCATATAGAGTATCTCTTGGAGATGCTCTTAGGCTCCCAGTCGCAGTCCCACCAACTATTTATCAAGTGGGTAAAATTTGTGGATGTACAACAATTTGGTCACATGATTTACATGCTCCGCCCTTAATTTGTTCGGTAAAGGCATGATGCTAGGGTTGGACTCAGCCCACCCGCGTTTAAAATCCTAGACTGCGTTAGTGTTCATCAATTATAGAAGCGCGCGCATGTCTATATATATATATAGGACGCTGAAATGGGACACCAAGGTGCCCGGGCACCAAGGCTCTCTGTCGTTAGATTGCTTTTAGATGCGTGCAGGTGCAATATATTAGGTAACCTGTTATTTTGCCTATATATGTATATATATATGTGTGTGTGTGTGTGTATATATATATATATGTATGTATATATATATATATGAAAGTATGTATCCACGTTTATGCCTCTAATAAATTTCTAGTGTGTCTAGTTGACATGGGTGATGTGATTGTGGTACAAGTTGAGTGTGTCTTTGTTGTACTATCTAAAAAAACACCCAAGCTCCAACCCTCATGCCTCCAATAAAATTCTTAGCATGCATATAGGAACTTGTATGTGTGAGTAATGTGAGTGTGGAACTATTCATGTATCTAGCACAGCTACCTCATTTTTTCATTTTGGCTCCTAAACACCCTTTTCTTTTTTCTTTTGCAAAAATGACCATCTTCCCAAGCTCGGAAGGTGCAGCATGCGAAACGTGTCACCTGCCGTGCCGTGGTAGTTCGGTATGAGGATGATGGCATAGTAGGCGGGTGGTCGCATTGCACTACTGAGCCACCCTTGCTCGGCAGGAGCTGCCAAGTTGCCCTGGCTTGGCAGCAGGCAGGCTTGCCTTGCAGGGTAGGGGTCCAGGGGTAGGGTGGTAAAAAAACTAGTTAGTAGGTTTTATTGGCTTGGTTCAAAATTGCTTCAATTGTAGTCATGCCATAATTGCTTCATTTATACTCATGCCAAACAGTACATAAAATAATATTAAATAAAACTATGTCAATTTCGGGTAAATCTCGATAAGACAAGGACTTGACTCATTATCCACCTCTAGCCCGAGGGAGGCTTGGGGTCCGGAGAGCTCAGTCACAGCACTGGCTCATAACTAGGTGAATACATGTGCAAACTAGTTAAAAATAGGTGCTTTGATGCGCATTAAGAAATTATGTTTTATTTGTGTGTGTGTGTAGAATTTTTTTAGGAAAGTGCTAGGGGGTCAGAGGAGTAGATGATCACCATCACAAACTCACTGTGTCAGGTATTAAAGATACGTTGTTGTAAACAGTTATCGTAATGGACCATGTATAGGCCAACAAAGTATCACCCATACTGCAAGATGAAGAAATAATTCAACAGAGAAAAGGAGAACAGTTCAACTCCAAGGCATTTAAACAAAAAAGAGATCTATGATATGGTTAAGGATTTAGATGTGCTCAGAAAGGGACGTAAATCGATGAACCATGAGAAGAACGACTGGAAGAAGAGATCAATATTTTGGAACTTATCTTATTGGGAGCACCTAGAAGTTCACCACTACATCAACCTCATGCATGTAGAGAAGAATGTATGTGATAGCTTGATTGGTCTCTTACTGAACATTCAAGATAAAATAAAGGATGGTGTCAACACACGGCTTGACTTGGTTGATATGGACATCAGGCTTGAGTTAGCACCAACAAAGACTGATAAAGGATGAATTTACCTACCCCTTGCTTGTTACACTCTGTCCAAGGCTGAGAGAACTGAACTGCGCTAGTGCTTGCATGGTGTGAAAGTTTTGTCTAGTTACTCTGCCAACATGAGAAACATGTTTCGATGGAAGATTTGAAGTTAATTGGCATGAAGTCATACGATTGTTATGTGTTGATGACACAGATGCTCCCTATTGGAATTAGAAGTATTTTTCTAATCAAGGTCTAAGAGACAACATGAGGCTGTGTTATTTCGTTAACACAATTGCTTAGAAGGTCATCGATCCCGAAGGGCTAGGTCTTGTGTAGGACGAGGTGGTGATGACTCTATGTCATCTTGAGATGTATTTTCCTCCATCATTTTTTGATATCATAGTCCATCTCATTGTTCACATTATGTGGGAGATAAAAATGTGCGGGCTCGTGTTCCTACATAGCATGTACCCATTCGAGAAGTTCACTAAAATGCTCAAGTCCTATATACGGAATCGATCTTGGCTGGAGGGCAGCATTATCGAAGGTTATGCAACCAAAGAGGTCATTGAGTTCTGTGTCGATTACATGGCTTAGGTTGAACCAATAGGTGTGCCTCGATCTTACCATGAGGGGTGGCTCATGGGTGTTGGGACCATCGGATGGAAAGCAATCACTCCAGGTATAGATGTGTATGCTCAAGCCTATTTCACAATCGTGCAACACATGATTGAAATATCCCTGTATATCGACCAGCAAAGCACATGCTTCGGCAATAGAATTCAGAGCGGGCAGTTATTTGGATCACGAGACAACACAATAGTCGATTTAACCAATGGTTGAAGAAGTGATTCGCTAGGAGCTCATCAAGTGATATGCTGACATGGTTGGCAAAAGGGCCAACATTTAGAGTTCTGATATGGCAAAGATATGACATAAATGGGTACACATTCTATAGGCAGGTTCAGGATATAACGAGCACTAACCAGTATAGCGATGTCCGCATAGATGCGTTCAATACTGTTGGGTTGAGGTACTCCTACTATGGGTTCATATAGGAGATTTGGGAGCTCGACTACGTGCTTTTTAGGATCCCCTTGCTTTGGTGCCATTGGGTCCATCTCCCACAGGTGAAGATCAACAAGTACGGTGTCACTACCATCAAGGTGAAACGTGTCGGATACAACCAAGTTGTTCAAATTTTCTATGTAATCGACTTAGCAAATAAAAGCACCATGTAGTTCTTTATGGAAAAAGAAGGATTGTCAGAGTTGAGAATGTAGTGGATGAATACAATTAATTTAATGAGTTGCCTCCTTTCGGAAACGACATAAGGGTCGAGGAAGAACAACATAACAAAACTAGCTACATACGCGTCGATCATTATGAAGGGCTAATTTTTAACAAAAATAAGCAAGTGGAATGACAAATGAAATGTTTATGTGTCATATGTTCTGTATTTGCATTTATATATGTGTATGAGAATATGTGATATATATATATATAGTATAAATAACAGGGGCGCCTAGGTGTCTGGACACCTAGTCTCCCTACCTTTGGATTGCTTTTAGATGCGTGCTAGTGTGATTGAGACTTTCCATCCATGATTAAGACTTTCCTTCCATGATTGATTTAGCATGCCTAATATATTACATACCATACATACCATTGCTCTAGCACGTATCTAAAAGCAATCTAACGGTAGGGAGCCTAGGTGTCTGGGCACCTAGGTGTCCCATTTCAGCGTCCTATATATATATGTATATATATATATATATATATATATATATATATATATAGGAAAATTACATAAGGCACCATGGTGCCTAGGCACCAACATCCGATACACGTGTATGATTGATAATTTTTTTGAGTTTGGGTATGAAAATGTTTTATACTCTTGATATATTTATGGTAAGTAAGTTTTGAACTCAGTTCAAATTAGTTTGAACTACTTTTGAGTTCAATGCAACTACAGTGAGTATATACCATAAAAATAGTTCAAACTAATTAAACTGAAGTTGAATTTAAATTTTTTCGGAGTTTGACATCTCAAATATACTTTTTTATGGGTATATGAAGATACCCACATCAAACGTTGCGAATCTCGAAGCAAATCAACGGGTATTGATATTGGTGCCTAGGCACCATGGTGCATGAAACACTCGTCCTATATATATATATATATATATATATATATATATATATATATATATATATATATATATATATATATATATATATATATATATATATATATATATATATATATATATATATATATATATATATATATATATATATATATATATGAGAATGTGTGAGGTATATGTGGTTGTGAGTAGGGATCATCACAGACAGTTTTAAAGTAAAACTGTCTTTGATATTTATAAGTATGGATGGTTCTAAATTAAAACCATCTGTGATATTTTATTATTATAGATGGCTTTTATTTAGAACAGTCTGTGATGATTTCTATCATAGACGGTTCTGAACTAGAACCATCTATGATTATTTTCCTATATATATTGCACTCTAGGGTTTTCCCCACTATAATAACACTACACCCTGGACCCCACATAACGTTATCGCCTCCCTTGAGCTCGTTGATCCCTCTCCTGACTCCGGTGGCCCTCCTCCCCCACGCCTGGTGCCCTATTCCTCCCCAAGCACGTTGCCTCCCTAGTGCCCGATGCCACCTCCCCCGAGCCCATCGCCGCCTCCTCCAACTCTGGCTGCCCTCCTCCCCCACGCCTGGCACTCTCCTCCTCCCTTGAGCGTGCCACCTGCCCTGAGCACTCCTCCTCCCCCGAGCACACCACCTCCCCTGAGCACACCGCCTCCCCGAGCAGCACAGTGAGCTTTACTCTATGTTCTTGATTTTCTATGAGATCTGATTGTGCATTACTTAGCTGTGCTAGTTTCTCTATTCATTATGTCTGAAATTTAATTGTCGGTTGGCACTAGAAGAACTATTGCATGATAGATTGTGGGTTTTTTATTGCTCACTGAGGAAATTTCTGAAGATTAAAATCTCAGTGACAATCTAGGATTGTTCTGCTAGTTTGAATTCACATTTGCTAGTTGTATACTTTTGTGAAGTCTAGTCAGTAGCTTTGTCAATAGCTAGTCCTTTGTCTCCTGCTCAGTATTGCTTACTACTGTCCTTTGGCTTTGCCGAATATATGTTGGTTCTGTAGTAGCTCATATCTGTTACTTGTTTTTATTTCTATTGAAATCTGTTGATTTTTCATGCTATTGACATTGATACAACACTGAGGTAATATTCAATTAGACAATCTAGCAGAATTTTCAAGGAATTGTCACTGCGATCATTGAAATATTGACAAGAGTAGAAGAAGGCCAAGTTTAGAACTTGTGCAACTCCTCACCTAAGAGCAAAAACACACTTCTTAATCTTTGCATTATGCAGATTCTTTAATGCCTACTTTTATGTACTATTCAGCATATTGCCGTATATTACGGACCCTTGTCTATCCTCGCCAAGCTATATCCACATTCTGAAGAATAGTTAGAATAGTTGCACGGGAACGCATTGAGATCACATTCGATTCGTGGAAGAACATGACCAAAGTTCAGAAAAGTGAGCTTGTGATAGAAGTTTTTCGATTGTTCGAGATCCTAGAAGAACACAAGGCCTCCGTGCAATGACATGTGTTTCTGATGGCGTGCAAAGCATGGAAGAACTTCAAGAGCCTGCTTGTCAAGCAATACATAGAGAAGGATCGAACACCCTTCCACAAGTATCCATTCCTAGAACCACAATGGCAAGAGTTAGTGGTGTTGAAGATGACAGATAATTTTAGAAGTGAAAGTGCGGCACACAGGGCCCTTCAGGCAAAAACACGCCCCCCATAGACTCGGTACCACTGGTTATGAAAGTAAAATTCTGCAATAAAGGAGGACGAGCAGGCAACCATGCTGGACACCTTCACACCATTTGCTGGGATCCCTGTTGAGCATGCTCAAAACTAGATAAGAGTGAGGTCATCTACCATGTCGTCGAGGGCCATCTCCTTTCGAAAACCCGTAGACAAGGAAGTGTCTTGCCGCCTGGTAAGATATCAAACTACCTAGTTTGTAATTACTTCATAACATCAAAGGAAGTGAAATGACATGTCAGGCTCTTACAAGAAGCGCTGAGTGTAGAATCTTCTGAAGGCTCATTCCAGGCTCTCAGAGAGAGAGAGAGAGAGATATATGCTCTCCACGGCCCTGGGAAACAAGGACCACCCAGGTCGCACGAGAGGCCTTGGTCTTTATATTTCTTGGAAACATGGTTTCGCAGAGGACTCCAAAGCTACTAGAGTAGGAAGAGAAGCAAAGCTGAGTGCGAGACACGGCTACGAGAGGACATTATGACATCCCTTAGAGATGAGATGTAAAGGTATGTCAAAGGTCAGATAGAATGGTACAGCATCCCAGAAAATCAGCAGAAGCTCCCGCCGCTCCTATGATAGGCAGCCCCAACTGTCAGAGTAGCTACGCGTCCAACCCTACCTTAGAAAACGATCACTGATTTCCTGTCGATGACATCCTGGTAATAATTATTATCTCTAGAATGCTCGATCCACTGATAGGCCTATTGGAGTAGCTAATTTTGTATTGTTACAAAGGTGGCTATGAAATGCAAGCTCCAAGTAAGATATGCCTTCATTGCCCTGTGGCTGTTTGGGGCCAGGCGTATCCATCCGGGCCCAGGGCCTTGATGCACCAGGTTTTGGAAAAGTGAATGTGGATGATGTTCATGTAATTTCGAGGTCATCTCACTGCAAATGCTCCCAAACGATGAGGTTGTGACTCTAGGGCAAGACATTGGAGCATTCATCCAGTGGCCCAAGAGGGTACATGGAGGTTCCTGCACTGGTGCCAAGTCCACTCGAGCTACCTGCACCGGTGCTAAGTCCACAAGAGTTATCTGCACCGGTGCCAAGTCCATAGGAGCTATCTACACTAGTGCCAAGTCCACAAGGGCTATTCGCACCAAAGCTACCTACACCAGTGCCAAGTCCACGAGGGCTATCTGTATCGGAGCTACCTGCAGCCACGCAACAAGGGTATGGTGCATCTACATCTCGTGCCTAGTTGACTACCAGGAAGTCGACCTACAGCCAAGACGGCAAGGGCAAATCGAAGAAGACCAATCATGATATCCCCTACTTGCCGTTGGCCTAGAAATTCATACTAGGCGAGTCGTTGGTCGTCCTGATAGATCACCTCCTAACCCTAGGACTGGCTTACCAGATATTACATACATACTACATGGAACATTCCAACAAGCTGGAGGGACAACGTCTCTCGGGTGTAACCGTCAAGTTCTGACCGCATCATCTTCACTATGATATTCATGATTGTGTCTTCATAGTGACCTTTGAGAACTTTTTCGATTTCTTTACACTCGATACCCTCGACACTTCACTTATTCATGCTAGACACTATAAGTGTGTACAATCACGGTCTACGTTAATGTAATACTGATAAATATCATATATAACTCATTGCTTTTGTGTATGTATTCATGGTGACTAAAGCTAGATTAAGGAAATCACCGATTAGTTTCCTCGATCCACGCTTGATCACCATGGATATCATCAAGGTGGATGCATCCTTCATCGAGAATTACACAACGAAGACATTGGTGGCTCAACACAACAAGAAATTTATACTTATGCCCTACAACTATTGGTAAGTGCTTCATAAGTGGTAATACTTATTGATTTATACTTTATAGGCAAAATGAACTTAGATTTAATGACCATGATGACATACCTGTGTAGCTTCCACTGGATTCTAATTATAATTATACCAAAAATAGAACAGGGTAATATACCTTGATTCTCTTAAGAAGAACAAAATAGAACAGGGTAATACCTCTCGAGCTAACAAATTATAGTTTTGCAGTGCCACCAGCAGCCGTCAGGCAACACCTGTGGAGTCTATATTTGCCACAACATGCAACTACTCTTTGATTATGTGAAGACCAAAGATTCTTAGGTTTGTCTCCATCCCAACCCCTTTTATAGGTGGACAACTAGTCACCTACATCCCTTAATGGATCATATCTACTATTACAATGGGGAACCCATTAACTCCACACACACGAGTTTTACTCTCACAAGTCCACTTTTGCACGCTTTTCAAAGCGTATAAGTATGCATCTACTAAACCCTTTGCCTTGATCCAACCAGCTCTACCTTAACCTAAACCACTCTCCAACGCATCGCCCATGCAAATAACATGAAATTTGATAGGGATCTACTCTAGGGCATTGTGAGCCTATTCCAATAAATGATCACGAAAATCATAGCCAAATTTTATACCTTTTTAGCTTGTTTGAGGGTTACACCAAAACCGAGTCAAAACTAAAATTGATGAATACAACCTAGTCATGGGATGATGATGACTCAGAAGAGTCTAGATGTATTTCCACACGTCACAGCAAGCCAGAACACCGAAGAATCCCAACCAAAAACCCTCGGAACAAGAGATGGACCAAACAGACCAAGATCATGCAAAACCAAGTTTTCTCATGAATCTTGCTATTAAGGTGTCTAGATGGATGGAAATGTATTATCAAGGATTATCTCAATCTTTTACATGTACTTGGCATAGGAAGATCACAGGAAGGAAAGAACATGACTCAAAACCAACCAAAAGTCAAGCACGTGAATCAAAAATAAGGATTCAAGAGTTGCACAAAGATTGATATATTGCTTACTTGAGAAGATAGGTTTTATAGCCACTCCACCTTGAAGGACAAAGAGCACATAAGGCACTTACTCTCAAACACTAACCCTAGAAATGAGGGCACATGAGATGGGTTGGATGGTTAACCATACATATCTCCATCTCATCCCCTTTTATAGGTCGGCAATCAGCCACCTATACCCCCTAATGGATCCTATCCACTATTATAATGGAGGAATCCGTTAACCCCCCCCCACATACAGGTTTTACTCTCACAAGTTCACTTATGCACGCTTTTCAAAGCATATAAGTATGCATCAGCCAATCCCTTAGCCTTGGTACAACCAACTTCGCCTTGACCTAAACCACTCTCCAACACATCACCCACACGCTGCAGTTTTGATCCAAGATGGTTTCCAGTATTTTGATCAAACAACCAAAATACAATTCCTTGACCCGGTCATCACCAACTACTGCAAGCAATCACCATGCTTGCCACATGTAGGTGCACCACTAGTCAGCTATGCGTCGACAAGTCTTTCCCACCTCGGTCCCACCGAAACCACAGCTTACTTGGCCCGTGCAAGCTACATGGTGCCATTCCGCTGTTCGAACTTGTCTTCAACATTTCCCGCCTTTCTCGTGCCATGCTTGAGCTCACCATCTCACCCGGCATCCTCGATCGTTCTAGGCCTCAACTACTTCATGAGCCTAGCCCCGATCCTCGCTATTGACCATGGTTGACTCCAAGTTACCCTGCACATCCAAGACAAAGAAATCATTTTCAGGCACAAGTTATTCACAACTTGACCTGTATTAGCCAAGACATGCATCATACACCCAATCCAATAACCTAGATCAACCCAACTTAATATCTGTGGTATTTCCGATTTTCCTAACACTTCTAGATAACAGTCCAAATCAAATACAATCTTTATAAAACCAATTGACTACTTTACACATATTACAATGGTTTATCATAATAGTATTCACAGAAAGTCAAGTGATCGATTGATGAGACGATGATGTCAATCTCGGTGAGATCGGGTCCAAGTCTTGTGTTAACGTCACACACGTTCCAACAGCTTTATTTACTGCTTTAGTTATCAAACTTCCAAACATGTTTGATTAGATCAGTTATATATATATATATATATATATATATATATATATATATATATATATATATATATACATATATATATATATATACATATATATATATATATAGGGAACGTATCCAGTGCTAATATGCTAATACCGTTCAGGATCGTTAGATCTGCCCCCAACGGCCCAGATTTCTAAGGGTGGAAGCACCAAACCACTTACGCAAATTTGCAAAAAAAAAAACCCCGCCTGCCCCATCAATTTTTTTCCTCCCCCGCCTCTGATCTCTCTCGCACGGACGCCTGATCTCCCTCCTTCTTCCTCATCTTCAGCAGCAACATGTTTGGTGTATTCCCGGTGCCACCTCTCTTCATCCATGGAAGCACAGGCACACCGCGCAGTCCACAACGCCGGAGCCGGTCTTCGGCATCGAACTCGCATAGGCACACCGCGCAGTCAAAGGGCTCCTTGTTGCCGTCGCCACAGCAGCCCACGACGATCTCCCAGTACGCGAACACGGGCAAGGCGTCGATGAACGCCTGGTCCAGCCCGGCGTCGTGCAGGTGGAAGAGATGCTGCAGCTACCTCTGCAGCGCCGCGTCCACCTCCCCCGCCCCCCGCGCCGCCGCCGCTGAGCCCCCTCGGCGGCGGTGCTCCTTCTTCATGAGCAGCCGCACCAGGAGGTGTAGCAGGCCGGAGATAAAGAACACCACCGCAAGAATCAAGATGATGAACAGCACTGCGGGGCTAATCTTGTTGCCGCCGCCCCTAGTCGTAGCCCATACCTGCTGCAGCGGCGGCAGCAGCGCAGCGCTGGCGTACGGGAGGGTGTCCTGTCAAAACCAGCTATATTCCTGAGGAAGAAGGGACTAAGTCTGAAGAGAATGTGAAGGCTTTGTCACCCAGTCCGCTGCGTCTCCTTATCCCTTCAGCAAGATCCAACGGTCAGGATGGGTTTCAGTAATGCGGGGTTAAACATTAAAGTATTTACTTTGGGTTGAGTTTAGCTTAATGCTAATCTGAGTGAATTAGCAGTAATCTTGTCTTAACTGTTAATGAGAGATTATGTACCGATATATATACACTTTCCTGCGGTGGAATGGAATCATCAACTATCATTACCAAAAACTACTGTAGCTCTTTAGTTCTTAGCTGTAGCGAGTATTCCTCTCTGTTCTTGGCGATTCCCCTTTCCCACGATCGATTTTCGGCGATTTCTACTTCTCAATCGGATTTCATCCACGGGATGTGACAAAATGGTATCAGAGCACTTCGATCCTCGGCAACAAATGGTTTGGAGCGATTCGGTGGGATGGTATACTCCCAGTAGAATCCCCAATCCCTTCCGATCCCTGGCGCCGGACCGGCCCTATTCCTCATCAGCATCGGCGCGGCGTCCATGGCCATTCCGATCGATCGCGTCATCGTCGGGTTCCGGAGCGAATCGGGAAGCCCGTCCAGTACGACCTTCTTCCTTATCGGGCTATGGCGGCGGACCATATCGGCAAGAGTTGGGAGTGATTGGGTTGGGGTCTTCGGCCTGTAAAATCCCCAGTCGCTTCCAATCCGAATCGGCGCTGGAGCCTCATCTTCCTCGGCAAAACCCAGACTCCTCCGATTTGCGGCGGAGGCGTGGACCGGCGGAGCTAGCGCTAGCTGTCTCGGGCCCAGCTGGCGGCGGATTGGATCGGGGTTGGGTGAAGGTTCCGGGCTCCATTCCGGGTAAAACCCCTAACCCTAGTTCTGATCTGGGAAGGATGACTAAGCCGGTGGTGAGGTATGAAGCGGATGCGTCCGATTCCACGGCTGTTTGGCGAATACTTCACTTGCGACCATCAGAAGAGCCAAGAAATGTGCCAGACCAGATTCAACCGGCCGAAGTGGAGATGGAGACAACAAGAAGGATTGATGAACTGAGGCGGATCAATCTCAATAGCACTCAAGGAATCCAACCGATGAGAGCATCAGAAGGTAATTTTAGTCTCCCTTCCACTGGGGTCTCTGTGGTTGCAACTGGTTGTGGTGAAGATCCATTGCTGTGTTCTTCTTGGGCTTCTTCCACCGTGAATCACCAAAACCCTAGCCAAGAACCAGCCTTAGATAGGCAGTGGCTTCAGAACCCCAAAGAAAATTTGAGTCAATCTCACCCTCAGTACCAGGCCAAACAATGGGATTCCAATCCTAGTAACAAGAGGGATCTTAGTGTATCCACTGTTGATGATGATTTGTCATATTCTAACAACATGAAGATAGAACAGATGGAGCAAACAAAAGTGAAAGCCAAACTTTGCTGTGTGGAGTATCAACCTAGATGGGTACCTGGGAAAGAAATTCTTGAGCAAGAGGTATATGGCATAGATCCATACACACATAATCTTCCGAAAGAGATTGTGCCTGCTGATCTGGATTGGTCAATTGATGACAAGGCAGAAGAAAAGAAAGGAGTTAATGAATCTGGATATGAAGATAAAATCAACAAGGACATTGCTGTGAAGACCAATTTTGTGATGGCCAATGTCCCAGATGAAGCCAAATTTTATTTAACTCAGTTGTATATGGTGGGAAGAGATGACAGATGGTTATGGAGCACTGGATTGCTTTGGAAACCTCCACCCTGGCCTGACTTTTGTGCAATGGGTGGTGATAGTGTTGCCCAACATGGTGGGTATGAAGTATTGGTGAATTTCCATTTGGTTAGCTTGAGAGTCGTCACACTGCGGGTTCAGGTGTTCAGCACATTTTGTAATGGTGATTTCAACCCGAAGAGTGATTCGCAGTTTAATCCTGTTGCTTTCTATGAAGCCATTAAGCCTTTGATTGAGAAAGGACTGTTGGAAGAGAAGCTTCCTGATTCACTTCCTCATCTTAGACCTTATCAACTTCGTGCAGCAAATGGGATGGTCCAATGCAAAAAGGGAAATACAATGGTTTCATCACCCAATCAAGAATATGTTCATTGTGCACCATATTGTGTCCCAATAGATTTTATCTGCAAGAACTCCAGGATGTTCTACAATTCTTTCAATGGAAATGTCTCATTGCAACCCGAGTATTCAATTGTGGAGACAGAAGAAAAATACATTTGCGCATTATGCATGGAACTTGTTATAGCGGCTCAAACCAATATATGCAGCCATGTTACACTGATAGTATGTCCAGCACCAATCTTAGCACAGTGGCACTCTGAGATTACCCGACACACAAGGCCAGGATCTCTGAAATTTTGCATTTATAAAGGTGCTAGGATAAAGCAAAATGTGCCATACTGTACTGTTGGTGTTATCAGTGGGTTAAATCGAGATATTTTCAGTAAAGCTGGAGTCACAATTGAGGATGGAGCTCATTTTCACATGAAGCAGGGTCCTTACAATCTCCAGGTTCAGATGTTACCTATAAGCCACCATTGTTACTTTATAAGGTTGACATTAGAGTATTTCAAATTCTCTTCACTGGATGCAGATGAACCTTCTGCTTGCAAGTATGTTATACTATCTAAGAATGTCCTTGCAGTTTTTGTTGTCATGAACTCAACAGTGGACAGTTCTAAAGAGCCAGGAAACATTGTTTTCCATACCCTAACTGATGCTCAAAATTTCTATGCCATGAATCTCTGGTTTGCTGAGAAGGCAAGAATGGAATACCTGTCACTGTTTGGTCACTCACATTTCTTATTTCCAGAAATATTCAAGGAAAATGCTGCACTATGTTCCAATGCAAATGCTAAAAAGGGCACGACTGGTAGTAAGGATAACCAGAACCAAACTGACTTATTCAATTGGGAAGATGTTGTACCACCAAATGCCATTTTTCTTGTTGACCTTGAGTCATTTTATGCTCTGGCTATGAATGTTACAGGAACCTTGCTTGTCTCTGGTGATACTGAGCAAGTTGTGCGTGTCTGGGATCCCGGGATAGGATCGAAAAATTTGAAGATGAGACATGAGGTGGAGGAAGAAAGGAATATGTTGCAGTTGTCAAAGGTTTGGCAGCAGAGGCTATTCAAAGAACCTGAGGAGAAGCAACTTTATGTTAGCGGCCATAGTTGGGGCAGAATTGAAATCAGTGGCAATATCCCTAGTTTTAATGTTGTTACAAAGGAAGCATTTGAAGTCTCTCTGGTAGATGTATCACAGACTCAGATGCAAGGAAAAACAGATATTGTTCTAGAGTTCCATGTCAATGATACCATTGGGGCTAACGAGAAAGGTTCGCTGATGGATTTGAGTCTTCATGTACAAACTTCAAATACTCAAATTGTTGGAGATGAGCATCGTCCTCCAGCTCAGATTTTATGGCAGACGATCTTGAGTATGGCTGATGCTGGGAATGCACAGAGTAAGTTGGAAGAAGGGTCAAAAACCCATGCTGAAGACATCTCAAATCAGGAGAAAGAACAGGAGCAGGAGGAAAAGGGGCACACATTGATTGATGACCAGAAGTCAAATGGATATAATGTTATCCAGCAGGAAGTTTTGGAACAGAAAGATACAAAAATAGATGAAAAAAATGGAAAAAGGACAAGACAAAGGATGATAGAGAGAAAAAGAGTAGAGACCACAAGATGGATTCAAAGCAAAAGTCACTCAATGACACTAAAGAAAAGAAGAAGTCTGATGAACCTCCCAAATATCCAGGATTCATTCTTCAGGCCAAAAGGAGTAAAGAATCTAAAGTCCGTTCAACATCCCTTTCATTGGATAGCCTCCTAGACTATATAGCCAATGATACAGAGGAGTCAATATTTGAGCTTTCCTTGTTTGTTGAGTCGTTCAGTGAAATGCTTCAATACAGAATGGGTTGCGTTATCTTGTCTTTCCTTGAGAATCTGCACAGGCGCTATGTTATGAAGAGGTTCTTACAGGATGTATTGATGGTTTTTCTGTCAGTGGCAAAGCTGGCTGCATCTTATCCTCTTGCTGATGTGTTGAATGATCTTGTTGTGGCACTATGGTTCCTGATTTCCATACTTGAGGACAAGTATGTTGTTGAGGGGAAGGAAATGTCAAAACCAGCTATATTCCTAAGGAAGAAGGGACTAAGTCTGAAGAGAATGTGAAGGCTTTGTCACCCAGTCCGCTGCGTCTCCTTATCCCTTCAGCAAGATCCAACGGTCAGGATGGGTTTCAGTAATGCGGGGTTAAACATTAAAGTATTTACTTTGGGTTGAGTTTAGCTTAATGCTAATCTGAGTGAATTAGCAGTAATCTTGTCTTAACTGTTAATGAGAGATTATGTACCGATATATATACACTTTCCTGCGGTGGAATGGAATCATCAACTATCATTACCAAAAACTACTGTAGCTCTTTAGTTCTTAGCTGTAGCGAGTATTCCTCTCTGTTCTTGGCGATTCCCCTTTCCCACGATCGATTTTCGGCGATTTCTACTTCTCAATCGGATTTCATCCACGGGATGTGACATGTCCCTGACGACGAAGCCCCCATGGAGGTGGAGCGTAGGCGGAGAGGCGGTAGCTGCCGCGAAGGATCTGGGAGAGGGAGGAGGGAGATCAGGCGTCCGTGCGAGAGAGATCAGAGGCGGGGGAGGAAAAAAAATTGATGGGGCAGGCGGGGTTTTTTTTTGCAAATTTGCGTAAGTGGTTTGTTGCTTCCACCCTCAGAAATCTGGGCCGTTAGGGGCAGATCTAACGATCTTGAACGGTATTAGCATGTTAGCACTGGATACGTTCCCTGTATGTATGTATGTATGTATGTATGTATGTATGTATGTATGTATGTATGTATGTATGTATGTATGTATGTATGTATGTATGTATGTATGTATGTATGTATGTATGTATGTATGTATGCATACACACATATATATATATATGTATGTATACATGTATGTATACATGTATATATGTGTATATATATATACGTGTATATATATATACATATACGTGTGTGTGTCTATATCACTACTACAGAAATCCACATTACAGATGGTTCAGAAACGTCATCACAGACGGTTTTCTGAACCGTCTGAATTTATGGGTCAGTGATAATCGAAGTTATCACAGACGGTTTTCGAACCGTCTGTGATTATGCGATATCACAGACGGTTTTGCATTAAAAACCGTCTGTGATTATGAGCTATCACAGACGGTTTTTATTTAAAAACCGTCTGTGATAGCTCATAATCACAGACGATTTTTACTTAAAAACCGTCTGTGATATTCGTTCCTCCTAAATCAAAATATTTTTCTGTTTATTGGCTAGCCTGAGGAAATGCTAGCCGTGCCCTCTGAAACAAGCAGATAATCACAGACAAAAAATATACAATTCACACATCTCATTTCCTTTCAGATAGATTTCACAGATATAAAACATCCAATTGATATCGCACTTCATTTCACAAACATAAAGCATGCATCCATTTCGCAAATCAATCAATTGAATTGAAATGAAATATCCATTAACAAATGCACAGTTACAAAAGATCTACACTGCATTTGCACTTAGTGATAAGACCAATAAGAAATCATGGTGCGCAGTGGAACCGTCCTCCTGGCTTTATGACTTGAGTCAGCAAAAAGTACGCCAACTCTCCTCGAATCCCTCCAAGATCAGACAGTTTCAATGCAGTTGACGGGATGTACGCAGCCTGTCGATAGGAATATCAATGTGCGTATATATGTAACGTGATAAGTAAAAGTAATTATGGAAAGAGTGACAAACCTTGCGATTGGTGAGCCTCGAGGAATCGAGGAGTAGTTCCATATGTTGGCAAACGTAGTATCCACATGTGTTGCCCGGCTGCTGCTGATGGCACTGCAAAAAATGGAATGTGTTAGTTCAAGAGGTATTAGTACCAACTATTGCATAGGATTAAGTAATGTGAAATAGCGAATACCTTAAAATCTCGAACATGTGTCAGCAGGCCTTTGGCCCCGCGCTTCGAGTCACCTCCCTTTTCAATGTACGTCGCGAACGCCCTACGTAATTCGAAAAAGTTAACCTTAGTCATTCGGAAGGAAAGAAAGAGTACAATGTAGATATATATGGTGAATATGTGCTTACCTATCGATTACTTGGCTGACAACTGTGAAGTCCATTTTATTCTTACTTAGGGAATCAAGGTAATATACCTTGTTTCATTTTGGTACAATTACTATTAAAATCCAATGAAAGTTCTGATGGAAGGGCATAAGTACATATTCCTTATTGCGGCAACCCAGCAGTCCTGATGCAATGTACCTCTCGACGAGGGGTGTATCCCGGTCGATGGTATCCTTGGCGACCAAGTGTGGGTCCAAGAAACCAGCTGATGAGTTGGATAATCTAGCTCTGGTCAGCATGTGTCTATATATATACACACACGAAAGCAACAAATTAGATGTAACATCCTGAAAAATGATAATCTGGAAATGTGAAGTTTTTGATTATTTTGCAATATGTTTCCATTTGAATTTGTTATAATGTTTTCCTGAAAATCTGGCAAAGGGCCTTAAAAGATAAAAGGATCAAAAAGAAACAAATATGTTTGAATATTAGAGAGTTAAAAAAATCTAAAATAGAATCTGAAAAGATGATCCCTAAAATATAAGGAGAGGATTGTAATTAAGTATAAAATATCATCCATGAAAAATAATGGTATGGATAGCATAGCAGCAAGCAAATAAAAAATCAACATATGTATAAATATACACACAATATTGGCTAAATAGAAAAGGCACCTAGGAGAAATAAACGCGTAATTAAAGGGTGAAAATGTATGTGCAAATACATATATACCCATAAGTATATGTACATATCTCCATGTACATGCAATGACAATAGTAAAGGAAACAAATAAAAACAAAATAAATATGTAATTGGGGTGGGGGTCAGACCAGGCCGAACTGGCCCAGCCCAACCCCTTTTCCTCCCCATTTGGTGCGGCCCAACTCCCTCCCTCACTCTCTGCCCGAGCGCCCCGGCCACTGTTCTTCTTCTCCACCCTATCCCGCTCCCCTTCTCTCTCCGGGCCGAAGCTCCCTCGCGCGCGCCCCGCAGCCCGGCACGCCTCCTCCCCCCTTCGGACCATCGGTCGGCCGCCCTTGGACCTTCGGACAGCGCCGCCTCCGACCGAAGGACCGCCGCGCCAACGGGCTCTGCCACCGCCCTCTTTTTCTTCCCAGCGCTGCCGACCCATCTTCTCGTGCGCAAGGCTCGAGCTCCCTTTTCCCCAGCACGTGCGGTACAGTGCCATCATGGCGAATCCATCGCGAGATCTTATCCCTGCCCGCTGCCTGCTCCGCCGCGCGCCGACATGACTAATCGGGCTAGCTCCCGATGCCGGTCCTCCTCACGCGCTTATAAGAGCCACCGAACGCGCTCCTATCTTTCCCACGCCCCCAGCTCCCTCACCCTCCAAGCAATCGAGATTTTAAAGCCCTCCCCGCCGCCGGCGCTTCCATCTTCCCCAACCCCGGCCGCCGTGCTCCCCGTTGATCCGAGCCACCAAAACTCAATCCCTCTCACCCACACCTTCCCCTTGACACCCCGAAGCCTTCCCGACCACCGGCCGAAGCTCCCCGACACCCCACGTCGCCGGCACCATGAGCCCGCTTGCGCCGCCATAGGCCACCGCCGACGGCCACCCCCGACGCCACCTCCAACCGAGATGACACTGCCAGGGGCTACACCATTCACCGGGGAACCTATTTCACCCGTTATCCCCGCCTCCCCGGCTGTCCCTCGCCGCCGGCGCCGCCGCCTGCATACCGCCCCAGAGTTCCTCTGTTTTGAGGCCCTGTCGCGCGGTTCAACAGCAATCCTTTCCACTCATTTAACAGGAAACACAGAGGGCTCGGTTGGTTAGCCGCGCACGCGCTCAACTAGGCCACCCGGGTTCGATCCCCGGCCGCCCCTGATAGTTTAGATTTTGGGATTATTTTTGCCGGCCAACTGCTGCTTATATACCTTTGGCATCCTTAGCAAATCACGAAGCCCAAGGGTTCTGATAGTTAGCTGAGTGTAGTGATAAGCTTAGATCGTGGTTCAAGTCTCCCTGAGGCCATCTTTTCTTGTTATTTTTATTTTCTTTAGCCATTCCAAATAGAAAATAATTAAGAAAAATTTAGGGAAAATTAAGGAATAAACCAGTAAGGCTAACAAAGTTTAATTAGGGTATAAAATGAGAATATTTGAAGATTTAAATTTAAAATAGCTCATACATGGTTTGAATGGTTATTTAAAAGATTTATTATTAAATAAAGATATTAATAAAAGCATTATGATTTTTACTAAATATCCAAATATAACAGAGACTACCCTTAATTAAAATATAAACACATATGCCCCAATAATTATCATGCCATGAAATAAATCTTAACGATAGACTTATGCTAATTGGCAGACATCAAAATGTGACTCTATAGAACAATCTTTGCCCAGATAAATAACCTTAAGTTAAAATAAAACCTAAGCCATTGCATATTAGTGAATATTGTAGGATTGACCATAGCATGAGTTAATCCCTAACCTAGCCATTATTTCTATGCCCTAAGCACTTAAGAAAACTCTTTTTGACTATTAAGTGATTTGGGTATACAGCCACTAATATTTAGACTATAACACTTAACTTAAAATTAGAGAGCATGATGTATATAATTGGCTTATGTTTAAACTTCAAATAATCATAACTAACTAACTAACCCTAACTCCTGGAACTTCCTTGATAAATACAAAAATAATAGAGGAAGCTATTAATACAAAGATCGAGTCATCATGTTCCATCATCAGCTATACCTAGATAACTCCGAGTACTAAATAAGAAAGACTCTCACGAGTATACCTTTATCATGACCCATCCTCAATCCCCATTTTGACAAAGTTTCCCTGCCCTTCCCTACTTCACTTCAATCAATATGACACCGACAATACTCCGCGTCCAATCAACCTTGACTCAAATCACCTATTTAATCATAATAAAAATTAATCAAGTTTAATTGAGTTTATTTGAATTTATTTGGATCTCTTGAGTTATTTGCTTTCATTTGGATTCAGTCGCTTATCGCATAGTTAGAAACTGGAGTCCCGAAGAATCGAGGGATCAAGCGAGATCAAGATCAAGGTGGAGATAAAGACCAGAAGCCCAAGACCATCAAATGAGATAGCTTTGAGTGAGCTCAAGACCGCGGTAAACCGCGCAAGGCGAGTCAATACTTTGATCATGTTGAACCTACATTTAAATTATCAAATTGCATGCTGTTAGTTTATATGCAAATACATGTTTAATTTACGATTCTAATTATATGTCCATTGTTTACCTTGAATAATATTACCCTCCTTTGGATTATTTGAATGTGTGAACCTTGTCGCCCTAGCAAAATTATAATTGTAACATTTCAAAAATAAGTCCCTAATTATATGCTATGCTTAGTACTGCATAGATATTCAGGGGGCGCTGAAATGCCCCAAACCTCATTTTCATTTTCAATCATGTGAAACTGGTTTGGGCAGTCATGGTAGTAATGACTGATATATGTTGGTACGATTATTTTATACTCTCAAAAACCCCAACTTGTCATGTACAAAGTGGGTTAGTGGTAGACCGCCCAGATACCAATAAGGACTGAATCTTGTCATGACCTCCTGTGTAAAACAGTACAACCATAAGTCTGTAAAATACAACTTGGCTAAGTAAAATTATCGAAATCCCCGGACTCATCTCACTGGTAGTGGATAGAAGTGGATATGCTATGGCAAGGGGGCCTGAAGGGACACTAGTGTAGGGTGAAGTTTCCCAGCTGTCCTACGTTGCGGGAAGTAGAAGCCCGAGCTGCGTAGTGGCTGTGGGAAACATCCCGCGCATAGATGGGACCCACCGCAAGTGGGCAGTTTCCCATAAGGTGAATGAGAAAAGGGACTAGATACTTTGAAAAGTCACTGTGATGGTCTGCTCAACCACACGACTAAGGAATCATATGGGGTAACGAGTTGATTGTCTCTTGTGGTGAAAGTGTACAAACTCTGCAGAGTCTAAAACTATTCGAATAGCCGTGCCCATGGTTAAGGGCGGACATGGGAACTTAACCAGATATAGTTCTATTTCAAAATACTTTATGGGTGGGAATGGAAAAGTGGAGGGCAGTGAAAGGCCCTGATTTGAGTTGTCCTGGGTGTCGTCCCAGTGGTAAGTTAAGCGGCTATAACGCTGAAAGGTGCTATATGGTGCGGATGCCATGTAATGGTGGATGTAATCTGGATCGCTATTATTATTGCATTTTCTTGAACATTATGTTTTTGTTCAAAACTGCTAGGTCTCAGGAAATTTTATGTATCGTATTTCAATTAGTGGCATTTCTATTTTTACAAAATTAAATGTGGAAAGGGTAAATAGAGTCGTGAGTAAAGGAGATGGATGTATATAGTTAAGATATTGGTGGAATCATGTCAATCATAAATAGGAAATGATAATGAGAATTGTGGGAGAAATAAATTAGTGTGGTTCAGCTGAATAGATAGGCTAGATAGATGAATCGGATTCTTAAGAATTTTGGAGGTAAGGTAATAATGCTTGGAGTATAAACTGGGTCAATGATATACTTGGTGGATATATACTAGTGAATCGTAGACTCGATCCATGAAAATCTTGGTGGATGTATACTTGTGAATTAGTAGAGATAGATAATGGAAGATGAGGTTGAATATTGGAAAAGCAAATTATGGTTGTGGATCAATAATAAAAGGATTTGATTGTTAGGAATTTAGAACACAGAAGGTATTGGTGGATTCAAAATGAATAATGATACCCGTTGTTTGGAATTTTAGACAGCACGCAGTATGGAAAGTATGTGCTCGGTGGATTAATTAAGTAATATTAGATAAATGATGTCACTAGCTGTTCGGAGATTTAGGCAGCATTTGATTGGTGGATTGAATAATTGATGATATTCGCTGTTTGGAGTTTTAGACAGCAAACCATATAGAGAGTGTATGATTGGTGGATTAATTAAATGATGTCGCTCTCAGTTTAGAGTATTAGACGGTAATCAATATAGAAGGAATCAGGTCGGTGGATTAGTTAAATGATGACACTCGCTGTTTGGAGTCTTAGACAGCAATCAGTAAGGGAAGTGTGTCTTTGGTGGATTAAGTCAATTATGGCAATCGCCGTGTGGAGTTTAGGTAGGAATAATAACACTATGATTTGATAACAATAATGCTACTAAAAGCGATTTTTGGCAAATAAAATAACTCGAGCCTCTCCTTTGATAAGCCATGCATAATATTTAATTGCATCCTGTGTATTGGCTCGTGGAGCACGGGGCTGGAGTGCTCACTCTCGCTTTTGCGACAAAATTCAGAATCAGGAATCAAATCACCTCGCCTCAGCAACAAGATTGGACACGCTGGCCGAGAAGATGAAGATGTCAAGAACTAGGTCGCGAACCTCCAGTTGGCTGCCTGTGGGCATGTCCTGAAGGTCTCACCTGTGTGCTTCGTTCTTCCGCTGCTGCAATTTAATGATTTCGGCCTCATCGGCCCATGAGTAAGTTTACTATTATATTTACGCTTCCGCATGATATGTATTTTGATATTCATTACTGTAACTGTGAGCACTATCTACTGATCCAGGGAATAGTGCAGAAAATCACAGAGGAATCCGGATTGTAAAATCTGGGTCCCTACATTAGATATGGCATTTATCGGTATGACATTAACGGAGACTGTGATTGTACACACTTACAGCGTCCAGCATCGAATGATTGAGACGTCAAGGGCGTTGAGCGTGAACAGATCGAATAAATCCTCAAAGGCGACCACGAACATACACTCTTGAAGACTGTGGTATAAATCATCCGACATGAATTTGACAGTGATACTTGAAGTCCGTTCTCCCTCTAGCTTATTGGACTGCTGAATATACCACGTGTGCAATTGCATGCAACTATATGGTAGCTTTTGGAGGTCTTTTTGCTCGAGCAACGACTCGCCAAGTACGAATTTGCGGGCCAAAGGTAGGTACGGCATATCATTATTGGTCTTCTTTGCTTTGGCCTTGCTACCTCGGCTATAGGTCGACTTCACGGTAGTCGACTTTGAAGGTAGCAGCGGTGCAAGTTGCTCTGGCGAGAATAGGACCCGTAGAGATAGCACCAGTGCATGTTGCTCTGGCGAGAGTATGACCCGTGGAGATAGCACCGGTGCAGTATCCGGTGGTGGAATCGACTGGTCTTGTAATGGAGATAGCACCAGTGCATGTTGCTCTGGCGAGAGTATGACCCGTGGAGATAGCACTAGTGCAGTATCCGGTGGTGGAACCGACTGGTCTTGTAATGGAGATGGCACCAGTGCATGTTGCTCTGATCCTGCCACCGGTGAAGAAGCCTCCAGGGAGATGTCGCTTTTGAGCCACTGGATGAATGTTCCAATGGCCTGTCCTAGAGTCACGATCTCGTCGTTGGGGGGCTTCGGTAGCGGGACCACCTCAAAATTGACATGCACACTATCCACATTAACTTTTGCAAAGCCTGGCGCTAAAGCTTGACCGTGCACCATGGCCCCGATACCAGACGAATATGCCTGGCCCCAAGTAGCGTACAACGGAATAGAGCCATATCTCACTTGGAGCCTGCACTTCGTAGGCTCCTATATAACGATACAAAATTAGCTACTCGAATATGCCTATTAATGGAGCAAGCATTCGAGAGGTAATAATTATTACCAGGATGTCATCCACAAGAAATTTGGCCGGGGTTTGCGTCGGATTGGACGCGCAGCTACTCGGACGGTTGTGCGGGCTAGCTAGCACAGGAGCGGCGGTAGCGGCCTGCTGACTTTCTGTTTGTTTCCGCACCTCATCTCTGATTACACCAGCCAGCTCACCCATTAGCTCCTCTCTAAGAGATTCCTTGATCTCTTCTCGTAGCTGTGCGTCACGCTCGGCTTTGTTTCTCTTCCTACGCCGATACATGACGGAGTCATCTTGGAAACCATGTTTCCAAGGAACGTATAGCCCAAGACCTCTCGTACAACCCGGGTGCTCCTTGTTTCCCAGGGCCACGGAGAGCATATCATTCTCCCTTGTTCCCTGGAATGATCCCAGGGTAGATTCAAAACTCAGCTCTTCCTGCAAGAGCACGAAATGTCATTTCAATTCGTACGAAGTTGTGGAGTAATTACAAGTACGTAGTTGTATCGATATCTTACCAGGCGCTGGGACACTTGCTGGTCTGCAGGGTTTCGAAAGGAGACGTCCCCCGATGTCGTTGTAGATGACCTTGCTCTAATCCAATTTCGAGCGCGGTCATCCGGGATATTGGAAAACGGCGGGGCGATGTCCTGTGCAGCTGCCAGGTCATCCTCCTTCCTCCACTGCGGGATTTTACCCGCATACCCAGCTGTGCCAAGTCTGTGGGGGGGGGTGTGTTTTTTGCCTGGAGGGCCTTGTGCGCCGTACTTGTACTTTTGAAATCTTCGGACGTCTTCATCGCCTTGAACTCTTCCCATTGTGGTTCCAGGAATGGGTATTTATGAAAAGGCGTTTCGTCCGTCTCCACGTATTTCCTGACAAGCGTGTTCTTGAAGTTCTTCCATGCTTTGCACGCCGCTAGGTAGGTTTATCATTGCACAGCGTATAGGTGTTCTTCTGGGAACTCGAACGATGCCAAAATTTCGGTCCACAGCTCACGTTTCCGAGTGTCAGGCACGTTCTTCCACGAATTGTATGTGATCTCAATTCGTTCTCGTGCAACTATTCCGACCATGCTTCGGAATGCGTTTACCGCTTTTTGAGGAAGGATAGGGACCCCAGATGCGTTTACCGCTGTGATGGTCTGTCGGCCCTCAGGCTTCTTCGATAGCTCTCTTCCTTGGCGTCTTGATGTTGGAGCGGACGCCTCCGGCGATGATGTTGAAGAATGCGCGGGTGACATGTTGCTCATTTTGTGGGTCTATTAGGATAAGATGAGAAAGTGCCATACCATAATATAAGAAAATGCAATATCTATCTATTTCGCTCAATATAGGCGATTACAATACATATATATGTGCATATATACATACATATACATATTTATACCTACATATATACATATATAATGTAAAAGGCATGTATCAATTAAGACTAGCAACAAGCTCAAGTTTTAATTAATTAATTTGTGCTCTCAAATTGTAGGGTTGCACAAGATTAATCTTGGCCGTCCCGCTACTAAATCATATACTCTTCCTTGATTGGTTATGCCAAATAATGAATTCAGTATTTTGAGCTCTAGATACAAACTCTACAATCTCAAGATCAAGATTGTCAAGATTGCCAATAATTCAGTCTTTTAACTTGTCAAGATTAAATCCTAACAGATCAATTTAATAACATGCTATAACCTGAAAACTGCATGAACCGACAGCTATTAGAGCTCAAAGACCGAATGAACCAATCTCAGTATATGAATTTATCATCATCGAGCATATACATGACAGTAAGCAACTAACAGTAATCATATAAATAACAGTAAGCAACTAACAGTAAGCACATACTAACATCATCAAGCATCAACCCTAAACCCTAACAGTAAGCATGAAGCTCGGGGAGGGTTTTGATGACCTTAGGGTTTTGGTGACGGAGGAGGAGGCAGCGACGCAGGAGGAGGAGGCGGCGGCAACGGAGGAGGAGGAGGCGGCGACGACGGAGGAGGAGGAGGCAGCGACGCAGGAGGAGGCGGCGGCGGCGACGCAGGAGGAGGAGGCGGCGGCGACGCAGGAGGAGGAGGCGGCGGCGACGCAGGAGGAGGCGGCGGCGACGGAGGAGGAGGAGGCGACGGGCTCGGGGAGGCGGCGACGGAGGAGGAGGCTGCGGCGACGTCTTCGTCCGGGGAGGCGGCCAGCGAGGGCTCGGGGAGGCGGCGGCGACGACGGGCTCGGGATTTAGATCTAGATCGAATAACTGCAGGGCACACGGAAAACCCTAGCGAGAGGGTATATATAGGGAGGTTATCATAGACGGTTCGGAACTTAGAACCGTCTGTGATATCATATCACAGACGGTTCTAAGTTTATAACCGTCTGTGATAGTAAACTATCACAGACGGTTTTTAGTTTATAACCGTCTGTGATAGTTTACTATCACAGACGGTTCTAAACTTAGAACCGTCTGTGATATGATATCCCAGACGGTTCTAAGTTTAGAACCGTCTGTAATAAGCCTTTGCCGACTGTTGTTATTAAGACAACACCAATAACTACACAGCTGCATTCATATCAACCACCAAACAGCTGCATTCATATACAACACCAACCAGCTGTATTCACACAGTGTATTTCTTGATACATTTTGTCATTCTCAAATACATCACACTGCAACATTGTTCTATACATAATTGCATACCAATTCACATGTGCATCACATATACATAAATGCCAATACACATATACATTTTCACATATACATTTTGTCACACATTTTCACATATACATCTCAAAATTGACTACATCACACATTTTCACATATACATCTCAAAATTGACTACATCACACATTTTCACATATACATGTCAAAATTGACTACATCAGACATTTTCACATATACATCTCAAAATTGACTACATCACACATTTTCACATATACATCTCAAAATTGACTACATCACACATTTTCACATATACATTCTTATTGTACTTGCTTATTTCCTTTAAATATTAGCCCTTCATCATGATCAATGTGTACGTAACTAGTTTCGTCACGTTGTTCATCGTCGACCCTTATGCCATTTCCAAAAGGAGGTAACTCGTCAAATTGATTGTATTCCTCCTCGTCCACTACATTCTCCACTCCGATAATTCTCCTTTTTCCATGAAGAACTACATGACGTTTCTTATTTGCCGGGTCGGTTACATAGAAAACTTGAACAACTTGATTGGCGAGTACGAATGGTTCGTCTTTGTACCCGACACGTTGGAGGTCCACAGTCGTGACACCGTACTTGTCAACCTTCACCTGTGGGAGATGCACCCAACGACAGCGAAATAAGGGGATCTTGAAAACCACATAGTCGAGCTCCCAAATCTCTTCTATGAAGCCATAGTACGAGTTTCTCGACCCATCGGTACTGAATGCATCTATGCGGACACCGCTGTTCTGGTTAGTGCTCTTGACATCCTGAGACTGCGTATAGAATGTGTACCCATTTATGTCATATCCTTGCCATGTCACAACTGTAAATGTCGGCCCTTTTGCCAACCATGTCAGCGTCTCACTCGGCGAGCTCCTAGCAATTTGCTCCTTCAACCATTGGTTGAACCGACGGTTGTGTTTCCTCATGATCCAAACATCCGGCCGCTCCGGATTCTGTTGCCGAAGCACATCCTTGTGCTGGTCCACATAAGGCGTCACTTCAGTCATGTGTTGCAACACCGTGAAATGGGCTTGAGTATACATGTCCATATCTGGAGTGATTGCTTTCCTTCCGATAGTTCCGAGACCCTTCAGCCTCCCCTCATGACGAGATTGAGGAACACCTATCGGTTGAATCTGAGCCATATAATCGACACAAAACTCAATGACCTCTTCGCTTGCATAACCTTCGACGATGCTGCCCTCCGGCCGAGAACGATTCCGTACGTAGGACTTGAGAATTCCCATGAACCTCTCAAATGGGTACATGCTACGTAGGAATACGGGCCCGCACTTTTTTATCTTCCACACAACGTGAACAATGAAATGGACCATGATAGCGAAAAACGAAGGAGGGAAATACATTTCAAGGTGACATAGAGTCATCACCACCTCGTCCTGCAGAGCATCTAGTCCTTCAGGATCGATGACCTTCTGAGCAATTGTGTTAAAGAAATAACATAGCCTCATGATTGTCTCTCGGACTTTGATCGGCAAAATATTTCTAATTGCAATAGGGAGCATCTGTGTCATCAGCACATGACAATCATGAGACTTCATGCCATTTAACTTCAAATCTTGCATCGAAACAAGTTTCTTCACGTTGCCGGAGTAACCAGACGGAACTTTGACACCAAGCAAGCACTGGCACAGTTCTGTTTTCTCAGCCTTGGATAGAGTGTAACACGCAGGGGGAAGGTACGTTCGTCCATTATCAGTGCGTGTCGGTGCTAACTCAGGCCTGATGTCCATGTTAGCCAAGTCAAGCCGTGCGTTGACGCCGTCCTTTGTTTTATCACGGATGTTCAGTAAGAGACCAATCAAGCTGTCGCATACATTCTTTTCTACGTGCATGACGTCGATGCAGTGTTGAACATCTAGGTACTCCCAATAAGGTAAGTCCCAAAATATTGATTTCTTCTTCCAGGTGTTCTTCTCATGAGCCCTCAATTTACGTCCCTTTCCGAGGACAACATCTAAATCCTTAACCATATCATAAACCTCGTGTCCCCTTAAATGCCTTGGAGCTGAACCGTCTTCCTTCTCTCCGTCAAATTGTTTCTTCATCTTGCGGTATGGGTGAGCCCTCCGAAGGAACCGGCGGTGACGCATGTAGACGGTTTTGGGTGACTGTCTCAGTCACACACTCTCGGTACCATCTAAACAGTGAGTACAAGCTTTGACACCTTTTGTACTATGGCCCGATAGGTTAGCAAGGGCAGGATAATCATTTATGGTGCAGAACAATAAGGAGCGCAGAGTGAAGTTCTCTCGTTTGTATGCATCCCATACCTGTACCCCTTCGTTGCACAGTACTTTTAGATCTTCCACCAACGGTGCTAGGAACACATCGATATCATTCACAGGTTGTTTTGGCCTTTGGATAAGTATCGACAGCAAAATGTACTTTTGCTTCATACACAACCAAGGAGGAAGGTTATAGATGCAGAGAGTCACGGGCCATGTGCTATGTCGGCTGCTCATGCTACTAAAAGGATTCATTCCATCTGTACTCAGTCCAAACCTTATATTCCTTGGTTCTGCACCGAACTCTGCAAAACTCCTATCGATGTTTCTCCACTGCGCAGAATCAGCAAGGTGTCTTAGCATTCCATCCTTCTTGCGCTCCTCCGAGTGCCAACGCAGCAGTTTTGCCTCCTTTGGATTTGCAAAAAACCTTTTCAAACGGGGAATTATAGGAAAATACCATGCCACCTTAGCAGGAGGTCCTTTCTTCGCCTCTGTTCCCTCACCATCATCTGATTGATTGTTACATTTGTATCGGGATGCGTTGCACACTGGACATACATGCATGTTTGCATACTCTTTACGGTAGAGGATACAATCGTTCGGGCATGCATGTATTCTTTCTACTTCCATTCCTAACGGACAAAGAACCTTCTTGGCTTTATACGTGGTTTTAGGTAACTCATTTCCCTCTGAAAGCATGTCTGCTAAAAGACCTAGCAGCGCCGTGAAACTCTTGTCGGACCAACCGTTGCTTGCCTTCAATTTCAACAGTTCAAGCACGGCCGACAACTTCGTGTACTTGCAGCCCGTGTACAAAGGTTTCTCCGAGTCCTCCATCAAGCCGCGGAATTTAACATACTCTCTCTCATCATAGTTCTCTTCTACATCGCGAAGCATCTGATCCAGATTATCATCGTGCAACCTATCCGAATCCGAACCACAATCGACATCAGCCGGCGGCATGTCATTCACTTCACCGGCGATGTCATCTGGCAGCATATCATTCACTTCACCGGCGATGTCATCCGGCGGCATATGATCATTCACTTCACCATGACTGGTCCAACACGTATAATCCTTTTTGAAACCCCTCCGAATCAAGTGCGCTTCAATTTTCCCTCGGTTCTTAAACATCTTCAAATTCTCGCAATTAGTGCATGGACAGCACATATATTCCACCCCCTTATTCAACATATCCTCCTCGGCGGCTCTTATAAAAGCAGACACGCCATTAATGTACTCTTCACTCACACGGCTTGCGGCATACATCCAGCTTCGGTCCTACGTTACGTACATATATAACAACTTAGTATTAAAATCTAGATTAACTAATTATAATTACTACATATGTACCGGCCACATTTATTATATTGAGACTTAATTTGCTAGCTCAATTCATATTATAAACACAATAGCTATTATATAACCAACAATTTTGCAAATTAACCATCTTCAATAACACTCATGGATTATTTAGACCTAAATTGTAATGCAATTAAAGAAAAAATAAATTTCACTACTAACCATATCTAGAGCAACCAGGAAAGTCTGAATCTTCAAAGCTCAATCTCTGCCTCTTCCCACCAAATTAACTGGCCTGAAATCACCTAGCTTCCTCCCGAGTGAAAAAGTGCGCAGCAGTGGCTAGATCTGGATTGAAATGAAGACAGATGCGGTCTGAGCAGCGCAATAAATGCCTTAGAGTCATTATCACAGACAGTTTTTAATTAAAAACCGTATGTGATAACTAGCTTATCATAGACGGTTTTTTAATTAAAAACCGTCTGTAATAATCTGGGATTATCACAGACGGTTCTTAATATAGACCGACCATCTGTGATAATCCTTTTTCCCGCCACAAATACCACAGACAGCCTCCAAATTATAACCGTCTGTAATAGTGTTAATCAGAGACGGTTTCACAAAACCATCTGTGATGAGGCGTCTACTACGAGGCTTTCTGTAGTAGTGTGTGTATATACACACACTCCCTTACTAAGCTAGTACCAGTGTTGACTAGCAGATGTTTAGCTGATGGTTCCTAGCTGCTAGCTTTTGTTGCAAGCTCGAAAAGCTAGCTTCTTGCTACTTTTTTTGCTTCGCAATGTAGTTTAATTTCAATTCCTTGCTATAAACAGGTCTGTGCAGGTCTGATAACGACCTACAATAAGCATATACCTGGGCTTTTGGCTAATCACACGTGAGTCACGAGCTTAATTGTTTATCATTTAGCTTCATCTGCCCAGGAATCTCTAATCTCATGATGGTTATCGAGCTAGCTACACACACCTGTGCATGCATTTCTGTGCGTGCGTGTTGTTGCTTCCACACGAACGGTCAACATGAGAATGGATTGCTTCGAATTATGCACTAGCTTTTGTTAGTTCCAACTTCGAATCAATCAAAGTTCGTGTCCCGCGTCAAAATTTCAAATTTATTCATGTCCTGCGTCAAAATTTCAAATTTATTCATGTCCTGCGTCAAAATTTCAAATTTATGTTATATTGATATAACATAATATTCCAAAGTACTTAGCCCCCTTTGCATATGCAGCATGCATTTAAGTCGTTGAGTTTGTAACACCAAATTTGTTGTAAAAACAAAAGAAACACCGGATGGTCTTTTTCGAGCAAATGTTAGTAAAAAGTAATGAATTGATTTATGGTTGCATGAATTTAGTTTATTTATTTAAAGAAAAACTCGCAGTGTGAAAACAGCACAAACCATGTGATCAATTGGTTCCTCGTCATGCATCACATCAAGAGGCCAAAACTGCCGCTTAATTACTTTTGATACTAGTTGCGTGCCCGTGCGTTGCAACGAAAAATAAGTATCATACAGATATCACATCTTTGATAACCATAATCTAATCATTGGTGTCGTAAGGGAAAGTAAAATCAGTTTCAGTTATGCTGCTTTTAGCATGTTTGGCTAATGCACCAAATTTCCTTGATTGATGAGAACTTTGCTCTGGGTTTATGTCAAACTTGCTTTTCTAGTTATCAAATGGTTCATAGGATTATAGCTCTGTAATTGAGAGGAGTGGAATGTGAACATGAGGACATAAGATAGTTGATTCACAATGTGAATTTTGAAATGCACAGAATAACTTGTCGTAGAAGCTTAAATGAAATGCATAGAAAAGTCAACAGCAGAAGCAAAATTCTTATAGATCCAACTGTTGGGTAGTCATCTTTGTCGGCAAACTCACACATGTGATACATACTATCAAATGTGATCTCAAATTGAACATCAATTTTATCTTACGCCATCATGTATCAAGCAAAGTATACATGTTCAAACTCGTAAATAAATCAAATTAGAATATACAACGGAACACTAAACTTTACATAAATAACAATATTTCCCTTTAATACATAAAGTGAATCAACCAATTAAAAGATGGTGATACGTATACACACACACACACAAGCATCACATATATCTACAAGCATCACATTAGTGAAGCATGATAGAATAAGCACCACATACGACAACTATGTATAAAAATGGTAGTAAACAATATTTTTCCGTAGTATACTTAATTCATAAATAACTGTCAGACCATCTTAGAGAATAGCAAACGATAACTATGTACAAAAATGGTCGTAAGTCGGAAGCTGTCGACTATCGCATGTGATCGTAGGTCGGAAGTAGGCGACCATCGCTAGTCATTGTAAGTATTCAGCGGTCGACCATCGATCGTGGTCCTAAATTGGGAGCTTTCGACCAGGGCTCGTGGTCGTACGTCGGAAGACCTCAACCACACCTCATGATCGTAAGTCAGAAGCCATCGAGGACACCTCGTGGTCATAAGTCAGAACACCTCGACCAGTGCTCGTGGTCGTAAGTTGGAAGACATCGACCACACCTCATGGTCGTATGTCGGAAGACCTCGACCACACCTCGTGATCGTAAGTCAGAAGCCATTGAGGACACCTCGTAGTCATAAGTCGGAACATCTCGACCAGCGCTCGTGGTCGTAAGTCGAAAGACATCGACCACACCTCGTGGTCGTAAGTCGGAAGACATCGACCACACCTCGTGGTCGTAAGTCGGAAGACATCGACCACACCTCGTGGTCATAAGTCTGAAGCCATCGATCACACCTCGTAGTCATAAGTCGAAAGCCGTCGACCATCACTCATGATCGTAGGTTGGGAGCGGTCGACCATCTCTGGTGGTCGTATGTTAGCAGCGATCAACTATTGATCATGGTCCTAAATTGGGAGCCTTCGACCAGGGTTTGTGGTCGTAAGTTAGAAGACCTCGACCACACCTCGTGGTCATAAGTCAGAAGACATCGAGGACACTTCCTGGCCAGAAGTCGGAAGACATTGACCACACCTGGTGGTCGTATATCGGAAACCATCAATCACACCTTGTGGTCGTACGTCAGAATATATCGACCATCGCTTGTGATCGTAAGTCGGAAGCCCTCGACCACACCTCGTGGTCATAAGTCGGAATACATTAGCCATCACTCGTGGTCGTAAGACAGAAGACATTGATCACACCTCGTGGTCGTAAGTTAGAAGCCGTCAATGACACCTCGTGGTCATAAGTCCGAAGCCGTCAATCACACCTCGTGGTCGTAAGTGCGAAGCCGTCGACCATCGCGCGTGATCGTAGGTCGGGAGCGGGTGACCATCGCTAGTCATTGTAAGTATTCAGTGGTCGACCATCGATCGTGGTCATACGTCCGTAGACATCGACCACATCTCGTGGTCGTAGGTCTGGAGCCCTTGAGCACACCTTGTCCTCGGACGTCGGAAGCCATCGAGGACACCTTGTGGTCATATGTCAGAAGCCCTCGAGCACACCTCATGGTCATAAGTTGGAAGCCATCGAGGACACCTCATGGTCGTATATCAGAATACATCGACCATCACTCGTGGTTGTAAGTCAGAATACAATAACCATCACTCGTGATCGTAAGTGGGAAACCCTTGACCACACCTCGTGGTCATAAGTCAGAATACATCAACCATCCCTCGCGGTCGTAAGTTGAAAGACACTGACAACACCTCGTGGTCGTAAGTCGGAAGTCGTTGACTATCACGTGTGATTGTAGGTCGTGCCTGGGCGACCATCCCTGGTGGTCGTAAGTAGGCAACGGTCGACCATCGATCGTGGTCATAAGTCGAAAGACCTCAACAACACCTCGAGGTCATAAGTCGGGAGGCATCGACCACGCCTTGTCGTTGTACATCAGAAGCCATCGAGGACACCTCGTGGTCATATGTCGATAGACATCGACCACCCCTCATTATCATAAGTTGGAATCCATCGACTTCACATCATGGTCGTAAGTCGAAAGACCTCGATCACACCTTATGGTCGTACATTGGCAGGCATCGACCACACCTCATGGTCATAAGTCAGAAGCCGTCGACCACACATCATGATCGTAAGTCAGAAGCCCTTGACCACACCTCGTGGTCGTAAGTCGGAAGTCGTCGACCATCACGCGTGATCGTAGATTAGGAGTGGTTGACCATTGCTTGTGATTGTACATTGGCAGGGGCTGACCATCGATCGTGGTCCAAAATCGGGAGCCTTCGACCAGGGCTCGTGGTCGTAAGTCAAAAGACATCGAGGACCTCATGGTCATAAGTTGGAAGACATCGACCACACCTCGTGGTCATAAGTCGGAAGACATCGACCATAGCACGTGATCGTAGATTGGGAACCGTCAACTATCGCGCGTGATTGTTGGTCGAGAGCCATTGACCATAACTGCTACAACCACGACAACGGCTACAGGCGCTATGACTATAACCATAACCGCTACGACCACGGCCACATGTGCTACGACTATGACCATGATCGCTACGACCATGGCCACGTATCAAGGGACACCTATACTGACTCTTACACACATATGCTTACAGACTCTTACACACTTTGGCTCGTAAGATTGAGTCTTTATTTAGGATACATAGATAATTATACACAAATATGATTACAGACTTACATACTCTAACTCGTAAGATCGAGTCTTTATTTTGGATACATAGATACACACATAATTATACAAGACACACATATACTTACTGACTCTTACATACTCTAACTTGTAAGAGTCAGATACTACTTATGTACACTACATCATGGAGTGATAGTGAAGAGACTTTAATGGTACTACGACCATGGCTACGGGCGCTACTACTAAGACCATGACTTCTACGACCACGGCTACTCCTGGTCGTAATGACTACACACAAACTACGGTGACTCCGACAACACACACTGGTCGTAACGACTTAACACACACTAGTCGTAGCGACTGCACACACAAACTGGTCATAATAACCACGGCACATCAACTTGAAGCTTCGACCATAGCACATCTAATCAACTTGAAGTTTCGACCACAGCTCATCATCTCGATGTTTCGACCATGGATTCTCACTTACTCAGAGTGTTCGACTATGACTACTGTAGCTTCGACTGCTGCTACGACCATGGCTACAGGGACTACTTCGACCACTTCTTCAAGTGTGGCTCTGACCACTTACAAATAATCAAGATTAACAAAAACCTCACTTTGCAAACACACATAACACCAAGGAATCATCAGCACCGTCGTAGCAAAGTCACAAGGCATATGCACTGAGTAGCTAGCTGATCGAGAGAGCGAAAACCTCTGCTGGTCTCTCCAAGCAGAGCAACGACCAACTTCGGAGACTAAAATCGCCAGACAGCATGACGGGCTCTGAGCGAAGAGCAGGAGAAGGTAGAAAGGCTCACCGGGCGAGCGACCGCTAGGTGGTGGCGGTAGGGGAGAGCCACGTGGGCAGACGCAGGAAGAGAAAGCCGCCGCCACCGCGCGGCACCGAGCAATGGCAGTAGCAAGGGCAGGTGCGGCAAGGGGAGGAGAACTGTGGCGATGCAGCGTTGCCGGGGGTGGGGCGAGGAGGGAGCAAGGGGTGGCCATTAGATCCAATGGCCGCCGTCTATGAGTGCCCATCTCTCGGATCCACTGACCACCATCGATCGCTGCCTTTCTAGATCCACTAGCTATTGTCGCTGAGCATGCCTCTCAAATCCACTAGCCGCCATCGCCGAGCACCCTTCTACGATCCACTGGCCGTTGTCGCTGAGCGTCGTGCCGCCGAATCACTTCGTCGCACTGTTCGTGTAGCGAAAAATCTTGGTTGGAGGGATGATTGGAGATGGGGTGGTGGCGGTGGGGAGAGGTCCAGTGGCCAGTGAGGAGGGACAGGGGAGATGGGGTGGTGGCGGTAGGGAGATGCCCGATGTGTGGCGAGGAGGGAGAGGGGAGATGAAGTGATAGGTCTGCGAGCGAGAAAGCATTGGACAGAGAATCTGTAGAGAATGAGAGAACAGAATAACTGAAGGTGGAAGTGGAGAGGAGGGACAGTTAGCGAGAGAGAGAGGAGATATAGATGGTCAAGATTCCTGTGTTTAGATCGGACGGCTGAGAAGAGAGGAAGGAGAATGCACCGACAACCACCAACTCCTCTTTATATAATAGTAGAGATGTCAAGCAGTAAAGATCGACTAGCAATTGTGTGGAACGTGCATGCATATTTGTCCTATGAATTGTTGGCATACTGGATGGGTTTCTTGCGCATCAACAAGGATGATCGAGTTACAGGCCTGTTCTTTTCAGCTTGTAAAAGCTGATTCTCGGCTTTTCTACAGTAACTAGCTTTTAAACGGAGCATCTTTTCAAGATAGGGTCTACTAGTTAATTGTAGTACATACTGTACCGACTTCATTTATATCGGCAAAAACTGCACGTGAGTTCTGTTACTCTGTAATCTCTTGCACGAATAGCCAAAAACCACAAGCCTCAGACAAAAACCATAAGTTGTAGCAAAATAGAGCAGGCCCTACTTCAGGTTTATAAAAAATATTAGATGCGACTAACACACTATCATCAACCCGGTAGCCGCACAGCACTTTCGCTGCCACGGCAGCTTCTCCCTGCCACCCGCCGCCCACGCCACTCCCCTCCCCCCGGTCCTCTTCTTCCTCCTCCCTGATCTCTCCCCTCCACTACCACTTCCCACCGTCGCTCCCCCGCAGCTACGGTGCTGCCTCAGCTCCGCGTGCCTCCGTCGTTCCCGCTTCCACCATCGGCGGCCCACGCCGCCTGCGCCACACCACCCCCTCTTCCCTACCACCTTCGCCTAACCTTGTAGTCCTCGTGACGCCGTGCCGTGTTTGAAGCCATGAGCCACGTCGAATCCGAGTCGTGCTCCGAGTAAGAGCCTATTCCGTCATGGTATTGAAGGAGCAGCAGCAGTTGTCGCAAGCCAAAGAAGAGGCGAAGATGACGGCCACATCAATTTTTGCTCGTTGAAACCCGATAGGCCAAGCTGCGCGTCGCAGAGTGCAAAGAATCAGATGTGTGAAAAGGATGAAAGCCACTGTTCATGCCAGTCACAACTCACATGATCCTGTTCGTGACTTCCAATTAAGTCGATTTGCTTGGTGCACATATAAGGCTACCAAGATATAGACAATTGCTGTTACGTACACTCAACAAAGGCTACCAGGAAGCGTCTAAAGATTCTATTTCGCGTACACAATACTACAATAGTATACCAAAACGTGAGTCCATTTAATGACACTATTCCATAGTAAGCGTTGACCTGCGCTCTATCCTGGAGGCTGTTCCAGCGTTGGTTTCATCAGCATTATCGTCCACACCGCCCAACGCCATGCCATGACATTGTATAACGCTATCTCCATCAACGATCTTTTGCCTCTATTGATCGTCATCTTCCACCAAAAAGCTGCATTGTTAGCTCTGCATGACTTTTATCATAGGTGAAATTTATGGCAATTTAGGCTACTGTGTCTAGTATTGGTGGCATCTATGCGGTATTAGTCATTAACGATTTCTTTGATGATTCGTCGTCTACTACGGATTACTGCGGTAAGATCCGCACATATAGAGTCTAAGGTAGCGTTATAGACTTTTTGCACAACATTGCTATGAAGTTAATTTGGGCTACACTTAATCGAGGAGACATTGAAAAAAAATCAATGTTAGTTGTGGAAAAAGCTAAATTTCGTGCTTCAATCACCGTTTGAGTATGTTGTGTAACACCCTAGAAATTTGAACTTTGGAGAAGTATGTAAATCCTGAATTATTTTGGATATAATTGTTTTTGTATTTGAGCTCTGTTGAATTTTCTTGAAATTTTGGTTTAAAATCTAAATAAAGGAAAAATAAAACTAATAAGAATTGGGGGAAAACATGAGAATGAATAAATAAATGAGCACATACAGAAACAATGAAAATAAAAATAATACAACGGCACCAGAGTCTTGGCAATAAAGAATTATATGCATAGCAATGTTACACATAAAAATATGTATAAAAATAGACATTGGAAATGTATAAATATATGTGTACATACATGTATATATATATATATATATATATATATATATATATATATATATATATATATATATATATATATATATATATATATATATATATATATATATATATAGGAAAATTACATAAGGCACCATGGTGCCTAGGCACCAACATCCGATACACGTGTATGATTGATAATTTTTTTGAGTTTGGGTATGAAAATGTTTTATACCCTTGATATATTTATGGTAAGTAAGTTTTGAACTCAGTTCAAATTAGTTTGAACTACTTTTGAGTTCAATGCAACTACAGTGAGTATATACCATAAAAATAGTTCAAACTAATTAAACTGAAGTTGAATTTAAATTTTTTCGGAGTTTGACATCTCAAATATACTTTTTTGTGGGTATATGAAGATACCCACATCAAACGTTGCGAATCTCGAAGCAAATCAACGGGTATTGATATTGGTGCCTAGGCACCATGGTGCATGAAACACTCGTCTATATATATATATATATAGTATAAATAACAGGAGCACCATGATGCCCAGACTCCATGATTAAGACTTTCCATCCATGATTGAGACTTTCCGTTCATAATTAAGACTTTCCATCCTGATATTATATATCATTGCACTTGCACACATCTTAAAGCAATCTAAAGACAGGGAGGCTAGGTGCCTGGGCACCCTGGTGTCCCATTTCAACGTCCTATATATATATATATATATATATATATATATATATATATATATATATATATATATATATATATATATATATATATATATATATATATATATATATATATATATATATATATATATATATATATATATATATATATATATATATGCCCAGCCAGCCCAGCCGGCCGCCGCGCACCCCTGTCTTCCTCCCCACCCCCGCACGACATTCAGGCAAACAGGGCCGAGCCCTCCCTTCGTTCGGCAAGCGCAGAGCGCAGCCTGCTCCCCCGCGGCGCCCTTCGGACCAGCGGTCGCCGGCGTCGTCACCGCGCGCGTCACTGTGGCCCCACCGCCATCCCGTCGCACGCAGCACCGCGTCACCACCTGGAGCCATTAAGTGCCGTCCCCTCCGTGTTAGTGCCCATGCCGAAGGAGGAGGCGCGGCTCCGGTCGTCCTCCACGTCAGCTACAGGGCCCTGGACCACGGCCTGTTCGCGCACGCGCCACCCCATGCCGCTTGCATCATGCCTGGCCACCTTTTCATCGCCACCCCTATAGCCACACTGAAGCTCGCGTCGCCACCGTACCCAACCAACCACCCCCTCGCTGCCGCGCCTTTTTCCCGTTATAAAAAGGCCAGCCGAGGCTCCCATTCACACCACCGAGCTCTTTTCTCCCTCCCTTAGCCCTTAATCAGACTCCTGTGCCTGATTTCTCGTCGGCGCCCGCCTTCGTCTCCGCGGCCGGCAGCCGAACGCGCCACCGAGCCAAGCCACCACCGCCTAATTCCCGCCCCTAGAGCCTCCTCGGGACCAAGTGAAGCCGTCCCCGCCTTCTGCCGAGCTCCTCGCCGCCTCTCCGTCGCCGGCGCCGACCTCCTCCCAAGCTCGCCGCCGACCCCTCTCCGGCACTCCTCGGCCCCCGCCGACCCCACCGTCGGCTTCCTCGCCACCCCGATGTTCCATTTTGGCCGCCACCACCCACCCTCCGGCAGCCCAACGCCGGCCACACCGCCGCCGCTCCCCGCCCTCGATCTCCTCTGCTCCCACCTCTGCCACCGCATAGCTTAACTACATTACTCACCCCTATACAAACATGTAACACCCGAGTCTCTCCTAGCTAGCACCGCCCGCCCTCTAACTCGCCTCGGCCGCCCGCGTTCGAGCCCCCGGCTCCGCAGCGCCGAGGTTGAGTTTTGGGATTTTGGGTTTTATTTTTTTTGGTGAATAGCAGCACAGAAAAATTAGGAAAATAGTAGTAAAATCTGGGAGAATCAGAAAGGTAATTTCCTGCAATGCAGAAACTCCCTTAGTATATAGGGGTACTTCTTAAACAATTAATCATGATAAATCATCATGTGCTAGAAAATAATGTATATACCATGAGTAATTATTTTAAATCTTTATCAATTAGGAAGGTTTAGTAGGAATATAAGTTAGGTAAATGCTCACAGGAATGATAACCTATCAAATAAAAGTTTACTAAACAATAAATCATGAATTTTTGCATATTAGAAAATGATGTAGAAATTGACCATTTGCAAAGTTAAGCCATAAAATATTGTCTTTAACCCTAGCAACTAGGATAATCCTTTTTACTATTAAATAATGTGCAAACTAAGCCAACAACCATAGGCTATGATACTAAAACACAAGTAGAGATTATATTGCATAAAAAGGATTATGGATAAACTTTAAATAATTGTAATGGGATTATTCTAGCACCAGAGCAAATGAAACAAATTTCTAAATTTGTCTAAATTCCATACCTACCTAATGAAACTAAAATATGAAATTTGGAGTTATTTGGATTTTCTGGTGAATATTTATTTGGCTGCTGATTTGCTCTTTATCCAAGTTTTCGCACACGTTAAAATTAGCTTACGAGGCTCAGGAAGAAGAAGCCGAGGTAGCAGCTCAAGAAGCTCAAGACAACCAAGACCAAACCCACTGTGACCAAGGCGAGTCAATACTTTGATCATGTTGAACCTACAATTTCTGCAAATCTACTTTTGTTTAAATTATCAAAATGCATGTTGTATTTCATATGCAAATATATGTTTGTTTGAAGATTCTAGTTACATACCCATTATTCGACTTGCTAGTATTATACCTCCTTTGAAACATTTGAATATTTGAGCCTTGTCATCCTAGCAAAATTATAATGGTATCCTTTCGAAAATAAGTCCGTAACTATATGCCATGCTTAGTACTGCTTAGATAATCGGGGGCACCAAAAATGACCCAAAGCATCACTTTGAATCATGAGAAACTAGTTTGGGCAGTCATGGTGGAAATGACTGGTATATTGGTTATTGATATTTTATGCTCCCAAAAACCTCAAGTTGCTTAATTATCTGGGCGGATGGTTCGAGGGTGTGTGTGGACCGGGCCCACCGGTCATTCAAATTATTTTTCCCGCCCAGAAAATTCAAAATAGCTGATGTCATAAATAGCATTTTTCAGTACAAAAATAAATCCCAAAAATCAGCCTTTTTATTTTCTCTCCTTTTAATCTTTCGGAAGCCATAACCTTTTCGTTTTAACTCCAATTTGAGCCGTTCAAATTTCTAAATTTTTCTAAAATCCTAAACTATCCATTTATGAGCTCTTTTTGAATTTTTGAATTTTATTTAAATTTTGTTTTAATTTATTTGTTTTGCTTGTCTGTCTTTTCGCGCGTAGATTCCGCCGTCGCTGAGGATTTCATCGAGTCGCAGCAAGAAGAACCAGTCAGCACTCAAGAAGGCAAGTCTCTTTGATCATCTCGAACCTATGATTTTAAAATGTTTAAATTATTTTAAATTATGTGCATTGCTATTTATATACAAGAATAGTTCAAATCTTAAGGTAATAGTTAATCCAACCTTGTTATGCCCTCAATTGAATTTGAATGCCATGTACCTTTGCAACCCTAGAAATTCCTTTGACTCATTAATGAGAGTAATATATTAAATTGTTGGTATTAGAATGGTAGAACAATGCTTAGCCATGCTATTGAATACCTCATAAATCTTGCAAATGGGAAATTATGAATTACTGTAATACCCTTGTTTCTAAAGTCTAGTGGTGATTGGAGTTGCCACTAATCCTTTAAAATAAAATAAAATTTGGAAATTGGTTTAGATTAGGGTGGATGGTTGGTTTGGATTGGTGCAGGAAGCACGAGATCTTGTAAAGTGTATGTTCCACCCTAGTCAACTAAGGACCGACGCTTGTGTTTGTCCAGACTGAGCATTAACCGTACAACCACAAGTCTATATGGGTACGACCTAGCTGACTAACTTATGATAGTCTAGTTTAGGTGCCACCAGTGGAAAGTGGGTGCCAGGGATGGACTGATTATTCACAGTGAGGGACAGGGATTTACTGTACTCATATGGCGCAAGAGGGGGCTTCGGTTCGGGCAGTTAGCCTACCTGCGGTGAAACCTCAGCGGGTGGTATCTAGCTAGATTAGAGTAAGGTAAGGCTTTGTGATATTTTATCTGGGTCTCATGCCAAAGGAAGCGTGCTGACTTTTAGGATAATTTATCTCTTGTGGGTAAAGTTGTACAACCTCTGCAGAGTGAAAAAAAACTATTCGAATAGCCGTGCCCACGGTCAAGGGCGGGCAAGGAATGCATTCACATGGTAGATTTCTGGTTTTGGTTTTAAAATCAAAGTTTTTGTATTCCGAGAGTGGAGGGAACTCTTGGAAGGGAATCCTGGCAGTTGGAGCCAGAGAGGGTGGATGTAACTCGCAGTAATTAACTTGATTAGTTTGAATTGATTAAACTAGTGTTGGTGGATGGAACCTTCACTAGAAAGTTGATGATAGTTCTGTTAAAATGTTTACTTTATTAAATTGATGCCTTCGAAAATAATTAGAAGTAATTGTATGAAAATGTTGCTTTGTGCAAAAGAACCATATAGCCTTCCTTTGTCAAGCCTTGCATCTATTGCATTTTCCCAAGACTTGCGGAGTACTTTATGTACTCACATGCTGCACTCAAAAATAATAATCAGAGGAATGCGAAGCTCAAGAAGGTGACTTCGACTACTTCGCTGGTGGATTTGATGAAGGATTCCCGGAGTACTAGGTCGCGCTTCCCCAGTCAATTGCCTGTGGCGTATTGATGGGTCTTCACCGAGTTTATCTTTTGCTTCCGCTGTGTTTCGTGTGTGCGAGGTCTTGAAACCTCAATTGTAATAATGAGACCTTTCGGTCTGTACTCTTTAATATTGTAATAAAGCATTGCTGGTTATGTATTCATTTCTGTTTAACTGTGTGCACTAGCTTTGATCTGGGACTAGTGCAGTAATACACAGAGGGTCCGGGTTCAGAAATCCGGGGTCCCGACAGAGGTGGTATCAGAGCCAATTTGACTGTAGGGCGTGACCCAGCTTAGAAAATGGTAAAACCTTAAGGACTCATATTTTCTTAAAAGAGTATATTAAAAATATATAAGCCTCTTTACTTCTACTCTCTTCTTACTTAGAATCTCGTTCTTGTCTCCAAATTCCATTGTTAAAATCTTTTTACTAATCTTCTCTTTTATCTCAACTTTGTAGATGGCCGGTTCAACCTTTGCTAGCCTCCTTCGTCAGCTGATGCAGTGCTTGGAGTACCGTCAGCCGCCCATTTTCAGGGGGCGGAAGACTCGTATCATGGACCGTGACTCTTGGTCGATGGAGGTATTCCTGTATGCACAGGAAGGGGAATTCAACTCCCACACATACCCCATCAAGCATCCTCGGTCCCGCTGTTTTGATGCAGTCCAAGATGCAGCACGCCTTGCCTTGGATGAGTTGTGCCATCTGCACAAGGATGTTGTGCACCAGTCCCCTTTTTGCTTCTTCATCAACCCTCGGGCAGGACAGAGGTATCCAGATCCCTTTGATATTCCAGTTGATGACCCTCGACTGTCGCACCAGATACAGCTCTCGCAGGCGATGGCAGTCACGTATACTAGAGCTTTGGAGGAGATTGGACAGCTACGGATGCTGCTCACTCCTAGCTATCAGCACTCCGACACTCTTCGTGCTCAGCTTCGCCAGAGTCAGGCAGCAGAGTTCGAGCTAAGACGTCCCCAAGCTACAGTTGATTACACGCCGTCTTCTCCCGTACCAGCTGTCATCCCCAACAACCAGGCACCAGCTCGACTTTCGGGACTCCTCACTAGGCTCACAGCACGCAAGAAGGTGCGACGCCCGAGTCCTCCACCCGACATCAACATCGGCGAACCCAGCAAGAGACGCAAGCTTTTCCGCTCTCGCTCTTGTTCTCGGTCGACTGCCTCCAGTCGTAACCGTGCCTCGGCCGAGTGTGATTGTTCACGGCACCATGTGAACGAGCGCCAGGAGGATCCGGAAGAGGACACAAAGGAGGACCCCGAGGAGGATCCAGAGGAGCGCATCGTCGTGGAGGATGAGTAGTTAGTTGAGTCAGTAGTACCCAAATAAATGTCCACGTTCTTAGAAAGCTTTATTATGCTTTGGTGTGCTAGATGGACTGTACCAAGCCTATAGGCACTTGTGGTATAGCCATTCTTAAAACTATCTTGATTTCAATATAAGTTTTCCCTAAGTAGTTGCTTGTTTATCTTTGTGAGTTGGCTTGGGATGTTATTTAGTCTCCCTAATCTCTTACCTATGCTAGTTCCCTCTTACCTTTTGCTAACCCTAGAAACCGCTTCAGATGGTGAACACAAGGAGCAACCTGGGCAGTAGCCGTAACCCCAACGCTCAACCAGAGGACAACATTCCACCCCCTCCTGCTCAAGCGCCCAACTTGGAGCAGATGATGGCCATGCAACTGCAACTTCTACAAGCCTTAGCTCAGAACCAAGTGCAGCAAGCTCCTCAGGCACAAAATCAGGCACCTCAGTCTAAGTTGGGAGAATTTATGAGGACCAGACCTCCTACATTTGCTGGATCAGTGGACCCCTTGGAGGCAGACGATTGGGTCAAGGATGTGGAAAGGAAGTTGAACTTGGCTCAGTGCAATGACCACGAGAAGGTGTTGTATGCTGCTCACCAACTCAAAGGAATTGCTGCTAATTGGTGGGAAAACTACTGCGCCGCCCATCAAAATGTACAAACCATCACCTGGGATGAGTTTGTTGAGGCTTTCCGCACTGCACATATTCCTACGGGAATAATGGAAATGAAGAAAAGGGAATTCTACCAACTGCAGCAGGGAAACCTCAGTGTTTTAGAATACCTGAACAAGTTCACCCAACTGTCCAGGTATGCGCCAGAGGATGTCACCTCAGATGCAACCAAGATCTGGAGGTTCATGCAGGGACTTGATCCCAATATCAAGGTGCAGCTGGTGTCTAATGACTACCCAACTTTCCAGCACATGGTGAACAAGGCCCTCGTACAAGAAGATGCCCAACGTCAACTGTACGAGACTCGGAAGAGGAAGTTCCAAGCTCAGCAGGGAGCAAGCAGTTCTCGGTTTCGCCCCAATCCTCCTCAATTCAACAGGCCCTCAATGCCAAGTGTGCCAAGGACACCATCGGCAGGACCTCATCCAAATCCGCAAGCTCCCAGAGCAGGCAATGGTGGCCAACCACAGCAGAATAAGACTTCAGCGGCAGGAGTGCAGTGCTTCAACTGCAAGAACATGGGGCATTATGCCAGCAACTGTCCCTAGAAGCGCCCAGTTGTAACTCCCGTTCATTTCAACCTGGGGACCACGCCAGCAAGAGCTCCAACTGCAGGTCAAGGCCGTGGGGCACCGCAAACTCCAAGGACTCCGCAGACGATGAGCAGAGGACATCTTAACCATGTCACTGCGGAGGCAGCCCAAGATGCACCAGACGTAGTTCTGGGTAAGTTCCTTGTCAACTCAGTACCTGCAACAGCATTATTTGATTCTGGAGCTTCGCATTCTTTTGTGTCAAAAGATTTTGTTGAAAGATATAATTGGGATGTGCGGTTGCTTAAGAACCCTATGCTAGTCCAGTCCCCTGGGAAGGAAATGAGGACTAACACAGTCTGCCCTAGCGCAACTGTGGATATAGATGGAGTAAAATTCTTAGCGAATCTTATTATAATAGATTCCAAGAGCCTAGATGTCATACTTGGTATGGATTGGTTAACCCAGTATAAAGGACAGATAGATTGTGCCGATCGTGCTGTCACTATTACCAACTCGGATGGAATCCAAGTAAGGTATAAGTCAAACACGTCTTCTCGGAATAAGTGTGGGCTGAACAGTTTGAAGGAAGTAACTCTGGAAAAGGTGCCTATAGTAAGTGAATACCCAGATGTGTTTCCTGAAGATTTACCCGGAATGCTGCCAGACAGGGAAGTTGAGTTTGTCATCAACCTAGTATCTGGTACAGCTCCGATATCCAAGAGACCTTATCGTATGTCTGCAAATGACTTGGCAGAAGTTAAGAAGCAAATTGAAGAGTTGCAAGATAAAGGTTTTGTAAGACCAAGCTCGTCACCCTGGGGAGCACCAGTACTGTTAGTGAAGAAGAAGGATGGTAGTCTTCGTATGTGTGTGGATTATCGATCTTTGAACGATGTGACAATCAAGAACAAGTACCCTTTGCCCAGAATAGATGATCTGTTTGATCAGTTGAAAGGCTCATGTGTCTTCTCTAAGATTGATCTTCGATCAGGTTATCATCAATTGAAGATAAGACCAGAGGACATACCCAAGACATCACTTGCTACCCGTTATGGATTGTATGAGTATACAGTGATGTCTTTTGGTCTAACCAATGCCCCAGCATATTTTATGAATCTGATGAATAAAGTGTTCATGGAATATTTGGATAAGTGTGTAGTTGTATTCATCGATGATATTTTGATATACTCCAAGAATGAGGAAGAACATGCAGAACATTTGAGGATAGTTTTGGAAAAGCTCAGAGAGAACCAGTTGTATGCCAAATTTAGCAAGTGTGAGTTTTGGTTGAAGAAAGTAGCCTTCCTAGGTCATGTGATTTCTGCAGGAGGAGTGTCCGTAGACCCCGATAAAGTAAACGATGTGCTCAATTGGACACAACCTAAGTCAGTATCTGAGATCAGAAGCTTTTTGGGATTGGCTGGTTACTATAGACGCTTTATTGAAGGATTCTCCAAGCTGGCAAGACCTCTCACCCAGTTGCTAAAGAAGGAAAAAAAGTTTGAATGGAGTAAATCGTGTGAGGACAGTTTTCAAGAACTAAAGAGAAGGCTAACTTCTGCACTAGTGTTAACCCTTCCGGATATTAGAAAGGATTTTGAAGTCTTTTGTGATGCCTCAAGGCAAGGATTAGGCTGTGTTTTGATGCAAGAAAGAAAGGTAGTAGCCTATGCTTCAAGGCAATTGCGACCCCATGAAGAAAATTACCCAACCCATGATTTAGAGCTTGCTGCCGTTGTGCACGCTCTAAAGATATGGAGGCATTATTTAATTGGTAACCGCTGTGAGATCTACACGGATCACAAGAGTTTGAAGTATATTTTTACTCAACCCGATCTCAATATGAGACAAAGGAGATGGCTTGAGCTAATAAAGGACTATGATGTGGGAATACATTACCATCCGGGAAAAGCCAATGTAGTAGCTGATGCATTGAGCAGAAAGAGTTACTGTAATAAGCTGTGGATAAAGGACAGTATGCCCGCACTTCAAGCAGAATTTCAGCAGCTCAACTTGGAAGTAGTAGAGGAAGGATTCCTGGCAACTTTAGAGGTTCAACCCACTCTAGAGGACCAGATCAAGGCAGCTCAAAAGGAGGACAAATATGTCAAGGAAATTAAAGAAAATATGAAGAAAGGGAAAGCACCGGGATTTTCAGAGGATGAAGAAGGTATCATTTGGTTTGGGAAAAGAATTATCGTACCCAAAAAGAAAGAGATAAAGGAGTTAATTCTAAACGAAGCCCATGAATCTGCATACTCAATTCACCCTGGAAGTACAAAGATGTACTAAGATCTCAAAGAAAGGTATTGGTGGTCAAGTATGAAAAGAGAGATTGCAGAGCATGTAGCTTTGTGTGATGTGTGCCAGCGGATTAAAGCTGAACATCAGAGACCTGCCAGACTTTTGCAACCCTTGCAGATACCTGAGTGGAAATGGGAAGAAATTGGTATGGATTTTATAACTGGATTGCCGAGAACAAAATCAGGGCACGATTCAATTTGGGTTATTGTGGATCGTCTGACAAAAGTCGCACATTTCATTCCAGTAAAGACCACCTACTCTGGAGATAGACTCGCAGAGTTGTATATGTCTAGAATTGTGTGTTTGCATGGAGTTCCAAAGAAGATTGTGTCAGATCGAGGTACTCAATTCACCTCAAGATTTTGGCATAAATTACATGGACTTTTGGGCACAAATTTGAACTTTAGCACCGCATATCATCCACAGACAGATGGTCAAACAAAAAGAGTAAATCAAAATTTGGAAGATATGTTGAGAGCTTGTGTTCTAGCAAACAAGGCTAATTGGGATCAAAGTCTGCCCTATGCGGAGTTTTCCTATAACAACAGTTATCAATCCAGCTTACAGTGTCTTCGTTTGAAGCTTTGTATGGCGGAAAATGCAGGACACCGTTGTATTGGAAAGAAACCGGAGAAGGACAAGTGTTTGGACCAGATGTTTTGAAGCAGGCAGAGGAACAAGTTCGTCTGATCCAGGACCGGTTAAAAACAGCTCAAACCAGACAGAAGAGCTATGCGGACAATCGTCGAAGAACATTAGAGTTTGTACCTGGAAATCATGTTTATTTGAAAGTGTCGCCTCTCAAGGGAATGAGACGTTTTGGAGTCAGTGGAAAACTTGCTCCTAGATTCATTGGACCCTTTCCTGTTGTAGCGAAAAAGGGAGAAGTTGCTTACCAGCTAGAGCTTCCAACTCAGTTGTCGAAGGTGCATGACGTCTTTCATGTGTCTCAGAGTGCCAGAAGAGCAGATACCTCTAGAGGAAGTGAACTTAAAGGAGGATTTGACATACCCAGAGTATCTAGTCAAGATATTGGAGGAAGCAGAGCGTCGTACGCGAAGCAAGGTCATCAAGTTTTGTAAAGTGCAGTGGAGCAACCATTCTGAGTCAGAAGCAACATGGGAGCGTGAAGAGGAGTTAAGAGCAGAATTCCCTGACCTTTTTCCCAGTCTGTCCGAATCTCAGGGTCGAGATTCTCTCTAAGGGGGGTAGGTTTGTAACATCCCAAAATTTGGCATTCTGAAAAAAATTTAAATTCAAATTAACTATTTTAAAATAATTGGATTTTACTTGGCTTTTATTTGATTTTCTAGATTTTATTTCAAAATTTAAAGCAAGAAAATGTATTTTAAATATTTTATTAAAGCCAAAAAGAGTTTATTATATTTTCCTAGCCTTTCCTAAATTTTTAAACAATATTCGAAAATTTTCTGAAATTTTAAAATCAATTTCAAAGTTAAAAAGTATTTTATAAAATTATTAAAATCAAATCTGAAATTAAAAATATTTTTACTAAGTCTAAAATAATTCCAGGAATATTTTATGATTTTTCTGTAATTTTTAGAAATTAAATATTAATTTTCCAAGTGTTTATAAATTTTTCTAGTATTTTCTGAGATTTATTCCGAAAATAAAAATCAAATCAATCCTATCCCGCCATGTGTCGTTCTCAGATTTAATCAACCTCTCTCCACGTTTTAATCCTAGCCACACATGATCACTTACCCCTTCATAACCATCCAAAGGCCCTCATCCACTCACTTGCCACGTGTCGCGAATCCGACGGCCCGTACCCCTTCACTTACTCTCACTCTCTATGACACATGGGACCCATATGTCATATCCTTCTTCAACCTCACCTTCTTCCTCCTCCCACCCTCTCTCTCCTCCACCATTAAAACCGAAAATAAGCTTTGAAATCCCGCGTTTCTCCCTCATAAAATCCCGATTAAAGCGTGGAAACGGATGCCCTATTACTCCCCTCCAATCCGCCGGCCGTTTCCCCTCAATTTAAGTCCCCTAATTGCGGGGGCAATAACTCCGGCGAGCTTTAAACCACCGGCCTCCCCCTCCTCTCCCCGCCTATAAAAACCCCCTCCATAGCCTCCTTCGGCACCGCCTCCCACCGCCCCTCCTTTTCCCCATCTCGGCCGAGTGCGCAGCCGCCCGGGCCGCCTCCCGTCGCCTCACCGCCACCGCCACCTCCTAGCGCCATCGCCGGCCGCCCAAATCCCCGCCGCTGCCGCCGCCGGTGAGTGCCGCCGCCTCCCCTGATCCGCCGCCGCCATTCGCCGCCCCTCCCGCCGGCCGCCGGCCACCGGCAGGGCCGCCGGCCGTGCGCCTCCCCGCGCTGCCCGTGCGTGCGCCCGCGTGGCCGGCCTCGCCCGCGTGGTCGCCCATGTGGCCGCCACCTCGCGCCCGCATGGCGCCGTGTGGCCGGTGTGCCACGTCGGCAAGGCTTGTGGTCCGTGGATCCGGTCCACGGTAGACCGGGCCCACCGGTCATTCAAATTATTTTTCCCGCCCAGAAAATTCAAAATAGCTGACGTCATAAATAGCATTTTTCAGTACAAAAATAAATCCCAAAAATCAGCCTTTTTATTTTCTCTCCTTTTAATCTTTCGGAAGCCATAACCTTTTTCGTTTTAACTCCGATTTGAGTTTTTGAATTTTATTTAAATTTTGTTTGAATTTATTTGTTTTGCTTGTCTGTCTTTTCGCGCGTAGATTCCGCCGTTGCTGAGGATTTCGTCGAGTCGCAGCAAGAAGAACCAGTCAGCACTCAAGAAGGCAAGTCTCTTTGATCATCTCGAACCTATGATTTTAAAATGTTTAAATTATTTTAAATTATGTGCATTGCTATTTATATACAAGAATAGTTCAAATCTTAAGGTAATAGTTAATCCAACCTTGTTATGCCCTCAATTGAATTTGAATGCCATGTACCTTTGCAACCCTAGAAATTCCTTTGACTCATTAATGAGAGTAATATATTAAATTGTTGGTATTAGAATGGTAGAACAATGCTTAGCCATGCTATTGAATACCTCATAAATCTTGCAAATGGGAAATTATGAATTACTGTAATACCCTTGTTTCTAAAGTCTAGTGGTGATTGGAGTTGCCACTAATCCTTTAAAATAAAATAAAATTTGGAAATTGGTTTAGATTAGGGTGGATGGTTGGTTTGGATTGGTGCAGGAAGCACGAGATCTTGTAAAGTGTATGTTCCACCCTAGTCAACTAAGGACCGAGGCTTGTGTTTGTCCAGACTGAGCATTAACCGTACAACCACAAGTCTATATGGGTACGACCTAGCTGACTAACTTATGATAGTCTAGTTTAGGTGCCACCAGGGGAAAGTGGGTGCCAGGGATGGACTGGTTATTCACAGTGAGGGACAGGGATTTACTGTACTCATATGGCGCAAGAGGGGGCTTCGGTTCGGGCAGTTAGCCTACCTGCGGTGAAACCTCAACGGGTGGTATCTAGCTAGATTAGAGTAAGGTAAGGCTTTGTGATATTTTATCTGGGTCTCATGCCAAAGGAAGCGTGCTGACTTTTAGGATAATTTATCTCTTGTGGGTAAAGTTGTACAACCTCTGCAGAGTGAAAAAAAACTATTCGAATAGCCGTGCCCACGGTCAAGGGCGGGCAAGGAATGCATTCACATGGTAGATTTCTGGTTTTGGTTTTAAAATCAAAGTTTTTGTATTCCGAGAGTGGAGGGAACTCTTGGAAGGGAATCCTGGCAGTTGGAGCCAGAGAGGGTGGATGTAACTCGCAGTAATTAACTTGATTAGTTTGAATTGATTAAACTAGTGTTGGTGGATGGAACCTTCACTAGAAAGTTGATGATAGTTCTGTTAAAATGTTTACTTTATTAAATTGATGCCTTCGAAAATAATTAGAAGTAATTGTATGAAAATGTTGCTTTGTGCAAAAGAACCATATAGCCTTCCTTTGTCAAGCCTTGCATCTATTGCATTTTCCCAAGACTTGCGGAGTACTTTATGTACTCACATGCTGCACTCAAAAATAATAATCAGAGGAATGCGAAGCTCAAGAAGGTGACTTCGACTACTTCGCTGGTGGATTTGATGAAGGATTCCCGGAGTACTAGGTCGCGCTTCCCCAGTCAATTGCCTGTGGCGTATTGATGGGTCTTCACCGAGTTTATCTTTTGCTTCCGCTGTGTTTCGTGTGTGCGAGGTCTTGAAACCTCAATTGTAATAATGAGACCTTTCGGTCTGTACTCTTTAATATTGTAATAAAGCATTGCTGGTTATGTATTCATTTCTGTTTAACTGTGTGCACTAGCTTTGATCTGGGACTAGTGCAGTAATACACAGAGGGTCCGGGTTCGGAAATCCGGGGTCCAGACACAGACCTACTACTAGCCAGTTGGTTCACGTCGCTAGGCGTCTCCACCTTACCCTGGGGCTTCTCCCCCACCTCAGCAATCACATCACACTGAGTTGATGGCTTCTTAAGTAAATCTTTAGTTAGCTTCGCACATTGTTCATTCAAAGCAACGAGTTCAAGTTTTAGTTTATCACAACTAATGCATGGTGAGCTAACAGGATCCTTAGTCGCATACTAAGCCATTTTCTTGTTGTTGTCAATCTTTTCTTGAAACTGTTTGGAAACAGATTCAAGTTCAGCAGTTAATCTAGGATAGTTCAAGCATGAAGTAGCTGGCTCAAGTAACCAAGCATACAACTCAGAAATTTTATGATCTGCCCGTTTTAGGTTCATCTTCAAATTATTACAACTTTCACAAGTTTCGGGCAAATCAAGGAGCATGGTATAAAGACCTCTAAAAGCATTGTCCTTATCCTCACATGAGGTGCAAGAAGTAGTCTCAACAATAGTAGGGGAGGCAACAGCTATCCTACTCATCTCTAACTTAGCAAGCAGACTAACATTCTCCACCTTAATCATGTCAAGCTCAGAAGACAGACTAGCATAAGGGTCCTTAGTTTCTCCATGTCACCCAACAGAGCACAGCATGTATCACAATCATCACTAGAGGGAGCAGATGTAAGAGCAATAATCTCTAGTGACAATCTATCTACTTCATTCTCTAACTCAGTACACCTAGGCCTAGCTCTAGCATGAAATCCACCTAGCTTAAGAAAAGCATGATTGAGCTAGTCGTAGGTGGGGCATACCTCGTCCGAGTCGGAGTACAGCTCGCTGTCGCTCAGTTCACCCTCAAGGGCCATGAAGCACATGCCGGAGAAGTCGTCGCCGCTCTTGGGTTCTTGGTCACCCATCCCGTCGTCGTCGCTCCATCCCTCCACCTCGCTGAGGTCGAGGTCGTCGAAGGCGGTGAGGACGCGATGGAACAACTTCTTGGCTTTGCCAGGGTTGCGGAACTTCTTCTTGCCTTGTGTAGGAGCTAGAGGCTTCTTGTTGTGGTTCTTATCGGTGTAGTCGATCTTGCCCGAACCGCCGTAGTCGTTCTTGACCTTCTCCAGCTTGGGGCAATTTGCCCGAATGTGGTTGGGGCCACCACACTCGAAGCAAATGACTGGTCCGTCTCTCTTTCTGTCCCTCCTCCTCTTGTAAGCATGAGAGAACTTCCGAGCTAGGAGGGCCAGCTGTTCATCCTCAAGCTACTCTAACTGATCATCAGTTACGTCACATAGAGCAGCAAGGGAGAAACCACAGAGCGAATCGGAAGAACAACCAGAAGCCAGAGTGGGATCAGTGACTAGAGCCATCGACTGCGACTTCGACTTGCGAGAGACAATGTCAATCTCGTGAGTCTTGAGGCGTGAGTACAACGCATCAAGAGTCAAAGTCGAGAGGTCGGTGGTGTCCTTGATGGTAGTCACCTTCATCTCCCAAACACGAAAGTCAAGTGCAGCGAGCATCTGACGAGCGTTGTCCGAGTCGGGGTATGTGAGACCGACCGTTCGGAGGTTGCTCAAAATCTTATGAAAACGCGCAAAACACTCATCCAAAGACTCACCAGCAAGCATCTTAAATTTGTTGCAGTCACACTTAAACTCGCTACGACTCAGGCCCTGGATAATGATGTTCCTTGCCTTAGCGTTCGCCTCAACATCATGCATATTTCCAGCATTGAAGTTCTCATCGGCAGGAACAACAAACCGGACCAGATGGCATACCCCTGAGCCTGGATATATGTCTCCATTCGGCTCTTCCAGAAAGGGTAATCGATGCCATCAAAAACGGGAGGCTTGGTCGAGTACTTGTCCGTCGCCATGGCTCTTGAGACCGGTTAAGATCTATTGAAAAGAGCTAACCGGCTCTGATACCAATTGTTGGACCGAAATGGCGACAGAGGGGGCTAAATGTCGCTTTTAAAAACGCCCCCAAAGTAGTCACGACACTTTGTTCTCCGATAGCTAGCGATGCTATGAAGTGAGCAAAATGGATGATTACTTGAAATGCCAAGAAAACAGTCAACAAGATTCTCCTCCAAAAATTTGACTTCACTGACCAAGGGCTGAAATCTGCACTGCTATTTGGCTGAAAACTGCACTGCAAAATGGCTGAAAACTGCATTGCTATTGGCTGAAAAACTGCACTGCAAAATGGCTGAAAACTGCACTGCTAAAAGGCTGAAAACAGCAATGAAGTGATGCTGAAAACAGCAGCTAACAAGTGCTGAAAACAGCAATGAAGAGATGCTGAAAATAGCAGCTAACAAGTGCTGAAAACAGCAATGAAGAGATACTGAAAACAGCAGCTAACAAGTGCTGAAAATGCAGTCTGAAAATAGCAAGCAGTAAAAATTTCAAACCACCCACGAACTGAGGAAAAAGATGAAATCCAGCTGCACTACTTAGCCCAAAAGATCAAGAACAAGAATTAAATAGCAGAGAGGCATCAGGCATTAAAAGAATTCATCAAGAAGTCAAGAAAAATCAGATTTGAGCCAAAATCTGAAAGTTACAGAGCGCTGAGACAAAGACTTAAATTCCCATTTGCTCTTTGATCCTTTGGCCACGAAACTTTGTAGATAGATTAGCAATAGCCCCAGGACTAGAGAGTCCAAATTTCATGCCATCTCATGGAGGGAAACAAGATTTGAGCCAAACCCTAGACAAACTTGGAAATATTCAGTGAAAAGCATAAACACTTAAATTCGCATCAAACCCTGGAACCTTTGGCCATGAGATTTTGCAGATAGCTAACTAATAGCCTCTAGATTCTACATGCCAAGTTTCATGCCTTCTTGCACAGGGAATCAAGATTTGCAATAAAACCCTAGAAAGGAAAAGTGAAGAACAGAGGAAGTCCAAAAGAGAAATCTGAGATTAAAATGAAGTTTGCTATTGGGAAACTCGATCAAATGATCTTGAGACACTAACCCATCATAGAGCAACCCATTTTGGTACTCCCCAGCAACAAACAACAAGAAACTCAAAAATCAAGAAATCAGCAGAGAGGAGCATCGAAGAGAAAAGATGGACAGAGTGACAAGAACTGAATCCAACTCAAATAAAACCATCTTGGATTGATAATGAGGAAGAGAGATACATGATTGCATAGAGTATCAACTCATACCATCCCTACAACCCCATACATGCTTGGAATGATCAAGAACTCTACATGCTTCACTCAAGAACACACAGAGCACAACGTACAGACACAGGGAGACACACTCTGTGTTCCACACCCACTCTCACCAACTAAAGACCAAAGGCAAAACAACCTCCAAAGCCTCTTTTGACTCACCAAACCCTAACTCTCTCCCAAAGCCATTTGGAGGCATGCAGCCCCTCACATGTATTTATAGCCTATGGCTAACGGGTCTCCACCCCGTTATGCCCGCTAAGTCCAACGGAGCCTGCTCCCGCTTGTGCAGCCTCGCGAAATTCCCATTTCGCCCCTCCTGCACCTTCCGGGAAGCTTCCGCGCTCCTTGTCGTCCAAGCCTCCCAACCACCTCGAGTCTCCGTCGTCTTCGACACATCCCGACCGTTCTGACCTCGACACCGCCTGTGTCTAGTTTGGTCACCCCGTGTCTCACCACGACTCCGCCTCGACGTCCTGCAGCCACATAGACAAGAAACACGTCAAATAGCACCGCTCGATACATGAAAGCGTAAATAGCATAAAACACCATACTTACACACGATGAAGTCCAAACCTGTCGAATCATCGGAATATGCATCCTAATCTTATACGACCAAGTTTGACCAAGTTCGACCGAGCACGATTGCACCCCGCAACGTCAAGGTCCGAACCACCCAAACCAAACTCGACTTACCTAAAACGATGTCAATTACTCATCATACACGGGTTGACCTCCACATGGTCTCTCAGCCGAGAGCTAGAATGACTCCTGCGCTTTTGGGTCCTAGGCACTCAGACTAAGGTGCTGTGTGCCTATAATTATTGCTTAAGCTTAGGTAATAATCATATGGCACATATTTACCCCCAGTCGCTGCCTGTGGAGTAAAGGCCTTGCCTTGCTTTTGCTTCCGTTGTTATGTTTTTGTAATGTGAACATTTGGCCTGACCGGCCCGTATGTAAAACTGTCGCCCGATGTGGCATAATTCAAACGCAGTTATGTAATATTAATATGAGTTGATGTGATTCCTGCGATGTATGAATTGATGCAGCAATGTACCTGTGAGCACTATCTACTGATCCAGGGAATAGTGCAGTGGTTTCACAGGAGATTCTGGATTGAAAAATCCAGGTCTAACATGTTGCAATTTGGATCACTTACGCGGCCGTTATGAGGTTTTTGGCAACATTGATTATTAGAAATTGGATAACATCCTAATGGTAGGTAGCATGATACTCTCTGGAGTTTTGCTATTTGCAAGTGAAGGTTTTGCTCTAATTTTAATTCGAGATGAATGATTTGAATGTAAGGAGTTTGTTTTTGTATGGATAGCACAAATTTGTCTAGTTATCGCAGCTCAATATGAGGGGTCTATTGTAGTTTATACTCTACTAATGGCACAAGAGTTCCTTTCATCCGGATAGGTTTGCAACCATATGATGGATTTTACTAATTTTTAAAGCTGGCAATTTTGACGTACGTGATGGCCACACGTGCAAGTTGCTTTTTCCATGAGTATTGTTTGCTAAGTTTTGTGTTCTAGGTGGAGCATATCAGATTCTATGACCTGAGTTCTTCGCTATCTATCTTGCACCACATCTGATGTTTTGGCTTACGCTATTTGATGGTTGAGCATTTGTTTCAGCAGGTCAGTTGTACAGACTCAGAATTTGTTGGGGTTATGAAGTTTTAAAGGCATAGATTTATTCATCTGCTTTTGTTGATAGCTATGTGATTAACCTGCTGGTGGTTTGCACTATTTTGCTTGGTGAGAAACATTTGGATAAGATTGTTCCAATCTTTGTTTGTTGAAGATTCGTCCGTTGGACTTTCAAGGCACAATGTTTGGTGATGAAGATTTACTTTGAGCAGATTTGACATTCGACTATAGGAGCAAATTCATCTTAAGGTGGAACAATGTGCTAGACGTGGCACTAAGCTGTGTATGCATCAAGCCATGTCAGGTGTGGCAACAGCAGGCGCATCCGATTCTGATTCGGCTTGTTTCCTTGTTAGGGACTCTTGTTTTCTAGCCTATATATCCACCCTTGTAGTCATACAGCTGAGATACGATGAAGTTTCCCATGCATGTAATCTCTTCTCAAACAGTAAATTCCACTTTTGCGTATTCGTGGTTTTTCATAAGGATTTTTCACGTTAAATTAGTGTCTTCCATTGTTCTGATGTCTATTTTAACCATGCCTTTTATAATAATAGTAAAATAATAATAATTTAAATTAAAAATAAGTATTTTGGTTGCCTATGTTTTAAATTTGTTTTGCCCTGATTTTATGCTTTTAAAAAGGTTGGATTTGAAAAGTTATTTATGTAAAAACCTAAACAATATTATTAAATACAAGGAAATTTTGATTTTGGGTAAAAATACTATTTAAAATTAATTATTTGGATTTATTTGTCTTTTATCTAGTTTTTCTGGAGTTTAAAATCTATTTTAAATTAAATGGTATTTGAAATAAAAAATAATAAATAAAATAAATAATACCAAATTAAGTTGTAAATATTTTATCTAAGTCCAACACATATCCAGGAACTTCTGTGAATTTTTCTGGAATGTTTGGAATTTATTTGGTATTTTTTCTTAGCTTTATTTGCTTTTCTCGGGTGTTCTGAAAATCAAAATCAAAAATTAAAATTTAAAACTCCCGCTTTCCCTTCTAGGCCGACAAGTGGCTGGCCCAGATCTCCCCTACCCCACACTGGCTTAATCCCCACCACCCCCTTCTTCCCATTTTTCCCCTCACTTACATGTGGGCTCCACTCGTCATATTCATCTTCGACCTTCCTTCCTCTCCCCTTTCTCGTTTCTATTTTAGCACCGGTAGACCGAATCCTCACCGCCGATGCCTTCCTTCTCCGCCTCTACTCGATTTTGGAAACCGCACGCTGTACGGGATCAAATCCCCTTGATTTTGTGCCCTCCCTTCCTTCCACGCTCGTTCTTTCCTCCTCTCCCCTCACCTTCCTTTCCGTCGCCCGCAATCACCGATGAGAAATTACATCGCAACTCCCCTGCCTCGGCCCTATATAAGGAGCCCCTCGGCACAGCCTTCTCCCAACCCACCTTGCCTCACATCAAATTCCTTCTTCCACACACCCGAGTCTCCCCGCGCCGTGTTCCTCATCCGCGGACCCCTGGATGAGCTCTGGCGAGCAATTTGGGCTGCCTCGGTCATCCTCGTGCCCCGTCGCCGACTCCTCTACCCTCACCGCAACGTCGCCGAGCTTTTCCATCCCTTGGTCAGAACCCCCTCGCCGTTACTGCCCAAGCTGCACTACCGCCAAGTCTCGCTGTCGGCCCCCATCATCAACGCCCGAGCCCCACATGAGGTATAGCCAAGACCACAGTGATGTCCTCTCCATACTCCACCATTCACCAGCAACTGTCGCCCGCCAGAACACCGGCGAGCTGTGGACCCAGTGCGCCCCGCCGGCCGCCATGCCATGTCATGGCGCAAGCGTCGATGTGGTTGCCACCTGGAGCCACACTCGCGCCACCTCCACGCCAGTGAGCCACATAGGCACCACGCCCCACCCCGTGCCACCTTAGCCTTCCCCTTGGTCTATGGACCTGGTCCACGGTAGATCGGGCCCACTATTAGCCTCTGGTCCAAAAAATCAAATCAGGGCCGACGTCAGCATGACGCCATAAACCTAATTTTACTTTATAAAAATAATTTAGCCAAAAAAATAAAACCCTCTGCTGATGTCATAATTCCCTTTTCCTTTAGAAAACTAACTACAAGAATTCCTTTTTATTCTTTTCTCTGATTTCAAATTTTCTAAAGCCCATTATCCTTCAACCTAACTCTGATTGAACCCATTCAAATTCCTAAATTCATCAAAAATTCCAATGTATCCATTTCTGCCCTCATTTTAATTATTTGGAGTTTATTTGATTTTATTTGGATTCTATTTGAGTTTGCTCGGGTAATTTTCATGTGTAGACTGTGACGATTCGAAAGAATTCTTCGACGACAACTTGTACGAGACTGCAGAGCAAGGTACGTCACACTCCTTGATCATGTTTATCCTAGATTGCAAAATAAAATTATGTTGATTTAAATTATATTGCATGCATATGCTTATTCAAGTATTTCAATTCTAGTTTTAAACTGAATTAATTCCCAATTGTTATTGACACCTTTGATCTTGTGCAACATTATACCTTGTCACCCTAGAATAAAACTCTAGTTAGTACACTAGTATGGCTAGAGAATTTGTGTAGCAAATACGTAGACATGCATAGTTATACCATTAGGCTTGGGATAACCTTTTCATATAAAATGATGAGCTTTTCAAATGTATTCTTGACATCAGTGAGTCAAGAAGGTTTATGAAATATTTTGAAATAAAATATAAAATTTCGTTTGGACTTAGGCTAATGGTTAGGTGGTGGGTGCACGCATGCACTGTTGTTCGGTGACACAGTGTTGATTGTCAGGCATAGGGGGTATGTGGATTGAGACTAAGTCAAGTTAAGGATTGGTCGGTGAGCTACTGTCTGATTTGCCATCAACTGAGCCCAGTCAGGTCCAGCTGCTAGCGGAGGTGGAGGGATGGGAGCAAACTGACTTCCTTGAGCTCCAGTGTTGGCATTGGTGTTGTCGCTGACATTCCTCCTGATGTTCACCATCTGGTTGAAGTTTAGGAGAGAGGAGAGTTAAGACAAAGGAGGGGAAGGGGTAGTTTTGCTCAATCCAACACTAAACACCAACTTAGAAAAACCTTTATAAAGCAAATAACAAGTAATAGTTATGGTTGTCGGGGAAACTAATAGCTCATAACTTCGTCTATTGTCGAGCTTAACAACTTAACCTAAAGAGGTAAGAGTTGCCTTGGTGTGATCCTTTGTAGCTCTCAAGGTACGAAGCATGATCCTTCAAGGCAAAGATTGAAGTGGCAATAGAGTTGATGAATCCCAACTACTGTCCTTCTATAGTGTTTTGAACAAGGGAAGAGATAGAAATAAATTTTCAAGAAATGACATAAAGATGAGAAAGGATTGAGAGATAAGGATAAGCATAGATTAAGAGGAAAGAATATGCAAAACTTTTTGAAATTACTGGTTATTTAAAATAAATTCTTAAGGTTCAACCATTCTATTCTATCTACGGTCGCGTCTACCAACAAGCACCCACCACCTAACCATTTGCCTAAGTCTAAACCAAGTTTTTAAATTTTGTTTGGAAACATTTCATAATCCTTCTTGACTCACCAAAATCAAGAGTACATTTCAAAAGCTTATAATTTTATGTGAAAAAAGTTATCCCAAAATAAAAATTTATGTCTAAGCAGGTCTAAGCATTTTATACAAAATTTCTCTAGTCCATACTAGTGTATGAACTAGAGTTTTATCTATGGTGACAAGGCATGTTGATGTTCAATATCAAATTTAGCCATATACAAAGGAATTTGGTGTAACTAAAGTTTAAATCAGATTGGAACTAATTTAAATAAAAGTACGCATGCATAAAAATTAAAAACAACATAATAATTTAAATTACTAGGAGTAACATGGTCAAAGGTGTAACTGGCCTTGCTCAAAGTCTTGATGCCGCGAGTCGTCGAAATTGTACACTCTAGAATCGTTACATTCTATACGCAAGTAACCAAAGCAAATAAATTCAAAAAAATTCAAAGAAAACTCAAAAGTTCAAAAAGAGTCTAGAAATGGGTAGTTTAAGATTTTAGAGGAATTTAGAAATTTGAACGGGTCCAATTGGTGCTAGGATGAAGGAGAATGGGCTTCTGGAAGATTGAAATCAAGGAAAAGAATAAACTAAATTTGTTAGAATTATTTTCCTATTGGAAAATCAAGATTATGACGTCAGCAAGGAGTTGATTTTTGGTGAATTATTTATCAGTGTGAAAAGGAATTTATGATGTCAGGGTGACATTAGCAAGAGAAATGAATTTTCGACCGAATTATGTTTTCAACAGGAAAAGGGTTTTATTTCACTGACAGGTGTGCCTGGGTCTATGGTGAATTGGGCCCATGGACCGGGGAGGCAACTGAAGTGGCACATCGGCTGGCATGGGTGGCTAGGGCTAGCGTGGCTCCCACATGGCATCCACATTGGCTGCTACATGGGCTCAGGCGCTAACGTGGCCTGGCCGACCAAGGTGGCACTTAGGACCCTATGGTTACTAGAGCTCTGGCACTCGGCGGTGGCTGACGAGTGGTGCAAGAGCGAGAGGGGGCAACGGGGATTTCATTCCCACCTGGCACGGGGCTCGAGGAAGACCATAGAGCGGTTGGCGATGGAAGAGGAGCGGCGGCGATGATCGGCTCCAGTGAAGGCGGCATTCTGGCGTTGCTGGTTGATGGCAAAGGGGCGGAGGGTGGTCCCCGGGGCACAGGGAAGGCATGGGAGGTGTCAGCGAGGCTCGAGCGGCACCAGAGCGACGACGATTACTCGCTGGAGGGTGGCCGAGGCTCAGAGAGAGAGAGGCGCACGACATGGGTGAGGGGGAGCTCTGAGAGAGGGGAGTGAAGGCAGAGGGAGGTGGTACGAAGGTAGGGGTGCTTGGAGGGGGAAATTTATAGTGGGGAAGAGAAGGCACGGTGACTAATTGCTCGCTAGAGTTTGCGGGGATGAAACCGATTTGGATGTGTGAACACAGAGATGGGCGACCAAGGATACGAGTCACGAGGTGCGGCAAGAAGGGCAAATCAAGGTGGCGCCTTGGGGAGAGAGACTGGCCGAAAAACACGGGTTCGACAGGGTGTCCAAGGCGGCAATGGTGGAAGAGGAGAGAGTAGCCGATGAAGAAGAAGGGGAGAGGAGGAAGAAGGGCCTGACATGTGGGTCCCACATGTCGGTGAGAGAGAAGAGAAGAGGAAGAGGCGGATGGCTGGATGAAAGGCACGTGGTCGGAGAAGAGGATCCTAGCTGTTGGCACGGTTAAGTGAGGATGGACACGCGAGATTGAATCGAGCGGCGAGGATAAAATCAAGGCCGTTGGCGAGAAACGAAGGGGTAAGTGGAGGCAGGTCGCTGAGATTAAACAGGAGGTGGTGGATTTCATCTGGGCGTGACACGTGTCAAGCTGAGGAGAGAGACGGGTTTAATTCCATTTTTCATTTTCAGAAATACTAGGAAGATTAAAAAACTCTTAGAAAATAGCAAATAAAGTCTAACAATTCCAAAAAAATTCATAGAGAATTCTTGGAGATGGTTTAGACTTAGGAGAAATATTTCCAACTCAAAGTTGGCCTTTAATTTTTTTACAAAAATACTTTTTAGCTTCGCAATTGATTTTAAAATTCTAGAAAAACATAGAAAATCCGAATAAAAGCCAAATGTTTTCAAATAATTAATTTGAAATAGAGTTTTTATATTAATTCAAAATATTCTTCATTTAATAATAATTTTATGTTTTTAGTTAAATTGTTTTTAGAAAAGCTTTTTTAAAGCTGAAAACAGGCAAACGAAATCTCTAAAATTCAAGCAATCAAATAACACTTGATTTTATTTTAAACTAAATTAATTTTTATTTTTATTAATTTTTTGAAAATTTTGAAATAAACAGCTGGCCTGTTACATCGTAGCGCAATTAGTGCAAGGTCGAAGCTCGACGCAGTCGAAGACATGCCGAGGATGAAGCAGTGGTCGTGGTTGTGCAGCGATCACTGTAGCAAGTGTCATCATGGGTGGTTGTGGATGACGCAGGCCATACCTTGGTCAGTGAATTGCCTAGGCGTGGGCATGTAGCTTGTCATTGTGGAAGTTGTGGGTGGCTGAGCGAAGCGGCATAGGCAGGTGGCTATCCCTGTAGCAGTCGTTAGCAGAGCATGGGCGAGCGACAGAGCAATTGAGTGCTCTGCAGAGAGGCTTGATTGTATATATATACCATGTAATCGGTATGAGCTGAGTAAGCCGAGTGAATAGAGAAAGAAGAAAAGCAACACAAGTTGTGTTCGTGCCGAGAAAATTTACTTCATGCCTATTCGTTCAACTTCCCCGTGTAGTGTCCATCCACGGGTAACTCGTAACTGCACTGTTCCCTGTCTGACAACAGAGCATTGACTAGAGTGGTCGAGAGTGAGCTGATATTGCTCTGTTTTCATCGTAGTCATAGGGAATGATCGGTGCGACCGTATTGTGTTTGGGCATGCAGATCCTGCCAAACACTTGGTATCAGAGCATGATGTATGCCCAAAACACATATGACTGGAGTCGATGGTGACTAGCGCACAGTAGGCGGCAAAGGAGAGCGGCGGCGTGCCCTTTTAGCCACTGATGGATGCCCAGGTGATTTGGAAGACCATCGATCTGGTGACTGGAGTGGTCGTAGATGGCTCGTGTGGCGCAACGTAGAGCTGGTGGCATTGTTAACCCTGGCAACAATGGCCTCGCCCAAGGCAGGCATCGGTGCGCGGCGGCGCACATCGGGTAGAGGTGTGCAGGTGCTAGCCACAAGTTGGCTACAACATTGTGCGCTCAGGAGCAGGGCGGTGAAGGCTTGGACGGTGCCATGGTCAAAGCTGCCATTGCAGGATGAAGTCAATGTGAAGTCGACAACGGAAGTTGGTGTGAAGCCGACGACCGTGCCTTGGTGTGATGCCGAGCAGTAGCAGTGCGATGCCACTACAATAGAAGTCAGTGTGAGACCGTTTCGATGATCGTTCCTCAGTGTGATGCCGAGCAATAGTGGTGGGATGTCGCTGCAAGGGTGAAGTTGGTGTGAGACTGACAACGCCGACAACAGTGTGAAGCTACTGTGCGAAGTTTTGACTTGTGGTCGAAGACAGTGGTATGAAGCCATCGTCACTAGAGGCTCAGTGTGGGACCGATAGTATCGACAGTAGTGCGAAGCTGCTGTGTGGTCATATGGACATGTGGTCAATGGCGGTGCAAAGCCGCTGTATGGCCGATGGCGGTGTGAGACCGCTGTGGGGGAGAAGTTAGTGTGATGCCGTCACGAGGAAAAGTCGGTGTGAGACCAATGACAACGACGACTAGAAGATGCTACGAGAAGACGCTGGTGAGAGGCCGCAACATACGACAAGAAGCTTGTGTGTGTGGCAAGAAGATGCAGGTGATTCGTATTGGAGAATCAAACCATCAAGATTAAGGGGGAGAATGTTGGAATTAATTTTGATGATTTTTACGTGGTCGTCTGTGCCATGATCGAAGCCACACGCGAGAAGGCATGGTCGAAGCAATCCCAGTGATCGTGGTCAAAGAGACCATGGTCAATGTGGTTGTGGTCAGAGTGTTCATGGTCGGAGAGACCGTGGTCAAAGTGACCATGGTCAGAGTGGCTGTGGTCGGAGTAACCGTGGTCGGACAGTGGCTATGGTCGTGGCTCTTGTGAGTGGTTGGTTACGACCACGTTGTGTGTGGTCGTAATGACCAGTGTCATGGCACCCGTGTGAGTGGTTGGTTACGACCACGTTGTGTGTAGTCGTAATGACCAGCGTCATAATGCCTATGTGAGTGTTTGGTTATGACCACGTTGTGTGTGGTCGTAATGACTAGTGTCGTGGCGTGGGTGTGAGTGGTCGGTTACGACCACGTTGTGTGTGGTCGTAATGACCAGCGCATAGCACTTGTGTGAGTGGTCAGTTACGACCAGTGTGGTCGTGGATGACCAATCTATATGAAGTCATGGACAACCACGGTGTGCGTGGTTGGTTATGACCAGGCTGTGCATGGTAATTACGACCATGCTATGTGTGGTCATAGCGACCAGTGAGGTAGTCATAAGTGCCGGGGTCATAGCGCCTGTGTCTGCAGTAGTCGTAGCTGCAGTGCTGCAGTCGAAGATAAACGCTAATCAGAGAAGCGTTCGAAGACAGGCCGTGGTCGAGCCCGTGGCCATGGTCGTTGGCACCATGGTCGTAAGCAACATGGATGTACGCGTCGTGGTCGTAGCTCCTGCGTGACCATGGTCGTAGTGCAGTGAGTGCGTGGTTGAAGCTCCAGAGACGCGGTCGAAGACAAGCTGAGGATGAAGCAGTGGTCGTGGTCGTGCGGTGATCACTGTAGCAGGCATCAACATGGCTGGTCATGGATGACGCAGACCATACCTTGGTCGGTGAACTGCCCAGACGTGGGTAGGTGTCTTGTCACTTAGCAATCGTGGGCGGCTGAGCGAAGTGGCATGGGCAGGCAGCGATCCCTATAGCAGTTGTCAGCAGAGCATGGGCAAGCATAGGTGAGTGGCGGAGCAGTTGAGTGCTTTGAAGAGAGGCCCAATTGTATATATATACCATGTAATCAGTATGAGCTAAGTAAGTCGAATGAGCAAAGAAAGAAGAAAAGCGATGCAAGTTGTGTTCGCATCAGGAAAATTTCCTTCATACTTGTTCGTTTGACTTCCCCATGTAGGGTGTGTCCACTGGTAACTCATAACTGCACTATTCCCCGTCTAACAATAGAACATCGATTGGAGTGGTCGAGGGTAAGCTGAGACTGCTCTATTTTCACTATAATCATAAGGAACGATTGGTGCGGTCGTATTGTGTTTGAACAAGTAGATCCTACCCAATAGAGGTGGAGGCCGAGGTGGACGAGCGAAGTAGACTCTGTCAGAGGTGGACACGTGTGGCGCGAAGTTTGTGGCACACTGCGAAAATACCTGACGCATGACTATAAGACTAGTCACCTGATGCCGATGTTGCTGAGCTGTGAGCGGGCTTCCCCACGTTTGCGGTGCTTGCCAATAGGGGTGGAAAACGGTAACGGACAATTCGTTTTATCTGATATTCGTATCCGAGAAAACGCTAATGTGGTAAGCAAAATCCGTATTCGAAAATGTTCGTATTCGTATTCGAGAATATTCGTATCCATATTTAAGAATATTCGTATTCGCATTTGTATTCGAGAATATTCGTATCCGTATTCATATTCGAGACTATTCGATCCATTTCTAGAACCTATGAAAAATCTGTAAGAATTTTGTGATTCAAAATTTGAATTTAGGCGGTTTAAAACCGGAAACTGGTGAAAAATTGGCAAAAACGCAGAAATCCATTTTATCCGATATTTGTATCCGAGAAAATCCGTATTCAAAATGTATTTGTATTCGAGAATATTCATATCCGTATTTGAGAATATTCGAATTCGTATTCATTTTAAAAATATGAATTTGTATTCGTATTTGAGACTATTTGATCGTATCCAATCCGTTTCCACCCCAACAGGTTACCATGCGTTGGGAGCCCATATGCCCCTACATGGCTATGCATGCAGGACCATGCTCGCCCCATAATTGCAGCACCGAGCACCCCAAGCAACCACCAGACCACAGCAGTGTTGGGTTTTTGCTCACACGAAGCAATCTTTTCGATGGTGGCCATCCCAGCTTCATTCCTTGCTCAGCCTCTTGTTTGGTCCCTATGGATTGTGTTATCTGTTGTGACTATGGACCAAATAGTAAAGAAGGAGACTAAGGAGCTAGGAAGAGACCACCACAGGAGAGAGAATACTCGTGTGTAAAATGAGTGTATCTGCCATCTTCTACCCCTCGTAGGGGCTTATATACATAAATGGGATAGGATGGGAAATTCCTATCCTACCCCTTAATAATTACAAAAGGTCAGGGTACATTAGTATATTTCACTATATTATTGGCCCTATTACATATTGGGCAAGTTGCAAGATCCAGTTACAGGGGGTTGGGCCACCCCTACAACAGCAATCTTTTTATATTCACTCAATTTAGCATGTTATGAAAAAAATAAGAAAGAGACATTTGAAAAGATATAAGCTTTAAGTATTCTATATATAAAAACAAAAAGGCACAAAATGTGCACAAATGAAAAGAAGTATGCTTCAAGCATGTCACAATTTAAAAAAAGTATTCTACAAATATACCATCATGAAAATGTATGCTACAAGCATGCCACATGCTTAAGAATTGTGTGTGAAAAAATAGGTTGTTACTTGAGAATGCTAGCTCATCTAGACTTAAAATTTATTTTACTTTTAGGCTTTGACTTTTTGTTGTGATATCTTATTGTGTTCTTTATAATTGGTTTAGTCATTGTTGACATACCTGTCAATGATATAACTTACTTAATTATGCTAAATACTTGTTTTGACATTGCTATATGATATATGACTTTATATGATCTAAATAGCTCAACACAATAAGATGGCTTAGTTAAAATTTTAAATTTAAATCAATGCAATGTAACTCGGATAATCTACAAAGCTTCTTAATTTTTACTCTCATTGCTCCTTAAAATGATTCTTTCTGAGAGACCATGTGGATGTGACCCCATGTTTGTGATGAGTAATTGACACGTGTTCTGGAAAGTTTGAGTTTGATTTTGTTGGTTCGCGCCAAGTCGGCGCATGGCGCAGTCTAGTTCGGTTAGACTTGCTTGGGACGCTTGTTCCTCTTCCCAATCAGTCGTGTGCCTAATTTCGTACTTGAGTACGTTTCAGTGATGCTAATGTTGATTATATTGTTTCGAGCGGTGCTATGTGATGTTTTCTTGTCTGTGATGGCTGCAGGATTTTGAGACGGAGTCGTGGTGAGGCATGAGATGGCCGGACTAGGCACAGGCGGTGCTGAGGTCAAAGCGGTCGGGAGATGCCGAAGACAGTGAGGACTCGAGGTGGTTGCGAGGCTTGGACGGCACGAAATGTGGAAGCTTCCCGGAAGATGCAGGAGTGGCATTTTGGTAAATACGTAGGACTGCAAAAGAGGAAGCGGATTCGGTTTTGAGTTAATGGATAAAGCGCAAGAGTTGTTTGAGTTAGCGGGTAAAGTGAGTTGTAAACCCGGTAATAAAAAACTATAAATAGAGGTGGTGTGCACCTGAAGGTTGTTAAGGGTTTTTGGCTTTGAGTCTCTTTTCATTTTTTGTTGAGGAGTTGGTGAAGAGAGAAGGGGTTAGTTTTGCTTTTGTCTAAGGGTAGTGGAGTTTACGTAGAGTTCTTGATTTGGTTTCTGGTTGTGTGCTTTCAATGTGAGATGGCTGTAAGAAAAATCTTATGTAATCATTCATCTCTCTAATTCAATATGAGAAGTCTTTCTGTGTTGAGATGATTCTATGTGTTCAGCTCTATCTTCTCTTTGTGTTTTGGTTTCACGATTTTTGCTTCAGTTTTGCTCTCTGTTCCTCTTTGTCTCCTTTCCCGATTAATGGAGTTCATGATTGAGTAACTAAAGTTCTCTCTTGCTTTGTGCTGGGAATCTGCCTCAAGGCCATTTGACCATTCCATCCCCAAAAGCAGATATCAGAATTAATGGGTATTTTCTTCTCTCTGCTGTACGCCTCAACTTCCTCTGCTTTCATTGTTCTAGGGTTTGGAGGCAGAGGATTCACGGGTCCATATTTATGTCATCCAAAAGATGTTTGAGCAGTGAGTTTCTTTGATCTGAAATCATTTCCTTGATAAAATCAAAGGTCCCATGATCACATGATTCAAGGATCACAAGCCTTTTGATTTTGTCACTCCTGCTGTGTTCTTTTTGGTTCTTAGGCTGTTAGTTTCAAGTGTTCTAATTTTCTCAATGAAAGGATGAATTAGGTTTGTGTATTCTCCTCCTGAAGTTATTACCCTTCAAGAAGATCCAGACAGCGTGCAAGAAGGCAAGTCTCCTTTGAACATTTTGAACCTATGTTTGAGAAATGCTTTTACTTAATTTAAACATACTTGCATTGCTATTTACATAGAACATTAGTTTCTATCTTAAGGTATTAGATAATCCGATCTTGTTATGCCCTCGATTGAAGTTGAGTGCCATGTACCTTTGTAACCCTAGGATCACCTTTGTCTCAATAATGAGAGTATTATAATTCTTTGTTAATATTAGAACAGTAGTAAAATGCTTAGTCATGCTATTTAACTTTTGTAACCTTGGAATGGAAAATTATATTTCATTAAACTAGTCTTTATATTCGGAGATTAGTGGCGATTGGTGTTGCCACTGTTCTTTTAAAATAAAATTAAAATGTGAAAATTGCTTTAGACCAGGGCAGATGGTTAGTTTGGATTGGTGCAGATTAGCACGAGATTTTTGTAAAGTGTATGTTCCACCCTAGTCGATTAAGGACCGACTCTTGTGATTGTCCAGACTGAGCATTACCGTGCAACCCTAAGTCTATATGGGTATGACCTAGCTGATTAACTTACGATAGTCTAGTTTAGGTGCCACCAGTGGAAAGTGGGTGCCAGGGATTTACTGGTTATTCACAATGAGGGACAGGGATTTACTGTACTTTTATGGCCAAGAGGGGGCTTCTGATTGGGTGGATTTAACCCTTCAGCGGTGAAACCTTAGCGGGTGGTGTCTAGCTAGACTAGAGTGAGATAAAGGCTTTGTGATATTTTATCTGGGTCTCATGCCAAAGGAAGCATGGTGACTGTTAGGATAATTTATCTCTTGGGGGTAAAGTTGTACATCCTCTGCAGAGTGTCAAACTATTCGAATAGCCGTGCCCACGGTCAAGGGCGGGCAAGGAATGCATTCACATGTTAGATCTTTGTTTTTGGTTTTAATTTTTAAAGCTTTTGGTATCTCAAGAGTGGAGGGAACTCTCGAAATGGTATCCTGGCGGTTGGAGCCTGTGTGGGTGGATGGAACCCGCAGTTTTAAACTTTAACGGTTAGAGCTGGTTAATTAGTGCTGGTGGATAGAACCTTCACTATAAAATGCTTATTAGTTTCAGTTAAAACAATTACTTTATTAAATTAATGCCTTCAAAAATATTAAATGGTATTCAAAATAAAATATTGCTTTGTGTAAAAGAACCATATAACCCTCCTTTATCAAGCCTTGCATCTACTGCATTTTTCCCAAGACTTGCGGAGTACTTTATGTACTCACATGCTGCACTACAATCAACTCAGAGGAATATGAAGCTCAAAAGGGAGACTACGACTACTTCGCTTGCGGATTCGACAAAGGATTCCCGGAGTACTATGTTGCGCTTCCCCAGTTGTGTATTGATGGGTTTTCACCGGATTTACTTTTGCTTCCGCTGTGTTTTGTGATTGTGTGAGGCCTTGAAACCTCAGTTGTAATAATAAGACCTTTCGGTCTATACTCTTTATTATGGTAATAAGCGTTGTTGGTTATGTAATCATCACTGTTTGACTGTGTGCACTAGCTTTGATCTGGGACTAGTGCTGTAATACACAGAGGGTCTGGATTCGAAAATCCGGGGTCCCGACATTAACCGCCTTTCATGCCAATCATCAGGTGATTTCATGGAATGAGTTTGTTCAGAGTTTTCGCAAGGCTCACATTCCATCGGGCACCATTACTCTGAAATAGAAGTACCAGTAGTGCGGGAATAAGAGATGTATTTCCAGAGGATCTACTAGGAAAGCCACCGGATAGGAAAATTGAGTTTTTGATTGACCTAATCCCCGGCACCGCCCAAATCTCCAAGAGATCGTACCGTATGCCAGCTAATGAGTTAGCTGAGTTGGAGAAACAAATTCAAGAATTGGAAGATAAAGGATATGTTCATCTGAGTTCTTCACCTTGGGAAGCAACTGTTTTGTTCATCAAGAAAAAGGATGGAAGTATGAGAATGTGTGTGGATTGCAGAGCACTCAATGATGTCACCATCAAGAACAACTACCCTTTACCTAGAATTGATGATCTGTTTGATCAGCTGAAAGGAGCTATTGTCTTCTCCAAGATAGACTTGAGATCAGGTATCACCATTAGAAAATCTGTGCTGAAGACATCCCCAAGACTGCATTCTCTACTCGTTATGGACAGTATGAGTTCACTGTCATGTCCTTTGGGCTAACAAATGCACCTACTTATTTCGTGAGCATGATGCATAGTGTATTCATGGAGTGCCTAGATAAGTTTGTGGTAATTTTCATAGATGACATCCTTATCTACTCCAAGAATGAAGAAGAGCATAAGAATCATCTCAGAATAACCCTGGAAAAACTCAGAGAGCATTAGCTTTATGCCAAATTCAGTAAATGCAAATTTTGGCTAAAGGAGGTTGCTTTTCTTGGACATATTGTGACAACCGAAGGAATTACAGTTGATCCCTCCAGAGTACAAGCGGTATTGGAATGGCAGCCACCCAAGTCGGTAACTGAAGTAGAAGTTTCCTTGGGCTTGCTGGTTACTATCGCCCCATCATAGCAGGATTTTCAGAGTTAGCCAAGCCAATGACTAAGCTTCTGAAGAAAGAAAAGAAGTTTGAATGGACGAAGGCCTGTGAGCAGAATTTTTAGACTCTCAAGAATAAGCTTGTCTCAGCCCTAGTGCTTATTCTACCTGATGTGCATAAGGATTTTGAAGTTTTTTGTCATGCTTCCCGTCAAGGATTGGAATGTGTTCTAATGCAAGAAGGTAGAGTGGTAGCCTATGCATCACGCCAGCTAAGACCACATGAGTGCAATTATCCTACTCATGACTTGGAACTACCAGCCGTAGTGCATGCCCTGAAGATCTTGCGTCATTATCGCATCGGTAACCATTGTGAAGTATACACGAACCACAAGAGCTTGAAATACATTTTCACTCAAGCAAAACTCAATCTAAGGCAGCAAAGTTGGTTAGAGTTGATCAAGGATTATAATATTAGAATTCATTATCATCCAGGCAAAGTAAATGTTGTGGTAGATGTGCTAAGCAAAAGGCCCTGTGCAAATAGTGTTTTGTCAGAAGAAGACCAGATCCGACTTCAGGAAGGAGTCTCCTATCTGAGTCTGAACCTGGTGGATCAAGGTATTCTCTTAGCTTTGGAAATTCAACCTGCTTTACCTGATTAGATCAAGGAAGCCCAAAAGGTTGATGAAGATATCCAGGAAATCAGGAAGAATATGAGAAGAGACAAAGCCCAGGATTTAGTGAAGATGAGAATGGAACTGTCTGGTTTGAAAACCGCATATGTGTGCCCAATAATCAAGAGATTAAGAATGTGATTCTATAAGAAGCCTATGAAACCCCATACTTAATTCACCCAGGTCGTACAAAGATGTACTAGGACCTTAGGGAAAGAGAGATTGTGGAATTTGTTGAAGCTTGTGACACCTACCAGAGAATCAAGGCAGAACATCAAAAACCTGCAGGACTTTTGCAACCCTTACCAATACCAGATTGGAAGTGGGAAGAAATTGGCTTGGATTTCACAACCGGACTCCCAAGAACTCAATTCGGCTATGACTCAATCTGGGTGGTATTTGACAGGTTGACTAAGGTAGCTCATTTCACACATGCCAAGATGACTTACTCTGGAAGTAAGTTAGCTGAGCTATATATGTCCAGAATTATGTGCTAACATGGAGTTCCTAAAAAGATGGTGTCAAATAGAGGAAGTCAGTTCACCTCCAAGTTTTGGCAGAAACTTCATGAAGAGTTATGGAGTAAGCTTAATTTCAATACGGCTTATCATCCCCAAACAGATGACCAAACAAAGCGAGTTAATCAAGTGCTAGAAGATATGTTGAGAGCTTATGCCCTGAATTTTGGGAATAGTTGGGATCATTCATTGCCCTATGCTGAGTTCTCGTACAACAATAGTTATCAGGCCAGCTTGCAGATGGCATCTTTTGAAGCACTATATTACAGAAAGTACATAACATCTTTACTTTGGAAATAGCCCAGATGTTGGACCAACCCTACTTCAAGATGTTGAAGAAAAAGTAAGGAAAATCAAAGACAGATTGAAGATAGCCTAATCCAGACAAAAGTTATGTCGACAATCATCGTTGAGACTTGACCTTCGAAGTTGGAGACTACGTGTATCTCAGAGTATCTCCGCTCAGAGGAGTCAAAAGGTTCCAAGCTAGGGAAAGCTTGCACCAAGATTTGTGGGACCATTCATGATCTCAAGCCGCAAAGGAGAAGTTGCATACCAGTTGGAATTGCCGCCAAGCATGTCCGGAGTGCACAACATCTTCCACTTTTGAGAATTTTTTGGATTTTAAAATCAATTTCAAAGCTAAAATGTACTTTTATAAAAATTAAAAGACCGAATTTAAGTTGGAAATATTTTTCCTCAGTCTAAAACATCTCCAGGAATTTTTGTGAATTTTTTGGAACTTTTAGACCTTATTTGCTATTTTCTAAAAGTTTTTGAAACTTCCTAGTATTTCTGAAAATTGAAAATGCAATTTAAAACCCTCTCTCCTCTGGGTGACACGTGTCACTCTCGGATCTCATCCATCCTCGCTTGGTTTAATCTCAGCCGCTCACTCCCACTTACCCTTTCGTTTCTCAGCCGATAGTTTAGATTAAATCCATCGCCGCCGATCAAATCTGAGCCGTCCCCTATCACTTAAACCTCTTCGACGGCCCTGATTTCTTTTTCGCCATGTGGCATCCATCCGTCTATCCATTCCCCTCTCTCTTCCCTGTTCTCTGGCTATCAAGCGGGGCCACGCCATTTTCTTCCTCACCTCCACTCCACCGCCGTTGGCCTCCATTAACGCCATGGCCGAAGCTTTAAAAGCTTTTGTTTCTACTCGTTTACTTCATGAGCAAGTGCGCCATCACTCCCTTGGCCACTCCACAGCCAAGCCACCCGATAACCCCCTTCTTAACCCCGCCTATTTGCTCACTCATTTTCTAGCCGCATTAAACACCAGCGAGGTCATGCTCGACCGTTACCCCTCGCTGCCCCTATGAAAACACTTTCCCGCACCTTGTCCTTCCCTCCTTTTTCCTCCCTCATGCGCCGAGAGCCCCGCATTGCTCCTTCCCCTCTTTCCCATGCCCGAGAGCCCCTCATCGCTCCTTCCCCTCTTTCCCGTGCCCGAGAGCCCCCGCACCTCTTTCGGCACTGGCGAAGCTCCGGCGAGAAATTCCAGGAGCCCTCGACCTCCTTGGGCCCCGTCGACGCCGTATTCCTCTTTGACGCGCCCGTGCGAGCCTCACCCACCCCTCGGCTGTGTTCCATTGCTTCTTTGCCGTCATCGGCTGCCACCAAGCATCCCCGAGCATCACAACAGGTACCATAAGGATCCCTGTGGCTCCCTCTCTCATTTTCACCCCTCACCGGCTGCTACCGAGTGCCAGAGCTCCGGCGACCATCGGGTCCTGAGCGCCGCCTCCGGTCGGCCACGCCGCGTTAGCGCCCAAGCCGTGTGGCAGCTGTGTGGTAGCCCAGTGGTAGCCATGTCGGCTTCAGTTGCCCCGTCAGCTGTAACCCCGCCACATCAGCAGTGGACCAAGTCCACGGTGAACCAAGCAATTCCGTGAACCCAGTCCAACATAAACCCGGCCCCGCCTGTCAATTTAATAAAATCATTTTCAATGTAAAAATAATTTAGCTAAAAAATGAAATTAGATGCTGACATTATAATTCAATTTTTCAATATAAAAATAATTAAGAAGATCAGCCATTTTTCTTTTTCCTTAGTTTTAAACTTTTGGAAGCTCGTATTTCTTCGTTTTAACTCTGATTTAACCCGTTCAAATTTCTAAACTGAGAGACCATGTGGTTATGACCCCATGTTTGTGATGAGTATTTGACATTGGTTTAGGAAAGTCAAGTTTGGTGTGTGTGGTTCGGACCATGTCCTTGTGTGGTGCAATCGGCTTCGGTCGGACTTGGTCAAACCTGGTCAAAGGGATTAGGATGCATATTATGTTGACTTGTCAGGTTTGGGCTATCTCATGCTTAATGTGATTCATTGATGCTATTTGTGCTTACATATATCGAGCGGTGCTATGTGATGTGTTTCTTGTCTGTGGTGGCTGCAGGACGTCGAGGCGGAGTCGTGGCAAGACACGAGGTGACCGGACTAGGCACAGGCGGTGTCGAGGTCAGAACGGTCGGATGTGTGGAAGACGGCGGAGACTTGAGGTGGTTGCGATGCTTGGACAGCAAGACACGAGGAAGCTTCCCGGAAGGTGCACGAGGGGCGTTTCGGTAAAAGCGCAAGGCTGCACAGGTGGAAGCGGTTCCGTTCGGGATTTAGCGGGCGTAACGAGTTGGAGACCCGTTAGCCAAGGGCTATAAATAGGGAAGGATTCCTGGTTGTATGTATGGATTTTAGGGTTTGAGTGAGTGGTTAGGGCTTTTGCTTTGTGTATTCTCTTTATGCTTTAGTTGGTGAGAGCTGTTGGAGAGCACAGAGAGTTGTCCCCTTCGTGTATGTGAGTTCTTTAGGGACAGAGACATGAGTTCTTGATCATTCCAAGCATGTCTGGGATTGTAGGGATGATATGAGTTGATACTCCTTGTAATCATGTATCTCTCATCCTCAATATCAATCTGAGATGGCTTTGTTTGAGTTTGATTGAGTTCTTGACTCTCTGTTGTTTTTGCCTTCGATGCTCTCTCTGGTGGATTTATGAGTTTTTCGATCATGAGTTGATTCTTGCTAAGAAGGGCCAAAATGGGTTGCTCTGTGATGGAATTGCATTTCTAGACCTTTTGGTCAGCCAAAATCCTAGAGCTAAGTGTTTGATTTCAGAATCCTTCTCCAGCGTTCATGTTCTTCACTATTTACCATTTCTAGGGTTTGGTGTGATTCCGTTTTTCTCTTCAATTGATTGTGCCCTGGAGTGAGGTTTGAAGTCCTAAGGCTATTGCTCAGACAATCTCGAAATTTCATGAGCAAAGGATCAAAGTTTGAAGGGGAATTTAAATTTTGGTGCTTCTCTCTATATTTATCAGATGATGGCCTAAATCCCCTCTTCATGTCCAATTGGTAAATCTTTTTGATTTCTAAGGTCTTGTGAGTATTTGGTTTATGCTTTTGGTCCTTTCTCCAGAGGAGAAAAGAAGGTCTGCTCCATTTTCCCAAAATCTGTTAGTTTCAGTATTTTCAGAGTGGCTGTCATGCGCTTCTGTTCTCTGCCCCTGTCTGAACTTCGTAGGCCGGTCAGACCGGATTTGTTGTGGCGGTCAGACCGGTATATGGCCGGTGGTCTAACCGGTGGCAATTGACCGGTCGGACCGGCCTGGGAACGGCGGTCTGACCGCCCAGCGCATTCAAGTCTGACCGCCCAGTGCAATCAATCAGACCGGCCCCTCTTCGTTTTGCGCTAACTCTTGGTTTCTCTCTGGGTTATGTTCTTCTTTCTTCCTTATGGTTTCTTGTGGTGTCCACTGTCTTTTGGTCAAATTTTGGCCTTTTTGATTTCCTTCTTGCCGTGTTTATTTCCTCTGTGCGCTCAAGGTTGCAGAGAATCTGAATTGACTTCTTCATAGCTTTTCATAGCTACTGGAGGGGATTCTTTTAGTAGAGTACGTTAGGGGGTAAGTTTTAAGAGAGCGACATTCACCCCCCCCCCCTCTGTCGCCGATTTCAATCCAACAATTGGTATCAGAGCCGGTTAGCTCTTCTCGATAGATCTTAACCGGTCTCTAGAGCCATGGCGACAGATAAGTACTCGACCAAGCCCCCGGTCTTCGAGGGGATCGACTATCCCTTCTGGAAGAGCCAGATGGAGACCTACATCCAGGCTCAGGGCTAGGCCATCTGGCGTAAGGTCAAAGTACGATATGTTGTTCCTGTCGATGAGAACATCAACGCTGGAAACATGCATGATGGTGAGGCAAATGCGAAGGCAAGGAACATCATAATCCAGGGGTTGAGCCGAAGCGAGTTTGACCGCATCTCTTATTTGACGTCGGCTTTCGACATCTGGGTGACCCTCGATGCATATCATGAGGGCACCACCCAGATCAAGACAGTCGACAGGACCAATTCAAGCGAGATTACAACAAGTTTGAAATGCTCACTGGTGAGTCCCTCGATGAGTGCTTTGCGCGTTTTCACAAGATCTTGAGCAACCTCCGAGCAGTCGGTCTCGCATACCCTGACTCGGACAACGCTCGTCAGATGCTCACGGCTCTTGATTTGCGGGTTTGGGAGATGAAGGTGACTTCCATCAAGGACACCACCAACCTCTCGACTTTGACTCTTGACGCGCTGTACTCACAGCTCAAGACTCACGAGATTGACATTGTCTCTCGTAAGTCAAAGTCGCAGTCGATGGCTTTAGTCACCGATCCCACTTCAGCTCCTGATCTTTCTTCTGATTCGCTTTGTGGATTCTCGCTTGCTGCTCTGTGTGACATGACTGATGATCAGTTAGAGCAGCTTGCAGATGACCAGTTAGCCCTCCTAGCAAGAAAATGTTCCCATGCTTACAAGAGGAGGAGGGACGGAAAGAGAAGAGGACCCGTGATCTGCTTCGAGTGTGGTGTCCCCAACCACATTCGAGCGAACTGCCCCAAGCTGGGGAAGGGCAAGGGCGACTACGGCGGTGTGAGCAAGAACGACTACATCGACAAGAACCGCAACAAGAAGCCCCTTGCTCACGCTCAAGGCAAGAAGAAGTTCAGCTTCTTGGCAAAGCCAAGAAGCTCTTACACCACGTCCTCACCGCCTTCGACGACCTCGACCTCAGCGAGGTGGAGGGATGGAGCGACGACGACGGGACGGGTGACCAAGATCCCAAGGGCGGCGACGAATTCTCCAGCATGTGCTTCATGGCCCTTGAGGGTGAGATCAGCGACAGTGAGCTGTACTCTGACTCCGACGAGGTATACCCTTCATACGACCAGCTTAATGATGCTTTTCTTAAGCTAGAGAAATTCCATGCTAGATCTAGAGCTAGGGTTAGCGAGTTGGAGAAGGAAGTAGAGAGTTTGTCACGGGAGCTTACTTCACTTAGATCTGCTCCTTCCCGTGATGATTGTGATGTATGCACTGCTTTGCTTGGTGACATGGAGAAGCTAAGGACCTTGCATGATAGTGTGTCCTCTGAGCTCGACGTGATTAAGGTGGAGAATATTAGTCTTCTTGCTGAACTTGAGATGAGTAGGGTAGTTCCTCTTTCATCTACTACTATTGATACTATATCTTGCACCTCATGTGAGGATAAGGACAATGTTTTTAGAGGTTTGTATACCATGCTTCTCGATCTGCCCGAGACTTGTGAAAACTGCAATAACTTGAAGATGAACCTAAAACGGGTAGATCATAAAATTGTTGAATTACAAGCTTTTCTACTTGAGCCTATTGCTTCATGTGTGAATTGTCCCAAGCTTACTGCTGAGCTTGAAGCTGTCTCCAAACAGTTTCAAGAATTAGTTGATGATAACAACAAATTGGCTCAATCTGCTTCTAAGGATCCTGTTAGCTCACCATGCATTAATTGTAACAAACTAAAATCTGACTTGATTGCATTAGATGAGAAATGTGTGAAGCTGACTAAGGACCTTCTAGAAAAGCCACCTTCTGCTTGTAATGCTTGTGCAGAGGAGGGGAAGGAGCCCAAGGGTAAGGTAGAGACGCTTAGCGACGTGAATCACTTGACTAGCAGTAGGACTGTCCCTTCTGAGTCAGCTGAGCGTGCTCAAGCCAATCGTTCCTCTGCTGTTGGTTCTTCTTCTGCTCCCTTAACTCCTGCTGTCTCTTCTTCCCCTGCTCTTCTTGCACCTCTCTCTTTCGGGAGTGTCAGTACCTTATGAACACTCTCGAGAGGTTTGTAGCAGGCAAGAAGAAGCTAAATCTTATTCTAGACCAGTCCAAGATTTGCAAATTCAATCAAGGTCTAGGATATGATTTTTCTAAGGATATGAGGAAGCATCCACCTGTTGTGCTTAGACTCATAGCCGCAGGTGTGATCAAGGTCAAGCCCAGAACTGAGAAAGTTCAATTCAAGTCTGCGGGCTTTGTCCAAGGGATTTCTGACAGCAAGGTGATTCCACCTGTTGCTTCGGCCTCTCAGAAGGGGAAGCCTCATCATGCTACTTCTACCTCTCAGAAGGTGAAGTATCATTGCACCTTCTGTCAGAAGGATGGGCATTTGATCAATCGATGCTTCAGGCGCGCCAAAATCGCGCGTAGAGACCGTGTTGCAGCTCTTAGGCGTATTCAGGATCATCCCCAGACCTTGAGTGCACCTAAGACCAACACGAGGTCTAGGTCTGCTTTAGGTGTTTCTGATGGGTTTGGGCAGCATCGATGACTTGGTTTTTCCGAGTTTTCTGGTTTTCGTCCTCATGCTCCCTTTTGTCATGACTTCCACCGTTCTGAGGGTAGATCTTGTTTCCCCTATCGACATGGCTACTCGTGGCATGATCAGCCTGTTGCCGGTGCTCCGACTCGCTCTCCCGTAGCAGTTGATCCCAGCAACAGCTTCAGGCCTGCTCACAGACCTTCTGCTTCTTTGAGTGACAGAGAGCGTAGGGTAGATAGAGGTCAGTCGTGTGTGGCTACTTCTTTTACTCGACGTGTTACTCAGTATTGGGTGCCAAAGTCACTCTTGATTTATCCCAGTACTGAGACTTTACTCTCTGTTTGACTCAGGTTCGCCAGGCAGGGAAGGGAAAGGTTTGGTTTGTAGACTCCGGTTGTTCTCGTCATATGACCGGAGACTCCCGTTGGTTTTCTTCCCTAGCCCGTGCTCCAGGCGATGAGACTATCACCTTCGGAGACGCTTCATCTGGGCGCGTCATCGCCAAAGGTACAGTGCACGTTAATGAGTCTTTTATTTTGAAAGATGTTGCCTTGGTTAGTAAGCTGCAGTATAATTTGCTTTCTGTTTCTCAGCTTACCGATGATGGCTTTGAGGTAAGCTTTAAGAAAAATGCTTGCAAAATTCTTGATTCTTCGGGTAATCTGGTTTGCGGGATTTCTCGTTATGGGAGGATCTTTCGTGCTGATTTTTCTAAGTCTTCTGGTGATCCTCTCCGGTGTTTGGTTGCTTCTGAGTCCCGTGACATTACTTTCTGGCATAGGAGACATGGTCATATTGGATTTGACCATTTGACCCGAGTTAGCGGCCACGATCTCATTCGTGGTCTGCCGAAACTCAAGATGGTCAAAGATATTTTGTGTGCTCCTTGCCGGCACGGCAAGATGGTTGCCACTTCTCACCCTCCGGTCACAGTGACTATGACCGATGCACCAGGACAGCTGCTCCATATGGACACAGTTGGACCAGCTCGAGTGCAGTCAGCAGGAGGGAAGTGGTATGTTCTTGTCGTGGTCGATGACTTCTCGAGGTACTCTTGGGTGTTTTTCTTAGCCTCGAAGGATGAGATGTTTACACATTTCTGAGGTCTTTTCAGTAGGCTTTCTGTTGAGCTCCCAGGCGCCTTACGAGCGATCCGCAGTGACAATGGCACGGAGTTCAAGAATTCCTACTTTGAGAAGTTTTGTGATGAGACAGGTGTAGAGCATCAGTTCTCTTCTCCGCACGTCCCACAGCAAAATGGCGTCGTGGAGAGGAAGAACCGTACCTTGGTCGAGATGGCCAGGACGATGCTTGACGAGTATTCTACACCTAGGAAGTTTGGGCTGAGGCTATTGTGACCGCGTGCCATGTTTCGAACAGAGTTTTTCTTCGGGCACACTTGCATCGCACTTCTTATGAGCTGAGATATGGGTGAAAGTCCAGTGTCTCTCATTTTCGTGTGTTTGGTTGCAAGTGTTTTATTCTGAAGTCCGGGAACCTAGACAAGTTCGAGTCACGCTCTTGTGATGGTATCTTTCTAGGCTACTCGACTTCTTCGCGGGCGTATAGGGTCTAGAACTGCGAGTCTAGTAAGTTGGTAGAGACCTGTGAGGTGACCTTCGACGAGGTCAGTCCAGGGACTAGGCCCGATATCTCAGGTTCTTTAGAGCAGTCCGAGCCCATCTTTGTGGATGATGAGGACGATGGAGATGAGGGTTGTCTACCTGATCCAGTTCCTCATCCTCCCCTTGAGGTGCCTTCTTCCACTGCATCTCTAGGTAATCAGCCCATGCCTTCTGCTTCCTCTGGAGCTAGTGGCTCTATTCCTACCTCATCAGCTCATGAGGTAGAGGCCACTTCTTCATCTCATCCTGGACCTCATCGATATATCAAGAAAGACCATCCTTCCGAGCAGATAATTGGAGACCTCTTTGAGCGAGTCACTCGCTCAAAGTCTGGAATGTTACATTTCTGTCTCCATTCTGCCTTTGTTGCCACCTTTGAGCCCAAGGACATTTGTCATGCTCTTTCTAATGAGTCTTGGGTCAATGCAATGCACGAGGAGTTGGAAAACTTTGAGAGAAACAAGGTCTGGTCGCTTGTTGAGCCCCCTCGAGGTCATAATGTCATTGGGACTAAGTGGGTGTTCAAGAACAAGCAAAGTGAGGATGTGGTAGTCATTCAAAACAAGGCCAGACTGGTAGCTCAGGGCTTCTCCCAGGTTGAGGGTCTAGATTTTGAGGAAACCTTTGCCCCTGTAGCTAGACTTGAGGCCATTAGAATTCTGCTTGCCTTTGCTGCTTCTAAGGGCTTCAAGCTTTACCAGATGGATGTCAAGAGTGCCTTCCTCAATGGCTTTATTGAGGAAGAGGTTTATTGAGACAGCCTCTAGGTTTCGAGAACCCCAAATACCCAAACCATGTCTACAAGCTTTCCAAAGCCTTGTATGGACTTAAGCAGGCCCCTAGAGCTTGGTATGAGAGGCTTAAGTCCTATCTGTTGAGTCATGGTTTTGAGATGGGTAAGGTGGATAAGACCTTGTTCATTCGCCGGCATGGCGCTGACCTTCTGCTTGTCCAGATTTATGTGGATGACATCATCTTTGGCGGCTCTTCTCATACTCTTGTTTCACAGTTCTCGGATGTCATGAGCACCGAGTTTGAGATGAGTATGATGGGCGAGTTGACCTTCTTCCTTGGCTTCCAGATCAAGCAGACTTGGGAGGGTACCTTCTTGCATCAAGGCAAGTACACTCGTGACCTCCTGAGACGCTTTGACATGAGTGATGGTAAGCCCATGTCAACTCTCATGGCATCCACAGCTTCTCTTGACCCAGATGAGGACGGCGAGCCAGTTGATCAAAAGGAGTATCGCAGCATGATTGGCTCCCTCTTGTACCTCACTGCCTCGAGACCGGACATACACTTTGCTGTGTGTCTTTGTGCTCGCTTTCAGGCATTCTTCGGTACCTTCGAGCTACCATTGACTATGGTATCTGGTACTCTTCCTCGTCCTGTCTTTCCTTAAGAGCCTACTCGGATGCAGACTTTGCTAGCTGTAGGATAGATAGGAATAGCACTTCTGGCACCTGCCAATTCATTGGCACTTCTCTTGTTTCTTGGTCTTCTAGGAAGCAGTCCGGTGTTGCACAGTCCACCGCAGAGGCCGAGTACGTCGCTGCAGCCAGTTGCTGTAGCCAGGTGCTTTGGATGGTCTCGACCCTGTGGGACTTTAGGTTAGTTATCGATAGTGTTCCACTCTTTTGTGATAACACTTCTGCGATTAACATTGCTAAGAACCCAGTGCAGCATTCTCGGACCAAGCATATTGATATCAGATATCACTTCCTTCGAGATCATGTGGAGAAGGGTGACATAGTGCTCCAGTTTGTGGAGAGTGACCACCAGTTGGCTGATATCTTTACCAGGCCTTTGGATAGCTCTAGGTTTTCAGCCTTGCGGGGAGAGCTTGGGGTGGTTTGTCCTTATGGACTTTTGTGAGGCGGAGTCTTTGTGCTTTACTGCTTTATCATATTTATTATGCTCTTACTCCTTTCTGCTGCATTGCGTATGGGTGCATTGGGTTTTAGTCCTTCTAGCATAGGTTAGAGTGCTTCTATCGTCTAGCTGTTTAGACTCTTTTCTCTCATCTTGTGATTCTAGGATGCTGCTTATTAGCTATTTCTCTTCTCACTAGGTTGAGCTCACTCACTTCTTGTAGGTTCTAGCGAGGGTTGGGCCACCCTCGGGTAGACAGGGTACGTGTTTGCTCCTTAGTATACTAGAGGATCAGTTGATAGTCTTAGAGTCATATGGGGTAGATGAGAGTCAGTCTGAGCCATAGTATTCTCTATGTCTTATCTATGCTTTAAGAACTGTCTTTTCTAATTTTCTTGCCAGCTTCTCGTTTTTATTGCTTTGGTTCAGGGAGAGTTCATATGGGAGCTTCTAGATCTTAATATTGCCATAACTCAACTTGAACTAAAGTTGCATCACATGTTGAGGGGGAGCTGGAATTTCTTGCATTTCAGCATTTCATTCTGCATTGTAATATAATTACAGGGAGCCTTGATTATTATCCTATTATGACACGTTTACCATGTATTACATCCTGCCATGATTTGTGCTTCATTGCTAGATTGATCATGACTTTATATGTGTAGTCAAGTCTTTGCCATGATAGGTAGATTAAAATGCACAACTTGAACTAATTCATGTCATGTTAGCTCTTGAGATTAGTCTTTCTTTAGTTATCTCTTTATGATTCATGTCATGTCAAATAGTTGAGTTGAGTCTTGAGTCTATATTGAGCCTTAGATTGAGCTATTCTAGTTTCTTGATGACACATTAGTTAGTACAAGTCTTATGTTCATAAAAATGCAAAAAGATCTCTTTTGTGCGAAAAAACTGATCCCACCAATTCTTTCTCATGAGACGGCTTGCCATTGCACAAGGTATGAACTTAGGGCGAGTTTTGGATCACCAAGATCATCTTCTTAAGCTTCTTACTTGGAGTTGTCACATAAGGCTTGAGATCTAGCACATGACTAAAACAAAAATCTGGTTAGAAACAATCATGAGATTTCTAAAGCAAAACATGTCAATTGTGCTCACATTGCCAAAAAATTACAAGACTTACAAGTACATGAACAAATGTCTCATTCTTGAACGTGTAGCATTCTAAATTGACTCAATCCTAGCTAGCTTATTGACATGGCCTGCATCATCTTTGGATACCTTTAGCTAGACTAGAATCATGGTTGACTTGACATGCTAAGAAATTCGATCAACTTTCAGATTATGACCTATTTGGCTTAGCTTGTCTCTACATACATTGCCATGATCTTGATAGCATACTTGTATGTTATGGCTTGATGTAATTCTCATATAGTCATTTTGGATAATTCTCCTGGCTCTACATGCTTAGAATAAAATTACTTCAGCCATTTCATCCTTTATCATGACTTATTCTCTCTTTTGCATCCTTGATGTGTTTATTGCCAAAAGGGGGAGATTAGTGGGAGAAAAAGCCATTTTGGGAGCTTTGAGGAAAACTTGCTCTTTCTTTTGCTCCTTGTGTCAACATGGTCATTAGCATCTTTTTCTTCCTTTGGACCCTGTTTGACTTTCTCTTCAAACTCAACTTTGCGCTTTTTCTAGGTTTGTCAATATACTCATCAAGGAGGAGATTGAGAGACCATGTGGTTATGACCCCATGTTTGTGATGAGTATTTGACATTGGTTTAGGAAAGTCGAGTTTGGTGTGTGTGGTTCGGACCATGTCCTTGTGTGGTGCAATCGGCTTCGGTCGGACTTGGTCAAACCTGGTCAAAGGGATTAGGATGCATATTATGTTGACTTGTCAGGTTTGGGCTATCTCATGTTTAATGTGATTCATTGATGCTATTTGTGCTTACATATATCGAGCGGTGCTATGTGATGTGTTTCTTGTCTGTGGTGGCTGCAGGACGTCGAGGCGGAGTCGTGGCAAGACACGAGGTGACCGGACTAGGCACAGGCGGTGTCGAGATCAGAACGGTCGGATGTGTTGAAGACGGCGGAGACTCGAGGTGCTTGCGATGCTTGGACAGCAAGACACGAGGAAGCCTCCCGGAAGGTGCACGAGGGGCGTTTCGGTAAAAGCGCAAGGCTGCACAGGTGGAAGCGGTTCCGTTCGGGAATTAGCAGGTGTAACGGGTTGGAGACCCGTTAGCCAAGGGCTATAAATAGGGAAGGATTCCTGGTTGTATGTATGGATTTTAGGGTTTGAGTGAGTGGTTAGGGCTTTTGCTTTGTGTACTCTGTTTATGCTTTAGTTGGTGAGAGCTGTTGGAGAGCACAGAGAGTTGTCCCCTTCGTGTATGTGAGTTCTTGAGGGACAGAGACATGAGTTCTTGATCATTCCAAGCATGTATGGGATTGTAGGGATGATATGAGTTGATACTCCTCGTAATCATGTATCTCTCATCCTCAATATCAATCTGAGATGACTTTGTTTGAGTTTGATTGAGTTCTTGACTCTCTGTTGTTTTTGCCTTCGATGCTCTTTCTGGTGGATTTATGAGTTTTTCGATCTTAAGTTGATTCTTGCTAAGAAGGGCCAAAATGGGTTGCTCTGTGATGGAATTGCATTTCTAGACCTTTTGGTCAGCCAAAATCCTAGAGCTAAGTGTTTGATTTCAGAATCCTTCTCCAGCGTTCATGTTCTTCACTGTTTACCATTTCTAGGGTTTGGTGTGATTCTCTTTTTCCCTTCAATTGATTGTGCCCTGGAGTGAGGTTTGAAGTCCTAAGGCTATCTCTCAGACATTCTCTAAATTTCATGAGCAAAGGATCAAAGTTTGAAGGGGAATTGAAATTTTGGTGCTTCTCTCTGTATTTATCAGATGATGGCCTTAATCCTCTCTTCATGTCCAATTGGTAAATCTTTTTGATTTCTAAGGTCTTGTGAGTATTTGGTTTATGCTCTTGGTCCTTTCTCCAGAGGAGAAAAGATGGTCTGCTCCATTTTCCCAAAATCTGCAAGTTTCAGTATTTTCAGAGTGGCTTTCATGCGCTTCTGTTCTCTGCCCCTGTCTGAACTTCGTAGGCCGGTCAGACTGGATTTGTTGGGGCGGTCAAACCGGTATATGGCCGGCGGTCTGACCGGCAGCAATTGACCGGTCAGACCGGCCTGGGAACGGCTGTCTGACCACCCAGCGCATTCAGGTCTGACCGCCCAGTGCATTCAAGTCAGACCAACCCCTCTGTGTTTTGCGCTAACTCTTGGTTTCTCTCTGGGGTTCTGTTCTTCTTTCTTCCTTATGGTTTCTTGTGGTGTCCACTGTGTTTTGGTCAAATATTGGCCTTTTTGATTTCCTTCTTGCCGTGTTTATTTCTTCTGTGCGCTCAAGGTTGCAGAGAATCTGAATTGACTTCTTCATAGCTTTTCATAGCTATTGGCGGGGATTCTTTTAGTAGAGTATGTTAGGGGGTAAGTTTTAAGAGAGCGACATTCACCCCCCCTCTGACGCCGATTTCGATCCAACATAAACTTTTATAAAATCCTAAAATATCTAATTCTGGACTATTTTTTGAATTTTTGAATGTTATTTGAATTTTGTTTAAATTTATTTTGGTTCTTCGCGTGTAGACTACGACGAATCCGGAGAGTTTTACTTCGACAACTCGCACCAAGACTTCGAGCAAGGCAAGTTACAGCTTACTCCCTGTAATTTAAATTATTTATTTTGTTTTAAAATTATTATGCATGCGTACTTTTATTCAATCTAGTTTAAATTCAATTTAAATTCTAGTTATGCCTAATTCCTTTGTGTATAGCCAAATTTGATATTGAACGAACATGCCTTGTCACCCTAAATGTTAGTACATTAGTATTAACTGGAAAATTTTATAGAATTGCTTAGCCATCCTTAGAATAATTTAGGTGGGAAGAATTGTTTCACACAAAATGATGATTTATAAAAATCTAATCTTGACTTTGGTGAGTCAAGAAAGTCTATGAAATTTTGATAAAATAAAATTATAAAATCTAGTGTAGACTTAGGCATGGTATGGTGGTGGGTGCTTGCTGGCATGCATTGTTGTTTGGTGACACAATGTCGATTGCCAGGCATAAGGGGTATGTGATTGGGCCTAAGTCATATTAATGACCAATCTGTGAACTACTGTTACAAAGTCACACCGTACTACCACAAGTCTAGTATGGGATAGACATAGCTAAGTAATTTGTGAAGTTCCATCTTGGTTTTGCTATGGGCTGAATGTGGGCATGGTGTAGGCTGCGAGAAGTCTCACATGGCACAAAAGGGGGTTCCAACATGTGGATTCATGTTGTGGTGAAATCTTAGTGGCGGCACAACTAATTTGGCAATGGAACAATATAATAGCCTTGTCATGAACTCTCAGCCGCACACCTCTGAAGAGTAACAAACTATCCTAGTTAGTCGTGTCCACAGTCAAGGACATGCTGAGTATAGTTTTTCATAGATTAGACTTTGGTTTTAATAAAATCTGGTTTGTGGAAACTTGTGAAATCTTTTGAAAAGATGGTCTGGGTGGGATACCCGTGAATAGGTTAGTGTGAGGTTGGTACCTACACTAACGGTATTATGTTAGCTTAAAAGTTTATTTCTATATACTGTATCAAATTCAGCTTTTGTACTTACTTTATGATATTTACTCCAATGTTGCTTTCTGTGCAAATGACCATATTATGCATTCCTTGGAAAATCCTTATACATGCATTAACTTTGTTAAACTTCTTGGTGTAACTTGTGGAGTACTTTATATGCTCACCTTGCTTAACTCTGTTGTCAGAGGATGATGACGTTGACCTTGGTGTGGATTGCGATGAATTGGCTATGTCTTACAGTCATTCGCCTGTGGGCAGGCAGAATGGGCTGCTCCATTTACTTATCTTTCGCTGTTTACTTTTGTGTTTGGCCATGAGCCATCTTATTGTAAACTTGCCCATAAGGTCTGTATACTTTGCTTTATAATAAAGTTTGGTTATTATGCATGATATGTATCCCGGTTAACCTATGTGCACTAACTTTTCCTAGGATAGTGCGATGAACATAGAGGTTTTCGGAGTTGTTGCACCAGGATCCGATAGAGATGGACTTCACAGGGATGTGTTTTTATGACCAACAGTGAGGAGCTTAACGATGATGATCTTTACAGTGATCCTGATGAGGTAAAACCTTCTTATACTGATTTATCTCATGCTGTGCTTAGATTGACAGAGGAGCTCAAAAAGTATGAAAAGAAAATTAAAAATCATGATTTTGTTATTGAGAGCTTAAATTCTGAAATTAATAGACTTAGAGCCTCTATTCCTGATAATGAATCTTGTGAGTCTTGCCAAGTTTTACATTCTGAGTTAGAGACTGCTAGAACAATTAATTCATCAAACTTGGTTCAACTTAGTGATGTAACTGCTAAACTTAATTAGTTAATCTTGGCACATGACTCTTATGATGAAAAGTTAAAACTTGATAATAATGAAATTGAAAAGTTTAAATCTAGTTCTTCTGCTCAATCTAAGGCTTACTCTAAGTGTGATTTGCTTCAAGCTGGGCTTAATTCATTTCAGGAGTCAATCCAATAAATGCTCTATCATGAGACTCTTTCTTACTCAAATTGTCCTAAGCTTAATACTGAAATAGAAGCCTTGACTAGATAACTCAACGATTTGGCTGAAAAGGAAAGATTAGCTCAGTCTACTGCTTCAAAAGGTCGTGCCAATGATTCTATTAAATGCACAACCTATCCTACATTGGCTAAAGAGAATGAGTATCTAAAGAACACCTTAGAGAGGTTCTCATTTGGCAAAAAGAATTTGAACATGATTCTAGATCAATCAAAAACAAGTGCAAACAAACACGGTCTAGGATTTAATTTTATTGAGCATGCCAAAAATAATCCTCCTAAGCTTGTTAAGCTTCTTGAACCTGGGAAATGGGAAGTAGAATCTGAACCAAAATAGATTATATTTAAATCTGTTGGTATTGCAAGTGGGTGATGTGAAGTCAACAGATAAGTATCAATGCACTCATTGTGGTAGAGATGGTCATGTGATTCAATTATATTTTTGGAAAGCTAAGAAGGAGAAGAAAGATAGGCTGAAAAAACGTTCCCAAGTAGAGTTGTGCAAGCTCCCAACTGTCATCTTGCCCGCTCTAATCAGTCCTCTGTAGACTCAGGAGCATATTATCTCTTTTCATGAGCTAACCAATTGTCTGCAGCTTTTGCACCCTCTAATTTGCTCTCTGCAGCCCTGGGAACTTCAGCAATTGAACCTGGTTGTAGTGGACAGTCGGCGGTCAGACCAGTCTTGCCAAAACATTTACACTACCGCCTTGTCCGGCCCTCCGTGGTTGGACATTCCGCGATCATACCAGGGTTTTGACCAGTCATTCTTCATGGTCGAACTAGTGTGGTCAAACAGAATTGTCAGTTAGTTGGTTCCAGTAGTCGGTCAAGGTACTCAGGAGATTTTCGACCGGTTGTCTCTGCCCATTTAGACTAGTCGGGAGTAAGACCAGCCTTCTTCCATGGTCGGAACAGAGTGATCAGACCAGAGTTCAGATCAGCTTCTTCCCATGGTCGGTACAGAGTGGTCGAAATAGAGTTTCGACCAGCTGTACGGAGGCTCTCAGATTGGTTATAACCAGCTACACAGAGACACTCAGGTAGGTCGGCAGACATACTAGGTCTTCAACAGTGGTCAGACCAGAACTTGACAAAGGCTAACTCTTCCCTTAAATTTTTATCATTGCTTGTTGCTGATCCTTTTCGTCAAGTATCATAGTACTGGATTCCTAAATCTTACTTGACTAACCCTAGTACCGTGAGACCGACATCTACTATGATTTAAGACCAGTGAACACAGGGTGGAGAACATGTACTTGATTTTGTTCCAGTCTTTTGCACCATTGCTTAATTGGAATACTTGATGGTTCTTCGCCTTCTTTGAGAGTTTCCATGAGACTTCACCTTCATGTTAGACCATGTGGAAAGGTAATGCCATTTTATAAGTGGTGTTTTACAAGTGATCTCTGAACTCCTTTCTGGTTTTCTCAATTTCTCTCATAGCTTCTTGCTTCTTCTCAATTTGCTCTTTTTCTAAGTGAGATGGGATTATTCTGAGGGGTAGTTTGTCGTTTGAACTGGTGTTAGGAGCTTTGTTTATTATATCTATCATATAATTTATCAAGATTGAGCCAATGAAATCAAATGAATTGTAGAGCTTGCTTTATCATATATACTCATATGTTGTGTAGCTTTGATCACAAATGGTTTTAATTAAACTACAATACTTGAATTAAAACATTACTTGGCATAAGTCTTTGACTAGAGTGATTATTGATAGTACTTTATGATGTTCATCTAAAAGGATTAGCTTGATTATGAATCTTATTTTAAATCTTTGCTATGAGGCTTGTGTGATTCATATCACAATCTTTTTATGCTCACTCAAATTGGCATGTTATACATATAAAAAAGAGAAATCCTACAAGTGGTATCAAGTGAGAATTGAGAAAAAGAAGATTGAAAAGATGTATGCTTCAAGCAAGGCATGGTTAAACAAAAGAAAACGCACAAAAAGTGTACAAATAAAAAGATGTTTCAAGCATGCCACCATTCAAAAAGAAGTTTGCTACAAAGATAGAATTATGAAAAAAAAGTATACTACAAGTATGCCACATGCCTAAAAATCTAGTGCAAAGCAATAGATTGTTTATGAGACTGCTAGCTCATCTAGATTTAATGTTTGCTTCAATTTTAGGCTTTGACTTTTTATTGTGATATCTCATTGCGCTCTTTGTCTAATTGATCTAAATTGTCTAATTGTGCTAAAAGACTAGTTTTTGATCTAGCTATATGATATATGGCTTGGTCAAAATATAAATACAAATTGACTTGTATAATCTCTAAAGCTTCTTGATCTTTACTCTGATTGCTCCCTCTTAGAATTGTTCTCTCTCTGAAAGTTTCTTGATGATTGCATTGCTAAAGGGGGAGAAATTGAAGTAAGGGGGAGAGATATTTGGAGAGACTTTGAATTAGAGAAATCTTCATGATTTAGAACTGGAGTGTCTGTCGAGTGCTTGCTGTGTTTGCAATTTTTGCTTCTCTTTCAAAACACAAATCATTTGAGAATTTTTCAAAGTGTTGTCAATGTATTCATCAAGGGGGAGATTGTTAGACCATGTTGATGGTCGTAAATTAAGAGATGATGAATAATTGACAAAATATTTGGTAAATAAATATATGATGAATAATTGACATTTGGATTGCTTTGGATTTTGCTTTTGTGAAAGACTTGGTCGTTTGCAGTCGAAGTCTTTGCCCTTGAGTGTTTGTGTTCTGCTTCGAGTGCACTCAGTCGGCTCCTGCATCAGATTACGACCACGGCATGGCCAAACGACCACAGACTTCGACCACAACATACTCCAACCACATAACTTCAAACACGACTATGACCACGTCTGGCTTATGACCACGGTAGCTTTCGACCACGGCTGGCTTTCGACCACGTCTGGCTTACAACCATGACAGCATTCGACCACGTTTGGCTTCAACCGCGACAGTACGACTTCGACCTTATGACCACGGCAGCTTTCGATCACGTTTGGTTTCGACCACGACCTTACGACCACGGCAGTACAACTATAACCTTACAACCACGGAAGATAATTGTAACTATAGTACTCGATGGTCGTAGACTTTACTAGTCATTCTTGATAGTCGAAGGTTTTACTGGTTAATAGTCAAGGGCTTTGTGGTTGTTGGTCATAGGTTTAGCCGATTGCTTTCACGGTCGTAGATTTGGCAGTCTTGTCGATACTTGTAGACTTCACAATCTACTGTTATATCTTCAGTAGTCGGAGGCTTAGCGATTGGTTGCCGTAGGCTTCATGGTCGGTACTCGCAGACTTCATGGTCGATACGAGTGCTTCACTCTTATGATCCTTGATTACGTCGAGTACTCGTGTTGAGCTAGTGGTTGACTGGTCGGTGTGTGGTGGTCGATGATGAATGGTCATTGTTGCAGTACCATATGGGTACTTGAGGATTGAAGTACTCGTAGTCGAAGGACTCGGTACTCGATAGAAGTGGTTTCACGACCATGTTGAGTGGTCGGGTGTCGAAATGTTGTCTGTACTCATAGGCTTCGAGTACGTGTTGCGGCTGTGATTTCTGATCGATACTCGGTAGTCAGTACTCAATAGTCGGTATGGTTTCCGAGTACTTGTGGATTACGAGTACTCTAGTTAGTAGTTCTATTGAGTAGTCTGAGGGTATGCTTCAGTTAGTGATAGTTTGTGTGGTCGTGGACGCTCTAGGGCATGTCATAGATGGGTTGGTTCTTGTACCAGGAGATGGTTTCTTTGGTAGCATATGCAGGTGGGCATGAAGGCAGCCATGGTTGGTGACAAGGAGGACCGGGACTAGGAGGGGGTAATCTGAGGTCCAGGCAGTCGGAATGTCATGTGAGGTGGTCGAGCTCATGCTAGAGCATGTGGAGGTCAAAGGTGGATGATGCTTGGAGGCGTGGAGACGGTTACAGTTGGTGACGAGGAGGACTAGGACTAGGAGGGGGTAATCTAAGGTCCAGGCGGTCAGGATGTCACACGAGGTGATCGGGCTCATGCGAGAACACATGGTGATGGCGCACGATGGAGATACATGAGGGGATATCCTGGAGGCTTCGTTACGTATGAAGTATGGAGTCGTGGATGGAGTCCATGACATGTAGAGGTGGTTAAAACCCATGTTAGGAAGGGTTTTGGGTCCCTTGATTTAAGGAAGAGATAGATTTCATGTCTAGGTGGATAAGGACATGGGTTGAGATGTTCGAGTTGAATACGGTTTGTGCGCTGGCCTATAAAAGTAGGGGAAGCTATAGGTTAGCATAACAAGCTTTAGGGCCTTTGTGGAGAAGGTTTTTAGGGGTGTCGTGAGGGCGCTTTGTAGCCAAGAACTTGATGTTGAAATAATAAATCAGATTCTTTCCAGAAAAAGATTTCCGGTGACTTCCAGAGTATCACTCCTTTTCCTCTGTTTTACGTGCTCTGAGTAGTCTTCGGCTTGTACTCGTTTGGTCGGTGGTCGAACGGCTGGGGACTTCAGGCGGAAGGAGGTTACGACTACATGTGTCATTGTTGTGCTGAGCAATCGGAATGAGCGGGCAATCGATCTGAGCAATCGGGAGCAAGCGGTCATAAGAGAGCAATCAGAGCGAGCGTTTGGGACGAGCGGTCATAAGCGAGCGGTCGAAGCGAGTGTTCACGATGAGCGGTCGAGACGAGCAGTCAGACAACAGTGGCTCTTGAGCACGTACGAGCAAGCAGTCTGCAGTTGTTATTTTCATCCAGTAATTCAGATTGCTTTTCTTTGGTTTCTATGCATTGTGTTTCGATTTTAGGTGGTAAAAAGTGGAGACAATCGTCCCCCCTCTGATTGTGCCATACGATCCTACATATGCCAGCTAGTGAGCCCCATTTCCCTTAGCTCTTTAATGGCTTGAATGTAGGGGGCTATCTGAGTGAGGTCTTTTAGGACTGAATTCTAGGAAGAGTTTTTCTCCACGGCCTTCCCCATAAAGAAAGACTGTCTTCGTTGGTTGTCTCCCAGTAAAACCATTTCTTTTTCCAGCTCAGACACGAAGACAGAGTAAACATTTGGATATATTCTTCTGTCTTGCCGACATGGAGTTTCAGACCACAACTCCTAGCGACCCCGACTTGTCTTCTCATTTCGTATTAATACCGAAAGAGCTTCAGGTATGGAGGAATCCTAGATAGGCTTCGCACTGGTACATGAACACACTTAATATGGTGATCGAATTGGGAACCAAGTTCACCAATTCCACCCCAAAGTACTCAAGTACGACTGTGAGAAAGGGGTGAGCAGAAAGTCAGAGTTCACACTCACAGTATACTTGGAAAATTGGGATTTGCCCTATCTCCCCTGACGGCTAGTGTTATCCAGCAGCTTCAATCCACTTCACATATTTTCTTGAAGGGATCTTCTTAGCTTTAACCAAAGCTTTCATCTTTGTGACATCCATCTCCGACACCGGCCAATTGGAAGAAGACTTCGTCGTTGTCCTTAAACGGTTAGTTTGGATTTGGTAGAAATTGAGGGAAGAAGATGGCTTGATCGACGGCGGAAAACTCGAAGAAGATTGGAGCAGGAGAGGAAAGTAAGAGGCGGAAAGCTCGAAAATATCAAATTAGCCAACATTTTTTTTAAAAAAATGTGGTATTCGAATATTTGCTTTTGTAAATCTAGCTTCCTCCTTCAGATCTATCGTGCACAGCAGTAGCCCTGCGAACTAGGAGGATAAATTTATAAAAACAATGATTCGAGATCAAATTTGAAAAAAATTAACTAGAGTGATATTGGTGCCATGGATTCATCTCTTTCATGCCCCCCCCCCCCCCCCACATGGCTTGTGTGTACGCATGATGCGTTGATTAACGGTGCGTGAACCTTTCTTGTTTCTTTTTTGAGAGGAGATTAACACGCATGGAGTCGCATCGCAGGAAAGCAATGCTACACTAGACCTGTTGAAGTGGACATGGTTGTAGTTGTTGCAGTTAGGCACACGGCGTTATATCTTATGTCTAAAGTTGATTCCCTTAATTGATTTTAATCAGTCTTTGAAGAGACCGGAGAAACACGTAGCTCTATATAATATCCTATCTAGCACTCTTTATCTTTGAATCATAATTTGCTTCCAAGAATATACCATATCCTATCTAGCACTATATATTGTTAATATTATTACTTCATGCTTTGAGAGCTGTGCCGACGACAGAAGCAACCTTAATTCAGCCTCCAGAAACGTACGTGGACCATTTTCATGACTGTGTGCAACTGCACAACGCTAGTCAGTCACGAAGAAAGACGACTAAGCAAGCTACTCAAACTCAAGCCTCTAGGCTCTAGCTAAAGCAATAGAATTTTGGGCCGTTAATTTCAAGTGCTCTCGCAAGCAGGGGCGCTTGTATAGTGATTCATAGAAGTGCAGTTGAACACTCAAAATATTTCGTAAAAGTATTTGTACTATTACACAAAACTAGCTTTTATCTCAAACACTAGGCCTTGTGTCGAATCCTCAAACCCACATAATTTATTTAAATTGTCTCTTGTAGTTTAATTTGCGTAAAGTTGTTGAGGTCCTGTTTCTTAAAATTTCAATCCCTGTAATTTTTTGAACTAGTTGTACATTTTATTCTAAAAAATAAATAAAAAGAGTGCATTTTCCAATGTATTTCACCATTTTGTAAGGCCAATAAGCTTAGCAATTTACTATTGTATGTTTCCGCACTTTCTATCTCCTCTACCAATTTGAAGTAAATTTATACTGAACAAGTTATACATTTTATTCTGAAAAATAAATATAAAATTGTGTATTTTTCTAGTGTAGTTCGAAAACCTCTAGGGCCAATGAGATTTGCGATTTATATTTTGATTTTTGCTAACGTTGTCTTGACTTTTTCTATTAAAATTAATTTTGAATATCTATCATAAAAATTCTAAATCCACCCCTGCTTGCCAATCGCAAAATTAAAGTGAAACTAAAACACAGAGCCTAGCTATCATTCGCCCGAGATCTTGTGATTGGAAGTGCCTCTCGATCGTACCATGTGCCTTTGTCATCCATGATATAGTGCAGAAAAGGTAACTGATATCACCCGAGATTGTTCCCGATCTTGCATTGGGAGCCTCCAGACTACCCCCAATGTTTGGCACCGGACAGGTATAGATGGAACAAGCTGGGAAAAACAATTTCACCTCCTGATCTAGCTAGTCAACAGAAACAGTGAAATTTCTGGATGAATTAAGCACGTGTTAAAGCCGTTAGGACAAGTGAGTACGCATGCAATTGATCTAGCGATAGTAGTCAGCAGAAGACTTGGACTGCGTACGTCAAAAGCACGTCTGATATATACCTGCTGTTTAGTTTCGTTCCCACTCCTAATTACTGCCCTAACAGGTTAATATACAGATCCAGCTGAATAGTGCTAACTGTTCATAGTTTTTTTTCGTGACAAAAAGAAAATATATAAATACTCTTCATATATAGCTTTTTTTTAGAACCTCTCTTCATATATATATAGCTTCTTATATCGCCCATCATACCCTGCCTGCAGGTCTATAGTAGTCCTACACTACTTCAAAGAATTAAACCAATCTTGACCAGAAGATCGAGTGCGCGCATCTATAACTACGATATAAAAAGATGCCATATCATATTTAGCTCTGCTTATGTTAGTTTGCACAGTTGCAGGTACATACATGCAAGCGTTCCACGAACCAGCTAGCAGCTAGTTTAAATGGCAACTAGCTGCGTGGCCCGCATATTTATACGTCTAGATTAGTTTCAAATTTTATAGTATCAAACGATATAATTTATATGCTTGAGAATATATCTATATATCTTGTAGGCTATTTAGATTTTTAAGACATCATAAACATTAGAAATGGCAATAGAAGCTTAGAGAAAAATACAACTCGAGAAACATAATAGAATTATTGAGTTTTGATGAAAAAATCACTGAATATAATAAGTTGTTGGGTTCTTAAAAATGTAACCACTCTCCATCATACATGGATCATGTAGTTGCACGGCCCTATTTTTCCTCCATTAGTTACTCTTTACAAAAAAAAAAGTATACATACACGTGTATTTCTATTTAATCTTAAGCAATATATTAATTATGTGTGCAATAAATTATCTTATTAGTTTACATTGCATTACAGGATATTCCTCACGCATACACTGATGTACTATGGGTCACATACTTTCAACGTATCTTCTCTTATGTGCCACCTATTTCATCCAACCGTGTGTCTTCTATCAAGTTTCTTTGACAACCGACATTTTCAACAACACCTGACACTCACCACTTATTGTCACAACCCATGGATCCTTCGTGTAACATCCCAATTTTAAAGATTTTCAAAAGTCTTTTGGTTAAAATAGTAATTTCTAAAATTCTTAGGATTTCCAAGAACAAATTAAAGCTTAAATGAATTTTCCAAATTAAAATGATTTAATGTGAAAAATCTAAACAACAATTAAATCTAAAAATACTTTGTTTGCATTCCCCGTGTTCCAAAATATTTTTATAATTTTTCTTAATATTTTCCAAGCTTGTTTGCTATTTTTTATTGCCTTATTTGAATTTCATGTATTTTCTAAAATGGGAAACTAATTAGAATTCTAGAAGGCTTCATGCCCAACCTAACCCAGTCGTGACCGCCACCATGCTACGTGTGCCTATGCCATGTATCCTTGTGTCCCTACCGTCATTGACATGTTGGCCCCACCTATCGGGGCCATTGTCTCCACCATGACCGAGGGGACACTGTAGCCCCATCGTGCTTGAGCCAAACTCCACTCCTCGCCACCTCTCCTAACTGCTTAAGGCCACCCTCGTACTTATGTTCTACACCCTGAGCCACACTCTCCCAAAACCCTAGTTCGCCACCCTAGAGTTACCGTTCTTTCGCCAAAATCAGAGTTTGAAGCTTTAGTGCCACCACCATCTTCATCGAGAAATTCCACCACCACCGATGACTTCCAAGCCCCATCGTCATTGTCTCTTGCACCATCTCGTTGTCCTCTACTGCAGCCGCCACTCGGATTTGACCAGAGCTCAACATATCTATGACGTTGTTGTGACCTAAGACTTGTTGCCACTATTTCTCACCACCAACCATCCCCATTCATTGTGGGACCCTAGTGTCATCTTTGTTGTGTTGCCCTCATCATTTTCCCCCAGACCACGTTGACAGAACATGGCCGTATCGACGTCACCACCAGAGTCGAGCCAGCGCTACCACCCCGACCTCGCTACTAATCACATCTGTTCTCCATCGACCTCAGTGTCTGTACCGTCGACTTCACCTCTCTCTTCTCTTCGCATCATGCCAATTCATTGACGCTACATGACCTCCTTCTCCGACAACCATCGGGCCCTGAGCGCCATGCCTTTACTAGACTTCACCACCAACCATATTAGAACCATGGCAGCCACCATCTCAGCTGTGTCGTCCACTTGTCCACCAAGTTAACCACCACATTACTGAAATCCTAGATCAGTTCGGTGAACTAAGTTCACCATGGATCAAGTCTAGGACTCATGGTCCTCATGCGTCAGCACTATTCCATAGACCTAATCCACCATGAACCATAGCTATGGACTCGGTCTATAGACTACAGGTTCCACCTATTAGTGTATGATCCTTTTTTTTGAAAATCCAGAAAATAAAGATTCCTAGAATATTACATGGGTCCCACCTATATTTGTTTTCTCTCTCTCCTTTGTTAAGTTTTCATAATTTCCAAATTGAGCCACTTTACTGAACCCATTGTCTCTCACTTGATCCTCGATTGAGTCTATTCAAATCTATAAAATTCATCTAAAATTGAGCCCTAACTTTCCAGTAAATTTTATTTAAATTTTGGAGTTTAATTGTGGTTCTATTTTATATTTATTTACGTTGTCTCTCTCATTTTGCCTAGACATTGATGCATTAGAAGCTTTCGGAGCAGGAGAGTACGAGCTAGTGTAGGACTAGCACCTTTTTTAAGGCAGGTTGTACTACCTTGATCATATTGCACCCAATTTTACAAAACTGTTTTATGATTTAAATTATGATGCATTGCTATGTTATTATAAATGTTAATTACTTGGGAAATAGCTATGAACCTCAGTTGTCGTTTATCCACCTTGCTCATTTGTATGCCATGATCTATTAAATTATTTTTTGTTGAAATTCATATAAAAATCTAATTACTAATTTTTCTTTAATTTTTAATTCCAAATTACAATTATTTAGGAATTTTACTTTGGAATTTGTATTGAAACCAAATCACCCTAGGATGGTTTAATAATAGTTTGCTACTACTATAGAACCAACATGGGGTGGTTTAGTTTTGCTTAGCCGTGCTGGGTTATTGATATCATTTTGGAAATACAAAATTGCACCTGACTAGCTAATTATATATGGAATTACTTTGTGAATAACTGTGTGTGCTATGTGTTATGTTTGATGGCATAGGTTGCGCTGTAAAATCAACTGGTCTAAATGTTGGGGTTGTGTGATCTTGCTAAGTGAACTTGTGAGATCTTTCATGTAGTTCGTAAAGTTGGGTAGTATCACCCTAGTCACTTAAGGACTTAACTTTGTGCACCACTGAACTGAGCCCCTTTTGTACAACTACATGCTCTATGGGAAGAGCTTGGCTTATTAGGTTAACATGTTCTGGCATTGACACCTCAAGTTATAGGTTAGGTTTTGTGCCTAGGGAGGAGGGTGTTCTAGCTTATGAGGGTGACATCATGGACAGTTTTCCATTACCAAATCCAATGGTGAGTCCTCTTTTCACCCCTCTTGTGCTATGCATGGAGCAGGATGGTGAGGACCATGATCATCAAGAGGGTCAATATCAGGGTGAAGTTTCTGAAAGGCATTATCATGATCCTCTTCGTGGTCATGGACATGCTCATGAATTTCACACAAAGGGTAGATTTTCATAAAAGAAAATAGGGAAGGAGAGCTATGTGAGCTAAGTTGATGGGCTATGTGAAAGAAATGTATACATGTTTTATTATTATTGTTATTGTTTCAAAAGTATGTTTTCAATTTATTTATTGTATTTAAATTCAACTATCGCTTTATGCAAAATAAGCCATGATAGCCAATTGGTTGTAATAAAACAATCATTTATAGCATTATGTGTGCACAACTTATTGAGTACTACATGTACTCACCCTTGCTATAATCATAACTTAGTTGCTAGAGAAGAGGAGTCTATGCATTTACTAGAGAAGGGGTACTAAGAAGAGGTTGATCACTAGGTCTCACACCCAGTCAACTGTCTGTAGCATGAGATGGGTCGCCACTTGGAGTTCTTTTGTCTTCGCTAGAATTTATTTTATTTAATGCTTAAGCCCTGCTTGGCTAAATAAATGTAAACTCAACATAAGGTCAAAACCAATATTTTATTATAAAACCTCATTATTTAATTATTTATCACTATGTATGGATGATGTTGCATCGATGTTGACAATGTGTGCACTAGCGTGACACTGGACTAGTGCAGTATATATAGAGAGTCTGGATTACATATTCGGGTCCTAACACTTCAACTCTAGCCTTTCTCTTCAATGGCTAATTCGAGCAACACAACAATGTCCTCTTTGACAGCTAAGGTGAGCAACAAAACATTGTTCTCATTTCTGTCGTCGCTGCCTCAGCTCTTCACTTCCCTATGGGTCAATGTCTTCTTGAGGGATAGATTAACACCATTGCACTCTTTTGTGGTCTCCTCTAGCATCATTTGTGCCCCTTGACACTGTTCATGCTATCCTCGCTATAAATTTATTTTTATTCAAAATTTTAGTTATTTTTATTGGAGTTCATATACAAATCAAACTACTAATTTTATTTAACTTATTATGAATTTTAGTTATTTAGGAATTTTAACTTGCAATTCATTTGGAAATCAAATTGCAATTTGTATTGTTTATTATGAATTTTAATTAGTTTTTATTGAAATTCATATAGAAATCTAATTACCAATTTTTCTTTAATTTTTATTCTAAATTACAATTATTTATGGATTTTACTTTGGAATTCACATCGAAATCAAATTGCTTATTATATTTTTTTTTCCAAATTTCGATCATTCCTTTGTTAGATTTCATAAAATCCAATTGCTAATTCTATGTTAACTTTTATTTCGAATTATATTATTCAGGGATTTTACTTAGGAATTTGTACGGAAATCAAATTAATAAATTTATTTTATTTTTTGTTCCATGATTTCAATTATTTTCTATTGACATTCGTATATAAATTCAAATGCTAATTTTGTTTAATTTTTATACTAAGTTATATTTATTTAAAGATTTTATTTATGAATTCATATGAAAATCAAATTGCTAATTTTATTTCATTTTTATTCTGAATTTCAGTAATTTCTAGACTAGACTTGACATGGACTCTTTGGTTTATTATGAACCGTTATAATCTAGACCCACCATGATCAACGGTGGGAATTAACGTGGGAATTTTCGGCCTTTAAGAGAGAATGTGGTGGCTTCTTTTGCCTTTGGTTCCATAAGATAATTTTTTTTGAATTGTATTTATTTAGGGATTTTATTTAGAAATTCATATGGAAATTAAATTGATAAAAAATTATTCTAAATTTTTGTTATTTATAGATTGTACTTAGCATGGACTCTTTGTTTTAATCTGGACGCACCACAATGAATGGTGTAGATCTTCCTCTTTTCCCTCTGATTAACATGGGAATTTCTACTCTTTGAGAGCGAACGTGCACTGCTACAGAAAGGCTCATCACAGATGGTTCAAAATCGTCATCACAGATGGTTTCTGAACCGTCTGAATTTATGTGTCTGTGATAAAAGGTGGTTATCACAGACGGCTCTCAAACCATCTATGATAATTACAACACAGACGATTTTTCAAAAGAACCATCTGCGATATATCAAATATCATAGACGGTTCTTTAATATAGCCGTCTGTGATATATCAAGTATCACAGATGGCTAATACCAAAAACCATATGTGATATGTCATATATCACAGACAGTTCTCAGACATTGCAATTTCTAATATCTTAGATATCACATATGGCTAATACTAAAAATCGTTTGTGATAGCTATTTAAATACCTATATTATTTCCTATTTTTCGGCTAGCCTTAGGAAATGCTAGCCATCCCTCTGAAAATAAGCAAACAGATCACATATATTACACACGACAATCATTACACAGATCTCAACTAAATGATGTACATTTGAATGAATTATTTGATTAAGCGCAATTGAATGATTACAATTGTATCACATGTTTCAACATCTAATTATTTTCAGGGTAGAACTCTCCAGTCTTGTTTATGGCCTCCGCTATCAAGAATTGGGAGAGTTTTTCTCGAATTTTGGCGAGTTTGTCCAGATCGATTGCACTTTTGTCGAATTCCACAGCCTATCGCTGGGAGTAGTGTTAAGTCATCAGTATATATATAAATTGATAACCACAAAATAATTATTGGCAGGTTGATAAACCTTTGGATCATTCGTCTTAGCGTCCATGATGTCCTCCATATGGCGACAAATGTAGAATCCACATACGTTCCCCTATAGCTGCTAGTGGCACTGCAAAAATAGAATTACATACATAGGTATTGTTAGTTCTAGAGGCATTATAACAAAGTGTGATATAGGATTGTTGTGTTGTAGCGGGTACCAGAAATCACTTCCTGTGTCACAGTGTGGCGCTAGATTCCTTGTGTCTCCCTCCCTAGGCAATCTAAGCGCTGAACGACCTACGTGATTCCAAAAAGTTAGCCTCAGTCATTGTAAATGAAGGGAAGACTACAATAGAGTTATGTATGGAGGAAATGAGTTTACCTATTAATTGTTTGTTGCACATAGGTGAAGTTGTGGTTGCTCCTAGTAGAAAATCAAGATATATTACTTTACTCCACTTCGATACAATCACAATTAGAATCCAGTGACCCCTACAATAGCGATTAATTCTAAGATCATGTTGCATATAAAGTACAAATAAAACTTGTTTGGAAAATAGTGAAGCACTTACCCCTGGTTGAAGGGTACTATGATGTAGTCCTTGTTACTGTGAGCAAGCAATCCCCTCGTTATGTAATCTTAGATGAAGGATCGATTATCATTGATCGATTGCTCAGAGACCAAATGTGGATCGAGGAAACCCACCGGTTCTCACCGTCGCCGAACTTGTTGGATCATGGATCTATACATAAGTAATGAGTAATGACATTTATAAGTGTTACGTGAATGTAGAACTTGATTGTACAGTACACTTACAGTGTCCAGCATCGTAGAAGTGAGACTTTGAGTTTGTCGAGGTTGAATAGTAAGAATAAGTCTTTAAAGGTCACGACGAAGTAGCCCAAGTCATGGAGAAAATGCGCCAAAGTAGTACTAGCTATGCAAAGTCCTACAAACCAGTCTAAGGCTGGGTAATTATGACTCGAGGACCAACGACACTCCAAGCATGAACTTCCATTCCATAGGAAGCGCCTTAATCTTCTTCGATTCGGCCTTGATGCCCCGCTTGCAATACATTTTCGACGTCGCCTTCACGAGAGCCGATGCGCTGGCCTTCTGAAGAGGAGCATGAGGTAGAGTCATAGAACATTCTATTTGATAGGCATGGTAATGTGCAGATCGCGGCACGGAAGGGTCTAGGGTGATATCCCTCTTGGACCACTGGATGAATGTGCGGACGGCATCCCCTAGTGTCATGATTTCTCTGTTTGGGGTTATCTCTAGTGGGATGACCCTAAAATGTCAATAATCCCACCTAGACCTTCACAAAACTAGTCTCTAGTTGGGCATCGTGCACCAACATCCTTGGCAGGCATGGATATACCATCCCGTGCCCAGCGTCAATAGAAATAGAGCTAACAACCCGGATTCTGAGGATGCATGGCGTGGCCTCCTACATAACGATACACGATGAGTTAAGGTATCCACCAAGTCAATCTATGTAGTATTCTAAAGATGTACATTACCTACATATCGTTGATAGGAAAGTAGGTGTTGCTATGATCAAAAAGTGGCACGGACGCGCAGCTACTCTAACGTTGAGGGGGACTGGGTACCGTAATAACGGGGCTGACTTCTCTTAGTTTGTTCCTCAATTCATCTATCTCTCCTCAAAGTTAGGTAGTTATGTCCTTAAGTTTTGCATCAAAGTCCCATTTCATACATACCTCACGCTCGGCCTTGGATCTCTCCCTACTTCTATACGTCTCGAAGTTGTTTGGGAATCCGTGCCTCTAAGATATGTAAACCCAGGCCTCGTGTGTGACCTGGGTGCTCCCTGTTTCTTAGGGCCGTGGATAGCATATCCCTCTCTTTGACTACTTAGAAGGAGCCTTCAAAAGATTGGTAGTCAATGTTTGCTGCAAGAGGCAATCATGTTATTTTAGACCACATGAAGTTATGAGCCTATTAACATCTAGGTAGCTTAACATATCTTACCAGGCGTGGGACACTTCCTCGTCTATGGGGTTTCTAAAAGAGGCGACGCTCGAAGTCGTGGTTGATGACCTCACTCTTAAATAGTTTCGGGCGCACTCATTTGTGATCCCAGCAAATGGTGGGGAGGCCTCCGATCGGATTGTGACCTCATCCTCCATCCTCCATTGTAGGATTTTACTCGCATACCCAACAGTGCTGAGTCTATGGGGGTGAGTGTTTTGTGCTTGGAGAGCCTTGCGCGTCGCACTTTCCTATTGAAATTTGGTTGTCGTCTTCACACTGCTACAGACAGACCTATCACAGACGGTTCGGAACCGTCATCACAGATAGTTCCTAAACCATCAGTGTTTAGGTGTCAGTGATAATAGGTGGTTATCACAGACAGCTCCCAAGCTGTCTGTGATAACTCACATTACAGATGGTTTTTTATAAAAAAACCGTCTGTGATAGTCGAGTATCACAGACGGTTTTGTAAAAATACATGCAAGCATATATCATAAAATCATGTGAAACATATATCATAAAGCTAAAATGCAAACATATATCATAAAATACATGTGAAGCATATATCATAAAGCTAACATGTCAAGCATATATCATAAGTACAGCGTCGGGAGGGACCGGTGGCGTCGGTAGGGAGCGGCGTCGGGAGGGACCGGCGTCGGTAGGGAGCGGCGTTGGGAGGGACCGGCGGTGGGAGCGAGGCGCGTCGGGAGGAACCGGCGGTGGCGTCAGGAGGGAACGGCGGCGGGAGGGACCAAAACCTGGCTAGCAGGGGCGCTGGACAGTGAAGACTAGAGAGTGCGCGAGTGCCGACTCCGCAGACCTAGCTGCGGGTATTTATAGGGAAGCTATCACAGACGGTTCTGTAAACGAACCGTCTATGATAGTTATATCACAGATGGTTCTATAAATATAACCGTCTGATTCTATTTATAGAACCGTCTGTGATATTCAAATTATCACAGACGGTTATATTTATACAACCGTCTGTGATATCATATAATCACAGACTGTTCTATTTATAGAACCGTCTGTGATGTGTTATCACAAACGGTTTCTTTCAATAAACCGCCTGTGATAGTTCAATATAAATACCAGCAGCTAGCTAGGTTCCTATGTCATTTTACAATTACAATGGAACATAGATACATTTATGAAAAACGCAAGCATAACCATAAATATAACTATTTCTTAGTTCCTAAGTCATTTTACAATTACAATGCAACATAGTTACATTTATGAAAAACGCGAGCATAACCATAAATATAACTATTTCATAGTTACATTTATTACAATTGGCTAGCTATTTCATTTTAAATAAAGCCCTTCACGATGATCGACACGCATATAGCTTGCTTCATCGCCTTGTTCTTCCTCGAGCCTGATGTCGTCACCGAATGGAGGCAAATCATCAAATTGATTGTACTCTTCCTCATCCACAACATTCTCAACCCCGACAATCTTTCTTTTTCCCTGAAGAACTACATGGCGCTTCTTATTTGCCGGGTCGGTTACATAAAATACTTGAACAACTTGCCTTGCGACTATGAATGGTTCGTCTTTGTATCCAACACATTCGAGGTCCACGGTAGTGACGTCGTACTTGTCGACCTTTACACCCAGTGGGAGTTGGACCCAACGGCACCGAGATAGAGGAATCTTGAAAATTACGTAGTCAAGCTCCCAAATCTCCTCTACAAGCCCGTACTACGAGCTTCGGCCAGCGGTACTGATGTGCGCATCATAGGCATCTATGCGGACACCTGAGTTATGCACTGTGCTCTTTCTGTCATGATCTGTTGTATAAAATGTGTAGCCATTAATGTCGTATCCTTGCCATATCACAATTGTAAATTTGGCCCTTTTGCCAACCAATCAAACTATCACATACATTCTTCTCTACATGCATGACATCGATGCAATTGCGAACTTCTAAGTGCTCCCAATAAGGCAAGTCCCAAAATATTGACCTCTTTTTCCACATGTTCTTCCTCAATTTACGTCCCTTTCGAAGCACAACATTTATATCCTTAACCATATCATACACCTCTTTCCCGCTAAAAGGTCTTAGTACTGAGTCATCCTCTTTTTTCCCGTCAAATTGTTTCTTCATCTTGCGGTATGGGTGATACTTCGGAAGGAACCTACGGTGACGCATGTACACAATTCTGTGCGAGTTGTTCAACCACACACTCTCGATATAATCTAAGCAGTGCGGACACGCTTTGGCTACTTTTGTACTCAACCCTAAAAGGTTACCAAGGGCAGGAAAATCATTAATGGTGCAGAACAACATGGCGCGTAGAGTGAAGTTCTCTCGTTTGTCTGCATCCCATACATGTACCCCTTCGTTCCACAGTATTGCAAGATCTTCCACCAATGGTGCTAAGAACACATCAATATCGTTGCCAGGTTGCTTCAGCCAAGGAGGAAGGTTGTACATGCACAGAGTCATGGGCCAGGTGCTATATTGGCTGCTCATGTTACCAAAAGGATTCATTCCATCTGTACTCAACCCAAACCTTATATTTCTCAGTTTCGCACCGAAATCTACAAACATCCTATCGATGTTCCTCCACTGGGCAGAATCAGCAACATGTCTTATCATTCCGTCTTTCTTACACTGCTCCCAGTGCCAACGCATCAATCTTGCATCCTTGCGGTTTGCAAATAAATGCTTCAAATGGGGGATTACAGGAAGATACCACATCACCTTAGCAGGAGGTCCTTGCTTCACCTCGATGCCCTTCCCATCATCAGAGTCATTTTTACGCTTGCATCGAGATGCTTTGCACACCGGACAAACATGTAAGCTAGCATACTCTTTACGGTACAGGATACAATCATTCGGACATGCATGTATTCTTTCTACTTCCATTCCTAAAGGACAAAGAATCTTCTTGGCTTGGTAGGTGGTTCTCGGCAACACATTTCCCGTTGGAAGCATGTCCGCTAGGAGACCTAACAATGCCGTGAAACTCTTGTCGGACCAACCATTGCTTGCCTTCAATTTCAGCAGTTCTAGAACTGATGACAACCTCATGTATTGCGGCTTGCAGCCCGGGAACAAAGGTTTCTCCGAGTCCTCCATCAAGCCCTCGAATTTACCAAACTCTCTCTCACTGTAGTTCCCTTGTACATCACGTAACATCTGATCTAGATTGTCATCCTGCGACCTATCCTCATGATCGAAAGAATAGTCCACAACTGGCATATCGTTGTCTCCCTCGACTATGTCATAACTACCTTCTTGTGTACTCTTCTCTTCACCGTGACTAGTCCAACATTTGTACCCTTTTCTGAAACCCCTTCGAATCAAGTGAGCTTCGATCTGCGCTGAGTTGCTAAACATCTTGAGATTATCACAATCAATGCATGGACAATACATATATTTCATCCCATTCTTCACATATCCGGCTCGGCCGCCCTTCTAAAAGCAGACACGCTATTAATGTATTCTTCACTCACACGGTTCTCAATGTACATCCAGCTTCGGTCCATCTACGTTACACAAGTAACAAATGGGTGTCAAAAATGATTATTAAACCTAGCTATCATCTCCGGCCTTCAATTACAAAAACATGCATGCATATAAGTTATTAAAAGTAATTGAGTACTAACCTCTTATCAAATCATTAAGAAAATGGCGATATGTTTTCACCCCGAACTCCCTAAAGCCGGTCGCCTTGCTCCACTGATGCAGCGCAATGAATGAATGAAGACAGATCTGGGTCGATATCGAGCAAGTACGCCCAGTAATTAATAGTGCAGAATATCACAGACGGTTCCAACCACAAACGGTCTGTGAAACCAATATATCACAGACGGTTCTTGTTAATAACCGTCTGTGAATTATCACAGATGGTTGTTAATACGAACCGTCCGCGATATCCACAATATCACAGACGGTTTGTAATAGCAACCGTCTGTGATTTATGCGTATCACAGACGGTTCGTATTAATAACCGTCTGTGATAGTCCTACATTATCATAGACGGTTATTAACACGAACCATCTGTGATGTCCATAATATCACAGACGGTTCGTAATACCAACCGCCTATATAGAACCGTCTGTGATAGCCCTTCACAGACAGTTCATACCACAAACCGTCTGTGATAGTTCACTCGATAACTTAAATTTTTTCCATTTTTTGTCTAGCCTCAAGAAATTACATAATGTACCCATGGCCTTCCAAAACAAGCAAATAGAGACGCAAGCAAAACAACACAATCAGATCTATTACAACGGAGGCGCTAGCTCACGGCAATAGTCGGCATTATGGAGGAACAAGCAAATGCAAAGGCAAGCACAACAACACATTCAGATCTATTATAGGATAACAAGCTAACGAACCCTTCATGGCATGACGGTGATGTTGAACAAGACACACTTACGACACTTACGGCAAGAGTGTGTTGTCCAGCGTCCCGCCGTGCCGCGACGGAGGCGCTAGCTCACAGCGAAGGGGAGATGCATGCAGGAAGCTAGCTAGGTAGTGGATGAACTCACGAATGACTAGTACCGGTGGAAAGGTAGATGGGGTTATTAATAAGGGCCGAGCCGTGGGAGGAACTGCTGCCTGCCATTCGATGTGGAGAGAATGGATGGGTGAGATCGAAATCTTGGGTATACGCCAATTATTGGTAACATTTGATTATCACAAACGGTTATTAACGCGAACCATCTATGATGTCCATAATATCACAGACGGTTTGTAATACTAACCGTCTATGATTGTGCTTATCACAGACGGTTCATATATAGAACCGTCTGTGATAGACCTTCACAGACGGTTTATACCACAAACCGTTTGTGATAGATCACTCTATACGCAATGTGTTGTTGATAATTTTTTCAATTATTTTGGCTAGCCTCAAGAAATTAAATAATGTCCCATGGTCTTTAAAAACAAGCAAATACAGACGCAAGCATAACAACACATTCAGATCTATTACAGCTAACGAGCCCTTCGTGGCACGACATTGAAGCTAAACAAGACACCCTTACGACACTTACGGCAAAAGTGTGTTGTCTAGCTTCTCGCCGTGCCACAACGGAGGCGCTAGCTCACGGCAGTAGTCGGCGTTGTGGAGGAACAAGCAAATACAGAGGCAAGCAAAACAACACATTTAGATCTATTATAGGATAACAAGCTAACGAACCCTTCATGGCATGACGATGCGGCTGAACAAGACACACTTACGATACTTACGGCAAGAGTGTGTTGTCCAGCCACCCGCCGTGCCGCGATGGAGGCGCTAGCTCATAGCGGAGGGGAGATGCATGAAGGAAGCTAGCTAGTGGATGAACTCACGCGTGACTAGTACCGGTGGAAAGGTAGATGGGGTTATTAATAAGGTCGAGCCGTGGGAGGAACTGCTGCCTGCCATTCGATGTTGAGAGAATGGACGGGTGAGATCGAATCCTGAGTATATGCCAATTATCGGTGACATGTAATCATCACAGACGGTTATTAACACGAACCATCAATGATGTCCATAATATCACAGACGGTTTGTAATACCAACCGTCTGTGATAGATCAGAGACAGTTTGGAATACGAACCGTCTGTGATATTAATATCAGAGACGGTTTGGAATACGAACCGTCTGTGTTAATGCTTAAATATACACGCTCTAATCCTGCTCTTCTACACACTGTACGTCCTCTCCTCATTTTCTTCATCACCACATTTCTCAATAATGACATCTAAAATTCTTTTGATCTCCTTCCTCTCATCTATCCATCATGAGTTGTTCGGACGCAACCTTTCATAGGCGGCCAACAATTTACGTCTGGAGCAGCTCCTCCGCTCACGCCCTGCTCTCCTCCCTCGACTCGCTTCCATCCGTCAGCTAGACCTCATCATCCGCCATCGACGGAGGTGTCTCGTTGCCGCTCAGGATAGGGAAACCACCCTCAGCCTCATTCTTCTCTACAATGTGCGCAAAATGGAGGAAGATCATGCGGCAGTGTAGACACACACGGATAACCTTGCCGATCAAGCAGAATCGGTCGATTCTAAGGAAGCTTATCATGGCATCCTGTTTGAGATTATGGAACATGCTAATGATTTGTCCAGGCTTGAGGAGGAAGTTGAGAGGGCAAGGACAATCTTGACAGCATTCGAGAACACAGCGGCTAATCCTCCAACTCCAGAAGTCGACGAAGAAGCATATGAAGCCCAGAAGATTCAAATCTGGGAATCCCTTTTTTCGCACTTTTGTAATAAAATTGCCTTGAATTTGACTCTCGTCTCAATTTAGCTTCTGTAGTTCATACGACAACGGTCTGTCAGGTTTACCACAGACGGTTCGTATTAAGAACCGTCTGTGATAGTTTCACAGACGGTTATTAACACAGACGGCTCGTGTTAATAACCATCTGTGAAAATATCACAGATGGTTGCCAGTATAAACCGTTTGTGATAGTTTAATCACAGACGGTTCCGTATGAACCGTCTGTGATGTAGCCGTCCAGTATAGCCTCTTTTGTAGTAGTGTCATCCGCACAAAGGACTCCCATTTTTCTGGTGACACGAAAGGATACCTTATGAAGGCTATGCAATACTTGGTCATGTACTGCGTGACAAGCATGCTCTTGAAGGTCTTCCACACTTTTCCCATCATGAGAAGCACATGTCATTGCATGAGTTCCTAGACTTCTGCTGGAATCTCGAATGAGTTTGAAATTTCCGTCCATAACACTTTTCTCTTGTCTTCTGTTAAACCTTTCAGTTTGCTACGGTGATGGGGACCAATTACTTTCCAATTATCCTATAGGTAGTCCAAAATGCTGCAGTTGCTTTCTTCGGTTGTAGAGGGGCCCCATCAGGAGAGACCTTCGTGATGGTCATTCGGTCCACTGGCCTTTTAGATACTCCTCTACCATGCTTAGTTACCCTAGACTTCGGAGCGTTACACCCATTCAGCGACATCGACGATGACAATGACATCTCTCTTACAAAAAAACTAATTATAGTGAGCTGTGAGCGTAAACATTTGCACATGGTTGATCTTTCAAAAAATAAGAACATCCGGTGACGTATATTATTGCTAAAAGGTCTTTACAATACTAACATCCCAAATCACATAGCACAGTGTCTCAGGTTCTACAAAGTAAGTTATGGCTAGAGTCTTCCTCCTCATCATTCTGCGTGTTGGGTTTGATTGTTGTCTTGGGCGTAAGAGAACCTTTGGGCTGCCATGCCCTTCATTTATCAATGAAGGCTGCTAGAGCCCAAAGGTTCTTTTATACCTAAGACAGCAACTAAGCCTAACACACAACATAATGAGGAGGAAGAAACAACAACTATAACTTACTTTGTAGAACCTAGCACACTGAATGTATGATTTGCTATTCTAAATAGATCTTGTGGCAATAACAAAGTGACTCACAGAGGACACTAGAGTGTGTGATTTGCTTCATACCCTTCGAAGGTCTCTTTGGCATATATTACTGCTACAAGATCACTTTGGAACACATTAACATGCCATTCTAAATAGATCTTGTAGCAATAACACAACCCTCCAACTCACTTAGAAACAATAGCTCCAATAATTTATCTCTAAATTCATTCCCTAGCTATTTATCCCTAGCTATTCCCTAGCTACAACTACTATTCCAATTCGGAGGAGGGGACATATAAGAACATTCGGCGACGTATATTATTTCTACAAGTGGAGACAACTCATCAAATTGATTGGTTCATTGCTTGGTTCTTCCTTGAGCCTAATGCTATCTTCAAGTGGAGACAACTCATCAATTGATTGTACTCTTCCTCATCCACGATATTGTCAACTCTGACAATCCTTCTTTTTCCATTAAGAACTACATTGTGCTTCTTATTTGCCGAGTTAGTTACATAAAAAACCTGAACAACTTGCCTCGCGGGTATGAATGGTTCATCTTTATATCCTACGCATTCAAGATCCACAGTAGTGACACCATACTTGTTGACCTTTACACCCTATGGGAGTTGGACCCAACCGCACCAAAATAGAGGGATCTTAAAAATCACATAGTCGAGCTCCCAAATCTCCTATATAAGCCCATAGTAGGAGCTTGGGCTAGCTATACTGAATTGCTCATCACAAAATACATCTATGTAGACACCTTAGTTCTGGACTGTACTCTTTCAGTCCTGATCTGTTGTATAAAATATGTACCCATTAATATTGTATCCTTGCCATGTCAGAATTGTAAATTTTGGCCTTTTTGCTAGCCATTGCAGCGTTTCACTTGACAACCTCCCAGTGAATCGCATCCTCAACCATTCGTTGAACCGGTGGTTGTACTGTCTCATGATCCAAACTTCCGACTGGTCTGAATTCTGTCTTGATGTAGCATGTCCTTGTGCTCTTCAATATACAGGGACACTTCAGTCATGTGTTGCATGACCGTGAAATAGGCTTGATTGTACATTTCCAGATCGGGAGTTATTGCTTTCCTTCCGATGGTCCCAATACCCTCTAGGCTCCCCTCATGATGAGATACAGGAACACCTATCGATTTGACCTAAACCATGTAATCGACACAGAACTCAATGACCTCTTTGGTTGCATAACCTTTGATGATGCTGCCCTCTGACCGAGATCGATTACGTACATAGGACTTGAGAATTCCCATGTACCTCACGAACGGGTACATATGACGTAGAAACATGGGGTCGCATATCTTTATCTCTTTCATAAGGTGGACAATGAGATGGACCATGATATCAAAAAATGATTGAGGAAAATACATCTCAAGATGACATAGAGTCATCACCACCTTGGTCTGTAGAGCATCTAGTCTACCGGGATCGATGACCTGCGGAGCAATTGCATTAAAGAAATAACACAGCTTCATGATTGTCACTCAAACCTTATTCGACAAAATACTTCTAATTCCAATAGGAAGAAATTGTGTCATTAGCATATAACAGTCATGAGACTTCATGCCAATTAATTTTAAATCTTCCATGGAAACAAGTTTCTTTATGCTGGTGAAGTGATTGGACAAAACTTTCACACCATGCAAGCACTGACATAGTTCAGTTCTCTCGGACTTAGACAGAGTGTAGCAAGCTGGGGGAAGGTACGTCCGGCCTTCATAAGTCTCTATCGGTGCTAACTCGGACTTGATGTTTGTAGCGATCAAGTCACGCCGTGCGTTGATACTATCCTTTGTTTTGTTATGAATATTCTGTAAGAGACCAATCAGGCTATCACATACATTCTTTTCTACATGCATGACATCAGTGCAATTGTGAACTTCTAGTTACTTCCAGTAATACAAGTCCTAAAATAATGACCTCTTCTTCCACATGTTCTTCTGACGGGTCCACAACTTATGTCCCTTTCCAAGCACAACATCAATATCCTTGACCATATCGTAGACATCTTTTCCACTAAAAGGACTTGGTGCCAAGTCATCCTCTTTTTTCTGTCAAATTGTTTCATTATCTTGTGGTATGGGTGATACCATGGAAGAAACCTACAGTGACACAAGTACATATTTTACACAAGTTGTTCAACTACACATTCTCAGTATAATTTAAGCAGTGTGGACAAGCTTTGGCTCCTTTCGTACTCAACCCTGACAGGTTACCAAGGGCAGAAAAATCATTAATGGTGCGGAATAACATGGCGCACAGAGTGAAGTTCTCTCGTTTGTCCGCATCCCATACCTATACCTCTTCGTTCCACGGTGTCATAAGATCTTTCATCAATGGTGCTAGGTATACATCAATATCGTTTCCAGCTCTTGGATAAGTAGTGATATCAAAATGTACTTCCACTTCATACACAGCCAAGGAGGAAGGTTGTACATGCATATATTCATGGGCCAGGTGCTATGTCGGCTGCTCATGTTACCGAAAGGATTCATTCCATCTGTACTCAACCCAAACCTTCTATTTATCGGTTCTGTGCCAAAGTCCACAAACATCCTATCGATGTTCCTCTACTTAGCAGAATCAGCAACATGTCTTATCATTCCATTTTTCTCGCGCTCCTCTGAGAGCCAGCGTAGCAATCTTGCATCCTTTTGGCTCACAAATATACACTTCAAACGGAGAATTATAGGCATATACCACAACATCTTAGCAAGAGGCCCTTGCTTTACCTCGATGCCCTCGTCATCATTGGAATCATTCTTACACTTGTATCAGGATGCTTTGAACACAGGATAAGCACGTATATTGCATACTCTTTATGGTAGAGGATACAATCATTTGGATATACATGTATTCTTTCTACATCCATTCCTAATGGACAAAGAACCTTCTTGGTTTGGTAGGTGGTTCTCGGCGACATATTTCCCTCTAGAAGAATGTTCGCTAGGAGACCCAACAATGTTGTGAAACTCTTGTTGGACCAACCATTGCTTACCTTTAACTTTAGCAGTTCAAGAACATATGAGAATCATGTGTATTACCGCTTGTAGCCAGGGAACAAAGGTTTCTCCAGGTCCTCCAGCAAGCCCTCGAATTTACCAAACTCTTTCTCACTATAGTTTCCTTCTACATCACGTAGCATCTGATCTAGATTGTCATCATATGACCTATCCTCATCAAAAGCATAGTACACAACTGGCATACCAATGTCTCCCTCGACGATGTTATAACTACCTTCTTGTATAATCTTCTCTTCACCGTGACTAATCCAACATATATACCCCTTTTTGAAACCCCTTCGAAATCAAGTGAGTTTCGATCTACGCTGAGTTAGAAAACATATTCAGATTATCGCAATCAATGCATGGACAGCATATATATTCCATCTACTTCAACATATCCTGCTCGGCCACTCTTCTAAAAGTAGACACACCATTAATATACTCTTCACTCACATGGTTCTCAACGTACATCCAGCTTCGGTCCATCTACACTACACATGTAATAAATTAGTGTCAAATTGGATTATTAATGCTACTATAGTTAATTAACCAGCCTAGCTACTTACACACATAATTGTCATTCACCTAATAATAAATTGTCCATATCTAAATTAAGTAGCTAGCCACGTATTCATGAAGCAATATGCATGCATGTGTGTGTGCATAGAAGTAAACTAGGAGTTCTGCATCATTCATAAATTGGAGCAAACTACCATCTCTCTCTCAAACCTAGATATCATCTCTCTCTATTACAAGACATATAAGTTATTAGAAGCAAATACTAACCTTTAATTAGCAAGAACAAATCGATCTAAAAGCTAGATCTACAATCGGTATGTTTTCACCAAACTCTCCAAAGCTAGCCGCCTCCTTCAATGCAGCGCAAGGAAGACAGATCTGTCGAGACCATGTTGGGGCTATTTATATTACATGGTGTATCCCACACGGTTCCAACCACAAACCATCTGTGATATGAAACGATCATAGACGATTTGTATCAATAACCGTCTGTGAACTTTCACAGACGGTTATTAATATAAACCGTCGGTGATGTCTGCCATATCACAGACGGTTTGTATCAATAACTGTCTGTGAATTATCACATATGATTATTGATTTAAACTGTCTGTGATGTTTTGCATTATCACAGATGGTTCGTATTAATAACGGTTTGTGAAATATCACAGACAGTTATTTGTATGAACTATCTGTCATAGTTGCGTATCACAAATTGTACACGGTTACGCTTGTTAAACCGTCTGTGATAATTACAACATAGATGGTTCTCTATGAACCGTCTGTAATGTAGCCGTCCAGTATAGCTTCTTTTGTAGTAGTGGTGATAACTTTTGTTGCCTTTGCTTTAATAAGAAAAGGTAATAGAATAGATAGAATGATTAATCCGTGTACTCTTGTTCCATTTCGTATTAGCTAGCAGCTAGTTCGAACAGAAAAAAAATTAACCATAGTTATCCCGTAATCTTGGCGCGCGGTACAGCATTTTGTTCCATTTCTTGCGAAAATTTTCAGAAAACTTCTGAATTATATCTACCACCTTGTTTCCTCCTGCGTGCGTATGTGCATGTGTAATGAATTATAACTAACGAGTGCAGCACGGCGAGCCTAGCTGTGTATGCACCAAAACCACAACAGCGTGCATCACGAAGTTACAGGTTAATTTGACACGGCAGCGGCTAGCTTGAACCATGCATGCAATAATGCTGACGGTCGTGGCTGGCCGGTGTGTGTGTCAGACTAACGATATATACTTTAGTTATTTTGCGAGCAAGTCCTCCTTTCAGTTCGATCGCCACTGTTCATGTAGTCAGCTCGGAGCAGAAGCACGAGAGGTGGAGATCGATGGCGTCACCAAAATGACGTCGGAACGGTGGAGTAGCTAGGTAAATCTCGTGTAAATTTCTATGCGCACACACGGTCGCAAATATACCTAGTATAGCTAGTTACTCGACTGGTATTCCAAAACCCCGTTCGATCGACCGCGCGACCACCTTTTCTTACCGGACGTCACCTTTTCTTACCGGACGTCAGATCCTACATTCCAACGTACGCTGATCTGACCGCCGTGGATCACGTCCCGTACGCCTATATATAGACAGGCATACTTCATTGCACCGCACAACAGTACTCCACATAAGCACAGCGTTAGCTAGTTCTTATTCTCGATAGTTATATTGTTCCCTCTAGGAAGCTGTCCAAATATTCACCTCTTGTACTAAATCAAACAACTGATCAATCGATCGATGGCCGGCAAGCTGAGGGTTAGCGTTGTTGCACTGGTCTTCGTGGCGGCGATCCTGCAGGTCCCGTTGGCCATGCAAGCGGTGGCCAAGGCCGGGGGGGTGCAACCGCCGCGACGCGCTGCTGCTGCTGCCGACCATTGGCGTGCCGAGGAGCGCACGCCATCGTCGGTGGAGCCGGTGGGCGACGTTGCCGTCCGCTCAGACGCGGGTTCTCAGCCTTCGTCATGCACGCACGACTCAAACAGCAGCGGCCAACGCTGCCCCCCAGGCTCCGTCCGCCTCCGCCGCCCTTGAACGTTGGCGTGTGGATCCAGATCGACGACGACGTTCTTATCTCTCTCTCTCCCCATTATATAATGCATTTGCAGGTTGTAGCTTTATATATATCTCTATGTAACTAGCGTACGTGGATCGCCGTTTGATGATATGGTGTGCATGGTTTCCTATGGTTTGTTAGTTTGGGTTGCATGCATGGACCATTTCAGGTATCAGTTGTGCGCGTCAGTGCATGCATGGTACTTCACATTTTCACTTTCTAATAAGTTTGCAATGCATCCTTGCATGCATGTGTACTGTTGTTGTTGATCCGTTGAACATTTGATCGCGGGCACGTCTACGAGTTCGGTCTATCTTGTATAGTTGTGGTGTGCTTACTTCATGCTCCCGGTTCCTACGGTTGGACCATGCATGAGAATAAAGATATTTACTGGATCTACTGTTACTTCATGCTCTTGTATAGTTGTGGTGTGCTTATTTCAAGCTATCGGCTTTTGAATTTTAGTTGAAATGATACTATAGTAGTTGTTAGTTTTTTTGAGTTATTTACTTAAAAGAAAAACACCGTCATATATCTATGGACAATACAAAAGAAAAAGAGACACAAAATGGTACTCCCTCTGTTTCACAATATTTGCCTAGCACATATATTATAGAGGCACAAAATTAAAGCAATATTTAACAAAATTAGATCATACTTGTCCTTATTTGATAGACATAGGACAAGTGAGTATACGGTACGTAAGTGCTTTTCCACAGAAAGGGTCATCACAGTAGTTTCTGAACCGTCTAAATTTATGTGTCTGTGATAACAGATGGTTATCACAGACGACTCTCAAACCGTCTGTAATAAATTACAACACGCGGTTTTTCAAAACAACCATATGTGATTTGTCAGATATCACATACGGTTCTTAAAAATAGCCATATATGATATCTAACATATCACAGATGGCTAATACCAAAAAAAACCATCTGAGATATGTCAGATATCACAGACGATTCTTAAACATAGCCATAGGTGATATCTTACATATCATCGACGGCTTATACTAATAATCGCTGTGACATTTGACATATCACAGATAGTTAGGTGTTACAAACCGTCTACAATAGCTATTTGGGTAGCTAAATTATTTTCTGTTTTTTTGGCAAGTCTCAGAAAATGCTAGTCATGCCCTCTGAAAACAAGTAAGCATATCACATATATAGCACATGACAATCATTACACAGATCTCACAAATGAATTAAACAATTGAATGAAGTACAGTTGAATTAATTATTTGATTAAGCATAACTGAATGAATTACAATTGAATCAAATGTTTGAACATCTAACCATCATCGCCAGGGTTGAACTCACTATTCAGGTGAATGACCTCCGCTATCAAGAATTCAGAGAGTTTTCCTTGAACTTCAGCGAGTTTATCAAGATCGAATACACTTGAGTTAAATTCCACGTCCTATCGCTAGGAGTGTTAAAGTCATTAGCATATATGTATATCTATAAATTGATAATCACAAAATAAATATTGGCAAGTTGACAAAACTCTAGATCTTTCATCTTAGTGCTCATGATTTTCTAGATATATTTGCAAATGTAGAATTCACATATGTTGCCCTGTAGCTGCGGGTGGCACTACAATAATAGAATTATATACATAGGTATTCTCAGTTCTATAGGCATTATTACGAAGTATGATATATGATTGTTGTGTGGTAGCGGGTACCGAAAATTGCGTCCTATGTCGCAGTGTGGCGGTAGATTCCCTGTGTCTCCCTCCTCAGGCAACATAAGCACTGAACAACATACATGATTCCTAAAAGTTGGCTTCGGTCATTACAAATGAAGAGAAGACTACAATAGAGTTATGTATGGAGGAAATGAGTTTACCTGTCAATTGTATATTTCACACGAGTGAAGTCATGATTGTTCCTAAGTAGGGAATTAAGGTATATTACCTTGCTCCACTTTGGTACAATCACAATCAGAATCCAGTGACACCTAGTCATGTATGTCGCTATAATGATTAATCCTAAGTTTATGTTGTGTATAAAGTAAAAAAATAAAACTTGTATGTCAACTAGTGAACTACATACCTCTAGTTGAAGGGTACTAGGATGTAGTCCTTGTCACTCTAAGCAAGCAATCTGATCGTTATGTAATCTTCGACGAAGAATGCGCTTTCCTTGATGCATTGCTTACAGACCAAGGGTGGGTTAAGGAAACCCATCGGCTCTCACCATCATCAGACTTGTTGGATCATGGATCTATACATAAGCAATGAGTTATGATATTTATCGGTATTATGTGAATGTAAAACTTGATTGAACGATACACATATGGTGTCCAGCATCGTAGAAGTGATGCGTCAACTTTATCGAGCTTGAATAGTCTGAATAAGACTTCAAAGGTCATGGTGAAGTAGCCCGAGTTGTGAAGGAAATGTGCCTCCGTGTATCTCACGGTGAGTCCACTTTGCCAGTTTAGCTTCCTATTGGACCTCTGCATGTACTAGGCATGCAATGTCCTACAAACTAGTCTAAGGCTGGGTAATTGTGACTCGGGAACCAACGACACTCTGAGCTTGTACTTGTAGGGCCCAGGAGGCACCTTAATCTTCTTCGGTTGGGATCTTAGCGTCTCTCTTACGATATGTCTTCAGCGTTGTCTCCACGGGAGCTAATGCGATGGCTTTCTGAAGCAGAGCTTGAGGTAGAGTCATAGAGGGTCTTGCTTGATAGGCATGGTCGTGAGGAGATTGCGGCACAGAAGGGTCCAGGGCGATGTCCCTCTTGGGCCATGGGACGAATGTGTGAACGACATCCTATAGTATCATGATCTCTTTGTTTGGGGGCTCCTCAAGTGGGACAGCCCTAAAAATGTCATTAGCCATTTCTACCTAGACCTTCACGAAACCGTTCCCTAATTGGGCACCATGCACCTATATCCCTAGCAGGCATAGAAATGCTATCCCTTGCCCAGTGTCAATGGTAATAGAGCCAACAAGTCTGTCCCTGAGGATGCACGATGTGGGCTTCTACATAATGATACACAATGAGGTAAGACGTCCACCAGGTCTATCTATGTAGTATTCTAGAGAGGTATATTACCTGAATACCATCGATAGGTAAGTGGGCATCACTATGTTCAGAAAGTGACATGGTCGCATAGCTACTTCAACGTTGAGGGGGACTGGGTACTACAATAATGGGGGGTGGCTTGCGAGTGGTTGCGAACTTCTCTCAGTTCTTTCCTCAATGAATCTATCTCTCCTCGAAGTGAGGTAGTTATCTTCTCTCAAAGTGAGGCAAATAGCTCTTCCTCAAGTTGTACACAAACCTCCTATTTCATTTGTTTCTCGTGCTTGGCTTTGGATCTCTTCCTACTCCTATACGCCTGGGAGTCATTTGGGAATCCGTACTTCCAAGGTACATAAACCTCATGCCTCGCGTGCGACCTGGGTACTCCTTGTTTCCTAGGGTCATGGATAGTATGTCCTTCTCCATGACTAATTCAAAGGAGCCTTGGAAAGATTCGGTAGTTAATGTTTGCTGCAAGAGGCAATCATGTTATTTTAGACTCCAAGAAGTTATGGACCTATTAACAACTATGTAGTTTAACATATCTTACCATGCGTTAAGACACTTCCTCGTTTGTGGGATTTTTGAAAGAGTTGATGCTTGAGTATGTGATTGATGACCTCGCTCTTAACCAGTTTTGGGCACACTCGTTTGTGATCTCGGTAAATGGCAGGGAAGCCTCCAATCAGATTGCAACCTTCTCCTGCATTCTCCATTGTGGCATTTTACCTGTGTACCCAGCGGTGCCGAGTCTGTGGAGTTAGTATTTTGTGCTTGGAGAGCTTTATGTTTCGCACTTTGCTATTGAAATTTGGTTGTCGTCTTCATTTGTACAAAGGTCTCCCATGTTTTTGGTGACAAGAAAAGATACCTCGTGAAGGGCATGTGATCATTGGTGACGTACTACATGATAAGCATGCTCTTAAAGGTCTTCCATACTTTTCCCATCGCGAGGAGCGCCTGCCACCGCACGAGTCCCTAGACTTCTTCTAGGATCTCGAACGAGTTTAAAATTTTCAACCACGTCTGTTTTTCTTTCCATCTGTCAAAGCTTTCCAGTTTATTATGGTGATAGGGACCCGTTGCCTTCCATGTATCCCGTAGGTAGTTCGGAATGCTACCATTGCTTTCTTCGATTGTAGAGGAACCCCATCCAGAGAGACCTCCGTGATGGTCATTCGGCCCTCAAGCCTTTTTGATACTCCTCTGCTATGGTTAGTTACCCCGGTCTTCAGAGCATCAAACCCATTCAGCAACGTCGATGGTGATGATGATGACTGTGCAGACGTCATCTCTCTCACAAGAAAAAACTAATTACAGTGAGATGTTGGTGTAAACATTGGCGCATGGTTGATCTTACAAGAAATAAGAACATTCGACAACATATATTATTGCTACAATATTTCTTTGCAATACTAATATTCCAAATCACACAGTCCAATGTCTCAGGTTCTACAAAGTAATATATGGATGGAGTCTCTTCCTCCTCATCATTCTACGTGTTGAGTTTGGTTGTTGTCTTAGGCATAAAAAAACCTTTGGGCTACTACACGCTTCATTTACAAATGAATGGTGTTGCAGCCCAAATGTTCTTTTATGTCTAAGAGAGCAACTAAGCCTAACATACAACATGATGAGGAGAAAGAAACAACAGAGTAACTTACTTTATAGAACCTGACACATTGAAATGTGTGATTTGTCATTCCAAATAGATCTTGTAGCAACAACAAAGTGAATCATAGAGGACAGTAGAGTGTGCAATTTGCTTCATGCCCTTTGAAGGTCTCTTTGGCCTATATTATCACTACAAGGTCTCTTTGGAACACTAACATGCCATTCCAAATAGATCTATTAGCAATAACACGACCCCCCCTTAAGGTTATCTCTAAGAACAACAACTCAATTTGAAACAAAAGATCCAACAATTTATCTCTAAAATCATTCCCTAGCTATTTTTTATTATTATCACCACAACTACAACCTCAAAAATTGTTGTTCCTCAACTAGGATTTTGAGTGATGTGATATGTATTTCTCAACTACAAGACAAACATTACAGCATCGTACACTTGGTATTGAAAGGGCATGAAGCAAATTAATGTGCTTCACGCCCTTTGAAGCCCAGGTGTACAATGTTGTAATGTTCCTCTTGTACAACTACTACTCTGACTCGCAATATTTCATGTTATTTTCTTCTTGAACCAGTAGACCACCCATAGAAGGAGAGGAGACAAGAACGTATTGGAACAGGGACCTAGAAGGCCAGCCGTGAGGACCACATGAAGGCGATATCTTCAGCAACGACAAAGGACCACCATCCACATCTTCATCCATGTGAGACCACACCAAGACCACCCCCACAACCTTATCACTTCTAGCCCGACACAAGTAGATCCACCTTCCCTTCCACATCTATTTCTCCATTCCTTTTTGGGTTCCACATTAAAAACATACTAACATATATGGATGGATATAATACACATGTGGTAAAAAGTGGGGATCCATACTTCAAGAGGAGAGGCGACGGGGAGGAGAGAACTCGTGAACACATTGAACTTCGGTTCCAACACACATTAACAGATATGGACGGATCTGTCACACATGAGGTAAAGAACATCGGTTCCAGCACACATTAACAGATTTGGGATCTATACCTTCCGGAGAGGCGATAGGGGGGAGAAACAGCATCAGGAGGAGAGGCGTCGTTGGGAGGAGAGGCGGCAACAGGAGGAGACACGCCGTAGGGAAGAGAGGTGACACCAAGAGGAGAGGCGCCATTGGTAGGAGGGGCAATGCTGGGAGGAGAGGCGATGGGGCCACCACGTCAGGTGAGGAAGGAGAGGATGGAGATGTTAGGTTCTGTAGTGGCAACAATGGCAGTGGGGAATGAGGAGATAAAGGGGCGCGCGAGTGAGGAGTAAGGGCGCAAACCCTAACAAGCGCCCAACTTATAGAATAACTATCACAAACGATTCTATTAAAGAACGGTCTATGATATTACTATCACAAAAATCACAGATGGTTCCATAATGGAACCGTCTGTGATATGGTAGCACATCATATACAGTTCCATAATATAACTGTCTGTGATATACTACCATATCACAGACAGTTTGTGCCACTAAATCGCCTATGAAAGTTCCTTCTTTAGCTACAACAAATCATGTTTTTTTGGCTAGCCTCAGGAAATGCTAGTCATGCCCTATTAAAAAAAGCAAGCATATACAATCTAGATATAATTATTTCTTAATTACTGAATCAATTATAATGGAATAATTCCTTAATTACATGTTGAGTTTATTATAATTACATTGGAATAATTTCCAAATAGGTGCTCGCTGTGTGAGATCATTACGCTTGGCCATTTGCTTTTAAATAAAGCCCTTCATGATAATCGATACGCATATAGCTTGCTTCATTATTTGGTTCTTCCTTAAGCATGATGTCATCTCTAAATGGAGACAACTTGTCAAATTAATTGTACTCTCCCTCATCCATTGTCATAGCCCAGTTATTTATTATAAAATCTTTAACAAAATAATAATAATAAAATTAGTTTAATTTAAAATAAAAAAGTGTTGTTTGGTTGCTTGAATTCTAAAGATTTTATTTGCTCAATTTTAGCTTTTAAAAAGGCTTTTCTTTTCAAAAGTAATTTAAGTAAAAACATAAAAATATTATTAAATAAAGGGTATTTTGAATTTCTACAAAAAAATTACTATTTCAAATTAACTATTTGAAAGCATTTGGCTTTTATCTAGATTTTCTATATTTTTTCTGAAATTTAAAAATCAATTTCAAAGCTAAAAAGTATTTTTGTAAAAAATTTAAAGGCCAACTTTAAGTTGGAAATATTGTTCCTAAGTCTATAATAACTCCAGGAATTTATGTGAATTTTTTGGAATGTTTAGCCTTTATTTGATATTTTCTAAGGCTTTTTGGAGTTTCCTGGCTTTTCTGAAAATCAACAAAAAAATTAAAAACCCAACCCTCTCCCCGAGCTAACACTTGGACGGTCTGGATCATCCCTCGTGCCAGCACTCTCCTCTCTCTCTCTCCTCTCCTCTCTCACCTCCATCCGGGCCCCGCTTGTCAGGCTCCCTTCCTCCTCCTTTGCTTCTTCCTTTGTCCGCCGCCATTGCCACGCCCACCTGAGCTCTTTATGGTGACCGCTTCTTTTCCTTTGGCTTGAGAAAATGCTAGCATTGAAACCCTATTTCCTCCCCACATTCACCCTCATCTGTATCCCCTCTTTAAACCCCACTTCCCTCTGCCTTTACTCGCCATTGCATCAGCCTTAACTCCGGTGAGCTCCCAAGCTTTGTGCCCTCCTTGGCCTCCTATACAAAGCCATTCCCAAGCACCCCCCTCTCCCCATACCGCCCCTTCCCACTCCTATTTTTACATCTCGGCTTCCAATCCATCCTCGCAATGTGCTCTTCTCCTTCCGATCGTCGGCAAGCCTCCGAAGAATCTCCTCGCCCCAATTAGTCCCGAGGGTCGCTAGCACCACCCTTGTATTCACTGTGCCTCTACGATTCCCCCCTACCCCCCCCGGGTGTCAAATGGAACCACCGAAGCACCACTGCATTGGAGCCAAGCCAACTCCACCACCCATCTTTTCTGTCAGCTACCATCGATTATCGCCGAGCACCGCTGAAGGTAGAATTGGGTTCTCCATGATCCCCTTCCTCTCATGCACCCCTCACCAGCCACCGCCGCCACTACCTCCTCACTGGCTGCTTCCAACCACACTATATAGATCACTGCCGCTTTTCCAAACATCGACCATTTTATAGAGCTTCCAACAACTGACCACGTTATATCCTCTAATCCCACCGACCATGTTATGCCGACCTCTACCGCTTCGACCATCGACTACTCACTACTAACCTTTGACCACTGACCACTCTATAGAGCTTCCTTCGCCGACCACTCTATAGAGCTTTTGATCACCAACCACTCTATATAGCTTCTAACCACTAACCACTCTATAGAGCTTCTGACCACCTACCACTCTGTAGAGCTTTCGACCACAGACCACCTTGTAGAGCTTCCGATCATTGGCCATTCTATAGAGCTTTTGACCACCGACCACTCTGTAGAGCTTCCGATCCCTCTGACCACTTTATAATTTCCAGCCCCTCCAACCACACACAAAAATAATGTAGCTTCCGACTACTTTTCCTTCACAAAATGAATTCTAGAAAATCTTATTTATTCTTTCTCTCCCTTTTTCTTTGTTTTCAAACTTTCACAAGCCTGTATTTCTTCATCCTAACTCCGATTAAACTGTTCAAATTTCTAAATTCACCTAAAATCAAGATCTATCCAAATCTTTCTTGTGTTCAAATTTTTTGAGTTTATTTGAATTTATTTAAGTTTGGTTGGTTATTTTCGTGTGCAAACTACAACGATTCCGAAGATTTCTTCAATAACAATTCTCACTAATTCACAGAGCAAGGCAAGTTATACACCTTGATCATGCTGATCCTAGTTTTCAAATGAAGTTATATTGTTTTAAATTATTCTATATGCATATTTGTATTCAACTTATTTGAATTTAGTTTTAAACATAGTTATTGTCTACTTGTTAATACCTCTGTTGACATTGATTCCTAGATACCTTGTCACCCTATAATAAAACTCTGGTTAGTACACTAGTATGGACTAGAGAATCTTATATCAAATGCTTAGACTTGCTTAAACATAATTTTTTTGTTTTGGGATAACTTTTTCTCATAAAATGATAAGCTTTTCGAATGTACACTTACCTTCAGTGAGTCAAGAAAGACTAAATTATTTCAAAATAAAATATAAAATCTAGTTTTGACTAAGGCAAATGGTATGGTCGTGGGTGCTTGCTGGCACACGTTGTTGTTTGGTGACACGAAGGTGATGTCAGGCACAAGGAGTACGTGGAAAGAGCCTAAATCAATTAAGAACCGGTCTATGAACAACTGCTACAAAGCCCTATCGTACTGCCATAAGGCTGTTATGGGACAGTCCTAACTAACTAATTTGCAGGTCCCAACCTGAGTCTTGCTATAGACTGGATGTGAGCGTGGCATAGGCCATGAGATATCTCACACGGCACAAGAGGGGGCCCCAACTTGTGGATTAATTCATGTTGTGGTGAAACCTTAATGGATGTGTGACTAGGTTGATGGCCTTGCATTGTAAAGGCCTTGTCATGATCTTTTCACCGCATACCCAATGAAGTGTATTAATCACACAACAATATGAGATGATCATGTCTTGTATTTAAATTTGGCCTATGGGTTGTTGATGTAAACTTTGGCCATAAGGCTATAGTCATTTAATTAATAAAGCTTGTCATTATGTTTGCTATTTATCCATGTTACCACTGTGTATACTAGCTGACTTGGACTAGTGCGATTTACACAGAGGATTCCAGAGTTGTTGCTCCGGGATCCGACATCTATGACATTCTCAAATCCGACAATCCTTCTTTTTCCATGAAAAACTACATGATACTTTTTATTTATTAGTCGGTTACAGAAAAAACTTCAACAAATTACATCATGAATGCGAATGGTTCATCTTTGTATCCTACACATTTGAGGTCCACAATAGTGACGTCATACTTGTCAACCTTTACACCTTATGAGAGACGGACCCAACGGCACCGAAATAGAAGGATCTTGAAAATTACGTAGTTGAGATCTCTGAAATAGTGTAGTCACCACCTTTGTCTACAGAGCATCTTGTCCATCAGGATTGATGACCTTCTGAGCAAATATGTCAAAGAAATAATATAGCAATCTTCTCCGAGTGCTAATGCAGCAATCTTGCGTCATTTCGGTTCAGAAATAAATTCTTCAAATAAGGAATTATAGGAAGATACCATAACATCTTAGTAAGAGGTCCTCCTTACTTTACCTCAATGCCCTCACTATCACCGGAGTCATTCTTGCGCTTGTATCGAGATGCTTTACACATTAGACAAACATGTAAGTTTGCATACTCTTGATGGTAGAGGATACAATCATTCGAATATGCATGTATTATTTCCACTTCTATTCCCAATGGACAAAGAACCTTCTTGGCTTGGTAGGTGGTTCTTGACAACATATTTTCCTCTGGAAAGATGTTCGCTAGGAGATCTAATAATGCCATGAAACTTTTGTCAGACCAACCATTGCTTGTCTTCAATTTCAGCAATTCAAGAATGGATGATAACCTTGTATATTGTGGCTTGCAGCTCAGGAACAAAGATTTCTCCGAGTCCTCCATCAAGCCCTTGAATTTAACAAACTCTCTCTCACTATAGTTCTCTTCTGCATCGCATAGCATATGATCTAGATTGTCATCATGCAACCAATCCTCAGCAAAAGCACAGTCCACAACTAGCATATAATTGTCTCCCTTCACGATGTTATAACTACCTTTCTATATAATCTTCTCTGCACTGTGAGTGGTCCAACATGTTTACTTTATTTTGAAGCCCCTTTCGAATTAAGGAAGCTATGATCTACGCTGAGTTGGTAAACATCATCAGATTATCACAATCAATCCATAAACAATACATATATTTCATCCCCTTCTTCAACATATCCTATTCGACCGCTCTTCTAAAGGCATACACACCATTAACGTGTAGGGGTGGAAACAGATCGGATACAATTGAATAGTCTCAAATACGAATACAAATCCATATTTTTAAAATGAATACGAATACAAATTTGAATATTCTTGAATACGAATTGAATGTCATAATGGATACTAATTCGAATCGAATATGTATTTAATTCGGTCTAATACGAATATCCTCCTATGACTTCTATAACAAATCTTCATGGAACAAATTCCTAGTGGTTTTGATGGTTCTTCACCGGTTTTTGAATAGTTACTAGAATGGTTACCGGTTTCAAACTACCCAAGTTCAAATTTCGAATCACAAAATTTATCTAGGTTTTTTATGGGATTTCTGGTAACCAGTCAGTTACCATTAGGCATAGAAAATAGATCGAATATGAATCGAATATCTCGAATACGAATGCGAATATTCTTGAATATGAATGTGAATATGAATATTCTCATACACGGATATGAATATTCTCGAATACGGATTTTGCTTACCACATTCATATTTTCTCAGATACGAATATCGGATAAAACGGATTATCTGTTGCTGTTTCTGACCCTATTAATGTACTCTTTACTCAAACGGTTCTCAACGTATATCCAGCTTTTGTCCATCTACGCCACATATATAACAAATTAGTGTCAAATTGGATTGTTAATGTTACTATAGCTAGCAAGCTTAATACTTACACATAATTGTCGTCCACCTTATAATGAATTGTCCATATCTAAATTAAGTAGCTAGCTACGTATTATTAATGAAGCAATATATATGTAGCAAGATATATTAAAGTAAATTAGGAGTAGTACCCCATTCTTAAATTAGAGCAAACTACTAATTAAGCTAGATCTAAATCTAGCTATCATCTCTCTTTATTACAAGGCATACAATTAAAAGTAATTGCTAATCTCTAATCACCAAGAACAAATCGATCTACAAACTAGATCTACAAACAATATTTTTTCACCAAACTTCCCAAAGCCGGCCGCCTCCTTCAATCCAGCGCAGTGAAGACAGATCTATCAGGACCCTACTAGATAGGCATTTAATAATACGATGTATCCTAGATACATCCAACTATGAACCATCTGTAATTATCACAGACAGTTCTCATTAATATATGTCCATGAGAATTACTTATCACAGATGATTCATATTAATAATCGTCTATGAATACACATCACAGACGGTTCTAAAGTAGAACCATCTGTGATAAATACTATAGATGGTTGTAAATTCATTCTCATATACATAAATGCAAATTCTGTAATGCCTTATGAATAAATATTCATTACTTAGTTGTTTTTTACCGCAAGTAATGTCGTCATGTTCTTATACTAAGACCATTTATATATATAGAAGACAGTAAATACAAATTCAACTGCTTGAGTTTACATATCACTTCTTACAGAAGATAACAAAAAAAATAAAAACCTAACTGCTTCAAAGTTTTTTTTAGTGGTGGAGGTAACATGTTATCTCCGTCTTCAAAACTTCGTAGGCAACATGGTTGGCATCAGACGGTTCGAGATCATCCATGAACGAAGCTCGAAATACGTCCACCCGCTAACGCACTCGTTCTAGTATCTCTCAAACACCCTCTGAATTAACAGTTAAGTCGAATTGAGCTCATAGGTTCTCTTCCCTTTCTTGAGGGGTCTCAGCAAGGTTGACTTAGTCACCCACCACCTCGACTATGCATTTCAAGCGACAGTAAGCCTCTTGGAGACATGCAACATCATTGTGGAGGACCACATCGATGGCGAAGTTAGCTCTCCGGAAGCGGGAGACCAACCGGAAGAGGCAGCGGAGGAGGATGTCAAGATGGTGGAAGGAGGCCTTCAACTGCTTTGGTAAATCCTCGGATGTAGGAGGGAGGACACTGTTGGCACAGTGTCCTTCCACATCATCTGCCAACATACGGTCAACGAGGTGCTCGTCCAGGATGGCTAGGTTGACCATCAATGCCGATGACAAGGAAGAGTAAGGAGCTATTTATTTGTGCTTGAGAGACAAGAAAGACAAGTAAGATAGCCGACCAGCGAAGTGCTCGTACAGGATCAGCGATGTGGGGATTAATCTCCAGTGGTGGATAGTCATTTTTATACAATAAGGAATACATTCGGCGTGTGAGATGAAGAAACACATCGAGAGATGAAACGATCGAAGAGGTGCACATCGGGAGACGAAGCGCCATTCAGGCGTTCAAATACATATAATAGACAATTCCAACCACAAATTGTCTGTGATACGTAACTATCACAAACGGTTCGTATTAATAACTGTCTGTGAACTATCACATACGATTTTAATTAAAAACTGTCTGTGACGTCTACAAGTATCACAGATGGTTCTTATTAATAACTGTCTGTGAACAATCACAGATGGTTATTAGTAAGAACCGTCTGTGATAGTTGCATATATATCACAGATGGTCGTCTATGACAATTACAACATAGATAATTTTAGAGAATCGTCTGTGATGAGACGTTTAGTATAGCTTATTTTGTAGTAGTGGTGCAATAATGATCTCATTAACCAGGTGAAGGTGAAGTCACCGACAAGGACGGGAGTGGGATAGTTTTGGAAACTGTATTTTTTTTTTTTTTTTTTGCAATAGGATAGTGCTCCCCGTTCCATGTGCCAGCTTATTCTGTTGTCCTTTTGGTTGTCAGGCGATCAGGTTAAATCTAGGGTAATATGCACTTAAATTTAGAGTGTATTTCCGGTGTACTTCAACTAAATAGTCACAAAAAATTATGAGAAAATTTGTACATATACTTCTAAATATACTTTAACTATGCATAAATTTCAAGTTCAAAGTTATTATGTGTTAGCGGTAACAAAAAAGAGTAAAAACTGACAAATGTTAAGAGTTCAAAGTTGTTAGTATTTTCTCTTTTTTCTGCTCTTAACATAAAATAAATTTGAACTTGAAATTTCATTCATAAGTGGAGTAAACGATAGAATACATGCAGAAAATTTTTTAAATTTTTTGTGAATTTTTTTAGTTAGGGTGTACTATAAACTTGAGTTCAAAAGATATGTTACCAAAATCTGGAACCTGGTAGGGTAGAGGCGATGCTGAACATGTCTTGGCCGTGTCTTGTAAGCTGGTGTCCCTGCCTCACTATATTCTTGCTTTCCAATAAAGCCGCGCTTTTAACTTTTGTAAAGTTTTCCTAGTAGATAGCTCAAGCATGCATATTAATTTAAACGCACACGTGCGTTCGTCTTATGTAGGGTCCATTTTGAATGCAATAATTAAACAAAAAACAGTTTAATATCCATAGGAATTATTTGCTCCACGAACACTTAGTCTTGTTCTAGATCGACATCGAACGTACCCGTGCGTCGGTTTCTATTCGAGAGAAAGCCAATAACATAAATAAATTCCATATAAATTCAAATAGAGCTCAAATTTCAAGATTTTGGTATAGGACGAAAGATCTCGAGTTTAAAAAAAATTAGAGACAAAAATAAAATTAATCGGAATTCGTACGAGGGAGAACGGGACATCAATTTTGTGGGAGGCAAAAGAGAGAAAATGAGAGGAAGTACTGCATGCATACTAACAGGTGGGGTCCATGGTTGATTTTTAATTTCTGAAAAATCATTATCACGTTCCAAACTGGGCCGGCCGTAGTGCCCACAAACTGGTCAATTCAATTAAACATACACACATATATAGCCAATTTCAATTAAACATGCATGGGCATCGTAATGATCGGGTTTTTGCAAGTCTAGTTCTTGGTGGCAATTCTTGTGATGGCGTCAACCGAACAGTACTGTCTCATCAGTGCAGTGCCGGCGCGCGAGCTCCAGGCCATCACACGATACGAACCATGCGGTCATTGGACTATACGTTGGCCGTCGACGTACGGCTGGTGGTGCCGACGACGAAGACGAGCGCTATCGAGTAGGACATGATGATGAACTTGTCCAAGAGCTTGCATGCCCGGGACCGTCCAATGGTTCCAACAACAGCCCGAACAACGAGTGTCCATGAAGCTTTGCAATTAGCAAGAAGATAGCCTTCCGGTCCGTATATTATTGATCAGCTATAAGCCTCATGCACGTTTATAAATGGTCTTGCAGAGACAAAATCGGATTTAACATTGTTGCACATGGTATTTACAAAACCAGCCATATGCGCACTGTATTTGTAGTATTTTTGCCGTCTAGTGGGTGGACAGCAGCGCCGATGAAGTGACACGTGGCGAGGCTAACATGATCAACCATGAATCCGTTATACTTCCTAACATTTCGTTCTATCAGGTGTTTGATTGGGCACGGGAGATTAAGCAGGTTTAAATTGGTTGAGGAACATGGCCATAATATTCTTAGGGCTATTGTATTTCAAATAAAAAAATAGTTAGCGTGAATGTTTACGTAGAAGTTAGGAATACTATAGAGACATAAAGTAAATGAGAGAAAATTAGAGAAAAGTCATTATAAATACGTGCACTTCACATTTTGAAATAAGATTGTAATAAAATACTATATGAAGCAGCCTATGTTTCCTTTCTTTATGTCCTCGTGGAGCCCAAGCATGCGTCGTTCGTCAAAAAAAATCAAGCGTCTGTGTTTCTGCATTTGTTGTGCATGGATGTTTGCGTCAAGCTTTTCCTGCTTAGCAAGTTTAATAAGGCTGATTGTGCTAGCTATAAGGTAATCTATGTCAGCATAATTCTGTGTGGAGGGAAGAGAAAAGGAGAGAGAGAGCCAAGCCGACTCCCATGCAAGAGTCAGCCTATAGCACAGGAAAAGAGGCGTTATCCATGCATGTACCAATAGGACTAACTGTTATACCCATGCATGTATTAAATGATCACACTATTAAATGATTGAGAGCTCTTGTGAAGACAACTTATAGCCAGCTTATTGTATAAGTTGGCTGCATCATTATCTTTTGATGACATGGAAATGTATTGGAGGTAGCAGCTATCTATACTATTAAAGGAAGATAATTGTTCAACACTTGTGCTCAAAACCAAGAAGAGATCCCCTCCGCTCATCCAACACCGTACTAGTATCGACCGGGCGCTTGCTCAGTTGGTGGTGCCAGCCAGTGGGCGCCCCGTTCGTCCGGCTTTGAGCCATAGCGCCACATATTTTTAGAGGGCATTATTCATATAAACAGTGATATTATTTATGTGAATAGTGTCCTCTAAGTACATACGCGTGTGTACCTGCGCTCTCGGAGATCTTGAATCTCCGTCTCTAATCTCAAATGTATACATTAGAGACACCCACATAGATATGTGTAGATGTATATGATGTTAAGTGTGTATATACGTGAGTCTGTCCTTATTGTACTTATGATCTAAAAAATCGCCTTCGTAGTATCGAACGAGGACCCTTCAACAATAATTGCCCCAGGATATGTATATACTCCATGTGGAAGAAATTAAAGTTCGACAAGCTAATTAACATTAGACAATTACGCCCGCCAACCACGTGCAAACTCAACTTGATTAAGAAATTAAAGTATCTCACCCCGTGCAAACTCAACTTGGTTAAGAAATTGAGGTATCTCAATAGTTTAATTTGCAAGCGTGCCTTCTTAATTCCTTGGTCATTGCATGCATGCATGATGCTTACCTTGCCTCAAAAGTAAATGTTGCCGGCCCGAGTTACCAAACAATTGAATACCAAATTTAAACCGTCATTGTTAGATTAAGTTCCGTCGGCCAGTCACAAAAGGTATTGCAGCTACGGCGGAGCCGGAAGCGGCGATCAGGAAGGAGAGCTGTCCGGTGCACCATCTTCAAGCACATTTAAAGTAGGATTAAAAATTCGACTAGATTAAAAAGAAATAGCTCAGTGTGTTGTGTAGTAGCAATGATGGTAATAGAACAAGTTCTAGAATATATAAATTCTTTTGGGAATGGCTTTTGACTTTTAACTATGTTTTATTAATCTACTTAATAATAATTGTTCAAAAAATCAGAAACCAAAATTCGCTGAAAAACATGAAAAATAGACCATACAGTGATCACTGCAGCTTCAATACAGAATAGTACACCACCCTTGAAAACGAAAGTACAGATCATAGTACAGCATAGCGTCTTCAATATGCATCGCATTAATCACGTACAAAGTCGACTGTAGAATTCATTTGCTGACGTGGAGTGTTCTACCGCCCTATTTATTGAAAATTGGCTCATGAGTTGAGCCATGTTTTCGTCAGAAATTTCAAAACATCCATAATTTAGTATTATATTATCTAAAGTTGTGATAGATCAGCTCTATAATATATATATATATATATATATATATATATATATATATATATATATATATATATATATATGGCGCTGAAATGGGACACCAAGGTGCCCGGGCACCAAACCTTTCTGCCTTTTGATTGCTTTTAGATGTGTGTAAGTGCAATGATATACAATATCAAGATGGAAAGTCTTAATTATGAATGGAAAGTCTCAATCATGGATGGAAAGTTTTAATCATGGAGTCTGGGCACCATGGTGCCCCTGTTATTTATACTATATACACACACACTACAAATCCGCTACAGAGCATAAATACGTAGAGGCAAAAACAAATCGTTGGTTGTACATGTATAAGTAATTCTTCGAATTTAGCATGGATGGGGTTAAGTCTATATTTGGACAAGCTCATGACCTCCAACTGCTAGTTGGTGAGATTTGCGCACTTGAATTGTGTGTTGCCTCCTAAGTTTGTGGCTACGAGTATTGTTGCCAAATTTCCTGCTTCTTGGCAGGATTTTTCTATTAGTATGAAACACAAGAGAAAGAGATTTATGTTGAGAATCTCATTGGTGCCTTTGATGTGCAAGACCAAAAGAAATACATATAGATCACTTTTGGTGAGAACAATGCAAATTTTATAGAGAAAAAGGCTGCTACAAAGAAGGATAAATCCAACAAATCGAATAAGACAACTAGCTTTAAGAAGAAGAAAACTGAGAAAAAAGACTTGAGGGACATCACCTGCTTTGTGTGTGGAAAAGAAAGTCATATAGAAAAAAATTGTTGCTTCCGCAAGTGTACAGATTGTGAGTAGCTAAAAAAGAAGATTGTCAATGTGATCATAGATGAAGCCTCCACTTCAGGAGGGCGTGGTAATTAACCTATTATCTTTTGAGCATGTAAATCCATTGATTAGTGGGTTGATACCAATGCTAATATTTGCGTATATTCTGATGTTTTCTTATCTTCTTCTTATCAAGTAGCAGGGGCTTCCTCCATCTTAATGGAAAACGGGTCACATGCTTCTATTCTTGTGTTGGCATAATGGATCTGAAGCTTTCTTCAAAGAAGATTGCCTAGTTGAAGAACATGTTGCATATTCCAACAATAAACAAGAACATTATTAGTGGTTCTTTCATATGTAGGGATGGTTATAAACAAGTGTTGAGTAAACTAAAATTGTAATGTTTAAGTTTGAAAATTTTATTGGTAAAAGCTATGAGAGCAGAAGCTTGTTCCACCTAAGCACTTTGAAGTCTTGTTACAATCTGAATATTGCAACTGGTTTAAATAAATGTGGGGCCAATATTTGACATTATTGCAACTGGTTCAAATAAATATGGGGCCAACATTTGACATTCTCATTTCTATCATGTTGATTTTGATAGTATTGCTAGAATGTTCATATTAGATTTAATTCCAACATGTGAAATTGTCAAAGAATCAAACTGATAGTCATGTGTGCAAGTAAAGCAACCTTGAAAAAACTTTTAAGGGATTAGAAGACAAAAAGAACTTAGCACCATTAGATCTTGTTTATTCAGATTTATGTGAAACAAATGGATTATTGAGTAAAGGAGGTGAAATATATTTTCTAACTTTTATTTGTGACACAACATGCTACTAATATATTTATTTGCTAACAACTAAAAGTGAAGTTTTAAACTACTTTAAGGTTTGTAAAAGGCTGAGATTGAGAACCAACTAGAGAAGAAAATAAAAGGACTGGGGTCTGATCATAGAAGAAAGTACATGTCTCATGAATTCTTCTAATTTTATTCTAAGCATGGAATAGTCCACGAATTTAGACCACTATATTCACCCAATCAAATGGGGGTAGCTGAGAGGAAAAAGCAGATACTAACAGACTTGGTTAAGGCCATGTTAGATGTAACAGCCCAAAAGTTCCTGATACTTAAAAAGGGTGTAAAATTTAAAATTTTTTGTGATTTGTATCTTAATTATAGTTGGATTCCCTTGGGGTTTCATTTGCTTTGTTTTGATTAAGGTTCCTGATAACTTAAAACTTATAGAAATAAAATTTAAAAGAGATAAGACAAGTAATAATAATCTAAATCAAACATAGATACGAGTCTAAAAAGATGATCCAGAAGTTAGGATAGGAGGATCTGCAATTAAAAGACTATTTAACAGAAGACCAGGTGTGAAATGAGAAAAATATTAAGTCAAGCTACAGTTTGTAAAGTAAAACATAGGCTTGGCGTTGAAATAAAGTAAAGAAAGTTAAATCATGTAAATAAAAACTTAAAATTCAATTGTCAAAATCTAGGGCATGAGAAAGCAACAATATACTAAAAATAAAACATGAGTTAAGATTTTAAAGTAAAATCATGAATTAAAGGAAATCATGAATTGAACTTAATAAGGCAAGATAATCCTAGTGCAAATAATTGGATTTTGCAATGCTAGCCAACCTATGAAATCTAGTGCAAATAAACTGAAAACAGCAAGTATTGGTGTAAGTCCAAACTAAAGTTTAAGTCTAGATGTGAATTGGTTTTGATTTGAAATAGCATGATAATTTGGAAATTTAAAATTTACAAAAATGCTTAAAATGGGAAATCAAACTAAAAATGAAATGGGCCTAAGCCCACGGGGCCTTGGCCCATTTCCTTGGCCTGCTGGGCCCCTGGCTCTGCCCAGGCCGGCCCGACTGAGCCTTCCCCGACATGCCATGCAGCGCCCACATCGCACATTGTGCTCACCAATGCCGACCGTCCTCTCTCACATTGCGCCTTCGCCCCAATTCATGTGGATGCTCTCTTTTCTTCCCCCTAGCCTCCCCTGTCCCATCTCTTGCCCATGTGCCATGCTCCGGCGTGCCACAGTGCACGGCGCCGTATGCCTCTCCTCACGTCGTACTCATGTGCCATCCCTACCACGCCGCTCCGTGGTCATCGCCATCATCTTCACACACCTGACACCTGTGCTGAGCTACAGCTGCCACACCTTGCTCTATGGCCATGCCAAGCAATGCTGCCCTTCACTGCTGCCACGCCCCGTCCTGTGCCTCATGTCACCAACCTTCCTCATAGAGTATAAATACTAGTGCATGCCTCAACCAACTTCGCCTCACCCCACTGACCTTCCCACCATGGGGAATCGACCTACCGAGCACCCCAAGTCACCGATGGTTTCATCTTCTCCAGCTCTGACCATTCGGAATTTGACTAATTCGGGCTGCTGTCGACTAATTCCCTTTTGCTCTAGCACATCCGAGAATCGCTAACCCAACCCTACCATCCTTCGAGCCATTGTCACTCGAGAAGCCTGGGTGTCTTGCCGCCACCCTACTCTGGCTGTCCTCGAGCCCCGATGGCCATCCAGGAAGACTCACGATGCCCTGTTAATGCTCTATTAGCAAGGAATTGCGCTATGATATCATAGATTGCCATAGTGCCATCCTCCTATTCCACTGCCACCTAGGCTCGCCATCGGTCACTGTCCCGATCGAATTAGCCGACGAGAACTAGACCAGAGGTGTGAGCGAGCGTGTACATTTTGTTTCTAGCATGCTCATGTCCAGTCGTCTCTTCTGTCACCTACGGTGACCTCCTCTCTCATCGGCGGGAGGAAGAGATTAAATTAAGCTAACCAAATAGTTAAATGATAATCATTCACTGACATGTGGGCCCCACTGTTAATTAGTATAGAGCATATGACATGTGGCCCCCACTAGTTAAAAATCCTTTTAAAACCATGTAAAAGAATGTGAGTCACTGACATGTGGGCCCAATCCATTATTTACACAGAAACTAACCCACCTGTCAGTCATACTAGTTGTTTTCCATTTAAGAAAAATTTCAGAAAAGAAATTAAATAGGTGGGCCCCACCTATCATACATAGTACATTTTCTAAAAGAAAATAAATAGAAAAGAAACTAAAAACCCTTGTGGGCCCCAGATTATTTTCTGGAATTAATTCAAATTCAAACATTGAAAAGAGCATAACTTCTTCATTTTAAGTCCAAATTTGATGAGACAAATTTCTAAATTCATCTAAATTCAAGATCTATCCAATGGAGCTAAATTTTAGAGTTTATTTGAATTTGCATTTGAATTTAATTCTAGTTATCTAATTTTTATCCAATTTTTGCACGATGTGTAAATATCGTACGAGGCATAAGAAGAAGCAGAAGCCGAGGCAAATCAAGATCCGCAAGACTAGACAACTTGTGAACAAGTCGAGTTGAGACTTTGATCATGTTAATCCTATATTTTAAGCAAATTATTTTTTTAAGATATCAAACTGCATGTTGTTAATTATTATGCAAACATATGTTCACCTTAGGATATTAGATACATGCTCATGGTACATTGTGATGCTATTATATCCCCTTCCTTGAATTAATTGAACACTTAGCCCAGTCACCCTAGATGCTATAATGGTAACAATTGCTATACATCATATCCATAATGTCATGCTTATTTTTGTTTAGAAACTCGGGGGCATTAATTTGTCCCAGCATTGTTTCAACAACAAATCCTGATTTGGGCAGTCATTGGTGGAAAGTGATTGGTATATTACAACATGGTTATTTTATGCCTCCAAAAATCCCCAGTTGCTTTACTATATATGCGGATGTATGGGGGACTAGTGTAGTGGATGCATGGGATTGTTGGTTTGTGCATAACCACTCAGATAATCTTAAGGGCCAAATCTTATATGACCTCCCAGTGTATAACTATCCCTTTGGTATGACGGTGCAAGAGGGGGCTTTTTGAGGGATGGTCATATCCTACAGAAGTGGAAACCTTAGCGAGTATGGTCTCGCTGGGGAGATGTATTGTAAAGGCCTCATGGCAACCTATTTGATCTGCATATCTACATAAACATGTGGAGTATAACAAATAGGTTGGCTCTTGTGGGTAAAGTGTGTGGCCTCTGTGAGTGAAAACTATTCAAATAGCCATGCCCACAGTTAGGGGTGGGCATTGGAAATTGCTGGTGTTAGTTCTATTTATAAAACAAATTTAGGGGTTGGTATGGAAAAGACAACTGGTTTGCGTTGCCATGGGTAGTCTGTCCCAGTGATGATAATATGTGGATGTGACGCTAAGAAACTACCATTGGGTGCAGGAGCTATGTAGTGGTGGATGGATGCTATACTATTATTAATATGGCAAACTATTGTGCATTCTATAAAATCAATTTTTGTAAAACCTACTAGGTCATAGGAATTTTCTATTATTGGTAATTGCCAACTAATGCCTTTAGCAAAAGAACCACAACCCACCTTGGTCGGCCTTGCATCGATAATAATTCATTTTGTGTGTTAGCTCACTGAGCACATTGATTTGTACTCACTCTCACATAATAACATCAGAAGCAGGTGAACAAGACCATTACGCCTACGACGAGGCACCCGGTCTAGACAAAGGAGCTGACAAAGGGAACTAGGATGATTTCTCTTAGTTTCTTGTCCCATAATATCTGTCATTCATATTTTACCCCCAGTCGCTTACTACTTCCACTTCCGCTTTTGGTGTAATGTATAAATTTGGCCCAATCGGCCCTTTTGCTACCCGACGTGGTGTATTTAAAACTCTAATATGTGTTATTAATGTATGGTATTGTTCAAACAATGCATGAGATGATTCAGCAATTTATCTATAAGCACTATCTACTAATCTAGGGAACAGTGCAGTGGAATCACAGAGGATTCTAGATTGAAAAATCTGGGTCTAACAGAGTTGGTATCAGAGCGTACAACTATAGTGTTAAACCTTAGGAGGGCCATTAGTTAGGATAATGGGACTTAAATTCAAAATTAGAAAAAGGAATTTCTAAAATCATAGTGTAATATTGCTTTTTCTCATCACTCCTAGTTCCGAACTTGTCTCCCTTCTTCTATATTTTAAAATGGTGACTTACACTTGGTGCTTTAACCTACAGAGGGCCGGGGCAGCAACCAATGGTTCGTGGGACTACTTTGCCCATGAACAAGATGAAGGAGACTTTGTGGAGATCCTACACAAGCTATTGTAGTACCTGGGCCACAACAACCAACATATATTCAAAGAGCACAAGAATTCAGAGGGAGTTAGAGAGTCATGGATCATGGAGGTCTTCATCTATACCCAAGAGGGAGACCACCAGCCCCACACCTTCAAGAGCTTGCATAGGAGGAGTACTGCCACCAATGCCACCTAGGCTAGTGACAAGATAACATAATGTAATACACACACTTAGTGAAATAAAGCAAAGTTAGTGTAATTCTATAGAACCGAAGATGGCAACAGAGGGGGCTAAATGTGCATAAAAATTTTCACCAAGTATTCACCAATCCTTTACTCCAATAGCTATAAAGCTAAGAAGACTAGGATGGAAAGCCAACACACAGCATAGCAAAACAAGAGACAAAAATTCAAAGTAATGAATAGTAACTATGGTAGTACCACTACAGTACCACGGTATTATCACTTACTGTAGTACAAAATAGTACTACCACTACAGTACTGCGGTACTACCGCAGCTACAATAAAATCAAGATGAACAGTGATTTCATCACTATTTCATGAATGAAAAATCCATGTAACTTTTGATCCATAGATTCAAATAACATGAAACTTTATAGGATCTTCTCTAGGATATCATGAACTTATTCCAACAAATGATCATGAAAATCATTATCAAAGTTGAGACCTTTTTCAGTTTGAAGACAAATTGCACCAAAACAGATCAAAAGCCAAAAATGGTGAATACGACTTGCTCGTTTGTGGATGATAGCCAAGATGCCTCTGGATGTATTCCCACATGTCACTACAAGTTAGAACTCCAAAAAAATCAATCCAAAAACCCTTAGATCATGAAATCACTTGTTGAGGCCAAAATCAAGTAAAACTGGGTTTCTTCATAAACTTACTATAAAAGTGTCTAGATATATGAAGATTAATTTTCAAATATTATCTTCATCTCTTATACATCTAGGGCACAACAAGATCAAGAAGAGAGAAGAGAAGATATCAAAACTAAACAAATCAAGAGCATATCAATCAAAACTTGAATAGATGGGCTAGTCAGCCACTCCACCTTAGAGGACAGAGAGCACATCAAGCATTCAACTCTCAAATCCTAACCCTAACATAAGAGAGCACAAGAGAGATAGATTGGATGGTTAACCATAAGTCTCCATCCCAACCCCTTAAATAGATTAGCTAATCAGCCACATCTAACCCTTAGGCATTGTTTGGGAGCCTAAAATTTCTGACCTATCTCCATGGATGGGTTAGGATTTTAGTTCAAAATCCTAGCCCATCTAGGAGGATGCTCGGGGTCCCCAGGGAGGTGATCAAGCACAGGTTAGCTCTACGGCCTGACTAGAAGCCTGTAAAACAAAAATTACGAAGATTTGCACCTGATCGATGTGAAGCTATGAGGTCAAAATTGGCAAGCTACTGAAAGTAGACTTTATAAGAGAACTCAATAACTCAGAATGGTTGGCTAACCCTGTAATGGTTAAGAAGTCAAATGGTAAGTGGTGTATGTGTATAGACTATACTAATCTCAATAAAGTTTGTACAAAAGATGATTTCCCTCTTCCTCGTATCAATCAATTAGTTGATTCTACTGTTGGTTGTGAAGTATTAATTTTTCTAGATAAATACTCTAATTATCATTAGTTAATATGTCCCTAGAAGATGAAGAGAAGACCACATTTATTACACCATTTGGAATATTTTCCTATGTCAAAACACCATTTGGTTTAAAAATGTTGGTCCAACTTTTCAATGTTTGATGCAATTGACTTTTTCACTTCAACTAGGCTGAAACTTGAAAGCCTATATTGACGACCTAGTCGTAAAGAGCATCAAACGACTTGATCATATTTCAAACCTACAAGAAACATTTGACAACCTCAAAAAACACCACTTAAAACTCAATCCTGAGAAGTGCACGTTTGGAGTTTCTTTAGGAAAGTTGCTCGGATTCCTTGTTTCTGCAAGTGGTATCAAAGCAAATCCTGAAAAGATAAAGGCCATTGAGCAAATGCACCCTCCAACCACTAAGAAAGAAGTCTAGAAGCTCACAGGGTGCATGGTGACTTTAAGTCATTTCATTGCACGACTGGGGGGAAGGAATTCCTTTCTTTAAACGTGTAAGGAAGCATGAGGAATTCAAGTGGTCGAAGAATGCTAATGATACTTTCAAGGATGTCAAGAGATATCTTATGAGTGCTCCTTTTCTGCTTTCTTCAAAATCAAAAGAGACACTCTTAATATATCTAGCTGCCACACCACAGGCAGTAAACGTAGTACTAGTCACAGAGTGCGAGAATGTTCAACAACTAGTTTACTACGTAAGCAAAGTTTTACACTGGCCTAACGAGCGCTACCCTCAAGACAAAAGTTTTTATATGCCCTTCTCATGTCTTCAAGGAAACTGAGGCATTATTTTTAGGTGCACAAAATTATTATGCCGTCTAAGGTTTTCTTAGGAGAGGTCCTCCAGAACAAGGAAACAACGGGATGCATGGCAAAATGATCAGGGGGATTCGACCACCATTTTGTGTCCTGAATGGCCATTAAATCCTAGATCTTGGCAAATGGACAAATCATGAACCTGTTTTGGATCCCTAGTTGTAACATCCTGAAAAATCTAAATTTGAAAGTATGAATTTCTTGAATTATGTTTGCAAAATATTTTATTGGAATTTGGATTTTGTCGTGATTTTCTAAATTTGGTTGAGATTCCAAAACTTTAATAAATTCATAAAAGACAAAGACAAGCATTAGTAATGCCGAAAAGGGACTATGCAAATAAAAGCAAACTAAAATTTTAAATAAGAATCTGAAAAGATGATCCAGTATAAGGAGAAAGAAACTTGAGTTAAAATATAAAATCTCATTTTGGAAATAATGACATAAATATCAGTAAAAAGTAAATGATTAAAATACAAACACATATGCATATATGTATGTATGTGTGTGTATATATATACGTGCATATACAAATTATACAAGGAAGAGCTTAACAATATAGGAAATAATATACATATATATATTTGAAGCTTAAGTTCCGAAGGTCATACAAAAATCAGTAAATGTAAATATTAAACAAAAACTTAAGTTAGAAAATAGAAAATCCAAATTCAAGGACCAAAATTTCAGCAACTGCAAAAAGCTTCCCATTATTCCCTTCTTTATTTTCTCTCATTTACAGGTGGGGCCCTTTCCTTTCCCCGTTTCTCTCTCTCCCTCCTGTCTTCGCCCTATGGCCACTGGGCCCGTCCACCCGCGCCTTCCTCCTTCTTTCTCCTCCTTCTTCCTTCCTCCTCCGGTGGAAGTTGCTCCACGTCTCCCTTCACTGTGCGACCGCTGCGCCCGCGTCAGCAGAGCCTACCGCCGCGCCTGCCTTCCTCTGCGTCAACCCGCCTCCGCCGCCTTCGCCCGCGCGCGGCTCCTCCCCTTTCCACCTCCCTGTGCGCCGGACCCCCTCGCTCCTCCACTCTACTTCGGCAAAGCCGTGCGGCGCGGCCGCGCGTGCTCCCTTTTCCTGTATCTTCGCAGCGCCGTCATCACACGTGCGCCTGCGCCAGTGCGAATCACGGTCGCTCCCACAGCCTGCACCGCTGTTGCTCCCGCCGCCTGTCGACGCGACCGCACGGGCGAGTTTCCGATGTCGGCCCTCCTCGCGCGTCTATAAAAGCCACCAAGGTCTTCCCCGGGCTTCCCATACCCCACCCTTTCTCTCGTCAAAGCCGATTGAACCGAGAGTCCCTACAACGCCGGCAATCCCGTCTCCTTCCCCAACTCCGGCCGTCGTGCACCCCGCCGAATCTTTCCACTAAAACCCAATTCCTTCCTCCAGAGGCATCACCAGAACGTCGTGAGCTTGCCCCCTGCCTTTTCCAAGCTCCTCGTCGGCCGTACCTCACCGGCACCGGAGTCCTCCCCGAGCTCGCCGCAGCCACTCGCCGCCGGCCCGCCTCGACGGTCCCCGAGCTCCGCCGACTCTTCCACTAGCTTCACCAACCTGAGGGCAACCCATTTTAGTAGTCACCCGACCCGCTCTGGCCGCTCCTCGCCGCCGACACCGCCGTCCGTACCTGCCTCCTACCTCCTCTGTTTTGGGTTACAACACCACCCCTTACAAAGCAGGTAACATCGGCTAGCTGAGTGGCTAGCAGCGCTCACTCTCAATGCACTGACCCCGGTTCGTATCCCTTTGGCCGCAGTATATAGTTAGGATTTTTACCCTTTTGCCGAGAGCAGCAGTGAAGGAGAAATTAAGGAGAAAATCCAAAAACAATTAATAAAGGGGTGCAATAAATAAATAAAAGGATGCAGAAATTAACTAAGGTATAAATGAGCTTCTTAACTATTTTTAGCATGAGTAACTATCATAAGCTAGTAAATAATATGCCTGGACTATCTATTTTAACTCTAAATTATTAAATAAAGGTTTAGGAGGAACATTGCTTAGGATATGCTTCCATGAAATGAGGGTTTAAACCTTAACCATTATTTCTATACCCTAAGCAATCAAGAGAACCATTTTTTTTACTATTAAATGATTTGGGAGTAAAGCCACTAATATTTGGACTAGTTATCACCTCTGAATAGTTAATATGGTTTGCATAAATGAATTAAAAGACTAAATAATAATTAAAGGCAATAATAAAGAAAATTTCTTTTGGTTAAAAGTTTAAATTTAATAAAGGTTACCATTAATTATAGTTAGAATCTATGCCCAGTATTCCACCTACCTCCATTAGATAAATTTTAGCGGTAGATTTTGCGAAATAGCAAATATCGAAATATGACCTTATACGCCAAGCTTCGCTTAGATAACTAAGTTTAAGCTTAGAATAAAAATGAAGCTAAGCCTAATTATAATCAAGGTATAGACAAAATGATAGTGAGCCCTAAATTAAATCTTAACATTAGATTTAGTGAATAATAATAACCAGTCAAGGAACATGAATTAAGCAAAATATTCAAAGTATATAAAATAGGATGTCCATTAAAGTTAGAGACATTTATAAGCAAATGTATATAGATAAATAGTTAGACAAATGTTGATGACATATACGCGCCATTAGTAAATATGTTAGTTCAAATTTTAAGCACCTTAGACCTTATTGAAAATATAAACATTCCAAAGTAAACACTTAATTAAAAAAAACCACGAGTAAATAAGGTTGCATAAAATGCCACATATCACATTCAGTGATATGAAGATACATAAAATAGGATAATGGGATTATTAAAGACTTAAATTCTAAATTAATTACCTTATAAAAATAAATAATGAGCATTTGCTAGTTATCTTAATTTAGTTAATAAGTAATGGCATATATAGGTAATTAATCAAAAACTTAATAAAGGTATCCAAGTGTTATTATACTTTTGACTAAAAGGTTTATAGAATAAGTACAGATCTCATCTATCAGTCCAGTTTGCTTTTATCATAACCTAAGTTGCAAGGAATACTTACCCTGAAGATAAAATTTGTACACTAAACTCCTACACCAGTCTATATGCCTAACCCGACTCATGGAACTTCCTTGATAAATATAAAAATAATAAAAGAAACTGTTAATAAAAGATCGAGTCGTCATTTTCACCACCGGCCTTGCCTTAAATCACCAAATCACCCGTTAACTCATAATAAAACTAAATTGAGTTTATTCGGATTTATTTGAATCTTTTAAGTTATTTGCCTTTATTTGGACTCAGTCGTTTGTCGCGTAATTAGAAATTGGGAGTCGTGAAGATTCAGTGGATCCAGCGAGATTAAGCTTGAAGTGAAGATAGAGACCAGAAGCTCAAGAGCAAGCATTGTGTGAGCTCAAGACCGCGGTAAACCGCGCCAGGCGAGTCAATACTTTGATCATGTTGAACCTACATTTCTGCAAATTACTTTGTTTTAAATTAACAAAGTGCATGCCGTTATTTTTATGCAAATACATGCTAAATTTGATATTCTAGTTATAAGCCATTGTTTACCTTGAATAATATTACCCCTCCTTGGAGTATTTGAATGTGTGAACCTTGTCGCCCTAGCAAAAATATATTAGTAGCATTTCGAAAATAAGTCCGTAACCGTATGCCATGCTTAGCATTGATTAGGAACTCGGGGCAAGAAATTGTCCCAAGCATCACTTTCATTCATGAGAAATTGGTTTGGGCAGTCATTGTGATAATGACTGGTATATGTTGGATATGATTATTTTACACTCCCAAGATCCCCAACTTGCTTAATTATCTGGGCGGATTGGTTCGATGGTGTGTATGTGTGTGGTGCAGTGATTGCACAAGTGGGTTAGTGGTAGACCGCCCAGATACCACTAAGGACTGAATCTTGTCATGTCACCCGTGTAAAACAGTACAACCACAAGCTGGCAAAATGTAGGCAGGGTTAACTAATTTGTATGGCTCTAAGGTGGTTACGTGAAGGTGTGAACACGAGCAAAGGGATGGATGGTCGTATCCCCGCCTTTGCCCGTGATGGCTCACGAGGGACCCTTCCCTGGTCGTATCCTACGGAAGATAGACCTTAGCGGGCGTAACCACAGTAGGACTATGCATTGTAACAATCCTGTGATATTCTACTCAACCGCATGGCTAAGGAATCATGTGGGGCAACGGGTGGATTTATCTCTTGTGGGTAAAGTGTGCAAAACTCTGCAGAGTCAAAACTATTCGAATAGCCGTGCCCACGGTCAAGGGCGGACATGGGAACTTAACTAGATATAGTTCTGTTTAAAAATGTTTGTGGGTGGAACTGGTAAAGTGGAAGGGCAGTGTAAGGCCCTAGTTTGGATTTGTCCTGGGTGTCGTCCCAGTGAAATGACCTGGGTGTCGTCCCAGTGAAATGACCTGGGTGTCGTCCCAGTGAAATGACCTGGGTGTCGTCCCAGTAAAGTGACCTGGGTGTCGTCCCAGTAAAGTGACCTGGGTGTCGTCCCAGTGAAATGACCTGGGTGTCGTCCCAGTGTTAAGTTAAGCGGCTATAACGCTGAAAAGAAATTGCTATATGGTGCAGATGCCATGTAACGGTGGATGGAATCTGGATCACTAATATTATTGCATGTTCTTGAACATTATGTTTTTGTTCAAAATGCTAGGTCTTAGAAATTTTTATATAATTGTATTCTAAAGCACTCTTCGCAAAAATAAAATAAACCTAAGCCATCATGTGGTTAGCCATACATGTTATATACTGCATTCTGTGTATTGGCTTGCTGAGCACGGGGTCGGAGTGCTCATGCTCGCTTTTGCGACAAATTTAGGAGCAGGAATCAGATCACTGCGCTTCAACAATACTTTTGGATCATGATGGCAAAGAAGATGAAGATGTCGAGAACTAGGCCGCGATCCTCCAGTTGGCTGCCTGTGGGCATGTCCTGAAGGACCCACCTGTGTGCTTCGTTCTTCCGCTGCTGCAATTTATTGATTTCGGCCTAATCGGCCCATGAGTAAGTCTACTATTATATTTACGTTTCCGCATGATATGTACCTTGATATTCAGAACTGTAACTGTGTGCACTATCTACTGATCCAGGGAATAGTGCAATTAAACACAGTACATTCCGGATTATAAAATCTGGGTCTGACAGGCATGGTATCAGAGCATATCGACTGCAGGTCGTGACCTAGTTAGCCTGGCCGTTAGTCCATGACTAGACTTATTTCCACAATATCTATTTTCACAAATATAAGCTATATTGCTCATTCTCATCTCTCTTAGATGGTTTCCCCCTCATCTACATGCTGCCCAAGCCATTTACTTCTGGAGCTCTCTTATCCCAATTCAAAATGAAGAAAATCCAGTACCCCTCTTGTAAATTTTCTATGAAAACACACTTTAGGATAAGAATCAGTATGCTTGCCATTGAAACTTAATTGTTTTATCCTTGGAGGAAATGTTCGTATGAATTTGGGATCAATGAACTGGTGGAGCTTAAGTGAATAGATTGCCTAGATAAATGAATTAAGTGGTTTCTGGGGGAACTAAAAAGTGTGAAGCTAAATAAGGGATTGCGACACTAATAAATTGTCAAATTCTTGGGAGATGTCTACGATAAGGGAATAGTAGGATATGATTGATTGTTTGATAAATTAATGGAGTTTTGAGGTATATGATAACAACTATCGGAGTACAGGCTGGATTAATAACATTATTCTTGGAGGATGTTTATAATAATGAAATAATTCGGAGGTTGTCAGTAAAGATCTAGGTTGGTTACTGGAAGAGTAATTATGATTTTGAGTACAATCTTGGATTATTAGGAAGTTCTGATACACATGACACTGGTGGATTTAAAAGTAATAAGTTGGATAATCATTAGAATTCAGAATTGAGGAGTATATAGACAATAAAGATTCAGGTTGATCATTGGAGAAGCAAACTATGGATTTGGATCAATGATACAAGATTGGATTATTAGAAAGTCTCGATAAAAAAAATCATTGGTGGATTTAGGATGAAGGATGCTAGGCTCCCATTGGATTGAGGAGCTGATCAAGTTGGCGAATAATAGATCTGAGATTGGGATTATACATACATAGTGAAATACGAGATTTAATTCACAAATTTATGTTGGAAGTACAGAGTTAGGCGAGAATTAGATAACCATGGCTGGATTAATGAAATGGTGAATGACACAATGCAAAAGAGTATGGTCGGTGGAACAAATAAATGATGACACTTGCTAACTGGAGTTTTAGACAGCAATAATTCGTGACTAAATAATAATAATAGTAATAAAAAGAGGATAGTCTAGGTGCACTTTGTGAAAGTGGAGGTTAAACTATTAAGGCCGTTGGATTCTAAGCCTTATGTATAAAAGTCGTATGGGAGTGAGTCAATTCATTGATGGATATTTAAACATTGGAAGAGATTAGCATACTTTGACAAAAAAAAAAGGGTATTATAAGGTTTTGTATTACAGAACAAAAAAAATAATCATAATAATAAGAATATAATACAAGAATGAATACTGATATAAATCAAATTACCTCTGAGTACTTTTCTATCTTTCCATCGATTTCAAAAAGGAAAATTTTGGTTTCCCTTCTCTTACCATTGCTCCAAAAATCCAAGATTAGGATTGTCGAAGATGTTCCGGAAGATAAAGTGGTTTCGTTTTAAACGAACTATGCAGATGAACCCTGTTCCCCTGATGTGTGTCCCCCGCATAGACGTTGTATTGTTGCAAGATTTTTGTTGGTCCCTGTGCACTGTCTTCTTGCCCTCGGGCGCCCTATTTCGCAGTCACAGGAAAAGCTTGTTTTTAAAAAATTTGTGTGGCTCAGAATCACTCTAGTTTCCTGGATGCACTCCTTTAAAATTAAAATGGATTAGATTACCTTATCCCCACGATTCTATTCTTACCTCATGCTATTCCCTCTCACCTCCTGCTGAAAACCCCATCGGGTCCGCAAAAGCAAGGTGCTAGATAGCCTAAACCAAGGCAATCAAAGATGAGTGAAGCTTCCACAACCTTCCAGACTACAGGCGTCAACCGGCACAAGAACCAAGATTCGAGACGTCATCCTACCAACATTCTTTCCTTACCTACCTAGAGAGCCCATAAATCAAATTGCTGCTAACCACGATGACAATCGCCATTTATTTAAGGGGGGTAGCACGAAGAGACAGAATTGCCAAGGAATCACTACGAAGCATGACCATGGGACTGCAACAACCTGGACTCAGAGCTAATCAGACCAGTACAAGGAGATTCGCAAGACCAAGATCTTCTGGTGATGAGGACTACGAGATTTACCGTTAGCTAAAATTTTCATGTTGGGCAAAGCTAACGACTAAGAACGGGATCCTAGTAGAAGTAAAAGACCCCACCTAGAAGTATCTCTGCATTCCCAAGGCCCTCTACCCTTAGGGCATGGGCCATTGCTACCCATCTAGCAATATGAGATCCTACAACCGTATGTCCAATAAACGATGCAACCACTCCGTTCCACGACAACGTAAAGACAACAATGGCAAGAAGCAAGTATTAGGAAGTCTACGACCTATCCAGAGAATAAGGTTTCTCTCTTTCCTTTTGATTTCTTCAAGTTCTGACCCCTATTGTGCAGATTTCCATCTCTCTGTGAAGCTAAGGAACTATATGTCGAGCAACACCCCGAAACCCATTGCTAGCCAATATAACTCACCTCCATTCTTTCTGCTCTACCGGAATCTCGGGGTCGAGATTCTTTTTAAGGGGGGTAGATTTGTAACATCCTGAAAAATCTAAATTTGAAAGTATGAATTTCTTGAATTATGTTTGCAAAATATTTTATTGGAATTTGGATTTTGTCGTGATTTTCTAAATTTGGTTGAGATTCCAAAACTTTAATAAATTCATAAAAGACAAAGACAAGCATTAGTAATGCCAAAAAGGGACTATGCAAATAAAAGCAAACTAAAATTTTAAATAAGAATCTGAAAAGATGATCCAGTATAAGGAGAAAGAAACTTGAGTTAAAATATAAAATCTCATTTTGGAAATAATGACATAAATATCAGTAAAAAGTAAATGATTAAAATACAAACACATATGCATATATGTATGTATGTGTGTGTATATATATACGTGCATATACAAATTATACAAGGAAGAGCTTAACAATATAGGAAATAATATACATATATATATTTGAAGCTTAAGTTCCGAAGGTCATACAAAAATCAGTAAATGTAAATATTAAACAAAAACTTAAGTTAGAAAATAGAAAATCCAAATTCAAGGACCAAAATTTCAGCAACTGCAAAAAGCTTCCCATTATTCCCTTCTTTATTTTCTCTCATTTACAGGTGGGGCCCTTTCCTTTCCCCGTTTCTCTCTCTCCCTCCTGTCTTCGCCCTATGGCCACTGGGCCCGTCCACCCGCGCCTTCCTCCTTCTTTCTCCTCCTTCTTCCTTCCTCCTCCGGTGGAAGTTGCTCCACGTCTCCCTTCACTGTGCGACCGCTGCGCCCGCGTCAGCAGAGCCTGCCGCCGCGCCTGCCTTCCTCTGCGTCAACCCGCCTCCGCCGCCTCCGCCCGCGCGCGGCTCCTCCCCTTTCCACCTCCCTGTGCGCTGGACCCCCTCGCTCCTCCACTCTACTTCGGCAAAGCCGTGCGGCGCGGCCGCGCGTGCTCCCTTTTCCTGTATCTTTGCAGCGCCGTCATCACACGTGCGCCTGCGCCAGTGCGAATCACGGTCGCTCCCACAGCCTGCACCGCTGTTGCTCCCGCCGCCTGTCGACGCGACCGCACGGGCGAGTTTCCGATGTCGGCCCTCCTCGCGCGTCTATAAAAGCCACCAAGGTCTTCCCCGGGCTTCCGATACCCCACCCTTTCTCTCGTCAAAGCCGATTGAACCGAGAGTCCCTACAACGCCGGCAATCCCGTCTCCTTCCCCAACTCCGGCCGTCGTGCACCCCACCGAATCTTTCCACTAAAACCCAATTCCTTCCTCCAGAGGCATCACCAGAACGTCGTGAGCTTGCCCCCTGCCTTTTCCAAGCTCCTCGTCGGCCGTACCTCACCGGCACCGGAGTCCTCCCCGAGCTCGCCGCAGCCACTCGCCGCCGGCCCGCCTCGACGGTCCCCGAGCTCCGCCGACTCTCCCACTAGCTTCACCAACCTGAGGGCAACCCATTTTAGTAGTCACCCGACCCGCTCTGGCCGCTCCTCGCCGCCGACACCGCCGTCCGTACCTGCCTCCTACCTCCTCTGTTTTGGGTTACAACACCACCCCTTACAAAGCAGGTAACATCGGCTAGCTGAGTGGCTAGCAGCGCTCACTCTCAATGCACTGACCCCGGTTCGTATCCCTTTGGCCGCAGTATATAGTTAGGATTTTTACCCTTTTTGCCGAGAGCAGCAGTGAAGGAGAAATTAAGGAGAAAATCCAAAAACAATTAATAAAGGGGTGCAATAAATAAATAAAAGGATGCAGAAATTAACTAAGGTATAAATGAGCTTCTTAACTATTTTTAGCATGAGTAACTATCATAAGCTAGTAAATAATATGCCTGGACTATCTATTTTAACTCTAAATTATTAAATAAAGGTTTAGGAGGAACATTGCTTAGGATATGCTTCCATGAAATGAGGGTTTAAACCTTAACCATTATTTCTATACCCTAAGCAATCAAGAGAACCATTTTTTTTACTATTAAATGATTTGGGAGTAAAGCCACTAATATTTGGACTAGTTATCACCTCTGAATAGTTAATATGGTTTGCATAAATGAATTAAAAGACTAAATAATAATTAAAGGCAATAATAAAGAAAATTTCTTTTGGTTAAAAGTTTAAATTTAATAAAGGTTACCATTAATTATAGTTAGAATCTATGCCCAGTATTCCACCTACCTCCATTAGATAAATTTTAGCGGTAGATTTTGCGAAATAGCAAATATCGAAATATGACCTTATACGCCAAGCTTCGCTTAGATAACTAAGTTTAAGCTTAGAATAAAAATGAAGCTAAGCCTAATTATAATCAAGGTATAGACAAAATGATAGTGAGCCCTAAATTAAATCTTAACATTAGATTTAGTGAATAATAATAACCAGTCAAGGAACATGAATTAAGCAAAATATTCAAAGTATATAAAATAGGATGTCCATTAAAGTTAGAGACATTTATAAGCAAATGTATATAGATAAATAGTTAGAAAAATGTTGATGACATATACGCGCCATTAGTAAATATGTTAGTTCAAATTTTAAGCACCTTAGACCTTATTGAAAATATAAACATTCCAAAGTAAACACTTAATTAAAAAAAACCACGAGTAAATAAGGTTGCATAAAATGCCACATATCACATTCAGTGATATGAAGATACATAAAATAGGATAATGGGATTATTAAAGACTTAAATTCTAAATTAATTACCTTATAAAAATAAATAATGAGCATTTGCTAGTTATCTTAATTTAGTTAATAAGTAATGGCATATATAGGTAATTAATCAAAAACTTAATAAAGGTATCCAAGTGTTATTATACTTTTGACTAAAAGGTTTATAGAATAAGTACAGATCTCATCTATCAGTCCAGTTTGCTTTTATCATAACCTAAGTTGCAAGGAATACTTACCCTGAAGATAAAATTTGTACACTAAACTCCTACACCAGTCTATATGCCTAACCCGACTCATGGAACTTCCTTGATAAATATAAAAATAATAAAAGAAACTGTTAATAAAAGATCGAGTCGTCATTTTCACCACCGGCCTTGCCTTAAATCACCAAATCACCCGTTAACTCATAATAAAACTAAATTGAGTTTATTCGGATTTATTTGAATCTTTTAAGTTATTTGCCTTTATTTGGACTCAGTCGTTTGTCGCGTAATTAGAAATTGGGAGTCGTGAAGATTCAGTGGATCCAGCGAGATTAAGCTTGAAGTGAAGATAGAGACCAGAAGCTCAAGAGCAAGCATTGTGTGAGCTCAAGACCGCGGTAAACCGCGCCAGGCGAGTCAATACTTTGATCATGTTGAACCTACATTTCTGCAAATTACTTTGTTTTAAATTAACAAAGTGCATGCCGTTATTTTTATGCAAATACATGCTAAATTTGATATTCTAGTTATAAGCCATTGTTTACCTTGAATAATATTACCCCTCCTTGGAGTATTTGAATGTGTGAACCTTGTCGCCCTAGCAAAAATATATTAGTAGCATTTCGAAAATAAGTCCGTAACCGTATGCCATGCTTAGCATTGATTAGGAACTCGGGGCAAGAAATTGTCCCAAGCATCACTTTCATTCATGAGAAATTGGTTTGGGCAGTCATTGTGATAATGACTGGTATATGTTGGATATGATTATTTTACACTCCCAAGATCCCCAACTTGCTTAATTATCTGGGCGGATTGGTTCGATGGTGTGTATGTGTGTGGTGCAGTGATTGCACAAGTGGGTTAGTGGTAGACCGCCCAGATACCACTAAGGACTGAATCTTGTCATGTCACCCGTGTAAAACAGTACAACCACAAGCTGGCAAAATGTAGGCAGGGTTAACTAATTTGTATGGCTCTAAGGTGGTTACGTGAAGGTGTGAACACGAGCAAAGGGATGGATGGTCGTATCCCCGCCTTTGCCCGTGATGGCTCACGAGGGACCCTTCCCTGGTCGTATCCTACGGAAGATAGACCTTAGCGGGCGTAACCACAGTAGGACTATGCATTGTAACAATCCTGTGATATTCTACTCAACCGCATGGCTAAGGAATCATGTGGGGCAACGGGTGGATTTATCTCTTGTGGGTAAAGTGTGCAAAACTCTGCAGAGTCAAAACTATTCGAATAGCCGTGCCCACGGTCAAGGGCGGACATGGGAACTTAACTAGATATAGTTCTGTTTAAAAATGTTTGTGGGTGGAACTGGTAAAGTGGAAGGGCAGTGTAAGGCCCTAGTTTGGATTTGTCCTGGGTGTCGTCCCAGTGAAATGACCTGGGTGTCGTCCCAGTGAAATGACCTGGGTGTCGTCCCAGTGAAATGACCTGGGTGTCGTCCCAGTAAAGTGACCTGGGTGTCGTCCCAGTAAAGTGACCTGGGTGTCGTCCCAGTGAAATGACCTGGGTGTCGTCCCAGTGTTAAGTTAAGCGGCTATAACGCTGAAAAGAAATTGCTATATGGTGCAGATGCCATGTAACGGTGGATGGAATCTGGATCACTAATATTATTGCATGTTCTTGAACATTATGTTTTTGTTCAAAATGCTAGGTCTTAGAAATTTTTATATAATTGTATTCTAAAGCACTCTTCGCAAAAATAAAATAAACCTAAGCCATCATGTGGTTAGCCATACATGTTATATACTGCATTCTGTGTATTGGCTTGCTGAGCACGGGGTCGGAGTGCTCATGCTCGCTTTTGCGACAAATTTAGGAGCAGGAATCAGATCACTGCGCTTCAACAATACTTTTGGATCATGATGGCAAAGAAGATGAAGATGTCGAGAACTAGGCCGCGATCCTCCAGTTGGCTGCCTGTGGGCATGTCCTGAAGGACCCACCTGTGTGCTTCGTTCTTCCGCTGCTGCAATTTATTGATTTCGGCCTAATCGGCCCATGAGTAAGTCTACTATTATATTTACGTTTCCGCATGATATGTACCTTGATATTCAGAATTGTAACTGTGTGCACTATCTACTGATCCAGGGAATAGTGCAATTAAACACAGTAGATTCCGGATTATAAAATCTGGGTCTGACACTAGTACACTTCCTACAACCAATGGATGATGTACTTTGATAGGTCACTTACACTTAGTGGCTCAAGGGCTAGGGTGGTCCTAGCATCTCCCATGGGAGAGACTTTCAAGTGTGCTATTTAGTTAAATTTTCCATCCATTAATAATGTGACCTAAGACAAAGATTTATTGGCTAGCATACGAGCAGCGAAAGCGTTCAGGATTCGACGACTACTCATGAGTAGAGACTCTCAACTAGTCATGAATCAGGTCAGAAAAATACCAAACTCAAATAAAATCCAAATAAATTCAAATGAACTCAAAATATTTAAATTGATGGCAAAAATGGATAGAGGGGAATTTTTGATGAATTTAGAAATTTGAATGGGCTAAATCGGAGTTAGGACAAAGGAGAACGGGCTCCTGGAAGTTTAAAATCAGAGAAAAAGAAAAAGGCTAATTTTCTGGAATTATTTTTCTAAAGAAAAATGGATTTATGATGTCAGCACTGATTTTCCATTTTTGGCCGAATTAATTTTATAAAGAAAAATCAGGTTTATGACGCCAGGACGACATCAGCCCTGAGGTTGTCTGACTGACAGGTAGGCCCTGGTCTACATGAACCAGAGGGTGGCTGAGGTGGCAGGGGTGATGATGTGGCTTCCAGGTGGCGGGTAACTGGACCAAGATTGCTGAGGTGTCAGCCAGGCATGTGCCACATGGACAGGCGGCCGATGCCACCTAGGCGCTGATATGGCGCCAACCAGCTGAGGTGGCATGCCACCTGGGCACCATATGGCAGCCATGTCACCATGGCGTGCTGACATGGCTTGCCGGCGGTGGCCGAGCTCGAGGACCAATGGTCACTGGCGCTCAAGGGTGCACGAGGGAGAGAAGGACACGGGGAACACAATGGTGCATGTGGGCAATAATGAGAGTGGCCGGAGATTGGTCGGCGATGAGGTTGGCGGTGAAGAGGTCTCGGGTCTTCGGTGCGGCGGTGCTCCAGTGGTGAACACGGGCAGCAGAGGGGTCGACAACCTTCGCCGATGCTCAAGGATGCTAAATAATGTGGCGGTATTCCTTAGGGGTGGTCAGAGCAGGAGAAATTTCTCGCACGGAGTACTTCTTGAAGCTCGGCGAGGAGGGTGCATGGTGTGGGGGCTTTAGGCCGCTCTCGGAAGGAAATTGGAGGCGGTAGGGGTTGGTGTGAGGGGAGATGAGGCCGAGGGGCTATTTATAGGTGCGGTAGGGGAGCAGGGCCGTGGGAATTGCTCGCCGTTGATGGCGGCCGGAAAAAGGAAAGCGAGGGGGAAGAAGGAAATAAGGGGCGAGAAAGGAAAGGAGGGGCGCAAAATCAAGGGGATTCGGTCCCGACATCATGCAGTTTCCAAAACCAGGCAGGGACGAAGAAGGAAGGTGGCGGCGGCAGGGATTCAGTCATCGACCGGGAAAAAGGAAAGGGGAAGAAGAAGAAGAAAGGAAGGAGATGGCTTGGGGACGATGGGTCTGACAGGTGGGTCCCTCTGGCAGTGAGAGAAGAGAGGGGAGAAGCGCGGGCGATGGATAAGGATCGGACGGCCAAGAAAGAAAAGAGGCGGCGAACGGAAGAGATGGGAAGGGAGGCGATGTGGGCAAGATTCGAGCCGCCCACGTGTTGGCCGGAGGGAGGGGCAAGGCGGCGTGACTGGTCAGCTGGAATTTTGGGTCGACGTGAGACATGACTCAATCTGGGCCATCGGCCAGAGGGAAGGACGGGAATTTTATTTTTCAATTTTTGATTTTGGATTTTCATAAACTTGAGGAAATTCATAAAGGCTTAGAAAAATACCATTTAAATTCCAAAAATTCCAAAAAAATTCACAGAAGTTTCTGGAGATGTTTCAAACTTATTAAGATTATTTCTAACTAAATTTGGTATTATATTTTTATACTAAAAATACTTTTTAATTTCAAAATAGATTTTAAACTCCAGAAAACCAGAACAATCAGATAAAAGCCTAATAAATCCAAATAATTATTTTGAGATAGGATTTTTATATCAAATCAAAATATCTTTTTATTTAATAATATTTTTAAATTTTCACTTAAATTACTTTTCAAATCCAACCTTTTTTAAAAGCAGAAAAATCAGGGCACATCAAAACTAAAACTCAGGCAACCAAAATACTTATTTATTTTATTTTATTGTAGTATTATTTTTAAATAAAAACCTGGGCTGTTATAGTTAAAAACTTAGAGAAGAAGTTAGGTTGTTCTTTTTCTTTGGCTGTACCTCCATGGAGATGAGGAGGAGCCTCCTCAGTGATTTCCTTCTACCCTATCTTTAGCTGCATTCGCTTCGACCATGTTGGTGGTCGTAGTAGCTTCAACTTTAGCTATAGCTTCCATAACTGAGATGGTGGTCGATTCTCCGATCATCTTCTCTCCTGTCCCTTCGGTTGTGGGAATAACAGCAAGGGGCTTCTCGAAAGAAGCATCCTCGGAAGATAGGTGAGCCAGACTAAAGTCACAAGAAGATAGGTAAATTAGGATTTAAAAAAACAAAAAGGTAAAATGTTATTCTTTTGCTCTTATTTCCATACCTTGCTTTCCTAGCCTTGATTTTGAAATTAGAAGGAATCTTCCCTAAAGTAGACTTCTTCGACTTCTTTCCTACAACCACATCTGGTCGTTGAGGAGTAGGGTCATCTTGTTTCACATCTGGTCATAGACACAATGCAAGTGCTGCAACTCCCTGTTCCTCTTACACCTCCAGATGGTCAAGACTAGTTTTGACCACCTGGAGGGCAATCTCCTTCTCGATCATAGGTTCTATTACTGCAGCAGTCTTCTTCATAAAAAATACAAAACACTTTCAATTCTCTTTTTGAGTTGTTTAATAAAGCCTTGAGAAGTGCCAACTGAGAAAGTTTTGTCATCGTAATAGTAGGGTACCTTGATCTTAGGAGCCGATTGTGCTAGTACAACTACCCAATCTCCTCTACAGTAGCCACGTCTACAAAGAACTACTCGATGGGGCCAGACAGGGGAGGAAGGGAAGGAGTAGCACTTGAACTTCCACCTTGTTTGTCGACAACTTTGGTTAGTCGACGCTTCGTGGTTGAAGGAGCCTTAATTTCCTCCGCTTCTTTTTTGATGACCATCAATTCCAACTTTCTATAATAGGGAAGAATGCTAAGTACTCGTTTCCTAAGACTATGAAATCCTAAAGATGAGATCGAATTTCGATTACCTATAGGTGTTCTTCTCTTTCCTCGGTGGATACATCCACCAAGATACAAGGAACCTCCATATCGAGTGTTGGAGCCTTCTCACAGATAGCTTTGACTCGGGTGTTAATCTCATCCAAAGCAAGATCTGCATAAACATATGAAGTAGTCAATAAACAAAGCTCAAAATTCAGAAGCTAAATGAGAGAATGAGTCCAATTATTACTTACCATCCACATAGTCTTTGATCGTATCCTTGGCCCCCCGAGTACATCCACATTGGGTGTGCTTGTTTCTTTAAGGGGCTAATACGATAAGTGAGCCCGTGAGCCCGATTTCCCTTAGCTCTTTAATGGCTTGAATGTAGGAGTCTATCCGAGTGAGGTCTTTCGGGACCGAATTCTAGGAAGAGTTTTTCTTTGCGGCTTCCCCATAAAAGAAAGACTGCCTTCGTTGGTTGTCTCCCAGTAAAACCATTTCTTTGTCCTGCTCGGCCACGAAGACCGGTAAACATTTGGATATATTCTGCCGTCTGGCTGAAATGGAGCTTCAAACCACAACGCCTGACAACCCTACTTGTCTGCTCATTTCGTATTAATACCGAAAGAGCTTCAGGTATGGAGGAATCCCCATATAGGCTTCGTACAGGTAAACAAACACACTTAATATGGTGATCAAATTGGGAACCAAGTTCACCAATTCCACCCCAAAGTACTCGAGTACGATTGTAAGAAAGGGGTGAGTAGGAAGTTAGAGTCTGCACTCACAGTATGCTTGGAGCAGGAGGGGAATGTAAGAGGCGGAAAGCTCGAAAATATCAAATTAGCCAACATTTTTTTTAAAAAAAGTTGGTATTTGAACATCTACTTTTACAAATCTAGCTTTCTCCTCTAGATCTATCGTGCGTGGTAGTAGCCTTCCGAACTAGGAGGAGGCTAAATTTATAAAAACAATCATTCAAGATTGAATTTGAAAAAAATTAACTAGAGTGATATTGGTGCCATGGATTCATCTCTTTCATGCCCCCGCCATGGCTTGTGTGTACGCATGATGCGTTAATTGATGGCACGTGTACCTTTCTTGTTTCTGTTTTGAGAGGCTGATGTCAAGGCCAATTAACACGCATGCAGTCGCATCACGCAGGAAAGCAATGCTACACTAGACCTGTTGAAGTGGACATGGTTGTAGTTGTTGCAGTTTTTTTTTTGATAACGGAAATCTTTATTAATAACCAAGAGCAGTACATCAAGGTGATACACAGTCTTGGAATAAAATTTCCAGACTCTGCCTCATAGGAGGCACACAGCTAAACCAATCAAAATCAAAGCATAATCTAATGACTATCAATCCGTAGACTAGATCGCCACCCATATGCCCGGGAGTAGATATCCTTGGCCACACGGTCCAAATGTTGTGAGGCCGCCACAACTAAACCCTGCAAATCCGTTTTGTGAAGGATAGCCCATGAACGGAGTCGATGAGACGCTGCGAAGATAACCTGCAAGGGAGAGAAAGTTTGTTGTTTTTCAAAAATAATGTCATTTCTGTGTAACCAAATTGACCAACAGATAACTGCTGCCCCAAGCAGAACTAGTGGTTTCAAGTTTTTGTTGACACCCGTAAGCCAACTTCCAAACATATGTGATACGCTTTGGGGTTTCGTTATGTTGAGGGATATTTGGGGGACACTCCAGACCGCTCTAGCAAAACGACAATCAAAAAACAAGTGCCTAATTGTCTCGTCTTCGTGACAAAAGCAACATGTTTTGCTTCCTGTCCAGTTACGCTTAGCTAGATTATCTTTAGTCAACACAACACCTCTCCGTAAATACCACAAAAAAACTTTCAGTTTCAGTGGTGCCTTTAGTTTCCATAATATCTTATTCAAATTAGGTACATCTGTAAGGAACATGGCTTGATAGAATGATTTCACCGAGAACTGCCCATTTGGGTGCAAAGACCAGCGAAACACATCCTGTCCTTGAGACAACTGTATAGTAGTCAAACGAGGAAGAAGATTATTCCACGCCACTAACTTGGGTCCAATAGGGACACGGTGCCATGATAGATTTGGAGGATCGGAGTTGAGCACTTCCGAAATGGTTATGAACACACGGCGTTAATATATCTTATGACTAAAGTTGATTCCCTTAATTGATTTGAATCAATCTTTGAAGAGACCGGGGAAACACGAAGCTGTATATAATATCCTATCTAGCACTCTATCTTTGAATCATAATTTGCTTCCAAGAATATACCATATCCTATCAAGCACTATATATTGTTAATATTATTATTGCAAGCTTTGAGAGCTATGCCGACAACAGAAGCAACATTAATTCAGCCCCCAGAAACATGGGCCATTTTCATGACAGTGTGCAACTGCACATCGCTAGAGTTAGTCAGCTAGCTAGATCGTTATCATGAAGAGAGACCACTAAGCTAGCCACTTTAGCCTCTAGCTAAAGCAATAGAATTTTGGGACGTTAATTTCGAGTGCCCTCGCAAGCACGGGTGGATCTGTAATGATTCATAGGTGTGCAGTTAAACAACCAAAATATTTCGTAAAAATATTTGTACTATTACACAAAACTAGCTCTGACTAGATGGTTATTGAGCTTTTATCTCAAACACCAGGTCTTGTGTTGAATCCTCAAACCCACATAATTTATCTAAATTGTCTCTCTTAGTTTAATTTGTGTAAAAGTTATTGAGGTCTTGTTTCTTAATATTTCAATCCTTGTAATTTTTTGAACAAGTTGTACATTTTATTCTGAAAAATAAATAAAAAGAGTGCATTTTCCAATGTATTTGAAGATTTTGCAAGGCCAATAAGCTTAGCAATTTACTATTGTATGTTCCTGCACTTTCTATCTCCTCTAACAATTTGAAGTAAATTTATATTGAACAAGTTATACATTTTATTCTTAAAAATAAATATAAAATAGTGTATTTTTCTAGTGTATTTCCAAAACTTCTAGGGCCAATAAGATTAGCAATTTATATTTTGATTTTTGCTAACGTTGTCTGTACTTTTTCTATTAAAATTATCTTTAAACATCTACTATGACTAGTTAGAGATCCGTCCGTTGCAACGGAGTCATAAAATTGATGAGACAGAACTTACTGCCTGACCAATTTCACATATCAAACATTGGAGAGTAAGCGACAGAGAGAGAAGGGTGGCCAAAATGCGCGAGGAGATGGGGAAAGTGGAGGGGGTGGGCAGTTGTATCTTGAGAGAGAGAGAGAGAGAGGAGAAGAGAGACGAATGGTCCACATCAAATCGGATGGCTGTGGAGAGGGGAGAGGAGAACGCACCGACGACCATCAACTCCTCTTTATATAATAGTATAGAAAATTCTAAATCCACCCTGCTTGCGAGTCGCAAAATTAAAGTGAAACTAAAACATAGAACCTAGCTTTCACTCGACTGAGATCCTGTGATTCAAAGTGCCTCTCGATCATACCATGTGCCTATTAGAGTTTGTAATCTTGCTTTTTTAGTTTAGAAACCATGGTCGGTAGTCGTGGTCGTAGTCATGGTCGTGTGTGAGTGGTCGAAGTCGTGTATGAGTTGGTCGTGGTCGTATACGAGTCTGTGTCATAGCCATGGCCAAGTTCGAGTTATAGTCATAGTTGTACCCGAGTCGAAGTCGTAGAGTAGGGTATAAAAGGCAGAGCCATGCAACCGAGAGGAGGGTAGAGAGAGGCTAAGGTGATCGGTGTGATTGAGAGGCAAGCGAGATCGATTGGTGCGATCAAGAGAAAGAAATAAAGAAGAGAAGAAAGAGCAATTTGGCTCTGGGAAACCACGACGAGCGGAGGATCGCAGACATGGTCATAAACGGAATTACGACCATGACGACGAGCGGAGGTGTCCGTAGGCGTTGAAGACGTGGTTGTAAAGGAGTTACGACCACGGTCATAGAGCAGAAGACGTGGTTGTAAGCGCTACGACCACAGCGAGAAAACGTGGTCGTAAGCGACCACAGCAGGAAGGTGTGGTCGTAAGGTGTTACGACCATAGCAGTCGATAGAGCCTTTAGCGTGGTCAATAGAATCACTACGTGGTCGTAAGGAGTTACGACTATAGTGATCGACTATGGTCAAAGGAAGGCAAGCGCAGCGGTGATGAACGTGGTCATAACTTTGGCTGAAGTTTACGACTACGTGGTCGTAGTAGCGACGAGTGATCGGAGAGGTCACAACATGGTCGTAATGGCAGTCAGTATGGTCGGTGAACCAGCAAAGCAGTTGTAACGACATAGGAGGTGATCGTAGCCTCTTCAACATGGTCGTACGACTACAGGAGGTGGTCATAGAGATCCTAGGGCAGTCATAAAGGTTGTAACAAGTGGTATCAGAGCATGGGTGACAAGGCAAAGGCTCAGGGTGGGCTAATCTCCATCTAGTACCCTCTCCTGACGATCGATATTTACCCAGTGTGGGCAATGAAGATGAAGGCAAACATGCACACCTAGGGAGTCTAGGGTGCAGTCGATCTGAAGGGGAAAGACAAGGAGGTGGACAACAAGGTAGATCAGGAGGCTTTGGCCCTCATCTGCTAGGCGGTACCAGATGCAATGATGCATCAGCTCATAGACAAGGAGACAGCATGTGAAGCATGGGAGACACCTCAGATGATTCACAAGGGCATTGATCGTGTCAAGAAGGTGCGGCTCCAGAATTTGCGGAGCGAATTCGAGAACCTGAAGATGGGAGAGACCAAGTCGGCAGATGAGTTCACCGACAAGCTGAGTTAGTTGTATAATTAGATTAACTCTCTTGGTGACAAGATGGAGGAATCTATGGCGGTGAAGAAGTACCTGCGCGTGCTTCCGGAGAAGTACATACCTGTTGTCACAACACGTATGTACTCTCCCAATTTGGACAAGAACAAGATAGAGGAGATCACCAGCTCTCTCAAAGCGCATGAGGAGTTGCTGAAGGGGTTTCAGTCGCGCAATGAGCAGGGATCTGATAACAAGCAGGTGTTGCTAGTAAAAGGAGATCTAAGAGATGGTCATGGCTTATCAAACAATCACAGGAGGTGGCGCGATCAAGTGGCCGAGGTGGTAGGGGTGGCCGTGGAGATAACGCTGGGCAAGGCAGTGGTGAGAGATCCTGAGATAGGTCACATGTCAAGTGTTTTGAATGTGGCGAATACGAGCACTACACGTCAGGATGTTGTAGCCATATAAAGTGCTACAACTGTAACGAGTATGGGTATTATGCTTCAGACTACAAAAGCAAAAAGAATGACGGGGAGGTGAACCTCGCCAAAGACGAAGAAGAAAATGATGGAGACTTAGTACTTTTCTCCTCATATGTTGAAAAGGAGCTGGCCATGTGTAGGAGCTCAGATTTTACAATCCGGATTCCTCTGTGATTCCACCGCACTATTCTCTGGATCAGTAGATAGTGCTCACAATTTACAGTTCTGTATATCAAAGCACATACCATGCGAAAGCGTAAATACAATAGTAGACTTACTCATGGACTGATTAGGCCGAAATCAATAAATTACAGCAGCGAAAGAACGAAGCACACAGGTGGGACCTTCAGGACATGCCCACAGGCAGCCAACTGGAGGTTCGCGACCTAACCCTTGATGACTTCATCTTCTCCTCCATCATAACCAAAAGTGCTGCTGAAGCGTAGTGATCTGATTCCTACTTCTGGATTTGTTATGAGAGCGAGTGTGAGCACACTAACCACCGTGCTCCGCGAGCCAATACACAGAATGCAAATAAATAGTATGCATAGCTTATCAAAGGAAAGGCTCGGGTTATTTTAGTTGCCAAAAATCGTTTTTTAGCAGCATTATTATTTAGTCATAGTATTATTGTTGCTACCTAGACTCCACACAATGATTGCCATAATTGACTTGATCCACCGAAAACACACTTTCTTTATTGACTGTTGTCTAAGACTCCGCACAGCGAGTGACATATTTAATTAATCCACCGAACATACGCTTACTATATTGAGTGCTGTCTAAAACTCCAAACAGCGGATAACATCAATTATACAATCCACCAATCAATTGCTTCCTAAATCCCCAAACAACGAGTATCATAATGTATATAATCCACCGATCTCTTTTGTATTCCAAATTCCTAACAATCCAATCCTTTTGTTATTGATCCCCAACCATAATTTGCTCTTCCAATAATCAACCTCATTTTCCATTATCTATCCCTAATTAACTCACTAGTATACCTCCACCAAAATATAATTGATCAAGCCTACGATTCACTAGTATTCATCCACCAAGAATATCATTATCAAGTTTATATTCCAATAATTGTTATCATACCTCCAATTTCCCAATAAATCAATTCATCCAAACCCATCCATAAAGCATTTTGAAATAGAACTATATCTGGTTAAGTTCCCATGTCCGCCCATGACCGTGGGCACGGCTATTCGAATAGTTTTGACTCTACAGAGTTTGTACACTTTCACCACAAGAGATAATCAACTCATTGCCCCACACGATTCCTTAGAAGTGTGGTTGAGCAGACCATCACAGTGATTTTTCAAAGTATCTAGTCCCTTTTGTCATCTCACTTTATGGGCTTCTCCCACTTGCGGTGGGTCCACTACAACAAAACATCCGTGGGGAGACATCATATTTGTAGGTTAGAGACGTTTTGTTTCGTCTCCCACAGACAACTGAGGCGCTTTTATAAAGCGTCATAGAAACGTCTCTACATGAAGCGTCTCAAAAATATAGAGACGCTCTCTAAGGCGTGCCTATATTATTTGAGACGTTCATTAGAGACATCTGCACTGTATCCCTATAAAGTTAGAGACGCTTTTATAAAAATGGTTGCACCACGTCTCAATTAATATAGGCACGTGCGTTGAGACGTTATGTGCCGTCTCAAGATGTCCTATGTAGTATGTATTTTTATTTTAATTGGTATATATTTTCTTCTATACACACAAATACGTATCCGTATGAGAATATAGTATTCCATATATTTATTATATATACATGTATATATAATAATTTTATAGGCAGCACCATAATATTGAGTACATATTTTATAAAATATAAGGAATGGGCGTAGCACAACAGATATACTGTTATAAGAAAAGCAAACCAACTACAACTGGAACCAAGCCACACCCCGGGCAAACCATTGGCAATTGACAAATTCGTCACCATTGCACCCTCCAAACCCCAAAGAAGTTTACATAAGAGAGGTTTACAAATAATTATAGCATCCATTTAAATCAACAGAGTTCACAACTAAATAAAAATCTAATATGTGATAAACACATGTCGGTAAAACATCCTCCAATTTGACACACATCTTTTTTTAAACTGCTATAATAAATCATCAGGTCTATTTCTTCAATCAGAAAATTGTGCATCAGGTCTTCCACTCTGCATTTCTTTTCATAGTCCTCCATATCCTGCAAACATAGCAATATTAACAACAAAATATCAGATATGAGCAATCATGAAAAATCTTACGGTACAAGTTCAGTTAATTAAACTAGAAGTAGCATGCCTAGCGAGTAGAACATTTAGGCTTTTATACCTGAAGCAATAGATATAAGGAATACATGCTTCATAGCAATACATGTATTTGGTACGTATATAAGGAATAAAGTATAGATCTAGCATGCCAACATTAATACATTTGGAAGAGAACAGAGTGATATTGTGAGGGCAAATAAAAGCAGTTTGCATGTCACATAGAGCTGTGAAATCATAAAATTTCACAAAGCTGAGCCATTGCAGGATATCATGAGCTGCCTCATAAGTTTAAACATTGTTGGTTATTTTCTTCAGCGTGGAAATATGTAGCAGACAAGCAGAAGTTGTACCCAAGATAACCAAGCATGAGTGAAACACCCCAAACAATGCTTTCTCTGCCTTTATTGAATGGACTAACATCCATTGATGCCTGCATCCATGAAGACAAGAAGGAAACAATCACTTCAGAAGAGATGTTAACAGCTCAGCATGCTCTATAAGTAACAAGGGCCATCAGCAAATACAAAGGGGTATTGGTCATATGTGCATTGGCTAAGTACAACCGGAAGTAACTGGTTGGAACACCAATACAATATTAATGTTGAGAATCAAAGTCACAAATATGAGAATTGAAGTTCTATGTTGAATTGAACACAAATATGAGAACTTCTATGTTTCTATTGAATCAATTATTGAACACAAATACTATGTTCCAAAACCATGAACATTGCTATGGTACTCTATTACAAATGGAAGAGGTACAAATACTGTGTGTGTGTGTTTTCCAGATCCAGATCCATCGAGGGGTAGATGAAGAAAGTAGAGGCACACTGACCTTGGAGGCAGTCGCAGTTCTCAGCCTCCTTGCGGACGACGTCGAGGATGGAGTCGATGAGCTCGGCGCCCTCGGTGTAGTGCCCCTTGGCCCAGTTGTTGCCGACGCCGGACTGGCTGAAGACGAAGTTGTCGGGGCGGAAGATGTAGACGTAGGGGCCAGAGCGCACCGAGTCCATGGTGCCGGGCTCGAGGTCCATGAGGACGGCGAGCGGGACGATGTGCAGGATCTCCCTCATCTTCGTCCTCGCGAGCGAGTGGGATTGGGGGCAGAGCCGGATCTGGCCGGTGGGGGCCGGGGGTAGAGGCGGCGGATGAAGCGAGAGGGGGGCAGAGCCGGATCTGGCCGGGTGGGGGCTGGGGGCGGAGGCGGCGCATGAAGCGAGAGGGGGGCGGAGGCGGCGGATGAAGCGAGAGGGGGGCAGAGCCGGATCTGGCCGGGTGGGGGGCTCGGGCCGGAGGCGGTGGAGGATGAAGGGAGTGCGTGAGTTGGGGGCGGAGGAGGAGGAGGAGGAGGCGGCAGATCTGGGGGGCGGAGGCGCTGGCGGCCGGCTGGGGGGCGGAGGCGCCGGCGGAATCGACGGATGAAGGAGGAAAGTGCGAAAGGAGGGCGGAGATGAGAGGGGGACCGAGGGGGGCGGCGGGCGAAGAGTATCTGGGCGGGCAGGGGAGTTAGGTTTATTATTTTAGGATGGCCCACATGTCAGTGTATTTCACGGGTAAACGGGTGGACGGGTACGGGTAGAGCTAACCCATACCCGTACCCGTTTACCCGATGGGCAGAGATTTCTCCCCATTTTTATACCCGTGGGCAAAGAATGCACAGTGGCGACTAGCCCAAGTTCTTTCGGAATGGGTTATTTCGGCTGAAAACATTAAATTCGACCCAACTAAGTGTATATATATGTGTTATACCTTGTATATACTAGTTTTTTGTCAAAAAATTTAAGTATTCAGCTGAATACCCTTGAATCACTGTAGATCCACCCCTGCCCCAGGCTAAAGCCCACCTTCCCAGGGGCCCAATTCCGCCCCTATTAATGTGTGAACATTCTAAACCTTAGGTTGAGAGTTCGAACCCTGGGATTGATATTTTTTATGTTTTCAGCCACTGGACAAAAGCGAAAGAAAAGTCTCAGGTTGTGAGTTCGAACTTTGAGATTGATATTTTTTTATGTTATATATATACCGTTACTTACACCATTTTGTTTTTTTAATATTCTTATATGGAGATAATAGATAAGATGTCTCAAATGATAAATAAGACATCTAAAATTTCGTCTCTATACATGAGACGTACTCCAAAACGTCTCAGCAGCCGTTTTAATAGAATTTAATAGCGTGCAACCCTTTAGAGCGTCTCAAACTGCGTCTCTATTTCAATTGTGGTTCTAAAAAGAGAGACATGATTCAAAGCGTCTTAAACAAAACGTCTTAATATGTTCATTTTGTTGTAGTGGTCCCATCTATGCACGGGATGTTTCCCCACAGTTACTAACGCAGCTGGGCTTCTCAACTCCCCACAACGCTTAGAACAGTTGGGAAAACTTCACCCTCCACTGATGTCCCTTAGGGCCCCCTTGCCCGTACGTATCCACTCCCCATCCACTACCGGTGAGATGAGTCCGGGGATTTCGATAAATTTACTTAGCCAAGTTGTACTTTACAGACTTGTGGTTGTACTGTTTTACACAGGAGGTCATGACAAGATTCAGTCCTTAGTGGTATCTGGGCGGTCTACCACTAACCCACTTTGTGCATCTACTGCACCACACTCACTCCCTCGAACCATCCGTCCAGATATATAAGTAAGTTGGGGTTTTTGGGAACATAAAGTAATCATACCAACATATACCAGTCATTACCACCATGACTTCCCAAACAGCTTCTCATGATTGAAATTGATAATGATGCTTGGGGCATTTCAGTGCCCCGTGTATCTATGCAGGGCTAAGCACAGCGTATAATTATGGACTTACTTTTGAAAAGTTACTATTATAATTTTGCTAGGGCGACAAGGTTCACATATTCAAGTATTCCAAAGGAGGTGTAATATTATTCAAGGCAACCAATGGGCATATAACTAGAATATTAAATTAAGCATGTATTTGCATATAAACTAACAGCATGCAATTTGATAATTTAAACCAAAGTAATTTGCAGAAAATGTAGGTTCAACATGATCAAAGTATTGACTCGCCTGGCATGGTTTACCGCGGTCTTGAGCTCACACGAGGCTTTCTCTTGAGTTTTTGGCGTTTATCTTCACTTCGAGCTTGATCTCACTTGATCCAATGAGTCTTCACGACTCCCAATTTCTAATTACGCGATAAACGACTGAATCCAAATAAAAGCAAATAACTCAAAGATCCAAATAAATCTGAATAACTCAATTTAGGTTAGATTTATTATAAGTTATTGGGTGATTCAAATGGTCTGAGACAAGGCCTGTGGTGCGATATTTTATATACCTCCATTTATTACTAGGCTAAGTTTAATTTGAATTAGGGTCTATTTATACGAGTCCCAGCTTGCTATATATACATTTATGCTCAATATTACTATATACTAGAGCTAGTGTTAAGATTTAGCTAATGGCACTATTTTTATCCTGCTTATACTTTAGCTACCACTAGGCTTATTTTTACCCCTATTTTTAGTTTAAACTAGTTATCTAAGCAAAGCTTGGTTTACAAAGTTAGATTTCAATATTTGCTAATTTAGCAAAATCTACGGTTAAAATTTCTTTAATGAAGGCATGTTGAATATTGGGCATAGATTTTAATTAGAATTAATGGTAGCCTGTACTAAATTTGGACATTTAACCAAAAGAGATTTCCTTTATTATTGCCCTTAATCAATATTTAGCCTTTTAATTCATTTAGGCAAATCACATTAATTATTCATATGTGATAACTAGCCCCAAATACTAGTGGCTTTATACCCAAATCATTCAATAGTCAAAATGGTTCTCTTGATTTCTTAGGACCTAGAGATAATGATTAAGGTCTAAATCATGCTGTGGTCAATCCTATGATATTCACTAATATACAATGGCTTAGGTTTTATTTTAATTGAAAGTTATTTATCTGGACCAAGATTGTTCTATAGAGTCACATTTCCAATATATGCCATTTGGCAAAAGTCCATCATTAAGATTTATTTGGTGGCATGATATTTATTAGGGCATATATGTTTATATTTTCATTAGGGGTAGTCTCTGTTAATTTGGATATGTAATAAAAATCATAATGCCTCTATCAATATCTTTAATTAATAATAAATCTTTAAATAATCTCATTTACATTCTATATAATTTTTATTAGCTTCTCTGAACTATTCCCTAATTTTTCATGATTTTTATCAATTAAAATGAGCTACAAAAATTTGAATAAAATGGTGGGGAATGAAGTGCTGCCGGCTGGTTTTGAACACGGGACCTGAGGGTTCGAGAGGCTTAAGCGCGCACAGCTAGCCATTGGAGATTTCAGTGTTACATGATTTGATAGCGATTAGGGGTGAAAACGGATCGGATACGGACGGATAATGTCTCTACCATATTTGTTTTCATATTTTTTTCGGATACGGATAACTCGAATACGAATACAAATACGAATAATATCGAATACAGATACGAATCGAATACGAATCGAAACGAATACGGTTACGAATATTTATTGGAACATGAAAACCTCTTAAACTATACATTCAAAATTAACGAAAATACGTGAATAGTTCATCTTGTCAAAACATTCATGAAATCTAAACAAGCATAGTCTTTTCATCCACAATGAAAATATACCCAATAGTTGATCATAACATAACTACATAAATAACAACAACATGCAATTCATGGAATACAGATGATGACATGATAGCAATTTGAACAAACATAAGAACATTTCATTCCTCCATTTCATCCATCAAGTTGTAACAGCCTAGGTTTTTATTAAAATAAAAATTAATAAATAAAAATTAATTAAAATAACATTTAAAATAAAATAATTATTTTTGTTGCCTAAATTTTATTTTTGGGTTTTGCCCTGGATTTTCTGTTTTCGAAAAAGCCTGATTTGAAAAGTAAATTAAGTGAAAACCAAAAAAATAGACATTAAATAAAATGATATTTTGATTTTCTATAAAAATCCTACTTTAAATTAATTATTTGAAGTTATTTGGCTTTTATTTGGTTTCCTGGATTTTTTGGAGTTTAAAGGTCTACTTTTGAAATTAAAAAGTATTTTTAAGTACGAAAATTAAATACCAACATTAGTTGAAAATATTTTTATTAAGTCCAAAATGTCACCAGGAACTTCTGTGAATTTTTCTGGAATTTTTGGAGTTTATTTCATATTTTTCTGAGCTTAAATGAATTTCCTAGGCTTTTCTGAAATCCAAAAATCAAAAATAAAAATTAAAGTCCCTCCCCTCCCCTGGGATATCCGTTTTCGTATTATCCGGATAATCCGTATCCATATCCGTATTCGACGGATACTAGGCTTACTGTATTCGTATCCGTATCCGATAAAAAAAATCTGTATCCGTATCCGTCCGGATCCGGCGGAAACTATCCGATCCGTTTTCACCCCTAATAGCGATGATAAAACCAATTATGTAAGCGAGGGACTAGCGGTTGGCCGATAAAATTACTAAAACCTAACTACAAACAGAGGCAGCCTGGGATCGAACTCGGGACCGGGGGAACGGCTCTTAAGCGCGCTTCGGTAGCCAAGTGAGCACTCGGTGTTTCGCGACTAAAAGAGGGAAATCAGTATTGATGAAGTGGGCGGGGGCTGGGAACTAACTGAGAAGCCATTGCCGGCCGAACAGGGGAAAAGGCAGCGCACGGTGCTGGGCTTGCCGCCGGCAAGGGAATGGCTGGGGGGTGACGACGACCCGTGAAATGGGCTCTAGGGCGGTTAGGGCAGAACAGGGGAGTGGCGCTTTAACCGGAGCGGCGGCGAGGCGGCCGGGTGGTAGTGAGAAATGGCCGGCGGCGGGGTGAAAAGGGGCGGCGGCACCAGCGAGGAGGAAGGGCAAAATTGGCCGGCTTGTGAGCCGTAGGGCGTTGGGAGGAACTTACCCACGGAGGCTGCTTGGCCGGAGAGGGTCCACGGCGGGCTGGCGGCACGGACCAGCGGCGGCGCGAGTGGAGCTCTCAGCGCCGGCGGCGACGGGTCGATGTGGAGCTCCTAGGGTGCTCAGGGGTGAAGGAATCGACCCGGCGGGCTCTCAATCGGCGGCGACCTTGTTGGTCGGCGGTGGGGAAGAAGGGCGGCGCCGGCGGTGGAGGAGGCGTAAAAATCCAATTGCTTGGAGGGGGGAGAAGGGTAGAGCGTGGGGAAGACGTTGGTATGCTCGGTGGTACTTAAGGGTGAGTGAGTAGGGCTGGCCTCGGGACCTCATCCGTGCGGTCGCATCGGCCAGCGGTGGTGGCAGGCGGCGTTGCAGGCGGCGGTGTGACAAGCAAGGCAGCGGCGGTAGCTAGCGACGGAGTGACAGTAGGATCGTGAGGGGGATTCGGGCATGATGGCCTGGCGTCGCGCGCGCGTGACGAGACCGGGCGGGGCGGAGCAGAGGGCATAAATGGCGACGGGACGGCAGTGGGGTCCTGTAGACGCGCGCGGAGGGGCGCTGGGGACCACTTGTCCGAGGTGCCGGTGATCGTTGGTTTGAGGCGTGGTGCGGGGGCGGGCCGGGCTTGTGGCGACGGGGTGCGGCGGCTTCGGCCCCAGTGGAAATGGAAGTGAGCGAGAGCAGGGGAAGATCGGGGGAGGAAGACAGGGAACAGGGGCGGCCGGGCTTTTTTTTATTATTTATTTATGTATCTATTCATTTAGGTATATTCTTGTTTGTACATTTTTGTATTTTGCTCATCATGTTTACTTAATTTTTCGTATTCTTATTTCCTATATTGCTAAGTTCTCCTTTGCATATGTACAATTTGTATACATATATGTAATGTTTTAATTCAAGTTACTCCCTTCCTTTTATGGATCATCTTTTCATATTCGTATTTTAAATTTTTGTTCTCTATTAATTGCACACTTCCTTTTATGATATAAGTTCGTGGAACCTCAACCAAATCTTAGAAAAATACCATAAACTCCAAATTCAAATAAAATATTTTGCAAAAATAATTCAAAAGCCTCACATTTTCAAATTTAAATTTTTGGGATGTTACACCATGGTGATACTGAATGAAGATAATGCAGTTCCAAAATTACGCACGAAGGAAGGAAGCCATGACCACATGGATCAATGGTACTTGGATAATGGAGCAAGCAACCACATGACAGGAGATCGCTCCATGTTTCACAAGCTCGACGAGAAGGTTTGTGGCAAGGTCAAATTTAGCGACGGCTCCATAGTGGAGATAAAAGGCAAAGGGACGATGATGTTGCAATACAAGAACAGAGATAAGAAGTTGACAGGTAGGGGTGAAAACGGATCGGATAGTGTCCGACCGATCCGGACGAAAATGGATACATATTGTGTTGGATTGGATTTTCTTTGGATAATTCTCGGATCGGATACGAATACGGATTTTTTTTATCGGATACAAAAACGAATACAGTAAGCCTGGTATCTGTCGAATACGAATACGAATACGAATATGGATTATCCGGATAATACGAAGACGGATATCCAAGATTTTAGCCTAATAGCCATCTTCCAGAATCTCGGTGTGGCTACATGTTCTTACGTTTTTCCATTCTTGGCCCAGTTAGATCAAATTCTATGTTGGATCGAAATGGGCGACAGAGGGGGGTGAATGTCGATCTCTAAAAACTTACCCCCAAAAAGTACTCACTTCGAAAACTCTCCTCAATAGCTATGGAAAGCTAGGAAGAAGATAAGCTAGACTCTCTAGAAACTAAAGCACTTAGAGGAAATAGGCACTGGAAGCAGCAAAACCAAAAGGCCAAAAACTCTCCAAAGAACAACAGGCAAAACAGGCTGGCATGGCAGGGCCGGTCAGACCGCCTTGTATGGGCCGGTCAGACCGCTCCATGTCCGCCGGTCTGACCGCCCATACAGGGCCGGTCTGACTGCCACTCTGCGTCCGGTCTGACCGCTATGGCTACTTCGGTCTGACCGGTTAGCCTGAAAAACAGGAAGCCCGAAAAACCTGTTTTTGCTGAAGTTTCTGAACAAACACGATTTCAAGCAAAAAGGAGGATTTCTGATGTTGCCTTCTTCCCAGAAGATAAGTACCCTAATCCAAACAACACAGGGACCTCAAACAACAAGAAAAACCATTTGGAGATCAAGGATCTGAGATTTTACTCAAGAACTGAAAACTTACAGAGGCTCCACCAAAATCCAAATTTCTCTCCAACCTTTGATCCTTTGGCCATGAAACTTTGAGGATAGCTACTTAATAGCCTCTGGACTCTAGATACCAAGTTTCACGCCATCTCATGAAGGGAATTGAGAACAACACCAAAACCCTAGAAAGACAAAACAAGAACAGAGGAAGCCCAAAAACCAAATCTGAGATTAAATGCTATTTGCTCTTGGGAAAATCGATCAAATGACCTTGAGGCACTATCCATCATAGAGCAACCCATTTGGGCCTTCCCAACAAGAATCAACAAGAAACTAAAAAATCTGGCATGGGGAGCATTGAAGGAAAAGAACAACAGAGAGCTAGAGACTTAAATAAATTCAACCACCGCCATCTCATATTGATATAGAGGAAAGAAGATACATGATTGATACAAGAGGAATGATTACAAGCTCATCAATCCATCCTCTCCCTCTCCCAAACTTAAGAACACACCCACACTACAAGCTTTGGAGAGGAGGTGAACCACTCAAGAACACATCGAAGGGGGATGCAACACAGACACCCTCTGCTGCCTTCCACCCACTCTCACCAACTAAAGACTCAAAGGTAAAACCACCTCCAAAGCCTCTTTTGACTCACAAAACCCTAACTCTCTCTCTCAAAGCCATAAAATCAATGAGGGGGCATGCAGCCACTCCCTCTATTTATAGCCCTTGGCTAATGGGTCTCCAACCCGTTACGCCCACTAAACCCGAACGGAGCCCGCTCCCGCTTTTGCAGCCTCGCGAAATTACCATTTCGCCCCTCCTGCACCTTCCGGGAAGCTTCCGCGCTCCTTGTCGTCCAAGCCTCGCAACCACCTCGAGTCTCCGCCGTCTTCGACACATCTCGACCGTTCTGACCTCGACACCGCCCGTGTCTAGTCCGGTCACCTCGTGTCTCGCCACGACTCCGCCTCGACGTCCTGCAGCCAACACAGACAAGAAACACATCAAAAAGCACCGCTCGATACATGTAAGCATAAATGCATTAATGAAATAGCACAAACCTGACAAGTTGACATAATATGCATCCTAACCATTTTGACCAGGTTTGACCAAGTCCGACCGAGCCCGATTGCACCACGCAACGTCAAGGTCCGAACCAACCAAATCAAACTCGACTTCCCCAAACCGATGTCAATTACTCATCACACACATGGGATGACCTCCACATGGTCTCTCATTCTATACAGAATAAATTAGAACGAACTTCATTTATAGAGTCAAATGGGTACCTAAAAGGTTTTCTTTTTAAGATATTGAGTGTGTAGCCGAAGACTTAGACGTGGTTTGGAACACGAAAAAAATTTCTTAATTCCTGCTGAAATTGAATTCATGTAAAATTCGTGTAGGATTTTTGTGTTCCAAACAGGATCTTAGATATGCACTAGTCCGAAGTAGCAACTTGGTATCATGACATGCAGTAGCCATCAAAAATTCTAAATAGCAGATAGGTTGGAAATGATCAAGATTAGCTTGGTAAAAATCACTTACAATAGTGTGTGCATACACACACCCCATTTTAATTTATTTTTGCTATATAGCTTTTCAACAATTGTTTCAAGTTTATTTGTCTAGTCTAACTGTAACTTCAATGAAGACAGTAGCTACAAATGTGCAAACAGTGCATTCTAATGTACACAAGTTGGAGGATGAGGAGAGTGATGATGATATTGATGCAGACCTTGAAAAATACTTTCATGGCAGTAGTACCTTAGGCCAATGTGCCAAAACTGAGTTGGAAATGTATATGGAGCAACAACTACTGCATTGGCCAAAGAAATGCTTGTTTAGACTATGCTTGTTTAGATTTCATTGTGGATGAAAAGACTATGCTTGTTTAGATTTCATGAATGTTTTGACAAGATAAACTATTTACGTATTTTCATTAATTTTAGATGTACTGTTTAAGGGTTTTTCATGTTCCGATAAATATTCGTAACTGTATTCGTTTTGATTCGTATTCGTTCTGTATCTGTATTCGATATTATTTGTATTTGTATTCATATTCGAGTTATCCGTATTCGTATCCGTATCCGAAAAAAATGAAAACAAATATGGTAGAGGCATTATCCGTTCGTATTCGATCCGTTTGCATCCCTATTGACAGGAATTTATTATATACCAAGTCTATGCAACGACATACTTAGTCTTAGGCAGATGACAGAAAGAGGGTGCAAGGTGGTGCTGCAAGATGAGTTCTTGCGAGTATATTACAAGAACAGAGATTTGTTGATGAAGGCGAAGAGATCTCCAAATCGGTTGTACAAGATTCCTTTGAAAACTTGTAAACAGGTTTGTATGAAGAGAGGCACAGACGGACGAGGTGTAGAGGCAGCAGGAGGCATGCATGGTGCGCATGCAGGCGCGGCACTCCATCCTCGTGCAGACAATGCTGAAGGAGCAATGGGCCTGAGAGGACAAGGCACGCAGAGAGGTGGGCACATCCCAGAAGTCGTAGCAAGCGGCACAGGAGGTGTGCACAGGTGTACAGCCAACTCCGGACACGTGCTTGCAGGCGTAGAGGAGCGAAGCGATGGCTTGGGTGGTCAGCAATGGCCTCATGTAGAAGGCATAGTTGTAGCGAGCAGAGGCTCGGGTGGAGCTCACACGCGTGCAGCAAAAGGCAGTCGTTGTCTTGATGCAAGGGTCCCGAGCTAGCGGGAGGAAGCATGGGGTGGAGGGCAGAACCGTGGTCATCATGGCCACAAGGGGTCGAAGTAGTCTAGCAGGTCCAGGCGAGAGGAGCAGGAAGACTCAGGAAGAAGCGGAAGAGGAGATCGGCGTGATCAAGATGGAAAATCAACATTAAGGAGGTGATTGTTAGAGTATGTAATCTTGTTTTGTAGTTTAGAAACCATGGTCGGTAGTCATGATTGTAGTCATGGTTGTGTCCGAGTGGTCGGAGTCATGTACGAGTTTGGTCGTGGTTCTATACGAGTCCGTGTCATAGTCGTAGCCGAATTCGAGTCATAGTCATAATCGTACCCGAGTCAAAGACGTAGAGTAGGGTATAAAAGGCAGAGCCATGTAACCGAGAGGAGGGTAGAGAGAGACGAAGGAGATCTATGTGATTAAGAGGCAAGAGAAAGCGATCGGTGTGATAGAGAGAAGGAAATAAAGAAGAGAAGAAAGAGCGGTTTTGCTTTGGGAAACTATCGAGTATCGAGTTCATCGTGTGTTCGCAGATGTGGTCGTAAACGACTTACGACCACGGAGAGCGGAGGATCGCAGACGTGGTCGTAAACGGAGTTACAACCATGGTGACGAGCGGAGGTGTCCGCAAGTGTTGAAGAAGTGGTCGTAAAGGAGTTACGTCCATGGTCACAGAGCAGAAGACGTGGTCGTAAGCGCTACGACCACAGCGAGAAAATGTGATCGTAAGCGACCACAACAGGAAGGCATGGTCATAAGGTGTTACGACCATAGCAATCAACAGAGCCTTCAGCGCGGTCAATAGAATCACTGCGTGGTCATAAAGAGTTACGACTATGGTGATCGACCGTAGTCGAAGGAAGGCAAGCGCAGCGGCGGTGAACATGATCGTAACTTTGGCTGAAGCTTACAACTACGTGGTTGGAGCAGCGAGGAGTGATCGGAGAAATCATAACGTGGTCACAACGACTGTCAGCGTGGTCGGTAAACCAGCAAAGTAGTCATAACGACTCAGGATGTGGTCTTAGCCTCTTCAACATGATCGTACGGCTGCAGAAGATGATCGTAGCGGCTACTAGATAATCATAGAGATCCAGAGACAGTCGTAAAGATTGTAACAGTGCCTTTTGTCATGCATGATATAGTGCAGAAAAGGTAACTGATGTCACCCTAGATTGTTGCCGATCTTGCATCGGGAGCCTCCAGACTTGCGAGTTTCGGGCAGCAGTGCCACTACCCCCAATGTTTGGCAGCGGACAGGTACAGATGGAACAAGCTGGGAAAAACAATTTCACCTCCTGATCTAGCTAGTCGACAGAAACAGTGAAATTTCAGGATGAATTAAGAATGCGTGTTAAAGCCGATAGGACAAGTGAGTACGTATGCAATTGACCTAGCGATAGTAGTCAGCAGAAGACTTGGGCAGCATCAAAAGCATGTCTGATATATACCTGCTTTTTAGTTTCGTTCCTACTCCTAATTACTGTCCTAACAGGTTGATATACTGATCCAGCTGCATAGTGCAAGCTGCTCATAGCTTTTTTTCGTGACAAAAAGAAAATATATAAATACTCTTCATATATAGCTTTTTTTAGAACCACTCTTCATATATAGCTTCATATATCGCCCATCAAACCCTGCTTGCAGGTCTATAGTAGTCCTACACTACTTCAAAGAATTAAACCAATCTTGACCAGAATATCGAGTGCGCGCATCTATAACTACGATATAAAAAGATGTCATGTCATATTTAGCTCTGCTTGTGTTAATTTGCACAGTTGCACGTACGTACATGCATGCGTTCCACGTACCAGCTTGCAGCTAGTTTAAATTGGCCCGTATATTTATGCGTTTAGATTAGTTTTAAATTTTATAGTATCAAACGACATAACTTATATGGTTTAGAATATATCTATATATCTTGTAGGCTCTTTAAATTTTTAAGCCATCATAAACATTAGAAATGGCAATAGAAGCTTAAAGAAAAACACACCTTGAGAAACATAATGGAATTATTGAGTTTTGATGGGAAAAAAATCAATGAATATAATAAGTTGTTGGGTTCTTAGAGATATAACCACTCTCCATCATACATGGATCTTGTAGTTGCACGGCCCTATTTTTCCTCCATTAGTTACTCTTTTCCAAAAAGTATACATACACTTCTATTTCTATTTAATCTCAAGCAATATATTAATTATGTGTGCAACAAATTATCTTATTAATTTACATGGCATTAGAGTATATTCCTTACGCATACACTGATGTACTATGGAAGACCTACTTTGAACGTATCTTCTCTCATGTGCCACCTACTTCATCAAACCGTGCATCTTCTATCTCTTCTTGCCATCACAGTTTCTTGCTTCAACTTACAATAGCAAGCCCAATTCTTGATCGATCCATCTTAGCTGCTACCCCTTCCAATGCAATACTCTACCACATAACTATCTTCTACTTCTCTCCAATTATTACTTAATGCTAACCACTACAACCATCGCCAATCCCTATCGAGAACACCCGTTACACTCTCTCTGGTGTCCTCGAACATATTTCCTATAGTTGCACCATCTCTGCTCCGAGCTCATTGCTCCTCTGCTTATATATGTATGTACTTCTATTCATATGGATGTACGCATTTATATACACATGCATGATGTTATACATACTCGATGTCCTCTTCTCCCATGTCAGTCACTTCTCTTCTTGGACGTTGGCCAACTCAACATTGTGGCTTTCTCAATAACCGCGATGACCCCTTATCTTCACTGATGCCAGCATATCAGGCACATTGCTTTGGTCTTTATCTAATAATATAGAGAATCTTCTCACTATTGTTGGTGACATAGTGGCCCTCACCAGTGATGGAACGCTCCTAGCTATCTTTGGCCCCACATCATTTATAGCTTATCTTCAATGCAAAATTTCATCTCCTCTCTATCAGGGCTTCTCCATCATCAAGTTTCTTTGACCACCGACCTTTTCAACAACACCTAACACTCACCACTTATTGTCGCGACCCTTGGATCCTTTGGGTAACATCCCAATTTTAAAGCTTCAAAAGTCTTTTGGTCAAAATAGTAATTTCCAAAATTCTTAGGATTTCCAAGAACAAATTAAAGCTTTAATGAATTTTCCAAATTAAAATGATTTAATATGTAAAATCTAAACAATAATTAAATCCAAAATTACATTATTTACATTCCTCGTGTTCCAAAATATTTTTCTAATTTTTCATAAAATTTTCCAAGCTAGTTTGCTATTTTTATTGGCTTATTTTAATTTCATGTATTTTCTAAAATAGAAAACTAATTAGAATTCTAGAAGGCTTCATGGGTTGAATTCTTTCCTAACCCATCTTTCTTTCTCTCTTCTCTTGGGCCACAACAAAACCCCTATTCCCAGCCTAGCACAGTCGTGACCGCCACCGTGTTACCTGTGTATGCACCATGTACCCCTGCATCCCTACCGTCACTGACATTTTGGCCCCACCTATCAGGGTCGTTGTCTCCACCATGACCGAGGGGACACTGTAGCCCCATCATGCCTAAGCCGAACTCCGCTCCCTGCTGCCTAGTTCATTGCCCTAGAGTTGCCGTTCTTTTGCCAAAATCAGAGTACGAAGTTTCAGTGCCACCTCCATCTTCATCAAGAAATTCTGCCACCACTGGTGACTTCTAAGCCCTACCGTCATTGACATTGGCACCGTCTCGTTGTCCTCTACTGTGGCTGCCACTTGGATTTGGCCATAGCTCAACATATCTATGACATTACCGTGACCTAAGACTTGTTGCTACTTCTTTCTCGCCACCGACCACCCCCAGTCATTGTGGGATCCTGGTGTCATCTTCGTCGTGTTGCCCTTGTCGTTTTCCCCAAGACCACATCGATAGAACATGGCCGCATTGACGTCACCATCGAAGTCGAGCCAGCACTACCACCCCAACCTCGCTGTCGATCGCTTTTGTTCTCCATCGACCTCAGTGTCTACACCATCGACTTCACCTCTCTCTCTTCTCTTCGCATCGTGCCAATTCACTGACGCTACTATGACCTCCTCGCCGATGACCATCAGGCCTCGAACGCCATGCCTTTACCAGACTTCACCACCAACCACATTAGCACCACGGCAGACGCCATCTTAGTCATGCCATCCGCTTGTCCACCAAGTCAACCGCCACATTACCCAAATCCTAGATCGGTTCAGTGAACAAAGTTCACCATGGATCATGTCTAGGACTCGTGGTCCTCATGCGTCAGCACTATTCCATAGACCTAATCCACCATGAACCATAGCTATGGACTCGGTCTATAGACTACAGGTTCCACCTGTTAGTGTATGATCTTTTTTTGAAAATGTAGAAAATAAAGATTCCTAGAATATTACATGGGTCCCACCTATCAATATTTATTTTCCTCTCTCCTCTGTTAAGTTTTCATAATTTCCAAACTAAGCCACTTTAGCAAAAACATTGTCTCTCACTTGATCTTCAATTGAGTCTATTCAAATCTATAAATTCATCCAAAATTAAACCCTAACTTTTTAGTAAATTTTATTTAAATTTTGGAGTTTAATTGTGGTTCTGTTCTATATTTATTTACGTTTTCTTAACATCCCAAAAATTTGTTTTTCTTAAAAATTTAATTTCAAATTAATTATTTAAAATTTTAGGATTTTAATTGGATTTTATTTGGATTATTTGTAGTACTGGAAAAATCAGAGCCAGCCATCATCACCTTCCTCTCCTTTCTTCTTCCTCCATCTGCCATTGCCGCCTTCTCAAGTTCTTAAAGTTAGCCGTTACTTCCCGAATCAAATGATGCCATTGCAAGTCCTCTTCATTCCCCACTTTCTCTAATGGTTTTGTCCACTTTAAACCTTGTCATCAACCTTGATCGTGCACCCTACACCGACTATAAATTCGGTGAGCTGTTTCTCAACCATTTCGCTTCTCCAAGCCTACAAATACCTTTCCGATCATCTCCTGCTCACACTATTCTTCTTCCACACTGAACTCTTGTGTTTGTGCACCTAAAACTGTCTGCACCGAGTATTTCCTCCGTCGGCCTCAAGTCGAGCTTCGATGAGCTTGGGACTCTTCGCTCGTCGTCGTCACCGCCTTCGCCTTCACTGAGCCCACACGACCGACCGTCAGCATCACTTGCTGTCAACGACCAAGCTGTCTCCGCCATTTCTTATTTGCTGTCAACCAATCTTCTACCTCCTCGTAGTCTACGCTGAGGTACTCAACTCCTCTCTCTGTATCTTTTGACTACTAAAGTCCTCTCCGATTTCTCCAAACCCTTCGAACCTTCTGACCATTCGTAGGCTCTACGACCACTGCTTCCCATGACCATGGCTTCTTTCAACCACCTCTGCTTTCGACCGGTGTCGTTTTCAACCGCAGTTGCTTCCGACCGCAACCACCTTCAACCGGTGTCATTTTCGACCACCTCCGCTTTCTACCGATGTTGCCTTCGACCGCAATCACTTCCAACCACAGCCGCCTTCAATCGGTGTCGCTTTCGACCACCTCCGCTTTCGGCCGGTGTAACTTTCGACCATCGTAAGCCATCCGACTACGTTACATCCTCCGACCATGTTATATCTTCGACCACGTTAGCTTTCATTCGCACTTAGACTTTCGATCATCGACCACATTGCCTCCTTCGACCATCAACCACTTTGTAGCTTCAACTGCACCAAAACTTTCTCTGCACCACCTCCTCTCTCTGGTCAATCAGACGGTCTGAACATCTGCCCTTTTTCTTTTCTTTAAGTTTCAAACTTCCAGAAGCTCGTACTCCTTCATCCTGACATGTAAAATCATGTAAGTTTCTTTTCTTTAAGTTTGCACTCATTCAAATGTCTAAAATCATAAAATTCCTTCCAGTATTTATATTTTATATTTTGGTGGTGATTTTATTTGAATTTATACATCTATTTGTTTATTCTTCTCATTTTGTGCATGTAGAATCCGACATCGCCGATGCCATTTTGGTCCAACAGGAAGCGTTAAACTCCAACTTCAGCGAAGGCAAGTCATAGACCTTTGACCATATTGAACCCATTTTATAAAATTATATTGTTTTAAATTAACATGCATTGCTAGTTTTATATTAAATGGTTTCGGGACTAGTTAAATACCTACTTGATATTATGCCACCTTGAATCATTGTGAATGACATATATTCTTGAACACCATAGGAAGGGTAATTTTAGTTGGACATATTTTAATACCAACATGGGAATCGAAGTTATAGTTAGACATACTTTAGTTGTGCGATGGGTACATTCGCCATGTTTATCATAAAAATTTGACTTAAACCATATATAGAATTGTGGCGGGTAGCCACTGTTGATAAAATTTGTTGTGCCATGGCAGGGAATGCCATTGAGCCTAGTTAAACAAAAATTGATTTCATACTTAGGAAAATAATTGTGTAGTAAAGGGGTGTGAGTAGCACATTTTGGATGAGGATGTTTCGCCTGAGTAGTCACTATGGACTTAATCTTGTGCGCCATTGAGCTAGGCCTTATCATACAACCACATGTCCAGTGTGGGATGGACCTGGCTGATTAATTAGTAATATTTTGATTTAGTTCTGTTTGGGTTGAAGTTTGTTTGGGATAGACATTCACACTAGGCGCAAGAGGGGGCCAGATGGAGGCGAAACCTTAGCGAGCAGAACTGAGTCAAAATAGAGCATTCTAAAGGCCTTGTCATGATCTCTCCGCTACACACCCAAGGAAGTGTGTTAATCGCGTGGCAATATGAGATGATCATGTCTTGTGAGTAAAGTAGTACAACCTCTACATAGTGTTAAAAATTATTCGAATAGCCGTGTCCCCGGTTACAGATAATACCTGGTGATTTCACATGGGAGGTAGAGTTTATCTAAAATTGTGGTTGGTGGATTTGTTGGAAAGTGAACAGGTAGTTCACTAGTTGTTCCAAAGTACTTGTTTACTTATGTATGTATTATTTCCAATTATACTTTTCAATCTATTTACTATATTTACTGTCAAAACTACTTTCTGCAAAATGGCCATAAAGCTACTCTTGTTCAAGCCTTGCAAGAATACTATTTGCATACATTTCCCTACAACTTGCTGAGTACTTTATGTACTCACGGCTTTTTGCCAATTTTTGATAAGTCATTGAAGAAGACCTAGGGAACACCGAGTTCTACAAGTACTTCGAGGACTATGCGAACTAGGGTACGCTCTCCACTCGATTGCCTGTGGGCATATCAGATAGTTACCACAAGAGTTTCTTCCACTACAAGTTTATTTTCTGTCATTAAGCCCTACGTGGCAATAATTGTAAAACCTTGACCATAAGGTCTGTTATTACTATTTAATAAAATTTGGCTTATTCTTAGTTGTTTTGTTGTATGGATATGATTTCATCAATGTTGATACTGTGTGAACTAGCCACTGATCCTGGGACTAGTTCAGAATACACAGAGGGTCCAGATTTGTAGATTCGGGTTCTGAGATTTTCTCTCATTTCACCTAGACATTGATGCATTAGAAGCTTTCAGAGCAGGAGCGAAAGAGCTAGTTCGGGACTAGCACCTTTTTTAAGGCAGGTTGTACTACCTTGATGATGTTGCACCCAATTTTAGAAAACTATTTTATGATTTAAATTATGATGCATTGCTATGTTGCTATAAATGTTAATTACTTGGGAAATAGCTATGAACCTTAGTTGTCGTTTATCCACCTTGGTCATTTGTATGCCATGATCTATTAAATTATTTTTTGTTGAAATTCGTATACAAATCTAATTACAATTTTTTTCTTTAATTTTTATTCCAAATTATAATTATTTAGAGATTTTACTTTGGAATTTGTATCGAAATCAAATCACCCTAGGATGGTTTAATAATAGTTGGCCACTATTGTAGAACCGACATGGGGTGGTTTAGTTTTGCTTAGCCGTGCTGGGTTATTGATTTCATTTTGGAAATACAAAATTGCACCTAAGTAGCTATTTATATATGGAATTACTTTGTGAATAACTGTGTGTATGCTATGTGTTATCTATGATGGCATATGTTGCACTGTAAAATCAACTGGTCTAAATGTTAGGGTTGTGTGATGTTGCTATGTGAACTTGTGAGATATTTCATGCAGTTAGTAAAGTTGGGTAGTATCACCCTAAATAGTTAAGGACTTAACTTTGCGCACCACTGAACTGAGCCCCCTTTTGTACAACTACATGCTCTATGGGAAGAGCTTGGCTTATTAGGTTAACAAGTTTCGGCATTGACACCTCAAGTTATAGGTTAGGTTTTGAGCCTAGGGAGGAGGGTGTACTTGCTTATGAGGGCAACATCATGGACGGTTTTCCGTTACCAAATCCAACAATGAGTCCTTTTTCCCCCCTCTTGTGCTATGCATGGAGCGGGATGCTGAGGACCATGATCATCAGGAGGGTCAATGTTGGGGTGAAGTTTATGAAAGGCTCTATGATGATCTTCTTAGTCGCACACCTAAGGAAACGTGTGAGCGGACAATGTGAGTTGATCATATCATGTGGGGAACCTGTACAACCTCTACAGAGTGTTAATAAAACTATTTGAATAGCTGTGTTCATGGTCATGGATATGCTCGGGAATTTCACACAAAGGGTATATTTTCATAAAAGAAAACTGGGAAGGAGAGCTATGTGAGCTAAGTAGATGGGCTATGTGAAAGAAATTTATACATGTTTTATTATTATTGTTATTGTTTTAAAAAGTATGTTTTCAATCTATTTATTGTATTTAAATTCAATTATCACTTTGTGCAAAACAAGCAATGATAGCAACTTGGTTGTAATAAGACAATCATCTATAATTGCATTCTGTGTGCATAGCTTATTGAGTACTCCATGTACTCACCCTTGCTGTAATCATAACTCAGTTGCTTGAGAAGAGGAGTCTATGCCTTCACTAGAGAAGTACAAAGAAGAGGTTGATCACTGAGCTCCATGTACTAGGTCTCACACCCAGTCAATTGCCTATAGCATGAGATGGGTCGCCACTTGGAGTTCTTTTGTCTTCACAATAGTTTATTTTATTTAATGCTTAAGCCCTGCTTGGCTAAATAAATGTAAACTCGACCATAAGGTCAAAACCAATATTTTATTATTAAACCTCATTATTTAATTATTTATCACTGTGTATGGATGATATTGCATCAATGTTGACAATGTGTGCACTAGTGTAATCCTGGACTAGTGCAATATATATAGAGAGTCCGGATTACATATTTGGGTCCTGACACTTTGACTCTAGCCTTTCTCTTCAATGGCTATGCCGAGCAATACAACATTATCCTCATTGGCAGCTAAGGTGAGCAACAAAACATTGTCCTCATTTCTGTCATCGCTGCCTTGGCTCTTTGCTTCACTATGGGTCATTGTCTTCTTGAGGGATAGATCAACACTATTGCACTCTTTTGTGGTCTCCTCTAGCAACATTTGTGCCCCTCGACACCATTCATGCTATCCTCGTTATAAATTTTATTTTTATTCAAAATTTTAGTTATTTTTATTGGAGTTCGTATACAAATCAAACTACTAATTTTATTTAATTTATTATGAAATTTAGTTATTTAGGAATTTTACATTGCAATTCGTATGGAAATCAAATTGCAATTTTTTATTGTTTATTCTGAATTTTAGTTACTTATTGTTGAAATTCAAATAGAAATCCAATTGCAAATTTTTCTTTAATTTTTATTCTCAATTACAATTATTTAAGGATTTTACTTTGGAATTCATATCGAAATCAAATTGGTTTTTTTTCCAAATTTCAATCATTCTTTTGTTAGGTTTCACAAACAAATCCAATTGCTAATTTTTTGTTTAATTTTTATTCTGAATTATATTATTCAAGGATTTTACTTACGAATTTGTATAGGAATCAAATTGATAATTTTAGTTTATTTTTTGTTCCACAATTTCAATTATTTTTCAGTTGAAATTCGTATACATATTCAATTGCTAATTTTTTATATTTTTATTATGACTTATATTTATTTAGGGATTTTATTTATGAATTCGTATGGAAATCAAATTACTAATTTTATTTTAATTTTATTCTGAATTTTAGTTATTTCTAGACTAGACTTGACGTGGACTCTTTGTTTTAATATGAATCATTACAATCTGGACCCACCATGATCAACGGTATAGATCTTTCCCATGTTTCTTCGATTAACATGGGAATTTTTGGCCTTTAAGAGAGAAGATGGTGGCTTCTTTTGCCTTTGTTTCAATAAGATAATTTTTTCTGAATTATATTTATTTTGGATTTTGTTTAGGAATTCGTATGGAAATCAAATTGACAAAAAAATATTCTGAATTTCAGTTATTTTCATATTGTACTTGACATGGACTCTTTGTTTAAATCTGGATGCACCACAATGAATTGTGTAGATCTTTCTCTTTTTCCTCTGATTAACATGGAAATTTCTACTCTTTACGAGTGAACATGCACTACTATAGAAAGGCTAATCCCAAACGGTTCGGAACCATCTCACAAATGGTTTTTGAACCCTCTGAATTTATGTGTCTGTGATAATAAGTGGTTATTATAGATGGCTCTCAAACCATCTGTGATAATTATAACACAAACGGTTTTTCAAAAAAACCGTATATGATATATCAAGTATCACAGACGATTCTTTTAATATAACTGTCTGTGATATATTAATTATCATAGACAGTTTTTAAAAAACCACCTGTGATATATCAAGTATCACAGACAGCTAATACCAAAAGCTGTTTATGATATATCATATATCACAGACGGTTCTCAAACATAGCCATTTGTTATATCTTAGATATCACGAATGGTTAACACTAAAAACCGTATGTGATAGCTATTTAAATACCTATATTATTTCCTATTTTTGGCTAGCCTCAGGAAATGCTAGCCAAGTCCTCTGAAAGCAAGCAAATGGATCACATATATATCACATGACAATCATTGCCAATATCTCAACTAAATGATGTACATTTGAATGAATTATTTGATTAGTACAATTGAGTGATTACAATTGTATCAAATGTTGAAACATCTAATCATCATCGGGGTAGAATTCTTTAGTCTCATTTATGACCTCTGCTATCAAGAATTGGGAGAGCTTTCCTCGAATTTCAGTGAGTTTGTCCAGATCGATTGCACTTTCGTTGAATTCCACACGCTATCGTTAGGAGTAATGTTAAGTCATTAGCACATATATATTGATAATCACAAAATAATTATTGGTAGGCTGACAAACCTTTGGATCATTCGTCTTAGTGTCCATGATTTCCTCTATATGGTGGCAAACGTCGAATTACATACAAAGGTATTGCCAGTTCTAGAGGCATTATAACAAAGTATGATATAGAATTGTTGTGTTGTAGCGGGTACCAAAAATTACGTCTTGTGTCGCAGTGTGGTGCTGGATTCCTTGTGTCTCCCTCCCTAGGCAATATAAGCGCTGAACGACCTACGTGATTCTAAAAATTTAGCCTCAGCCATTGCAAATGAAGGAAAGACTACAATAGAGTTATGTATGGAAGAAATGAGTTTACCTATCAATTGTTTGTTGCATGTAGGTGAAGTCGTGGTAGCTCCTAAGTAGAGAATCAAGGTATATTACCTTGCTCCACTTTGATACAATCACAATCAGAATCTAGTGACCCCTAGTCATGTATGTCACCATAATTATTAATCCTAAGTTCATGTTACGTATAAAGTACAAATGAAACTTGTTTGGCAATTAGTGAAGTACTTACTCCTGATTGAAGGGTAACATGATGTAGTGATTGTCACTGTGAGTAAGCAATCCTCTTGTTATGTAATCTTGGATGAAGGATCAGTTATCATTGATGGATTGCTCAGAGACCAAGTATGGGTCAAGGAAACCCACTGGTTCTCGCCGTCGCCGAACTTGTTGGATTATGGATCTATACATAAGCAATGAGTTATGACATTTATCGATGTTACATGAATGTAGAACTTGATTGTACAGTACACATACAGTGTCCAGCATTGTAGAAATGAGACTTCGAGTTTGTCGAGGTTGAATAGTAAGAATAAGTCTTCGAAGGTCACGACGAAGTAGCCCGAGTCGTGGAGGAAATGTGCATCTGTGTATCTCATGGTGAATCCATTGTGCTGATTTGGCTTCATGTTGGACCTCTGCATGTACCAGGTACGCAAAGTTCTGCAAACTAGTCCAAAGCTGAATAATTGTGACTCGGGGACTAACGACACTCCGAGCATGAACTTTCATTCCCTAGGAAGCACCTTAATCTTCTTCAATTTGGTCATGGCGCCTTGCTTGCAATACATTTTCGGTGTCACCTTCACAGGAGTTAATGTGCTGGCCTTCTGAAGAGAAGCTTGACATGGAGTCATAGAGCATTCTGTTTGATAGGCACAGTCGTGTAGAGATCACGGCATGGAAGGTTCTAGGGTGATGTCCCTCTTAGGCCACTACATGAATTTGTGAACGGCATCCCTTAGTGTCAAGATTTCTTTGTTGTGGTCATCTCCAGTGGGACGACCCTAAAAACGTCATTAATCCAGTCCATTGGACCTTCACAAAACCGGTCCCTAGCTGGGCATCATACACCAACGTCCTTGGTAGGCATGGATATGCCAACCCCCCCCCCCAAGCATCAACGAGAATAGAGCCAACAACCCTGATTATAAGGATGCACGACATGGCCTCCTACATAACAATACACGATGAGCTAAGGTATCCACCAAGTCTATCTATATAGCATTCTAGATATGTACATTACCTGGATATCGTCAATAGGTAAGTGGGCGTCGCTATGTTCAGAAAGTTGCATGGACGCACAGCTACTCCGACGTTAAGGGGAACTAGGTACCATAATAACAGGGGTGGCTTGTGACTAGTTTCAAACTTCTCTTAGTTTGTCCATCAATGCAACTATCTCTCCTCGGAGTGAGGTAGTTATGTCATCAACTTTTGCATCAAAGTGCCATTTCATACATTCATCGTGATCGGCCTTGGACCTCTTCCTACTCCTATATGCCTCGAAGTTATTTGGGAATCCATGCCTCAAAGAAACGTAAACCCCTAGGCCTTGCGTGTGACCTGGGTGCTCCTTGTTTCCCAGGGCCATGGACAGTATATCCCTCTTCTTGACTGCTTGGAAGGAGCCTTTGAAAGATTCGGTAGTCAATGTTTGCTGCAAGAGGCAATCATGTTATTTTAGACCCTATGAAGTTTTGGACATATTAACATCTAGGTACTTTAACATATCTTACCAGGCATTGGGACAATTTCTCATCTGCGGGGTTTCTGAAAGAGGCGACGCCTGAAGACGTGGTTGATGACCTCACTCTTAATTAGTTTTGGACGTGCTTGTTTGTGATCCCAACAAATGATTGGGACACCTCCGATCGAATTGCAACCTCATCCTCCATTGCGGGATTTTACCCGCGTACCCAGCGGTGCTGAGACTATGGGGTGAGTATTTTGTGCCTGGAGAGCCATGTGCACCACACTTTCCTGTTGAAATTCAGTCATCATCTTCATCTACACAAAGGCCTCCCTGACCACAAAATCTACCGCTTTCCAACCACTATGACCACCATACATAGGCTGGTCAAACCTTTAGCTCAGCGAGTACTCAAAAACCACAAGTACTTAGGAATTACTATTGCTCTGCTTAGAACACTCGCAAAACACTAGCATCATACTACTAACCACCAACTAGTCACAGTTCCATCGATCACCGACTACCGATCACAAATTCTAAGACAATCGATCGCTAAGTCTATGACCACCGATCACAAAGTCTACAGCTACCCATCACCGACCAGGCACTGTAGCAACAACTATCGAGTACTGTGTACCGACCAAGTAATGTAGCAATGACCACGGAGTACCTACCTGGTACTGAAGCAGCGACCACCGACCGGTTACTATCACTTCCGACTGCTCTAGTGAAGCTCATGACTCCAACCATCCTAGTCAAAACTTGCTAACTACCGACTGTAGCCCATTGTATCTTGCGACCAGTTCACTATGTCATATGATCGATAATCCATAGCATACAATCGATTTCCTGTAGCTACAACAAGATTACTGTAGCTACAACTAGTTTCTCCGAAGTCTCCGCCTCAGGGTCTCCGACCTCTCCGACTGCTCTTCGGCCCTTCAAAAAACTCCGTATTGAGGTCGTTCTGACGCAGTCATTCACCTATGGTCATTCCGCTGGGCTCAACCTTCAGTTGTCGATCTACCACCTGAACCTATAGTGGTCGACCTGCCTCGGCCATTTTCCAAGGTCAACTTGCCTTGGTCATCTGTAGTGGTTGATTTGCCGTGGTCGACGCCTGCCAACCAGACCTGCTGCCCTAAAAACTCTAGCAACAATAGTTCATGGACCAAAACTTTCGCAATGCAAATTCCAATGTAATCCAAATATCAATTATTCATCATCACTAAATGCATGACCTAACCACGTGATCTAACATCTCCCCGTTGATGAATATATTGACAACACCACAAAAACTCTTGAATGTGAAAATTTGCAAAAAGAAAAAATCAAAGCTATAGACCACATCAGAAAGACTAAAGCTGCGGACCACAGCAGAAAGCTCATAGTTAAAGCGACACTGCAAACCACAGCAGAAAGCTTATAAAACTCCTCCTCAACATAAGAGAAGCAATTTTAGCAAATTTCCATATTTCTTCCCAATATCTCCAATCTCTCCCCCTTTGGCAATGAAACCATCAAGAATTCCAAAGAGAGAATAATTCTAAAAAGGATCAATGAGAGTAAACATTTAGAAACTTTGTAGATTATCCAAGTCACTGTGCATTAATGTAAGAGTTTAACCAAGCCATCTTTTTAGTAGGGCTTCCTAAATCATATAAAGTCATATATCATATAGCATTATCAAGACTAGTCTTTAGCATGATTAAGTAAATTATATTAATGATAAGCATTTCAACAATGACCAAACCAGTTAGAAAGAGCACAATGAGATATCACACCAAAAAGTGAAGCAAACTTTAAGTTTGACACGCTAGCAATCTCATATAGCAACCTATTGCTCCACACTCAATCCTTAAGCATGTGGCATGCTTGTAGCATACTTCTTTTCATGATGACATGCTTGTAACATAGTTCTTTTAGATTGCGGCATGCTTGAAGCATATTTTTTTATCTGTATACTTTTTGTGCTTTTTCTTTTTGTTTAACCATGGTGTGCTTGAAGCATACATCTTTTCATTTTTCTCTTTCTATTTTTTTATACAACATGCCAACTTAAGTGAATATAAAAAGATTGCAATATGAAACATATGAGCCTCATAGTCAAGATTTAAAAGAAGACTTACAATCAATCTAATCCTTTCAGATGAACATCGCAAAGTGCTATCTATAATCAATCTAGTCAAAATATTCCGCCATGTCATATTTTAGTTCAAGTATAACACATTGATTAATACATGCATGATCACGGCTACATAGCATATGAATAGATATGATAAAGAGTGCTCTACCATTAATTTGATTTCAATGACTAGAACTTGATGAATTATTTGACAAGTATAATAAACAAAGCTTCTGAACCTTTTAAACATCAAGCTCCAAGCTCCCCCTCAGAATAATGCTATAGGATGCAACACACCCAACTCACTTCGTAAACGAGCAAAATGAGAAGTGTCAAGCAGTTTGGTGAAAACATCAGTAACTTGAGAATCAAAATAAATGAAATGCAAGACAACATCTCCTTTATCCACGTGGTCTCTAAGAAAATGAAAGCAAATATCAATGTGTTTGGTTCTTGAATGTTGCATAGGATTTTTAGCATACTAATAGCACTAGTGTTGTCACGTAAAAGTGGAACACTATCTAATTCTAACCCAAAATCCTGAAGTGTAGCTGTCATCCAAAGCAATTGTGAGCAACAAGAAGCAACATCTACATATTCAATCTAAGCAGTGGAAAGTGCAGTAGACAACTGCTTCCATAAAGCCCATGAAACAAGAGATATGCTTAAAAAGTGACATGTGCCAGAAGTACTCTTCCTATCAATTCTACGACTAGCATGAATACTTTTTAATGTTCATCTTAAGATCATCATCTACCAACTGTGAAACTGAAAGCATGTTATAGCTCAACTTACTGACGAGAGCGATGTCCTTTAAGATGAACTTGTTGTTGATGCGCACGGTACCTCTTGCAAGAACCCATCCTTGAGAGTTGTCCCCAAAAGTGATCATCTCATCATCGGGGCACGAGTAAGGAAGGAGAACCATCGTGAGTTTTCGGTCATATGGTGAGAGCAATCGGAGTCAATGAACTATATGTTTTCCTTCCGCTTGCGACGAGCCTATAGAGTACAAACAATTGTTGGTACCTTAGTACTAGGGTTAAATAATAAGGATTTAGGTATTCAATGCTGAGATACTCGACGGACAATAGCAAAAGCATGCATTAATAAAGATTTAAGTGAAGTATTAATATTTGACAAATTTCGACCAGACAGTCATTGAGAAGCCGGTTCGAACACGGGGGGTCTGACTGCCAATCAATCGGATTGCATGGACATCACTGGTCGAAAACGATCTGACCACCTACATAAAGATGGTCTGATCACTGACTTGTCTAATCGAGTGTGAAAAGCTGGTTGAAACTCTGGTCTAACCACACCAATCCAACCATGTGAAATAGCTGATCGAAAGTCTGGACCAACCACGCTGGTCCGACCATAGGAAACACCTGGTCGAAAGTCTGGACCGACCACGCTAGTCCGATCACGGGTAACACTTGGTTGAATGTCTAGTCCAGCCACGCTGATTCAACCACAGAAAACAGCTGGTTGAGTGTCTGGTCCGACCAGGCCGGTTCGATCATGGCAAACAGCTGGTCAAAAATGCTTCCTAATCCTATCTTTCTTCTCTTTTTTTGCTCTTCTAAAATATAATTTAACCAAATGACCATCTCTACTATAATGAATGCATTGATACTTAACTTGATGAGTGGTCATATCAATCGACTGCACAGCACCTAGTTTGGTAAATAACTCTTTTGTAATACCAGCAGATCTAAAGACAATTTGTTTTGGTTCATATTCTACTTCAAATTTTTTTAGGTTTGGGTAACTTGACAAGTTTAGGAGAATTGTTCTTAGCATACTCAATAAAATTAAATCCTAGAACATGATTTTTCACACTTGTTTTTGACTTGTCTAGAATCATGTTTAATTTTTCTTGCCAGAAGAGAACCTTCTTAAGCAGTGGCGGAGGACGGAAAAAAAATAAGGTATGGCGAAATCGATAACATAGATATCAAAGATTTCTCACTAAATTGGTTTATACACATATAACATATCATGATCGTCACCTACTATATAAGTAAAAACATTTAGAATAAATAGAAAGATACAAGTGAAGTCAATAGACTAACCGAGTGACAATGAACTTCAATTGCGTCTAGGCGAGGTAGGCAATTGCACTTGCCTATCTTTCTTTTTCTGAAATGATTTCTTAATCTTCTCAATATCAATTCCTTTGAATATCTCTCGCTACTGTTCTTCTTCCTCTCGCCGTTGGCTGAGAGTTTATTACAGTGAAACTTCATCTTTCTTGATGTGTCCATGGTACAGAGTGATTTGGGGGTAAAAATCGCTGGGAATTCAAGGTATGGCGAGCGCCATACCTTGCCATACTGAGACCTCCGCCCCTGTTCTTAAGGTGTTTGTTTTCTCAAGCCAGTGAGGGGCAAGTTGTGCAATTAACAGATTCTATCACAGAATTCTTGGAATCACTAGATTGAGTCAATTTTTCTTTTTCAGCAAATTCCTTCAACTGTCTAATTAGAGCATCAATTTCAATATTCAACTTAGGACGGTTAGAACAATAAAGGTTTTAATGATAAAGTATTTGTTAAATTCATTCTTGAGAAGAATTAAGTCATTTATCTGCAGATGTCACCTTAAAAATAATACACTGTTTAATGCTAAATTACTGTAGAAGTGAAAAACAAAACCTAAGCATAAACAAAAAAAACTGAGCCCGAATCCGCTGCCCGGGAGGAGAGACTTCCGCGGCGGCCATCGCGTAGCACCCGCACGGCAGCATCATCCAAGGCAACCATCAGGACGCATCACGGGCAGCACCAAGGTACGGCATTATCAGGGCGCCCATCGCACAGCGATCGCGCGACATCAGGGAGGCACGCTCGGCGTCAAGACACGGCATCAAAGGAAACGTCAGAAGGCAAACAAGATGACATCCGGGTTCGATATTCGGCTTTTTCATCCACCGTGTGACCAAACGACCAGCGCTTTGTTTTCGGCAGAAGAAAAAGGCAACGAGCAGCAAGCGCAAAGGAAAAGGGGTGGCACCAGACCCGAGGAAGTCATTGTTCCAGAGCTGCCTTGGCAGAAGAAGAAGAAATATCGATGTGTAATTGATCAGTCACGTCGCCATGTCTCATCGCCCGGTCGTGTGGACACAATCACGCATCGCATCGCCTGCTCCGGAAGCCGAGAGAGCGGTAGCGCGTTATGTCCACGGGTCGCATTGACTGTATTCTTTGCCCATCGATCTGCGCGCATCTGCTGTCCGGCGAGGAGAGCACCAAAGTTGCAGCGCACAGTAAGCCTTAAGTCCATCGGTCCGCGTCGCACGTCGTACCAGTGCACAAAACAGGAAGCAACAGAAAGGCGACATCGCCTAGAGCAGCAGTCCACAAGCGGCGATAGACAAGAAAAGGCAAAGAAAAAAGAGCTGAGTTCAAAAGCACAACGCAGCATACAAAACCAATAAAAGGCGCACGGAATCCAAGGCAAGAAGGAGAGAACAGAGAAGCTGTATTTTTTCGGCAAATTGTTTTGCACACCTGCCAAACGTACCAATTGCTTTGTGAACCTGAGAAGCGTGCCAGGAGTTATTTCAGCAGCGCTAGCTCGACGATTTAACTCGCCTCGACTCCGTTTCAAATCTTAATTATTAGAACATGTTTTAAAAAAGTTAGATTTAAACTTTTCAATTTTATCATTAGCAAATTTAAGTTTTTGATCACAGGAGTCATGTAGCATTCTTAGTTGATCGAATTTATTAGTTACATCTCTCTGTTGAATCAGGTTTGTTGCATTAACTGATCTAGCAATCTCTAACTCAGAATGTAGAACTTGACAAACCTCACAATAATCATCCTTGGGAATAGAAGTTCTAAGTCTATTAATCTCTGAATTGAAGCTTTCCACTACGAAATTATTTTCATTCAATTTCTTCTTAATCTTGTTCAATTCAATAGCAAATTTAACTAGACCATCTTCAAGCTCATCATATGATGGTCATAGCTCATCGAGATCACTGTAGTCATCATCGTTGTTGTTGCTTGCCATGAAGCACATACCCGTGAAGTCGAAAGTGTTTTTTTTCTTGCCTTTGGCATCATCATCATCGTGGTCGTCATCGTGGCAACTCTCAAAATCCCCATCACTCAAGGCGAGGCACTCGATAGTTGATAAGACTTTTTCAGTAACTTTGCAATGAGAATTTTTACCCTTGGTATTATTCTTGTATGGTCGATGACGATAATTCATGTCTTCCTTTTTCCCTTTGAGCTTGGGGCAATCTATCCTAATGTGCCTTGACTCGCCACACTCAAAGCACCTGATCGGACCTGGCGCTCCACCTCGATTTCTCATCCTCAAATTGTTGAGTGCCTTATATGCTCGTGAGAAGGTTTATACCATGTCCTATTCAAGGAGCTACTCGAATTGTTCCTTTAAAAAAGAAGACAAAGCAGACTGGAAAACACAAAACAATGCACTCAATGAAGCTGCCTACATGGGGTTAGTGACAAGAGCTAAAGATGAAGATTTATTAATCTTAGATTGCAAAGCTTCCATCTCATAGGTTTTCAATCTAGAATATAGATCATCTATGGTTAAAATATCTAGATCGACAGTTTGATTAATGGTCGTGACAACCATCAGCCACTTAGAACCTAAAAACCTCAAAATTTTAGTTGCATTACCTCTATCAGTAGGAACAACACTAACTCCATGCAAATTACTCAATATCTTCTCAAAACGAGCAAAAAGATCATCATTAGATTCACCAGGCTTTATAGCAAAATCAGAGTACTCTTTTTGATACAGATTCTTATGCACTTTCTTAATCTTAGTAATTCCTTCATGATAATTACAAAGAGTTTTTCATATTAAGTGGGCAAAATCAATATGAGCTACATGATCAAATTCTTTGAGAGAAATTCCTTGCAACAGCAAGTTACGAGCTCGAGCATCTAAATCAACATCTGTTTTATTCTCTGTAGTGATAGTAGCAGTAACCACATAAGGTTGAGGAATTTTATTCCAAACATCACTACCTTAAGCCTCAATATAAGCTTACATACGACACTTTTAAAAAGCAAAATCAATACCATCTAGCATTGGGGACGGATCACATACCTCTCTGATTCCATCGCAACTGGCCCTAATACCACTTGTAGGATCGAATACTGCAATCAGGGGATGAATGATTGTCGTCACATTTTGGAATCTCTTGGTGATCGGTGAAGGTTTCGATCGCTTTGTACTCAAATTTGTCAACACTAAGAGCCGAACCACTCGAAGACTTTTGCACGTTGTCATAAACTTCAATTCACCTGCAATCACCAACACTCTTCTAGCAAATCACAGACCTGATTGATTCAAGATGATCTTTATTGCTGGATTTTCATGGATTTACAAAGTGTCCTCAAAAGCACCCCTAAAAGCTCTAGCTAGAAACTAAAGCCTCTTCTCAAGTCTCTTCGCCAAAAACCTTCCAAAGACTTGCGTTAACCCTTAGACTCTCCCTGCTTTTATAGGCTAACACCCCAAACATGTCCTCATCAAATACGAACACGAAATCCTATCTCTTCCGAAACTCAAGGGACCCAAAACCCTTCCGAACACGAGTTTTAACCAATCTCTAAATGTTCTCAGTTATAGACTCTTTCCACACCTCCTAACTCATCACATCTCAAAGCCTCCAAGACAACATGCACCTCCCGTAGCCTCTCCATGCATCACCCATCCCGTGTTGAAGCCTTCAGGACAACATCTCCCGTAGCTTCTCCACGCATCACCACCATTGATCTCCACGTGCTCAAGCATGAGTCCGACCACCTCGTGACATGCTCAACCGTCTGGATCTCAGATTTTTCCATCCTAGTCCCGGTCCTACTCATCATCGACCATGGCCATCTCCATACCCAACGTACACATGCAAAGACCAAAGAACGTTTTTCCTCGGCACAAGTTCTTCCCAACTTGACCAACATTAGTCCATGCACTCAAACCACAACTTATACATCCATCAACATCAACCAGGTTAGCTACGACCATAAAATCTATCACTTTCTAGAAATTAGCCTCAGACAACTCATTACGACTGCTATGACTGCTATGCACAAGACGGTTAGACCACTGGCTCAACGAGTACTCAAAAATCACAAGTACTTGGGAATTAGTATCGCTCTACTTAGAACACTCGCAAAACACAAGCAGCGTACTACCGCCCACCAACCAATCGCAGTTATATCGATCACTGACTACCGATTGCAAAGTCTAAGACAACAATCGCTAAATCTATGACTACCGATCACAAAATCTACAGATACCCATCGCCAACCAGGCACTTTAGCAACAACAACCGTTTACCGAGTATCGACCAGGTACTATAGCAATAACCACCGAGTACCTACTTGATATTGAAGCAACGACCACCAACCAGTTACTGTCACTTTCGATCGGTCCACTGAAGCTCACGATTCCAACCATCCTAGTCGAAGCCTGTCGGCTACCAACCATAGTCCATTGTATCTTGCAACCAGTTTACTGTGTCATACAACCGGCTCTCCATAGCATACTATCGATTCCCTGTAGCTACGACTGATTTACTGTAGCTATGACTGGTTTCTCCAGAGTCTCCGCCTAGGGGTCTTCATCCTTCCCAATTGCTCTCTGACTCTTCTAAAAACTCCAGACCGAGGTCGTTCTGATGCGGTCATTTACCTACAGTCGTTCAACCATGCTCGACCTTCAATGGTCGATTTGTCATGGTCGATCTGCCACCTGCATCTGCAGTGGTCGACCTATCGTGGTTGACCTACCTTGGTCATCTGTCATGGTCGACTTGCCTTGGTCATTTGCAGTGGTTGATTTGCCATGGTTGATGCCTACTGACCAAATCTGCTACCCTAAAAATTCCAGCAACAATAGCTCATCAACCAGAATTTTCACAAACGCAAATTCCAATGCAACCAATGTCAACTATTCATCATCATTAAATGCACGACCTAACCGCATCGTCCAACAGATTAATTTTTCACATAAAAGAGATCATTTTGTATTTTCTTGACTTAGTTTAAGAACAAAGAGCTAATACTAACTCATAGTTCAATAAAGAACTAGCATAACTCAATTTAGGTTCAAGACTCAAACTTAGTCTACCTCAATTTAGGTTCAAGACTCAACTTAGCCTATTTAACATAGCACGAATTATAAGAGAATTACTACAGCAAAACTAGTCACAAGATCCAACAAGACATAATTTAATTCAAGTTTCTCACATTTAATAGAGCTAGCATGGCAAAACCTAAGCTACACATAGAAAGATATAATAAATCTAGAAAACTAGCACAAGACATAGAAAGATGTAAAGTAAGATATCATGTCACACAAGGATACTAGTCAAAGCTCCATGTATTTATATGATAATGCAAGTTGCTGAATTTAAAATGCAATATGATACAATGGATGCAAAAGAGTCAAGCACCCCCTCAGAATCAGCCAAAAGGACTAATAACCCTTAACTCTCCCTGCAAAGAAGCAAAACACGAAGAATCAAGAGCCTTAATGAAAATATCTGCAACCTACTGCTTGGACTCTACAAAGTGAAGCACAACATCACCCTTCTCTACATGATCTTTAAGGAAATGGTATCTATTGTGAATGTGCTTGGTCCTAGAGTGTTGCACTAGGTTTTTAGCAATCTTTATGGCACTAGTGCTATCACAGAAAAGAGAAATACTATCTAAAGCCAACCATAGTCCTGCAGAGTAGATAAGATCCAGAAAACCTAAGAATAGCTACTAGCAGCAGCTACATACTCTGCCTAAATAGTAGACTGTGCAACAGAGGACTACTTTCTAGATGACCAAGAGATAAGAGATGTACCTAACAAATGACAAGTGCCAGAAGTACTCTTCCTATCTACTCTACACCCCATAAAATCAGCATTAGAAAAAGTCTAAATGGAGAGTGCAGAATCAAAAGAATACCAAAGTCCAAAGTCAAGAGTGTCCTGAAGGTATATAAAGTTGTGACACACTACTTGACGATGTGAGGTGTGAAGGAAAGCCTGAAATCGAGTACACAGACACACAACAAATTGTATGTCCTACCTTGATGCCGTAAGGTAGAGAAAAGAGCCGATCATGCTACGGTACTCTTTCTAGTCTACAAACTCTCCATCCTCATCAAAATCTAGCACAGTGAAAGTGGCAATAGGAGTAGACATTGGCTTGCTGCTTCCCATATCGAAGCATCGAAGAAGGTCCTTTGCATACATGCTTTAATGAATGTAGGTCCCTTCTTTCAGTTGCTAGACTTAAAGACCAAGGAGGAAGGTCAGCTCACCCATCATACTCATCTTAAATTCTCCGCTCATAGAATATGAAAATATAGATACCAAGGTATGAGAAGAAGAGTATGATGTCCTTCACATAAATCTAAACAAGTAAGAAGTCACTACCATGCTTGAGAGCAAACGAGGTTTTATCTATCATTCTCATTTTGAAATCATTCTTAACTAAGAAACACTTAAGCCTAACATATCAAGCTCTACAAGCTTGCTTCAATCCATACAAGCATTTAGAGAGCTTCCACACATGGTTTAAGAACATGGAATTTTCAAAGCTAGGTGGTTACTTGACATAGACCTCTTCCTCTATGAAACCATTAAGAAAAGCACTCTTGACATTCATTTGAAAAGGCTTGAAGCCCTTAGATGTCACGAATGCTAGTAATATGTGAATAGCTTCTAATCTAGCTGCAGGTGCAAAGGTCTCTTTAAAGTCTAAGCTCTCTATCTGGGAATAATCTTGAGCTACAAGCCTAGCCTTATTGTGAACTACCAACCTATCCTCATGTTGCTTATTTTTGAAATCAACTCATGAGTGACTAGAGGATGGATTGGGTCCTCATCCTCTATGTCATACTCGTCGTTGATAAAGATACTCTCCTTATCACTAGGTCTAGTACCAAAACTAGCCTGATCAAAAGTGGCTTCACAAGTCTCAATGATTTGTTAATATCCAAATTAAATGCATGATAGCCACGAGAATAAGTAGGATATTTAAGAAAAAAATACCATAATAACATCTAGATTTAAATTTATTTAAGTTGTCACATTTAAGAACAAAGCACTTGCAACCAAATAACTTGAAATGAGATATGCTTGGCCTATGACCAAATCTAAGCTCAAAATAAATTTTGCCTATAGCCGATCTCAAGAAAACCCTATTGGACACATAGCAAATGGTGGAGATCGCCTCAGCCCAAAACCTTCTAGGAGTATTGTGCTCATCTAGGATGGTCCTACCTATGTGTACAAGGGCTATATCCTTCTTCTGAATAACTCTATTCTGCTAGGGAACTCTATGTGAGGAAAAATCGGTACTTTAATCCTCTCTCAGTGCAAAAAGTGGCAAAAGATAAGTTCTTGAATTCGGTGCTATTGTTACTCCTAATGACTCTTAAGGCTCTTAGGAGGTCAACTAGTAGTCTAAGGGCCAACTTTGTAAAATAGCTAAAGGCCTCATCCTTAGAAACTAGAAAATACATACAAGAATACCTAAAGTAGTCATCTACAATGACAAGTACATACCACTTCACTCCTACATACTTGTAAGACCCCAGATTTTTCAATCCGGAATCTACTGTGTTGAGCTGCACTATTCCCTGGATCAGTAGATAGTGCTCACAGTTACAGTAATGAATATCAAATACATATCATGCGGAAGCGTAATTAAAATAATAGACTTACTCATGGGCCGGATAGGCCGACATCGGAAAATTGCAGCAGCGGAAGAACGAAGCACACAGGTGGGACCTTCAGGACATGCCCACAGGCAGCCAACTGGAGGTTCGCGACCTAGCCCTTAACATCTACATCTTCTCCGCCAGCTTGTTCAATCTTGTTGCTGAGGCGAGGTGATTTGGTTCCTGATTCTGAAATTTTGTCGCGAAAGCGAGCGTGAGCACTCCGACCCCGTGCTCCGCGAGCTAATACACAGAATGCAAATAAATAGTATGCATGGCTTAACAAAGGAGAGGCTCGGGTTATTTTATTTGCCAAAAATCGCTTTTAGCAGCATTATTACTCTTATTTAATCAAGTGTTATTATTGCTACCTAACTCCACACTACAATTCCCAAAATTTACCTAATCCACCAATAATGCACTTTCTCTATTAACTGCTGTCTAAAACCCCAAACAGCAAGTGTCATCATGTATGTAATCCACCGATCATACATTGCATTTTGCATTACTAACAATCCAATCCTGTCATTACTATTCATCAGTTCCTCACCTCGGAATTCTAATGATTCTCTAACATAATTACTTTCAAATCCACCGATATCATTCGTACTCAATCCTTTTCGTCATTGATTCAAAACCATATTCCAATAATCAATCTCATCTTCCATTATCTATCACTAGCTAATTCACAAATATACCTCCACCGAAAATTCAATTTACCAAGATTATAATCCACTAATTGTTATGAATCATCCAGTCTTCTCAGAAATTCAATTCCTCCCTCTAATAATTGATCAACTCCTATTGATTCCCATTATCGCCAATATTAATCGTTAGTGTAGTAATCCAGCAATTTACCTTTGCACTCCCTAATTCTCCAAAATCATTTAAATCGTATATCCACCAAGATTATCATTAATCAAGAATTATAATCCAATACTTGTATTATTCCTCTAAATTCCTGAGAATTCAATTAGATCATTTATCTAGCCTATCTATTCCACTGGACCCCACTAATTTATTTCTACCAGAACCCACACTATCATTTCCTATTCATGATCGACCTGAATCCACCAATACCTTTAGGTGCATACTAAAACATCCATCTCCTTTACTCGCAACCCTGTTTATTCCACCCATATTTTATTTGTAAGAATAGAAATGCCACTTATTTAAAATACAGTACATAAAATTTCCTGAGACCTAGCAGCTTTGGAACAAAACATAATGTTCAAGGAATATTAACATGATTTTCCATACATATGGCATCACACCATATGCCTAATATCACCATAATTGGTCCATACATATGGCATCACACCATATAACATCTTTCAGCGTTATAGCCGCTTAACTTACCACTGGGACGACACCCAGGACAACTCAAATCAGGGCTTTCCGCTGCCCTCCACTTTTCCATTCCCACCCACAAAACATTTTTAAATAGAACTAACTCGAGTAAGTTCCCATGTCCGCCCTTGACCGTGGGCACGGCTATTCGAATAGTTTTGACTCTGCAGAGTTTGTACACTTTCACCACAAGAGATGAACTATCCTTTTTGCCAACATGCTTCCTTAGGCATGAGACCCAGATAATTTATCACAAAGCCTTTACCTTACTCCGATCTAGCTAGACACCACCCACGCTGAGGTTTCACCGCTGAAGGGTTACACCACCACAGTCAGAAGCCCCCTCTTGCGCCGTGCGAGTACAGTACACCCTGTGCCTCACTGTGAGTAAACCAGTACACCCTGGCACCCACTTTCCTCGGTGATATCTGAACTAAACCCTTGCAAGTTATTCAGCTAGGTCGTACCCATTATAGACTTGTGGTTGTACTGTTTTACATCAGGAGGTCATCACAAGATTCAGTCCTTAGTATTATCTGAGCGGTTCTGCCACACTCCACAATTTGTGCTCCCACCGCACCACATACCAGCCCCCAAACCATCCGCTCAGATATTTAAGCAAGTCAGGATTTTTGGGAGCATAAAATAATCATGTCAAAATATACCAGTCATTCCCACCATGACTGCCCAAACCAGTTTCTCATGATTTCAAATGACAATGATGTTTGGGACATTTCAGTGCCCCTGAGTATTTATGCAGTACTAAGCATGGCATATAATTAGGGACTTATTTTCAAAAGTTACTATTATAATTTTGCTAGGGTGACAAGGTTCACATATTCAATGATTCCAAAGGAGGTGTAATATTAATCAAGCAAACAATGGGCATATAACTAAAATCTTAAATTAAACATGTATTGGCATATAAGATAACAGCATGCAATTTGATAATTTAAACAAAAATAATTTGCAGAAAACGTAGGTTCAACATGATCAAAGTATTGACTCGCCTGGCGCGGTTTACCGCAGACTTGAGCTCACACGATGCTTTCTCTTGAATTGACGTTTATCTTCACTTCGAGCTTGACCTCACTTGATCCAATGAGTCTTCACGACTCCCAATTTCTAATTACGCGACAAACGACTGAATCCAAATGAAAGCAAGTAACTCAAAAGATCCAAATAAATCCGAATAAACTTAATTTAGTTTTACTTTGAGTTAATGGGTGGTTTGGGTGATTTGAGTGGCTTAAGGCAAGGCCGATGGTAGAAAACAATGAATCAATCTTTTATTAATAGTTTCTTTTACTATTTTTATTTTCATCAAGGAAGCTCCATGAGTTAAGTTATATATATACGTATGTGTATGAATTTAGCCGAACATTATTTTATCAAAGTTAGCATTTACGAATTAAGGTATGTATTATATCCACAATGCATATATTTGTTGATTTATTAAGTTGGCTTTATGATAACTATTTATATTAGCTATTATTTTAAAAAGGACTCCCATGATATTTATATTTTAATTACATATGATCTATATAAAGCCCCCCCCCCCTTTTAAGTTTTGATCTTAAGTAATTTATATGCAAGATGATTTCTATTTGAGAATATATATTACCTAATATTCAAATAACTTAATCCTTGTAAAATAATCAGTTTGTTGGCCTTGATTTACATGTGACTTTAGCCAATATTAAATCCAATTTGATTTTTGATCCATTTTCTTCCTACTGTTTATTACATATATATATCTACAACTAGATTATATGCACTTCATTTGAGTTTATGCTAATTGAATTGTATTAGCTATTACAAAAAGGGCTTTCACAAATTTTAATTATCGAAGTCCATACAATGTATACCTAAAGCATACTTTAATTTAGGGACAACTAACTTGTCCTACTTCTTTTACTTAAGTTCTGATGTCTAAAAACAATAGCTATGATTTATTCTTATGATAGTCATCTATGATTCTTGTAATCTTTACTAATTAGTTCTAATGTCATTTCTATAGTTTTACCAAATACGAAAGGACTTGTTGTTCCACCCTTGATGAAATTCCTAAGTTATAAACTGTGTTCATGGCATGCTAGCTATTTCCTCTTCCCTCTGTTTGCAGCTATGTCCAGAATAAACCAGCCGACCGAAAGAGAGGGTTTGGGGGCGCACGGCCGGCGGCAGGGCTCCGGCGAGGGAAGGTCATAGAGGTGGGGTGAGCTAGCAAAATGGGGTCCCGGGAGGTGGTGCAAGCCGGTGAAGAAGGCGGCGCGGTCTGGGATGGCGCAAGTCGGCGGGGCGGTTGCTCGGGCGGCGGCCGGTGAGTTGGGAAAGGGGCGCCGACGATCGGGAAAGAGAGGGGGAAGGGCGGCGCGCGTATGAGCAGGAGGGGGCGGTGGGGAAGCTTACCGCGCAACGGGCTGGGCCGATGAGTCACCGAGGCACGCCGGCAGCGAGGACCTACGGCGGCGCGGAGAGGGTCCACGGTGGCGGCGAAGTACAAGCAAGGAGGAGCCCGGCCGAGGACGGGAACAACTTCGCCGTGTTCCAGGGATACTCGGGGAAGGAGGAATCGGCTCGGCAGGCTCTCAATCGGCGGCGGTAATGGCGGCGGCAGCCGTGGCTTGAGGAGGAGACCGATTAGGGAAAGAAGAGGTGAGGGAAAGAGGGGAGGATGGCGCGGCTGTAGAGGGGAACGGTAGACACGTCTTATAGCCGAAGAGGGCGGGAAGGAGCGGTGGCGACGGAAAAACCGAACGGAGGCGGCGGACCGGGCGGTGGCGGCGGACCACCGGGCAAAACCCGGGCGCGCGGCTCGGGAGGAGAGGGCGCGGGGCTCGACGCGGCGCAGAGCAGAGCAGTGGCAGGCGGCGGAGGGAACAGAGCTGGCGCGCGTGCTGCTGGTGCCTGCTGCAGAGTCAAGAGAGGGAAAGAGGCGGTGACGCGGCTGAAGCTCGTCCACGCGACGGGGGAAAAGAAGAGCAAGGCGCTGAGGAGGAAGGGAGAGAAGAAGAAAGAGGAGGCGGGCAGGGGTTGGGCCCACCCGGAAGTGAGAGGAAAAAGGGAAAGAGAAGAAAAGGATAAAATGAAGGGCTCAAGCCAAAACTTTGAAATTTAGATTTTCAGTTTAAGTTTTTAATTTACAATTTAATTTATATTAGGGTTTACTGATTTAATTTTTGCATGACATTTAAAATTTAAATTTAAAATTTCAATATTTAGATATGAGTTTCTTCTTTTTTATATACTCTTTTGACCATTGCTTCTCTTAAATTTAAGTAAATTGGATTTCAAATTTTTATTGCTTAAAACCTATATTTTCATTTCGTGTGTAGATCATTGTTTTTAAGCTTGGATATTGTTTCTTCACGTACCACTTTGCATGTCACCAAAACTCAGAAGTTTTCAGATAAATATTCGAAAGAAATTTCAAGGCCAGCAAAATGCAAGAAAAAGTTTTAAAACTCCATCTTTTTGGATATCCAAATTTTTAGGATGTTACAAATCTACCCCCCTTAAAAAGAATCTCGACCCCGAGATTCCGGTAGAGCAGAAAGAATGGAGGTGGGTTATATTGGCTAGCATCGGGTTTTGGGGTGTTGTTCGACATATAGCTCCTTAGCTCCACAGAGAGATGAAAATCTGCACAATAGGGGTTAGCACTTGGTGAAGTCAAAAGCGAAGAGAGAAACCTTGCTCTTCTGGATTGGTCGTAGACTTCCAAATACTTGCTCTTTGACGTTGTTGTCTTCACGTCCCCGTAGAATGGAGTAGTTGCATGGTCATAGGTTTTCGCATTGATAGGTGGGTAGCAATGGTCTGTGCCCCAGAGAGTAGACGACCTTAGGAATGCAGAGGTGATGATGGACATATCTATATGGTGGTCTCTTGTCCTTATCACTGTAAGGCTCCTGGTCTTGCAAGTCTTCTTGTACTGGTTCGATTAGCTCTGAGTCCAGGTTGTCGCAACTCCAAATATACGTCGCATGGTTCTTCGACATTTCTATCTCATAGTGCTACCCCCCTTAAATAAATGACAATTGTCATTATGGTTGGCGGTAATTTGATCTATGAGCTTTCTAGGTAGGTAAGGAAAGAATGTCTGCAGGACGGAGTATCGAATCTTGGTCCTCGTACTGGTTGGGGCTTTTAGTTAGAAAACTGTGAAGGCTTCACTTATCCTTGGTTGCTTTGGCTTCAACTGTCTATCACCTTGCTTCGGTAGATCTGACTGGGTTTATAGCAAATGGGCGAGAGGGAATAGCATGAGGTAAGAGTTGAGTCGTGGGGATAAGGTAATCTAACCCATTATAAATTTTAAAAGAGCACACCCAGGGATATTGGGGTGGCACATGAATCACATAAGCTTTTAAAACACTCTTTTCCTGTGACCGCGAAATGTAATGCCCGAGGACAAGAAGGCAGTGCACAGGGCCAATTAAAATCTTGCAACATTACATCGTCTACTCGGGTAGCACACATAAGAGAGCGTAGGGTTTGTCTGCGTAGTTCGTTTAAAACGAAATCACCTTATCTTCATGAATAACTTCAACGTTCCTAACCTTAAAATTTGGAGTAGGGGCATGAGAAGGGAAACAAAATTTTCCTTTTGAAATCAATAGAAGGAAGAGGATAGTATTCGGGGCTGATTTGATGGGTATTAATGCTCACTCTCCTATTATTATTTTTTTTTATAAGTAAATCTTTGTGGTAAATGGATTTTTTTTTTTGAAATACAGAGCTTTGAAATATGTGTATATATATTTTTGAAAAGAAGTGTTTTTCTAATCACAGGTAATAAAATCAAACACGGGATATATGTTTTTATCAATATAGCCCTCTTTTTTTTGTAAGCAGTTGAATTTATGAAAATTTCCCTGTAAGATAAGGTTTGTTAAAACGAGTTTGAAAATGAATTTTCGTAAACAATTTGATAACCGATCCTCCAAGGTTTTTTTTTTTTTTTGAAAATGATTTTCCAACATAAGCTTTTATGACTTGGGTCAAAAGTAGACTTCCAAGAGAGCTTACAAGAGGATACTGGATTTTTGTCATTTTGAATTTAGGGTAAGAAAGCCTCAGAAATAATAATAGCTAAGGCAGTATATAGTTGAGGGGGAATCATCTAAGAGAGATAAGAACGAGCAGGATAACTTATATTTTTGGAATTAGTATTTAAAGAAATATTTCTAGTCATGAAACTATCGGCCAGGCTAACTAGGTCACGACCTGCAGTCGATATGCTCTGATACCATCGCTGTAAGACCCCAGATTTTTCAATCCGGAATCTACTGTGTTGAGCTGCACTATTCCCTGGATCAGTAGATAGTGCTCACAGTTACAGTAATGAATATCAAATACATATCATGCGGAAGCGTAATTAAAATAATAGACTTACTCATGGGCCGGATAGGCCGACATCGGAAAATTGCAGCAGCGGAAGAACGAAGCACACAGGTGGGACCTTCAGGACATGCCTACAGGCAGCCAACTGGAGGTTCGCGACCTAGCCCTTAACATCTACATCTTCTCCGCCAGCTTGTTCAATCTTGTTGCTGAGGCGAGGTGATTTGGTTCCTGATTCTGAAATTTTGTCGCGAAAGCGAGCGTGAGCACTCCGACCCCGTGCTCCGCGAGCCAATACACAGAATGCAAATAAATAGTATGCATGGCTTAACAAAGGAGAGGCTCGGGTTATTTTATTTGCCAAAAATCGCTTTTAGCAGCATTATTACTCTTATTTAATCAAGTGTTATTATTGCTACCTAACTCCACACTACAATTCCCAAAATTTACCTAATCCACCAATAATGCACTTTCTCTATTAACTGCTGTCTAAAACCCCAAACAGCAAGTGTCATCATGTATGTAATCCACCGATCATACATTGCATTTTGCATTACTAACAATCCAATCCTGTCATTACTATTCATCAGTTCCTCACCTCGGAATTCTAATGATTCTCTAACATAATTACTTTCAAATCCACCGATATCATTCGTACTCAATCCTTTTCGTCATTGATTCAAAACCATATTCCAATAATCAATCTCATCTTCCATTATCTATCACTAGCTAATTCACAAATATACCTCCACCGAAAATTCAATTTACCAAGATTATAATCCACTAATTGTTATGAATCATCCAGTCTTCTCAGAAATTCAATTCCTCCCTCTAATAATTGATCAACTCCTATTGATTCCCATTATCGCCAATATTAATCGTTAGTGTAGTAATCCAGCAATTTACCTTTGCACTCCCTAATTCTCCAAAATCATTTAAATCGTATATCCACCAAGATTATCATTAATCAAGAATTATAATCCAATACTTGTATTATTCCTCTAAATTCCTGAGAATTCAATTAGATCATTTATCTAGCCTATCTATTCCACTGGACCCCACTAATTTATTTCTACCAGAACCCACACTATCATTTCCTATTCATGATCGACCTGAATCCACCAATACCTTTAGGTGCATACTAAAACATCCATCTCCTTTACTCGCAACCCTGTTTATTCCACCCATATTTTATTTGTAAGAATAGAAATGCCACTTATTTAAAATACAGTACATAAAATTTCCTGAGACCTAGCAGCTTTGGAACAAAACATAATGTTCAAGGAATATTAACATGATTTTCCATACATATGGCATCACACCATATGCCTAATATCACCATAATTGGTCCATACATATGGCATCACACCATATAACATCTTTCAGCGTTATAGCCGCTTAACTTACCACTGGGACGACACCCAGGACAACTCAAATCAGGGCTTTCCGCTGCCCTCCACTTTTCCATTCCCACCCACAAAACATTTTTAAATAGAACTAACTCGAGTAAGTTCCCATGTCCGCCCTTGACCGTGGGCACGGCTATTCGAATAGTTTTGACTCTGCAGAGTTTGTACACTTTCACCACAAGAGATGAACTATCCTTTTTGCCAACATGCTTCCTTAGGCATGAGACCCAGATAATTTATCACAAAGCCTTTACCTTACTCCGATCTAGCTAGACACCACCCACGCTGAGGTTTCACCGCTGAAGGGTTACACCACCACAGTCAGAAGCCCCCTCTTGCGCCGTGCGAGTACAGTACACCCTGTGCCTCACTGTGAGTAAACCAGTACACCCTGGCACCCACTTTCCTCGGTGATATCTGAACTAAACCCTTGCAAGTTATTCAGCTAGGTCGTACCCATTATAGACTTGTGGTTGTACTGTTTTACATCAGGAGGTCATCACAAGATTCAGTCCTTAGTATTATCTGAGCGGTTCTGCCACACTCCACAATTTGTGCTCCCACCGCACCACATACCAGCCCCCAAACCATCCGCTCAGATATTTAAGCAAGTCAGGATTTTTGGGAGCATAAAATAATCATGTCAAAATATACCAGTCATTCCCACCATGACTGCCCAAACCAGTTTCTCATGATTTCAAATGACAATGATGTTTGGGACATTTCAGTGCCCCTGAGTATTTATGCAGTACTAAGCATGGCATATAATTAGGGACTTATTTTCAAAAGTTACTATTATAATTTTGCTAGGGTGACAAGGTTCACATATTCAATGATTCCAAAGGAGGTGTAATATTAATCAAGCAAACAATGGGCATATAACTAAAATCTTAAATTAAACATGTATTGGCATATAAGATAACAGCATGCAATTTGATAATTTAAACAAAAATAATTTGCAGAAAACGTAGGTTCAACATGATCAAAGTATTGACTCGCCTGGCGCGGTTTACCGCAGACTTGAGCTCACACGATGCTTTCTCTTGAATTGACGTTTATCTTCACTTCGAGCTTGACCTCACTTGATCCAATGAGTCTTCACGACTCCCAATTTCTAATTACGCGACAAACGACTGAATCCAAATGAAAGCAAGTAACTCAAAAGATCCAAATAAATCCGAATAAACTTAATTTAGTTTTACTTTGAGTTAATGGGTGGTTTGGGTGATTTGAGTGGCTTAAGGCAAGGCCGATGGTAGAAAACAATGAATCAATCTTTTATTAATAGTTTCTTTTACTATTTTTATTTTCATCAAGGAAGCTCCATGAGTTAAGTTATATATATACGTATGTGTATGAATTTAGCCGAACATTATTTTATCAAAGTTAGCATTTACGAATTAAGGTATGTATTATATCCACAATGCATATATTTGTTGATTTATTAAGTTGGCTTTATGATAACTATTTATATTAGCTATTATTTTAAAAAGGACTCCCATGATATTTATATTTTAATTACATATGATCTATATAAAGCCCCCCCCCCTTTTAAGTTTTGATCTTAAGTAATTTATATGCAAGATGATTTCTATTTGAGAATATATATTACCTAATATTCAAATAACTTAATCCTTGTAAAATAATCAGTTTGTTGGCCTTGATTTACATGTGACTTTAGCCAATATTAAATCCAATTTGATTTTTGATCCATTTTCTTCCTACTGTTTATTACATATATATATCTACAACTAGATTATATGCACTTCATTTGAGTTTATGCTAATTGAATTGTATTAGCTATTACAAAAAGGGCTTTCACAAATTTTAATTATCGAAGTCCATACAATGTATACCTAAAGCATACTTTAATTTAGGGACAACTAACTTGTCCTACTTCTTTTACTTAAGTTCTGATGTCTAAAAACAATAGCTATGATTTATTCTTATGATAGTCATCTATGATTCTTGTAATCTTTACTAATTAGTTCTAATGTCATTTCTATAGTTTTACCAAATACGAAAGGACTTGTTGTTCCACCCTTGATGAAATTCCTAAGTTATAAACTGTGTTCATGGCATGCTAGCTATTTCCTCTTCCCTCTGTTTGCAGCTATGTCCAGAATAAACCAGCCGACCGAAAGAGAGGGTTTGGGGGCGCACGGCCGGCGGCAGGGCTCCGGCGAGGGAAGGTCATAGAGGTGGGGTGAGCTAGCAAAATGGGGTCCCGGGAGGTGGTGCAAGCCGGTGAAGAAGGCGGCGCGGTCTGGGATGGCGCAAGTCGGCGGGGCGGTTGCTCGGGCGGCGGCCGGTGAGTTGGGAAAGGGGCGCCGACGATCGGGAAAGAGAGGGGGAAGGGCGGCGCGCGTATGAGCAGGAGGGGGCGGTGGGGAAGCTTACCGCGCAACGGGCTGGGCCGATGAGTCACCGAGGCACGCCGGCAGCGAGGACCTACGGCGGCGCGGAGAGGGTCCACGGTGGCGGCGAAGTACAAGCAAGGAGGAGCCCGGCCGAGGACGGGAACAACTTCGCCGTGTTCCAGGGATACTCGGGGAAGGAGGAATCGGCTCGGCAGGCTCTCAATCGGCGGCGGTAATGGCGGCGGCAGCCGTGGCTTGAGGAGGAGACCGATTAGGGAAAGAAGAGGTGAGGGAAAGAGGGGAGGATGGCGCGGCTGTAGAGGGGAACGGTAGACACGTCTTATAGCCGAAGAGGGCGGGAAGGAGCGGTGGCGACGGAAAAACCGAACGGAGGCGGCGGACCGGGCGGTGGCGGCGGACCACCGGGCAAAACCCGGGCGCGCGGCTCGGGAGGAGAGGGCGCGGGGCTCGACGCGGCGCAGAGCAGAGCAGTGGCAGGCGGCGGAGGGAACAGAGCTGGCGCGCGTGCTGCTGGTGCCTGCTGCAGAGTCAAGAGAGGGAAAGAGGCGGTGACGCGGCTGAAGCTCGTCCACGCGACGGGGGAAAAGAAGAGCAAGGCGCTGAGGAGGAAGGGAGAGAAGAAGAAAGAGGAGGCGGGCAGGGGTTGGGCCCACCCGGAAGTGAGAGGAAAAAGGGAAAGAGAAGAAAAGGATAAAATGAAGGGCTCAAGCCAAAACTTTGAAATTTAGATTTTCAGTTTAAGTTTTTAATTTACAATTTAATTTATATTAGGGTTTACTGATTTAATTTTTGCATGACATTTAAAATTTAAATTTAAAATTTCAATATTTAGATATGAGTTTCTTCTTTTTTATATACTCTTTTGACCATTGCTTCTCTTAAATTTAAGTAAATTGGATTTCAAATTTTTATTGCTTAAAACCTATATTTTCATTTCGTGTGTAGATCATTGTTTTTAAGCTTGGATATTGTTTCTTCACGTACCACTTTGCATGTCACCAAAACTCAGAAGTTTTCAGATAAATATTCGAAAGAAATTTCAAGGCCAGCAAAATGCAAGAAAAAGTTTTAAAACTCCATCTTTTTGGATATCCAAATTTTTAGGATGTTACAATACTTGACTCTAGAAGGACCATCTATGTCTAAGTGAAGAAGCTATCCAGGTCCATTAGTCATCACTAAAATAAGAGGTGGATGAGAAGCAGAAACCATCTTACCATGTCTACAGGGTGTGCACACTAGGTCTCTAGCACTCAACCCAAGGCAGTCCTCTAATCAGCTCTTGCTACTAACTCTAGTCAAGTGGACAAAGTCTATGTGTCTAAGCCTATGATGCCACAATGCTAAGTTATGAGAGTCAGAAGCCACAAGACATCTAGGGATAGAGATAGAAGAGATACTGAAATTAGCACTAAAAGTCCTCTCAAACCTAGAGGTTCCAAAGACATACTCATCTGACAAGTCTAGAACTCAACACTCACCACTCTTGAACCTCACTTCTAGACCCTCATCAAGTAACTGGGAGACAAATAGCATATTATACCTCAACTTACTTACCAAATCAACGTCCTTGAGCATAAAGTTATTTTTTACACGCACTATGCCCTTGGCTATCACGGTCCCAGCAAAAGCATTCTTAAACGTGATCATCTCATTGCCAGATGCATGTGTGAGGGAGGAAAACCATCTAGAATCTCTGGTCATATGTCGAGAACACTCAGAGTCAACAAGCCACATATTCTCCTTCCTCACATGCTGGACCTACAGGACATCTCTACTCCTTAAAAGGAGGAGTTCAAGGTGATGGTGCATCCTACACTCCTCTTTTCACTGACATGTGGAGCCACTTTTTTAGCTGTGCTCACGCGGACTTCACTTCAAAAATTCCTCACCTACTACCCCTCTCTCTCCCACCCACCTGCTTTTCACGCCTCCCCCCATCTCCTCCCCGCGCCTCCCCTCCCTCTGCCTCTCCCCAACCTTCCCTACGCCTCCCCTCCCTCCGCCTCCCCCCATCCTCCACCGCACCTCCCCCATCCTCCCCTGAGCCTCCCCCAACCTCTTCCGCGCCTCCCCTCCCTCCGCCTCCCCCCATCCTCCATCTCGCCTCCCCCAACCTCCCCTTAAACCCTCCACCCCCGCTGCCGGTCGGCCGCCTCCTCCGCCGCCATGCACCGCTTCGTCCGAGCCCTCCGCCCCTCCAAACCCTAGCCCTAGCCCCCACCCCGACTCCTCTCTGCGTCCTCTCCACCGCCTCCTCGTCCTCCTCTACTGCGGCCGCCTCCTCTAACTCAGCCGCCGCCGCCCCCGACGCCAACTTCGATAGCGCAAACTTTGCCCTGCCTCCATTACCGCTTCGGCAATCTCCACTCTGTGTGATCTGATCCCCCACCCCCAAACCCTAGCTACTTCAGCTCGCCCGGTCCGCGCCGCCGATGCAGAGACGGCTCGTGGAGGGCACCATGGCACTATCGGTGGCGCCGGAGGTTAACACGTCGGCCACCGGGTCGCCGCCATCGGGGGTGTCGGGGCCGATGTGGTGGGTGTTGGAGTGCCATGGGGCATCGTACAGCCTGGCGGTGATGCTGCCGTCGCTGGCCTTCGTGGGCTTCCTGGCGTGGCAGGCCCGATGGAGCTTCCGGCGGCTAGGCTACGTTCGCTCCCACGTTGTCATCATCGTCTACTACACGCTCCTCTTGGCCGTCGCCATCCTCAACCTCCTCTGGTGCTTCCAACAGGTCCGGCTCGCATGCCTCCATTTCTTAACTCTACTTCTCAGATTGGTGGGTCAATCTAACCACCTACTTAACTCGGGCGTTGATTAGCGAGTTGTTATTGTTGATGCATAAACGATCTGGTTCGTGTGTGGTTTTTTAGACTTCTACTAGAGACTAGCGAGGTAGGGTAAATGATTTTAACAAGACATGGGCTCGTGGGGTAGAATCAGTCGAGAGAAGGTTACAGCTACCAAACTGCTGATTATGAACCTTGTGAATTGTGTTCTTAGTTGTGATGAACAGTGCAATGTTTGTATGCTTGTTGGTGTATGATCGGGGAGTAGAATAAATGGGTACAAGTTTGGTGGGTGTTTCATCAGACAAGTTCTTTTGGTGCACATACCTTTTGCCTTTTGGCTTTTCAACTTAGCAATCGAATGAGTGGAGGCTAGGTTGTGAATTGTGATCGAAGCAGACGAGTGGGATGGGTAGTTTGTGAGATGGTTAGGGATGGTAAATTGGTAATGATGAACCAGTAGCAAGCCACTCTGGTGGCCAAGTGTTGATGTTCAAAACTACAAACAACTTGAGTGCACATTGGCCTGGTTATCAGATTCAGATTTCAGGTGTATGTGTTTAGCAATGTTACTAATGTACGCAGATCAATTCTTCTTTAGAATTGACATAGAGCTGATGCACAGAAAGGCATAACTATTGCCCATACACATCTGAAGCTTTGACCTGTTTCAACTTTAGTAATGTTGCCCATATGTTATATTGTCTATTGTTTGTTTCTCTGAGTCTTGTATAACAGTTATTTTTCACCTTCAAATGGCAGGTGTGGCAATGTATGCCTGATAAGGCGTTCTCATGGAATGTGCTTTCGTTGTTTACCAAATCAGGGATGTTATTCTTGGAAGTTAGTCTCATAGCATTTCTACTTCAAGGAAATGAAGCAAGTGGTTTTGAGTCTTTGGCACATACCTTTGTTATCTCTGGAGCTGTAGTTGCTGCTGATGTGTTGCTCAAGGTATGTTACTACTCATAGTTCAATTCAGGCAGGGTAGCCGTAAGCACTTACCTATCGTTTGGTGATTGTGTTATGTTTCTTTACTTACCTAGTTTCGTCTTCATGATGTAGCCATGAAATATTGGCAATGCTATGTTATCTTTGCTTTTATTACTTAACAGCAACATGCTAGGGAAGTAAATTTAGTAGTGTATCAGGCCCATCATGTTCTTTTATTAGAAGGAAATAATATGTTATTTCCAATTTTCCATAATGGGCTGCCTATTGCAAGTGCATTTTCTGTTGATACTAGATCTCGCCTGCTCTTATCTCTTGAAACTGCAAAAGAATTTTTTTAGCTGCTCAAAAGGGGAAAAAGGTCTCATGACTTAACCCTTTACACCTATCCTCGATTCAGTGCATTAAATTATGTTGCCCGTGGAAATTGGAATGATAGTACATGTGTTATCGGCAGTTGAGAACATGTTCACCCTTTACACCTATCGGCAGAGAACATGTTCACCCTTCTGGTGGTATAGTTATTTAGATTCTACTGACAAGGTTCTTTTGGGGTTCTTTTGGTGATGCCTCATGCACTTCTGTTCTAAAATAAAACCTTGTATATGAATTTTTATTCTTATGTATTTTTTCTGTAACTTGTATATCTACACTGCATCTTGTTGTTACTGTTGGTAAAGAGCGATATTCTGTGAGTATACTAACTACTGAATTCAAAATTTCCTACTTTAGGGGTTTCAATAGTCAGCACCGATTGAGTTCTGTTTACAACCTTTCACCCTATAAGAAGCCAACATATCCCTCTTTTTCATGGGAGAAACCACTCCCCAGTGATCTAGGAGGAACACTTCAACTAATATATGGCATGCTTAATGTTACTGTAAAATGAAAAAATGAGGCATTGTACATATGTTTTACACAAGTTTTTGAATGCATCAGGTGGCTTTCTTTATTGATCCAACCCTGATTTAGTGGTGAAGTGCTTGGAAAGTTGTTGCAGTGAGGCATATCCAGCAAGGTCCTCTTCTCTTACCTTTAACATTTGACTGAAAGAACTGTACATGTTACTGGGAATAAGAAGCAGATAGAAGCTACAAAAGAAATGATTAAACAACCTATGAGCCAGGTGATGTGGTCCTGCTCTCTGTTTTTTATAGTCAATTCTTGTTGTGATTAACTCAATGCTACTAGATTGATGTGATCCTGCTCTGTGCTTTTTATCGTTCATTCATGCTGAGATCAACTCAGTGATGCTAGATGCTGATGTGATCCTGCTTTTATGCCATTTATCTTCTATTCGAGCTGTGATTAACTTAGTGATGTTGAATTTAATAGTCATTAAAATGATATTTCTATAATCCCGTTGATGTGAAATCATACCATGTAGTATTAAACGGATTGTCTCTGTATGGCCTTGCCATCTTGGTGTGGTTGGTGTAACTATTTTGAAACTCACGGGTGGTAAAAATTTTTAAAACATGCATACAAACATGTTCTAAATTTTTTTAAATCCGTAGCAACGCACGGGCATTCAGCTAGTAAGCAAGAAACATTTGTGCCTCAACACTAGGGCTAGTGATAAAAGACTTAGGAATCTAGTACTGAACCACACAATGTCTAGGAACAGTAGTAGAGCAAAAATAAAATGGTTAGACAAATAATCATAAGAACAACTTAGTCCTCTCCGAATTTGCTTACAAAATGGTTGGTACTCCTTTGACTGAATGCTACCTGTGGTCTACTCTCAAGATATCCTAACCTAAAGTGCTGCTTAGAGCCACCAAAGAAGTCAAAAAAAGTTATCTACAAACCTAGGCCTATGTCTAGAAGGAAAGGCTGCCTAGCTCTAGAGACACTCATGGGTGAAGAGACTCCTCTAATAGACCTCAAAGTGCACAATCACTCCTTCCTCTCAACCTTTTGGCTTTACGGAAGCAGAACTCAACTAGATGACCATCCTTCTTACAGAAGGTGTAATGGTACGTGACTTTTTGAGGGGTCTAACTTGATAAGGAAGAAGCACTTGTCTTGCTAGAAGGGGTTTGAGCAAAACCTGCAGATCTAAAGACTGTCTTAGATGACTCATGAGATTCTACCTCAAACTTGCCACTCTCAACAATCCTCGTTACCTTAGGTGGGTGTTTCTTAGAATATTCTAGAGAAATAAAACCTAGGCCTTTTTTATTAACACTCACCTTAAATTGGTCAAGGATCATATTAAAGTTCCTCTTCCTACTAGAAAATCTCGCAAGGGGTTTTTTTGATGTAGTTATTTTTTTGGCTAGGTTCTCACATGTGGCACACTCATTTGACTTGGTTGCCCTAGCATACCTCTTTTCATGAACAGCTAACTCAAGCTTTAGAGCATCACACGACACACAGATGGAATTCTTAAACCTAGCCAACTACTCTTTATAATTGACCCTAAAGGCCTCGTGCATTTCATCTAAATCACTCCCAATCTTAGCATAAAATGCACAAGAAATAGAATCAATAACTTTTTTACATGCAATCATGGCTGTGGAATTTTTAGTTTTTTAGATTTCTCCTTAAGGGTCTTGTTAAGAGCATCAATCTCAATTGTGATGAAGCAACTAAGTATTGACTCTCATAGATGATGCGACTAAGTATTGCTACATTTATTTACTTAAGTCGAAAGATGAAGCACTTGAACACTTTAAAGTCTATAAAGCCGAAGTGAAAAATCAACTAGAAAAGAAAATCAAACAGTTAAGATCGGACCGAGGCAGTGAATACGTCTCACACGAATTCTTTTTATTCTATGAAGAAAGTAGAATAATTCATGAAATTACTCCACCATATTCACCCCAATCGAATGGAATAGCCAAAAGAAAGAACCGAACTCTTTATGACTTGGTTAACGCCATGCTGCAGAGTTCAGGTATGCCAGACTATTGGTGGGGTGAAGCAGTTCTCATAGCTAATTATGTCCTGAATAGGGTTCCACCTTGAAATTAGGAGGAAACACCCTATGAAGGATGGAAGGGGAGAAAACCCAACTTATCATTTCTTCGTACGTGGGGATGCCTTGCAAAAGTATATGTGCCGTTAGCGAAGAAAAGGAAGCTTTATCCTAAGACCATTGACTGTGTCTTTCTAGGATATGCTATAAATAGCACGACCTATAGATTCCTAGTGGTCAAATCCGAGGTAAGTGACATCACTGCAAATATAGTGATGGAGTCTCATGATGCGACATTCTTTGAGCATGTGTTTCCTATGAGACCCAATGAAGTCATTGACCATTCTGGTTCATATGAACATGTTGGATCGAAATGGCGACAGAGGGGGGGTGAATGTCGCTCAAATAAAAACTTGCCCCCAAAAACTATTATCTCCGATAGTTATGAGAAGCTAGGAAGAGAAGTAGTTCAAACACTCACTGGAGAAATAAGAGGAGAAACCAAACACCAAAAGACTTAACCTCCCAAAAAAAATTGCACAAATCAGCAACCGACAGGTGATGGCCGGTCTGACCGGTGTCATAGGGCCGGTCTGACCGGTGCCTTGTGGGCGGTCTGACCGGTGGCCTCAGGTCGGTCTGACGGCAGGCCACCGAGCAGTCTGACCGCCCACATTACCTCGGTCAGACCGGCTCTCAGGGACAGTGGTCCAGAAATGCAGATTTGCAGATTGCAATAAAAGAAACTTCACACAGCAGCACAAATGAAGAGTTTCTCCTGATTCTCTTTGCTTAGAACAGAGAGGAAACAACCAAGATAGCCAAAAGAGCCTAGGGAAACAAGGAAATCAACTTAAGACCAAGAATTTGGGATTTGACCCAAAAACTGAAAATATTCAGAGTGCAGCACGAAAACATAAATTCCCATCCAACCACTGATCCTTTGGCCATGAAACTTTGCAGATAGGCATTTAATAACCTCATGATTTCACATGTAAAGAATCAGGCCATCTCATGAAGGGAATCACAACAACCACCAAAACCCTAGAAATGACTATCAGAGAGGAACAACTCACAGAGCATCACCAAAAACCAAAATACTCCCTAAACTTTGAACCTTCATCCATGAGATTTCACAGAAGGATTTGTAATAGCCACAGGACTAAAGAGTTCAAAACTCAAGCTTTCTTTCAGAGAAAATCAAAGGGGGGCCAAGAAACCCTAGAAATAAAGAGAGGAACAGAGGAGCTGAAAAAGGAGATTCTTTGATTCGTTTGATTTGCTCTTGGGAAAACTCGATCAAATGATCTTGAGGCAACATCCCAACCTAGAGCAACCCATTTTGGCACTCCCCAGCAACAAACAACAAGAAATCAAGAAACTCAAAAATCATCAAAAGAGGCCATCGAAGAACAGAAACAACAGAGAGCTCAAAACTGAAACAAGCACCATCTCATATTGATAAAGAGGAGAGGAGATACATGATTGATACAAGAGGAATGATTACAAGACTCTCTACTCAATCCCTCTCCTCACCCTCTCCAAACTCAAGAACACACACAACATTCTTTCCTGGAGGAACACACTGAGGGAGGAGATGCTACGAAGGGAACATACCCTGCTGTATACACCAACTCTCCAACCACTAAAGCTCAAAGGTAAAACTACCTCCCAAAGCCTCTTTTGACTCACAAAACCCTAATTCTTTCCCAAGTCCATGAGGGGGCATGCATCCACTCCCTCCTTTATATAGCCCTTGGCTAACAGGTCTCCACCCCGTTACGCCCGCTAAACCCGAACAGAGCCCGCTCCCGTTTTTGTAGCCTCGCGAAATTTCCATTTCGCCCCTCCTGCACCTTCCGGGAAACTTCCGCGCTCCTTGTCGTCCAAGCCTCGCAACCACCTCGAGTCTCCACCGTCTTCGACACATCTCGACCGTTCTGACCTCGACACCGCCCGTGTCTAGTCTGGCCACCGCGTGTCTCGCCACAACTCCGCCTCAATGTCCCGCAGCCAACACAGACGAGAAACACATCAAATAGCACCGCTCGATACATGAAAGTATAAATGCATTAATGAAATAGCCCAAACCTGACAAGTCGACATAATATGCACCCTTACCCTTTTGACCAGGTTTGACCAAATCCGACCGAGCCCGATTGCACCACGCAACGTCAAGGACCGAACCAACCAAAACAAACTCGACTTCCCTAAACCGATTTCAATTACTCATCACACACATGGGATGAACTCGACATGGTCTCTCAATCTCCCCCTTGATGAGTATATTGACAAACCCAGAAAAAGCGCAAAGTTGAGTTTGAAATACAAGAAAGAAGTCAAACATGGTCCAAAGGAAGGAAATGATGCTAATAACCATGTCGACACAAGGAGCAAAAGAAAGAACAAGTTTTCCTCAAAGCTCCCAAAATGGCTTTTTCTACCACTATTCTCCCCCTTTTGGCACTAAACACATCAAGAATGCAAGGAAGAGAACAAGTCATGGGAATGGATGAAATGGCTGAAGTTTGATTATTCTAAGCATTTTAGAGCCATGAGAATTATCCAAGATGACCATTAAGTATTACATCAAGCCATAACTCAATAGAATGCTATCTAGATCATGACAAGATATATATAAGACAGCTAAACCAAATAGATGACAATCTGAAATTTTGTGCAATTTGTGAGCATGTCAAGTTATCAATGATCAAAGTCTAGCTAGAGGTATCCAAGGATGATGCAAACCATGTCAATAAGCTAAGTGGAACCAAGAAGCTAGTATTGAGTCATATTAGAGTGCTACAAGCTCAAGAGTGAAATATTGTTTAAGCACTTGGTTCTTTTTGTAGATTAAGCAAATGCAGCACAAGTGACATATTTTCTTTTGAAATTCAAGGTCGTTGCCAACCAGATTTTTGTTTAGTCATGTGCTAGATCTCAAGCCTTATGCGATCATGCCAAGCAAGAAGCTTAAGACAATGATCTTGGCCATCCAAAACTCCCCCTAAGTTCATGCCAAGTGCAATGGCAAGCAGTCTCATAGGAGAGGATTGGTGAGATCAGTTTTTTCACACAAAAGAGATCTTTTAGCATCCATAAAAGATTGCACTAACTTATGCATCATCAAGAACTAACATAGCTCAATCTAAAGCTCAATGAAGATTCAAGACGGTCACCTCACAGGTCTATACCATCGTCCTCATCATCCACAAAGATGGGCTCGGACTACTCTAAAGAACCTGAGATATCGGGCCAAGTCCCCGGACTGGCCTCGTCAAAGGTCACCTCACAGGTCTATACCATTTTACTAGACTCATAGTTCCAAACCCGATAAGCTCGCGAAGAAGTCGAGTAACTTAGAAAGATCCCATCACAAATCATGACTCGAACTTGTCTAGGTTTCCGGACTTCAAGATAAAACACTTGCAACCAAACACACGAAAATGAGATACACTGGGCTTTCGCCCATATCTCAACTCATAAGAAGTGCGGTGCAAGTGTGCCCTAAGAAAAACTCGATTTGAGACATGGCACGCGGTGGCTATAGCCTCAGCCCAAAACTTCCGCGGTGTAGAGTACTCATCGAGCATCGTCCTGGCTGTCTCGACCAAGGTACGTGTAGGGGCCCAGATTTTTTAATCCGGAATCCACTGTGATTTTACTGCACTATTCCCTGGATCAGTAGATAGTGCTCACAGTTACAGTAATGAATATCAAAATACATATCATGCGGAAGCGTAAATACAGTAATAGACTTACTCATGGGCCGATTAGGCTGAAATCAATAAATTGCAGCAGCGGAAGAACGAGCACACAGGTGGGACCTTTAGGACATGCCCACAGGTAGCCAACTGGAGGTTCGCGACCTAACCCTTGACATCTTCATCTTCTCTGCCCGCTTGTCCAATCTTGTTGCTGAGGCGAGGTGATTTGATTCCTGATTCTGAATTTTGTCGCAAAAGCGAGTGTGAGCACTCCAACCCCGTGCTCCGCGAGCCAATACACAGAATGCAAATAAATAGTATGCATGGCTTAACAAAGGAGAGGCTCGGGTTGTTTTATTTTCCATAAAACGCGTCTAGTAGCATTTCTATTATTATATCATATTGTTGTTTTTGTGATCTAAAGACTCCTCACCGCAAATGACATCATTGACTTAATCCACCAAAGACTCACGCTCTTTATTAACTGCTGTCTAAGACTCCCAATAGCGATTGTCATAATTGACTTAATCCACCGAATTTACACTTCCTTTATTGAGTGCTCTCTAAACTCCAAACAACATGTGCCATCCTCTATTCAATCCACCGATCATATTCTTTCTGTATTGGTTGCTGTCTAAAACTCCAAACAACGAATATCATCATTTATATAATCCACCAATCATGTACTCATTGCTGCCTAAGACTCCAAGCAGTGAGGGTCATCCTTTATTTAGATCCACCAATATCTTTTGTATTCTAAAATCCAATCTTGTGGTTGCTAATCATCAACTCTTCATTTCTAAATTCTAATGACTATCCAACATAATTGCTTTTAAATCCACCGAAATCCTTCGTATCGGGACTTCCTAATAATTCAATCCTTTTTTTTATTGATCCAAAACCATAATTTGTTCTCCCAATAATTAATCTTATTTTCTACTATCTATTTCTAACTAATTCACTAGTATACATCCCCAAGAATATTAATGATCAAGTCTACGACTCACTAGTATACATCCACCAAGAATATCAATGATTAAGTCTACAACTCACTAGGATACATCCACCAAGAATATCATTGATCAAGATTATAATCCAATAATTGTTATCATTCCTCCAATATTCCTAGAAATTCAATTCATCCATCTAGTATTTGATCCAATCCTGTTAATCCCATTACTACCATCATCTTCCAAGAATTTATATTAGTTATCAGTGTTGTAATCCCGCAATTACCTTTGCATCCCTAATACTCTAAAAATCATTTAAATCATCTATCTAACCTATATACTCATTTAGACTCCACCAAATTACTTCTCCCAGATCCCACACTATCATTTCCTTTTTATAATCGACCTGGGTCCACCAATATCTTTATGTTTTTACCACAAACTTCCATCTCCTTTACTCATGACCCTGTTTATTCCACCCATATTTTATTTTGTAAGAATAGAAATGCCACTATTTGAAATACAATACATAAAATTTCCTGAGACCTAGCAGCTTTGGCACAAAACATAATGTTCAAGGAATATTAACGTGATTTCCCATACATATGGCATCACACCATATGCCTAATAACACCATAATTTTGCCATACATATGGCATCACACCGTATAACATCTTTCAGCGTTATAGCCGCTTAACTTACCACTGGGACAACACCCAGGACAACTCAAATTAGGGCTTTCCACTGCCCTCCACTTTTCCATCCCACCCACAAAACATTTTGAAATAGAACTATATCTGGTTAAGTTCCCATGTCCGCCCTTGACCGTGGGCACGGCTATTCGAATAGTTTTGACTCTGCAGAGTTTGCACACTTTACCCACAAGAGACAGTTCACTCGTTGCCCCCACACGATTCCTTAGCCGTGCGGTTGAGCAAACCATCACAGTAACCATTCAAAGTACCTCGCCCCGTCCATCATCTCACCCTATGGGCCACTCCCACTTGCGGTGGGTCCCATACGTTGTGCGGGATGTTCCCCTCCTATGCGCCTAGCAGCTGACTCCCCGTACTGCTAGCACGCCGCAGAAGAACTTCACTCACAAAGAGTGTCCCATTCAAGCCGTCACCCAGAATCGCTACTTGCACCACCACTTCTCCTCCACCGATGATGATGACTTTCGGGGTCTGGTAAATTTACTAGGCCAAGTTGTACTTTACAAACTTGTGGTTGTACTTATTTTACATAGGAGGTCATGACAAGATTCGGTCCTTAGGGTTATCTGGGCGGTTCTACCACAAACCACACTCTCGTGCATACCTGCACCATACCCCCGAACCATCCACCCAGATAAATAAGCAATTCGAGGTTTTTGGGAATATAAAATAACCATATCCAACATACACCAGTCATTACCACCATGACTGCCCAACCAATTTTTCTCAGGATTAAAAGTGGTGCTTGGGCGCTCTCGCGTCCATGAGTACCTAAACAATACTAAGCATGGCATATAATTACGAACTTACTTTCGAAAGGTTACTACTATAATTTTTGCTAGGGCGACAAGGTTCACACATTCAAATATTCCAAAGGAGGGGTAATATTATTCAAGGTAAACAATTGGCACATAACTAGAATATTAAATTAAACATGTATTTACATATAAAGTAACATCATGCACTTTGATAATTTAAACCAAAGTACTTTGCAGAAAATGTAGGTTCAACATGATCAAAGTATTGACTCGCCTGGCGCGGTTTACCGCGGTCTTGGGTTCACACCATGCTTTCTCTTGAGCTTTTGGTCTCTATCTCCACTTCAAGCTTGATCTCGCTGGATCCACTGAATCTTCACGACCCCATTTTCTAATTACGTGACAAACGATTGAATCCAATAAAAGCAAATAACTCAAAAGATCCGAATAAATCCGAATAAACTTAATTTAGTTCTATTATGAGTTAAGGAGTGATTGGGTGATTTGAGGTGGGGTCAGTAATAGAATACGATGGCTTGATCTTTTTATTAGCAATCTCTTTTATTATTTTTAACAATTGGCGACCCATGGGTCCTTTTTAATAGACCTATGGCGCTATACTTTGGTAGGATGTTTAGTTTATGATGCTCTGAGAGTTGAGGGCCATTGATGCTTTATGTACATGCTTTTATTATCTTTTACGATTTTAACTTTCATCAGGACCTACCCTTGTGGACCTCACTTTACATTTCATCTTTCATTTTCAATTGAAACCACCATCAAGATCTTAATCGTGGGTGACCTGCTAATGATAGGGATTAGACTTTCATAGGGCTGTTGGATGACATACAAGATTTTAACCCACCTGTTGGTTAGCTTCTTATGTAAGCTCTATGTCTTTCTAGCTTATCTCTCACGAAAAGATTATTGATTTAAAATAAATACTTTGATTTAATTCCTGGCAATGCAGTGATCCATTTGCTTGCCTTCTCTAGTTATTACTTATTCTGAGTAGCCTTGCTTATCTTTAGTTTATACAACCCTGTGTCGACAAACAATTGTTTAATAACTAATCTCTAAGTACATATAATTCCAGTATTCGAAATCTAAAGCTTATTCGCATGTTTACTTTTACCTAGACTATTTTGTATTAATTCTTTATTTGTGCATTAAGGCCCAATGTCAATACATACTCTTATTAGTGCACAAACTGTGTACGATTTAACTGTTAAAAATATTTCAAAATAAATATTGATAATACATTTTAGCATCCTGAATTGTTTACCAAACCTTATGGTCATACAACTTATTCAAAATTGACTTTTCCAATATTCTTATTTTATTAAAACCTTATTTGATTTTCCCAAAGTTATTCCCATTACTTATCACATACAGATATAGTCATATCTAGATTAGATGCCATTACATTTTATTTGAGTTTATGCCAATTATTTGTATTAGTTGCTATTTTGAGAGGACTTTCATAACTTTTAATTACCTAAGTTCATACAATGTATACATAAGGCATATTTTAATTTAGGGAATAAACTAATTTGTCACGCTTCTTTTACTTAAGTTCCAATGCCTAACAATAATAGTTATGATTTTAAACTTACATTAGTCATCTATAATCTTAGCTAAATATGGAAGGCTTATGATTTCCTTCTTTTTGAAATCTTTAATTTATCAATCCTCTTTTGTGGGATGCCAGCCCAACACAAAAACTTTCCATTTTTAGCTTGCAATAATTCCTTTAATCACTACTTGATGTATCCATTCTCATTACCATCTAATAGGGAGGGAAAAAGGGGCACTCGGCCGAGTCACAGGAGGGGGCACTGCGAAACAAAACAGGGGCGACGGCGCAGGCGCTGGCGGCGATGGCGAGGCCGGGCCGGAGGCTCAACGGCAACGGGCAAAACGGGCTTCGGGAGAAGCATTGAACTTAGGGGTGGCGGTGCACCGGCCGGAGTGGCGTCAAGACGAGTGGGCGGCGACTCTAGGCGGCCGGCGGTGAAGGAGAAAAGAGGCGCCGACGGCCGAAGGAGAGAGGGAAAGAAGGGAGGTGCGCGTAGGCATGGTTGAGGCACGGATAGCTCACCGGCAGGGTTGATGCCGTCGGAGGGACGCCAGGTCGGGCCGGCGACGTGAGCATGCGGCGATGCGACCGGGTCACCGTGGCGGGGTCGCGGTAGTGGAGGAGAGCGCAGGCCGGCGGTGGGGGAGGCCCCGGGGCGCCGAGGAGCTGCTCCCACCGCGCTGAATCGGCCCGGGACCGTCCGAGGAGCCGGCGGCGGCGAAGACGGCGGCGGTCGGCCGGTTTTGGGGAGAATGGGCCGTGCGCGAGCTTCGATGCCTGGGAGTCCAATTAGCCTGGAGGAGAGGTAGCTGGGGAGCAATGGCCCACTGTGACACGATCGGAATGGCGAGGCTTTGTCGGAGCAGTCGGGGCGGCATGGAGGCGGCAGCGGCGACTCACGGGCGTGGGAGCGCTCGACCTTGGATGGGGGAAGATAGAGCAAGGGGGGCAGCAATGGGTTGTGCTGGGACTGAGGGAGAGCCAAGGCCACTTATGGCCGTAGAGGGAGGAGCAAATCTTGAGAAGGATTCGGCGAATGGGGAGAAAAGGGGAGAGGGCGACGTGGAGAGCTCGTGTCCACAGAAAGAAGGAAGGAGAATGGGAAAAGAAAGTAAGCGCAGGCGCTCGGGGGGGAAAAGGAAGAAGAAAATGAAGAGCAGGCAGGGGCCGGCGGCAGGGAAAAAAGAAGGAGAGAGAGAGGGGGGAGGGAAAAAGAGAGAGGTGGTGGGGGCCACTTGTAGGAAAATGAAGCAGAGAGCAAAATGCTAAGGATAAATGTGAAATTTCAACCAGAGAGCAAAACGCTAACGGTAGATTAGAAATTTCAAGGTTAAGCTTGTAATTTGCATTAGGGCTTGCTGGCTTAAATTTTTGGCATGAGCTGTGAAATCGCGAATTTTTACTTTAGCTTTGTATATACATAAGTTTTGAAAATTCAACCCTAGATTTTGTTGACCTGAATTTGAATTCAAGATGTTGGTACTTTGAATTCATAATCTGCAATGGCATTTTCTATTTTTATAATTTACAACATTATTATTTGCATTTGGGAGTACTCTTGATTATTAATTTGTATAGCACAAAACCCAAAAAGATTTCAATAGATACTCAAAAGAAACTTAAGTGCTAGCAAATGCAAGAAAAATTTTAAAACCTCCACATTTTTGAACACTTGAAATTTCAAGATGTTACAGTACGGTTCTTCCTCTCCACGACGCCATTTTGCTGTGGGACATGCGGAGAAGAGAACTGGTGCTCTACACCTGTCTCATCGCAGAACCTCTCAAAGTAGGAATTCTTGAACTCCGTGCCATTGTCACTGCGGATCGCTCGTAAGGCACCCGAGAGCTCAACAGAAAGCCTACTGAAAAGACCTCGGAAATGTGTAAACGTCTCATCCTTCGAGGCTAAGAAAAACACCCAAAAGAATCTCGAGAAGTCATCGACCACAACAAGAACATACCACTTCCCTCCTGCTGACTGCACTCGAGCTGGTCCAACTGTGTCCATGTGGAGAAGCTGTCCTGGTGAATCGGTTATAGTCACTGTGACCGGAGGGTGAGAAGCGGCAACCATCTTGCCGTGCCGGCATAGAGCGCAAACAAGATCTTTGACCATCTTGAGCTTCGGCAGACCACAAATGAGGTCGTGGCCGCTAACTCGGGTCAAATGGTCAAATCCAATATGACCAAGTCTCCTATGCCAGAAAGAAAGGTCACGGGACTCAGAAGCAACTAAACACCTGAGAGGATCACCAGAAGACTTAGAGAAATCAACACGAAAGATCCTCCCAAAACGAGAAATCCCGCAGACCAGACTACCCGAAGAATCAAGAATTTTGCAAGCGTTTTTCTTAAAGCTCACCTCGAAACCGTCATCGGTAAGCTGAGAGACTGAAAGCAAATTATACTGCAGCTTACTAGCCAAAGCAATATCTTTTAAAATGAAAGAATCATTAACGCGCACTGTACCTTTGGCGATGACGCGCCCAGACGAAGCATCTCCGAAGGTGATCGTCTCATCACCTGGAGCACGGGCAAGGGAAGAAAACCAACGGGAGTCTCTGGTCATGTGTCGTGAACACCCGGAGTCTACGAGCCAAACCTTTCCCTTCCCTGCCCGGCGAACCTGAGTCAAACAGAGAGTAAAGTCTCAGTACTGAGGTAAATCAAGAGTGATTTTGGCACCCAATACTGAGTAACACGTCGAGCAGATGAAGTAGTCAAACACGACTGACCTCTATCTACCCTACGCTCTCTGTCACTCAAAGAAGCAGAAGGTCTACGTGCAGATCGAAAGCTGTTGCTGGGTCCGACTGCTACAAGAGAGCGAATCGGAGCACCGGCAACACGCAGATCATGCCGTTGATAGCCATCTCGACGGTGAAAGCGAGATCTACCCTCAGTACAGCGAAAGTCACGACCAAGGGGAGCATGAGGACGAAAACCAGAAAACTCGGAAAAACCAAGTCCTCGATGCTGCCCAAACCCATTAACAGAAGCAAACCTAGACCTCGTGTTGGTCTTAGGTGCACTCAAGGTCTGGGGCTGACCCTGAATACGCCTAAGAGACTCAACACGGTCTCTACGCGCGATCTTGGCGCACCTGAAACATCGATCGATCAGATGTCCATCCTTCTGACAGAAGGTGCAATGATACTTCACCTTCTGAGAGGTAGAAGTAGCATGATGAGGTTTCGCCTTCTGAGAGGCCGAAGCTGCAAGTGGAATCACCTTGCTGTCAGAAATCCCTTGGACAAAGCCCGCAGACTTAAATTGGACTTTCTTGGTCCTGGGCTCAGTCTCGATCGCACCTGGTGCTATGGGTCTGAGCACGGCAAGTGGATGCTTCCTCATGCCCTCATAGAAATCATATCTTAGACCCTGATTATATCTGCAAATCTTGGATTGATCTAGAATAAGATTAAGCTTCTTCTTGCCTCCTACAAATCTCTCGAGAGTGTTCATAAGATACTGACACTCCTGAAAGAGAGAGGTGCAAGAAGAGCAGGGGAAGAAGAGACAGCAGAAGGTAAGGGAGCAGAAGAAGAACCAACAATAGAGGAAAGAATAGCTTGTGTATGCACAGCCAACTCTGAGAGGATAGTCCTACTACTAGCCAGTTGGTTCGCGTCGCTAAGCGTCTCCACCTTACCCTTGGGCTCCTTCCCCACCTCAGCAATCACATCACAATGAGTTGATGGCTTCTCTAGTAAGTCCTTAGTTAGCTTCACACATTGTTCATTCAAAGCAACGAGTTCAAGTTTTAGTTTATCACAACTAATGCAAGGTGAGCTAACAGGATCCTTAGTCGCAAACTGAGCCAATTTGTTGTTATGATCAACCATCTCTTGGAATTGCTTAGAAACAGACTCAAGCTCAAGTGTCAATTTTGGACAGTTGGTACAAGAAACAACAGGCTCAAGTAAAGAAGCATGCAACTCAGCAATTTTATGATCTGCCCTTTTTAAGTTCAATTTTAAATTATTGCAGTTTTCACAAGACTCGGGCAGATCCAGGAGCATGGTATAAAGACCTCTAAAAGCGTTGTTCTTATCCTCACATGAGGTGCATGCACTAGTCTCAACAGTAGTAGATGAAACAGGAACTACCCTACTCATCTCAAGCTCAGCCAAGAGACTAATATTCTCCATCTTAACAATATCAAGTTCAGAGGACAGACTATCATACGAGGTCCTTAGTTTCTCCATGTCACCCAACAGAGCACAGCATGTATATCACAATCATCACTTGAGGAGGCAGATGTAAGTGAAGTAAGCTCCCGTGATAGTCTATCTACTTCCTTCTCCAACTCGCTAACCCTAGCTCTAGCTCTAGCATGAAATCCACCTAACTTAAGAAAAGCATGATTGAGCTGGTCATATGTGGGGGATACCTCATCGGAGTCGGAGTACAGCTCTCTGTCACTCAGTTCGCCCTCAATGGCCATGAAGCACATGCCGGAAAAGTCGTCGCCGCCCTTGGGTTCTTGCTCGTCCGTTCCATCGTCGTCGCTCCACCCCTCAACCTCGGTGAGATCGAGGTCGTTGAAGGCGATGAGGACGCGATGGAAGAGCTTCTTGGCTTTGCCAAGGTCACGGAACTTCTTCTTGCCTTGTGCGGGAGCAAAGGGCTTCTTGTTGCGGTTCTTGTCGATGTAGTCGTTCTTGCCCGAACCGCCGTAGTCACCTTTGCCCTTCCACAGCTTGGGGCAGTTTGCCCGAATGTGGTTGGGGCCACCACACTCGAAGCAAATCACGGGTCCTCCTCTCTTTCCGTCCCTCCTCCTCTTGTAAGCATGGGAAAGTCTCCGAGCTAGGAGGGCTAACTGCTCATCTGCAAGCTACTCTAACTGATCATCAGTTATATCACAGAGAGCAGCAAGGGAGAATCCGCAAGTCGAATCAGAAGAAGAATCGGAAACCAGACTGGGATCAGTGACCAGCGCCATCGATTGCGACTTTGACTTTCGAGAGACAATGTCAATCTCGTGAGTCTTGAGGCGTGAGTACAACGCATCAAGAGTCAAAGTCGAGAGGTCCGTGGTGTCCTTGATGATGGTAACTTTCATCTCCCACACACGCAGGTCCAAAGTAGCGAGCATTTGTCGAACATTGTCCGAGTCGGGGTATGTGAGACCGACCGCTCAGAGGTTGCTCAGAATCTTATGAAAACGTGCAAAGCACTCATCGAGGGACTCACCAGCGAGCATTTCAAACTTGTTGTAATCTTGCTTGAATTGGTCCTGTCGGACTGTCTTGATTTGGGTGGTGCCCTCATGCTAAGCACTGAGGGTCTCCCAAATGTCGAAAGCCGACGTGAGGTGCGAAATGCGGTCAAACTCGCTACGACTCAAACCTTGGATGATTATGTTCCTTGCCTTTGCATTCGCCTCAACATCAGGCATATTCGCCACATTGATGTTCTCATCGGCAGGAACAAGATAGCGAACCTTGACCATCCTCCAGATGGCATATCCTTGAGCCTGGATGTATGTCTCCATCCGGCTTTTCCAGAACGGAAAATCAATGCCATCAAAGATTGGAGGCTTGGTCGAGTACTTGTCCATCGCCATGGCTCTAGAGACCGGTTAAGATCTATCGAGAAGAGCTAACCGGCTCTGATACCAATTGTTGGACCGAAATGGCGACAGAGGGGGGGTGAATGTCGCTCAAATAAAAACTTGCCCCCAAAAACTATTCTCTCCGATAGTTATGAGAAGCTAGAAAGAGAAGTAGTTCAAACACTCACTGGAGAAATAAGAGGAGAAACCAAACACCAAAAGACTTAACCTCCCAAAAAAATTGCACAAATCAGCAAACGACAGGTGATGGCCGGTCTAACCGGTGGCCTCAGGCCGGTCTGACCGCAGGCCACTGAGCGGTCTGACCGCCCACATTACCTCGGTCAGACCGGCTCTCGGGGACAGTGGTCCAGAAATGCAGATTTTCAGATTGCAATAAAAGAAACTTCACACAGCAGCACAAATGAAGAGTTTCTCCTGGTTCTCTTTGCTCAGAACAGAGAGGAAACAACCAAGATAGCAAAAAGAGCCTAGGGAAACAAGGAAATCAACTTAAGACCAAGAATTTGGGATTTGACCCAAAAACTGAAAATATTCAGAGTGCAGCACGAAAACATAAATTCCCATCCAACCACTGATCCTTTGGCCATGAAACTTTGCAGATAGGCATTTAATAACCTTTGGATTTCACATGTAAAGAATCAGGCCATCTCATGAAGGGAATCACAAAACCACCAAAACCCTAGAAATGACTATCAGAGAGGAACAACTCACAAAGCATCACCAAAAACCAAAATACTCCCTAAACTTTGAACCTTCGTCCATGAGATTTCACAGAAGGATTAGTAATAGCCTCAGGACTAAATAGTTCAAAACTCAAGCTTTCTTTCAGAGAAAATCAAAGGGGGGCCAAGAAACCCTAGAAATAAAGAGAGGAACAGAGGAGCTGAAAAAGGAGATTCTTTGATTCGTTTGATTTGCTCTTGGGAAAACTCGATCAAATGATCTTGAGGCAACATCCCAACCTAGAGCAACCCATTTTGGCACTCCCCAGCAACAAACAACAAGAAATCAAGAAACTCAAAAATCATCAAAAGAGGCCATCGAAGAACAGAAACAACAAAGAGCTCAAAACTGAAACAAGCACCATCTCATATTGATAAAGAGGAGAGGAGATACATGATTGATACAAGAGGAATGATTACAAGACTCTCTACTCAATCCCTCTCCTCACCCTCTCCAAACTCAAGAACACACACTACATTCTTTCCTGGAGGAACACACTAAGGGAGGAGATGCTACGAAGGGAACATACCCTGTTGTATACACCAACTCTCCAACCACTAAAGCTCAAAGGTAAAACTACCTCCCAAAGCCTCTTTTGACTCACAAAACCCTAATTCTCTCCCAAGTCCATGAGGGGGCATGCAGCCACTCCCTCCTTTATATAGCCCTTGGCTAACGGGTCTCCACCCCCTTACGCCCGCTAAACCCGAACGGAGCCCGCTCCTGCTTTTGCAGCCTCGCGAAATTACCATTTCGCCCCTCCTGCACCTTCCGGGAAACTTCCGCGCTCCTTGTCGTCCGAGCCTCGCAACCATCTCGAGTCTCCGCCGTCTTCGACACATCTCGACCGTTCTGACCTCGACACCGCCCGTGTCTAGACCGGCCACCGCGTGTCTCGCCACGACTCCGCCTCGACGTCCTGCAGCCAACACAGACAAGAAATACATCAAATAGCACCGCTCGATACATGAAAGTATAAATGCATTAATGAAATAGCCCAAACCTGACAAGTCGACATAATATGCACCCTTACCCTTTTGACCAGGTTTGACCAAATCCGACCGAGCCCGATTGCACCACGCAACGTCAAGGACCGAACCAACCAAAACAAACTCGACTTTCCTAAACCAATGTCAATTACTCATCACACACATGGGATGACCTCGACATGGTCTCTCAGAACACTCTATTCTTCCTAGTGTGGATAACACCACTTCAAAGTTGGAGTTGAGGACGTGTAAGAGGTAGAGGATTGAAAAGTCACTTGGTGATGACTATGTCACCTATGTCGTGGATGATGAACCACAACCCTTTCAGAGGCATACACATCCACGGATGTGGATTACTAGAAGGAGGCAGTTCGTAGTGAGATGAACTCCATCATAGCTAACAGAACTTGGGAGATTACTGATCTTCCATTTGGTTATAAGCCAGTAAACTAAAATAGATCTTTAAAAGAAAGCGTAGACCTGATAGTACTATAGAAAAGTACAAGGCCCGTTTGGTGGCTAAAGGTTTCATGCAGAAAGAAGGATAAGACTACTTTGATACAAACTCTCATGTGGCTCGTTTACCCACAATTCGAGTGCTTTTAGCACTAGCTGCTGTATACAAACTCCAAGTACATCAAATAGATGTAAAGCACTTTCCTAAATAGAGAGTTGGATGAGGAGATTTATAAGCAACAGCTTGAAGGTTTTGTGGTTGAAGGGCAAGAAAAGAAAGTATGTGGATTGATTAAATCCTTGTATGGCCTAAAGCAAGCTCCCAAGCAATGGCATGAGAAATTCGATAGTACGATGACCTCGGTCGGCTTTTGTGCGAACGAAGCTGATAAATATGTCTACTATCGGTTTAGCAGGAGTGAAGGTATCATTCTATGCCTTTATGTAGATGACATATTACTTTTTGGGACCAACATGGATGTGATCAATAGAACAAAGTCTTACATTTCCCAGAATTTTGATATGAAAGATCTGGGTGAGGCTGATGTTATCTTAAACATCAAGCTTATAAAGGGTGAGAATGGGATTGCTCTTTCACAATCCCATTATGTGGACAAGGTCCTAACCAGATTTGGGTTTATAGACTGTAAGCTAGTAGCCACACCCTATGATAAAAATTCAAAGCTACATAAGAACACTAGCCATGGGAAGGATCAGCTTAAATATTCTCAAATAATAGGATCCCTGATGTACCTAACTAGTGCAACGAGACCAGACATCTCATATGTTGTAAGAATATTGAGTCGTTATACATCCAATCCAGGAGATGATCATTGGATAGCACTAAAGAGTACTCAGATACTTGAAGGGGACCTCAAATTTGGGAATATATTATTCTTGCCATTCGGCAGTCTTGCAAGGATTCAGTGATTCTAACTGTATCAGTGACTCAGATGACATGAAGGCTAGAATGGCTATGTATTCACTCTAGCAGGTGGGACCGTTTCATGGAAATCTTTAAAACAGACTATCCTTACACGATCCACCATGGTGGCTGAGTTAATAGCACTTGATTCAGCGGCTATAGAGGCAGAATGGATTAGAGAACTCCTTTCTGACCTGCCTATGCCGTGATAACCAAACCGTTCTGGTTAAAGCGAAGAGTAGGAAGGACAATATGAAGTCCTCAAAACACATAAAAAGGCGACTTAAGTCGATAAGGCATGTCAAAGAGACGGGTGTCATTTCTATAGAATACATCTAGTCTGAAATGAACTTGGTAGATCCTTTCACTAAAGGGTTGGCGCTGAAGGCCATCCTTGCAGCGTCTAAGGGAATGGGGCTCCTAGAAGATCAGAGATTCCGTGAACTAGGCTCTAGGACAACAAACTGTGTGAGATTAGAGAGCACACCTAACGGGTCCCATTAGCTACAGTGCTCTTTCTGTATGGAAGGTTGAGCATTGGGAATTGTCCTATAGGATTCCTAGAAGAATTCACCTATGTGAGTGTGATTGTAAGGTCGCAATCAAAGAAAGATAAGGGTATACTTTCTTGAGCACTCATGAGCTAGATAAGGGGACATGACCGTAATGTCCCAACCTGAGAGGGAAATGGCAAGCCGCCCAGTACAGAATGAGACTTGGGCAAAAAATCTCACACTAAGGCATTTGATCAAGGTGAAGTCCTCCTTTGTCTGTGCAGAGTCGTAGTCCTTGTCACTAGGCTTTGGGTTTAAACCCGCAAGGTACCCATTGTAGAATAGTTGTATATTAAACAAGACTTTGACCATCTTTTATCAATTGATAAATTGGTAGGGACTGTTGTATTTTTAGGGGCATTTTAGTAATTTCCCAATTGGAAAAAGGAAAGAGGAAGGTGGGGCCCACCTGTTAGTGGGCCGGTCGCAAGAGATAAGGGGGAGGAGACTTCGTCTCCTCCCATGTGTGTGCGTGTGCACTCGCGTGCAGCTCAGAGCAACTTCGACCGTTTTGCTCGGGGGAGGCCGAGTCTAGCGGCTGCAGCGGCAATGGAGGCGTCACTGGCGTGGGCGCTTCGGCACCAGCCGTGACTACAGCCCGCCTGATTCTGCCCCGCTCCCCTTTATATGGCATCTCCTCTTCTCCGTTGGAGGCACTGAAAAAAGTAATGAATACATTTTCCCCTCTCTGATCTCAAATCTCTCTTAGTAGTTCCTCGAACTTGAGTCGAGAGCCGTTGGCCAGGTTGTTTCCTGTCGCTATCGGCTGAGGAGCTCAAATTGCATTTTCCCCATGTAGTTTTATTGTGCCTTTTTTTTGGATCTGGCTGAGAGGAAAGGTGTGGGGTTTACCTCTAGAGGTTGCTTTGGCTCAGACTTGTGCTAAGTATTTGTGAGAGATTTGTGACTTGTTCTTGGTGTTAATGAGCGTTCTTGGCCAGAGCTCTCATTGGTCTTGTGCGGCAACCACCTGACCCTCAGCTTCTACCTCGGTTCTAGCTAGGTGGAAGTGGCATTGTATCTCCGATTGTCTTCATCTCCTTGCTCAATGCAATGGGGTGCTTGATTTTCTGGGACAGTGCAGTGTGCGTGCCTTGCCTTGTTTAGCTTCTCCTCGGTGGTTTCGAGTATCACTGGCTTTGTGAGTATATTGGTTAGCTCTTTGCAATATGTGATATGTTTCATATATTTGTGATTCGTCACTGGGTGATTATTGCAAAGAGATGCATGTGGACTTGGCTATTAGCTCAATGATGATATTGGTCTTATGCTGAAATTGAATGTTAAAGCTTGAGCTCTAAATTTCTGTTGTTTCAATATTATTCCTGCAGTTAGATACTTTTAAAATATTTCTGCAGTCTGTGATCACTGTTACCACATTATCTATATCTCTGTTAGCCATTTCGGCTTTCTGCATAATTTGTTTACTTGTGAGTCTATACTCTGGAGCATATCAAGTTAGTTGGCTAATTTTAGAGATATTTGGTGATCACTTTGTTTTGTGTTGTCTATTGGCTGAAAGTATATTGTGCAGTTCCAGTCTGTCAGAATTTTATTTAGAGCTCAAGGTTTGAAACTCATTTGGCATATTCAATTAGTGAAGAGTATAAGACCATAGTAGCGGGACGGCCAAGATTAAATTTTGTGTAACCCTACATCTGAGAGTACTAAACAATAACTAAAACTTGTGCTTTTTGATAAGTTTTATTAATTTTCTGTTTATGAGAATGCTTTACATGATTATTTCAACAGTAGTTTTAGTTCATATGATGAGTATATGTTCTTGTATAAATGATACGATAGAATTACATGTTTATATGTAATTTATGTCATTTATATTCAGCTAAAAATGCTCCTTAATTTTGCTTTATGTTATTGGAATTAAAACTAAATATTTGCACATACCGCACTATTTACAACACATCATGCTTGCTGCTATTATTTTAATAGTGTGATACGGAATGTGTTGGAATTCAGAATTATAGTTGTGCACTAACTGATGGGTGTCTATGTTTGTTTGATATGATCTTCAAATGGTTTAATATATTTTCTGTCCATATTCTTGTTTCTTTGAACTCAACAAGTATTATGGATACATTTCACCTAAAAAAACAGGTCTTTACTAATTTGTGTAACACAATTATAATATGCTTTAATTTAATATTTGTTGTTTTATAGGGCAGATATTTCAGAAGTCGGCAATGTACTACAGTTAGTTTAAGCTAATTTTCTGATTTCACATCTTGATAAATCTACTTTATGGTTACAAGTATAGACTTATTTTATAATATAATATTGAATTGTAACATTCTTTGATGTTGTGCTAATGTATATCAGCCTAGGCGTTTCCTTGGATATTGTTTGGGATTTCCTTTCTTAGGTGGATATTCTCTATTAGGGGCGGAGCTACAGGGTGGTCCCTGTGGGCCGCGGACCACCCTGCGCTCGGTCCAACCAAAGCCCAGAGTCCTGAGTCCGCACTGGAGTTCGCGTGAGACCGAGAGTTCGCGTGGCGTGGCCGCGTATACGCGTCAGACTGCGCCCGATGCCCGTTCGTATTCTTCTCCGTGCGGCCGTGCGGTGCAGCCGTGGGGGCGGGCGACGTTGCAACGGCGAGCGCGGGCGCGGCCATCGAGCATCGGCGCGGCGAATCCATGAGGAATTGAGGACCACGACGGCAAACGCTGAGCAGTGAGCAGCAGCCTACAGCCAGCAGGTACGTACATCAAATTTGCTTCGCGTGGTGTTGAAATCTTCGGATCGGATTTTTTAGTTGGAGATCATTCAATCACAGTGATCGGATTTGATTTATTTGGCATCAGACAAGAAGAACATTAATCTGAATAGAAGAAACATGGGAAGATTCAAGCGTTTCATACTTTCATAGATGAGGTGGAATTAAAGGACTTGTACTGATCAAAATCCTAAGATGAAGACTCAAATGCTAAGCCTAAGCCAAAGACTCAATTATATGTTTTTTTTTGCAGTATTAGATTATTGGTTTGGTAAATTGAAACTTTATATAATTCTCTTGCAGATTTGTTAAAACATGAAGAGGAGTGGTGACATTGCCTCTCTTTTTCAGAAATATGCATCAAAGAAGAAGGCTTCTTCTCCATCTCCTTCCGTGGCTGCAGCTGTTCCAGAAGAGCAAATTGAAGAACAAGAAGGTGGATCGGATCAAGATAGAGTGATTGAAGAAAATGTGACTCCAACTCCAATGCCTCCAAGTCCACCTCCAGTCGCTGAAAAAGAACCGGTTAATGATATCAGTCGGCTTCCACTTGATCCAGGGGAGAGGCAATCCATTGCAAATTATCCCGTCAATGATCAAGATGCAGTTCGACGATCATATATTATTAAAGGCCCATTCCAACCTTATGCACATGAATTTGAAAGTAGAAAAATCGGAAATAGGGATAGGCAATTCAATCCTATATGGTTTTATAAATATCCTTGGATTGAATATAGTATCAAGAAGGAAGCTGCATTTTGCTTTGTGTGCTACTTGTTTGCAAAGGAGAAAACTAAGAAATCTGCATTTGTTGAAGGTGGTTGGAGAAATTGGAATAGAAATGATGCACTTGATTTACATGTGGGTGGTGTAACAAGTGCTCACAACGCAGCTCAAGAAAGATACAACTTATTTATGACTCCCCATGGAGCAATTGATGATAAAATTGTGAAGGTGGATAATGAGGAGCGACGTCTCTACAAGATTAGGTTGACTTATTCACTTAGATGTTTGAAGTTTCTTTTGCAGCAAGGATTGGCGTTCCGTGGGCATGATGAAAGTGAAGAGTCTAGCAACAGAGGAAACTTCATTGAACTTTTGAAGTGGCTTGCAGCAAATAATGAAGAGGTAGACAGGTTTGTTTTGAAGAATGCTCCAGGTAATTGCACATTGACTAGCCCAGACATACAAAAAGAAATTATTCAATGTTGTGCTATGGAGACTAGAGATCAAATCATTAAGGAAATTGGTGAAGATCACTATACAATTTTAGCTGATGAGTCTAGTGATGTCTCTCATAAAGAACAACTAGCCCTTTGCTTGCGTTATGTTGATAAATCAGAAAGGCCATGTGAGTGGTTTTTTGGAATTGTTCATGTAGATGATACTACTTCTTCATCACTTAAGGAAGCAATTCAATCTTTACTAGTTAGTCATGGTTTGACTATAACTCAAATCCGTGGTCAGGCTACGATGGGGCTAGTAACATGAAAGAAGAGATTAAAGGGCTGAAAACCTTGATCATGAAAGAATCACCTTCTGCTTATTATGTACACTGTTTTGCACATCAACTCCAATTGGTTCTTGTTGCTGTTGCCAAAGGAAATAATGATTGTGTGTGGTTTTTTGATCAAGTATCACTCTTGCTAAATATTGTTGGTGTTTCTTGTAAGCGTCATGGCATGCTTCGACATCACCAATATGACAATGTCATGAAAGCACTTGAGTGTGGTATACTAGAATCTGGAAGTGGGTTAAATCAAGAGATGGGGCTGCCTAGACCTGGTGAGACTCGGTGGGGCTCTCATTATAAAACTGTGCTCAACATGATTGCTATATATCCCACAATTCGTGATGTACTCATAGCTCTTGGAGAAGATACATCACAAAGGGGTGAATGGCCAAAAATACATACTATGGTTGGAGTGCTTGAGACATTTGATTTTATTTTTAGTGCTCATTTGATGCTTGAGATTCTTGGACACACAAATGAATTGTCTGAGTGTTTGCAAAGAAGAGACCAAGATATTCTTAATGCAATGTCACTTGTCAGCTTGGCAAAGAGTAAAATGCAGCAAATGAGGTCTGAAGGGTGGGTTTCATTTCTTGAAAGGGTTACAATATTTTGCAACAAACATGGCATTCACGTTCCTGCAATGCAACATAATTATGTGCCGTATGGAAGATCAGCACGTTTTGCTCAGAACCAAACAAATGATGATCACTTCAGAAGAGAAGTATATATTCGAGTCATTGATAAAATTAGTAAGAGCTTGACGGTCGGTTTGATGAGGTAAATATGGAGGTGCTTACTTGTATGGCTGCTTTGAATCCAGCGGATTCCTTCGCTTCTTTTGATGCAAACAAGGTACATAGACTTGCTGAATTTTACCCTAATGATTTTTCAAGCTCTGACTTGCTAAGACTCGACTTGCAACTTGAAACCTTTATTGATGACATGGAAAAGATGAAATGTTCAAAGGCCTAAACAATCTTGTTGACCTCTCAGTAAAACTTGTTGAAACAAAGAGGGATAAAGTTTATCATTGGGTCTATTTACTTATCAAATTGGTATTGCTTCTACCGGTGGCTACCGCAAGTGTTGAAAGAATATTTTCTGCAATGACCTTTATCAAGAATAAGTTGAGAAATAAGATGGGTGATAGCCTTCTGGATGATTGTCTAGTCACTTTTATTGAGCGGGATATCTTCTTACAATTGAGTGAAGAAGAGAACATCAACACTTTCAAAGCTATTAGAAGGCGCAGGCCTGACAAGAAGAAGTAGTGACGTACTGTTCTTCAACTACTATGGGTATGTAATATTTCAATTCTATGTTAAGAAAGCTATATTCGTCTATTTTATGAAGTTCGTATGTCCTTTTTACCTTAATTGCATTTCGTAATTCATATACTTGTGTACTGACATGTTAAATTTATAGCGGTTAAATAAATTTTAGACAATGGACCACCATAGCTACAAATCCTGGCTACGCCATTGTTCTCTATCATATAATTGTAACTCATTAAATATTGAATGTAATTTGAGTATTATTTACGTCATTTTTCCTCACAGGAAAGAAGTTTTTTAGTTGTTTTTGTCGAGGAACAATTATGGGATACTCCTAAACAAGATCAGAGTTGACAATGCCAGAGTGAAATAAATAAAAGATGTGCAGGCTCTTGCCTCGAGGTCACATAAAAAAAACAACCTTTGTAATTTAAATACGAGCAAGTTGAGGTTACAGCTGCTTTCATCTATTACTCTGGAGCCTTAGGTTTCTCATGGTGGCATGCACTTTTTTCTTTGCAACAATTTTTTGTTTTGCCTACCTTCTCTGAATTGAGTCGTTTAGGTTGTGTGATTGAATGTGAAATAGAGAATGCTTGATCGCTCATCAATTGATATAAAGAAAATTATGGTCTTTATTAGATAAATTAAATCATTAATTTATGATATTATACAGGCTAGATAGGTTGGTAGTCCAAGAAAACTTGGATTTTGCCCAGTTTTCAGTGCTACAAGCATAACTACTTGGCACGTGAGTTAGGGATACAATTCAATAGCTAACCCTCTATTTAGTCTTATTTATGTCTGTTTGTAATTACAAGTCGGGAGAGTTGAAGGCACCTATAATTGCAATTTTACCTTGCTTTTATCTAAAGTGAGTCCATGTTTATTTGTTTCATGGAATTGTTTATTGCTCTTCCAATCAATATGCTAGAAGACATAAACCCCTCTTATGTATATCCATGCTTAACCATGCAGTTCTTTCAGTAGTTGAATAATTGAGATTTAAATTTAAGATATGTAGTTATTCACTTGCGAACTTGAGTTAATCGAAGTCAAATGGAATTTCGTATTAAACTATCTAGCTTTAGGATCCAAGGATTACTTAGTACCTCATTTTACAAAGGAATGCCAATATTGTAGGCTAGAAAAACATAAAATAAAGTTTATATACTACTCCTCTGCAAGATGTCGGCTTAGTAAGCAAAGTTTAGATACCATGATGTTCATGACAAAAGTTCATGTAGCTTTACTTGACAAGAGCCTTGCATAGAGACCGATGCCGTATAGTTATTGATATAAAACACAGAAGTACCGATCTAGTTATATAGGGCCTGTTTGGGAGAGCTCCATCAGCTCCAGATCCACGAAAAACAACTCCACTCCACGAAATTTTACCCAAATGCTCCAGCTCCGCGAAATCTGGATCCACCAAAATCCTGGATCTGATGGCCAGATCCATGGATTTTATGGAGCTCCTCAAGGGGTGCTCCACCGTGGAGTTGGGTGGTAATTATCCACCAATGCCATTGGTTACACACCCCATCCCACCAAAAGTGGCCATTCCCACCAAAACCTCAATTTCGTGGATCTGGAGCTGCTGTACAAGCCAAACACTCCATGGTGGGATCCCAGATCCACGGTAGAGCTGCTCCATGGTGGAGCTGCTGCTCCAGATCCACGTTTTCAGTGGTGGAGCTCTCCCAAACAGGCCCATAGAAAATTGAGTCTCTGATGGGGAGAAAAGATGCTACCTGCTGCATCTTTTACAAAAGTAATCTGTCGATGTGACTAATAGCAAGGTATACAATTTGCATATTAGATTTTACAATTGGATTTATTTTTCTATTTCTTGATTGATGAATTCTTCTCCTATTAACTTGTATGTTTGTTTAGCTGTAGCAACATCTAATATTTGTTTTTTTGTAGAGACAAGACAAGAAGCTGACTCATTAAGATACTTATTTCTATAATTTGAACTAGCTGCATAAGCGCGGCGCATGCCGCGCTAGCTACCGTGTGGACCGAAATAAAAGAGACGATAATTCATAGGGAGTTTCATAAAAAAATTGGGGACGCATCCGTAATTTCGGAAAAACCAAAGGACTTTTTCATAAAAAACTGAGGACTTGTAAGGACTTATACGTAAGTAAATAAGGACCTATACGTAATTTTAGAAACTCGCGGGGCGCTATCCAACAATTTCGGTGAAGCGCAAGGGTTTTCGCAAAAAAAAACTAGCAGGGACCTTTCGCGAGAATGGAGGACCTTTACGTAATTTTGGGAAATGGCAGAGGCTTTTTCGTAAAAAAGGTCCCCAGACCGTACTGAAATTCCTCGGCCACGCGGCGGGCGGAGCGAGGGCAGGGGCGACGTGGAGGGCGTCTCCTCGCGCGGAAGCCGCGGGGCGTAATAGCTGATGATTCCTATCTCATCGCACAGACACGAGACTAGTCTCGAAAAGAAAAACACAGTCAGACACCTCCCCGCCGGCAGCCCACAGCAGCAAAATGACACCATGGGATGGGCACGCACCGTGCTGTTCTGCCATCCGCTTATCTGCCAAGAGGAAAAGGACACGGGCATACATACGGGCGTGCTGGCTGGCTGCCCAGATGGAAGTGTTTCAAGTGGGCTTGGTGCACCTCGCGCCCGGTGCGGAGAGTTGGGCCGGTGTGCGGGTGCTCGCGACCGGGCCGGCCACTTGTTCTTTTTCTTTTAAGGTTATTCTTTGTTACTCACTGTATAGGGAGTACTGGAGTACGGGAGCTTGCATGGACGGTGAACCCCCACAAGTTCAATACCACGTTGCCTACCGGCCACCAGTTGCTACAGGCTGCTTCCATTCTATTGTCCTCTCCCTCTGGTTTTTCCTCCATAAACGCGCCTACTATTACACCATTCATGGAGTACTTGCTGGTACAGGTAATATTTGAATAGATAAATGTGTGATCGAGATCAACTAACTTGCGGGAGATAGCGGCCCCGACACGGATCAAGCCAACTACGGCGAACCATTCTTTAGGTAGATCAACCAACTTGCGGGAGCAAGCGGCGTTGATACGGGTCAACGAGTGCGAATTTTTGGTATTTTTGACTCGTTTTAAAATCGTATTTGTAAAAATAGTTGTAATCGTGCGAAAATGACACTTCTGCCACCTAATCACAGGCAGCAACGGCGTGGAACTGACACATGGGCCTGCCGTCCGGTCACTGCGCGGCTCCCTATTTACCGCCCTACCATCAGACGGTAAGTAATTAAGCCGGCTTAATTAGCTGCCTTAATTAGTCGATGGCTAAAGTGGTCAAATAGCTGTGGTCGGATGTGGTCTATGGCTGAAGTAGTCGAATAGCCGTGGTTGGACGCCTGGAGTGGTCGAATAGTCAAGGTGGTCGAAAAGCCATGGTCAGATGGCTGAAGTGGTTGAATGGCCGTGGTGGTCGAATGGCTAGGTCGGATGGCTGAAGTGATCGAATGGCTGAGGTGATCGAATGGCTGTGGTTGGACGGCCAAAGTGGTCGAATGGGCGAGGTGGTCAAATCTACAGTAGTCAGAGGTACAGTAGCTGGTCGATAGGTTTTTGGTGGTCAAAAGCTACAAAGTGCAAAGAGTAGATATGACTCAAGAGTGATCGGGAGAGGTCAGAGTGCCTGTGGTCGTGAACGACCCTGATCGAATACGGTAGTGGTCGGTGGTCAAAGGTTGTGAAAGTGGCTGCGACCAAAAGTACTAATTAAGGTAGGTAATTAAGCTGGCTTAATTACCTACCGTCTGGTGGCGGGGCGGCAAGCAGGGAGCCACATGGCCACAGGGCTCTGCTGCCTATGTGTCAGCTCCACACTGCTGCTGCTCAGTGACCAGTAGGGGTGGAAACGGATCGGATACGGTCGAATAGTCTCAAATACGAATACGAATCCATATTTTTCAAACGAATACGGATACAAATTCGAATATTCTCAAATACGAATACGAATATTCTCGAATACGAATACAGATATTTTCGAATACGGATTTTCTCGGATACGAATATCGGATAAAACGGATTCCTAGCGGTTTTACCGATTTTTCACCCGTTTTTGACCGGTTACCGGTTTTAAACCGCCTAAATTCAAATTTTGAATCACAAAATTTGTACGAATTTTTCATAGGTTCTAGAAACGGATCGAATACGAATCGAATAGTCTCGAATACGAATACGGATACGAATATTCTCGAATACGAATGCGAATACGAATACTCTCAAATACGGATACGAATATTCTCGGATACGAATACGAATATTTTCGAATACGGATTTTTGCTTACCATATTTGTGTTTTCTCGGATACGAATATCGGATAAAACGAATTATCCGTTACCGTTTTCCACCCCTAGTGACCAGGCAGTAAAAATACCATTTTTGCACGACTACAGCTATTTTTACAAATATGGGTTCAAAACGGGCCAAAAGTGTCAAAAACTCAACGAGAGCCAGCCAATTAGGGTGAATCATTCTTTGGGGCATTTATATTGGCTTTTACTAGTAGCTTTTAACTGTAGCTTTTAGAAGTAGCTGAAAATGAATAGTAACAAATGAAATAGTAGTTTTTAGAAGGAGAGAGCGAACGGTGAATAAAGCGATGAAGAGACATATGCGCGTGACGGGAGCAAATGGAATAGGGTGTGTGATGCATCTGTGACCCTCTGCCTTATCCCGAAGTGAGAAGAGTGGAGAAACCGCTTTAAAAAGCCGGACGTTCATATTAACTTTTAGTTTTTTAACTTTTCTAAGAAGAACTAAGGAGAAACCAATACAGATAAGGTAGTTTATTCGTCGATCCAAATCCAACATCTCCTAGTGTACTACCTTGTTTTCATCCTATTATTGTTGTTGAATCTTCAGCGTTGCTGGGTACAGTATGTACCTTGTCCCCCCTCTCCGTGACAACTGGGCACCCTATTCAGATATCTGCACTCTCTTGGGCCAGTGTTGATTCCATCGACGGTCAAAAAAAGTTTGCAAGAGGTTCTTGATTTTTATTTCTGACGAGCCTGCTGATCAAAAGTCAAAATGCGCTCATCTAAAGAGGAAAAAATAAACAGAAATACACGGAGAGTTGGACCTATGTAACGACTCCGTGAGACCACGTGGAGGTCACTCTATGGTGTATAATAAGTATTTGATTTTATTAGGTAAATGTTGTCAACATTTGAGTTTGATTTTGTGTATTTGCAAAGTTTTAAAGCTGTTGTAGTGCAACTAGTCTGATTGGTATGCAGGACTGGTCAGACCACTTGGCATTCGTTGTTCAACCACTAGGAGGTAGCGGTCAAACCTGTGAGCTGGTGTAGCGGTTTGACCGTCGGTACGATATGATCGGATGTTAGTTGGCCGTTGCTTTTTTTTTTCTAAAAAGCGTATTTTGTAGTTGGGCACATGTGGTCTGACCGACCGTTGATTGGTGGTCAGACTGGAGTTGAGTTAGGTGGTGTGACCAGCATTGAAGATGTGGTCACACCGATAGGCCGAGTAGAACAGTCGTTTGTTGGTGGTCTGACCACTGCGGTCCAACCACCATTGGAAGAGCGATCAAATTGGTTGTTGCGGCCAAAGAACAGTGAGAGGTGTTTTTAGTTGAGTTGAGTCCAAGTCACGGTTTGGGAGTCATGATGATGTGACCACGCCACAAACACATATGACCATAGCGTCCAATATCAAGATTGAACTAAAACTGAATTCGTTCCTTCAGCTTCAACATATTTTAAATAAGAATATGATGCTACCTAATGATGAAAATATATATTTTTGTAGTACCACATCACTTTTGGACCAATTGAAGCAAGAGTTCAAGTTGGACAGGTTTTGGAATCCAATTCGGCCTCCAGATCAATTTGGATTCAGCCTGACGAGCCTAACTTCAAATGTGCATAACTTTCACATACGGAGTCTGTTTGAGCTCCACGAGTACTTGTTGGAAAGCTTTTCTCGTCCTCTTTCCAATGAATCTAGTTTTAAATTCAAATTCCTCCTGTGAAAATTGTAATTATCAAAATAAAGTGTTGCATCAGCTATTTAGGTCAAATTGGGCCTTGTAATACTTAGGCCCAAAGGGGAGGCGCCCCCCATCTAGGCCCATACTGTTCACGGATGTACTGTTCATATGAACAGTACCATGAATAGTACCATCCCTTTTTCTTAGTTTTGTGCGATTTTCCCACCCCTATTTAGGAGGCTGCACCCTTCTAGTTTCCTTGAATTTCGTTTGCTTTGTTTTTCCATTGTGAAAACTCTTATTCTTCGCTTGTGTCGACTAGACCAACCGTAAAGAATCTCTATGGAATCCCACCTTTTGAACTCAATATAAATATTTACAATTTCATATTGCTTGTTATCTTATTCTTGCGTGTTCTTCGGTTGCATGCATCAATAGACCTTCGTGGTCAGGTCAACCATGTTCTTGGCACGGTTGATAACGACTTGGAGTGTGGCTTAGCGATTACTTGGTGTTCTGGTCGTGGCCGGTTAGAAGCCTGCATCGTCAAAGCCGTTCTTCTCCAAATCGAAGTTATCATCTTATCGAAAGATCGGGACCCCATCGCCTCATCAGGTGACATCGGAGCTTCGGTTGACTGGTAGAAATTTCTTGTATCCCTACTTAGTAGATTGATTTTTATTTCCCATAGTCCAGAAAAATTGCCCCATAAAAAGAGTTAATTTCCGCTATCCAAACCCCATTGTGCCTTTCAATCTGTTAGTTTTGGTTTGCTAAATTGAATTTGTGTTCATTTTATCTTTGTCTAGTTTCTAGTCATATCCTTGATTCCATAAAAATCCAAACAAGAAAAATTTCCCCATCCAAAACCCTAATTCCAATTCAGCTGATTTTTCCTTTCTCTGCAGCCGCCACCAAAAAAGCCATAACTTTTGATTCCGTGATCCTTTTTGAGTGAGACCACCTCCATTAGATTCATAACTGCATTATCCATCTTCCTGTAAAATTTCGCTTCATTCCCGCAAGCCAATGAAAAGATATCTGTGGTGCAATTAGACCCAAATTTCTGAATTGAATCTGCAACAGTCGGCACTTGTGAATTTTGTGCGAATTTTTCAGTCGGTTTCATGAACTTGGCCCCAAAACAAAAGTTGTAGGAAAAGCTGTCGGTAAATAGAAAAAAAAGAAGCATTGAAAAAAAGGCAACTGAATAGAAGTTACGGCCAAAATATAGACATGCTGTCCAGTGGACAGAAATCTTCAGTTTGCAAGTTTTGGGTCAATCCTTGTGTTCTTCAATTCCAGATTGCATGTGATTGAATTATCTTGTATTTACCACTCATATACATTGCCATACACATATTTTAGCCTTCTTTCATCTTTGGTTGATCAGCAACATAGGCTAAGAGCTAGATACGAACTATAATTCAATTATGTGCAATTTCTGAAATTAAATGATTGTTCTCCATTGCTACATATCGAGACTCCCAAGCTATATCTTATACTAATCAAGCAGATCACGTCGAACCGTCCCTTGCAATCGCTTTACTCATCACTTAAGTCAAGTTATCACGAACCAGCCACTGGTTGCACCACCTGTTTGCATTGGTAAGAACTTGAGAGATGTGTGACTTGATTTCAGCCTCCATATCCTAGTAGTTGATAGGAACATTTACTTGTGATTTGTTTCCTTATTTCCTACTAACAATGATAGGCATGAGAAAATGGGTAGATTATGATGTCATCGCGGGCAGATTTGAACTCAAAGGGAAACAACTACCGGTATACATCTTGCCACTCACCACTAAGAGTATGTCGTCAGACTACTTCTTGTGGGTTACTATGTTGGATAGCTATTTTGAAAGACAGGATCTTGATCCTTTTGAGAAGATGAACATGGCAAGGACGGCGTTGATTGGTGATGTTCAACATTGGTGGTCGAATCTCGAGTTCCACTACATGTACACATGGGGGGAGATGAAGAAGAAATTACGACGTCGTTTTGTACCTCCACCACCTACGGTCACAAGCGAGGTGCAACCTAAGGTAACCGAAAATACTGACATTGTTTTGGCTCCTACTCCATCTGCAGATATCGCCGAGATGCTTGAAGAGATGAAGGATGATCCAGTACATCTTATGCCATTAGAGGAGAAGTTTGATGTACCTACAGTATCTGATGAGAACGATAATGACAAGGTACTGATTTGGTGCTACAACAAAACATAGAGCAACCTTGTGAGTATATACCTACTGTAGTGCAATATTTTGATATTCTTTGTTGACTTGAACGAACCATGTGCTGATCTAAATTCTCATAATTTTGCACATATCGAATTAATTACACATAAAGAAGTTTTGACTAGAATTTCTCCTGCTAATTCATTGTGTTACATCATATTGGATCTACCTATGAAATTGTCATATGCTATGGAGAAAGTTTCTGAACTTGCATGTTCGAAATTCTTGTTTAGTGCCAACATCCCTGAGTATAAGTTTAATTTGATTGGAGATTATAGTGTAGAAAATCAATTTCTTGTATATCGAATATGCATAACTTGCGATCACATGGATGAATTGAAACTTGCTACTTGGGACAACAATTCATGTATATTGAATCATGTTCAATGTGAGAGGGAAGTAAAATTTAGTACTCATGTAATGCCTATGTGTTCATCTCTTTTTGCACCATTTAGTATGGACAATCTGAATAAAGATGATGAATTATGGAAGAACTTACAAATCTTTTCACCCTTGCAAGATGAATTTGCTATTGCTTAATTGAAATTCGATTATATGGATAAGCTTTGTTTGATTCCAAAGGTTGTAGCTTTGCCCAGATGTGCCACCACTACAAGTTTACAACTTTAGAGATTTAAATTGCATAAATACTTCAATTACATTTGCAAATCTAGTTACAATAATTGTTGTGTGAGAAATTTCGATTTGCTCATTAACATATATGATCACTCTTGGGTTAATAATATGATGAGCTTTTATGATTGCTACTGTTTTATTGCATTAATTATGCAACAACGAAGAATTGTTAAAACGGATGACATATACATATATCATGCATACACCTTGGCTTCTTCGTTATCATACTTTCAGCTTATCAAAAGCCGAGGATGGCTTTGTTTTCAAGAAGGGGAGGATGATGAGGACATGACCCCTATGGATACAATCATATTTGCTATGCTTTTTGTTCCAATTACAAGAGCTCCTACGCATCACTTAAATTATTAGGTGAGCTTGTTTCAAAGAGGTTTTACTTTGTTTGATAAAGAACTTATGATATTACATAATGAGAGTTCGTTGCGTTTGTTATCATGTACCAAGATTTATGATCAAGATCATGCAATACGTGAGGCTACACATATGTTAAAACCGAGGACGGTTTTCTGTCAAGAAGGAGAGGATGATGCGACCACGCCACAAACACATACGACTATAGCGCCCAATATCAAGATTGAAATAACGGTGAATTCGTTCCTTCAGTTTCAACATATTTTAAATAAGAATATGATGCTACCTAATAATGAAAATATATATTTTTGTAGTACCACATCACTTTTGGACCAATTGAAGTAAGAGTTCAAGTTGGACAGGTTTTGGAATCCAGTTCGGCCTCCAGATCAATTTGGATTCAGCCTGACGGGCCCAACTTCAAATGTGCATAACTTTCACATACGGAGTCCGTTTGAGCTCCACGAGTACTTGTTGGAAAGATTTTCTCATCCTCTTCCAATGAATCTGGTCTCAACTTCATATTATTCCTGTACAAACCGTAATCATCAAAATAAGATGTTGTATCACCTATTTGGGCCAAATTGGGCCTTGTAATGCTTGGGCCAAATTGGGCCTTGGGGAGGCGCCCCCCATCTAGGCCTGTACTGTTCACAGATGTACTGTTCACATGAACAGTACCGTGAATGGTACCACCCTTTTTTCTTAGTTTTGTACGGTTTTCCTACCCCTATTTAAGGAGGCTGCACCCTTCTAGTTTCCTTGGATTTCGTTTACTTAGTTTTTCCATTGTGAAAACTCTTGTTCTTCGCTTGTGTCGACTAGACCAACCGTAAAGAACCTCTACAGAATCCCACCTTTTGAACTCAATATAAATATTTACAATTTCAGATTGCTTGTTATCTTGTTCTTGCGTGTTCTTCGGTTGCATGCAGGAATAGACCTTCGTGGTCAGGTCAACCATGTTCTTGGCACGGTTGATAACGACTTGGAGTGTGGTTTAGTGATTGCTTGGTATTCTGTTCGTGGCCGGTTAGAAGCCTGCATCATCAAAGTCGTTCTTCTCCAAATCGAAGTTATCATCCTATCGGAAGATCGGGACCCCATCGCCTCATCACATGAGGTGTTGTGCTGAGTTGCACGATGCATTATTTTAACTAATGTGAGTCAAATGAGTGGAACTTATGCTCGAGATGGTTACTTGGTTTTTGGATGTGCAGGTCTCTTGGAGAACATTAGCAGTCAACGGCAAGGAACTGAGACTAGACGGGAGAGATAAGGTCCATGCAAGCGGGTAAGTCCGGGTGAGGCTGCATGACTCAAGTGGAAAGAACATGGAAGACAAAGACAAGAATCACGAAGAGACAGGTTGATGCATGTGGTACACCAAGTGAAGAGGCAGATATACGTAGAGACGGTTCAAAGGAGTCCAAATGCGTGAAGACATAACAGCTAGTCATTAGGCACTATGACCTACGTGTCAAAGCATGCAAAGATGATTTAATGTGAAGGTAAGGGTTCTTGGCTAATTGAGAGACCTTGTGAGATGTCACTGATCATTATGTGATGAACAATTAGCACATTTTTTGAGATAAATTTTGGTTGTGCAATAGAATCTCAATTTTCAGTGTCTCTAGCAAAGGGCGACGGTCTAACCAATTTAAAGGGATAGTCAGACCGTCATGCATAGGCGGTCTGACCACTCTACAGGGCCGGTCTAACAAGCTGAGGTGGATGTGTGCTGAAAATGCAAAGGCTGGTCTGACCATCATGGGGTGTGCAGTCAGACCGGCCTAGAAGCTTTTTGTGGAATTTTGGGGATTCTACACTAAACTAATGTGAAGGATAGTTTGGCAATGAGTTTACACTAGGTTTTATTGGAAATAGAGTTGTGAAGCAAAACTAGATAGAGTTTTACTGAAAATTTCAAAGAGGACCTTTTCGAGGAGTTAGTCATGTGCTTGGGGTGGTTTGACTAGCCAGACCAAGGTGGTCAAATCGGTAGGGAATTAAATCTCTGGATTTTGGTGATTTTGGAAGATTTGACCTTGGTTCTTTAGTCATGGTTGTATTGCATTATATGATGCATTGATTTGACTAACATAAGTCAAGTGAATAGAACTTATGCTCGGTATGATTGCTTGGTCTTTAGATGTGTAGGTGGCTTGTATGATGTAGTGGTCAGCGGCAATGCACTAGGACTAGACAGGAGAATTGAGGTCCAGACCGGTCATGTAAGTCTGGGTAAGGTTATATAGCTTAAGCGGGAGTATAGAGAAGACAAAGATCATGGCTAGTTGCGTTGGTGCATGTGGTGCACTAAGTGATGTGGTTGATGCACGTAGAGATGGTTCAACGGAGACTAAATGTGTGAAGTCATGGTAGCTAGTCATTAGGCACTACGGGCTATGTCTAAAAGCATGCGAAGATTATTTGAAGTGAAGGCAACAATAGAGCCAAAGGAAGGTGCTTAGAAGTTTTGTCAAGGGTATTTTGCTAGTTGACCAAATACTAGAGTTGGTGACTTGATCAAAACAGCGGTGTGGGGAGGCGCAAAAGACCACTGTGTGGGGAGGCACAAAAAAGAAACGGTTTAGGTCAAGGAGAGTTGGAATCGCATGCAAATCAATCGTTTGGGTGTCAGTGGGTTGAGTCTTATAAGCGCTTTGAAAAGCATGCATGAGTGTGTAAAACCCATATTAGTTGGGGTTGATGGGTTTCCCCTGTTTCCTCAATGGGTTGGACATGTTAGAGTTGTGTGTGGGTGCTGGTTATTTAGTGGAGAGGAGAGGATGTGGCTAGATCAAGGATTCTAGGGTTATAGTTTCATCTTCCACCTTTGTCTCCTTCCATACTTGCAAGAGAGAAAGTTTGAGAGAGGGTAAGAGTGTTCCTATGGCTACACCTTGTAATCATCCATATGCATGTAAACATCTTCCTCTACTCAGAATCAATTAAAGCTTTGTCTCAATCATTTTCTTGCTTTGTTTTGCTTGTTCTTGATCTTCATATGTGATTGTATGTTCGTGGCTATTCTAGCTCAATCCCCTCCTTGGTTTTCCTTGCTAGGGCATGTGAGAATAGATCTAGAACTCCTAATGATTTAGATCCTCATAAGCAAGAAGTAATTTGGGATTTAGGGTTTTTAGTGTTCTTATGACCTACATTTGACTCTCTACCATTCAGTGAACTTGAGCCCAAGAACCTTGTGGTTTTTAATGAGTTTAGGTTATACAAAATTTGAAAGTACTTAGATGAGATTTGGGAAAGTTCTTGAGATTAGAGCTTTTGTTCCGAGAGGATTTCATACGGGGAACAAGGAACTGATTAGACCGGCCCTAGTCTAGTAGTCAGATTGGCCAGTGATCAAACCAACTTCATCCTTGTGGTTAGACTGGTTCCAAGTAGTCAGACTAGTCTTAGCCTGCAATATGACTAGCCATAGGCTAAAGGATGTTGATTTTTATTGGCTCAGGTTTCTTGCTTTGTCTTACCAAGCACAACGTTGTAATTTGAACTTTATGGCTATCATAGTCATTGAGTAAATATTTAAATACCTAAGGGGGAAAGTTTTAGGAATCATTCACCCCCTCTGATTGCTGGCATTGGTCCTACACTAATCAATTGTGTCAATTGATGATTTTCTGTATCATGCGGTGCTATATGACAGTTTGCTTGTTGGTATTGGTTGTAGGACTCCGAAGCTAGGTCATGGTGATGTGGACAACACCAGGACTAAGCTAGGGGAGCTGATATCTAGAACAATCAAGGTGTCGTTGGAAGATAACAGAGGCTAGCGGAGTGATAACAAGCCAAGAAGATAAGGAATAGGAGCGGGAGCTACCGGTGGTGGACGTGACAGGAAAAGGTAAGTTGGATCGGGACTAAGCTCATGGTGCATAGATAGGCATGTGGGGCGCCAAGTGACTTGGGCCTCGTTTACAAGTGAGGATAGTTTAGTGGAATCCAAAAGCGTAAAAGGCTTGGCGACAAGTCATTGGGGCTATATGGAGTTGAAGATGAATCATGGGGTTGCTTCAAGATGAAGGAAGTACGAAACTTCGTGGAAGGATGGTAAAGGAGCATTTTGGTAAATAATCCAATATCAGAAAAGTTGCAGCGTGCAAAACTGCGGTGGTGGCCTAAGTGAATTAGGTCAAGGAGTATTCACAAAGGATATGGAATGGTGAATTCAGTCTATTGGAGACAAGTGTAAGTTGCACTTAAAGCATGCATATGTGAGTATAAAACCTGATATGGTGTTGGGTCAAAAGGTTAGCCCATGAAGAGAAGTTGAAACTCAACTAGAGGTACTGGTTACAGTTTCTTGTAAGACACTATAAAAGGAGGGTGAGTTGTGAGAGTTAGGGTTAGCTCTCTGGAAAGCCAAGTGGAGGAGAGTTAAAGTTCTTGAGAGTTGAGTTGCGGTTCTTACGCTTGAGTTTTTTAATCATCATTAAGCATTGTGAGTGGCTGTAAACATTCATCTCCAAGTATTAATAAATAACCTAATTTCATCCAAGTCTTACTCCTCTTTGCTCTAGTATTGAAATCTTGATTTGGATTAGTTTTAGGTGTTTCCTTCTTCACCCATCTAGATCACTCATATAGCAAGGATTGAGATCATGCCTGGTTTTGCTTGTTCCTAGCTCAAATTTGGGTTTTCATAGTCTATATAAGTTTAGCCTGAATCCATGTTTAGATTAGCTTTCTATGACATGTGCAAGTAAATCTAAATCATCCTCTTAATTAGAAACTCCTCGAGTAAAAAGTAATTTGGATTTTAGGGTTTTGGGGGTTCTTAAGACCTAGATTTGTTTTTCTTTGATTTAGTGATCCTAAGCCCAAGAACTTTGTGATTGTTGACTTGTTTAGGTTTGTAATGCCTTGAACAAGTCTCATGCAAAATGTGGGGACATTTGGATGCGATCTGGGCAAATTCTTGATATTTGAGTTTTGATCCGAGAGGTCTGTTTAGTCTGGAAATAGGAAACTGGTCAGACTGCCCCAGACTTGCAATTAGACCACCTTGCCCAATCAGACCAACCTAGTAATGACTTGGATTATTATATACTTTGATTGTTCTCTAGCTATTTGATTGTTGGCTAATGCAAGAAATATCAAGTGTGACATTTGCGGTGGAGATTTTTCCTTGGATTGTTCTAGTTCTAGGGATAAGAAGCTCTTGTAGCTCAAGAACGAGAAGGATGATCATTAGAAGCCTTCCGAGGATGATCCTCTACTCAAGCTAAGCAAGTTGAGTAAGGAGAAACTCATCTCTAAGTTGTTTGATCTTAGGAAGAAATTGAAATTGTTAGAAAGATAGAATGGTGATTTATCTCATGATCTCGCTAAATTGAAAACGTCCATACATGGGCTTGATGCTTTGTTTGAAAATATGGATAACTTGAAAAATTGTCTTGCATGTCTAAAATCTGAAAATGAGTTGTCAAAACCCAGTGTTTCTATGCCATGCGATTCATATGTTGCCTTACATTATGATCTTGATTGTGCTGAAGTTAAAAATAGGCAATCTTAGATCTTTGGCTTGAAATAATTGTGATTCTTGTGCATGCATGCTTGCTGAAAATGAAAACTTAAAATTGGCTTATTTGACATGTGTAAAGCTGATTGAGCATGCTAGAGCTAAAATTAGCGAGCTAAGATCTTGTCCTTATAATGCTTGTATGGCCACTAAGAAATTGTTTGTTAATTGCCTAGCTTCTCACAATAATTGTGCTAAGTTGATAATTGAGCTAGATTCTTTGAATAGGATTTTGCTAGATAAATATGGGAAAGAGAACCTAGCTATCCTAAATGCATCTAAAGTGGTAGAACCATCTTGTGCTAAATGTGCGGTGCTCGAAAATGAAATCGATGCATTACATGACATGCTTAAGAAGAATGCTTCTTTGAATTCTTGCACATCTTGCATGACATTGAGGAAGGAAGTTGAGTCTTTGAGGAGAGTGCATGATGATATGGAATCCATGTCTTATGACTCTTGCATTTATGTCCACTCCAAGATTAATGTTTTGAAGATTTCTCTTACTTTTTTGCAATCAGAGTTGGGTTCTTCTTATGTTGCACATGAATTACTTGATTTTGGCATTTGTGCCATTGCTTTGCATATTCTCCTTGGTTAGCAATGCTTCTTAAGGTTTTTCCAATATTGTCCATGGCACTTCTAAAGACAAGAGTGTTTCTTCTTCATATGGTACTATATCTCTTCAAGAGAAGTACAATTGTAACTTTTGTAAGAAGGATGGACACCTTGCTGAGCTTTGCATTCATTATGTCAAACATGAGTGTTGAGTAGAGTTTTCAAGGACATACATTGCCCACCTCATGGCATATGTGAACCAAGTACCAACACGAGGGCGAGTAGAGATGGTGGCTCTCCTAGTGTATCCCAAGGGATTTCTCCTGTGAGCATCAATGGTTCTTTATCCTCTTGAACCATTTACCCTAATAGACCTTTACATCATTGTTCATCTTGTGACAAGGATGAGCATCATGTAGAATTTTGCTTCTAGCGTGCTTAACGTATGTATCAAACCTATGCTTCTAAGTCTCTGAGTGGTCATTGTCTTTCTCATAGCATGAACACTCCTAAGTCTAGTATGAAGGTTTGCTTTGTTGATGGTTTTTTTAACATATTTTCTTGTGGTGTTTGACAGCATTATAGACTTGGTTTTCATGGTTTTAGTTTTAGGGCCTATTTTTTTGGTTGAGGCTTATGGTTTTTGGCTGCGGCTTATGGCTTTTGGGATGTTCGTGCAAGAGATTACAGAGTAATAGAAACTCACGTGTGGTTTTTGCCAATATAAATGAAGTCGGTACAGTATGTACTACAATTAACTAGTATACCCCATGTTGAAAAGACTCTTCGTTTAAAAGCTAGTTACTGTAGAAAAGTCAAAAACATAAGCCAAAAGCTGAAAAAGAACAGAGCCTTAGTCCATGAGCTGTCCCAAAGCAAAAATTCTGTCGTTTCTCAAGTGGTGGACCTCATTTTCCCCGATCAAGGTGTGCACCCATGGCGAGGATTTATGAGTTCTTTTGGTGCTTTAGTTGGTTTGCATCGTGGTACTTTCAAGCAAGGCCATCACTGCTTTTCTCCATATGGCTCTCATTTTCTGCATCGAGTTGTCCACTCACGATGCACCTCCAAGGATATTGTTGGATTTTCTTGCATAAACCATCATTTGCATCATGCTAACTCACATAATGGTTTACATGTTTCTATTGGTTGTGTGTCCAAATTTTGGGTTCCCAAGTATTTGCTCACTAACACTTCGGGATCTAAGACTTGGGCACCATATTCCTCTCATGTGTAGGTACCAACATGTGGATCGGATAACATGTGCTTAATGAGTTTTGATCTTTTCTTTCCTCGTATAATTGGGACATTTGATGGTTCTCCATACTTTTTTATGGCCTTTGAGAGGCATGCACTTTCATGTGTGATGCCCTTACCTAGTTTGTGAGCTATCTCATTATGAGACCATGTGGAGGTCACTCCATGTCTGTGATGAGCATTTGACTATGCTTGTGATTTGATGTCAAAGTTTGAATTTGATTTTGTGTCATTTTCTATCTAGATTTTGCTCTCAGGTGGGCAGTAGTCTGACCGGTCTATAGAGGTGGTCTGACTGGCCTATGGAGGTGGTTTAACCATTGTGGAGGTGGTTTGATAGGTCGAAAGCTGACGACCTGGCCAGTGGTCAGTGGTCGGTATGACTGCAATGGTAATTGTACTACAATAGGGATGATACGCCTGGGGTTTAGTTGGCATTTGTGTTTTCCAGTGAGTGTGCTTTCGAGTCATGTGCTATGGGATACGACGGTATGACCGGCCTTTGGTTGACAATCATACAAGCCGAGGTGCCGGCAATCTAACCTGCCATAGTGGCCATGATCAGACTGCTCCCCCATTCCTGAGGTGGAATGGGACGGTCAGACTGGTTTGGGCTAGTCCGTCTAACCGGTGCTGGTGGGCAATGTACTAGTTGTGTGCATGTAATTCAAGGTTAGATCCTAGGGGGTTAGGATTAGTGGTATAGGTGCAAACATATTGCATGATGTATTATTTTGACTAACATGAGACAAGTGCATAGAACTTGAGCTCATTATGGTTGCTTGGTTTTTAGATATGTAGGTGGCTTGGAGGACATAGTGATAGGCGACAATGAACATAGACTAGGAGGGGTGCTAAGCTCCGGAGAGGTTATATAAGTCGGGATGAGGCTATGTGGCTCAAGCGAGAGATAGAGAAGACAAGGATTGTGAAGAGGCGAGTTGTGGCATGTGGTGTGCTAAGTGACGAGGCCGATGCACGTAGAGATGGTTCGATGGAGACCGAATATGCGAATGCATGACAGCTAGCAATTGGGAACTAAGAGCTGCATGTCAAAGCATACGAAGATGCTTTGGTATAAAGGTAAGTGTTCATGATTCATAAATTGTCACTACTACAAAAAGGTTTATATTAGATGCCTCATCACAGACAGTTAATCAAAACCATCAGTGTTGAATGCAATCATAGACGATTTAGATTTACAGACCGTCTGTGTTGTCGCCACCACTAAAAACTGTCTGTGAAGAGATAATATCATAGTGGTTCTTGGAAAGAATCATCTATGATACTCCACAGATGGTTCTTACCAAGAACTATCTGTGATATTACCAAATATCATAGACGATTTTTTTATTTAAACTATATGTGACAATTTTTTATTTAAACCGTCCATGATACTTCACTGACGGTTTTTATTACAAACTGTTTGTGATAATTTTATTATCATAGATAGTTTGTAATAAAAAAAATATCTATGATATGCTTCCTGCCTCGCAATCCCCTAAAATTTCATAATCTCCCACATGAGTCCAAGTAGAATCCCGTACCAAGACACCTTTAGTAAAGCAGGCATAACTTTTGCATACAGTGACCGTTTTTGACGTTCTTATACTTGTTGGAAAGCTAACGATGGGCCCAATATACAAAAATGAACTGCTTACACCAGTCAACCTCTAAGACCCCAAAATCAACCATATTTAGCCCTAAATTTGCGTTGCAAGTTTTCAGTTTCTATTTTTGTCAAAAAAATTTATCTTCCATGTGGAATTTGTGGTTTGCCTCAACTGCAAAGTTGTAAATCTCATTGAAACCCATCAAATGAGCATATATAAGGCATATAAAAGTTTGCTATTTTATCTTTGGAGATTAGTTATTTACATTGCACCGATATATATATATATATATATATATATATATATATATATATATATATATATATATATATATATATATATATATATATATATATATATAGTCCAATTCATAGACGGTTTGTATATAGAATCGTCTGTGATAATCTAACCGTTGGGCCCGTCGATCCTCCCCAACCTAATCCTAGCCAATAGAAACTCACCAACCCCCACCCCATGGATCATAGCTCCACCTCTCTGTCCCCATACCAAAAATTTTCACACTCCCGTCTCTCCCTCCCTATAAATACTCACCCAAACCCAGCCTCTTTGCCTTCGTCCTCCTCGACCCTAACCCTAATAGCCTGCATGAAATCGATGACACGCAAGTGTACGGGAGGCAAGGTGCCACAGAAGCAATTGGCTATTAAGGCGATGCTCAAGTCGGTGCCGGCGATGGCAAGCGTCAAAGACATCCAGCTCATGCATTGCATCAGGGGCGAGAGGGCCTAGGTATAGAGGCCTTGTCGGCATGGTTGAGCTTATACTGTCTAATAAGACCTTTACTTTTTCTCTGTTCTTGCCATGTTTAAGAGTTAGATTCATAGGATTAGAAGATGTGTTTTTACATATTCTTATTGTGTTAGCTAGATGGGTAACCTGCTCGTTATCGTAGGATGTTGTAATGGTGGACTCTAATCTTAATGGAAATAGAATGTGCTACTGTGTTTGTTACTTTATTTGCTTATTTTCAGATGGCATAGTTAACATTTCCCAAGGCTAGCCAAAAAAAGAAAAAAATTTAGGTATGGAATGAACTATCACAGACAGTTTTGTGATATAAACTGCCTGTGAAGGATTATCACATATGGCTCAAACAAAAAATCATCTGTGATACTAGCACATCATAGATGGTTCTACCTATCAACCGCCTGTGATGGGAAAGTATCACAGATGGTTCTATATACTAACCGTTTGTAATACTCGCCCATCACAGACGGTTCTAGCTACCGTCTGTGATATGTGAGTATCATAGACGATTTTTGGTTCGAGCCGTCTATGATAGTGTTTCTCACAGACGGTTCTAGTTACAAACCGTCTGTATTGTAATTATCACAGACAGCTCACAAAACCGTCTGTGATAACCTCCGATTATCATTGACCCATAAATTCAGATGATTTAGAAAACCGTCTGTGATGACCCTTTTTGTAGTAGAGTGTGTCAATTGATGATTTTGTGTGTTGAACAGTGCTACGTGATAATTTGCTTATTGGTGTTGGTTGTAGAACTCTAGAGCTAGGTCATGGTGAGGTGGAAAGGATCGGAACTAGGTGGTAGATTGTAAGTGATTTTTGGGCTAATGTGGCATATAGGGCATGCATGTTCGGAGGGACCTTACTGAGAAGGAAGGTTTACTAGACATACTATATAAGTCTTGGGATGCTAGAGGGCACTCCCCGTCCTAAGAAGGGAATCATATCGCAGTGGTTGCTAGGACCGATAATGTAAAAACTTAGTTATGAACTCTCAAATCGGGTACTGATAGTAGCGCATGACATGAATATTACGGTGAGATATTTATGTCACGTGGGTAAAGTGTGCAACCTCTGTAGAGTATGAAACTAATCAAATAATTGTGTCCACGGTCATGAACAACTTGGTGAAGACTCCACTTTAGTAGTTTTGTGTTTCATGGAATAGTTCAGGAAGGTATGGATGGGAAATCCATATATGGCATGTTCATCAAGGTTATTGCCACCGTTTAAAATTCTAGAGCAGCAAACCTCATGTTCTAAATTATGCTATTACCGCTTTACCATTATTTACTTATCAAATTCAAATACTCTTACAACTTCCATTTGGAATCTATTATTCATTATTTTAAATGAAAGCATGTTTTCGCAAATTGAACTAGACTAGATAACTACATTTGACTCAACCTACATACTATATAATTTTGCTATAAAGTCTTGCAGGTACGATTTTTGTACTCACCATTGCTTGTTGAACATATTCAGATGATACAGAAGAAGACATGTCTTGCAGTTACTATTATGCAGTAGGTTTTGACATTGAGTACACTGAATTCTACAGTCTTACCGCAGTCAGTTGCCTATAGATAGGTTGAGGCATACTTGCTGGTTTTTGGTACATCTTTTATCTTCGCTTCCGCGCAACTATTTTTATTGTATGCTCTATTTGGCCGATTGGCCTGTGTAATGTAAACTCCGTCGTGTATGTTTATGTTTGATCGTTACCTATATACACTACCATGTTTTAAATTTATCGTGTATAGATGTGATATGAATGTAGTTGAATTTGTGTACTAGTTATTGATCATGAGACTAACATGGGAAACACATAGAATTCGAAATGCAAATTTCGGATCCTGACACATGGAATGGTGAATTTGGGCTATTAGAGCCAAGTGCAAGTCGCGTTTTGAGAAGCTTGCATGTGTGAGTGTAAAACCCGGTATGGTATTGTGTTAACAGGTTAACCTATGTAAAAGAGGATGAAACTTAACTAGAGGTGCTGATTATAGTTTCTTGTAAGCCTCTGTTATATAAGGATGGTGAGTTGAGAGAGGCAGGTTAACTCTCTAGGAAGCCAAATGGAAGAGAGTTAGGGTTCTTGATAGATGAATTGTGGCTTTTGTGTTTGAGCTTTTTGTCATACTTAGACTTTGTGAGTGGCTTTACATGTTCATCTCTAAGTATCAATAGATATTTTAAATTCGTCCAAGTCTTTCTCATCTTTGTTCAAGTGTTGAAATCTTGATTTGTTTTAGTTGTTACTATTTTGTTCTCCCCCTTGATCTTACTATGGTCCATGATGAGTAAGTGATAGAAGCTAGTTGATCAATCTTCACCCATCTAGATCACTCAGACAGCAAGATTTTAGATCAAGCTCGGTTTTCTTGTTCTTGGCTTAAATTTGGGTTTTCGTGATCTATAGTTCTAGTTCGAATCCATGCCTAGATTAGATTGCTATGGCGTATAAGAGTAGATATGGATTATCCTCTTGATTAGAAACTTCTTGAGAAAGGACTAATTTGGATTTTAGAGTTTTGTGTGTTCTTGAGACTTAGATTTGATTTTCTTCGATTTAGTGAACCTTAGCCTAAAAACTCTATGATTCTTGAGTGCTTTATATTACTAATGCCTTGAACAAATCTTATGCAAAATTTAAGAATGTTTGGATGAGATTTGAGCAATTTCTTTAGTTTAAGTTTTGATCCGAGATGTCTTTGTAGTGTAGGAACAAGGGATCAGGTAGACCGGCTCCAAACCTACAGTCAGACCGTCCAGCCCAGTCAGACTGATCTTAAGCCTGTGGTCAGACCAGTCCAATAATAATTTAGATCGTTTTGTACTTCAGCTGTTTCATTAGCTATTTGGCTTCTGTTTCATAGTTATTTTCATTGTGTATCTCATATTTTTAGTTCTCTATAGCTATTAAAGTGAAAAAAAACTTTTATATTTCAAGAAGTTGATTTTGTTAAATTCGAAAACAATAAAAGATGATATCTTCCTGCAGAGTCGGTCTCAAAAAAGAGCAGCAACGGCAACAGGTCCAATAAAATACAGCTACAACATCTCTTTCAGCTGGCCTTTCAGCTTGGCAGCATCTTCTCTGCATATATGAAGATCTACCTGCGTAAATACAGGGGCAGAATCTTCTCTCTCTTTCACTTCACCCCCGTTCAGGCACCATTGCCAGAATTTGAAGGCATCTACACCCACCCCCACCCCTCCTTGGGATTGGGCATCTACCCATCCCATTACATCCTATTCGATTTCATTCGATTCGGTTTTCCACTATGCAGAAAGGCAAGAGCGAGCAGAGTGCACTCGATCCTTCCAGGCATCTGTTCTGTTCTACTGATTCCATGCTTCCTTTGGTCTAACCTTTCTTTCTTGCTCTGTTTCTTTTATTGCCTCTGTTTTGCGCAGATGGTTTTGCCAGGCTGCTGCTGCTCCACATCGCCGCGCTGTCCACGGCCGGGGCGGTCGCTGTTGCCGCCGTGGTGCGCCGCCGGCACGGGAGGAGAAGGGGGATGGGAAGGTTACCGGCGCCGGCCATCGAGGTAGTGCCAAGGCTGGAGATGACCGACTCAGGCCGCGTCCAGCACATCGAGAAGTGGTCGCACTACGTCGGTCAGTGACCATTTTTCCTTCTGCTGCTTCGCTGCTTTCTTTATCCATGGAAGTTCAGTTGTTTCTTGCCGCTTTTTTAGGGGAAGTTTTATTTCAAGTTGAAACGAGCAAATGGCCGTCCGTTCGATATATTGTTTTGTACTTTCTCTTGGGCCACTGTTTTTTTTTTTTTACGGAGTGTGTAAAAGAGGTGGATTTTTAGCCTCTGCTGTACACCTATTTCTTTTTCGAAGAAAAAGAACGCCAATTTCCTTTTTTTAAAGCACCTATGACCTATCATCGAGAACAGATTTGTTTGATATAAACATCCACTTGAAGAAAAAGCAAACCATGTGTGGTCAAGAAAAGATTTATTCGCTTTAAACATCCACTCGAAACAAAAGGCAGAAAGCGATTCAAAGCTTTAACCCTTGTTCATTTTCCTGCTTACCCTTGTGTTAGCCAATCACAATTGGTTGGTCTAGGCGCTTGAAATGAATTTCATACTCAAGTGATTGAACCGACTCAGAAAGGACACAAAATCCAAATGAAAAATAAAAGTGTCCTCTTGTGATTTGGGCACTGATGCTTAACAAGTACATTCCGGTTGATTTCTTCTTATGATGTGCAGCTAGGCAGATGGGCTTCCAGGACATCAACGAGTGCCCCCAGCTATGCAAGTTGGCAAACAACTACCTCAAGAAGACCAAGAATTGCAGGGACGATATCTACGATTTCTTCGCGAACGTCCCGGATGCAGAGTCGCTTTATGTCAAGTTCATAGAAGAGTTGGACAAATGCATGCTGGGATACTTCGCGTTCCACTGGGATCATGCGACCTCTCTCATCAGTCAGGTATGTGTGTAACTCCACACATCGAAGAGCTCAGTCTTCCACGTCTGATCAGTTGATTTGTTACAGCAAATTCAGACAAACCTTCTTTATAATTAATGACAACTCTAAAACCAGTGCAAATGGTAGCGTAGAACTGGTTTTCATGATTGTGTGTACGTGCTCGTAGCACGTACATTCAGAATAGCTTTCCATGAAATATTGATGTACATTACGAAATTCTGCAAATTTTACTTGTGCTCAATTTGTGTGCACTGATCACACATATAAAAGCACATGCTCGAGTGTCATGTGCTCAGCCCCACACCTCTGCTATCGTTTACTCAGACACATCATATCGCGTCGATTCGCATCACACCATCAAAAATGTGAACACTCTTTGAAAAGTCTGCGCATGCGAAATATGAATGATCACGGGTCAAACAAATCATGATTAGTCGGGGCAAACTATTTTCAAAACCACGCTCAGTTTGCAACGCAAGAATTTTCTCCGTTTTTCCTACGGAAAATGGACTGCTTCCTACTAAATGCATGCGTTCTAATTAGGGAGTTAAGAACGTTAGATCTAAACAAGTCACAGAGACAAGTACATGAGTATGTTTTTTTCGTTCAACCTTATGATTTTTGGATTATTTATGAAAGAGTGTTCGGAATAATAGAAATATATGTATGGTTTTAGCTGATATAAATAAAATCATTAGAATATATACTATAATTAACTTGTAAATCTCGCTTGAAAACATATTCTATTTGAAAGCTAATTACCGTAGAGATAACAAAAGGCAGCCTTTTAGAATCTGAAAATAAAACCCATTTTTTTCACGTGCGCATATGTATCAGCTGTCCTGTAAGACCCCGTTTGGCACAGCTCTAGCTCCGAGATCTATACTAGATCTGTGTTTGTTGACTAAATTAAAGTGATTTAAATATTTTTATTTAATATATAATATAAATGAAATGAGTCATGTAAATGCACTTAACATGCCTGAAACTCTAGATCCAGAATTTCCTAGAGTTACAGATGACCAGCTCTAGGAAATCTACAGATTTCCTAGAGCTAGAGCTCTGCCAAACGGGGTCTAAATAAGGCAAAGCCCGCTCGATACGAGTCTCGTGTTCTTTGGCGGATCTGAATTCTGAAAGGGAAGGGGACGTCTCACGTTTCGTAGCTCGGGGAGGCGTACGTGACAAAATTTTGTACACACGATGCACATGAGCATTATTATTAACAACCGATCGACGTGCTGCCGTAACGACGTTGCCACGTGTGTGCAGGCCTTGACCGTGGACAGCGGCACCAAAAAGAAGCTCAGGAACTTGGTGTTGGAAGCTACAAGGTGAAAATTTCAAACCCATTGCAGCCTATTTCGTTTTCGCACTTTGTTCAATTAACAGAAGTAGACAGAAATACTGGAGTAATTTAAGTACTAAAATAGATTATCTAACATAGGTACGTCACACGATGTAAATATTGAAGTCTTGACTCGGTTAAACAGAAACACACAAAAGAGCAGAAAAAAAAAAGCGCAATGAATACATCGAAGAATTAATGTGATGTTGTTATTTCTCATCTTTGTAAACAAAAATTGAAATTATATCTCAGGCTGTCTACCACCTGTATTTATTTTTTAAAAAAAATTATTTGACGTGATTTGTCATGTTATTGTCGATAGTTCACATATTCAGACTGAATTTTATTGGACCAAGACTGACCATATATGTCCTACAAGAGAATGATTACAGCGATGACCATTTTAAAAGAGAATGATTACACTTGCAACAGTGTTGGTTTTATACTTATCGCTGGGTGACAATAATGAGATTGCTCAAGAGTCTGCATCCATTAGAGGGTCCCAAATGAAATGTGTGAACACCTCCAAGTCTTGCTAATTAATTCCCAGAAAAAACTTATTTATTTCATAGCATGTTTGACATGCATATGTACTACTCCAATCTTGGCCCTCAGCCTCTCACCAAATCATCATTATTCTGCCTGAACAATTTTCTTTTGTTTAATTTGACCTAGTCCAAGCATACTGTACTTTGCCCCACTCCAAACGTCCTTTTCTTCTGACTACGGAAACCTCGGCTTCTTAATTTCATCTTCTTTTTGTTTTTAGCATTTTTTTGGTCTTTTTTGCTTTTTTTTTCTTTATTCCTTTATATTATCTATAATGATATAACATTTTAGTTTTAAATTTAATTACTTAGAAAAAACAAACAACTAGTACAATGCATTTCAGTTGCTACAATATTTTTTAACCACTACAGTACCAAAAAAGCTAAGAAGCCATAGTTACGTGGAGCACCACCTCATAGAGATGAGCATGAGCTTCCATTATAATAATTCACGTACATGCATGTTTCACAATTTAAAACACAAGCTCCTTCGGAAGTCTAGTTTGTAACAATTAATTAATGGAGTCGTTAGACAAGAAAGTGACATGAATAGGCAAAGCCATTCCGTAAGATAACTTCAAGGTTCTAACCTTAGAAATGTCTAAAATAGTGCAATTTTCGCCACAATATATTAGTCCAAATAAAATATTGCAATAATTCCTACAAAACTGAATTTTTTGTGTGACATGATATAAAAGGTTATACTATAGGTTACTGCCAGACTAAGCTGTCATACTATGAACTCTATAATTGAATTAGCCATTATTAATGCCCTGATCGAAACCATTGGGCTACAAAATGTAGGTAGGCCAGGCTCATCGGGTCTGTTCTTTTTGGCTAAGACTTATAGCGTTTAGCTACGGATTATAACTTTTAGTCTGTTCGTACGAGAGATTACAGAGTAACAGAGACTTAGGTGTAGTTTTCATAGATATAAATAAAGTTGGTACAGTATATACTACAATTAACTAGTAGATCTTATCTTCAAAAGATACTTTATTTGAAAGCTAGTTATTGTAGAAAAGTCAAAAACTAAAGCTAATAGCTGAAAAAGCGCAGGAACGCCAACTCCTTTAGAGGACAATGCAATCGCTATCAATGTTGGTTTCTTCAGAGATTCGTAACGATGTTTTCTGGACCATCATCGCTAGCTTATCCTTCAGTCGTTGGACTTAACAAGTACAATTAACATGGGTCGGTTTCAAAAAAACAAATTAACATGGACCATTTGCCATGTACATGCAAATAACATATCGACATTCCTACCTGTGACCCTGTCCATTGCCAGACAAAGTGTAAGGTGTTAACTTGCGAAGGCGAAAAAAAAAACCGACGACGAAGACCTCAAAATCCAGATGCTATTGGATTAGTGGTATCATGGCGCCATCATGCACCTCACTGGGTGGGCCACCTTATGCATGTGTGCGTTCATTTATATAGAGGTCAAATGCAAATGCCATCAAGTTTATACTAGTCTCTTTGGTGATATGTGGGGTATGTAGGACCTAATCTCTAATATCTGGGTTGTTGGACCTAACAAGTACATGCATGGACTGTTTGCTAGGCATAAACGAACCAAGTCGCCTATTTCTGTAATGGAGAGGTATAAGTTGCATAGAGCAGTGACCACATGGACATGAAGTAGCTAAAGTGCAAACCCTTATGTTTGCAAACTCCAGCTGATATATATAAATTATCCCAAAACACCGGCCGTACGATTTAAACGATGATCGAAGCTGAAAACTGGGTGCCCTAGGCTACCTTTGGTATTGCGGTTGTTTCTAGAAGTACTTCTAATTTTATAATTCTGGATATACTAACTAAATAGAACATTTTCTTTAGAGCCAAAACAGACATATTTCAGTAGAACGGCAACGATTCACAAGACTGGCTAATTCTAGTGCACGGTACAACACACGGAACATCAGTATAGTAAACCAGCCATTAACTGAAACAAATAAAATATCAACAATGTAAGTGTACGGAGGAGTGGTCAGACTATATGGAGGTCATCTTATGTATGTGATAAGTATTTGATTCTAATGTGCAAGTTCTATAGAAGTTTGAATTTGATTTTGAAACTTTTCAGTTTTCTTAGTTGATGTTAGGAGTTAAGCGGTCTGACTGACCTAACATGGGCGGTCAGACCGGCCATATGGCTTTTTGGAGAATGAAAACCAAACACTTATGTATGTGTTGAGGATGTCTTTGCACTAGGTTTCACTAAAATTAGAGTTCTAAGCTGAAACTAGATAAAGATTAACCAAAATTCTATAAAGAGTGTTTTCTAGCGTTCTTAAGAGGTCTGACTAGTCTGTGGCCAGCGATTTGTTAGGAGTTAAGTGGTCTGACTGGCCTAACATGGACAGTGAGACCGGCCATATGGCTTTTTGGAGAATGAAAACCAAACACTTATGTACGTGTATTTGAGGATGTCTTTGCACTAGGTTTCACTAAAATTAGAGTTCTAAGCTGAAACTAGAAAGAGATTCGCCAAAATTCTATAAAGAGTGTTTTCTAGCGTTCTTAAGAGGTCTAACTAGTCTGTGGCCAGCGATTAGACCGCGACGGTCTGACCGGCGTTGGGTTGTGTTCAGGACGATTGCTTATTCTTTGATGTGTAGAGTGCTTGGTGATTGTTTGGTCAACGGTAAGATCGAGGCTAAAGGAGGTGCCCCGAGGCCATGGAAGGTCTCATAAGTCCAAATGGAGCATCATCTGAAGCGAAGATGAACGGGAGGAAGACAAGGATTGTGATGAGGCAAGTGTATACATATGGTGTTCCATTGAACTTGGATGTTTCAAGTGGTGACAAATTCTCGGAGTAGGTGTACAATTTTGCACGGCAAGTCATTGGGCATCATAGATTTTGTGTGGTGGTTGCTTTAAGGAGAAACACCGTGAAAAGCTAATGAGTAGCAATTGACAAAATTATCCAATACCAGATGGAGAGACGATTTATGAAACCGTGGCGGTAGCCTAAAGGTTGCTCGTTGTTAGGATTTGGTAGTAGGTGAGAAGTCTTCACTATTTAAGTTTTTATGTGTTAAGAGAGATCATTTCCTGCATGAAGAGGAGAGGGAGGTTAGGGTTTTCTTGTGTTGAAAACTTTGTGTGTGCGCTCTAGATTTATAGCTTTATCCTCTATGAGGGAGTGGCTATAAAATATTCATCTCAAAGTGAAATAACACATCCAAATTTCATCCAAATGAATGTGTTACGGATTCCTCCCTGTACTTTTAATTTGCTTGGTTTTCTTGTTTGAATTTTAGCTCCTCTCGATCCCTCTTAGTGCCAAGGATGTGTAAGAAATGGAGATTTCTTTTAAAGATCAGATACCATCCGTTTAGCCACTTTTTATGAAAAGGTCTTGTGATTGGCCGGTTTTGATCAAGAGTGGGGTGACTTTGGGGTTTTGATCTTGAGGGGCGTTTTGGCTTGAATCTGTAGTGTGATCTAACTTACTATGACATGTGAGAACTCGTTCAAGGTCATCTAGATTATCAAAGACTCACAAACAAGAATAGATCAAGATTTTTCTGTTTTGCCTGGTTTTAGTGCAACCTTCTTTGTTTTGAATAAAAGTCAGAACTTTGATATTGATCTTCACAGTTCATAATTGGAATAGGTTGCTGACATCCTAAGGAGAATTTGTACCAAGTTTTATTTTGTTTGGATCTTTAGTTTAAGAGTTAGTTATTTTCTTAGCCGTATGTCGTGTTATTTTTTTGTCTTTGTTCGGCGAGCGGTCAGATCACTGTTACTCGAGCGGTTAGACTGCCCTAGACCAATCAGACCGGTGGGACTTGCGGTCAGACCGGCCGAACAATCTGACGATCCTCTGGCAGGTGGTCAAACCGGTGAGACAATTGTCTCGACGACTTTGTATTCTTTGGCTCTTGGCTTTGAAATAGCTTGTATGACTGTGTTTTTCGCTGCATTGTGTTGGTAATACTTGAGAGCAGATTTTAAGAAGTCATTAACCTCCTCTTACTCACCGTACCCAATCCTAGTAACATCTAAAATCATGAATTCCAAAATCTCGAGTGGAAAAGTTACTTGATGAAATTTACTTGATGAAATTGCCAATGAGCAGGAAGCAGAGATTCGAAAGGGTGACGAGGGACCTAAAGGTGACGCGGGTGTTCTCGACGCTGGTGGAGGAGATGAAGGCCATCGGCATCACCACGGCGATGAACAACGACGACGAGTCGCATTGCACCGACGTGATGACTCCGGTGGCGCTCTCCGACCGCAGCCCGGTCCTGCTGCTGATGGGCGGCGGGATGGGCGCCGGCAAGAGCACCGTGCTGAAGGAGATACTGCAGGAGTAAGCGCTTGCTTACTCGGCTCAATACGCTTTCTTAAAAGAAAACTGCACTGGTTCTAAGACCGAAATGATTTGGATTTGCGATATGTTTCAGGCCATTTTGGTCAAAGGCAGAGGCGAACGCGGTGGTGGTTGAGGCGGACGCCTTCAAGGAGACGGATGTGATCTACCGAGCCATTAGCTCCTTGGGTCACCACAACGACATGCTCCAGACAGCAGAGCTGGTACGTACGTGCATAACATACGTAGCACTCTCCTATCCAATTGCTGCATGTATCAATCAGCATTGTTTTCAGTTGTTCATCACACCAACGTTGCAGTTAGTAAGTCATACATCATCAGTTATCCTCTCGCTTTGTTCCCCCTATTAATCCGCTGTGGCTAGCTAGTTAGCGAGTGACCAACCGGCCGCTGGACTGTGTGAATCAGCAGTCAGCACCACTCATGGGGTAGCCTAGCTTGGTAGGAGGACTGCTAGCTACATTTGTCCGACCGACCGACACTTAGATTGTATTTAAGAACTATTTTCGTGTGTGTGTGTCTATCTATCTATATATATATATATATATATATATATATATATATATATATATATATATATATATATATATATATATATATATATATATATATATATATATATATATATATATATATATATATATATATATATATATTCAAAGCAACTATCTTTCTATATTTCTTCCCCACCGGTTCCTCCCTTACCACCTTGCTATCATGTCTGACTACCACCTTGCTATCATGGCTGACCACCAGGGACATGCTCCTCCAGAACTCCAGGACGCGGTTCAGCGCCAACTCCGGTGTGTCGAGCACCGGCAGCGCTGCCTCTGGACCCTCCTATGTGGTCTATTTATATTGATTTCTTAATTTAACTTTTGTTAGGAGAAATCAGAAATTAATATGAACATTCCACTTCTTGAAGGGGCTTCTTCACTTCTTTCGTTTTCGTCTTACTCTGAAGATAAAACAGGATCATGGATGTAACACGCACCAACTCCTCTCGCCCCGTCTTGCACACGCATCTCTTCCTCACTTCTCTTATTGTTCACCTCCTTCTCCTAAAATTCACTTCTTTCGATTAATACTATTTATTGTTAACCAAAAACTACCAACTGCATTTGAGATGTAAAAAGAGTACTAGGAGTAGATCTGCATGCAGAGCAGGAGGTATCTTTGCTGGGTCCACGTAACTAAAAAGAGAGATATTCTCTATTGAGCGGAGATCGGGAGCGTTAGGGTTTGTTTATATTAGTTTTGGTCTCTGGTTTCTACTTCAAAGCAGAGCCAATATAAACGCTACAGTTTATATAATCTGTTTATACTAATCATCACTTTGTGTTTTCATATATTGTAATATATTTTATATTTTATTATGTTACAATTTATAAGTGACATGATAGTTTAGATGTTATAGTACTTTTTGTTATGCTATTTTTTTATATAATATATTATTATTTATCAACTGTTTTTATTAGCCACGACAATTTATGTCACGGTCAAAGGCTATCGGTGAAAAACGAGTTTGGCTGACATGTGTGGAGCTAGGGAGTAAAGAGACTGATAAGAGCAAGTTTAATAAGGCTGACTGTACTAGCTATAAGGGAATCCATGTCAGCATAGTCCTATGTGGAGGGGAGAGAAAAGGAGAGAGAGCGCCAAGCCGACTCCCATGCAAGAGTCAGGCTATAGCACAGGAAAAGAGGCATTATCCATGCATGTACCCATAGAACTAATTGCTATACCCATGCATGTATTAAATTATCAATACCCATGTATGTATTAAATGATTGAGAGCTCTTGTGGAGACAACTTATAGCCAGCTTATTGTATGAGTTGACTGCATCATTATCTTTTGATGACATGGAAATATATTGGAGGTAGCAGCTATCTGTACTATTAAACTTGCTCTAATACATGGGTCCATGGCGGCCTGTCCCAGAACCAGACGGAATAAATGCTTGCTGTGCATGCGAGCATTATTGCTCCGCTTATCCAATAATAACTCCTCATAATGTTGTCGAGCGACCGTAAAAACAAAATAGAAATTTTTTTTTGTGCTGCTAGTACTCCAAACAGAAATGAATCTTCATGTCTGCTCCAGATATCGGGTCCGTTCTTTGTAGCTTCGGCTGGTGGTTTTTGGCTACGGCTTCTAGCTTTTAGCTACGGCTGGTGAATAGTAATGGCTAGAGCCGAAGCAATTTTGTTCATTATAGCTATTGGCTTTTTGCTGAATAAGCTGTAATACACTGGAGCGTTAAAATAAATACGGAAATAAATGTGCGATTGGTACATAAATAAGATTTTCATAAAACAGAGGCATTCCTTTGCAGAAGATCACCGCAATGACATATGAATTAAACGGGACAGTAAATCATATGCTTATTACATTAACATGCATTGCACAGGAATATTTATCGTACGATGTTACAAGGCGGCATACAAGCTGCAATAAATCACGCCACCAGAGTGTCTGCTATTGCCTCGCGTAGCTGATTCATTTGCAAATGACCCGTGTGTTCAGTGTCGTGAACCGAAAAGGAGCCATGATCTGAGCCAACGGCAGTGTTCGTGTGACCCATGTCTGCCTGCACACCGCCAAGTACGAAATTATGCAACACCATGGTGGCAATAATTAGCTTCCTCTGCGTTATCAACCGTGCCAAGAACGCGGTTGACCTGACCACGAAGGTCTATTCCTGTATGGAACCGAAGAACACGCAAGAACAAGGATAGTGAGCAACCTGAAATTTGCTAGATATAAAAGTCGCACAAGGATAGTTGAGGTTCTGTAATACGAATCTGTTGGTTTAGCCGACACAAGAGACAACGTGGAGTTTACACATGGGGCTAAACTGATCTAAACAAAACCTAACCCTAAAAGCTATGAATAAAATGCTTATATAACCCCTTGGGACGTCCAAGTGCACATCCTAGGGTTACAAGGCCCATGGGCCCAAGTGTAGGTGGCGCAACACCCTTTTTGACTCGGATTCAGAAACCAATGTGGATTGTTTTGATGATTCCGGCCGGCTCGGATGGAATTTGAAGATGAGATTGGATCCGTTGGAAAGTAGACTGGATAAGCTTTCCATGAAGTACAAGAACGTCCCAAACGGAGTCCGTATGAGGAAGTTATGCCCGTTTAAACTTGCACCATTGCAGTAGTCCGAATCCGATTCCAATACGTGCCTAACACGGACTCTTTTGATGATTGCGATGCATACAGAAGAAATTTAGAGGTGATACCAGATCCATTGAAAAGAGGATGAGAAAAGCTTTCCAACAAATACTCGTGGACCTCAAACGGACTTCATATGTGAAGGTTATGCACATTTGAAGTTGGGTCTGTCAGGCTGAATCCGAATTGATCTGGAGGCCGAATTGGATTCCAAAACGTGTCCATCTTGAACTCTTGCTTGAATTGGTGTAAAAGTGACGTAGTGCTATAAAAATATATATTTTCATCATTAGGTAGCATCATATTCTCATTTAAAATATGTTGAGGCTGAAGAAACAAATTCACCTTTAGTTCAATCTTGATATTGGGCGTTATTGTCGTATGTGTTTGTGGCGTGGTCACATCACCACCAGCGTTGGAGGTTGCCCTCATTCAGTATATGGCACAGTTCCAGTCGGGGTCATCGTGACGACCTCGCCGCGAGCCAATGCAAACCGGCTTGCAATGGGTGTAGGAGCAACTGGCATCACCGAACCTTTGCCGAAGCATGTTCAGAATGGAGTTGGACTGCTTCCACACGCTGCAAGACACCCTTGTCACTACATACGGTTTGTAGTCGTCACGAGAAGTTCTTTCTACGGAAGCGTTGGGCATGTTCTTGTGGACTCTCAGATCCCCGCAATCGTATTCGCAGGTCGTGAACCAGTTTGCGCACTCGTCGTCCACCGTGAGCGTGAAGTTCCACCATGTGTTGGATTGCGTGTACGCCATGGCGCCAGACTACATTAGGCCGATTGATTCGTCATTCAGCGCACTGCATGACAGGTTGACGGAACCTAGATTTTACCCTCACTTCGCAATGCATGGTAGGGAAGTATTATTTGGTGGACTCAGGCTATCCTAACCGGATAGGCTTTCTAACGCCGTTTCGGAACAGTCGGTACCATGTCGTCGACTTTGCGCGTGGTGGTCGACCAAAGGGCTGTAACGAAGTCTTCAACTACCTTCACGCATCTTTACGCAACGTAATTGAGCGTGCGTTCGGCCTGTGGAAGAACAAATGGCGTATTTTGGAATGAATTCCCAATTTTGACCACGTCACGCAGAGGAAGCTAATTATTGCCACCATGGTGTTGCATAATTTTGTACTTGGCGGTGTGCAGGCAGACATGGGTCACGCGAACACTGCCGTTGGCTCAGATCAAGGCTCCTTTCTGGTTCACGGCACTGAACACACGTGTTATTTGCAAATGAATCAGCTACACGAGGTGATAGCAGACGATCTGGTGGCGTGATTTATTGCAGCCTGTATGCCGCCTTGTAACATCGTACGATAAATATTCTTGTGCAATGCATGTTAATGTAACAAGCATGTGATTTACTGTCCCTTTTAATTCATACGTTATTGCGGTGGTCTTCTGCAAAGGGAACGCCTCAGTTTTACGAAAATCTTGTTTATGTATCGACTGCACATTTATTTCCATATTTATTTTAACGCTTGAGTGTATTACAGCTTATTCAGCAAAAAGCCAAAAGCCAACAACCATAAAGAACAAAACAGCTTCTGCTCCAGCCGTTACTATTCACCAGCCGCAGCTAAAAGCCAGAAGTCGTAACCAAAAGCCACCAACCGAAGCAAAAAAAAGGCCTTTATTCTATCCCAACTCTTCTTATGCACAATCGGAGATTCACAAGCTTAATTACTTTGTACTTTCTGCTGTCGAACTGCACTGTTAGGGAAGTAATAACAACTCTTCCCAAGATTCAAAGTGCCATAGGCAGCTAGGAGGTGGGAAAAACGGGAAACCTCAAGGTCTTTTTTTGGGATCGTAGGCATTTCAAATCAAACAGTTGGTAACCATTTTGGATATAATTGTAGAGTTATGGTTGTATAATTTCATATATGAGGGTTCGAATCCTGATGTTCACTTTTTATGTACACACTAATATATTTTAGTAGAAATTTTATGAGGTTATAGATTTATCCTTAGCTTTCGTTTGTCTGGGCGTATGCTAAAAGGATGTACTTAGGTAAATATAAGTGTAGTGTGTACATGATGACATGTGTAACTGTATATCTTCCTTGTGATTGAAAAAAACAAAATTAAACTGTTCATCAGCTATGGCAAAAGCTACTTGTACGAATAGCTGACATGTTTGGAGCTAGGGAGTAAAGAGGCTGACCATGGATGGGTCCTGGCCGACCTGTCCCAGAACCAGACAGAATACATGCTTGCTGTCAACGCGGGCATTAATGCTCCGTTTCGTCTACACGTATGCTAAAAAGATGCACTCGTATATACGTGCGCTGTAGTGTATACGTGGTGATGTATATATACATGTATGTCTTTTTCGTAATCGAAGAAAACAAACTGTTCATTTCCTAGATAAATCGACGCAAAGTTCTAAACGGGACCTCTACCAAATAATAATTCTAACAGACAAGAGGTTGGACTCTTTGAGTGGGTCAAGAATAGGATTGAGCCGGCCCTGCGGATACAGTGCATCGTTCCAAGCCCCGCTATTGGCCGCCTGGCTAGCGGCTGGCCGCCTGGCCGGCTAGGCCACGAATCACCGAAGCGGCTAATGGGCTGGGCCTCGCGTACTGCTGTAGCACACCACATCAGCGTCTTGCTTGTTCATACATTCCCTCCGAAAAAAGGGAAAGGAAAAAGATTGTTCAGTTTCCATACTTGATACGTGTGCGCGCGCGTGCAGGTGCACCAGTCTTCGACGGACGCGGCGTCGTCGCTGCTGGTGACGGCGCTGAACGAGGGGCGCGACGTGATCCTGGACGGCACGCTCTCCTGGGAGCCCTTCGTCGAGCAGACCATCGCCATGGCGCGCGCCGTCCACCGCCAGCGCTACCGCATGGGCGTCGGGTACAAGGTCGACGACGACGGCACCGTCACCGAGGAATACTGGGAGCCCGTCTCCGACCACGAAGACGGTGAGCCAGCGCAGAACGGAGAGAACGGCACGGCGGCGGCGAGGAAGCCATACAGGATCGAGGTCGTCGGCGTCGTCTGCGACGCCTACCTTGCCGTCGCCAGAGGGATCAGGTAACGCACGAATTATTATGGTCTAGCTAGCTTCAAACTTTGTGTAATTTTTGTTTGTTCAAGAAAAAGATTAGCAGATGTACAAGTGTTGATGGCGATCGAGACTGTTCATGTAGGAGAGCGATCATCATGAGGAGAGCGGTGAGGGTGAAGTCGCAGCTCATGTCGCACAAGAGATTCGCGGCCGCGTTCCAGAAATACTGCAGTCTCGTCGACGGCGCCAGGCTGTACAGCACCAACACCTTGGGCTCTGCCCAGGTAGATTGGTTTCTAATTCTCTGCAGTTCTGATAGAGATATTATCCTTAATTCTATCGACCGTTTTATCTGTCGTTAAATTAAGTTTCTTTTCCCTTCTGCAATATTGCATTGCCGTCGTCGCAGCTGATCGCGTGGAAGGACGGGAACAACAGCCTGCTGGTGGAGCCGCACGAGATCGACTGCCTGGAGAAGGCGAGCAACCTCAACGAGAACGCCACCTCCCTGCACGACCTCTACCCCGACGGCACCACCACCTGCGGATCCCGGTCCATCTGGGACGACATGATCGTCGCACCGTCCCGCGCCGCAATCCAGCGAGAGCTCCGGGAGGCCATCCGCTCCATGGAGCTCACCTGATCTCCGACGCCGAGCCAACCGCAACAACCGCGCGCCTTGTAGCGTCCATCACAGATATGGCTCGCCTGCGTCCCTGCAAGATTTATTCCTACAGTTGCATGCATACATGCATTGTTTGAGTGTTTTCTTTCCTTTCAGTATGCGTGCTGCAAATTCTTGAGCACGTCCCGATCGTGATTTTGCCTGGGTTGGTCCAGCAAATGGAAGCGAGCGGGTGACTAAATTTGTTGTAAAGGAGCATTTCAAATGAAATGTTGCAACATTTGATAATATAAGCAAAGTAACTTCCCTGGCAGTAATGCATTTTATTGGGAATAATCTGGATAAGAATGCAATTAATTCCTTGTATCTCTGTCCAGCGAGAGGCCAATACAGTGGCAGAAATTCCATTAAATAAGTAAAATATAAAGTTTACAAGGGAGAAAAATAAGAAAGGAGATATACAAGACATAAAAATATACTTGATAGTTGATACCACCCTTCAACCAATCAACTATTTCTTTTGCTAAAAATAAATATGCTAGAAAATTAAAGACAAAAAGGAGAAGTGAGAGTTCTGTCAAACTCAAACATCAACCTTAACGTCCCCAATCCTAGTCACACCACAACATATATGTCCTTTCTGTTCCTATATATGTGCTGCCATGATCGATGTATCAGCAAACCACTATGCCAGCTCAATAGCTTTACGAGAGACCACGTGAGAAGGTCTAGAATATTATTTAATGAATCATTGCTAAGTTTGTGGACTTGAGATTTAAATTTTACAGAGTTTGCAATTTTTTTAGAGTTTTCAGGGAAATCAGTCAGACAGGCTAGCTGGACGGTCAGACTGGCTGGCGTTATGACCGGTGGTTTAATAGAGGTTGCATTTTTCTAGAGAGCATGTTTTGTACTGTGCTCAACTGGTCTGACAGGCCCTTGGTTGGCTGTCAGACCACCCCTGAGGTTTATTTCTCGGATTTTGGGAATTAGGTTTTGGGTTGAAGTGAATTATGTTTGGTCACTATATTTATGTTGCATGAATCATGCTTTGTTAACATAGGTCAAATTGTAAAGAACTTGTGCCTGAAAACTATGTCTTTGTCTTTGGATGTGCAAGATAGTTTGAACTCAACCGTCGTAAATAGCGAGGATCAGAGCTACGCTCATGAGAAGTTGAGGCCTAGAACGGTCAAGGATCCTGAAAAAGATAGTCAAGCTAAAGCATGGTACAAGGAAGCTGAAAAATGTTGAAGAAAAGATTCGAGCAATAATTTGCACCAAGTGGCTTTGTTGGTCTAAGTGAGGTGTGGTCCCTTGAAACTGGAACAGAAGAGACTTACCGATGTGTGGCAAGCCATTAGTGTGCCTACATGTGGCGAGCATGGTGATTGCTTGTAAGAGAATATGAAAACTAGGTCAAGGCGAGTGTATTTTTGTGGTTTGCAAAAATATAAAAAAACTTTGTTGGATCAAAAGCGTGGTGCTTTAATGGTACTTGGGAAAGCTATTTAGGTCAAAGAGATGCTGAGGATATCAAATAGATCAAATGCTAAAGACTTAGTGGATTTGGGTTCATATACTTTAAAAGTGTGCATGTGTTAAGTGTCTGAGTATAACCCGTGTTGTGTGAGGTTAATGGGTTCCCCAATTATGCTATTGGATAGTATCCATTAATGATTAGATGTGAATTTGTTGTCTTATCTATTTAAAAGGTTGGGGATCAAAGCTTGTAAGCCAACCATCTAGCCATCCAACCATTCTAACCTTGCGTTCTAGGGTTAAGGTTAGAAAAAAGTGAGTATTGTAGTGGACTTTCTTGTCTTCTAGGTGAAGTGGCTATAAAACCTTTATCTCCAAGTAGAAATAGATCAACTTCATCACTCATGGTGTTGTCTTGTTTCGGTTGATTTGCTCTTGTTCTTGTTGATTTTGATCTCTTCTCTTTCTTTCTTGATCTTGTCGTGTGCCAAGGACATGTAAGCGATGGAGATGACTCATGGAGATTATATCCTATCCATCTAGGCACCAAGTCTTGCAGATTTTCAATGTTGCTTGGTTTTGCTTGGATTTGACCTTATCTTGAGACTTCTTGATCCTAGGTTTTTTGCTTTGTGAGAACTCATCTAGAGCATCTTGACTTTCCTCTACCCATGAGTAAGTCAAATCTCAAGATTTTGAATTTTGCCTGGTTATATTGTAACCTTGCATGTTTTGAGGAACGGTTGATGATGTGACCATGCCACAAATGTATACAATCGTAGCTCCCAAAATTGAACAAAAGATGAATTCATTTCTTTAGCTTTAATTTGTTTTAAATGAGAATATGAAGCTACCTAATGATGAAAATGTATATTTATGCAGATATACAAGGAGGATTGGATCAACACGCACGCTCATGGTTGTGGTCCACCTAAAGAAAAGCCGACCACCACATCATGACCAAGTTGACACCTTCTCCAACTCTTTCTCAAGGTTTCCATATCACTTTGGTTACAAGTCAAGCAACAGTTTAAGTCGGACACGTTTTGGAAATTTGGCCTCCAAAGATAGCACTGATTTCAATATGCATAAAATTCGCATACGAACTCCATTTAAGGTGTATGAGTATAGCATGGAAAGCTTATCTCATCCTCTTTCTAACAGATCTGGCCCCACCTCTAAATTCCTGCTGAGCACACCACAATCACTAAAACAAGTCAGGGTTGATTCTGAATCCGAGTTCAATGGTGCTGCGCCACCTCCACTTGGGCCCATAGGCCTTGTTCCATCCTTGGGGTGCATGTCCAACCCTAGGACAAGCCCTGGCCACCCCTCTCTCTTCTCCAGCTCATATATTCAGTAGCTACACCTTTGAACTCTTTAGGTTTTGTTTAGATCAGTTTAGCTAATGTGACGATGGCCCGATCTTTCGAGAGGTACTGATAAGTCGATTGTGGAGAACTCGACATTGATGATCCAAAGGCTCCGACCAAAACAGATCGAACCCCTCGCAATCACTACACCACTGCTCCGTTGGTTATCAACTGTGCTGAACACGGTTGACCTCGCCAAGAAGGCTATCTCCTGCAAGCGAATCGAGAACACAAGCAAGAGAGTTTAAGATGCAATCTAAAATTGTATTGCGAATAATGTTTAAGTTCACAAGTTGGGGTTCCTCAACGGAACATGTGGTGAAACTGCTAAGCAGAATAATCTCTTAAGAAAAACCCAAGGAAAACTAAAGGGGTGCGACCTCCTTAAATAGAGGAGGAGGAAGCCGCACTTATCTAATGACAAGGGATGCAGTACTATTCATGGTTACTGTTCATATGAATAGTACGGCCGCGGTACCGGACTCGATTACAAGGCCCAAGGCCCACTTTGACTCGGATTGGAAAAGTGACGTAACTATTTTGGCAGTTTCTGATCGGCTCAGATGGAATTTGGAGATGAGACCAGATCCATCTGAAAGTAGACTCCAAGAGCTTTCCAACGAGTACTCACGGGCCCCAAGAAGACTTCTGGATCAAAAGTTATGGCCGTTTGAAGTAGACGCTGTTAACAAGGCCGAATCTGATTCGAACTTGCGAACAGGACTTGGATTGCGCTTGACGGTTCCACTTCTACACTTGAGCTCGCGTGGTTCTTTCCCATGGTTCCTAAGGACAATTAAATCATCATAAGAATTAAGTAGTATGCCATTTCTTTGAAATATTTGTATGCAAATTTAGGAACGCATTCACCTGATGGTTAAGTTGACGTGCTCGCGCTCAAGTCATTGGTCCTTGTATCATAGTTTCAGTTTGTTGAGTTAGGATGTCCTCATCATTATCCCCTTGTGTGCAAACTCTACATTGTCTCTTGTGTCAATTATACCAACAGATTAGTGTTATAGAACCTCAAATATCCTTGTGCTACTTTTATATCTAGCAATTTTTATATTGATCTTTACTTGAATTCTTACTTGTTCTTTGATTACTTGCATGAATTAATCTTCGTGATCCGGTCAACCATCATTCTTAGCAAGGTTGATAATGACAATAGCATGGTGTAGCAATTGTTAGATGGCTTGATCATGTTTCAATCAAGTAGCCTCGTCGTTAATGTCATTTTCTACCAATTGAATTATCATCTACCGGAATATCATGGCTAATCTTACATCAAGTGATATCAAAGCACAATTGCCCAATGAGATTTTAGTTTTAGACTTGTTTTTTTATACCTATGGCCAAAAAATTTGCCCTACAAAAAAGTCAATTTTTACTGTCCAAACCCCGTTGTGCCTTTTAATATGTTAGTTTTGGTTTGCTAAATTGAATTTGTATCTGTTTTAGCTTTTTCTAGCTGCTGATCATATATTTATTCTTGAAAATCCAAACAATAAATTCCCAAGTCAAAATCAATCTAGAACACTCCAAACCCTAATTCCCAATTCTGGCTGGAGAACTCCTTTTTTCTGCTGCCGCCACAAAAATGTCATAACTTTTGTTTTCGCTATCCTTTTTGAGTGAAACTACATCCATTAGATTCATAACTTCATTCTCCATCTGCCTGAAAAGTTTTATTTCATTCCACTAAGGTAGTTAAAAGATATCTGCAGTGAAACTTGACCCAAATTTCTGATTTGAATATGCAATAGTCAGTAGTTGTGATTTTTGTGTGATTTTTTTGGTTGTCTTCAGAACATGGCCCCAAAAGAAAAATTGTAGAAAAATCCACCTGGAAATAAATAAGAAAAATAATCATTGAAAAATAGGCATTAGACAAAAGGTTACAGCCAAAATACCGATATATTGTCGAGTGGACAAAAATCTTCAGTTTTCATATTTGGGTTAATCCTTGTGCTTTTCAATTCCAAATTGCACTCTTTTGAATTATTTTGTGTCCATCACTCATATACCTTCGTTATACACTTGATTTGGCGTTTATCTTTCCTTGTTTGGTTAGCAACATAGGCCAAGTGCTAGATACGGACTATAATTCAATTCCGTGAAATTTCTGAAATTAACTGATTGTTCTCCATTACTACATATCTAGAGGTTTCCAAGCTACACATAATTCTAACCGAATAGGTCTCATCATACTAGCAATTGCTATACTCATCACTTGAGTCAAGTTATCATGAACTAGCCACCAGTTGCACCACCTGTTTTGCATTGGTAAGAACTTGTAAGAGCTTGATAAAAGCTTGAGAGATGTGTGACTTGTCAAGCTCCATCTCCTAGTAGTTGAGAGGAACTTACATAATTCTCGTGCATCTTCTTGTTTTCTACTAACCATGATAGGTTCAAGATCACACAAGAGAAGTTTCATGAGATCACCAACACCATTGACTCATCTCATGTGGCTAAATGAAGTAAATTTAAATATATATTTCCATCATTTGCTGGTAAATTTGACCTTGATGCCTCTATTGACTGGGAGATAGCATTAGACAAAGAATTTGAATATTATGATTGGTCTGATAGCCAAAAGATTAGAGCTGCCACTAGTGTTTTTATTGATGATGCAATAATTTGGTGAAAGTATCTTGGTAGACAAGGTAGAGTATCTCAAACTTGGAATGCATTGAAAAAACTTCTGAGAGAAAACTTCGTTCCTAAATATCATAATGATTATTTGCTAGCTAGATCGCAATGTGTAAAATAAGATAGTAGAACTATAGGGGAATAGTATCATAAATTAAAAACTCGTTTGATGCGTTATGGCTTAGAGGAACATGCTGAAGCTGCAGAGAATAGATTCTTAAGTGGGCTTAATCAAGAAATTCAACACCTTCTTGTTCACAAAGAATATAATTCTCTCTTATTTATTTATAGTTGCTTGTAATGTTGAAAGTCAGATTAAGGGAAATTAAGAATGCTTGATGATAGAAAACATAAGAACAAATATGTGTTTGTGGCTTTTTCTGTGACTAACAACTTGCAGGAAGTTGAAAACCATTCTGAATAGGAGAATGAGCTGATGGAGCCACTAGCTCCTTTGCTTGATAAAGAAGATGAGGAGATGGATGCACCTACTTCATGTGAAGAGAGCCAAAAAGGTAAAATAATGGTGCTATCATCACTCAAGGTGACTATGCCTATGAAGAACTACAATTGTCTACTGTTCATGTTACTTTAGAGCAAAAATTAATGGAAAACAATTATGATATGCACATATTTCAGGTAGAGAATTTAGATTACATTGATTTGAGTTGTGTGCTAATTCCTTGCATAAATGTTTGACACAATTAGAAATTAAACATGATTCTAAATCCATATGCTTTAAATGCTTTTGATTCTGTCAATGTGTAATTGATCCATGCTAGATATGAGTTGAATGAGATTTCTTCTTCGAACACTTTAGGTTATATTGAGATTAATCATCCTTGTGAACTGAATCATTTGAGATTCCCAATTCACTTCAGAAGGAACACTGTCATGTAGAGAAAATTAATGACACTAACCTTAATATTTTTAGTTCATCTAGTGTTGTTTGTGAGCCACAAGAAAGCTTTCAAGAAGGGGAGTGTTGTGGGTTGTTTCCATACACCACAACAATTGCTCCATTGCATCAGAAAAGAATTTGCCTCTTCTTTAAATTTTTTTGTGATTTAGTTATTTACTTAGACAGATTTGCTACACGTATGAATTTATCTATTGTCCATCAAAGCATTATTGATGAAGATCCTTTCAAATTGTTGTTTAAAAGAAAACACGACGAATATGAAGTTAATTTGCTAGGAGAATATAATGAGAATGAGTTTTGTGTGTCTCATGTTTGCATTGAAAGATCTATGGTGCTGCCCTACACTTATTCTCATGTGAATAGATCACAATCTAATACCCTATTTTCGAAATAAGGGAAGCCGAGTGAGACATACATATATATATAGTTCCAACACCATCCAGAGAGAATATTTCCAATCAGGTACACTCGTTTCAAAGCGATTTTTTTGATAAAAAACTTATGATATTACATAATGAGAGTTCATTGCATCCTTTGTATCATGTATCAAGATTTATGATCAAGATCATGCAATACATGAGGCTACACATTTGTTAAAACCAATGATGGTTTTTGTCAAGAATGGGAGAATGATGTGACTATGCCTCAAACGCATACAACCATAGATCCCAAGATGAATAAAAGGTGAATTTATTTCTTCATCTTTAATTTGTTTAAATAAGAATATGATGCTACATAATGATGAAAATGTATATTTGTGCAGATATATAAGGAGGATTGTATCAACACTATGCGCTCATGGTTAGGGTCAACCTAAAGGGAAGCCAACCAGTACATTAAGACTAAGTTGACACCTTCCCCAACTATTCCTCAATGTTTCCATATCACTTTGATTACAAGTCAAGCAAGAGTTCAAGTCGGACACGTTTTGGAATCCAATTCGGTCTTCGCAGACAACACTGAATTCAAATATGTATAGAATTCTCATACAGACCCCATTTGAGGTGTATGAGTATAGCATGGAAAGCTTATCTCGTCCTCTTTCCAACAGATCTAGCCCCACAACAAAATTCCTTCTGAGCAGGCCGCAATCTCCAAAACAAGTTGGTGCTGATTCTGAATCCGAGTCCAAAGGTGCTGCGCCATCTCCACTTGGGCTCATAGGCCTTGTATGATCCTTGGAGCATGTATCCAACCCTAGGATGACCCTGGCCACCCCTCTCCCTTCTCTATCTCATATATTCAGCTACCACCCTCTTTGAACTCTTTAGGTTTTGTTTAGATCAGTTTAGTGCCTTGTGTGCAAACTCAACGTTGTCTCTTGTGTTGATTAGACCAACAGATTTGTGTTACAGAATCTCAACTATCCTTGTGAGATTTTTATATCTAACAATTTTTAGATTGCTCTTTCCTTAAATTCTTACTTGTTCTTTGATTGCTTTCAACAATTGATCTTCGTGACCAGGTCAACCATCATTCTTGGAGAGGTTGATAATGACAAATGCATGCTGTAGCATTTGCTTGATGGCTTGATCATGTTTTACTCAAGTAGCCTCATTGTCAACGTCATTCTCTACTAATCAAATTATCATCCATCGGAAGATCAGGACCAATCTTATATCAGTTGGGACTTTGGCTAGGATCATCCTAATCCTTGGATGAAATAGATTCCTGAAGCTCTCAGCAAGGTGTGTGCAAAGTTTGATCTCATTTAACTATGGATTTTGATGATTGTACCAAAAGTGGTTTGGACTCTGGATGATTTTCTATTCTCTAACAGGGCAGCGGATAGACTGCTCCTAGGCTCGGTCATCGGTCAGGCCACTTGCTTGCTGCTGGTTGGACTGCAAGCCAATCAGACCACAAGCTTGCCACTAGTCCGACCACAGTTCTGTGGCCGGTTAGACCACAGTTATGTGGCCAATCAGACTGCCCAGGTGTAGAGCTAGGCTATTTTTGTTTTTGAGGTTGTTGCTTTGTTCTTGGTTATTAATTGTGATCTTTATAGCTCTGTAGCCTAGGTGCCTGGTTAGTTTTTCACATAGATCTTAACCGGTCTTAAGAGCTATGGCAGCAGAAAAGTATTCAACCAAGCCACCTGTCTTTGATGGGTTGACTTTTCTTATTGAAATTCCCATATGTCCTCTTATATCCAAGCCCAATGGCACTCAAATTTGCTCAAAGTCAAGAATCCTTATTTTGTGCCTACCGATGATTTGGTAAATACTCCTGATGCGGAGGTAAACAGTAAGGCACAAAACTTTCTGATTCAGGTGCTTAGTTGATCTGAGTTTGAGCGAGCAGCTTATCTGACATCTACTCACAAGATTTAGAAGACCCTCACCGACTACCATAAGAGCTCTACTGTGATCAAGGAAGTGAGACAGAATCAACTCAAGAAAAAATACTCTAAGATTGAGCAAAAGCCTGGTAAATTTTTTGGATGAGTTATGGAGAAGATTTAACAATATTATTCATAATTTATGTATTGTTGGCTTGACTTTTTCTGAATCTAAGAAGCCGGGTCCTTGCCGCTCTTGAGAATGTCAACATGAGCGATGTTGGCTTAGGAATGGAGGATGACAAGGACAACTCTATGATCAAGAAGAAGATTCAGAACTTCACTAGCGTGTGCTTCATGGCTAAGAGCAGCGCCACCAACATCGACATTTTTGACAATGAGGATCCCTACAGTGATCGTGATGAGGTACGACCCTTGAATTAAGAAATGAAGCGTGCTCTTATTGCAACTGAACTAAATATGAAGAAACAAGCTAAGCAAATTAAGAATTAGGATCTTATGATTGACAACTTGAATCTAGAAATTGTTAAGCTCAAGTCCATAATTCTTAATGACGAAAATTATGAATCTTGCTTGTGTTTGCATTATCAGTTGGCTATGTTTAAAACTGCACATTTTTTTGTTTCCAACCAACTCAAAGATGCTCTGGATGAATTTGTGACACTCAAATCTAGTAATAAAAATGATTTCATAGATGCTATTGTTTTGGATGTTATTCCTTTAGATGTTATTTTTTATTATTCTCAAGCTATGCATTGCTTGAACTGAAACTTGATAGTACCACTAAAGAATTACTCACATTTAATCGTGATCATACTTGCTCTCATTATGAGGATAGCAAACATAAGTTGGAAGAGATGATTGAAATGCTTCTTCATTCCAAAACTGAAATTGATGCTCTTAAAAAGAATTCTTATCCTTGATTGCATATAAGAAATTAATTTATTATATTTCTTATGCATTTTGCACTGAGATTGGAACTGATTTAAATGAGATGCATGAGGCATGTAGAGTAAGTTCTAGGACTAGTTGAGTAGGATTAGAAAAACCCCTTATGTGTCTTGTAAGGCTTTGTGATTAGAGATAGTTATCCACAAAGAAAGATATGCAGGCAACTATGAACACCGAGTGTAGCACTTGCGAGAAACTAGCTAAAAAATGACTACCTCAAAAGAACTCTTAAGAGATTTCCTAATTTGAAGAAGAACATTGTTGGACCCTGATTTTGTCAACCCAAAATCCTCTATGATTTCACCTCACTATTCTCTGGATCAGCAGATAGTGCTCACAGGTACATTGCTGGGTCATTTCATACACAATAAATACCATACCATTACAATACCAGAGTTCAAATAGACCGCGTCGGGTCGAGTTTACAATAGGGTCGTTAGGCCAAATGTTTACATTACATAAAGTGCGGAAGCGGAAGCGGAAGTAGAGGCAAACATGGTAAGGCACAACCTGCCATAAGCAAGTGACTGAGACAACTTAGGTGCCACCGATATTAGCCAGAGACCTGACTAATATTGGAACCACCCACAAGTTAGCCTGGTCGGCTGGACTGAGGTGAGAGGCAAGACTACTAAAGGCTACTCTAGTTTCCATCATCTTCACCACCTTCATCACCCTGGTCCTCGTAGTAGACATAGTGACCTTGGTTCATGGACTTTGAAGGGGGATTGAGAGCGAGGGTGAGCACAAACAACCATGCTCTGCAAGCCAACACACAGAATGCATATAATTATAGATGCAAGGCTAAATAAGGATGGCTCAGATTCTTTTATTAGCTTAAAGTGACATTTGCAATAATCATAATTAAAATTTCTATGACTTATCATTTTACAGACATGTTTTAAAGAGTTTGAAATTGTGCAGTATTTATAGCGGTGTAGGTTTCATCCACCGATTACATGGTTCCATCGACCTATGCTAGATTTTGATTATTAGGTTACTTCCACCGTATTAACAATGCTGGAGTATGTCTCTCCAGGAAAATTCTAAAGTTAGGTTTACATCCGCCTAAGAAGTTTTCTTCCCAACCACAAGGTTTTGAAATAGAACTAACTCGAGTAAGATCCCATGTCCACCCTTGACCGTAGGTACGGTTGTTCGAATAGTTTATACTCTGCAGAGACTGTACATCTTTACCCACAAGAGCCAATCAACCCGACGGGCCTACACAATTCTTTGGTCATGCAGATCAAGAGATTGTCATGAGGCATTTACAATACATCGCCTCATTGCCAGTCCACCCTTATGGAGAACCACAAGGGATAGCCCCCATAAGTTAGTGTGGGAAGTCATACCTTAACACTTAGCACAACTGGACCACAGTTTTCCACAACACCAGTGAAACGGGGACACATCACCTTTACGCGGTGTCCCATTCATGCCAGATTTTAGGTCCGCACATGCACAACTTCACTCCCTACCTATGGAAGGACTCCGAGGTCTTGTAAATTATTCAGCTAAGCCTACACTTTGCCAGCTTGTGGTAGTATTATTTTACATGGAGAGGTCATCACAGGATTAAGTTCTTAATTTGTCTGGTGTTGTGGTTACAGACCAAACAGAGAGAGAGTATGGTAGTGGAGAGTTAGGTGAGCAATGGCTTAGGGTTTTCCCCATGGCCTGTGTTGTATATATATCCATATGGTGAGTGCTTTTACAATTATACCCTTACATCCGAATGTTCACCTCAGGGGCACTCATGTCATTACACATGTCCCATTTTGGGCCTTACATTCCTCCAATAGGCCAGCTGGGCTTAGGTGGGGGCCACCCCTACACAGGAGTCTCTCATGGTGAAGGGCTTCATGGGCCGAAGCCATGTTGTTGAGCCCTTTGGCCCCCTCCGTCCCTGCGGCCTGTGAGCCTTGTCATCACTTGGCGGAGCCTTATTGTCTAGCGTAGTGCTCGCCCTGCTGCGAGGACGCGGCGCTGGGCAAGCTTGCGAAGACTTCGTTGTTCCCCGGGCCCTGCAGTAGTGAGGTCGAGGTTGCTGTCCGGACCGAAGGTCGAAGTCGAATCCGGCTTCGAGATCGGGGGCCGACGCCGACGTAGGAGTCGGAGTCGAAGCTCGGGTCAGAATCAGGGTTGAGGCCACCTCCGGTTTGGAGGGGTCGGTGGTTGCCCGGGCTGCCCTCAGCCGCGGGTTTTTTGGGCTGCGAAGGCGGAGTCGGAGCAGAGACAGGCCTCGTGCCTATGGCTTTTTGCGGGCGCGGAGTGGGTGCAGCCCCGCAGTCCGGTGGTACACGTTTAATGGCTCCTGGAATCGCGCCGACCCTTGGGATGGCAGGAGCAGGCTGCTGCAGCCGTACGTGCTTTCCCACTCGGGGTGCACACACGGTAGACCACGATTGGCGCGTCGTGGATTGTCAGCATTCGCACGACCGTGGCCGTTCGCCCCCTTCCCTAGAAGGGCGGGACATGTGGCGGGATGCCATGGGCACGTCATGCGCCGTCTGCCCACCTATTCGCGCACGCCCCCAATTGCAAGCGGTTGCCATAGGAGACTTACTGTTTGATGTAGTATTTGCCCTGTCGCGAACGTATGGCGCCGGGCGGGTCAGCGAAGACTTCGTCGTCCACTGGGCCTCGCCGTAGTAGGATCGAGCTTGAATCGGAGGTGTTGGCGGAGGCGGAGTCAAATTGGAGGTGTTGGCGGAGCCGGATGCGTCGGCCGAGGTTGTCGGAGCGGGCCCCTAAGCCGTCACGCGAGCGCCAAGTGACCACGGACTCCGGCGTCGCGTGCCCCTGATGATAAGTGGCTGCCGGCCTGCCTGGCGAGGCCTGGTTGGCGCGGCGCGGGATTTGGGGCGTCGTGGCCGTACCGTGTTGCGACGTTCCTTCTTCTAGCCGTCCACATGGCGAAACATGCTTAGCGCGGCATATATATATATATATATATATATATATATATATATATATATATATATATATATATATATATATATATATATATATATATATATATATATATATATATATATATATATATATCCGGCTGGTGCTGCATTGTACAGACAGATGGATGGCCCTTGCCCGTGCACTGCGCTTTCGGGGTTGTTGTGGCTTCGTGGTTCAGTAGTGCGCTTTAATGGTTCCTGGAATCGCGCCGACCTCTGGGGTGGCAGGAGCAGGCTGCTGCAGCCGAACGCGCTTTTCCACCCGAGGTGTACACACGGTGGGCCACGATTGGCGCGTCGTGGGCTATGAGCGGTCGCACGACCACGGTCGTTCACCCCTTCCCGAGAAGGCTGGGACGCGCGGCGGGATGCCGTGGGCGCGCCGTGTGCCGTTTGCCCAACTACCAGCGCGCGTTCCCAGTTGCCAGGGGCTGCGCGCTTCGCTTGTGCGCAGCTTTTCCCGCTTGAGAGGGATATCGGAGCTTGTCGCGGGGAGCACTTGCGCCTCATGATCGTGAGGATGCGGGGGTTGGCCCTTTACTTGCGGTGGCAGGAGGGTTGTGCGGACCTCGGAGGCGTGGTGTGCTCCGACTCGTCGTAGCGTCCCAGGGAGATGGCCCTTCGTGGAGACCAAGCCAAAGCCGAAGGCAGGGCCTTGCTGTTGGGGCGGCGAGCCCGTCAAAATGATTGCAGTTGATTGGTCTCGAGAGTTGCGCCGACATGCGTCGAGAGCTGCACCATGTCACGTGACCCACATTTACGCCTGGTGGGGGCCGACACGCGATGGGACCTTATTGGCACGCTGTGCGCTGACAGGTCTCTGTACGACCGCGGTTACGCCCAACTCTCGTGGGTGGTCGCGACTCTTCGGCTTCGGTCATGGGGAGGCGAGCGTTTTGTCGTCCGTCGGTTATGCTCACCGGTGGTGTGGGAGGCGAGGGGTCTTTAAATACCCCCATGGTAACAGGCCTGCGCATGCTCCGCACGCTTTTTGATCGTTCGTGTTGTTCATTGCTTCGCTTTGCTTTTCTTGCCACCGCGCTTCCCTTCCACCGCCGTCTAGCTTCTGGATAACGATGGCGCGCAGCGATGAGCGTGCTCCCACAGCGCGTGGCGGTTACGCCATCTGCCGGCGGCCCTCGCCGCTTGAAGTGGAGTACACACTCGAGGGGCGCGACCCAGCGGCAGCGGACAAGTGGTGGGTGGCGACTGAGAGGAATGACGGCCTGTACTCTAGCGTCTTGGGTGCGACGCTCGTGACGGAGGAGACGATTCGTACGCTGCTGTGGGAGGGGAAGCTGTCGGACTGCCAGGCGGTACGGCTACCCGCTGAAGATGAGGTAGAGCCGCGGCCTGGGGAGTCGGAGGCGATCGTTTTCGTCGCGTACTTTGAAGCCGGGCTTCGCATCCCGGCCGCGATGATCGTTGGCGACGTGCTGCGGACCTTCAGGCTGGAGCTAGCGCAACTGACTCCAAATGCGCTGGCTCGCCTCGCCGTGTACAGCTGGGCCTTGCGCTCGAAGGCATGTTGGCCCAGCGCATCGATGTTCGCCTATCTGCACGACGCCCGGTGCCAACCGAAGGAGCGGAAGGATGGGACGCAGTCGAACTTCGCCAGCGTCAACTTTATCCTGCGGTCGCCGTGCGGGAAGCTCTTCTCTGCGAACTCAACCCGGGCGAAGTGGGAGTCTAGCTGGACAAAACGGTGGTTCTACCACCGCGTGGAAAGCGGTAGCGGCCTCGAGTGCACAGGCTAGCCAATGGCGTTCAACACCATGCCTAGTATCACGCTCAACCCTGAGGATAGGTGAAGAGCGCGAAGACTCGTGGGGATCAACGCCCGCTTTAACATGCGCGATCTCGCCAAGGAGTACATTATGTACGGCGTGGCGCTACTTGGCCATGAGTGGCACCTCGCTGCCGGGAAACTCCGGGATGACAACGTCCGTCTGTCCGTTTGCTCGCTACCAGCGCCCTCCGGCCTTCGTAAGCTTTGATCATGTGCTCCTTTCCATTTATGGTCACTGCGCCACGCTTAATCGTGTTGCTTGTGTCACCTAGGCATGTGCCTGAAGGACGCGGAACGCGCGGCCGTCATGTTCCTTGGGCCATATACGGCCCGGGAGCACGAGCAGCGTACAGCTGCGGTCGCGGAGGCGGGGCTGGGGCGAATAAACCGCACTTGTGAGGCCCTGGGCGTCCGCGTGGCGGAACGCGCCTTACCGGTCCCAAGCCAGTCGCGACGTCAAGACAACGGCACCCAAGGAAAAAGGGCGCTGTCTCACGGGAAGAGTCGAGCTATCGCGGCCTCGACCTACGCGACGGCTGCCGCTGCCTCTGCCCCCTTCGACACGGCGGGCACTGAGTCCGATTCGGTGAAGTACGCCGACTCAGACCTGGAGACATGTGCGGCCACCGAGGGCGGAGGGTCTCCGAGCAGGGCCAGGGATCAGGAGTGTGCCCGGGACGACCGGGAGGGGGAAGTCCCACTGCTCGCAGCGGCCGCCGAAGTGGAGCCATCGTCTGCTGGTGGCCCCGGAGCGACGTCGCCGCCTGCGGTGGGGACAGCGTCAGAGCTGCCCCTCTTGGAGGCCGATGGAACGAGGTCTCTACCCCCAATGTCGGCCGAGACAGAGGTGCCCTCCGCGGAGGTCGCTGCGATCTCCTCTCCATCAGACTTCGAGGGGGTTTACCGTGGCTACTCGCATTGGGAGCCTGTGGGACTCCGACTCCGACGTGGAAGCCCCCGTACGCAGCGTCCCTTCGGCCCCTACGCAGGCCGTAGCGGCCGGGGGCTAGGGGCTGCCGGTGTTAGGCCCTGATACGGAGACTCCCCGTCCGCCGCCAGCCATCGAAGGTATGCTGCGTTGCCATACTTTGTCATTGCTTTGCGGTGTTCTCCTAGGCTTGAGTGGTATGTCTTGTTGCAGTGGAACTCATCCCTAAGGACGGGCGATTCCTGTCCGGCGCCGCCGAGGCTGCCCGTTCGAACCCCGCTCCCGTGACCCCAGCGGACTTCGTCCCTCCTCCGGAGGCATTGGGGGCATGGCGCAGGATCGTGGCGGACGCGGCCGCCAGCGTTGATCAGCAGTCGCTGTTAGCCTATGGGGCGGGGCGCCTTGGGGACGCCCTGGAGGTATCTGGAGTAAGGGTGAGTGTCTGACCTTGTAACGATAACCGGTCATGTAGCCGCTCGCTGACTTGTTTGTCGTGCAGACTCTTGTCTTGGCCCAGACGCTGCAAGCGGCTCACGCCCGCGAGAAGGGGGCGCTAGAGAACCGGTTGCGGGCCGCCGAGGAGGCCCTGCACGTAGCCAGGGGGATGCACTCCGCCATGGACGATCGCATTCGCCACTTAGAAGGCGAGTGCACGGAGGCGAGGTCGGGTGCGGAGGCGCTCGAGGCGGCCGCGCGGTCATCAGCCAGAGAGGTGGCGCGACGAGAGGTTGTGGAGGAGCGGGATGACTTGCTCCAGCAAATTGCTGCACTGGAGAAGGAGAAGGGCGAGCTTGCTGCATCCCTAGCGGAGCAGGACCGGACCCTGGGCGAGGCTTCGGTGGCCGCGTGGGACACCATGCTGACCCTGGAGGTCACCCTTGAAGGTCTCATCGCCGAAGTACCACCCCGCTCCTTCGGTCCCGAGGACCTGTCGCGGACGCTTCGGCGGATCGGGGATGCGGCCAACATTGCCCGCAACTCCGCGAGGACCTTCGGTGACCACTACTCCTACGTGACCTCATGCCTGATATGCGCGCTCTTGCGACACCGGGGTTGCCAGCATATCAGCGAGCTAGCTGATCCTCGTTTGGAGTTGTCGACCAGGGCCGGGTGATGTCCGATGCCGTGCACGCTGTTCGCCGCCCCGTGCGATTTTTTCATGATAGGATCTGGGAGTACATCGGGGAGGCTGCGGCGAGGGTAGAGTTGCGGAACAGCCTGTACAACGAGGGGAACCTTGGCCGGTGGCTGGATGAAGTCCCACGCCGCAACGAGGGTGGCCCCACGAATTATGGGGGCGACGCAAACCCTCAGGTGTGACGGCATGGTCTCCGCGCGTTGGTGTGCGTTGTAAGACAAGCCCGTCGTCTTATAAATAAAGTGTTAGTTGCCTTGCCAGTGCTGACTTGTGTGCCCGCATGTCTCGAACAGCTTCCCGACCCGAGCTGGCTACTAGTTTCTAACCGTGTAATCCAACGACGTCTCCGACAGTGGCGGAGGGCCGAGGAGTCGCTGGACTTCTGGGCAAGCCAGGCTTCTTCACGTGAAGCTTTACCACGAGCGCGCATTAAGGAGGAGCCGACCGAGTAGCGAACTCGAGCCCCCCAAGGCTGTTTGTGGATGTGTGTTGTGTGGCTTTGTAAACATCTGTCGATGAATATAACAGGGGGAAAGGGGTTTAGCTGAAAAGATCTCGCCTGTCTTCATCATTGCTTGCGACGTCGAGGTGTACGTGCGAGCGCTCCGTCCCCTACCCCTCGAAGTGGTGGCAGCGGAGCCGGCGCCTTAGTCGAGGTAGATGCGCGAGCGCTCCATCCCCTACCCTTTAAAGCGGTGGCAGTGGAGTTGGCGCCTTAGTCGAGGTAGACGCGCTAGCACTCTGTCCCCTACCCTTCAAAGTGGTGGCAGCGGAGCTGGCGCCTTAGTCGAGGTAGACACGCGAGCGCTCCGTCCCCTACCCTTCGAAGTGGTGGCAGCGAAGCTGGCGCCTTAGTCAAGGTAGACGCGCGAGCGCTCCGTCCCCTACCCTTCGAAGTGGTGGCAGCGCAGCTGGCGCTATAGTCGAGGTAGACGCGCGAGCCTCTGCTGCCCTTGCGAAGTTACTACTCCGTGTTGGCCCGCCACGTTTCTTCATGGCTGCGAGTCTTGGCCGCATGCGACGTCGCCGCGTACCTCCCTAAGTAGCTTGTACTCATCGCCGAGCAGGTTGCCTCCCTCGATATGCACATGCGATCACACATGCGACCATACACATAACAACCATGAGCTGCACACATGCCTGAACGGATGTTTCGATGCATATACGTGATTGCATGCATGGATGCAAACATATACGTGATTGCATGCATGGATGCAAAAATATACGTGATTGCATGCATGGATGCAAAAATGTACGTGGAGGGATATGTCATGCATGCATTGACGGATGGATATTCCGTGTAGGCGTCGTGGATGCAAAGGCGTGGACGCGGAGGCACTGCGCAGGATAGACCTCGCCGAGGACGTGCGAAGACCCGCCTTCGGCAACGCGGGGGCGAACGGATGCGCGAAGACGAGCGCGGAGATGATGCCGCTGGTGCCGGACACGGAGTCATTGCCTGCTAAATCCCATGTGCTTTTTCCTTGCGGCCGGCTGTCGTCGTGGCGTTGCAAGATTGGGGTTGCCGCGCCCTGACCTGGCGGCGCCGCCATCAGAGCGGCTGCCATGGGCTCGCTCTCATGTGGGCGTGCTCGTGGCAGGGGGTGCATCGCCCATGCCGCCGAGCTCTTGCTCGCCACTAGATCCATCGATATTGCATCTGGACGATTCAACTAGATCTTTCACATGCAGCTATACAAAACAGAGCAAAGTATACAGACAAAGCCCGGATGCCTGTACAGTCAAGATCGCAACGTGGTGCAGCCTCCCCGCATAGGCCTTCCGCTGCCGCGCCGAGGCGAACTCCAATGAGGAGCCCCCGGAGATAATGTTTATGACCCTGCGCTTGGCCCCCTCCAAGGCTTGAAGTTGCAGGAGGCCATCCCGGCGTTGCTGCACGTGGGCCTGAATTTTCAGGGGGCCTTCCTGGGGTTGCATTCCTTGATCCTGGGGATGTTGGACATGAGCCACGACAGGCGGACGCGCCTCGGGATTTCTTTCTCTGGCGACGTTCTGCCGGAGCACTGCAATGGTGGTGCACGCGCGCGTGTCGTGGCTGCCCCGACCGTGGACTTCGCACCACTGCCCTTGGTGTTTGTCGTTGTACTCCTTGTGGGTTCTGTCATCGCGGTCCCACCCGCGCCCCCGTCCTCGACCACGGCGCCCTCTGCCGCCACGACCGGCGGGGACGCTTTCCTCGGAGCCACCCTCGATGTCGAAGACGTAGCGGGGCTTCCAAGATTTGCGTTGGTCGTGTTTGGGCTTGTCGCCCGACGGGTCTTTGTGCTGGGTATCCATGCGCTCGGGGGCGTCCTTCGATGGCTCTTGCTTGCGCTTGCCCTTCGAGGATCCCTCCTTCGGCGAGCCATCGTTTTTTGTCGAGTCCTCCGCCTGATTGGTGTCGGAGTCGTCGCCATATCAGCATCGCGCGTCCTCTTCCGCCCTGGCGTACTCTTCCATCTTGTCGAAGAGCTTCACCACCGTCTTGATTGGTTTCCGCGCGTTGTATTCGGCCATCGGTCCTGGGCGGAGGCCTTGTATTGCTGCGTTGATGATGGTTGTTTCATTGACGTCCTTGACCTGGCAGCGTACCTTCGCGAAACGCTTGAAGTAATCCCGGAGCCTCTCCGAAGGTTTTTGCTTGACTGTGAAGAGCTGATCCGCATCGACGCGCTCAACGTAGTTTCCCTGGAAGTTGCTATAGAGTCGGTCGCGGATCTGTTCCCACGCGTAGATGGACTGTGGCTCGATGGTGAAGAACCAAGAGAGCACCACCCCCTGCAACGCGAGGGGTAGTCACTTTGCCTTCGTGGTGTCGTCTCCGCCGGCGGCCTCGATGGCGGTCTCATACACGCGCACGAACTCCCGTGGGTCCGTGTCACCTTTGTACGCGTCGATGACACTCGGGAACTTGAAGTCCTCCGGCCATGCCGCCTGTTGCAGGCCTGCGGAAAGTGGAGACTCCGGGTCCACACGTCGTAGCGGGACGCGGCTGGATGTGAGGGTGTCGCGGCTATCCGCCCTCTCTGGCGTGGGCTCCGACGCGACCACCGGTGGGGTCTGTTGGCTCCTAGCCTCTTGCATGTCTCGCACGGCTCCGCGGAGATCTGTTAGCTCCCGCTGGAATGCACCGAGGGCCGCCAGCAGGGCATTCTCCACCGTTGATGTGGGTGGGACTGTCGGCACACTCGGCGGTGTGGCCAGAGCAGTGGCAACCATGGCTTGCGCTCCCGGGCCGCCCACTGCGCTGGCGTGAGGGACTCCGGAGGTGGCGACGGGGCCCGCGTTGCCGTCGGAGCCACTCGTTGTTCCTGCACTGAGTGGAGGGACGTACGTCGTGCCAGTGGTGGGGTTACCTGCCGCGCGCGGGGCGGTCTCGACGGTCGTCGCGGCGGTGGTGGCGGGGTGGGTCGTCGCAGCGATGGTTGTGAGGTCAGCCGTCGCAGCGATGTTCGCGGGGTCGGCCGTCGCGGCGGTGGTCGCAGGATCGGCCGTCGCAACGATGGGCGTGGGGTTGGCCATCACAGCGATGGTGGCGGGATCAGTTGCCGCACCGTGAACGTCGATGCTCGCTGCCGACGCTGAGGCCCGGGTGTTGACGCGATGCCCCACTACGCCTGTCTTCTTCCCTTTCGCCGCCGATGATGAAGCTTTTTTCGGTGCCATCCTTCTCCGGATCTTGGGCTTGCTCTCGTCCTCCCCACGGACGGCGTCAACTGTTGTGGTTACAGACCAAACAGAGAGAGAGTATGGTAGTGGAGAGTTAGGTGAGCAATGGCTTAGGGTTTTCCCCGTGGCCTGTGTTGTATATATATATATCCATATGGGGAGTAATTTTACAATTATACCCTTACATCCGAATGTTCACCTCAGGGGCATTCATGTCATTACACATGTCCCATTTTGGGCCTTACATTCCTCCAACAGGCCTGCTGGGCTTAGGTGGGGGCCACCCCTACAACATCTGGACTGTTCATGCCAGAAACCATAATTTCTCATGCAACATCGGTATCAACCTCTCTTATCATCCGCCCAAATAGGTATAGCAAATTTTTAGGGTTTTGAGAAGCACCAATTAAGTTGTCATAAATTACCAATCACTTACATCCCGTGACTGTCCCAAAACCAGTTTTCATGTTTAAAGATTAATGATCAAGGCAGACTAGTGCCTTGGACTTAACAAGACTTAGCATGGCATGTAAATATCAGTTATAGCTATCAAAGTTAAAAATATTACCTAGGGTGACAAGGTTTGTGGATTTTCAAGTATCAAGGGTGGCAATAATATAATACTAAATCGACAAGTGGGTATTTAGCTACCTTATGAGTAAACATATATTTGCATACAAATAAAGCATGCAGTTTCTCTAATTTAAATGAACATAATTAACATGAAATATAGGTTCAAAATGATCAAAATATTTACTCACCAGGATCAAAAGCTTGGGGGTCTTACGCTGCTTCAATCGAGGGCTAGTTCGCACCTTCGAACTCTACTCGGGAGAACGTATCAGAAAAAGAATTGCAACCAAGCAGATGCAAATAAATGCCTAATAAACTTCAACTAAACTCAAAATTGAACAAAACTAGTACCCATAGATGAATCTCAATTTTAGAAAAATTTAGAAATAAGTTTCGTTAAATTTTGAGTTACGACGAGAGAGAACGAGCTCCTCAAAATTTTATTCTGAGGGAGAATCCCAAAACTAATAGAGGAGAGAGGAATGCCTCTCTAACAGGTGGGGCCCAAGAATTTTTAAATAGTTTTTAGATTATTTTCAGACTTTGAACTACAGTGAATGACATGTGAGGCATTTTTACTGTGCATACAGTAGATGGGCCCATTGTCGGTGGCCCAAGCTTTGAGAATGGGCTTTTAATAGATTTTTAAACTAGGGGAGTCCACATTAGTGTCTATATAATGGTCAATTAAGACATTCATTTAGTTGGGCTAATCACATATGCTAATTAAATCACGCAGCTATAGAGATGTGCTACAGTCTCTTCCCTGCCATGAGGAAGGTGGAGCCGACCAACAGCAAAGGAGGCCACGACATTGTGATAGCATTAGCAAAATGGGTTACCAGGCCTTGCGCACATCCCCGGGTGAAGCGTCGTGGCCTAATTTGGCTCGAAGGTGATGAGGCGGCAAGCTAGGCGGTGGCCAGAATAGGGGATGGCGCATTCTGGCGGCCTGAGGCATTAGAATTTGATTGACTGACATGGGAGCTTATATGGATAGTTATGAACTCACCCGAAGCTTGGTTTGCGGTCGGGATGGAGCCGTAGGAGCTGGTGATGGGGATGGCCTTGGCGGTGAGGTGGGTGATGGCGCTGGCTCATCGGAGTAGGGAAGGGAGCTCGATGAGGCTGGTGTCAGCTTTGTAGTGGCTAGGCGGTGCTCCCTGCTCAGTTAATTGGACCGAGAAGCGGTAGAACGCCAGGATGGTGGAGCGTCAAAGCTGGAGAGGAAGGAACTCGCCGGCGGCCTGTAGGGGAGAGAAGCCGATTAGGTGTGGGAGGAGAGAGAATGAGTGATGGCGAACTCAAGGAAAAGCTCTTGAGGTGCCGAGGTCCAACGAGGGGAGCTGGCGACGGGGATTGTCGGAGGAAGAGCGAGCGGCAGAGGCAACGGGAGAGGGGCTCTAGCTCGAGGGATGCAGAAGGAAGCTGAGCGAAGGTGTTGGAGATTGAGGGAGGCCTGGGCAGCTCTTTATAGGCGGTGGTGGAGACTAGTGTTGTGGAGCATCGACGTGGTTGCAGAGTGCTGAATGACGGCAGGTACCACGGTGTGTCACGGCGCGGGGGAGCCGAGGCGAGATGCGATTGAGCGTGCACATGCACAGAGCTTGGTCGGGTGCTGATGCGGAGGTCGAGGTGCACGCTTCAGCCTGGCGGTTTCAGGGGGAGCAGAAGACGAGGCAGAGGGGATGGCTACCAGGGTAGAGTTCTCGCAGGGGGGCAATACGGAGAAGCTGCCATGGCAGGCATTAGGGCCATGATGGCACTTGCGCGGCAGGGCTATACCACGGTGGCACAGCACAGGGAAGCGAATGCGGAGCTCGGTTAGAGCATCGGCTACGGCCACACAGGGGTCAAAGGTGGAACAGGGGCAAGGAGGAAGGAGACCAGGTGCTGTCGTGGCAGCGCAACCTTTGGTCCAATGGTCACACGGCAGAGGAGCTGAAGACGAGGCGTTTTCGTGGTAGAGGAACTAAAGACGAGGCGTTGTCATGGTAGAGGTGATGCGCCTGGACACTGCTGAACGTGGGAGCTTCCTGGGTCAGCGATGAATAGGGAGGGGAGAGGAGGAAGTGGCTAGAGGCCCAAGGAGACTTTGATTGGCACTGTAAAACTTGAATTTCCCCACCAACTTTTGTGAAGAAGCTTTGAAATTCAACTTAAACCTTTGAAATTGAAATCAGATTTTTAAAGTCGAGATCAATCAATGAGCTTTGCGATAACACCCAGATTTTCCCAAAAATGGGATGTTACAAACATCAACATGATCCTTAACCAATCTAAGGTAAGTGTGAAGAAGAAAGGTCTAGGATTCAATTCCTTAGAGCATTCTAAGAACCTCCTACATAAGATTGTGAGAGTTGTGGAGAGTGGTAAGTTTAAGGTCAAACCCCTTAAACCTTCAAAGATTGTGTGTAAGTTAGCTTGATTTGCTCAAACTCTTTCTAGTAAGTCGGGTGTTTCTACTTTAGCAGATCGACTACTCAAAAGGTCAAGTACCATAGCACCTTCCGTAAAAAAGAATGACTATATTATTAAGTTCTGCTTTTGTAGGATCGTGGAGAGTGGCAACTGTTTTCTTTCCTTTCAGCATGTATGATGCAAATTCTTGAGTATGTCTCGATCGTGATTTTGGCTTGGGCTGGTCCCGAAAATGGAAGCATGTGGGTGACTAAATTTGTTGTGAAGGAAAGTTTAATTGTGGTAGACGGTGGTGCCTACAACAATGTTGGAGCAATTCAAACGAAATGTTGCAACATTTGAGAATATAAGCAAAGTACTCCTTCCAGTTTACAAAAATAAGTCATTTTGGAATGGGTATAGTCAAATTTGGGAAACTTTGACTATCGATATCTTTTTAAATATTTAGATTAGATACATAAAAATCATATGTGTAGATTCGTCTCGAAAATACTTTTATAATATTATAATTTTGTTAGATTTTATAAATATATTATAATAGTAATTAGTGGTTAAAGATGAATTTTGGATAACGTGTTGATGTCTAAAACGACTTATTTTTGCGAACTGAAAGAAGTAACCTCCCTGGCAGTAATACATTTTATTGGGAATAATCTGGGTAAGGATGCAATTGTATCTCTGTCCAGCGAGAGGCCAACACAATGGCGGGAATTCCATTAAATAAATAAAATATAAAGTTTGCAAGGGAGAAAAATAAGAAAGGAGATCTACAAGAAAGAAAAATACACTTGATAGTTGATACCACCCTTCAACCAATCAACTATTTTTTTTGCTATAAATAAATATTCTAGAAAATGAAAGACAAAAAGGTGAAGTGAGAGTTCTGTCAAACTCAAACATCAACCTTAACGTCCCCAATCCTAGTCACACCACATCATATATGTCCTTTCTGTTCTTATATATGTGCTGTCATGATTGATGTATCAGCAAAACACTGTGCCAGCTCAATAGCTTTAATTCTTAACAAACTGTTCACTACCAAGTAGCCCCTAACATGGCAAGTTGGTAAGGTTTTCTCATCACTTAAGAACCCTTGACAATGATAGGAAAAGAAAATCATCCTGAAATAGTGAAATGTGGTGCTGCATGCTGCCTTCCGAACGTAGATGAGACTGTGCGTGAGAATGGACTTGGGAGCTAGGGCCAAGATAGCTTGAAGGTGATGAAATTAAGATGACATAGACTTATTTTTCAAGAGAACAAAGCAAGAGTTGAGATGGAATTTCTCCTGTCCTGTGTAGGCCAGCAGAGCAAGGGCACAGGTCGGCCCTGATCAACTCGGCTTCGGCTTCTGGCTTCTGGCTTATTTTTCACTATTCATAAGTTTCGTCTTTTTCTGAACTTTTGGCTTTTTGTTGAGCTTTTTTGCTGGTTCTTTTTTCCCGTATTTGTTTGTATTATACATAATGGGCTAACATATTTTTTATATTTTTAAATTTTTTAAATTTAATTATGCTAAATAAGCCTCTGTCAGCTATAGTGCTTTATTCAGCCAGCTACAGTGTTTTCAGCCATAAGCCATGAGCTTTTCAGCCGAACCGATCACCACCCAAATGTAGTACTCAGCAAGCAGAGGATCACAGTTCACAAGGGGGCGTTCGTTGCGGCTGATGGCAAGCAAAAGATCACAGTTCACAACTATAATAAATGAGGGAGAGATACATATGTGAAATGCGAGCGAAAGTAGTAGGATGTGTAATATATCCGTAAATCTTGTCTTATTCTCGGAGCGAGACGAATGCTAGAGAAGTGGATAAGCCGTCTCGAGAAGCTAGGTATTTATATTGGCTTCTAATTTTTTTTCAGACAGAAGTTAGAAACAGAAGCTAATACAAACACCATACGAGGCCCTACACTGGTTGTTGGTTGGGACTTTGGGAATGGTGCACATCCTAGCTACCTTTTGCATCCCATATCCCTTGCTCCACTGGTTGATTTTCTTAATTTGCTGCTTGTGTGGTGAAGGTGTGAGGTCGTCAACACACACGTTGCAATCTCTTTTAGGGTGGTCCATGGATATGTTTGCCAAGACTTTGCACTTCGTGCAAAGCCAGGGAAGACTTGCAGTAGTTGGTGGATGTGGCTAATCGAATTTTATGGGCAGTGTGGTCCAAGCATCTTTTCTTCATATATCACTAATTGTCAATAGTGTTTATATATGCCTTTATTTATGGTAAACCTAAGCAGATTCTAGGCTAAGTTTGTAAAAAAAAAGTGAGACTCACGAGCTGCTCGAGCTTGGCTTGAGCTCCAAACGAACCAAGCTTGAGTCTGATCTTAAGCTCACGAGCCTTGACGAGCCATGCTCGAATAATTCGACTGGACTCATTATTTTGCGTAGCCTACTTGCAAGTTGCATGTTCCATCATCCCCTTGGGCCAAATTCAAAAGCATCCTCGGTCACCCCAACCCAAGTCTCTCTCACTTGACACCTCAAGTTCTCAACCTTATCCACTTAGAGAGTCATAGTCCACCCATTCCCCAACCCTAAATCCCAAATTCCCTTCCCCCAGCCTCAGGCTCCCACCGATGCCGCTGCTCCACTAGTCCACCATGCTGCTGCTCCTCCCGGCTCCCAGCTCTTACCCGGCTAGCCACCACCCACTAACCATGGTGGAGTGTGCCATCCACTGCCTCCCGCCTTGAGCCTTCTCCTACTCTGCTTCCAAGCGACGAGGCGACGACACGGGGCCAAGCATGTGGCCAGATGTGGCGGCGAACTAAGTGTTGAGGCGCTGACGCCTCTCCTCCACTACCACCAAGCATCGATGCCCTGCTCCTCTTCCACTACGAAGAACCTCCTTGGCTCTATGCAACCACCTCGACACGAAGTCCCACCGCTGTCTGAGTATGAACTATTCCCTTCACCTCTTCTCTTCTTTTGTTGTTGCGAAGAACTAAAAATTTGTTGATCTTTAGGTTATTCCTTTTCCTATAGTTGTTGCGTGTTCCATTCAAGAAGACTGCTTGTTGCAGCTGCTAATGTCAAGAAGATCTCTTGTTTGTTGTGAAGGTTGCTTCTTTTGATTTAGGTATTACTGAAATTTATTTTTTATTCTTGCATTCATGCATTTTTTTATGACACTATATGAATTGTTCTATATGTCTCAAAATCAACAATCAACACAACAATCTATTGATTCACTAGTAAGGGAGAAAGATGGCACGACAACAGCAACATCACTAGAAGATCAGCAAGTAGAGGTTCAACAGGATAGACCAACGAAACCCACTAGTAAGAAGTCCCCAATATGTAATTTCTTTGAGGAATGTGAGGTTCCATCGAAGAAAGAAAGAGGAGAAATGGAAAGCAAGGTGAAGTGCAAGGCATGCAGAGGATGGCTAATGAAGAACATCAGTGGTACTACATCACATTTTAAGAGGCATCTTGAGCAATGTGATTATTACAAGCTTTATCAAAAATCCTAGCAGCAAAAGACCATCAATTTTTGTAGCACCGAGGAAGCTGATGTTGATAGTGAAACTCCTTATGTTGCTGCCCCTGGTTATTATGATCCTGGAAGAATTGATGAAATTATTTGCAAGATGATCATTGTTCATGAGTTACCATTCAGTATTATGGAGTATACTTGGTTTAATATTTTGCTAATGTCACTAAATCCTGCATACAAAAAAGGTGTCTAGAATCACCGTTAGAAATGAATGCATGAAGCTCTATGAATCTGAAAAGAAATTGTTGAAAAATAGTTTTAAGGATATTAAGAAGATAAGTCTCACATGCGATCTTTGGATGTCTAACCAAACACTATGTTATATGAGGCTAGATGCTCACTACACAAATGCAAATTGGTCAATGTATTGTCATGTCATTAACTTCTTAGACTTAGAGTCTCCCACACTGGTGTAGTCATCTGTAATGCCATTTCTGATTGTTTAGCTGCATGAAAAAATTGAGGATAAAATAGCTAGCAATATATACATTCAATTTTTTGAAATTTGAAAATTTTATGTAGCACTAACTAACCACATATCGGAGTGAAGTACTTTGATGTCAACTGAAGTGCTTGGAGGTTCTTGTTGAAGAGAATTTCTCTGATTGCCAATGGTGGAAGCATTTTTGTAATTGTTGGGGGAAGATGAAGTACCTTTTGGCTAACTAGTAGAGTAGAATGTAGAAGTGAACCTACGTAATGTCATGTCTACCTGTCCTGTTTAAGGCATGCTTGCTCCCATTAAGAACTTTTAAGACATGATGGTTTTTATGTTCTAAAATGTCATTTGTGTTATTGTGTACTCCTATTAAATACTTTCAGTCATATTGATTCTATGAAGAAATGGCTATTATGCTATGATCAGCTTTGTTTTCTTGTTCAAAATTGTTGCATGTGAAAGCTGCTACTATATTGTTCTATGATTGCTCTGTGAGAATATTTGTTTCTTGATGAAGTCATGTGTTACCGAACCTACACAAGCCGAGCTTGACCTACCTGAGTTTTGCCCGAGCCAAGTTCGAGCCTAGCTCAAAGCTCAACTATCAACTTAGACTCACTTAAGCTCAGCTCGTTTGCAACCATATCTCAGGCTACCAAGAAAAAAAGGTTTGATTTTGGCCACCATAATTAGCTCGGAAGTCCGAACCCAGCCCAGACACCGGTGAGGTTGTGTTCAGATCGGCCTCAACAAGGCTCTCGGGCCTAATTGCCTAATTGGGAGCCTACATGCACAATTCGTAGGCATCGACATCGACAGAAGGGGGTGTCGACATCGGTATCTGAACCTTTATAAATCTCATCCCCCTCGTCTACTTGAGATACCGCCTTCAACAGATTACACCTGTGGCCTCCCTGATCTATCTATAAGTATGTTGGTACAAGTTAGGAACACTCGTGTGTCCGGTACACATTAACATTGTACTCTTGTTAATATGTGGCTTGCTTTGAGGGTGTTCTATAGTAGACTGCTCAAGTCTCAATTTGGATAAAATGCATTAGTATCCAACAATGTTTTTAACGTCACACATATATTTCCTCACCGAAACCGGAATATAAATTCAAAACCCCTTCGTTTTCACACAACTCTCTATACGGACTAATATATATAGTAACTAACTAGAGTTCAGATCTAGGCCAATTATCCATGTAGTCACGCTCAGGCCGGACTTTGGCTCAGACTTGCATGAGATCTCCATGCTCAATAGTCGAACATGTCGCTTTCTAATTAGAAAGAGACCAACCGGTAGTCGTGTTTTTGTCAAAGAACATCCATTGTTTGCGGTACTGCTACCTGCTGCCTAGAATTTGTTCTTGCAACCTTGCAATGATTAGGTAAGAACAGGATTGCAACATACTGGTTTTCAGTGCCTTTTTAAAGTTTTATAATAACTATTTGAATTTTTCTGAAATTAATTAAAGCATAACTTGAAATTTTAAAAATTAAAATATTTAATGCGAATAAAGTAAACTTCAATAAAATAAAAATCTGTTTTACTTGGGTTTCTTATGTTTCAAGGAATTTTTTTGTATGTTTAGGTTTTTTCGGAGTTTATTTGCTATTTATTGGAGCTTAGTTTGATTTATCTTAATTTCAAAAAAAAGAAATTCTAAAATACATCGGGCCGAATTTCCTTTCTTGGCCTGTCTTCTTTTCCTTCCCAGTCTGGCCCACTTTGCCTGCGCAGCCCATTTCCTCCGCCGGTCAGCGCATCTCGTTTCCGGCCCATCTTCTGCGCAGTCGTCACCACGCGTCGCCTGCTACGTGCCTCGCTCTTTTCTCTCACCGCCACCCCGGGCCCGCTTGTCAGTGGTGAGCCATCTCTGGGTCATCTTCTTCCCCATGCCATCGTCCTCATTCCGAACTCGCCGTGGCCATCTCAGACTTCGCCGCCATCTCCGCCTCTATCTTCTTCTTGCCCTGTTATTTAAGCGTTGCCCCCACCTCTACTCTAGACCACCCTGAGACGCAACGTTTCCTCATTTTGCACAGACATCGCCGAGTTGCAGTTTTACGCCGCCGCCGCACTTGCTGTCTTCGACGAGCAATTCCGTGCGCCCCACAACTCCTCTACCGACATCAACCGGTGCTCTAGCATTTCCGCCTCCCGCGCCATCTCCTCTGCACCACGCCGAAGTCTGAAGACCATCGGAGCGAGCCACCGCCGTGAAGCCAACCTATCCCGCCGCTAAGAACTCACCGCAGGTGAGTATGTTGACGTTTGTGTAATATCCCAAAAATGATTTGAGAGATAATCGATTAATTGGAGGGAGGACCTTATAGAAAAGAATTAAAAACAATGATTTTGGAGGGGGAATTCTGAAAATACCTGGCAACCTGGGCCTGGGCCTGGGCCTTGGCCCAGAGGAGGCCGGCCAAAAAGGGGGGAGGCGCCCCTCCCCCCAAACCCTAGCCGCCACCCCCTTTGCCCCTCCTCTCTCCCCCTGGCCGCACCCCTCCCTGCCCCTGCGCCTCCACCATGTCCAGCAACACCTCTCCCCCATTGTTGTCCCTTGGTGCTAGGAGAAAGCGAGAAGGAAGGAAGAAGAAGGGAGGGAAGGAGAAGAAAGGAAGGAGGAGGAAGAAGAAGGGGAAGAAGATGGGTGATTCCAAGGGGATCCTCTAGGTAACTCTCCCTCATCTCAAATTCCTCTGTTATTGCTGTAATTAGGGTTCTTAGCCTAAGAATTGGTGGGGGATTAGCAATTAGATTCCCCGATTAGGGAATTCCTGCTGTCTGTCTGTAGATCAATCCGCGTATTGCGACTGTTTGCGCAGTTTATACCTACGAAACGATTTTTTCTGCGGGTCTGCCCAAAAGAAAAATTGTAGAGGACGACGAGATATATTTTATGTAAATTTTCCAGAATTTTAGGCTGCGGGATTTGGGCGCAGCACAGTCGGGAACATCGCTGTCTGTCAGGGGTGCAGATTGGGGCAGATTGCTGTTCAAGTGTGATTTAGGGGTAGTAGATGATTTTTATGTTTTTGGTCGCAATTGAGAAAAATGTAGATAATTAAGTAATATAACTACTGTATAAAATCATAATTTTTAGAGCCTTACACTGTGGTTGGGACGCGTTACAATCTGGCTGCCCAGATTGCCAGAACAGATAACGTCCTCTGTTTTGCGCATTAAGTTACACCTTGCTATGATCAAAATAAAAATATGTGATCTACATGAAAAGTGAAGGTATTTAAGTGAGGAATCCAGAAATATATCATTTTCTGTGAATGGCTTAATATTGTTAAAGATACAAAAAGGTTAAGCAGCGCTGCTGCAGCGGACAGAGTGTAGAACCGTTAAGCTGAGAGGGAGTTGCGGGTTTTGGGCGTAGAGGCGTTTACTTCTCAGTTGTGAATATTGTATTATGGTTTTGTGCTGAGTGGTGCTTTGTGAATAGGTGGCTTCGCTCCTGATCGTGCTTGACCCCTTCGCTCCTTCGGTAAAGGCAAGTATAATGATGGTTTAAAATTGATAGTGTGGATTGTTGATGTTTGATGGATTGTTGATGTTTGATGAATTGTTGATGTTTGATCTATATTATGAGTATATGTGTTCATGATTGTGGTAAGGAAGTACCGGTGATGTTTATAGTCGATTGCAATTTAAAGTGTTCATGAGTATTTCTGATGCATAGATGTTGTGGATGCAAGTTTTATTTATTGAGACATTCACGCATATGCATCATGTTGATTTATTGAAGTCTTGGTCACGAGATGACCAAGCGCCGAGGTCCCCGTCATGTTGATGACATGACGGGCTAAAGGTCCCCATACTTGTGGAGTATGGGCAATTGGTCCCTGTACCAGATGGCACAGGCATGGGTGTGCATTGACGGATGCACACTCCGCATTACCGGTAAAATGCGAAAGAGAAGAGATAAAGAGATTTTTGATCATCTTGCATAGCATGGCTTGTTTATGAGGTTGATGGATGAATTTGTGAAGTGATGTTCATGAATGTTCACGGTTTATTTATATGGTTGATGGATGAATTTGTGAAGTGATGTTCATGAATGTTCTTGTTACTATCTATTATATTTGCTGAGTCGTTGGACTCACTCTTGCTATTGTTGTGTTTTTTTAGGTACCTTTATGAGATTGGCATGCATTGGGAAAAGGAAAGATTAGCATTATTGCACTTTGCACGTTCTACTCACAATGGATGAAAGAGAGGAAATTACATAATGATTGCATGAATTACTTAAGTAGAAGATGATTATCGATTGTCGGATTAAAATTGTAATAAAGGATTAGAATTCTTTTATGATGCTTCCGTTCGTTATTTAAATTTTATAACCATAAATGTTCTAGTAATCTTAAGCCAATATCGCTTAGAATTGATTATATTACTTGAGGTTATTCATTTCTTTTAATTATGCTTGTTGAAACCTCTGACTTAGACAGTAAACAAAAGAGATTCTGCTGGAATTTTGTGAGATGTATTTAGTTTATCCTCGTTATGTTACTAGTTTGGTAGCATTCCAGGTCATTGTTTGGCTGGGGTGTTACAGTTGGTATCAGAGCGGGCATTAGGTCCGTGGTAATTGAATTATTAAATTGACACACTGGTGCACAGTAGGATGGGATGGGTCAAGCATTGCATTTACGCTTCCAATACATTGTATTGATGTTTTATGCTATGAGATGATCTTTTGTGCCTATGATTTGACTATATGATTGATATGTGTGGTGATAGTTGATGTCGAGAGATAGAGATCGTGGTGTGGCCATAGGCATGATCAGGTTATATCATTGTTCGTGGTATTGAATTGGTGAAGTATCTTTCCTTGAGCAACTTGGTTTCCGAGGTTAGGAATGAGTTCTTTAGAAAAGTTTCTCTCTTCCTTGAGTTGAATTTAGTCAATTCTTATCCTGTAGTGGAGGATGAATTTATCTTGGGTTCGTGGTTCATTGCAGTTGAGAGTTTTCAATTGGTCTCTACCTGTTCTTCGAAGCAATTGTTGTTTTTCTGACTATTGAAATGCTTTTGCTACTTGGGAACATTGTGGATTTGTAAGGTTGGTCTCTTCGTGGGATTTTTGCCTTGTTGTGAAACATGCCTCATTTGTTCGCTTGGTATTTTTATTAATGAAAGTTTTATGTTGCAAATTCGTTAACATGGGAAAGTCTTGGATCTTTGCATGTATTTGGATTATTTCGTGTGTTGAAGTTTAATTCCTCTCCTTCTGAAAGAGAATGTTAAAATCCTTTGTGGTGTTTTGCTATGGTTAAGTCAGAGATTGTAATCAAATAAATTGATATGGTATGAGTATCCTTGGAAGTGAAACCGAATAAGTTGATGTTGTCTTCTTGTAGTTGTTCATGAACTATGTTTATGAATAGGGCTATTCCTAATGGAATCAATAGAGTTACTAAGAGGCGTGGAACTTTGATGAACTGGTTGATCAATAAGAGAGACAAAATTAGTAAACTTTTGGGATAAATTGGATCAACAGGTCTCAATGGATTAATCTAATCGTTTAGGATGGTTAAATTTAGAAGGTGTTGGATTACTGTATTAGTGGATATTAATCTTGGAGTTATCTTTGTGGATACTTAGTGTTCGTATGTAATTGCTAAGTGCAACTGTTGTGTAATGAAGTGTGGTGTTGCGCATCAATAAGAGAGCAATGGATGGGGTTTAAAATGTGATCTATATTTACATGATGGTGGGATTGTCAGATGATATTATGTCTTTGATGAAAGAGTTTTGGTAGAATCATTAAAATTGTGTAGTAGATCTCCTCTAATTTAAAGCGGTTGTCGTAGTGAGCTTGTAAGGTTTTGAGATACTTTCAATTTGAGGATGGGATGATAAAGTAGCATGGAACTATTTGATGAGATTTTGGAGGGTTTTATAATGGAAGTGTAAACGATAACGATTCTTGTTAAGAGTGTATTATTCTTGATGTTAGTAAGATTGTTGCAATCTTATTGGAAAAAAACATTTTGAAATAAGTTATTGTGTTCTTTTGGAAAGGTTTATGGTGCGCTGGTAGGCTATGATGATTCATGCTAAGAATATATAATGATGAGGTTAGTAAAACTGAGTATGAGATGATGAGGGTAGTGTTGATTCTTTTAGAAGTAAAGGAATTTGTTCGTCTTCCGTGATGTCAGTAAAATGAAATGTTTGGAGTTTTGCATTCATGATCCTATGGGAGTTCATGAATTATTGTGGTATCTGAAATTAGTTTGCGCAGAGTGACGTATTGGAAGGTTCTATCGGTTCTTAAGTGATTAATGTGATTTGAGCTTAAAGTATCGTTTGCTTGAAGTTGGTAAAGTGATGTTTCTATTAAAGAAAATTATGTCCTTTGTTAAATTGAAGGGTGTAGTAGAGGTATTCGCGGTTGGATTCAAGTTTTGTACCTTGTAGCTTATTGAAGCGTGCTTAACCTTGTTGGTTTGCAACAAAGGAATTCCTCAAGTTTCCAAAAGCAGTGCTTTATTTATTTATTTAGTTTCGGCTGAAGTTTGATATTCTCTTCTTGTGGGACTTGTGCACTCAACTGTGGTCTCGTCTTCTATTTTCCAAGATCTTGGCTATTTGACTTTTTTCCTTGGTCTCTTGTCTACGGTGAGTGCTAAACATTTTTCTATGTGCCGAAAATTGTTTCTATCTATATCTTCTTCTGAGGAAGGATTAACCAATCCGTGTTGCAAAGCCTTTTAGGTTGTATAATGGCAACTTGATAGTGGCGGTCAAGTAGACGATTTTGGTGAGATTGTAGATGTCAAGTTGTTTGACATTCATTGAGTGATAAATTGATTTCTTGGAATAATTCTCGGTGAGGATTTGATTTAAATAGAATGTTTGTCTTTGGAGCTAACTGATTTCATGGTTCCAATTAGTAGAACCTATAGTAGATTGTGGTTCAAGAATGTTTCGATCATTTTGATGGAACATTAGAATTATCAAAAGTATGAGAATCTTGATCAATCTTATTAGAGTATCGTAATTGGGCACTTTGCAAGGTTTAGTAGGAGGATTAGGGTGGTGTAGTTAATGATATTATAATTGTGAAGCAGTCTAACCGTTATGGGAATCATTGGGATAGTAGGCATTGTTGAATTATTGCCATGCTTGACTTGGCTTCAATGAGTAACCCTCCAGGAGTTAGAATCTTCCTAAAGATAATTAGGTTGAGAATATGTTTTCATGTGATTGTTAATGATTGAGCATGTTTGATTGTGGGAATTTTAGTCACCGAATTCGAGAGTCTTCGTATCAATTATATCAAAGTGCATATATAGGAGCCCTGGAGATGGAAAATTTTGGTTTGGTGCTATGCTAGAACCTTCGAGGCTAATGATGTTGTGTGGGACTATTGGAACAAGTGGATTCTAAATAGTGTGATGCTCCTTGATAATGTCCTTTAGGTGTGGGAATTGAGTGTGTGTGCTGAGAATTTCAAGTTGATTATCCTTAGAGGATTGTGGTGAAGTGATTGTGGGTGAAAACAATGATGAGGTGCATTGGAAATTATTTATCAAAGTAACCATGTGGTAGAGGAGTTGGCTAGAGTATGTTATTGTGAGGTCAGTACAGTCTCTCCACAAAGGGGTGGTTGATGCACTCGGTTTGAGCATAGTGTTGATGTTGCCAATTTAAGAGAAATGAGTTAGTGTGGTGTGTGATGATTTGGAATCTTGTGATTCAAGAGAAAGTTATTCCTAAAAGAAAAAAACAATATTTTCTCGGGTAGTAAAATACTCTCTTGATTCTTGTTTGAGCTATGTGATGATAGCAAAAGTTTTTTGTGGTTTGGGTTGACTTTATGTGGCATGTGGGGTATTTCTGGTTCAGGAAAAAAAACAAAGGAAGGGTTTGGCATTGGAGTGATTCTCCTTTGACTTATGTGTTGTTTATTTGCAAACTGCCTACTTGGAATGTGGAGAGGTTCTCGTGTTGAATCCTCATTTTTTTTCTTTTGATTTGACCCTTTTGGTGGGGAGTTGGTGATGTGTGGATTGCAATGAGAATCCTTTATTTTCAGTTGAATTCTATTTGTAAAAAAAATTGGTTTACAATGAGCACTGTTGTGCATCCGTGGTTAAAGGAGACGCTCCTCGTTAAGGTAAAAAGATCGATTGAGAGTTGGAATAAGAGTTACCTGTGTTGTGCGCGTTGTGTGGGTTGATACCAAAGGGGATGATAACCCAAGGTATATTCAATCGCTTCTGTTAGTTGCGAAGATTTGGAGGTTGGTGTATCACTATGACCACCTTGGGTCCTAGAGTGGGGTACACAAAGTCTTGTACGACCCGGTATCGAGGGAGTGCTTGAAAGATCTGGGGTGTGGGTTTTCACTATAGCCGTTGACCAACGAGTAAGACCAGCTGCTTTTAGCGGAGTTCGCTTATAATAACAGCTACCATTCAAGAATTAAAGCTGCACCATTCGAAGTGTTGTATGAGCGTAAGTGCAGGTCACCCCTTTGCTGGGAAGCGGTGGGTGAGAAGGCAGTCTTGGGCCCGGATTTGGTCCAGCAGACAGTTGAACAAATGGCCTTGGTGAGACAGAATCTGTTGGCCGCCCAGAGCAGGCAGAAAAGTTATGCAGATGTGAGGAGAAAGGATCTGGAATTTGAGGAGGGGGATTAGGTGCTCTTGAGAGTATCTCCCACCAAGGGTGTGGTGAGGTTCGGAACCAAAGGGAAGTTTAGCCCGAGGTATGTCAGGCCTTTCATGATCATGGCTCGGATCGGGAAGTTAGCATACCGCTTGGATCTTCCAGAATCTATGCGCGGGGTGCGAGCATTGAGGAATAAAATTTTAAAAGTATGTCAAAGTGCTTTGGTCGCAGTAGACAGAGAGAGAGGCCACTTGGGAATTGGAGTCTCACATGCGTGAGAATTACACGATAGGTGCTTGTTAAAATGGTTAAGTTTAGTTGTGATTAATCCTTGGTGTAAGCATGGATAGAATTCGGGGTCGAATTCTGTTTAAGGGGGGTAGAATGTAATATCCCGAAAATGATTTGAGAGATAATCGATTAATTGGAGGGAGGACCTTATAGAAAAGAATTAAAAACAATGATTTTAGAGGGGAATTCTGAAAATACCTGGCAACCTGGGCCTGGGCCTTGGCCCAGAGGAGGCCGGCCAAAAAGGGGGGAGGCGCCCCTCCCCCCAAACCCTAGCCGCCACCCCCTTTGCCCCTCCTCTCTCCCCCTGGCCACACCCCTCCCTGCCCCTGCGCCTCCACCATGTCCAGCAACACCTCTCCCCCATTGTTGTCCCTTGGTGCTAGGAGAAAGCGAGAAGGAAGGAAGAAGAAGGGAGGGAAGGAGAAGAAAGGAAGGAGGAGGAAGAAGGGGAAGAAGATGGGTGATTCCAAGGGGATCCTCTAGGTAACTCTCCCTCATCTCAAATTCCTCTGTTATTGCTGTAATTAGGGTTCTTAGCCTAAGAATTGGTGGGGGATTAGCAATTAGATTCCCCGATTAGGGAATTCCTGCTGTCTGTCTGTAGATAAATCCGCGTATTGCGACTGTTTGCGCAGTTTATACCTACGAAACTATTTTTTCTGCGGGTCTGCCCAAAAGTAAAATTGTAGAGGACGACGAGATATATTTTATGTAAATTTTCCAGAATTTTAGGCTGCGGTATTTGGGCGCAGCACAGTCGGGAACATCGCTGTCTGTCAGGGGTGCAGATTGGGGCAGATTGCTGTTCAAGTGTGATTTAGGGGTAGTAGATGATTTTTATGTTTTTGGTCGCAATTGAGAAAAATGTAGATAATTCAGTAATATAACTACTGTATAAAATCATAATTTTTAGAGCCTTACACTGTGGTTGGGACGCGTTACAATCTGGCTGCCCAGATTGCCAGAACAGATAACGTCCTCTGTTTTGCGCATTAAGTTACACCTTGCTATGATCAAAATAAAAATATGTGATCTACATGAAAAGTGAAGGTATTTAAGTGAGGAATCCAGAAATATATCATTTTCTGTGAATGGCTTAATATTGTTAAAGATACAAAAAGGTTAAGCAGCGCTGCTGCAGCGGACAGAGTGTAGAACCGTTAAGCTGAGAGGGAGTTGCGGGTTTTGGGCGTAGAGGCGTTTACTTCTCAGTTGTGAATATTGTATTATGGTTTTGTGCTGAGTGGTGCTTTGTGAATAGGTGGCTTCGCTCCTGATCGTGCTTGACCCCTTCGCTCCTTCGGTAAAGGCAAGTATAATGATGGTTTAAAATTGATAGTGTGGATTGTTGATGTTTGATGGATTGTTGATGTTTGATGAATTGTTGATGTTTGATCTATATTATGAGTATATGTGTTCATGATTGTGGTAAGGAAGTACCGGTGATGTTTATGGTCGATTGCAATTTAAAGTGTTCATGAGTATTTCTGATGCATAGATGTTGTGGATGCAAGTTTTATTTATTGAGACATTCACGCATATGCATCATATTGATTTATTGAAGTCTTGGTCACGAGATGACCAAGCGCCGAGGTCCCCGTCATGTTGATGACATGACGGGCTAAAGGTCCCCATACTTGTGGAGTATGGGCAATTGGTCCCTGTACCAGATGGCACAGGCATAGGTGTGCATTGACGGATGCACACTCCCCATTACCGGTAAAATGCGAAAGAGAAGAGATAAAGAGATTTTTGATCATCTTGCATAGCATGGCTTGTTTATGAGGTTGATGGATGAATTTGTGAAGTGATGTTCATGAATGTTCACGATTTATTTATATGGTTGATGGATGAATTTGTGAAGTGATGTTCATGAATGTTCTTGTTACTATCTATTATATTTGCTGAGTCGTTGGACTCACTCTTGCTGTTGTTGTGTTTTTTTAGGTACCTTTATGAGATCGGCATGCATCGGGAAAAGGAAAGATTAGCATTATTGCACTTTGCACGTTCTACTCACAATGGATGAAAGAGAGGAAATTACATAATGATTGCATGAATTACTTAAGTAGAAGATGATTATCGATTGTCGGATTAAAATTGTAATAAAGGATTAGAATTCTTTTATGATGCTTCCGTTCGTTATTTAAATTTTATAACCATAAATGTTCTAGTAATCTTAAGCCAATATCGCTTAGAATTGATTATATTACTTGAGGTTATTCATTTCTTTTAATTATGCTTGTTGAAACCTCTGACTTAGACAGTAAACAAAAGAGATTCTGCCGGAATTTTGTGAGATGTATTTAGTTTATCCTCGTTATGTTACTAGTTTGGTAGCATTCCAGGTCATTGTTTGGCTGGGGTGTTACAGTTTGGTTCTTGCGCCAAAGCCTATTAGCATCGCCATGCTCCCAATAAAACAATGCGCAACACACCGACCTTCGCCGAGCCATCCTCACTGAAATCCTTCGCTATCGCACACATCACCGCCGACCACCGCGCCCACCTCACCTGGCCAATCTGAGCCATAGGATGAGCTCACCATGTCATCATGAAGACCTTGGCGTCCACTGTAGGATTAAAGATGACCGGCTAGAGGAGATAAATAGAAGATTTTAAAAATCCTGTGCTTTAGTTAATAACTTTAACAAATATGAGCTAATTAAAGGTTCTAGCACAAGTCAAGGGTTAAAGGTTTCGAGATTCACTAAGGTACCCAAAAGCTATGTCGATACTAAATACAATTATAGCTAAACAATTACACACAAATAAATCGCTAGATATGTAAATGCAGAAATAGTAAAGACAAGAGGGAAACTGTAATGAAGATAATCGATGTTTTTCGGTGGTATGGAAGACTTACCGGTCTTCATTAGTCCACATTATGGTAAACCCAAATGAATGAGGTGACTTGTCTATTTTTTACATTCTTATACTCGTTGGAAAACTAATGATGAGGTGTATAAAAAAAATAACCAGCTTGTACTAGTCACTCTTATAGACCCCCAAAATCGGCCATCTTTGGGCCTAAATTTGCATCGCGAGTTTTCAGTTTCTATTTTTGCCCTTTTTCTTTGTTTTCCCTTTCGGAATTTGAGCTTCGCCTCAACTGCAAAGTTGTAGATCTCATTAAAATCTTTCAAATGGGCATATATAAGCTATATAAACCTTTGCCCCTTCATCTTTGAGACTAGCCATTGTTTCTGCTCAAACTAGAGGGTTGTTTACATTGCACATTATTTCTGTCTTGTGCTCTACATCTTGTGAACAATCTTGTGCCCTTAGACAACAGTTTGAGTAGTGGGCTAGCGTCACTCCTAGCACTTGGTGTGAGATTTTCCTTTGCTTACATCAAGTCACATTGATCATCACGTGTGCATTCATACACTGGGCTTCATCAGCTAGCTTTTTTCCAGCTAGGATCAGCAACATTGACTAGTACTTTGAACAATTATTCAACTTGCAATTACTAATTTGATTGTTGCTAATCCTTGCTACCATATTGAAGCCTTCTGAGCTCCACTTCATACTAACTTAGCAAGTATCATTCCTCACAATTGTTAGGCTATTTACAAGTGAGAGTATCATGAATCAGCCACCGATTATACCACTTCATTGCTACATTAGTAAGAGCTTGTAAGAACTTGGTAAAGTGTTGTAAGGGAGTGACTTGAGTTGAGCCTCCAGATACTAGTAGTTGGTAGAAACATATACTTGTGATTTGTTTCCTTATTTTCTACTAACTATGGCAGGTTCACAAGATGATTTCTAGCTAGATCCAAGTCTTCTTTGAGCCATTGAATGAGAGCGCAAGAAAGTCCATGAGGAAGATGCACACTTCAGACAAGATCATCCACCACGAGAGGTATATGATCGTGACAGTACTTCTGGTAAAACTAAACTCACTGTGCCATCCTTTGCTAGTAAATTTGATCTTGATGTCTATGTTGACTAGGAGATAGCCTTAGACAACAAATTTGAATGTTATGAATGGTCAGATAGGCAAAAGATTAGAACTGCCACTAGTGTCTTTGCTAAAGATGCAAAACTTTGGTGGAAATGCTTAAGTAGACATGGATGAGTGCCTTAAACATGGCATGCATTAAAAAAACTTTTGAGAGATCAATTTATTCCTAAATATCATGCTGATTATTTACTAGCTAGATTGCAACATCTAAAACAATGAAGTAGAACTGTAAGGGAATACTGTCATGGATTAAAAATTCATTTAATACGTTGTGTCCTAGAGGAACATACTGAACCTACAGAGAATAGATCCTTACATGGACTTAATGAAGAAATTCAGGACCTTATTCACGAAGAATATAATTCTTTCCCTCATTTATTGATACTTGTTTGTAAGGTTGAGAGTCGGATTGAGGAGAAATTGAGAGTGCTTGATAATAAAAAATATGAGAACAAATCCGAGTTTGTGTCTTTTTTCTGTGATTCACAACTTACAGGTAGTTAAGAACCATACCGAAGAGGAGCATGAGCTAATTGAACCACCGACTCCATTGGTTGAGAAGGAAGATGAGGATATGGAACCTACATCATCTGAGGAGAGCTAAAAAGTTAAAGATAATGGTGCTATCATCACTCCATGTGAGTATGCTTGTAAAGTACTATAATTTTCTACTGTTCAAGCTACTTTAGAGCAAAAATTAGTGGGAAACAATTCTAACATGCACATGTTTTCAGTAGAGAATTTAGATTGCATTGACTTGAGTGCACCATATTATAAAATAATTGAATTGCGTGCCATTTTGAATGATTCATATGATGAATTAATCACATACAACGATCATGTGGCTTTGGTTACATATAAAGAAGTTTTGAATAGAATTTATCTTGCTAATTCTTTATGTTACATCATGTTAGATCTACCTGTGAAATTATCACATGCTATGGAGAAAGTTTGTGAACTTACATATTCAAAATCCTTGTTTAGTGCCTACACCCCTGGGTATAAGTTTAATTTTATTAAAGATTATGGTGTAGAAAATCAATTTCTTGCATATCAAATATGAATAACTTACGATCATATGGATGAATTAAAGCTTGCTATTTTGAGCAATAATTCTTGTATGCTGAATCTTGTTCAATATGAGAGGAAAATAAAATTTAGTACTCATCCAATGCATATGTGTTCATCTCTTATTGCACCATTTAGTATGGACAATCTGAATAAAGATGCTAAATCATGGAAGAACTTACAAATCTCTTCACCCTTACTAGATGAATTTGCTATTGCTTAATTGAAATCTAATTATATGGATGAACTTTGTTTGATTCCAAAAGTTATAGTTTTGCCCATATGTGCTACCACTACAAGTTTACAACTTCAGAGATTTGAATTGCATGAATACTTCACTTACATTTGTAAAACTAGTTGGGATAGTTGCTGTGTGAGAAAATTTGATTTGCTCATTAACATATATGATTACTCTTGGGTTAATAATACAATGAGCTTTTATGATTGCTGTTGTCTTATACCATTAATTGTGTAACACCGAAGAACCGTTAAAATGGATGACACACACACACACACACACACACACACACACACACACACACACACACACACACACATATATATATATATATATATATATATATATATATATATATATATATATATATATATATATATATATATATATACACCATGCAAGTACCTTGGCTTCTTTGTCACCCTATTTTCAGCTAATCAAAAGCTAAGGGCAGATTTGTTTTCAAGAAGGGGAGGATGATGAGGACATGACCCCTATGGATACAACCATATTTGCTATGCTTGCTATTCCAATTATAAGAGCTCATACACTTCACTTAAATCATCAGGTGAGCTCGTTTTTAGGAGTGTCTTTATATTATAAATAAACTATATGATACTACCTAATGATGAAAATATCTATTTGTGTAGCACCATGCCACTTTTGATTCAAGATGAGCAAGAGTTTGAGTTGGACCCGTTTTCGAATCCAATTCGACCTCCGAAAATAGCACCAACTTCAAATGAGCATAACTTTCAAATACAGACTCTGTTTGAACTCCACGAGTACTTGATTGAAAGTTTATCTTGTCCTGTTTTCAATAGATCTAGCCTCACCTCCAAGTTCCTTTTAAGCACAACACAATCTGCAAAAGAGTATGCTGCTATCTCTGATTCTGAACCGGGCTAGTGATATGCCACCTCCATTTTGGCCCATGGGCCTTGTAACCCTAGAGGCGTGCACCCACCCCCTAGCTGCCACACACTAGCTATCATCCTCATACAGTCTCATGTGTGCTACACTTTAGGGTTTGAATTTCGTTTGCTTAGTTTCTCTATTGTGAAAACTCTTGTTCTTCATTTGTGTCAACTAGATCAACTGTAAAAAACTTCTACGGAATCTCATTTTTTGAACTCAATCATATATTTGCAATTCAAATTACTTGTTACTTTATTCTTGCATGCTTCTTTGGTGTATGCAGGAATTGATCTTCATGATTAGATCATCTAGGTATTCGTGCACAATTGATAATGACCTGTTGAGCAGTTCAGCGATTGTGTGGTTTTAGGCATTGCGATTTCATAGTCAGGATCATGAGAGTTGAGCGAGTACTACCGAATTTATCTTCTCATTGAAAGATCGGGACAACATCAGTTCATCAATGTGCATAATTGTGACCTGTCAAATCACCAAAGATCTTGACCAAAAACAACGTTGACAATGAAAACAACAATAAAATTAACATCACATTACCTCAGTATACTAACAACCAACTTGTAGGCCTATCATGTGACAGTTCATGTGCTTCTCGCCTGTAGTAGATTACTAAGTTGTGATTGACTACTCAACCACATTCGCTATGGCCATGCATTTTCTTAATCCAACCACAACGAGAGGTCCAGAGATATCTCTCATGTTATATAGGAGGGGCAAATTCCATCTTAATTGCTTATATTCCTCCGCATATTTCATAGTAAACCCAAAAGTTATCTTTATGACCACACAATCAAGTAGTGTTTGGTAACTCCTAAGTGAACTATTACACATGTAGTAAACAATGACGATCTCATGTCTAAGGATCCTACATACACTATGTATGAGACCAACTGATGACACTTAAGAATATAACAGTTCCCTTAGTGTCTCATAGTGGGTCAATTCAACACTATATTCTCTAACATGTGCCCACATTATTGATTTGATATACCATATCCATCATCCGTAAAATATGATCATCAATCAATACATGTGCTGATCTGTAAATCATAATTGTCCCATTAATAATATAAGATCAGGAATAATTTAGAATAACATCAAAACATAAATAAAGAATTCCACGAATAAGTCACATACTTGTTGAACAATACGAAAGATATTTATTTAAGGGACAAAATAACATATTATTCAAAAGATCATAAATATAGAAATGATACAATCATCTCTATTATTACCTCTAGGGTATATCACTAACATTAACTTTGCAGAATTCTGCCTAGGACTATGATTTAGTAATGCTTCTATCACCTAAAGGAATTTGTCGCATTGTAAGTTCTGATAAAATTTGAACACTTCATACCAGCCTAAATGCATTGGGCATGTGACCAATTTAGTTGCATTGTCATGTATTACTTAGATAAGTGGATATTACTATGCTTTATCTTGGATGTTGCTGATTATATTGTACAATAGTTAAAATTCTCTGAACTAATTCAAGTTATTGATTGCTTAGTATGCCGAATGATTTTCTTGTGGCAAATGTGGTGACGAGATGTGTAGTTTTCATCTTATGCTAAGCAATCATATGTGTAAAATTGAATCGGTTTAGTTGTTGGTCTGATTGTTCTAGGTTCTGGGATGTCTCATGTAGCAGGGTTCTTAATCTTACAATTCCTACATGGACAATACTTGCTCTATTGCCTGCTCTCTGGATAGGTGACTTCATGCTTATTTCTGAATGTCCTGCAGCAAAATAGGTATTGCAAACTTTAGACTATTATGCTAGCAAAACAATACTTGATAGATTGAGGTTTTCTTAACATTTGATATAGAAATACCAAGGTGTTTGACCCTGAATACAGTATATTTAGAATAAATAGGCATGTGTGTTACAGGTTTATATTTGTGCACTTAGAGATCTTGTGGGTATAGGCTTCGCCTAATAATTCACTGGAGATATCTGCAGTTATTGATTTTGTGTTGGAGAAGTTTTAGTTCTCTCTATTTTTTCTCCCACGATTCATCTTTGTTTGAGACTTACTATTGTGCTTATCCATTTTCAAGTTAAATTGGGTGCAGAATACCTTGATATATCTCCACTATTGTTAACTTCTCAAGTTCTATGAATTATATTTACACTTCGTATGTAGTTGAGCACATGTCTGCTCTCCCTTCATTCTGTAGTCTCGCATCTCCAAATTGTTAGCTTTCATTTGTGTGCAGATAGAAATTAAATGTTTAGAAATTCACTCAATTCTCAATACAGGCGGTAGCAATACAATGTATATGGGGTTTCCATAACACTACAGCGTTCAGAAATTCATTTCCAAATTAGTGGGATGCAGAAAGCCACATGGTAAGGATTCTTAGGTTTTAATTGTAGATGTCATACCAAATTCTTGGAATGTGCTAATTAGTGCATTATTGCTTTTCTGGTTATTACCTGAAACGAATTAGGGGAGGAACTGAATGGTATATGATAGTAGATCCAATTTAGATGCAAGTTCACTTCTTTCAAATATGCAGAAGAACGACCACTGCTTATTTTCTTAAAAGTCAGACAAGAAACATTACACCTTTCTTAGGGTAAGAAAGTTTCATTACCATGTGGCAAGACTACAAGATTGTAAAATAGATAAGTGTAAGGATGGATACAAGAGACGTCTCCTGTGGTAATCGATGAGTGTAAAAAAAACACAGCAGTTATTTTGCATAAGTATGGGTTTTCGTTACAACACACAGGCACAAGACTAATATTCTACAAAACATCCACTAGCCAATTTCAGTGTTGTAAAAAATTTTGTTTGTTTGCATACAACAACACTCGTACCGTACTGTCCGCCATCCATCGTGCTCACTAGGATTAGAAACGGATCAGATAATACGAATATGAACATTTTTAAATACGAATTTTGCTTATCATATTCACGTTTTCTCGAATACGAATATCAGATAAAATAAATTATCCATTGGTAAAATGGATAATCCGTTACCGTTTTCTTCCCCTAGTGCTCACCTCAGTCGCCTCAGAAATATCCAATGTAGTCAACTTGCATGCCCCACGTTACATAACTTCGGAAAACACTTCTATGGTATTGTGGCACGATCGTCCGGAAATAAGGAGTTAAGGACAGACCTGAACCTTCACCTCGTTCATGTAGTACCATACTTTACTTGCTGTCGGGCCCCCGGATTCTCAAACCCGGACCCCCTGTGTATTACTGCACTAGTCCCAGAACAAAGCTAGTGCACACAGTTTAAACAGAATGGAAAACATCACCATCGACGATTTATTACAATAATTAGAGTACTGACCACATGGTCTCATTATTACAAAGGAGGTTTAAGACCTCGCACACAAGAAATAGAGCGGAAGCAAATAAAACTCGAGGACGACCCATCAATTCGCCACAGGCAATTGACTGGGGAAGCGCGACCTAGTCCTCCGGGAAGAATCCATCACAGCCACAAGCGAAGCAGTAGTCGTAGACACCTTCTTGAGCTTCAACTTCCTCTGAGATTTTATTTTTAAGTGTAGCATGTGAGTACATAAAGTACTCCGCAAGTCTTGGGAAAAATGCATAGATGCAAGGCTTAACAAAGGAAGGCCATATGGTTCTTTTGCACAAAGCAATATTTAAAATCTCCATTACTACTAATTATTTTCGAAGGCATTATTTTAATGAAGTAAATGTTTTAACAGAATTAACTTTCTAGTGAAGGTTCCAACTGCCAACACTAGCTAACCAAATACCATTGGTCAAATTTTAAACTTCGGGTTCCATCCACCCTCTCTGGCTCCATCCGCCAGGATTCCCTTCCGAGAGTTCCCTCCACCCTCGGAATACAAAACTTTTGATTTTAAATCAAAACCAGAAATCTACCATGTGAATGCATTCCTTGCCCGCCCTTGACCGTGGGCACGGCTATTCGAATAGTTTTACACTCTGCAGAGGTTGTACAACTTTACCCACGAGAGATAAATTATCTTAATAGTCAACATGCTTCCTTTGGCATGAGACCCAAATAAAATATCACAAAGCCTTTCACCTACTCCAGTATAGCTAGAGACCACCCGCTGAGGTTTCACCGCAGAAGGGTTAAATCCGCCCAATCTGAAGCCCCCTCTTGCGCCATATGAGTACAGTAACCCTGTCCCTCACTATGAGTAACCAGTACGCCCTGGCACTCAATACACCACTGGTGATATCTAAACTACACCTTTATAGGTTAGTTAGCTAGGTCGTACCCATATAGACTTGTGGTTGTACGGTTAATGCTCAGTTTGGACAAACACAAGCGTCGGTCCTTAATTGACTAGGGTGGAACATACACTTAACAAGTTCTCGTGCTTACTGCACCAACCCAAACAACCATCCACCCTAATCTAAACCAACTTTCACATTTTTATTTTATTTTAAAAACACAGTGACAACTCCAATTGCCACTTCACTTTCAAACACAAGGATTTAATAAATCGTAATTTCCCATTTTCAAGATTTTCCAAAGTTATTAGATAGCATGACTAAGCATTATACTACCATACTAACATCAACAAGTAATTATAATATTCTCATTAATGAGACAAAGGAACTTCTATGGTGACAAGGGTACATGACAATCAATTCCAATGGAGGGCATAACAAAGTTGGATTAACTACTACCTTAAGATTTGAATTATCATTTTATGTAAATAGCAATGCATAACATTTAAAATAATTAAAACATTTCAAAATCATAGGTTCAAGATGATCAAAGGAGACTTGCCTTCTTGCAGGGTTTCTGGGTCTTCTTGCTGCTGTGAAGAGGGATCGTCGACAACGTTGGAATCTACGCGAGGAAAGACGAAGCAACAAAAGAAATAAATACAAACAAAAATTCAAATAAAATCCAAAAATTCAACAGAGGCCATAATTGGGTAGATCTTGATTTTAGATGAATTTAGAAATTTGAATGGCTGGATTTGGAGTTAAAATGAGAAAGTTATGCTCATTTGAAAATCTCAGATTTGAATAAATCGAGAAATTCGGAAATTTCTGACAGGTGGGACCCACTGGAGAATTAAATTTTAATCTTTTATTTTAATTCTGGGAGACTGACAGGTGGGGCCCACTGAACAGTAACCACTGGCGGTCACTGACATGTGGGACCCACTGGACAGTGAGCCCAATGAGTCAACCTCTGACACGTGGGTCCCACTGGTCTTCGGGCCCACTTGTCAGAGTCCAGCACAGAGGGGTGGGACCCAGGCGGCAGTGGCAGCGCAGACCGGCGGCCTCTGACGGGTGGGGCCCGCTTGTCAGTCGCGAAAATTAAACGAAAAACTCAACCCAGCGCGCGGAGCCGAGGGCTCGAACGCGCACCGGGGAGTTGAGAGAGAGCGCGGCTAACCAGATGGGCGGGGGAGGCTTTGCCTACCCATATAGGGCAACCATACCTTTTGAGGTACCTGCCGGAGGGGAGGTCGGGGAAGATGGTCGGAGGCGACGGCGCCGGCGACGAGGGAGTGGCGGAGAGGTTCGGGTGGCGCGTGAAATGTAACCCTGGCGCGAAGGGGATCCGGTTGGAGGGGTCGGCGAGGCTCGGGGGTGAACGGAGGCGGCCGGCGACGAGAGGGAGGCGGAGCTGGCTCGGGTCCTCCGGCGCGACGGCGCTCCGGCGGCGGGGAGGGGCTGCTGAGGTGTCGGGGAGGTTCGCCCGGGCGCGAGGAAGCTCGAGGTGGCGACGGCGGGCTCCGGAGACGACCGAGGCGGCGGCGAAGGCTCGCCGTAGACTTACCGGGCGCGCACGGCGAACTTCTGGCACGACGGCGCTCGGGGCTCAAGGGGAGGTGTGGAGGGCTCTGGGAGGTGGTGCGGGAGGAGGCGAAGGTCGAGGGGGGTATTTATAGGGCGGAGGGGGAGCAGGGGCGCGGCAATTGCTCGCCGTTGCTGGCGGCCGGAGAAGGAAGGGCGCGGGGAGGAAAGGAAGGAGGGGGCGCGGAAGGAAGGGAGGCGCGGGGATTTGGGGATTCGGTCGCGGCGGGGCTCGGGGTTTCCAAAACCGGGGAGAGCCAGGGAAGGCAAGGCCGGCTCCGGGTCGGATTTGGTCGGCCGGCGAGAAAGGAAAGAGGGGGAAGGGAGAAGGAAGGTGGCGATTCCGCGGGGGAGACGGATCCGACAGGCGGGGCCGGGGCGGCAGCGAGAGCGGAGGCGTGCGCCGCTGACGGGCGGGGCCCGCGGGTCAGCGAGGCGAGAGAGGAAGTGGGAACGGGCGGCTGGATGGTCCGCGCGGGGACTCGGCTCATCTGAGCCGTCCACGCGTCGGGCGAGGAGAAGGGGAAGGCGGGGCTGGCTGGGCCGGGCCCGCTGGCAGCGAGGGAGAGGGAGGTGCGGCCTGGATCAGGCCGAGCGGCGACGTGGGCGGTCCTGGGCCGTCCACGCGTCGGCTGGAGGGAGAGGGGAGATTTTTATTTTTCAGAATTTGATTTCTAATTTCAGAAAAGGCTAGAAAATTATTTAGGCCTCAGAAAAATATGAAAATACCTCCAAAAATTCCAGAAAAATTCACAGAAGCTCCTGGACATATTTTGGACTAAATAAAATTATTTCCAACTACTGTTGATATTTAATTTTCATATTTTGAATTACTTTTTAAGCTCTAAAAATAGTTTTTAAATTCCAGAAAATCCAAAAAGGCAAATAAAAGCCAAGTAAAATCCAATTACCTTAAAATAATTTATTTGAATTTAAATTTTTCAAAAAGCCAAATTTTTGGGATGTGACAAACCTACCCCCCTTAGAAAGAATCTCGACCCCGAGATTCGGATGGACTGGGAAAAAGGTCGGGGAACTCTTCTTTTAGATCCTCTTCACGCTCCCAAGTTGCTTCCGATTCTGAATGGTTACTCCACTGCACTTTACAGAACTTGATAACCTTGCTGCGCGTACGGCGCTCTGCTTCCTCCAATATCTTGACTGGATACTCTGGATAGGTGAGGTCCTCCTTTACATTTATTTCATCTAGAGGCATCTGCTCTTCTGGAACTCTAAGACACTTTCTTAGCTGAGACACATGGAAGACGTCATGCACCTTTGACAGCTGAGGTGGAAGCTCCAACTGGTAAGCAACTTCTCCTCGTTTCGCCACAACAGGAAAAGGTCCGATGAATCTGGGAGCTAGCTTTCCACTGACTCCAAAACGTCTCATTCCTTTGAGAGGTGACACCTTCAAATAAACATGATCCCCAGGTACGAATTCTAAGCTTCTACGTCGATTGTCTGCATAACTTTTCTGTCTGGTTTGTGCTGTTTTTAATCTGTCCCGGATTAGACGAACTTGTTCTTCTGCTTGCTTCAGCACATCTGGTCCAAACACTTGTCCTTCTCCTGTTTCCTTCCAATACAATGGAGTCCTACACTTTCTGCCGTATAGGGCTTCGAAGGGAGACATTTGCAAACTGGATTGATAACTATTGTTGTAGGAGAACTCTGCATAGGGCAAACTCTGATCCCAATTACTCTTGTTTGCCAGTACACAAGCTCTCAGCATGTCTTCCAGGATTTGATTTACTCTTTCTGTTTGACCATCTGTCTGTGGATGATAAGCTGTACTGAAGTTTAAGTTTGTGCCCAAAAGTTCATGTAGTTTTTGCCAAAATCTCGAAGTGAACTGGGTTCCTCGATCTGACACAATCTTCTTTGGGATCCCATGCAAGCACACGATTCTTGACATGTACAACTCTGCAAGTCTATCCCCGGAGTATGTGGTCTTTACTGGAATGAAATGGGCGACTTTTGTCAAACGATCCACTATAACCCAAATTGAATCGTGCCCTGTTTTGGTTCTTGGTAATCCAGTTATAAAATCCATACCAATTTCTTCCCATTTCCACTCAGGGATCTGCAATGGCTGCAGAAGTCCCGCAGGTCTCTGGTGTTCAGCTTTAATCCGTTGGCATACATCGCACAAGGCTACGTATTCTGCAATTTCTCGTTTCATACTTGACCACCAATACCTTCCCTTGAGATCTTGGTACATCTTGGTGCTCCCAGGATGAATTGAATATCCAGATTCATGGGCTTCCTTCAATATTAGCTCCTTTACCTCTTTCTTTTCAGGCACAATAATTCTTTTCCCAAACCAAAGGGTACCTTTTTCATCCTCTGAAAATCCCGAAGCTTTTCCTTTCTTCATATTATCCCTGATCTCCTGGACATACTTGTCCTCCTTTTGAGCTGCTCTGATTTGATCTTCTAAGGTTGGTTGAACTTCCAAAGTGGCTAGAAATCCTTCCTCCACTACTTCTAGGTTGAGCCGTTGGAATTCTTCTTGAAGGGCAGGCATACTGTCCTTAATCCACAGCTTGGCACAATAACTCTTTCTGCTCAAGGCATCTGCTACCACATTAGCCTTTCCCGGATGATAATGTATTCCAATATCATAATCCTTTATTAACTCAAGCCATCTCCTTTGCCTCATGTTGAGATCGGGTTGAGTGAATATATATTTCAAACTCTTGTGATCCGTGTAAATTTCACAACGGTTACCAATCAAGTAATGCCTCCATATTTTCAGTGCATGCACTACGGCAGCGAGCTCTAAATCATGCGTTGGGTAATTTCCTTCATGGGGTCGCAGCTGCCTTGAGGCATATGCTACTACCTTTCTTTCTTGCATCAGTACACAGCCTAGTCCCTGCCTTGACGCATCACAGAAGACTTCGAAATCCTTCCTAATGTCCGGAAGCGTCAACACTGGTGCAGAAGTTAACCTCTTCTTCAACTCTTGGAAACTATCCTCACATGGTTTACTCCATTCAAACTTCTTTTCCTTCTTCAGCAACTGGGTCAGAGGTCTTGCGAGCTTGGAGAATCCTTCAATAAATCGACGATAGTAACCAGCCAATCCAAGAAAACTCCTGATCTCGGATACTGACTTTGGTTGTGTCCAATTGAGCACATCATTAACTTTTTTCGGGTCTACGGATACTCCTCCTGCCGAAATCACATGGCCCAAGAAAGCTACTTTCTTCAACCAAAACTCACACTTACTGAACTTGGCGTACAACTGATTTTCTCGGAGCTTTTCCAAAACTATCCTCAAATGTTCGGCATGTTCTTCCTCATTCTTGGAATATATCAAAATGTCATCGATGAATACAACCACAAACTTATCCAAATATTCCATGAACACCTTATTCATCAGATTCATGAAGTATGCTGGGGCATTGGTTAGACCGAAAGACATCACTGTATACTCATACAATCCATAACGGGTGGCAAATGCGGTCTTGGGTATGTCCTCTGGTCTTAACTTCAATTGGTGATATCCTGATCGAAGGTCAATCTTAGAGAATACACATGATCCTTTCAACTGATCAAACAGATCATCTATTCTGGGTAAAGGGTACTTGTTCTTAATAGTCACATCATTCAATGATCGATAGTCCACACACATGCGAAGACTACCATCTTTCTTCTTTACTAGCAGTACTGGTGCTCCCCAAGGTGACGAGCTTGGCCTTACAAATCCTTTATCCTGCAGCTCTTCAATTTGTTTCTTAACTTCCGCCAAATCATTTGCAGACATCCGATAAGGTCTCTTGGAAATTGGAGCTGTTCCAGGTACTAGGTTGATGACAAACTCTACTTCCCTGTCTGGCGGCATTCCGGGCAAATCTTCAGGGAATACATCTGGGTACTCACTCACTATAGGTACTTTTTCCAGAGTCACTCCCTTTACACTGTTCAAACTACACCTGCTCTGGATAGGGGAGTTTGACTTATACCTTACTTGAATCCCATCAGAGTTAGTGATTGTAACAGCTCGATCAGCACAATCTATCTGCCCTTTATACTTGGTTAACCAATCCATTCCAAGTATTACATCTAAACCCTTGGAGTCTATTATAATAAGATTTGCTAAGAACTTAACTCCATTTATATCCACAGTTGCGTCAAGGCAAACTGTGTTAGTCCTCATTTCCTTTCCAGGGGACTGGACTAGCATGGGGTTCTGTAGTTTACTCACATCCCAATTATACCTTTCAACCACATCTTTTGACACAAAAGAATGCGAAGCTCCAGAATCAAATAATGCTGATGCAATTACTGAGTTGACAAGAAACTTACCCAGAACTACGTCAGGTGCATCCTGGGCTGCTTCCGCGGTCACATGGTTGAGATGCCCTCTGCTCACCACTTGTGGAGTCCTTGGGGTTTGTGGTGCCCCACGGCCTTGACCTGCAGTCGGAGCTCTTGCTGGTGTAGTCCCCAGATTGAAACGAACTGGAGTCATTGCTGGGCGTTTCTGGGGACAGTTGCTGGCATAGTGCCCCATGTTCTTGCAGTTAAAGCACTGCACTCCTGCTGCTGAAGTCTTGTTCTGCGGGGGTTGGCCACCATTGTTTGCCCGGGGAGTTTGTGGATTTGGGCGGGGTCCTGAAAAGGGAGTCCTCGGCACGCTTGACTCTGAGAGCTTGTGATAGTGAGGTGTGTTGGGGCGGAATCGAGAGCTGCTTGCTCCTTGCTGGGCTTGAAACTTCCTCTTCCGATTTTCATACAGCTGGCGCTGAGCATCTTCTTGGACAAAGGCCTTGTTCACTAGGTGCTGGAAGGTTGGGAAGTCATTGGACACCAGCTGCACCTTGAGGTTGGGGTCAAGTCCCTGCGTGAACCTCCAAATCTTGGTCGCCTCCGAGGTGACCTCTTCAGATGCATACCTGGACAGTTGGGTGAACTTGTTCAGGTACTCGGAAACACTGAGGTTTCCCTGCTGCAGTTGGTAGAATTCTCTCTTCTTCATTTCCATTATCCCAGTAGGGATATGGGCAGTGCGGAAAGCTTCGACAAACTCCTCCCAAGTGATGGCTTGTGCATTTTGATGGGCGGCGCGGTAGTTTTCCCACCAGTTGGCAGCCATTCCCTTGAGCTGATGAGCAGCGTACAACACCTTTTCATTATCGTTGCACTGAGCTAGGACCAATTTTCTTTCCACATCCTTGATCCAATCATCTGCCTCCAAGGGATCCACTGATCCAGCAAAAGTGGGAGGCCTTGTCCTCATGAATTCCCCCAATCTAGACTGGGGTGCCTGGTTGGGTGCCTGCTGGGCTGGCTGCACTTGGTTCTGGGCGAGAGCTTGAAGTAACTGCAGCTGCATAGCCATCATTTGCTCCAAGTTGGGGGCCTGAGCGGGAGGTGGTGGAATGTTGTCCTCCGGCTGGTTGTTGGCGTCACGGCTGCTGCCAGGGTTGCTCCTCGTGTTCACCATCTGAAGCGGTTTAGGTTAGCAGAAGGTAAGAGGGAAATAGCAAAGGTAAGAGATTAGGGGAACTAAACCACATCCCAAGCCAACACACAAGAAAGAACTAGCAACCACTTAGGGGAAACTTTTTATTAAAATCAAGATAACTCCAAGGATGGCTGTACCACAAGTGCGCATAGGCCTGGTACAGTCCATCTAGCACACCAAAACATAACAATAAGCGTTCTAAGGACGCGGACATTTTATTTGGGTACTACGGACTCAAAAGACTACTAATCCTCTCCAAAGACGCGCTCCTCAGGGTCTTCTTCCGGGTCCTCTTCTGGATCCTCCTCCGGGTCTTCCTGGCGCTCTCTCACGTGGTGACGTGAACAGTCACACTCGGCCGAGACACGGTTACGACTGGAGGCAGTCGACCGAGAACGGGAAGGAGAAGGCTTGCGCTTCTTGAGAGTAATGACAGGTGGCGGACTGGGGCGTCGCACCTTCTTGCGTGCTGTCATCCTGATGCGGAGTCCCGAGAGTCGAGCTGGTGCCGGGTTGTTGGGGATGACAGCTGGTACTGGAGAAGACGGCGTGTAGTCAACTACGGGTGAAGACGGCGTGTAGTTAGCTGCGGCCCTGAGACGTCCCAGCTCAAATTCAGCTGCCTGGCTCTGGAGAAGCTGTGCGCGAAGTGTGTCCGAATGCTGGTAGCTGGAGGTGAGAAGCATCCGAAGTTGTCCAATCTCCTCCTGAGCTCTAGCATAAGTGACGGCCATTGCCTGGGTGAGCTGCACCTGATGTGACAGTCGAGGATCGTCAGCGGGAATATCAAAGGGATCTGGATACCTCTGTCCTGGGCGAGGGTTGATGAAGAAGCAAAAGGGGGACTGATGTACAGCATCTTTGTGCAGGTGGCACAACTCGTCAATGGCGAGGCGTGCTGCGTCCTGGACAGCGTCGAAACAGCGGGACCGAGGGTGCTTGATGGGGTAGGTGTGGGACTTGAATTCCTCTTCCCGTGCATACAGGAATACCTCCATCGTCCAAGAGTCTCGATCCAGGATCCGCATCTTCCGACCCCTGAAGATGGGCGGCTGACGGTACTCCAGACACTGCATCAGCTGTCGGAGAAGGCTAGCGAATGCTCCAGCATCCTCTCCATGTGAGTAGTAGTCCCACGGGGCAGCGGAGGATGAACCAGCCATCTACAAAGTTGAGAGAAAGAAAAGATTAGTAAAAGTTTTAACAATTGGAGTTGGAGACAAGAACGAGATTCTAGGTAGGAAGAGAGTAGAAGCAAAGAAGCTTACACATTTTTAATATACTCTTTTTATAAATATAAGTCCTTATGGTTTGCCATTCCTAATCTAGGTCACGTCCTACAGTCAAATTGGCTCTGATACCATCTCTGTCGGGCCCCCGGATTCTCAAACCCGGACCCCCTGTGTATTACTGCACTAGTCCCAGAACAAAGCTAGTGCACACAGTTTAAACAGAATGGAAAACATCACCATCGACGATTTATTACAATAATTAGAGTACTGACCACATGGTCTCATTATTACAAAGGAGGTTTAAGACCTCGCACACAAGAAATAGAGCGGAAGCAAATAAAACTCGAGGACGACCCATCAATTCGCCACAGGCAATTGACTGGGGAAGCGCGACCTAGTCCTCCGGGAAGAATCCATCACAGCCACAAGCGAAGCAGTAGTCGTAGACACCTTCTTGAGCTTCAACTTCCTCTGAGATTTTATTTTTAAGTGTAGCATGTGAGTACATAAAGTACTCCGCAAGTCTTGGGAAAAATGCATAGATGCAAGGCTTAACAAAGGAAGGCCATATGGTTCTTTTGCACAAAGCAATATTTAAAATCTCCATTACTACTAATTATTTTCGAAGGCATTATTTTAATGAAGTAAATGTTTTAACAGAATTAACTTTCTAGTGAAGGTTCCAACTGCCAACACTAGCTAACCAAATACCATTGGTCAAATTTTAAACTTCGGGTTCCATCCACCCTCTCTGGCTCCATCCGCCAGGATTCCCTTCCGAGAGTTCCCTCCACCCTCGGAATACAAAACTTTTGATTTTAAATCAAAACCAGAAATCTACCATGTGAATGCATTCCTTGCCCGCCCTTGACCGTGGGCACGGCTATTCGAATAGTTTTACACTCTGCAGAGGTTGTACAACTTTACCCACGAGAGATAAATTATCTTAATAGTCAACATGCTTCCTTTGGCATGAGACCCAAATAAAATATCACAAAGCCTTTCACCTACTCCAGTATAGCTAGAGACCACCCGCTGAGGTTTCACCGCAGAAGGGTTAAATCCGCCCAATCTGAAGCCCCCTCTTGCGCCATATGAGTACAGTAACCCTGTCCCTCACTATGAGTAACCAGTACGCCCTGGCACTCAATACACCACTGGTGATATCTAAACTACACCTTTATAGGTTAGTTAGCTAGGTCGTACCCATATAGACTTGTGGTTGTACGGTTAATGCTCAGTTTGGACAAACACAAGCGTCGGTCCTTAATTGACTAGGGTGGAACATACACTTAACAAGTTCTCGTGCTTACTGCACCAACCCAAACAACCATCCACCCTAATCTAAACCAACTTTCACATTTTTATTTTATTTTAAAAACACAGTGACAACTCCAATTGCCACTTCACTTTCAAACACAAGGATTTAATAAATCGTAATTTCCCATTTTCAAGATTTTCCAAAGTTATTAGATAGCATGACTAAGCATTATACTACCATACTAACATCAACAAGTAATTATAATATTCTCATTAATGAGACAAAGGAACTTCTATGGTGACAAGGGTACATGACAATCAATTCCAATGGAGGGCATAACAAAGTTGGATTAACTACTACCTTAAGATTTGAATTATCATTTTATGTAAATAGCAATGCATAACATTTAAAATAATTAAAACATTTCAAAATCATAGGTTCAAGATGATCAAAGGAGACTTGCCTTCTTGCAGGGTTTCTGGGTCTTCTTGCTGCTGTGAAGAGGGATCGTCGACAACGTTGGAATCTACGCGAGGAAAGACGAAGCAACAAAAGAAATAAATACAAACAAAAATTCAAATAAAATCCAAAAATTCAACAGAGGCCATAATTGGGTAGATCTTGATTTTAGATGAATTTAGAAATTTGAATGGCTGGATTTGGAGTTAAAATGAGAAAGTTATGCTCATTTGAAAATCTCAGATTTGAATAAATCGAGAAATTCGGAAATTTCTGACAGGTGGGACCCACTGGAGAATTAAATTTTAATCTTTTATTTTAATTCTGGGAGACTGACAGGTGGGGCCCACTGAACAGTAACCACTGGCGGTCACTGACATGTGGGACCCACTGGACAGTGAGCCCAATGAGTCAACCTCTGACACGTGGGTCCCACTGGTCTTCGGGCCCACTTGTCAGAGTCCAGCACAGAGGGGTGGGACCCAGGCGGCAGTGGCAGCGCAGACCGGCGGCCTCTGACGGGTGGGGCCCGCTTGTCAGTCGCGAAAATTAAACGAAAAACTCAACCCAGCGCGCGGAGCCGAGGGCTCGAACGCGCACCGGGGAGTTGAGAGAGAGCGCGGCTAACCAGATGGGCGGGGGAGGCTTTGCCTACCCATATAGGGCAACCATACCTTTTGAGGTACCTGCCGGAGGGGAGGTCGGGGAAGATGGTCGGAGGCGACGGCGCCGGCGACGAGGGAGTGGCGGAGAGGTTCGGGTGGCGCGTGAAATGTAACCCTGGCGCGAAGGGGATCCGGTTGGAGGGGTCGGCGAGGCTCGGGGGTGAACGGAGGCGGCCGGCGACGAGAGGGAGGCGGAGCTGGCTCGGGTCCTCCGGCGCGACGGCGCTCCGGCGGCGGGGAGGGGCTGCTGAGGTGTCGGGGAGGTTCGCCCGGGCGCGAGGAAGCTCGAGGTGGCGACGGCGGGCTCCGGAGACGACCGAGGCGGCGGCGAAGGCTCGCCGTAGACTTACCGGGCGCGCACGGCGAACTTCTGGCACGACGGCGCTCGGGGCTCAAGGGGAGGTGTGGAGGGCTCTGGGAGGTGGTGCGGGAGGAGGCGAAGGTCGAGGGGGGTATTTATAGGGCGGAGGGGGAGCAGGGGCGCGGCAATTGCTCGCCGTTGCTGGCGGCCGGAGAAGGAAGGGCGCGGGGAGGAAAGGAAGGAGGGGGCGCGAAAGGAAGGGAGGCGCGGGGATTTGGGGATTCGGTCGCGGCGGGGCTCGGGGTTTCCAAAACCGGGGAGAGCCAGGGAAGGCAAGGCCGGCTCCGGGTCGGATTTGGTCGGCCGGCGAGAAAGGAAAGAGGGGGAAGGGAGAAGGAAGGTGGCGATTCCGCGGGGGAGACGGATCCGACAGGCGGGGCCGGGGCGGCAGCGAGAGCGGAGGCGTGCGCCGCTGACGGGCGGGGCCCGCGGGTCAGCGAGGCGAGAGAGGAAGTGGGAACGGGCGGCTGGATGGTCCGCGCGGGGACTCGGCTCATCTGAGCCGTCCACGCGTCGGGCGAGGAGAAGGGGAAGGCGGGGCTGGCTGGGCCGGGCCCGCTGGCAGCGAGGGAGAGGGAGGTGCGGCCTGGATCAGGCCGAGCGGCGACGTGGGCGGTCCTGGGCCGTCCACGCGTCGGCTGGAGGGAGAGGGGAGATTTTTATTTTTCAGAATTTGATTTCTAATTTCAGAAAAGGCTAGAAAATTATTTAGGCCTCAGAAAAATATGAAAATACCTCCAAAAATTCCAGAAAAATTCACAGAAGCTCCTGGACATATTTTGGACTAAATAAAATTATTTCCAACTACTGTTGATATTTAATTTTCATATTTTGAATTACTTTTTAAGCTCTAAAAATAGTTTTTAAATTCCAGAAAATCCAAAAAGGCAAATAAAAGCCAAGTAAAATCCAATTACCTTAAAATAATTTATTTGAATTTAAATTTTTCAAAAAGCCAAATTTTTGGGATGTGACACTTGCAGGTTAGTTCTTTTTTCTTTCCTTTTTTTAGAGAGAGAGAGAGCTTGCAGTCTTTTGACTTCAATTTATGGCTGCAGCTTATGACTTTTAAACTGTTCATAAGAGAGAGTACTGAGTAACAGAAACTCACGTACGGTTGTGACCGATAAATATGATGTCTATACAGTGTGTACTACAATCAGCTTGTAAATCCTATCTTAAAAAAATACTTTGTTTAAAAGTTAGTTACTATATAAACTAACTAAAAAGTAGCTTTTTAGAATATGAAAAGAAGAGACCCTTTCTTATCATACACAACTTTTACATGAAAGAGCAATCATCATATTAAAGCAATAGCATACAATGCAATCCTATAGTACACGTGTTGAGTCTGCTAAATATCCTAGTCTTTTGGGATTTAAAAATATGTGCTATAAAGAGTCTTAAATGAATACTAATAGAATTAGGATTTCTACTTTTTCAGAGTAGTATTCCTACTTTCCTTTGGAGGAGAACTATATAACCCATGAAAGTAGCCATCGAGAAACTGAGCAACAAAATAAAGAAACCACTCATCCAAAGGAATAGGTGCATGAGAGGATTAGAGACTTATCTAAAGGTAGATGTGCACGAGAGGATTAGAGGCTAGATTATGATTTAGCACTAGATTCTTGTATAGTGTAAAGATCCGAGAGTCCTAACAGATTTAAGAGAGTGATAATCTATTGTACTATTTTGAGGTTGTGCTTAGAGAATTTACGATCGGTTTCGCCAAATCTTTTCTCTCACATTATGGTTACTTCAATGTCGTTATTTTAGTTCTCTCTATGATATTAATCTTCTTTCTTCTTGATACCGTGCATGCTCGTATTGTATATCATAAATTCTTATGCGATCCGAGGGCTATTGTGCATAAGAAGGGCATTAGAGTATAACAAGTGGTATTAGAACCAATGCCAGATTAATATGATTTGTGAAAAGATCGATAAATCATCAGGTGGTACAAAGTCAAGATTAATATCGATGGTGTGGAATCAAGTAGAGAAATTTGACTGTGGAGGAAATTTCAGCTTGTGAAAATATATGGTGAAGGATATTCTTGCCCAGCATGAGCTAATTGATGCCCTTGAAGGGGATAAACCAAAAAAGACGTTCACTGAAGCCTAAAAGTGATGGAGCAGAAGGCTGGCAGTACAATACATCTATAGCTCTTAGATGGGGTAAAGTACTCAGTGATCAAGAAGATTTCATCGAACAAATTATGGAAGGATTTACAAGAATTGTATATGGTAAAATCGCTGACAAAACTGGTGGGTGCTAAAGAGATAACTATACATGTTGCGCATGGAGGAAGGTACATGGTTCATTGGCTATCTCAATATCTTTAACAAGCTTATCATACAATTGACTAGTGTGGATGAGAAAATTGAGGAGAATGATAAAATCATTTTGGTTTCATATCTACCACCATCATGAGAGCAATTGGTGATGAATATTCTCATAAGAAAAACTACTCTCAACTTCAATGAGGTAGTTGCATATCTATTGGAGGCGAAGTACGTGAAAAAACTATTGGAATCTTCATCCTCGGCTTATCAAGCATTGGCTGCAGTAGATGTTGTAGATATAAGCAAAAGTCATAGGAAGAAGAATGGCAAGAGTAAAGGCACACATGTATGCTACCTAGGTGATGAAGAAGGTTACATGATAAAAGATTGTCCGAGTTTGAAGCAAATAAATAGTGCACGCTCAGCGATAGTAGCAAAGGATGATTTGGATATACTAATTGTCAGTCGACCAGGTACTTCTTATTGATAGATATTAGATTCATATTGGTACTTCCACATATGTTTTGAGAGGGAGATATTTGATAAAAGATCTCTACGCCTACCGCATGAAACTATTTACTTAGTGGATTGCAAGAAGTATGCAATTACTGAGGTGAGAACGGTTATATTGGAGATGTATTATTGAGTACATCACATATTAACAGGAGTTTGTGAGGTATCACCTCGAGGTGGACTCATGCAAAATACTTGTGAAGGGTAAGTGATCATGAAAAGTATTTGGAGCAATGGAAGATATCGATTGATACGTACACCTAAAGAAAGAGGAACTAGTGGGACGTCTGATAAAAATCATGGCCAAGAAAAGGAAACCGTGTTATCAACGATAGATACTCAGATCTTATCTATAGTTATGTGCGAAACTACAAAAACGGTTGCAAAATATAGTAGACGCAAAGGCGAAAGTGCGAGCTATTGAAACAAGAAAAACGTGGTGGGACCAAGCATAGGGTACCGGCGAGCAAGTGAAGTTCGGAGGTGGCACAAACCTATGGCATAGAGGATTGTAGGAACATAAATTGTGGTTAATCAAACTATACAAAGAAAGAGCTCTTAAGTGAAGGATCTAGACGGCCAAGACTAGACACTGGCACATACATTGTGGTGATGTGTATGAGCTTATGCAATGAGGACACTCCTAAAAGTGGGAGGAAAAACAAAAATGCAGATCCAACTTGGAGCGAGTTCTTGAAAGAGCATAATGACTTTAACAGATAAGAGTTAAAATGAAGATTGTTAAGTATGGTAACTCATGTACTAGTCTTTTAGGATTTATAAAGGTGTGCTATAAGGAGTCATACATGAATCCTAATAAGATTTGGATTTCTACTTTTTTTAAAGTAGAATTTCTACTTTCTTTTGGAGGACTACAGAGAGTATATAAACCCATAATGGTGGTCATGAAGAACCTAAGTAACCAAACAACAAAGCAAAAAAAAAAAACCATTCATCCAAGGTAGAGATACATGAGAGAATTAGATGCTAGGTTATTGTTTAGTATTATATTCTTGTATAGGGTAAAGTTCAAAGGGTTCTAAAAGATTCGAGAGAATTGTGAGAGAGTGAATTCCTCGTACTCTTTTAAGGTTGTGCTTAAAGAATTTGCCTTTGGTTTCACCAAATCGTTTATTTCTCGTTGTGGTTGCTTCAACGTTGTTATTTTAGTTCTCTCTATAAGATTCATCTTCTTTGTTCTTAATATCGTACACACTCGTACCATATATCATAAATCCGTTTTGAAGGTTATTGCGCATAAGAAGTGGTATCAAAGTATAACAATATGCTTAGACAAACAAACAAAAGGCTTCCAAGTTTGTCACATTTTGGCCGCTCCAAATTTAAAAGCAACGGGTTGTGAACAAAAACTACAACGTAAAGAAACAAAAGATTAAATTGAACGATAGGAATTTGATATCTTAGTTTTTTATATTCCCCTTGTTGCATGCGTGATCCTTTTTCCTTTTGGCAATACATATTGACATATGCTCTGCTTGTTCTCTGGCCACTAGCGAGCAACTCCATCCCAGCAAGTCACAGGCCAAACATGAATGCATACATGCATGCAAGAAGATCCCATTTGCACTCCCAATCATCTCAAAATTATTCCAAAGGACGAACAAAAATGATGTGTACACAAAGATATTCCCATGATGATATATCATTGCTTGGGGACAGAATATGCAAAGATATTCCCATGATGATATATCATTGCTTGGGGAAAGAATATGCAAAATCGATGATAAACCAGTAGCACATTACAGCAATACTTCATCATACCACGAATTCTAAGCATGCATTGAGTTGATTGTCATGTTAATCCTTCACTGAAAAAAGAATAATCAAATCTTGTTTCTTTTTCAAGATTAGTTAATACCTGCTGGGTACACAAATAAGATTTTTCCTATCTAGTGCAAAATGTTGCGAGTGTAATACACGAGCATTATAGGATTTTCTTTATAATTGTGTCACCTCCAAGTGGAATCCATATAGAAGGTGGATGCTATGTCTTTTCCGAGAGCGATGTATGTCATTCTAGGAAAAGGATCCTCCGTTCTGGAGAAGAAAATAGCTTAAAAGATTGTGTACTATTAGCGAGACTTGTTTGCAATGAAGCTACCATGGGTTGAAAGGATCCCAATGGCTTAACACGCGGCTCCTAACCTAGTTTCAATCCCCGGCAGAAATGGGTGAAGAATCAAAAGAGATGCTTGCAATTAATGGAGGGAAAATGGAGGATTATTGGAGGATTTCAATTTTCCAACCAAAAAAAAAGTTCTACCCAATACTATCGGCATTACTTTCTTTCCTCTTAGAAAAGAAGCTACCCATAGCTGTTCAGCTCAATGTTTTTTTAAAAAAAATAAAGGAAATAAAAAACACAAAATTATTGGCAACTCATTACATGATTAGGCACAAATGAGCAACATATATCCTTAACCTTAGGACCAGAAGTAAAATGCGATTCCACTGACCATGTGATGGTATGATAGCAAGCCAGCTTTTTTGTGCACTTCTTTTTTTGAAGCAAGCTTTTGTGCACTTGGTACAAGAGGGAGAGCGGGTAGTTCAAGATCTGTTGTACTAATTTTTCTCGATTTTCCAAGCTTACACAACTGTCTTTTCTCCCCAACTTCTATCTTCCCCTCCAACTCTTCACTCTCCCTCCTGAGCAAAATCTCAGGCATCCTATCTAACAGCTTGTCCTTCCCTGTAATCATTTTGATACCTCCTTAAGGGACAAGAAAATTTTGTATTCCCCCATTTCACACACTCACTACAAAACATGTAGATCTGGAGGCCAATCAACATATCAACTGCTAAAATGGCTCCATGTTTGTCACTTTGCAATCCTAGCTTCGAACACCAGTTCAGTCATCCACTGACACGGGCGGGGGTGTTGGCACTTCCTTAAGAGTGTGATGATCAAGAAGTTCTCTACGCCTGTGCAGACTGAGTTGGCATCCGAGTGTGGTTGTGCTCACCCTCGTACGTCACAATGAGCATCGATGGATCATCTACGCAACGCTCGACATGCTTCCTCGCTGGGCAGCCCCTCACGCTGCTGCATTTGTAGTAACCCCTGCATTTTATTCAAGCAATCAGTGGGCTAGTTTTTTGCAGAGACAAATCAAGAATAGCAACACGGTGGATTGGTGATAAAAATAGAAATGCAACGAATCATGTTTCTATATCTAGTGTTTGTTAGAAAGAGCAAAAGATCTGTGTTATTCACCAGACAACAATATTCATGTGATGGCTATTATGGTATAGATATTTGTGTATATTATCATCAATAAATTAAAGCTTGAGTCCAGGTGGACAACTGATATGGATGGGATTATTATAGATAATGAATCATTGTAGCATAATCTCGGTTGCATTAAGAAGTGTCCACTTTAAGCCTCATGATTGATCTGCTTTTCAAAAGGGAGCACACAAAAGAAAGAGCAACATCATCCACGAAGTAATTAGTTAATGTCATAGCAATTAAGGTATCAACATCTCTTGCATCCCGAAGCACCTTGAGGATAGAAAATAATGCTGTGGATAAAGTGTGTTGCGATTATCAATCACACATTATTTTTCAGAAGGCACTTGAGTAGGTCATGGAGATATGCAGTTCTACATCATATTATAACATGGCAAATGATCTCATCTTTAATAATAAAATTGATATGTTAATACTAGTTGATTATAACATCATCACAACTAATTTCTATCATTATTTAATCAAGAATAAGCATGCAAAGAAGAATTACACTAAAAATAGTCAGTGTTCAGTTAATACCTAGGATGAGGGGAACCCTTAATTGGCTTCTGCCCATACTTCCTCCATGAGTATTCATCCGGGGGTATATCAGCAATTTTATTACTGATGGCAGGAACTTTAATCGACCTCTTCACCCGCAACTTCCTGGTAAAATAGGGCACAAAACATCTGATGGTATTCTACCTTGAATAAAAAACAAAAAACATAAGCACTAAGAGGAAAAAAAAAGTGTACCTCCTCTTTGAGCAATGGCACCTGCCAGTTGCAGCACACTTGCCATTCCCATCCTCCCCACGTCCTGTGCATCGCCTCCTTGGGGCCTGCTGTGCATTTACAGGGTCGCTCATGGCAGGCCCACTGATCAAATGGAATGACGAAGACTTGGCATCCAGACTGGCCACACTACCCTCCATGCTCAGAGACGACAAGAAGGACCTTGCCGATGACATTGTCCCACTGGGGGTATCAAACTTCAAGTTAATCCCACTATTGCTTCTCTTGAGCATCTCAGCCTGCATCTTCTGTTGTTGCTGCTGATGCTGAAACTGATACCGTGATACATTGCCGAACTGGAAATGCGCAGACAGTGGCTGGACCATCTTGGGAGGCCCTCCAATCTGATGCCCGCTCTGTGAATCCAAAATTCCGATTCTAGGATACACCTGCGCGGAACTAGGCGAAGGATGAGCACTATTCAACACCACCACCGGGGTGTTACTATCCAAGAAGCCCTTCTGGCTCAAAAACCCTGGAGCCTGTCTTCTGCTGACAACCTTAGCTCTAGGATAGCTTCCTCCCGCTGCTGCTGCCCCTCCTCCTCCTCCTCCATTGCTAAGGAGGGAGACCACCTTCCTAAACCTTGCACAGGCTTCATCTGTCTCCAACGCTATGCTCCTGAGCTGCGCCGGGTCCTGGGGCTGTGAGAGCAAAGCGAGCACTCTGTGGCAGCTCTCCACGGCTGCCCTGTTCGCCTCCTCCACTTCCTCCATTATTCACCACACCAAAAGCAGAACCAGAATCCTATCTTGAAACTCCTCACGAGCACCTCGGCTTCCTCGCAGCTCTCACCACAGCAGATCTGAACAGCAGAAAGGGGGAGGGAAAAAATACTCAGATCTCAACAAAGGCTCACCCAAGGCTGCTCTTTTATCGCACAGCCACGCAACGGATATCGGAGAAGCATCAGGCTCAGGGTCAAGAAAGCGGTTCGGGACCGGATCACGGGGCGAGCCGTCTCCGCAAGAAACCCCAGAAGCGGCAGGAGTGGGCACCAAGCCGGACGTTGACGGCCGCGGGAGAATCCGGGGCGGCAAGAAGCGATCCGGGTGGGGGATTTCTTGCGTGCAACCGCACCAAACAGTGCAAGAAGCCCGCTACATGGACAACCCAAAAGATTCCCCCCAAGAACTCGCCGCAAACAGCGGGAAATCCGTACCCAGAAAGCAACCGAGAGAGTTCGCGAACTCACCTCGGGGAGGATCCGGAGAGAGCGGGGGATGAATCTGGACGGGCGATTGCGAGCTCGGAGGCGGCGGTCGTCCCCCACCGGAGACTTAATGGAAGGTGTGAAGGGGAAGAAGAAGACGACGACGGCGAAGACCAGACGCAGAAGAAGGCAAAATAATTCCCATTTCTCTCTTCTTTTCTTGCAGCCGAGGCCGCTGTTTTATACAATATTGCTACGAGGCCCCTCCCACCTTTGAAAAAGAGACGCCATTGGAAGTAATTTATTGCGGCCGTTGGGTTCATCGCAACCGTTGGGAGTGTGGACGAGAGGCGATGGACGGCTCGAGATGGGGTTTCGCTTTCGGAAAGTTTTTTTTTTATGTTTTTAGTGAGTCGATGCTGTGCTGGGGTCAAACTAATGTCAAGGACATGGGTCCGTGTGAGTAGTTTTTGTGGACCGTTGCTACGTTCACATGGAATAGAAATTCCTCCATCGCATGCGTAACCTTTGTGCTTTCATATTTTAAGATGGCAGATATGGACGAGGCACCTAATGCTTTGATACCAGAGGGAACTTTACTTAACTCTCATGTTTTTTTTTTTGAAGTATTTTACATCGCAACGTCTACCTCAGAATTAGCAATTCAGGAAATATGAATTGCTATTCGTAATCCCCATTTCCTACCTCGCAAGAAGAAATCCTATTTCTTAAAATATGAACACAAAGTATTGAGGTACATGAGCCTAATTATCTTTTTTAAGGTATAGGTTAATACATGTTATTTCTCAAATAAATTAATATTCTTGTTACATTCGAGGATTTTTTTTTGTTTACTCTTTCTCAACTATTATATCTACATCTTTGCTGTGATGCTAGCTTGTATAAGGGCAACAATTAAATCCGCAAAATCTTGGTTCTCTGACAATTCTAAAAGAGTTGATTGCTGAAAGACTTCCAACTCCTAGTCAGATATGATATTTTTGTGAGGAAATAGTATGATCTATTCTTTTAGACTACAGCTAACTTTTAATTACAACTGATGGTTTTTGTTTGTGTTTTTTGAGACAGCAGTGGACGTCGAAGATACCAACGTGAATAGCACACATAATTTTGGACTGAATAAACTATTTGAAGAAACTGCTTAAAGAATCCGCCCTATTTATTTTAATTTCTAATCAAAAGCTAAAAAACAAAAAAAAAGAATATGGGCTTAAGATTAGAAGGCTTGCCTTGAGAAAAACACTGAACTAAGCCAGTGACGTGTCGGGCACCATAGATTCGTTGAACTACATCATGGTACAATAATTGAAATATCTATAAATGAGGAGGGCCATTATTGCGAGACTATGATTGATTTTATCTATAAACGAGTAAGAGACACGTGAGTCCTAGGGGCCCGTGGGACCACATGTTCCTGTTTGTAAGCATCCAGGTTGCTGAATGGTCAAAAGACAGCTCGGCCTGAAAGGAATCTCATGCCACACGTAAATCCATGCTTTATGGCTTGCAAATTAGATATCTTTTCCCACGAAATCCTTCGCAAGTTGCGCCAGGATTATAAAAAATTTATGCTAAAAATTCCTGTTGAGAAAAAACGATCCCAAAAAATTCAATTGAAATTTTTTTGGTTCCAAACAATCTAGAGAAAACATGATTCGAACATTTCTATTAAAAATTATTCAAACAAATCAAAATTTAAGGAGAAAACGGATCCAAACAAATCAAATCATTCAAAAATTGCTCACCTATCCAGATCCAGTGGGTAACATCACGACTGGAGTAAGGAGGGAAATTGGGGTCACCGCCACGCAGCTAGGCCGGTGGGATCCTGCTGCACACATAGAGGGCGGCGACGAGCTAGCTTTGTGGACAACGGCGTGAAGAGTGGTGGTGCGGTGGACGACGACGCGAGGCACGGTGGCGACATGGGCACGGTGTGATGAGAAAGAGAAGGGAAAGTGAAAGCGGCAAAGCCAGAGGCATCTCATGAACGGTTGATGGGTAGCGAATATCACGTATGACACAACCTAGATCGCTTGACATTTTGTTGTTGAGAAAATTCCTTATTTGGGATTATTATTTTTCCTTACCTGCCATTAAAAAATTGTTCTTTCCTTTTGTGTCACCGGAGTAAAATTATTTAGCCTTTGGTGCCACTGTCCTCCGTGAGTGTCTTGTTAAATGGGCCATAAAATGTCATGTGTGCCCTTCTCCTTTCTTCTCTTCCTCCCTCCTCTTCCTCTTACACACACTTTTCCCATGCAGAGACGGCTCATGGCCCTTGCTGCAATTAACTCATGTGAGGCCCAAATCAGCCCAAAAACACACGAGATAGAAATCCCACTCACACCAATCCAATTTATGCCTGGTTCAAAAGTGTTATGGCTTTTGGCTGATTGTGAAAGAGATTAAGGGAATAAGGGACACTCGCATTAAGAAATCACTCCGTTCAAAGCGACTCCTACCAATACCTTATAGAAACCATCTTGAGAAATCACTCCATTCAAAAGCTGTCTTCTAAAAGCCAAAAGGAAGTTGTTTGGATGACCTCAATATACATGAACCTACAGGGTCACACACTTAAAGTGTAGGAACGATAAAGGTCCAGATGATAGGCTCCAAGTGGGATATGATCTCTACTTATATTAGATCTAGTCATAGGCTTTTCGAGTGGAATACGATCTCTACTCGCGTTAGATAAAGATCTAATCAGAGGCTTTTTTGAGTTGGATACAATATCTAATTGTATCAGATAAGGATCTGATTGGAGGCTATATATTAAGAGAGCCGTGGGGATGAGGGTGCATCCTGAGCCGTGGGGAGTTGTTGCTTCAGGATCCGACACTAGTTGATGAACTTCTAGTAGTTGGGCTTCTTGGTCTTCGTGTCTCGAGCTTGAGGACACCTCTATAAGTCCTTCTCCTCCTTGCCCTTCAAATGGAACACTTAGCCTGAATGTGATTTGGCTCACCACATTCAAAGCAAGCGACACGCCCATCTCTTCTCTTGTTCCTCACTTTATTGTAGGCTCTTGTGGATTTTATGGATAGGAGGGCTAAGTTATTCTCAAGTAGCTTCTCTAGCTGCTCATCACTCAAGGAGTGCAAGGTAGACAAGAAAAATCCAGATGAGCCAAAATCCAAGGAATTAGAAGAGCAGTTTTGAGAAGGGTCAACCACTAGTGCCATCAACTTTGTCTTCGGGAGATACGAGATGAAGTCAATCTCATGTGTCTTCAATCTTGAGTAGAGTTTATTCATGGCAAGCTCACTTATGATAGTATTATTATTGATTAAAGTCATCTTTGTCCCCCTAAACTCTCACATCAACGGTACCTAAGAACTAGCGTGTATTCTTAGACTCTGAAATACAAGACTAACGGCACACAAGTCGTGAATAATCTTGAACAACCTTCCCTACATTCATCCAAAGATTCACTAGACCTTTGCCTATTATTAAAATATTCCAAGGAAATATTCCAGATAATATGCTCCTTTCTCTATCAATTTCCAGGAATTTATTTTCCTGCAAATCTTTTAAAAGTATGTTCTTCTTCACACGAACTCTGATTGACCCAATTCTTTTTTCTAAATTCATCTAAAATTGAGTTGTACCTTTTGGTTCTAGTTTTGTTATTTTTGGATTTTATTTAGACTTTATTTTGGGTTTGTTTGGATTTTCTTTTCTACTCCCGGCTTAGAATAAATGCTTTTACCGGTAATGTCGGTGTTTTTCATTTGCTTTCCTCTTGTTAGATAACATCTTTGAAGGAGCAAAAGCAGGATTTGAAGATCAAGAAGTGTTAACTGAACAAGGCCAAGGCAAGTCATAACTTTTGATCATATTGAACCTATTATTTTAAATCTAAGAATTATTATGTTTTAAATTATTATGCGTTACTAATTTATTACAAACCTACTCGAAAATAAAATCTTAACAAATAGAATTGGGTTGAGATTAAGCATTGTAAAGCCTTTATTGTGATCTTCTTGGTCGTCACGCCTAAGGAAGTGTGTTATACCGGTGACACCACAAGTTGATCATATCATGTGAGTAAAGTTGTGCAATCTCTGGATAGTATAAAACTATTCGAATAGCCATATCCCTAGTAATGGATAATGTTCGGTGATTTCACATGAGGGTTAGTGATACGGGGTGCCCGATCTTTACGACATAGGATCAAGTATAACTTTAGATCTGTGTAATCTGACAAACCAATGGTGCCAATCACTATCTCAATACAACAACCTACGACAAAGAATTCACCCAACCACATGTTTCGATCCTCGTCTACTCGGCCATGTAAAAGTAGACGTGTTTGTTCCTGCAAAAACACAAGGAAATCACAAGAAGAACGGTGGTAATATTTAAATTGGAACTCTCTATTCTATTAGAGACATTGTAGCACAAACCATAAAATCAAGAGCAAAATGTTTAATATGAATAACATTGTCTAAAAGTTACAATTGGGAGGGAACGGTGTATTTATGGTGCCCTTGCCAAGTCCAAGCATGCACAAGGGGTGCCTTGACCGAATCTAATCTTGTTCGGCCAATTCAACTGAAGCTATCTTAACTGACTCGATCTATATAGGGCATGTTCTTTTCGGCTATGGCTTTTGGCTGAAATTTTTGAATTTTGGATGTTTACGGTACAGATTACGGAGAGACAGATACTCACTTGCGATTTTAGCTGGTACAGATGTTGGGCTTTTAACGTGTAGATCGTTTAACTTGTAGACCCCATCTTGAGAAAATACTCTGTTTGAAAGTTAGGTACTATAGCAAAAGCCAAAAACCGCCAGCTTTGAAGGAAAAGAACAGGCCCTATAGCCTAATCCCCTACTATCTGGACTCTCCTAACATATTGTTTGTTCGAACTCAGGGTTTCAAACGGAATTACATGGCCGAACTTATTTTGGGACTCAAGATGATACGGGGACACGCAAGTCCACTCGGTCCTAGCGTCAACAAGATAGACTTGGCTTTCTCAGCACTTCTTTCCTGACTTCTCTATTCCCTCCTGGCTAGGGGTGGAAATTTGGCTTGAGGCTTGCGAGCTGGCTCGGCTCGTAACGAGCTCGAGCCGGCTCGGGCTCGTAATGATTCAAGCCAAGCCGAGCCCGCCGTCCAGCTCGTGAGAAAAATGAGCCGAGCCCAAGCCGCTCGCGAGCCACTCGTTGGCTCATGCTAGCTCGGTGCCTCGGTCCGATCCGTCCGGCCCAGTGACGCCCCGCACTCCCGCAGCGTCGGCCACTCGGCCAAGCCCAGTCGATCGATGCGATGCGGATGCGATGTGGATGCAGTCCTAACACTTCGGCCATTCCCGTCGGGCGGCACCGCGGCCACGGCAATCCCATCCCCATTCGCGCAGCCGGCGTCCGTCCCCGATCGGCAATCGCCGTCCTTCACCACGCCACGCGCTCGGCCGTCGCCCGCCGTCCTTGCCGGATCCCCTCCCCTCCCTTCCCCACGCGGTCGGCCGCCGTCCATCGACTCCATCCCCGGGACCCCGAATCCCCTTCCTTCCCCACGCGCGCGGGCGGTGTCCTTCCCCAATCCCCATCCTCCCTGAGTCCGACCCCCTTCCTTCCCGATCCACAACGCGCCCTACTCCAACCGACGCGCATGGGCCGCGAACGGAGCCTGGAATCTCGAGCTCGAGGGAAGAAGGCGGCCGCCGTCGAGGCCTCCCCGTCGACAAGAAGGGGCGAGCCTGCACCTGCACGGTCTGCACCGCCTCCTGACCTCGCCGAACCAGCAGCATCGGTGAGTACCAGTTATACTGAGGATTAGGGTTAGGGTTAGGGTTAGGGTGCCTGATACTTGATGTGCCTGATGCCAGATGTGCCTGATACTTGATGTGGCCGATGCTAGATGTGCCTGATGCTAGATGCCGATGTGAAATGAAATTTTTGTAATCCTGTTACTTGATGTGCTATGTATTCTATGAGCTTTTGACAATCCTGCTATGTATTGTATGTAATCCTGTTAATTGATGATGCTATGAGCTTTTGAAATGAATATTGTCAAATGAGCTTTTGATTTGTTAGCAGTGTGCAACATATATTGTCAAACCATACATTTGCTCACTGTTTGCTCACTGAAATAAAACTGTGAGAACATATATTGATGTGGACTATTCTTTGAATGTTCTAGCAGAATACTCACAGTGAACATTTGTTCTAACAGTGAACATATATTTGCTCACTATTTGCTAACTAAAATAAAACTGTGAGAACATTTGAACATATATTTGAACTGTTGAATAAAACTGTTAGCAATGAATATTGTCAAATGAGCAGAGAACATATATTGTGAACTATTGAATAAAACAGTGAGCAAATGTATTATCAAATGTTGAATGTTGAATAAAACATATATTGTCAAATGTGTGGAGTGTTTATGCACCTGAATCTTGAAATATAGCAGTGCTATGCCTACTATTTGCTATTCCTGATTCTTGGGGCTAACATTTTACAATGTTTTATTGCAGTCATCGAGTGAGGATATGGATTGGGAGACTTTGGGTGGTGATGTTCATGGTCGTGAAGACATGGATGAGGACATGGATGATATTGATGTGGACTCCTCAAGTTCAAATGGTGCTGAAGAAGCAACAGATGAGGGTACAGTGTCTCAGAAGAGGGAGGCAAAAAGGAGGAAAAGATCTCCAAAGGCAACTGGTAGACAGAAATAGAGATCAAAAGTTTGGAAGATCTTCAAGGTGGTGAATGTTCCATCGAAGACAAAGAAAGGAGAGGTTGATATAAAGGCAAAATGTAGGTTCTGCTACAAGCTCATGTCTTACAAACAAGGGGGTGCAACTTCACATCTCATGAGGCATATACCGAAGTGCACGCCATATGTGAACAAGGTGGCAAAGATGAAAGCTCAAGCGAACTTGAACTTCGGTCCTGCCACGGGAGGTGAGACTGGTTTACCTTTTGTTTCTACTAGGGAATATGATCAAGATGAAACTCGTCAAATTATTGCTAAGATGATCATTGTCCATGAGTATCCTTTTAGGATGGTCGAGCATACTTGGTTTAATGTTTTGATGAGATATTTAAATCCATTATATCAGTTCATTGGTCGAAAGACAATAAGAAATGAATGCATCAAGATTTATGAATCAGAGAGAAGTTCTTAGAAAAAGTCTCAGAAGTGTGTCACATATTAGTTTGACTTGTGATTTGTGGACCTCAAACCAAAACATTTGCTATATGAGCTTGGTGGCACATTATATAGATAAAAAATTGGGTTATGCAATGTCGTGTGCTGAACTTTATTGAGTTGGATCCTCCACACACTGGGGTTGTCATAGCTCAGGCTATTTTTGATTGCGTTGTTGAATGGAAGATAGAGGATACGATCATCACACTTACTCTTGATAATGCTTCCTCGAATACTGCTGCTGTACGTAGTTTAATGGCCAAGTTTGCTGCTAGAGGATCAGCTCGGTTCATTGCCAAGTATTTTCATGTTCGATGTTGTGCTCATATAGTCAATTTGGTTGTTAATGATGGACTGCAACCATTAGAACCTTTGATTAACAAGCTCAGGGAAACAGTTAAGTATATAAAGAAGTCTCCATCTCGTATGCACAAATTTTTACAAATCTGCTCATCGCTTGCTTTGCAAATTGGCCCTGGATTGAGCCTGGATGTGTCTACACGATGGAGTTCTACATACAAAATGTTGTCAGTATGTATTGCTTATAAGGATGCTTTAGTGTGTTATGCTGATACGGATGCAAATTATCAATGGCAACCATCGGGCGAAGAATGGTTATTTTATGAAAAAAATTGCACCAATATTGCAGTCCTTATCTGAAGTGACTACTGCATTTTCTGGATCAACTTATCCAACGGCAAATATTTTTTATCCTCATATAGTTAATGTCAAGATTGCATTAAGAGTTGCAATTACTTCTGGAGATGAGTATTTGAAGCAAATGGCTACTACAATGTTGGATAAATTTGACAAGTATTGGGAAGAAAAGAACAATGTCATGGTCCTTGCTACTATTCTTGATCCCAGGTTTAAAATGAGATTCATTAGTTGGTGCTTTAATCAAATGTATGAACCCTCAAAAGCTGCAAAAGAGCTTGATGATGTAAAGATTGAATTGGAGGATTTGTATTCCCAGTTTGAGATGGATCATTGGCACAACAGAATGGGCAATAGAGGTGAAGCAACCTCCTCTTCAGCTATTGGTACAAGCAGCTCATTATCATCAGTCTCATCTCAATTTCAGTCATTCTTGCGTTCCACTTCTACCGAGCCTTCAAAGTCTGAGTTACTCATCTACTTAGATGAAATAAATGAGAGTTTAGATAACAAGGACTTTAAATTGCTCGCGTGGTGGAATTTGAATGCACATAGATTTCCAGTTGTGTCGAATATGGCCAAAAATTTTTTGACTGTACCAGCTACCAGTGTATCTTCAGAATCAACATTTAGTGCTGGTGGTAGAGTACTAGATGACTATAGGAGTTCTTTACGTCCGTCTATGGTTCAACATTTGGTATGTGCCTCTAGCTGGATCAGAGGTGCACATGATGACATGAGATCTCCTATAGTTGTGGTACGTTCATTTGTAATACAATATTTGTCTATTTTATTTTTGCTTATGTTAACTCCAATATTATATATCTTTTCAGGAAGAAGACGAAGAGGATGATGTTCAAACCATTCCATTTCCTAAAAGCGTCGTAGAGAGCAGCTAGTTTCTGGTAATGCTTCTACAAATTTTATTTTCATTCTTTTCTTTCTGCTACTGAAGTGCTACTGCTGGCTGCTCCCTGCTGTTGTGGCTGCAGACTGCTACTGCTGGAGAAATTACTGCAAGAATTGGCTTTAACTGCTGCTGCTCCCTGCTGTTGTGATGGCTTGAACTGCTGTGAATTGCTGCTGCTCTCTGCTGTTGTGAAATGCTTGTGAAATGATATCTGCTCTTATGTGTAGGGCTCTCTGTGCTCATCTTATGTGTAGGGCTTATCTGCTCATCTGCTGTGTTGCTCTCTGTTATGTGTAGGGTTGGACATTTGGCTTATGTGTATCTGCTCTTATGTGTTATGTGTATTGGCTTATGTGTTATGCACTATGCTGCAAAAGTATTGGCTTATGTGTTATGTTGTTAAATCTGATAAGCTATTAGTATTAAATCTAAAATGCACTATTAAATCTGATATACATCATAAATCTGAAATGCACTATTAATCTGACATGCTATACTGATAATTGACATATGCTATGCTATTTATTTCTGCTGTGCTGGCAGTGCTGCTCTCTGTTATGCTCTCTGTTATGGGTATCTGCTGTCGGCAAGCCATTTAAGCTCGTTCGGGCATCGGCGAGCCAAAATGGCTCGTTCGGGCATCTGCGAGCCAAAATGGCTCGTTCGGGCATCTGCGAGCCATTTTGGCTCGGTCGGCAGCGGCGAGCCTTTTTGGCTCGGTCGGGCTTGCGAGTTGGCTCGAGCCTCCCGTCGAGCCGATCCAAGCCTCCCGCGTAGCTCGTTTCCAAAACGAGCCGAACCGAGCCGCAGCTTTGACCGAGCTCGGCCGAGCCTGGCTCGAGCTGGCTCGGCTGGGCTCGTTTCCAGCCCTACTCCTGGCGCACGCACAGTATGCATGCATGCTTTTTCCGTGAACTGCTGAGCCTGTACATGCACGCGGCCACCAAATGCATGCATCGAAAATAGATAGGATTACATCCCATGTTTAGCCTTGCTTTCTCTTGTGATGCAGCGAACAGTCATGCGAACTATTGTTCTCACGTGCAAACAGAGGAGCATTTAGTGCTTGATTATTTTCTTTGTTAATCACACCCGCATACATGCATGCAACACATGCAGCACGTATGTGCAGCACCTCCACGCACTCCTTTATTTCTTTTCCATGCATACTTTTTTTAGCGTTCTATCCTCTGCATCTTCTGCTAGGCATGTACTTCTAGATAACATATAATCTTTTCTGATCCCAAAGTCTCCTCACGCACAAACCTGAGAATAATTAAAACGCTGGTATTTGGTAATAATCAGTTCTCATGTAAATTAAAACCAAGTTCAACTAGGAGCGAGTTCACCTGGCAATTTTAATACAGCTCAATAATTCTTTCCAGTCAAATAACATATTTAATTGAAAAATACTAAGTATGTCTGTATCCGCATCATCCTTCCTATCTTTAAGAAAAGCCACCATCGGCTTATGATAACATGAAAATATGCTAAACAAGGAAAACAATGTATATACATGGTAAATATATTTATCACAAGTTATTTTGTTATTCCCATGTTACGAACAATTTGTTTAATTAAATAGCCATAGAACATATACGGTGTGTTTGTTGAACCATTACTTATATATCTCATTTCATCTACATCATTCCCCCTCATGTTGAAAAAAGTCATCCTCACATTTTGTAAACCTGCATGCAAGTTAGTAGTGGACTACACCATATCAAATTATTCTAATATAGATGGAAAATATTTTAGTGTCTTCCACGTTTCAACTACGCTACTCTGATTACTTAAGCATGGCTCAAAAGATGATTTGTCCAAAATATGTAAATTCAATTCAGCAATCTTATCACAAGTAATGTACATTCGATAAACCTGAAACTTCTTGTCTACACTATAATCTCCAATCAAATTAAAAAATATGCATACACTTGTGGAAGCGACATCGGCATTTAGTTTGAAACCAAGTGAATCTTAGGGCTGACATTCTTTTTAATTGGGGTAGGTTGAAACAGACCAAAATTTTAAAATTTTTGAATTTATCTGAATTTTGTTTAAATTTGAATTTTTTTTCCAAAACTGGAAACTCCCTTTAATTTTTTGCTTTCCTCACCCAAAGCATCACCAAGCCATTGCGCCATCGCCCTGCTCTCACTGCCGCCTGCTAAGGCATCATTCATACATGCCAGTGCTACCTCGCTCGCTCATCACCTGCACCTGCATCAAAAGCTAAACATCATCCTCGCCACCTCATTGACTGGCCATACCTCGCCTTAATGCCACCGCTGACCACACGCCACACCACTCCACCATCGATCCACACTACTGCCGTCTCCCGCTACCAGCTACTCGTTGACCGGCCATACCTCGCCAACGCCAAATTTGTCATCACTGCCATTTCCTCTGTTCCAGTAGCCATGGGAGTGAGCTCTGATGAGAGTTGTGCTCCGAGTTCATTGGGCCACCTAGATGGGCCGGCCCACACTGTATAAGCCTAATATTATTCATAGCCCAACCCAATACTATTTATCGGCTACCCATTATTGTGAGAGACCATGTGGAGGTATCGTCATGTCGGTGATGAGTAATTGACGGTTGGTTTAGTGAGTTTGAGTTTGTTTGGGGTATTCTAGGGTTGAGTACCTTTTACATATGCAATTACTGATATGTTGTTTCGTGCGGTGCTATGTGACGGTTTGCTTGTCTGTGTAACTGCAGGACTTCGGAGCTAGGTCATGGTGAGGCGAGGAGGACCGGGACTAGGCACAGGAGGTGTTGAGGTCCAGACGGTCGGTGATGCCGAAGATGATCGAGGCTGGTGAGGTGGTTGCGAGTCGGGGGACGAGGAACCGAAGCTGGAGCTACCGGTGACGGACACGACGGGCAACGACGAGCGAACCGGGACTAGGCTCAGGGAGGAGTCGGAGGTCCAGACGGTTTGGAGGTCGGTTGCGGTCGTGCGCAACGAAGCGGACCGGACTAGACTCAGGGAGGAGTCGAGGTCCAATCGGTCAAAGGTGCCGGTTGCAGGAAGCTTCCGGGAAGGTGCTTGAGGGGCAAATTGGTAATTTGACTCAAGCAATGGAGGTGGAGGCTGGTTTCCCTCCAAAAATCTGGTTTGACCCTTGCCTCATATGGTGTGTGAGGTGGAGGAGTGGAGGTTGTATGCCATTTCTTGTTTTGCTTCTTTGGGGTGAGCCCTTGGCCTTCATATGGAGAGGAGGAGGCAGTAGCAAAGCAGGTATTCTGGTAGGAAAGAGCTCTAGCAAGTGCTCATACGTGTAGGCAAAGAGAGGGAGTGAGTTCTGGAGAGAGCTCCCACTGTGTATGAGCATGTAGAGTGTGTTTCCCCCATTATCCAAGTGCGTATGGGGATGCAGTGTTTGTAAACCTCTTGTAATCATTCATGTCTCCTAATCAATATGAGAAAGGTTGTGATTGAGATAATTCGAGTTCTTGAATGTCTTTGAGCTTTTCATGATGTTCTCTGTTTCTTTGAGCTTTTGAGATGAATACTTGAAAGAGTAGCCTTGACTCTTTGCTCTGTGATGAGATTGAGTCTCAAGACCATTTGGTCAGTTAACTCCCAAAGAGCAAAATGGTAGAATCAAAGGATCCTTCATTTTTCACTCATGAGTTGCATTTCCTCTGTTAGTTACTGTTTAGGGTTTTGATGTCAGGGCGTGCTTGGATCTTTGGATTATCAGAGAAATATTCATTCCAAGTGTATGCTTTAGTGTCCTGATGCCATTGCTTAGCTTCCTGCAAAAGCTCATGAGCAAAGAATGAGAGATTATTGAGTAATTTGGATTTTGGCTCATTCTCTGTAGAAGTTACGGATTTTTGTCATAATCCTAATTCCTAGCACTCTTGGAGAAATCTTTGGTTTCCAGAGGCCTAATGATATTTAGAACAAGTACTTTGTGTCTTGGGCTGAAAAGAACAGATGCATTTCTCTCATTTCCTTGAAATTTGCAAGAATCAAGTTTTTCAGGTTTCTGCTGTCTGAATTCTGCTCTGTCCTCGGGCCATCCGGTCAAACCGGAAACCCTAGAGGTCAGACCGGGATTTCAAGGGTGGTCTGACCGGCCGGTAGATGGCGGTTTGACCGGAGTGCAAGGGGCGGTCTGACCGGCCGATAGATGGCGGTCTGACCGGAGTGCAAGGGGCGGTCTGACCGGCCAGTAGATGGCGGTCTGACCGGCGCTATGAGTGCGGTCTGACCGCCCGATGCTTTGTACTCAGATCGGCCGGCTGTTGTTACTCCCTGTTTGCTGAATTTCCTTGCGTGCTGTGCTTCGGTGTATCTGTCATGCTTCTTTCCTTACAAAGCTTAGGTTTCCAGTGAACATATGAACTCTTCTTCATAGTTTTCGTAACTATTGGAGGGGATTCATTTAGTGGATACTTTTGGGGGTTATTTTTTAAAGAGGCACCATTCACCCCCCCCCCCCTCTGTTGCCATATCTGAGCATACATATTGTACAACCCATCATGATCAACCCAAACCTACTACTATTTACCAAACTCGTTAAGCTTATTTATACTTATTTTGACCATTTTGAGCTTTTAAACTCTGTTTGACCTATCCAAGAAAACCAAAACTATCCTATGTTTAACCTTTTCTGAATTTTTTCTCTTTTATTTATTTTATTTTGTTTTGTTTTAATCCCAGCTCATGTTAATTCGAGCCTGGACTTATTTCTTTTCTTTATTTTGTGAAAGCACCGAGATCCATTGAGCAGACCATCACGCAGTAGAAGTAGACATGGTCGAGGACTTCATGTAGGAAGGCAAGTCACATGTATTTGATCATGTTGATCCTATATTATTAAATTGTCGTTACTTTCATTATTACTACTTGAGCACTCTTATTTATATAAAATAATAATTTGAAATGACATGATGAATAGTTAGATTCCACCACCAAAAATCCATGTCATGTTTGTAAAAGTTGTATTAACCTTGACAACTTCGCTAGGATTCCATTTTGCCCGTTCGCCAGCCACCTCGCAGCCTACCGACATAATACTTTTCAAAAAGTAATTCTCGGAAGTTGTTATCATTTCAAGTGATGTCCAAAACTTCCAAATATTTGTTCTCCCTCATAGAAACTTCGAATCCATTGATTCTTTCTCCTAAATTCATTTAAGATCATAATCTATCCCTTAGTATATATTTTATAATTTTTTAGATTTTATTTGGATTTTATTTGAGTTTATTTTGTTTGTTCTGTCTTTTCGCACGTAGAACCCGTCGTTGCCAAAGACTTTCCCGACCCACAGCAAGAAGGTCCAAACAGCGTGCAAGAAGGCAAGTCTCCTTTGATCATTTTGTACCTATGTTTGAGAAATGCTTTTTATTATTTTAAATTTAATTGCATTGCTATTTACATAAAACAATAATTTATGTATTAAGGTATTAGTTAATCCAAATATTGGTATGCCCTCGATTGAAGTTGAATGCCATATACCTTTGTAACCTTAGGATTTCCTTTGTCTCAATAATGAGAGTATTATAATTCTTTGCTAAATATTAGAACGGTAGAAAAATGCTTAGTCGTGCTATTTAACTTTTGTAACCTTGGAATGGGAAACTATATTTCATTGAACTAGTCTTTGTATTCAAAAATTAGTGGCGATTGGAGTTGCCACTGTTCTTTTAAAATAAAAATAAAATATGAAAATTGTTTTAGACCAGGGCGGATGGTTAGATTGGATTGGTGCGGTTAGCACGAGATTTTGTAAAGTGTATGTTCCGCCCTAGTCAATTAAGGACCGACTCTTGTGATTGTCCAGACTGAGCATTACCGTGCAACCCCAAGTCTATATGGGTACGACCTAGCTGATTAACTTACGATAGTCTGGTTTAGGTGCCACCAGTGGAAAGTGGGTGCCAGGGATTTACTGGTTATTCACAGTGAGGGACAGGGATTTACTGTACTCATATGGCGCAAGAGGGGGCTTCTGATTGGGTGGATTTAACCCTTTAGCGGTGGAACCTTAGCGGGTGGTGTCTAGCTAGACTGGAGTAAGGTAAAGGTTTTGTTATATTTTATCTGGGTCTCATGCCAAAGGAAGCATGGTGACCATTAGGATAATTTATCTCTTGGGGGTAAAGTTGTACATCTCTGCAGAGTGTAAAACTATTCGAATAGCCGTGGCCACGGTCAAGGGTGGGCAAGGAATGCATTCACATGGTAGATCTTTGGTTTTGGTTTTTAATAACAAAGTTTTGGTATCTCGAGAGTGGAGGCAACTCTCGGAAGGGTATCCTGGCAGTTGGAGCCAGTGTTGGTGGATGGAACCTGTTGTTTTGAACCTTGGCGGTTAGAGCCAGTTAACTAGTGTTGGTGGATAGAACCTTCACTGTAAAATTATTGCTAGTTTCTGTTAAAACAATTAATTTATTAAATTAATGCCTTCGAAATTATTTAATAGTATTTGAAATAAAATATTGCTTTGTGCAAAAGAACCATATAGCCCTCCTTTGTTAAGCCTTACATCTACTGTCTTTTTCCCAAGACTTGCAGAGTACTTTATGTACTCACATGTTGCACTCAAAAATAATACTCAGAGGAATATGAAGCTCAAAAGGGAGACTGCGACTACTTCGCGTGTGGATTCGACGAAGGATTTCCGGAGTACTAGGTTGCGCTTCTCTAGTCAATTGCCTGTGGCGTATTGATGGGTCTTCGTCGGATTTATCTTTTGCTTCCGCTGTATTTTGTGTGTGTGAGGTCTTGAAACCTCATTTGTAATAATGAGACCTTTCGGTCGGTACTCTCTATTATTGTAATAAAGCGTTGTTGGTTTTGTAATTATTTCTGTTTGACTGTGTGCACTAGTTTTGATCTGGGACTAGTGCTGTAATACACAGAGGGTCCGGGTTCGGAAATCCGGGGTCCCGACACATGTTGCGTGTCTCTTACATGACATTGTGAGTTTGAAAAATCTTGTGGGTAAAGTTAGACAACTTTGTAGAGTATAACATATAGTATTTGGATACATCGTGATTCCGATAAATAAAGTCGTGTTTAATGGGTGAATCTAACAACAAAGTATAAGTAGGATTGGAATAATTTTAAGATGCTAAATAAGTTGGTTAAACCCCCTTTTCTCTTAATAAGATAATATTTTGCTTTTAAAGTCTAGAAATATTTGCAAGTAAACGTTCATCTATAATCATAATGATAAAATCTTTATATCTCACCCTATTGACATAGTAGAAAATAGTTAAGTAGACATTCCCGTACGACTTGTTGAGTATGGTCGTACTCATAGTTGCTAAATTATTTACAGAAGAAGTTTGGAAAGATGTCGAAGAACATTTTGAGGGAAATTTCGATGACTCCCTAGAAGGTGACGACTGTTAGTTCTAAGTCTCATCTGCGCTTGGATATACCAGTTGTTCGTTTGGAAGATGTTTTATGTTGTAATATAAACTTTGTGCTTGGATGCCCTTAATACTATAAACTCGGTTGTTGAGCAATACTCTTCTGTAACAAAAGTTTGGCTTTTAAAGTAAAGCATGAGTAGGTTAGATGCACACTCATATGCAGCACTCCACAATCGATCGTCTGGGCAATTGCAGGAAGCCCAACAGCCTGAGAAATAGGATTGTTACAGATAGATTGATATGAGTGAACTGTTTATTATTTTGTCTTAATTCCAAAACCAATTGTGAAAAGACCAAAATTTGTACGATTACGTGGCTATGTGCTTCGCTAGGTACGTTCTAGCATGCATTCCGTTCTCGTTGGTCCAATGGTATCTCCGTTGCAGAATCCTACTACGCCAAAGGGAAAAAAAAGGGGGAAACTAATGATTTACTGCTGTTAAAGACCTGTGTTTAATGATTTGCCATTTTTTTCGTTACGCTAGATCGATGATTTTCCACTCCTAGGACCGTGGTAGCAGTAGTACTTCAATTCATGCGCCCTCGCTCATTTCGGCTTCTAGCTTATTTTCCACTGTTCAACAATTTTGTCTTTTTCTGATTTTTTAGCTTTTTTTGAGCTTTTTTGTTGGTTCTTTTTCTCATATTCGTTTGTATTGTCCATGACGGGTTAACCTGTTTTTTCTATTTTTAATTTTTTTAAAAAAATTTAATTACACCAAATAAGCCACCGTTAACTATAGTGTTTTTTCAGCCAGCTACAGTGTTTTTCAGCCATAAGTCACTCAAAATAAACCCTTTTGAGCAGGGCCTAGTCAATTGTAGACCAATAGTAGACCGACCAGTATTCAGAAAACAAAATCCTGCTCCTGTCTGATTGTCTAGGACTTCTGGCGGTGTCTGATTCTGATACGGAGTGTCCAATCTTCACGACGTATGATCGATGATGATAAATTAGATCCGTGCAACCTGACAAACCGATGACGCCAAGTATTGTTAGAACAGCAACCTGCGACAAAAACCTTCGCCCAACCACACGCTCGTGATCCCATCTACCCGACCACATAAGTTGACATGTTGTCGCTCCTGCAAATCACAAGGAATCACAAGAACAACGGGGTTGAGAACGCCCAATTCCCCTCTAGATTGCAGTATATGCCAAATTCTAGGAAGAACAAGCGTATGGCTCTCTTGAAAATAATAGATTGATTTCTGTGGTCTATCGTTACAAAAAGGGGACCATGGTATTTAACTCACGCGTCCATAGATCAACGGCTCACAGGCCTAATGCCGACTTGCATCCTGTTTGGCCAAAACATCCAAAACACAATCTTATACGGACTCAAAACTGAAACCAGCAATGCTAAAACAAAAGCACGTGGCCCAAACACATAACCTAATCAATGTGCTTAATCTCATAGCTTCGGCCAGACTTAATGTACGATTGTGGGCTTTTAGGCCACGTGTGTTAGGCTTTTGTTCTTACTCTGCTCACCAACCGAAGAAAGCCACCAACTCCTTGCGTGCCGCCTTGAGTTTCTTGCATGCACGTGCTAACTCATACCATCTTCTGTAGCACAGGCCATTAAACAAATTTGTACATCAATATCATCTTTATTCTCATTATCTTTTAAGGCTTCTTCTCGTATAAATCTGAGAACAGTTAAATATCAACTATTAGATAGTATATTATTCTCATATAAATTAAAACCAAATTCAACTAGAAATGAGCTTATCTATTGGTTAATTTTTTTAGCTTGTGCTCGTGTAATCGAACCAAACGGAATGTCCTCATCAGATTCTCCATCCCTGATGCAGGGACTAAGGGATAGGGCTAGTGTACAAACTCTAACCCTGACAACAATTAACGTTGATGGGCTTCTAGACGCCAGAAAGGAACAAACGATTTCAGCGTTTTCTGGCACTCACATGTCACAAGGTTTGATCAACGCGTTTACTGCCTGCCTGAATGAAATATAATTGAAGGAAATTCATGTCACGCCCATTCACTTCAATTCATACAATCACACATGTTCAAAGCATTCGCTGACTTAAAACATAGTAAGGTCTACAATTATGTTCTCACCCGTTCTGAACTAACCAACTGCGCAGATTCCCCACGGTGTCTTTTTAAATGAAAAACACCCACCTTAGCCTTCATGTTTCTGCTGGACAATCAAAGCTAACCTAAACCATTCCAGCCCAAGCATCAACCCTGTCAATGCATTGTGGGGTACGATCTTCTAGAACTTAAACTCTCGTTTGTCACACAAGCCAGCATCACAAGAAACGATGCAGTGGAGGTACAGAACCGCACCTGACCATCATATGATTCAACAAACAACAGCTCCAGACCCCCAGTACTCAATGTTAATCTTCCTCCAAGTTGATGGCATCCTTGAACTTCCCGTACAGTATCTTCTTCAGTTCAGCCATCTGCGCGAGGATGGATTCCTTCTCCCCCTCCAGCCTCTCCAACTTCTTAGCGGCATCCTCTTTCATCTGCTCCAGCCTAGTCTCCACATCATCCTTTGGCATGTGGGCAAACACTTCTCCAATTTGGAACCGCACCACGTCTTCATCAGACAAGATGAGTTCGTTCCCAGCATCATCAATGTTTTCATTTGCTTCCTGGAACATAGAGTAAACGAGCAAAATGGCATTTAGGGTTGTGATCTTCTAGGCAAAGTTTTGGTTTCAAATGTAGCGTCTATCACAAAGGTGCCAATTGTACTGTATATAAATATTGGCAGACAAATTTTGAAACATGTGGTAAAATAAGATTATAATTTGGCAATCTTCTGCTGCTTACACATGTAAACTGCTTACCAATTGTACTGATTTGCAGCACCAAAACTTGTGTTAAGATCCATTGTCTCGCGTGTGTTCTAGAGAGAAAACAATGTGCGAGTTCTCTCCAGGAGCTGGGCCAACAATTGGTATCAGAGCGAGGTGCGAGGAGAAGCTCAAAAGCATGGCGGCGAAGGTTTGCGCAGCCATGCTTTTGAGCTTCTCCTCGCACCTCGCTCTGATACCAATTGTTGGCCCAGCTCCTGGAGAGAACTCGCACATTGTTTTCTCTCTAGAACACACGCGAGACAATGGATCTTAAACACAAGTTTTGGTGCTGCAGAACCGACGGTGAAGTGAAAGACGCCAGTAAGTTGTGTCACTGGCGGCATGATCAACAAGAAGAAGGCAAAACTCCTTAAAGATGCGTCAGGAGATCGAACTTCATCTTGTGAGGTTTAGCAAATCAAGATTAGGGGGAGATTGTTGGAAATTAATCTTGATTTAGTATTTGCTTTGAGTAAGTGCTTGCAGTTTCTAGTGAGTTAGTGATTGCAGTTTCTAGTGAGTGAGTGTTTGCAGTTTTTGGTCTTTAGTGTTTGCAGTTTTCTTGGTCATTAGTACTAGAGTCTTTACTTGTTTTGCATTATAAAAGGGAGAAGAAAATGCTGCAGATTTGCAGTCTTTTGCAGCACCAAAACTTGTGTTAAGATCCATTGTCTCGCGTGTGTTCTAGAGAGAAAACAATGTGCGAGTTCTCTCCAGGAGCTGGGCCAACAAGCTTGACAAATGTAAGCTCAAATTCTACACACCAACCAATCCCATTGATCCAACCATTCCGATTTTAGAACAATACTAAAAAATGATTGATTTTAGAATAATTTGATATATCTATCTATTTTATCTTCCTGGTTTAATCTACTGCACCTTTTTTCTTTCTTTTTTCAAATTTATAAAGATTCACCGTTCAGAGATCACGGGGATTCTGAAAGAAATGCATGTCATGGGCGTTCTACGCCCATGGACCCAACTAAATCGGTCATTATTAGGCAGTAAAAATTAGTTTCTATTTGAGTTAGGGGTTAGTTTTCATTTGTTAGAGATATAATTAGGGATATGATATTAGTTTCTATTTGTTAGAGATATGATTGAGATTAGATTCTATTTGTTAGGGAGAGCCTATGTATATAAGGGGGCTGCCGCAGGCTACTAGAGGCAAGCAAGAAATAACAAGTTATTCTCATCTATAGTCTCTCACTCTCCCTCTACGCCGACGTCGCCCGGCCATCCTCTCGGCGATGTTTACCCCTTATGAAGTTAGGTTTATAACAATGCAGGAAAACCGGAGCTTAGCAGCACATTCCAGCAAATTTTTCTATGTTTTGTTCCTAGGGGAGCTAATGTTGCTGCCCATATCTACCGACAACAAGCTTGACCAGAATGTGTTCTGTGTGAATGGTCTGGTGCGATACCAGACTTCATCTAGATGTATCCATCATGATTGCAGCTCTCTTATGGATGAATAAAATCTAAACTCCTGCTTGATCCTCGAAAAAAGAAAAACAGTGGACCTTCGTATCATCATTACCATGGGGTGAATGTTTAATATTTTAAAAATCTAAATCATGTTTACTTGAAATATCAGTGATTCAGTGGCATGGTGGAGGCAAAATATATTACGGCAAGTTGGCAACTGAGGCATGCAAGGAACTTATATTGCTAAAGAGACATATCAAAGAACTCGAAATGAAGAAAGTGTATTTGTTGTTCTGTCATATCTCAAAACTAGTGTGTGCATTGACATGTTTATATGAGATGGAAGCACAATATTTAGGCTCTAAATCCACAAGGAAAATGTCCATCTGTGGTCCCTCAGCTCTTCTCAAAGTCTAATTTTCATCCCTCATCTCCAATACCGTTTAGAATAAGTCCCTCAATTGTCAAAACCAAGCCAAATCACACCCCAAGGCTGGTATCATGAGCCGTTTTCGTCTTGGCTGCCACATCATCAATTTTGACATGTAGGCTGCCATCATCTATCTCCTCTCTTGCTCTCTTCCTCGTCTGATCGTCTCTCTCCTAATCTGTCTCTCTCTCACACACAATTGTTGCAGCGGCTTGTGACTGTACCCCCAATATGGATGACAGGTGAGTGGCAACACTCATGGCGACGGGGAGGGGGCCACAGCACGCGGAATTGGGGCAACAGCTGCCCACCACTGCCATCTCCCCCAAATCAGGGCATCACAATCTGTACACAAACACACAACATGATGAAGACTAGGGTCTCACGAGTCCAGATCCAATTAATTGCTCCCCACTCCATATGAGAAATTTGGGTGAGATCTAGTTAACTACCTTACTTCCATGCTTGTCTTCATCTGCAATTACTTTGATTAGTTCTCTGGTACGAATGCTTGTCTTCACCGGGGGGCATTAAAGGCAAGGACATCATCGCAAGGCGTTGATGGGCGTGGATGGGAACAAGTATTATAATGGCAGCAAGATGGCGCCTTTGCCAGATGGCGGCTAGAGGAGGAAGCCCACGGGGAGCTGGAGGCTGCCGCAGCCGCTCTGGCAGCACCGCGCGGAGAGGAGGCCAGAGGCCCAAGAGTCGCCTCCGTCCTCGCCGCCCCCAATGCCATGCTAGTGGACCGTGCTGCCGTGCGCGTTCCTCGCCCGCCCCAATGCTGCCTACCACGTCACGGTGCCGCTCTTCGCGATGTTGTACATGGGCTTCCCTGCACATGAGCCTCGTCAGGTACATCGCCGTGCAGGTGCAACAGCCCCACCTAAGTCCACATGGGGCAGTGCAATATCGTCATCATGCTCCGCAGCACCTGCACGGTCCTTGAGTGGGTCAAGAACATCCGCGCCGGCCTCGTCCCGGCAACTGACAGAGTGGTAGGCAGCGAGGGAGAACAAAGAAAGAGGAGGAAGGGTGAGGAGGAAGAAGATGAAGAGGAGATTTGGGGATTTGGGGATTTTTTGTTTGACAGGTGGGACCGTTGTCTAATGGCTAAGGATATGTCAGCGGGGATCGCAGTGCAAGCCACATCACCTAAAACCACCAACAAAACCAGCTTTGGATGTGATTTGCTCTAGTTTTGCCAGTTGGAGGGTGGATTATAAACGGTATTGGACATTAGGGACAATTAAACCACAAGAAGAGTTGAGGGACCACAGATGGACTTTCTCCAATCCACAATGTTTGCTTATTTGGATAAAGTAGGATTGCAGTTATAAAATAAATCCATATGGAACTAAACCAAGGGGGTTGTCAACATGGTTGTCACGGCGTCGCCTAGGCGACGCCAAGTCGTCCTGGCGCCGGGGAGGAGACGCCGGGGAGGCTCGCCTCGCCTTGGCCCAAACCCTAGCTTCACCGCCAGCCCAGGTACGCCGTCCGCCCCTCCCCTCTCCGGCCGCGCCGTCTCCCTCCCTCCCGTCGCGCCGCCTTCCTCCCTCCCGCCGCCGGCTTCCCTCTCCGGCTAGGGTTAGGAGAACGGGCGCGGGAGCTGGAGGCGGTGGGGGGAGGAGGCGAGGGGAGAAGGCGCCGGGGAGAGGATGCGGCGGACGGGTAAGGCGGCGGCGAGGAGAGGATGCGGCGGACGGGGAAACGGCGGCGAGGAGAGGAGGCGGAGAGCTCGGGAGAGACGGGAGAGACTGAGAGACTGAGAGAGCGAAGGGGTATGAAGTATCGGCGAGATATGTAGTGGGCCGAGGGGGTATGGACTTATGAACAGCATCACGATACAGGCATACAGCTGCATACCGGCTGATACGGCGCTCGCCGCGGCGTCGCCTGGACGTCGCCTGGACGTCGCCTAGGCGTCCAGGCGCCTCTCACTCGCCGTGCTCGCCGACTTCGCCGTGACAACCATGGTTGTCAAAGGTGATTGAAAGATCAAAACAAGAAGAAATTTGGTAGCACTTTTTTTTTTCTAATGCACCAGAAATAGCCCAAAATTTCCTAGAAGGTTCAGTTCCTTGGAAAAACATTTTCCAAAATTGCCCAATCCCAAGAAAAACCTCAGTATTATTCTCAGTTTTCAATATTTGTGTTCATGTGCTAAGTAACTAAGAACTTAAAAGCATCTAATATGTAGCCAAAGAACACACATCAAACAACCAGATCACACTGTAACGCCATATAGCCATATTGCAATGAAGGAAATACTCTTAGAAAGAAATATACAGAAAGAACAATTCCTTGGAGGATATTGCGGATGCAGAGACGCAAACAAAGAAGAAACTAATCCATTTCTTTAGCACAGGACAGCACGATGCAACGCAATTTACAGCTTAACCAAAAACAATTAAAAGGAACCATCTTTGCGAGCTCACAAGCCCCTAGGATCCTAAGAGATACTCTCTTTTCCATCCTTTCAAAGAAACGCATCAAGAGCATCATAGCCCTATCGCTTCTCGCTCTAAGCTACGCGAAGGCTTTTACTGGCTTAGGCTAAAACTAACGCTTCGTTTTTATCTCCCTGGGAACAAATCTAGCGATGCACACCAAGAGCACACGGTTCAAGAAACATGGGAAACCCTTAAAAGAGAATCTAGAGAGGCGACCCAACCTTGGCGAGCCTGATCTCGTCGTCGAGCTCGTGGAGGCGGTTGTTGAGGCGGCCGAAACGGTTGATGTTCTGCTGGTCCTCCCACGTCACCTGCGCCTCCGTGCCGTCCCCCTGCATCGACCCCAGCCAAGAACCCCCACCCAGATCAGACGCATGAGCACACATTGAAAAGAAAAACATATCAAACAGCAGAAAATTAACCCCTGGCCATGGAAGGATCGGGAGATTCGGCTAGGGTTTGCTCTGTCGTACCTGCTGCATCTCCGATTCCCTTCCGAGTTGCGTCGGCCCTTCCGGTTTGTGTTGGGGGGTCGCTGCTGCTGGATTTATATGGCAATGGGTACCTGAAACCCGATACCCGGTGGATTTTTACTCTATTAGGACATGGATCTGAGTCAATTTCCTAACTCATGGGTCTCTTAATGGGCAAAAAGCCCAACCCATCAGGTCTGCGGGTTCGGGTACGTTCCTATAGTACCCAAACCCGTAAACCCATAGGTAATATAAACCCGATCCATAGGAGTTATAAATCCAGGCTCCTAGCCTCCCAGGCAAACCAGCCCAGCCCATAGCCCATTAGCCATTTAGCCCCAAGCCCAAATCCAATGCGGCAATGCCCCATTACCCATACGGCTAACCCTAGCTAACACTCGCCACGGTCACTACTCACTCCTCCCCAGTCCCCACCCCGATTCAACGGCCGCCGCAGCGGCGGCGCATCTGGCGCTCCGTGCTTCTCCGGCAGTCTCCACGCTCGCCCTCCCGTCCCGCAGCTCCCGCTCCTGCTCCCGCCACTCTTGCCGCACGCTCATCCTCCCGCACGCCCTCGCCATCGCCTCGCCTTCCAGTTCAGCCCGCCCCCCACGGCGACAGCCTGTCGCCCCCACACCGCAGCCAACGCACATCACAGTAGTAGGCCCTTGGCCATGGCGCTGCCCTCCGGCTCCAACGAAGATGGCCGGTGAACTTCTTCCTCCTCTCCATTAACCATTGTTGCAGCTCGCATTACTGACCCGACGGGCGACCCATGGGTACCCGTTAACCCAGTGGGCATGGGTCTGGGCAAAAATTTGCACCCGTCACGGGCATGGGTTTTTTAGCGGGCACGTCCAACTTTCATGGGCACGGGTTTGGGATAGCAAAACCCAGCGGATTTATGCCCGTTGCCATCTCTAGCTCTCGGGCAGCGGAGGGAAGAGAGGAGAGGGGTTTTGAGGGAAGAAAGAAAACGATGAGATACAATTAGGCCGTTGGATTTGCTCGTGAACCATAGGGTATTGTGTGAAGTAGGTGCTCGCTTCCATTACTCATAAGGTTTGTTTTTTTCCTGTGGTTTATAGATTTTTAATTATAACTTATTAGTTTAATAAATAGTGATTGTTAAAAGATAACAAAATTTATTATCTGCTGAAAAGCTGAAAAACAAGACAATCATCAGATATATTATAAGAGAGTAGGCAACTGATAAGAAAGTCTGGTGACTGGTTAATCCATGTGCGCCAGATTGATGATGACTAGAACGTGTATTCATTACCGTTATTGTTTTGTACTTTTGTTATCTCAGATATGCTACAGTGTTTTGCCGTTTGAATTGAGATTGCATCCAGCCATCCATGATATGATTTGGCTAGTGCGGACATCCTAACATTAAAAAATATAGCGTTGCTAATTGAGTAAAAAAAATTTCAAAAATTGTTCGAATTCTTACCCCTTGGATTTGCGCCAAATATTCATGCTATGATGATCGACTGCTTGTGGGGTTCATCGAGCCCCAGCCGTATATTTTAGCGAGTAACTACGAGGACAAGGAGATCCAATTAGGTTTTGAGCCTAGCGTTTGTACTTTGGTGAGGGAGGGAGGGGTATATACAGGAGGGGAGCAAGATTGGGAGGTCTGTTGGATGTGGGTCCAATAGTTCAAAATTCAACCAATTTTTAAGCAACAATCAATTGTTGTTTTGGCATGATCTTTTTCCTTTTTACTATTGAAAAAGAATGTATGGTTATAATGTTATAAAAGTGCTTTTATAATGAATCTCCCTTTGTCATTTTCTTACGATCAAGCATAAAACTCCAGTAGAGTGGAAGATATCCATAGTCAAACTTTGAAAGTTGGATCAGAACACACTTGAGGCCTTTTTCAAATGGGAGTAAAGAGAAGGAAATTCTGTTACAAATACAGTGTTACAACATAAATTCAGTTATAAACACATGATTGGCTATATGACTTCAGTTTTCCACTCTATATTAACACCTTGTAATATTTATGAATCAATAAGTTGGCAATCGTCTTGCCCGTAGTTTCTTGTAACCTCTCTGCGCTCGCGAGGACTCGGTTGCTACGCAACATCAACGAAAAGCTCTCTGCTTTGTTTTAATAACAGACTCCAGATTATTACTACACGGGATATGTAGCTAGTGTAAACGTGGACTATCCACACGACCACAAATACAATGTGTAAGCCAGGTCAGCCTGAGAACTGAATTAACCTCGTAGCAATGACAATGAACTGATGACTGAGAGTGAGGCAATAAACGTGTAAGACGTTCAGCAAGGTTCAGCAGATGAATGTGGTCAGGCACATTCTTATTCAGTAACATCAAAAAATCCCCGGCAAATTCAGATAATAGAATTCCAATCCAAAAAAAAAACTTCAGATAATAGAGTTGGGACACTACAGTGTATGCGGCACTAAAAAATATAGATGGAGTCTAACAAAAGGTAACAAATCCTATGTGATCAGTTCTGACTTCTAGCAGCAACTAGTTTACCTTTTTCTCAAAAAAAAAAAAACAGTTTACCTTTCAAGATACCATAATGCTACAAGAACAATAACGCACAGAACCGAACATTAAGATCATTTCAATAGGACGGGTTTAAAGAATTACAATTTGGTGTTACAACAATTCATGATACAGCCGAAAGACAATTTACAATCCACTCTGGTCATCTCTTACAAGCAAAGGCTAAAAGTGTTCACTCTCTTTATACCCAACCTAAACATCATGATGCCTACAAGTATCAATCACAACCACCTTCTATCTATTTTCTCCTTGATGTATAATAAATAAGAAAAAGACATCCTAATTGAATCGAACAACATCTACAAACATCAACGAATACATGAATATGACGCCAAGGGCTGGCTGCCGAGTGAGCCAGCCACATTGTGAGGCTATATATCAGGGGGACTTATCTCGGATGACCTCTTCCAGGTGCCCAGCAAATGGCTGGGTATGGCAGAAAACCTTCAGTCGATAAAGGGTTGAATCTTGTGTGGTGCATTCACGATGCGATGGCCTTTGGCCGTCCATAAGTTAGCACCATTACAAACTCTTTCGCGGAGGAGCCTATCATGGTCTTTGTCGTCTGGGTTGATCGTCCCCTCAGCCACAACTCCACTAAATTGCACAGAGGTTGTGTAGGATTTACCGGCTGCCCGCAACAATTTATCTCCACCTGTAAACATGAAGATTATGTACTATTCAGACAAGTCAACAAGTTCACTTGAGCTTACAGTGTCCCTTCACAAACAATTAGTGCAGAATTTCAAGGTACAAATTCAATTTAAAAGGTAACAATGCGGCGCTGAAGGGATTTACTATTATCAGAGAAAACATATAACTAGTAATGAGACTATACACAGTGTCAAAGGTAACAATGCAGGAGCTGATGGTATTTACTATTATCAGAGAACAAATATAACAAGCAGTGAGACTACCGAGTGTCAAAGGTAACAGTGCAGGATCTGAAGCCTGAAGGTTTTTACTATTATCAAAGAACAAATATAGCAAGTAGTGAGACTATACGCAGTGTCATGTGTGATGTGCATCTGAGATGGTGAAAAAAATACTGGAACACCGACACTTTCAAGTATTCCTTCAAAGCATCTAGACCACAAACAGGAAATTTATCAGTTCACTGCCCATCATCAATATAACATGGATTTTGATTAGTAATTTAATGCTCAAATTGCAAAAAGTGGCCCATAAAGGAAAAGACAGCAGAAATGAAGCAAGTTTGCCATGTCCATATGAGCAAGAAGTTTCTCAAATGATGCTGCTCCTTTAAATCTCAGTCATGCATATATATGTCATAACAGAAGAAAATTTCCCAGTGCAGACAAACAGTTGCCTGAATAATACATCAGACAGTTGTCCAAATAATACATGAGGCAGGTAGGGTTCTTACCTCAGACTCACTTGGAAGACCGAGCTTCTGCATGAGATACTTTTGGATAGACGAAGCAGGTACATTTCCACCCCTATTATAACACAGTTGTGTGTTAACCACAATCGGAACTGTTACAGTATATCAAGTTGCAAATAACACAAATACATGGACGTTATGCAACTAAATCTGCATCATGCAACAATATTATAGAAGGGACATTGAATTTACAAACAAGTCACAGTCATGCTAGTTTTTGAAGTTATCATTTGATTTCACTGCAAGCAATCACCATATCTATGCATGAAGATCAAGTAATCAAGGCATTGTAGAAATAAGATTACCCTGATATTTGGGAACTTCAAGTCCACCTAGGAACCAACCTTTGCATATAGCCCCACTGGCTTAGGAGCAGAAGTTCGTGAACAAAATATTTTTCCAACTAAAAGTTTACTACAGTTTGATGCACATTATAGTGTAATGGTGGAAAAAGAAACAATGATCAACAAGAAGGTTATAATCAGCAGGCAAGTGAAGCAGATGGCAACACACATGGTGCTAAACCACGGTTATTTCTGGAAACAATAGCCAAGCATCAGTGCAAGAATCACTGATCTCAGCCCCTTTTTCACAAGAATTTACACTTAAAACTAACCAAGTGACTTTTAGCTCCAATCAGTTCTAGCAAGCAAAATGTCCCCCACTTTCCTTAAAAGTGCACTGTGAAGGTAATCAATGCTATGCATTTTCTTTTGTTTTTGTCAGCTTGCACCTATTCATCATACAAACTGCCACTATGGAAGTATCCCTGCTCTTTTTGTTCCTCCCTAATGAACATCCTTAATTTTTTTCTTGAGCCTTTTATGCTTGTTTATCATAAACCTATCTAATTTTTTCCTTGAGCCTTTTATGCTTGTTTATCATAAACCTATCTACTAACAGCCTAGTGTAACAAATTCAAAGAACTTATGTCAACGTTAGATCTAGAAAAATTGATTAAACTGGACTATTCTTGAGTCTCAAGCAAAAGCTGAGTAAAATATGAGCTCACTTTATTCGCAGATAGTGGGAAGGTATCTGTGGTAACGGTGGGTCTCCTTTCCTGAAAACAACCAGAGCACAAGAAGAAGATCAGATAAAAGCCTATGTAAGCAATTGCTTTTTCAGAATTTTAAGACAAAATGATATTATATGAATTGACGATACTTACTGTTCAAATGAGGCAACCAACGAAAACCATATGGAGCTAAACTTCTTTTCATTCTGCGTAGCTGCAGCATCAGGCTTTACATCGGCTGGAGCTAGAAGTTCTCTCCTTTTCTGTACAGTCCCTTGAACAACTTCCCTTTTTGGCATCACTGGTGGGACAGGAACATCCTTCTTGTCATCTGCAATTTTGGACTTCTGCAGATGCTCCCTAGCCTATGTTTTGTTAGCATATGTGCTACAGGGAGAATCATTGAGTTGCAGTTGCCCTCCCGTAACAACTGGATTCTGCGCACTTGACTTAAAGGGCTTTGTCCTGTTTGTAGCTTCTATCAAACAATTTAAAGGTCTCCAGAGCTCAGCCTTATCTGCCAACTCCTCACTATCATCATTGGTATCTTTATTGGATGAATCGTTTGATGCCTCTGTATTTGATGATATCTGCAGACAAAAAGATCATGTTACTGCTGGTATGTGCCTTCTTCTAGCTATTGTAGTTTTGGGAATTTAGTATGCACATTCCACAGCTAACTCCAATGTAAATAGCATGCAGATGCCAGATGAAGGACAGCATGAGATACGAATACTCAATTTCCCATTAGGTGTGATTTGTTTACCTGTCTTCTTGTTTGTGGCACTTTTCCCAAATTAGCAGGCAAGCTTGAATTATGAGCATGCTTGTCACCATTATCATTTTCCTTTTTCACAGGATCCACAATAATAGGACCAAGTCCACGCAAGGCAGCAGCTTTTCTGGCAACTGCTCTTGTCCGCCGTCCAGTCAATCCATTTGGTGTTACTCTACGTGTATTGACCACCAGTGAAGAGATAGATCTCTCTTTCCTTTTAATGGGAAGTGAAATAGGAGTCGCAACTTCTTCATCCTTAATCTTCTTTCTTTTGAATGGAAATTTTTTTGATCTCACATCTTGTAGGCTGTGATCAGCTCTGAAGAGTACAAAATATAGAAAAATGGGTATAAGAAAGACCTAAGGTACCAGTACAATGATCTAAGATTCTTCAATATGGGGGAAGCTACAAATTCCTGTCCATCGAACTTATTCAAAAAGCTATTTAGTCCTCCAGAATGCATTTCTAAAATTGTTTCCAGTGTGTTACTATCTTTTGTTTTGTCTCGAACTTTTATTGTATACTAGGTGCTCCACCCGTGTGGTGCTGCGGGTCTGAGGAAAGGTAGATTAAGAACTTAAAAAGCTTAGTGCCATCATGCTGTGGACCATAATAATGTAGAACTAGAGATTCCCTTAAGAAAAGCCAATGACTGCTATAGGCAATAGTACTGTTTAAAATAGGATCCATATGATGTAAAAGAATAAAACAGTTCATATATAGACAATCATTGTTAATGCCCTTCCAATAAATAATTCATCTGCTCTTAGAAAGTTAAATCAACTACAAGTTAATATCAAACATCTAATGCTGCAGCTCTATGATGGCTTACCTAGCTGATGCAGAAGTTCCACAATTACTGCAAAAAGGAAGAGATAGGACGATTTCTATACAATCATGAGAAATTCTGCAATACAATCACATGGAAAGGTCCAAAAAAGAACACTGCAAAAACTGCTTTTTTTCCTTTTATGATGGGAAATACTATTCAAGCAATCTGAAAAATGCAATGGTAGATTAGAAGTGGTTGGTTCCACAATAGAGAACTGAGATTTGTTGATTACAATGTGTATGATAGTGGAGTTAATTCAACTGCAGTATCAGTCTTCTATGCTATGACTATGAGGTATGTGATGTTTTGACAAGTTTTTTTTTCAAGTGCAAGGATGTAAAGTTGTATGCTTGTATTTTCTCATCCAAATACCAAACAAAATGCATATTCAACTCTTGTACTTTCTAATTTGGCATGTCCATGTCACGGAAGAAATGGGCACAGCTATTATGCCCTATAAGGTAAGAACAGGAGATATCCAGATGGGAACGCGAATGCATAGTATTTTGTCCTGTGTGAAGCATCACGTAGAAAAGCCATTACATTCAACATTCTTTTTCCAGAAGTAATGTATCTTCTTGAAAATAAATAGAAAACCAAAGATGACATCTACATTAGATATAAGACATACAGTACCCCGATTTCCATTGCATATCTAGCCAATATAATGCAAGTTTAATTTCCAATTGCAGGTCCTAACTTTCAATTGAATCCTTGCGTGTAAATGAAAATGGGATACTGCATTTGAACTATTGTATTTCATAAAGATAATGGATATCCAGATTTCGTTAGTGAGAAGTGAGAACAAACATGGCTCTTTGACTTATGTTCATTCCGTCTTGAGAGAAGAACTGAGAGTAACGACACCTAGGTTTAAGAAGTAACCCGTCAAACTGTTGTTTATGATTTCCTACTGGAACCAAATATTTACCCATTAATGAAGGTGCAAAAATTTGCAAGAATTGCATTCTTTTAAAGGAGGCCAACGGTGGGGTTGTGCCCCCACATGGAAGCTAACTTCTCATTGACAAAATTGGTTCTTTACAGACTTGCTTCGCCTCGGCGTTAAACTTAAAATAGTAAGACACGGTAGGGGATGAGAATAAACAGATCCAATAACTCAGGATTTGCTTGCTTGCAAAGGGGGGCTAAGGGAATTTACCACAGTGAATAAGGGATTAATGGTCAGGGCAAGCATCGATGCTGCTGGATGTAATCCAAACTTCGAAAATGCAACATCCAAGACTCGATGCCTGAATCCACGCTCCACCCCATGATCTGCAATTCTGCATGCTTCCCATTCATAAACCAGTTCTTCCATGACTCTCCGTAGAATTTATACACCTAAAGGCTAAAGCATAACACTTCCACCTCCACGATTCTTATGCCTGACTGAACGGAAGCGCAATGGGAATATGAGTCGGAATATTTTTGGTGTTTTGGCCATGGAGATGGAAACTAACTGATTGAAAGAGGATGATGATCCACCGGCAACTTCCTTTTATGAATGGATGCGTACACAACGGTTGGTGTTTTGTGAATGGGCAAGCTTGCTGTTTTTACACGTGAGAAATTACTTGGTTGGTGATTATATTAGACGTCTTATCAATTCAAATAGAAACTGCACACGGTGATTCCCTTTTCGGTTGATGGTTCACGTATCTTGGTTCATCTGCATAAGAGCAAGGCCTAACGAAGGGTATCGGATAGCAGCAGTTTGAATAAAAAGAAATCAAAAATCAAGCAATTGATATATTCTCGAAGATGTGGCCTAATGAGAAGGCTTGGTTTGTTGTCAATAATATAGGAGAGAGATTATTGTAAGACCATGTGGAGGTCACCCCTGGTGTATAATGAGTATTTGACTTTGTTATGCAAATCTTGTCGAAGTTTTGAGTTTGATTTTGCGAGTTTGCAATGTTCAGGGTTGTTGTCAGGTGTAAGACGATCTGACCGGCCTGAGAATGGTGGTCTGACCACCATGGGGCAAGCAATTAGACGGGTTTTGGTCGGTTAAAACCAATGTGGTCGTGGAAGCTGGTCAGGCAGAACCAGTGTGGCTATGGAAGCTGACCGTGAAAGACCGGTTATAAAGAGTGAGGTGGTCAATGGTCGGTTAGACCACCATGGGGAGAGCGATCAGACTAGTGATGGGCGGTCTAACCGACCGTGGCACGGCAGTCAAACCGACTTCTTGAGAGGCCAGACATGTCTGGGGTGTCCAGAGAGGTTCTGAAGTGGCTAGACATATCTAGGATGTTGATGGAAATAAATATGAGAGTGGTTTGAGTGTGCGCACAACATGGGTACCGGTGTTTTATTGTTGTGTGTTGCATAATGCATTGTTTTGACTAACGTGAGTCAAGTGCATGAAACTTGTACTCGATATAGTTGCTTGGTCTTTAGATGTGTGGGTGGCTTGAAGAACGTTAGCGGTTGATGGTAATGGACCAAGACTAGGCGAGGGAGCTAAGGTCCGTGTGGTCACATAGGTCCGGGTGAAACTACGTAGCTCAAGCGGAAAGCACAAAAAAGACAAGAATCATGAAGAGATAAGTTGGTACATATGGTGCGCCAAGTGACAAGGCCGATGCACGTAGAGACGGTTCAGGGTAACTGAATGCGTAAAGACATGATGGCTAGTCATTGGGCACAACAGGCTACGTGTCAAAGCATGCGGAGATGCTTTGATGTGAAGGTAAGGGTTCTTGGTTCATCAATTATGTAAATTGATAATTTTGTGTATTGTGCAATGATATGTGATGGTTTGTTTGTTGTTGTTGGTAGGACTCCGAAGCTAGATCATGGTGAGAGAGACAGGATTGGGACTGAGCTAGAAAGGCTTAGGTCCAGAGCAATCAAGGGATCGGGACTAAGCTAGAGGAGCTGAGATCCAGAACGATCAATGTGCCACCGGAAGATGACTGAGGCTAGTGGAACGGTTACAAGTCAGGAAAACAAGGAACCGAAGCGAGAGCTACCGGTGGTGAACATGACGGGCAGCGGCAAGGTGGATCGGGACTAAGCTCAGGAAGGAGTTAAGGTCCAGAATGGTCAGGGAAGCTGGGTGCCGTCATGGTGTATGGAGGCATGTGGCATACCAAGTGACTTGGGCCTGTTTGCAAGCGATGACGGTTTGGTGTGATCCAGACACGTGAAAGGCTTGACGGAAAGTCATTGGGGCTATATAGAGTCGAAGATGAAGCACGGGGCTACTTCAAAGCGAATGAAGCGGCAAGCTTTGTGGAAGGATGTTAGAGGAGTCTTTTGGTAAATTGCCCAATACAGAAAAGCAGCGGTGTGCAAAACTGTGGAGGTGGCCTAAGTGGATTAAGTCAAAGAGTCTGCACGGAGGCCATAGAATGGCCACTTCGGGCTATTCGAGCCAAGTGCATGTTGCGCTTTGAGAAGTATGTATGTATGCGTAGAATCTAGTATGGCGTTGGATTAACGGGTTAGCCCATATAAGTGAATGGTATCCACTAGTGTGTGTGTGCTGGTTAGGGTTTGCTAGGGAGATGGAGCCTCCCCTATTTAAGCCAACAAGTGGAGAGAGTTATGGTTAACTCTTGAGGAAGCTTTTGGGAAGGGTTCTTGGAGAGAACCTTTGAGAGATGAGTTATGGCTCTTTGTCTTAATCTTTTTGTCATTCTTAAACTTTGTGAGTTGCTAGGGAGTGGATGTAAACATTCATCTCCATGTATCAATAGATATCCAAAATTCATTCAAGTTTTTTCTTCTTTCCTCAAGTGTTGAAATCTTGATTTGACTTGTTTTTTGTGTTTCCTTCTCCCCTCTTGATCTTGCTGTGATCCATAATGTGTAAGAGGTAGAAGATGAGCCTATTGATCAATCTTCACCCATCTAGATTACTCATATAGCAAAATTCAAGATCAAGCCCGTTTTGCTTGTTCTTAGCTTAGATTTGGGTTTCGTGGTTAAGATAGTTTTATCCTGAATCAATGCCTAGATTAGTTTGCTATAACATGTAGGAGTAAATCTGGATCATCCTGTTGATTAGAAACTCCTCGAGCAAGAACTAACTAGGATTTTAGAGTTTTGGGTGTTCTTGATAGCTAGATTTTATTTTCTTCAAAATAAGTGAACCTGAGCCTAAAGACCTTATGATTCTTGATTCATTTAGGTTTCTAATGCCTTGAACAATTCTCGTACAAAATTTGAGGATGTTCGGATGAGATTTGAGCAATTTCTTGATATTTGAGTTGTCCCGAGAGGTCTTTTTAGTTTGGAAATAAGGGACCGGTCAGACCGTCCCAAACCTGCAGTTAGACCAATGACCGGTCAAACCGGCCCTAGACCAGCTGTCAGACCAACCATGCCCAGTCAGACCGACCTTAAGCCGGTGGTCAGACCGGCCTAGTGAGGTTTTGGCCCACTCATTGCTTTTTCTGTTCCCTTAGCTTATTGGCTTCTATTTTGCTCTTGTTTCCGTTGTGCATCCAATCTTATTAGCTTCTCATAGCTAACTGAATGAAGAAGCTAAAGAGGGTTGGTTCTATTGAAGTTGACAAGAGTCAAAGATCATTCACCCCCTCTGATCTCCATTGTCAACCCTATAATTACAATGATTTGAATCAAAGCGGCAAGTTTTACATGTGCTATATCCAACATCCAATGGAAAGTTATAATATGATTAAAAATCCAGGAAGCTTAACAGCAGGGTCAAAACTAAGTACCAACACACAGTTATTTTGACCTTAAGATCTGCATCAACAAGCAAAGTGAATAAAATGTAAGTGCATAGTCATGAGGATAAGTGTACCTAAGCTTCTCAACTGGAGTGCAGCCAAGATCAATTTTACATACTGGGCAGTATTCTACCTCCTCGTCGTTGAACTTCTCATATATGCACTTTCTGCAAACTGCATCAGAATGCAAGGCTTAGAGCCCGGAAACAATGATCGCTCAAAGATAATTTTAGTAGCAAATGAAGTCACGACACTAAACAGATTTTCCCACTACTTGTATTACTGTGCTGTACACTGAGCTCTTCGGTTAGTGATAGGGTCAGAAACATACTTGTAGAACATACCACGGAAGAAATACTTGCACGATCATCCCAGAAAAGAACAAAGAACAAAAATGCTACAGAAGGAACTCAGAAAATACCAAAGGGGCCTTGGATAGTATAGGTACCAGATTCCACGCTGACTTGGTTTCCAAATCATTTCTGGGATAGGGTCACTCATTTTTTAGTTTGCCCCAGAATTAGCGAATACCATTTCATAGTGACAAAATTATGCAGAGATTCCAGAATTGAAGAAATGTAGAAGCATTTCAGTCCCAATATCTCAGGCCTCAGGGGAACTAGCCAATACAGTCAGCTCACACGACTCATGCTCCCAATGAAGCTGAGTAATTCAGTATTGGAGGTCCAAGCAGCGGCGTACGTGTTTCCAAATGGAGAACCCAAAAGTTACATTTGGTAGGGTCCACGTCAAAAGGATCAAATTTAGGCCAACCTTGCAGGCATTCCTCTGTCCCAAAAACAAGTAGTAGCTCATCCAATTCTTAAACTTGAAGGAAGCACCAAGTGAAGCTGGAGCACGCCAGGGCTTGTTTGGGAGAGCTCCACCAGCTCCAGATCCACGAAAAACAGCTCCACTCCACGAAATTTTACCCAAACGCTCCAGCTCCGTGAAATCTGGATCCACCAAAATCCTGGATCTGAGGGCCAGATCCATGGATTTCATGGAGCTCCTCAAGAGGTGCTCCACCGTGGAGTTGGGTGGTAATTACCCACCAATGCCACTTGTTACACACTCCATCCCACCAAAAGTGGTCATTCCCACCAAAACCTCAATTTCGTGGGTCTGGAGCTGCTGTACAAGCCAAACACTCTATGGTGGGATCTCAGATCCACAGTGGAGCTGCTGCTCCAGATCCACATTTTCAGTGGTGGAACTCTCCCAAATAGACCCTCAGCGAAACAAATTCCACAGCGATCCACCTGCATGTTGAAGATCCACATAGCATCCGCGCATATAACCCGACATTTCCACGTCGCGTACCGATGAACAAAACTAGCTAGAGCTAGCCCACGTAAAACATTGGCTCGACATGAGCACGAAGCCAAGCACGGCAAGGCCGCCCTCCCAAAATTAAGCACAATCCCAGGCTGCGAGGCGTCAACGCGCACCAAACCCTCGTGGAATGCTCGAACGCGCCACCGCCCCACGTCCCGGAGGGGCACGCGGCACGCCGAATCCCACGTCCCAGAGCCGCACTGACCGTCGAATCAGGCGCGACCGACGTCGGAGAACCAAATCCTAGTGGCTAAGGGCCGGAGCTCTACGACGGCAGCAGGGGGAGGAGAGAAGGAATAACTCACATGTGTGGAGGCACTCGGAGACGGTGGTGGCGTCGCGGAGGCGGCGGTTGCAGAGCGGGCACGTCATGCACCGAGCGAGCAGCTCCCGCTTCACCATCACCACCCCCTCTCCGTCGCGGCACCGCCCCTCCTCCCTCTCTTCCTCCCCCTGCCCCCCCTCTGCTCCTGCTCCTCCTCCGCTGCCGACGCCGCCTCCTCGACCTTGGCCTCCTCCTCCGCGTAATCTGTCGGCGCGGCCTCCGGCGGAGGCGGCGGGTTGTCCCCCGGCGATGCCTGCACCTGCATGGCGCGGGGCTAGCGGCGCATGGGGTTGTTCGTCGTCGGAGAGATCGAGGGGGAGAATGGAAATGCGCGGTGAGAGCGACCGAAACTAGGAAAAAAGCGTTTTTTTATTCTGGCATCTGCCGCCGCCGCCTACCTGCTCCGTTTCTTATGGGTTTCCAGTGCCCTTGCACTGTAAACTCGATGACTTCCCGCCCATGTTCGACTCCGCCCATCAGAGATCGCTTCACAAGTGATCCTAGAAACTCTTGGCACGCAAGGGACGGCCAAGAGCTATTGCGCTGGAGCTGAGGAAAATGCTCCAGTGTGTGTCTCTGCTCCGGTACTCTCGTCTCACCCTATCTATGTTGAGTGATGAGTGGCCGCTGCATTTTCGCGCTCAGCCACCAACGGTCCCTCGTCAGCTCACCAATGGCGATTCTTCGGCTCTCGTGCGGACAGCAGCAGCAGCAGCAGAAGAAGAAGAAGAAGCAGCGCCTCGCTCGCAAGATCGAACAGTGCGTGAATTGCAGAGGAATACAAGGCTATAAACCAAGCTTGATGGGCTGGCTTGCCAGTCCATTACGCAACACTTCTCCGTACAATACAATAATCATACATATATACCAGTGAGTAAGGCGGCTGGGACTATTGTCTTGATCCACTTGTGGATTGTACACAAAAAAAATGCTTTCCTTTTTCATAAACATTTTTAAGCTGGACAATTAGAGCCGCCCCTTTGAAAAGAATCCCTAATCTCGACTCACCTAACTCAATGGAACGGCGGAGAGAGATTTCGCCATTTTCCCCAGCGTCCTAGATGGTTCCATTGACCTCAATGGAACGGCCGGTGAGGAGAACTCCGCTCCAACTAGCTTACAGTTTAAGTTTTTGATTATAATTTTTGCTTTATAACTGAAATTAAATTATAGTGACTGTTAGTTTTTTCTGAGAAAAAAAAAGAAAAAACTCATTATATACAATGCAACGGAATAAGGAGAAAAAGAAAAGCCAAAAATCCCAAAAAATCAAAATAAGCCAAAATTAGGAACCAGCATGTTCCAAATGACTTCTGGTTTAAATAAGTCAAAAGTCAAAATAAATAAAAAACTAAAGCTATTTGAAGCGTGTAGTGTGATGTACATCATTTGTAGTGCTTGCCCGTCTATTGCAAGTGACAAGTGAAGTGATGGACGCGTGTGTAGTAAAGCATGGCATACGTCGAGGCCAACCACCACGGCACCATCCAAGCCCAAAAGATAATTAAGATTTAGACCATGTTTCTATTGACTTCTAAAAAAAGTGGTATCTAAGGAGTCCTGAGTGCTTTGTTACTAAATAGTACTCAAAATTTGATTCCCTAGATCTTGATCCAATAGATAAAATCATATTGCCACCTTCCATCTTATTCGAGTACTATTTTATCAAGAAGTACTTAATTATTTAGACATTAGATGTATGTCTGCCTCCTTCCACTAGTTTACTCATTAGTCATTAGCATGTGATGTAATATATTAAGGAACGCTCTAATATAGATTATTCTTTTCTGCATGGGCTTTTTACATCAATTATATGCTACTTTTATGCAAAAGCAAATTATGTAAAAAATGATGTGACAATTTATAAAAAAAGAGGAACAAAACAAACTTAAGGAACACAACAAAAACCCTACTTCATTTATGATGCGATTCCCGACGACACTAAACAAATAGATTACTTCATTATCACATTGTTCACCCAAAAATATCATAAAATCAAAATCATAAAGCACAACATGGATCACAAAAGGCAACATCCAATTGATAAAAAATTGAGTACTCACAAACACAAAAAAAAAAAACACTCGAGTACCATTTAGCAAATTCCTTACAATAAATGGTTTTTTTGTAGTATTTAGTTTTTAAACGGAGTTTCTTTTTAAGATGGGGCCTACTAATCGATTGTAGTATACACTGTAGTGACTTCATTTATATTGACCAAAATCATACAGGAGTCTCTCTCTATAAACTTCTCTATAATATGTTACTATTTATAAGTCAAAACCAAAAACTAATATAAATGAACCCTTAAGAGCTGCACTGCAGTACGGTTTGATTTAATTTTTGTTTGAAGTGGCATGGCTAATTGCAAGCATCATACTCCCTTATTAAGCTCAGGGGGATTCCGTCCCGAGCAGCACTGCCACGTTAGCGATTTTGCGAAAAGGCTTTTTGGCTTTTTAAAATTGCGTACAGGTCCTCGACTTTTTTCAGAAAGGCCCCCATTCAGCACTTTTGCGAGAAACCCCTCTATTTTTAGAAATTACATATGGGTCCTTGATCTTTTCAAGGAAGCCCTCCTTTTACGTGGTTAAGCCCTGCACTTTTTCTAGAATTACGTATGGGTCCTCTATTTTTCAGAAAAGTGCTTCGCTTTCTCGAGAAATACGTACAAGTCCTTGATTTTCAGAAAACAAAACCCTCTACAAATTATCGACTCTTTTGTTTCGGTCTATGTGGTAGGTAACGTGGCGTGGTGCCATACTTCCACAACTAGTTGCTTATATACGAGGACCTAATTGCCTGCTGGTCTATGATCTCGGTCCATTCATAGTTTTTGCCTTCTGGCTTTTAAAACTTAAAAACCGGTTAGCACCCTGTGTTTTTTCTAAAATTATGTATGGGTCCTTGGTTTTATGCGGAACACCCTCCATTTTCTCCGAAAATACGCATGGATCCTTTCTTTTTCATAGAAGCCCCTCTTACGAATTTTCATCTCTTTTACTTCGGTCAACATGATAGCTAGCGCGGCGTGGTGCCATGCTTATGCTGCTAGTTGAAAACAAGAGCAGAGTAGTAGCAGTGGTTCATTATTTTCGGCTACAGTTTATGGCTTTTGGTCTTATCGTGAGCATTTGTCTGAATAAACCGAATACTGATAAGCTGATAAGCCGTTTCAAAAAAAAGCCGTCCTAACAAACTACTTCGAAATGACGGCAAAAAAACCTTCTTATTTATTTGTTTAAAGGAAACCATAAATCCTAAAATAAAACTTGCGTAATACAGCTCATACTGTTCTGTTGCTGCAGCATGCCACGCTCTAATTTCAGACCGTAAATCCAAGAAGTGCACTGTCAAAGCAGATTACACCAAACACCATGAAATTCTCGACAGTATAATGTGTAGTTTTAACTTTGATGCTTACTTTCCATACCTGAATCAATAATCAATTTGTGTGAAGTCAACGCAGTACAAACTTGTCATGGTGTACCCGAAGCCTTGCAAAGCATTTCTCATCCAAATCACGTGGAAAGGATGGCTCAGAGAGCTACTGATGCCAATTTCAGATCACAAAATCACGCTGACGCGATCAAGAGTGCCATTGCTACTTTAAATTATCTTTCAGCATTACAATATGAAAATACATTGTAATGTGCTGCTGTTTTGTGTAAAGAAAAGAAGAATCATGTTTTGATCAAGAATGAGAGCAGGGGTGGAGCCACTGAGGGGTTTCATCAAGTTTTAACCTACCCTCTAGTGGCAGAGCCCCCCCCCCAACACCTCGTCTGTTGCCCTGCGTCCGACTGTGCCGCTGCCGTGCTACACCACGGCAACCTCCCTCTCTAGTGAGTTTTTGATGAAACCGTTCGCGTCATCTCGTGTTCTAGCATCTAAGCAACACATTCTCTAAGTTAATTTGATTTTCGTTTAGCCAATCGTCGGGAATCAAGTTTTCCCTAAAACCAGCCAAATTTGCTCCTCGCCATTGATTCGTTGTCTCCGGTGAGCCATTTTCTAATTCCTCACATCCAAACCAACTCCATGACCTCCTCTACTTGTTTCATGCCTCAATTCGACCATTGCCTCGCCGTGGAGAGACACCATTGGTGCCACCTCCATTTCCACCATCGACTACCGTCACCCTATCTCTCTGGCCATCCCCTAAGCCCACCAGCTGCACCGGAGCACTCCACGCACCCACGGCGTGCCCATGCTCATGCCGCCATCCGCCTAACATCGCCAGAGCAATGCCACCACCATCCACCCATGCTCACCCATGTCGTGCTACCTCCCACGCCGCCGTTGTGCACCTTCACCTACGCCGCTGCCTCCCACCGCCCCCCAAGACCCCTCCAACTAATTTTGCCATTCGCCTCCACCTCCCACGCCGCCCCTGCTCTATTTCCCCTTTGCTTTCTTCTTGTGCCCTCTCTTAGTTACTTACATGGATGGCCCACTTGTTAGTTTTGTTTTTTTTATTTTTCAGCTGAAAGGAATATTCCTTTGAAATATTCTCTTTTTTATCTTTCTCTATATTTTCTCCTCCAAGAAACCTTTTGCTGACTCGTTCTCCACTGTCCGAACTCCAATCAAGTGATTCAAATTCCTAAATTCATAATCTACCTCCCAATACCTATTTTATAATTTTCTGATTTTATTTGAATTTATTTTGTTGGGCCATTTTTCGTGTGTAGACTACGACGTTTCTAATGAGTATGACTTCGCCGATGTTTCTCACCACCAGTACGCTTTGAGTCCACCCTCCATTTTCTTTCTAGCTTCGTCACTGGAGGAGAAGAGACGTGTTGATCGGCTAGTACTCCTTGGCCAAAACTCTAAACCCTAGAGTTGTGCAAGGAGAAAGGCGGGAAGGGGTTGCTGAAACCCTAAGTCTCTTTGCTGTTGCAGAAGGCTTGTTGTTGCTACCATAGCCGCAAGAAGGAAGAAGGCATTGCAAGGAACAAGAGGGAAAACACCGCTGTTTATACCGTGAAGGTCAGACCACCCTTACGCATAAATTAGTTTACTAGTTGGTCCGTATTAGATGCAATTGATGGAAGTTAGTCAATTGGAAACTGTCAGTTCCATTCAACTATATATTATACCAAAAAAGGCCATCAGCCACAAAGGTAAAACACATATGTACATGTTCATGACTGATTACAATAGCATCGACATTTTTCACAGGCCCATCAGTAGCTTTCTATTGTAGCCTCCCCCTTAAGTTTTCACCTACTCATAGAAACATCTGCATTTTTACGGGGCTTCCAATGAGACCCAAATGGTCAATACTTCAGCCATGGGTGCCTTTAAGATATTATCTAAAAACTATCTACATTGTGCACATGTTGAGCTTATATCAAAGCCAGTTTCAGAATTGTACAATTTGGTAAGCAACAACTCCTTGCTGTTCAATGAGAACAAGAAATCCGTTGGTCATGTTGAAATGAACCAATGATTAGACAAAAGGTAAAGAGAACACATATTGGTTGCCAAGGTGTATTATGTGGTTAGTGGTTACTATGGTTTACTAACTTTTTATAAGGAGGAAGCTTCAAAAGGTTCATGCAAATAGCTGATGTACGCAAGCGGTCTGCATACTCCCATCAGAAAGGATGGAACATAAACAAACAAGTTGTAGAACCACGCTGGCGATCAGAGAGGGGTCAATGATTCTCAAAATTTTACCCTCTAAGGTATTCAAAATCTTTACTCAAGTCTATGATAATCACCATGTTCAGATCACCTCAACACAATGAGGAAAAACAAAACTAGACACGAAAGTCAATAGAATCAGTAGCCTCCAACACAGGGCTAGCCAGACCATCACTGATAAGCTGGTCTAACTATCGGCTTGAGACCGATGACACTGGCAGGCCGGACTGACCGTAGGTCTGGGGCCGGCCTAATCGATTTCCTATTCCAAGACCTGAAAACCTCTTGGGACAAAAGCTCAAAACCCAAGAACTTGTCTGATTCTTATCCAAACACATCCAAATTTTGCATAAGACTTATTCAAAGCGGTATAAATCTAAACTAATCAAGAATGACAATGTTTTTTAGCTCGAGTTCACCAAATTGAAGAGAATCGAATCTAGTTCACAAGAACACAAAAATAAACCTAAATCTCAAACTACTTCTTGCTCATCAGGATATAAGACATGAGGTCTTCTAGATATATTCTCACATGTCCTAGCAAAACAATTTAGGCAAGGGATTGGGTTAGAACTCACACAAACTCGAAATCACAAATCTAGCTTAAGAACAAGAAAAATCAATTAAGAACACAAACAAGAATATGATTGAGACCAAGATTTGATCTATTTCAGTGGAGGATAGGTTTACATACTCATGGATATTTATAATGTGTAACCAAAGTACCACTCTTTCCTCTCTCATAACTATGGAAGGAGATAAGGTGGTAGAGCAAACAACTAAACCCTAGAGCCCTTGAGTCTACCACCTCCTCTCCTCTCTAAATAACCAGGACAACCCTAATGGGTCAACCCATTAAGCTTATTAGGGAAACCCATCAATATCACTAACACAAGTTTTACACATTCACGCATGCTTCTCAAAGCATTTACATGACTCAACCTACTAACTCTTTAATGATTGATCTACATGTCAATTCTAGCTCTCCTTGACCTAAACCACTCCTCCTTTGCCTGGCTTGAGGAGTCATTAAATGACAGAGCCACGTGGTCCATAATAGGCCTCTCCAGTAAGGGGAATTCTGGGTTATAACTGTCTCCGACCAGAGTTGAACCCTACAAGAGTACGAGTGGACTTACAGGGAGCCCACCCACATTCTCTATGGGGACAACCGAAGGGTCACAACCACTAGCTGCTGATGGAATCCTAGAATGATAGATTCTAGGGCTTGCTGACCTAGACTGAGCAGCCGGTGAGTTACTTGAACACTTAGAGGTGAATCCTGTTAGTGATATGCCCTAGAGGCAACATGGAGATGTTGTACATATCACATACTATGTTTATGATACATTACTTTGTTCCTTGAAATAGACATTATCATTATTGATCAATGAGTATGTGACTTATTCATGAGACTCTTAATGCTAAAATGTTGCTATTTCTAAATGATCCCTGATCATATATCATATGAGGAACAAATATGATTCAAAGATCAGCATATGTATTGATTGATGATCATGTCTCATGGATCATGGTATGGTGATACCAAATCAATAATATGGACATGTGTTAGTGAACATATGTTGGATAGACCCGCCATGAGACACTGCAGAGATTCCATGTGTCATCAGTTGGTCTCAAGTAGTGTTTATGTAGAATCCTTAGACTTGAGATCATCATGGTTCCCAACATGCGTAGTAGCTTATTTTGGGACTACTAAACACTACTCCGTAACTGGGTAGTCATAAAAGTAGTCTTCGGGTTTGCCATGAAACATGTAGTGGGATGTGAATGATCAAGATAGAATTTACCCCTCCTTATGGGAGAGATATCTCTGGGCCCCTCGATGTAATGGATTATGAAAGTGCATGGCCATGCCAAGGTGATCGAGGAGTCAATCACAAGTTTATAATCCATCACAGAATCGAGAGAGTGATTGAGCTATTAAGAGGATGACACAGGTCTCGCCTTGAGCTCAATCTATATCGTGAGGCAAAGGGATTCGTACATGAGAACATTACAGGTCGCACACTTAACGGGTTGGAACACTAATTCGAATATGATTCGGATGTGGGCTCAATTCGGATAGAGATCCGAATAGACTCCTATTGGGCCTCGGTCTACAAGGCCCAAGTGAGGAGGTCTATATATATGGTGGTGAGGGGCTGAGGGGTACACGCTTCTATTAACCTCTAGCATAACCCTAGCCGCCACCTCCCGAGCCAAACCCTAGCCTCTCACGAGTGCTAGTACACTCGCGATCGGCGTTCCAGCCCCGGACGTGTGGATACCCGTGGAGGCGCTGCTCATTGCGGTGTTGATCGGCATCAACAACCTACAGATTGGATCTGCTCGAGGTGTGGTTGATCGCGTGGAGGAGACGATCTGTTCGGGACGATCGGCTAATTTCACTACTACCTCGACGCGCGTGGTTGGATCGGCTTCTCCAACTCTTCTTCCGCTACGCTGCGCGTCTAGTGGTAACGATCCATAATCCCTCCTTAGCATGATGTCCTTGTGTGCGCGGTAGAAAAGTTTTGTTTTCTGCTTTCGTAGCCTACGCGCATTCCTTTAAATCCCTCCTCATGTTGTGGACCCGCCTTAGTGCAATCTTGTTTCTGGTCGAATTGACCCTTCTCCTCTAGGGAAACTGGTTCTTCTATTGAGTGTAATGTTGTGGGGGATAAGAATCCCTTCTCAACCTTATCCATGGTGCAACCTCTAGGATCTCATGATGGATCTCCAGAGACAGCCTCACCATCGGATGAAAGCATGGTCTGCTCGTTGTCGTAGCAGGCATCCATGTCAAGATCTCCATAGTCGGTCAGGTCGAACCAGTTCTCTTTGTTCCACTCTCCTGCCATGAGGACATAAAAAAGAAGATAACTTGCTGACAAGGAATTATCAAAGTTTTAATGAAGATGTTCCCCACGGACAGTGCCTACTATTGATATTTTAATATCGATCTTATGTATGATTTGTATGGGTTCTAGGGAACTCTCGAAGACCTGGCTATGGTCAGTTGGAGAGAAGACACAAGGAATTTTTATACGGGTTTAGGCCTTATACTACGAGAATAATAATCTTACTTCCTATGTGGATATTGCTCAATGAAATGATTACAAAGGAGAAAGTAATGTGAAAATCCTGCTCTATTGCTACTCTCCCTTGGGTCTGTCTCGGATCCTCCTTCTCCTCTCTCTAATGTCCACCTTTATATAGCTTACATGGTGGTAGCAGTTTCTCCTTGCCAAGAGATGCCTTAATGCCTCGAATAATAACCGTTTGACAGAAGTTATTAGAGATGTGGTATCTCACTCATCGTGTGGTAGTTTCTACCTAGGTGAAGTTGTGCGCACTTATTCCAAAGAATAAATACTTATGCTAATTTCCCTGTCAGATAGGCCCACAATGCAATGGGTTGTTATAGATGGGTCAGTCAGAGTTTGGCTTAGTCATAGGAGAATCTACGACCACAAGGTAGTCGCAGGATAACTTATGACTATGAAATGGTTGTAGGAGAACTTACGACTATGAGGTGGTTGTAGGGGAGCTTACGACTAAGATGTTGTCGTAGAAGAGCTTACGACCAATGTGTTGTCATAGAAGAGCTTATGACTAACTTGCGAAACCTCTCCCTTATAGATAAGGGGTATACTTAAAGAGTATAATGACGTAATCATATTATTTATAGACAAATAGCAATTTGAGGATTATTATATACTCATCAAGGCTCGACTAATCTACCAAGTGCTCTAGTCAACTCCTTTACTAAAAAATATCCTTACAGATAATTCCAAGAAAAATAATTAAGAGGTATTAAGAACAAATTCCGAAGAATAGAAAATGATAGCAAGTTGCAGCAAACAAAACCCCAAGAAATAATCAAATAGCAAGGCAATGGAAAGCAAAACTCTAAGGAAAATGATCAAATAGCAAGACACATTTTTTCTTTTCAAGACAACATTTTGTAAACCTCTCATAAACCATGAGAAATCTTAACTCTTCACCAAAGTTATTCTCGATGCATAAATAGAACACAACTTCCTTGTAAGTCACAAATCCTGAAAGCTCAGAAGCAAAACAACTCCAAAATATTCCTATTAAATAACATCACAAAAGATGATCAAATTCTCTTCCTTCTAAAAAGAATCAACAATATCCTCAATATGCCTTTATCGACAAGCTTGATATCATCAATTTACTAAAACTCTTAACAAATATCATCAAAATCCACCATTTCACCACAAAACTCTTTAGGACTCACTAAATGGTTTCATACTACTTTATCACCTCATCCTCAAATTGAGAATCCACCTAAACTTTACAATATTTCTTCAATAACCACTTTATTGTAGAAAATATCTAGTGCACAAATAAAAAAGTTCTACCAAAATTCTTTTATCAATCGTCAACTATCATCCAACAATTCCACAAGCACATAAATATGAGACACCTATTAAAATCTAGCAACTCGGCTCTCTAGTGGTCCTCAACACCAAATTCTAGCACACATAATTGCACTCAATGATTTCTATTAATTTGGCTTCATTATGAAATATACTTACTATCCTACTTCTATTTGCAGTCACATGAACATTTACAAACAAAGATTCAACCATTCCACCTCATGTTCATAATTTGGAGTATAATACCGTTAAAACTTCAATAATCGTAATCTTATATCAATCAAGGTCTCTCATGACACTACAATAAATTTCATTTAATCACTCCAGCTAGAAAAATTATCCAAAACTCCTTCCATATAAATTCTAAATCCATCGATATTCAGATTCCCAAAGCCCTTTTGTACACAATGCCAATAGTTAACCATGTCAGAAAATGAACCTAGCAATTTCATATGATCACCAAGTATCCATAGTAGGGGTACTTATAAAAGTAATATCCACTAAGATAATAATTTAACATCTTCTTAACTTATCCACCTCAAACAATTAAATTTAATCCATTGCATCTCAAATAATCCAATGATTCCAAAAAAAATTGGCAGATTAAACAATACTTTTGATCATCATTAATACTTCATACTTTGTTATAATCCAATAATTCCTATTAGGAAGCAACATATCTTTAATCACTAGTCACCATGCATCTACTCCAAGGCACCAACAAATTTGATATATATCTCTCCGAATTATGCTATTTGAAACCAACTATACACCATCTCATCTACAACAATTGGCATCCCATATCTTGTCACTTAATTCCTATAACTATGATATATCATCCAAGCATCAAAAAGACATCTCAAAAGGGTTTAAATACTCTTCTTCCTAAAAGGGACATTTAACTTCAATCACTTGAAATATTCAAAAAAGAACCACATAGGTTTAAATCTTCCTCATGATAATGAACTTGTAAAAGATATTTTTCATTATCCACAATATCAAGTAAATGAATAAATCTTATTCCTCAATAAAATGGCAAAACTCCCATAGAAAGGACAACCTTACAACTTAATAACTTTCATGAGCAATAAGAGTATCTCACCATTTGGGAAAACAACAATTTTTTCATGAAAAAATAGCAAAGGAAAGCATATTACCGACACTTTAAACGACTAACCAAGGAAAACTCATGGAAAGAATCATAACCCACCTAAAGAATGAAAATAACCAACATAAACTCATCCCCGATCAGTGTGACTGAGGTTATCCAAGGAAAACTTATTGTCACTCATGCCCCATGTACAATGGCACGTCTTGACCATCCCACAGCCACAACACTGTAAACTATAAACTAAACTTAAGATGAGCCAACAATAATCAAGATGAATCGTAAATAACTCTAAATTAAGTAAAGAATCAAGTAGCAATACTAGGAATTGCAGCTAGGATCATGGCTCTCCTACCTTGCTGCCTGACTTCACCGGTTGCCACCACTACACATCTCACTGACATTGCCGCAGACCTCCGCCGCCTCCTCATCGTAGGCAACCCTATCCACATCATAGCGCCAATTTGTACAACTCATGTCTTACAATGAGAGTGAAGGAGAATGTACTAAAGTGACAATAAGACATCGACAGTAGAGAATGGATAGTCCATACGCACATGGAAGCTCCTCCGGCGAGGGAAGCCAGGTGTCTGGCACCACGAGATGGGGAAATAATCTGCACTTGCATGCCATGGAGGTGGAAGAGGTGGATAAGGCCATGGGTAGCTAGCCAAGCTCGCCTTGCCTCGCTCCCAAATAGGGGCAGATATGGGCCTCGGGCTAGGTAGGCTATAGTCCGAGGGCTAAAAAATTACCAATGGTACTACTCTAATATAGGCCTAAGAAAATATCAAACATCAGTGGCCCAACCCAAGTCACGTGGCCTAGTCTAAGGCTAATTGGCTAGCTCCTAACCGGAACCGGTAGGCCATAGCCCACAACCCAATAGCCCAAGTTCATCACCCCTTGGTAGCTTGGCTACACCCGTCGCTTGGTTAATGGTCACCCCAATTCCCACCCTGCCTCCTGCGCTGTGGCCTAGTCTGAGGCTAATTGGCTAGCTCCCAACTGGACCCGATAGGCCATAGCGCACAACCCAATAGCCCAAGTTCATCACCCCTGGCAGCCTGGCTACACCCGTCGCTTGGTCAGTGGTCACCCCAATTCCCACCCTGCCTCCTGCGCTATGCCTCCTCCCCTCCCCTCTAGTCCAGGTCTCAGGCTTCCAGCCACCTCCCACCAGTGATGCCACCTCCCTCCAGTGTAGCCTCTGCCCTCCTACGCCTCCTCCCTCATCCTCCAGCGCCGCTTCCAACCTCCTGCGCCTGCTCTCTCTAGTCCAGGTCTGTTCCAGGCTTCCAGGCATCCTCCTTCCAGTGCCACGCCGCCTCCTCCCTTCAGTGCTACCTCCGACCTCATGCGTTGCCTCCCTCGGTGGCTTGGTCCCTCCAATCTAGGTTCCTGGTCTCTCGCCTTCGGCCTCCCGCGCTTTCTCCCTTGGTGGCTATTAGCTCGGTCCCTCCAGTCCAGGGGCAACTAGGCAAAGGCCACAGGGCAAAGGCCCAGGGGCAAGGGCACATGTCCCCTCCAGTAGTCTCTAGTCCATACCCCCCTTCTCGATTTAAATTTTGAATATAATGCATGTCTTACTGTGTAAGAACATTGGAGTGCTTTTTTATACTTATGTTCTGTGTTCCCCTTATAAAGGTTGTGTGCCACAAGCAGGATTCAAAGGCTCAGGCCCCGCTCCAAACGGCTTCAGCTTCTGGTTTCTTAATTTCGTCTTTTTTGGCCTTTTGGCTTTTTAGGGCTTTTTTGCCTTTTCTTTTTCCCCTTATTGCTTTACATTGTCCGTGATGACATAACATTTTTTATTTTTTTAATTTAATTACTTAAAAAAGCTGACATCAGTAATAATGCATTTTCAGCCATTACAGTGCAAAAAAAAAAAAACTAGAAGCCACATTGACCAGGGCTACACTTCACCTAATAATTGGAACCCTTGAATGGATGAATATGGGTGGATTCTTTTGGGCTATGGTTTATGGTTTTTTTTTGCTTATAGCTTTTAAATTCTGGCTGTTCGCGAGAGACAATATAAAGAGGGAAACAATTATATGCAATTTTGGCCGATATAGCTGAACTCGGTATAGTGTCTACTACAATCAACTTTTAGACTCTACCTTGAGAAGATGTATCGTTTGAAAATTAGTTACTATAGTAAAAAATAAAAAGTAAAAGCCAAAGCCGTGCCAACCCAGCCTATATTTGGGTGGAAAATAGAGACACCCTCACTCATAAGACATCAAGGGTAACAATTTCTCGCTTTGTTGTCACCTTCTTGAATCCTGTTATTGCCCGATTCTGTTTTCTTCTAGTACACATGCTAGCCTTTCTGGTAAATGACATCTGACTCTGTTCTGTGCAGTACTCAGCAAAACTACTCAAGAAACCAGCTGATCAATGCCGAGCACTCTATATGCATGTTCAGACCTTTTCTGGACTGATGACCAAGATGGAATAACGGACGGTGAAAGGTAAACTTATTGATGTACTTGGTTTAAGCATCCCAATTTATCGCATCTTGTGGTCATGCCATCCATATTTTAATTTTTAGTTTATTCTTGCAAATAAAATGCTAGGACGTTACTTCGTAATGATACTGAAATACGTCTATCATAATTTCGTGGCCAGTCAAACTAATCACATGATGTCCCTTGGATTTCCATGTCTCCAATTTATCTCTTTATGCTAACTAAACTACTAAAGGCAATACATAGCCAGTGGCGGAGAAGGGGGGCTGGAGGGGGCCCGGCACCCCCAACCTTTTACTAATCCTCTATTATATAGTTAATTATATGCGTTTAATTAGTGGTTTGATCCCTCCCAATTTAGCCCAAATGTAAAGTATGTTTAAAGCCCAGTCATATGCAACCCAAATCCTCTTTGTTTTGTTTCTTGTTTTAGCTTTGTATCTACTGATCTTTGTAAATGCGGGTTACAAGGTGGTGCGTACCGTGATCTGTAGGATATGCATATTTGTGTTCTTAATCTTAGGATGATTAATGCAGACTGGTAAGTTGACTAGAAGCTGTTGTAGCTAGTCATAGGTGTAATTGAAGATCACTCAAGCACTACTAGCTGGTGGAGTACATAACGCTAGGAACCTTTAATTAAAAGCCAAGAAAATGTTTTGGCCGAATTTCTACAGCAATACAATGGACATGTTCTCGTGGATTTGTTTTTTGATTTCTTCGAAAATCAAAATAAATAGAGTGTTTTTTAAGCAGTTTTTTTAAATGACCTCTCGAGTCTAAAAATATATGAGCCGTCCACGTCAATATATTTACCGTTCAATGTGGTATCAAAAAATGTAAACAAAAACCATAAGTACACACTTCAGTAGTTGCTCTCACATAACATCTAGAGACCCTGTTTTAATCGGCTTAGACCATGTTTTAGTCGTAGAGCTAAGTTTAAGTTAATAGAGATGTAATTTTCTTTGCATTGTAATTTGCGAAACATATTACTCTGATATGTGACTATTGGATCGGTAAATCCGGCATGGTTCATTGGTTCTACTCTACTTGTTGTCCATATTGCCCCCTATATCCAATTCTTGGCTCCACCCCTGTACATAGCCAATAACTTCGGGCCTGCTGTTGAATCTTATCTAAGATATCTAAAACGTTCATTTTTTGTATTGTGCTAAAGTTTCATATTATGATTATTTATGGCTTATTTCTGTTATATCGCGATGTTGGTATAAGTTAACGTTAATTTTATAATGTTAATAAATTAGATTAAGACTGAGACGTAGCGAAATTTTAAATCCGCCGCTGCTCCCAAGGCTGCTGGGACTCGTGAAGTCAGGTAACTGGTTGCTTTGAACGCCTTTCATTTCGGAGAGCTCAGCAAGATGCGGTCTTTTTGGGTGGATTATTGACTATGTGAGATGAAAACGGTTTTTTTTTGAACTCGAGATGAAAACGGTTTGGATTGGATGGACCGATGGGATCTGGAGCACGGTTTGGATGGCGCGGCTCATCATCCTTGTGAGCGCTGCGGTGCGGACACGCACATGCGCGTGCGTCGACGTGGGCACTCCACTCTACTCCACTCTCCGCCTCGTCTGGTCCTCTCTCTCGTGCCCCTCAAAATGGCGCCAATCCCTCCCCAATCTCCCGCCCTCCCCTCCCACTATTTCTCCCTCCACCCCCTACCCTAACCGCGTCGGGGTCTCCCAAACCCTATCCCCCTCTCCATGGCCTCGCTGCCCAAGCCGCCGCGCCCCAAGACGCGGGGCAGCTACAACTGCGGCCGATGCGGCCTCCCCAAGAAGGGCCACGTCTGCACCGTCCCCTCCCCCGCAGGCGGGGGGCGGCCCGCACCCACCCCGTCGCCCTCCTCCTCCTCCGGAGCCGCCAGCGGCGGAGGGGAGAACATGCTCCGCCGCGCCCTCTCCTTCGAGGAGGCGGCGACGCCGTCCTCGCTGGAGAAGAAGGCCAGGGTGGTGGACGAGGAGGCGGCGGAGGACGGGGACGGCGAGGTGGACGACGAAGAGAGGCTGGACGTGGGCGGGAGGGCCGTGCCGAAGGAGGTCATGTCGGAGGTGCTGCGGCGGCTGGGGCCCCGCGGGGTTATGGCCGCGGCGGCGGTCAGCCGCGGCTGGCGCGACTGCGCGGGCCGGGTGTGGAGGGCGGCGGAGGAGCTCCGCCTCCGCGCCGTCGGCGTTAGCCTCGTCGGCGCGCTGCTCCCGCGGTGCACCGCACTCTCGCGCCTCTCGCTCCGCATGGAAAGGTGAGGGACCAGGCGAACCCGGACCAACCTGAACGAATCTAATCCGAAACGATTCTACTTTTTTTTTTTGCTAAAAGAAACGATTCAATTTGGACGAAATCTGGTCACGCCGCCGTGAGATCGATGGCTGGGTTTTGATCGGCGGCTGCTCCGGGCAGCGCTGTTACGTATAAGTTCTGGTTTAGGGTACGGTAATTTTGGTTAAGGGCTAGAACACAAATCACCGGTATAACGAAAACGTTAGATTTCTGAGTGACTTTCCAGGTAGAGCGGATGTCCGAGCTGATACTGATGCGAGGAGATTTATGCCTTGATCCCTCATAGGTACGACAATACGGCATCATTTTACGGGAATCCGTGTTTGGGTGTAGCAGTTTAGTCAAAGGTGAGGGCATCCTGAAACCTAAAATGCTGCCCATTTGTGACTTTTTTAGCTTTGGATGTGAAAAGCTCATGTGTTTCTTTGAGTTCATCAGATCTTGGTGCCCGGAGATTGAATTTGAGCAGTGCTTGGTTGAGTTGGTGTGACAAGATGAAATTCATGTAGTGTAGGAAATCTTTGTAAGAAATGGGCGTGGAGATGTCTGTCTGTTTTGGATAATCTTTTGGTGATGCTGCAAGATTGATCTGTAGACCTTTCATCGGTGTTTGATTTGTAGACCTTTCATCAGTGCTTGGTCAGATCGTTATGGGTTAGAAAGCACATATCTAATGGGTTGTTAGTCTATGTTGATGTGTATAATCAGTGACAGAATAAAATATGCCACTTTTGAACATTAGAAACAGTGTTGCTTATCCCTTGCTGTGAGGCTTTGACTTTACACATACAACCCCAAACTAATGTTAAAAGCACTAGAATTTTGTTCCACAAGTACCGGCCTGCCATCAACGCCTCGTATTTAGCCGTGTTGTTCGTAGCCGGAAACGCTAGGCGCGCCGAGTACAACAGGCGCTGCCCCTCGGGTGTGGTGATAATGGCGCCCACCCCTGCGCCCGCGACCCCGTACGCTCCGTCGGTGTTAAGCGTCCACACCGGGTCTTCGACCTGGAGGGCGGGCTGAGCTGGAGGGGTCCATTCCGCGAGGGAGTCCGCCAGAACTTGGGACTTGATCGCCGTTCGAGAGGCGTATGTTAGGGAGAATGGGGCCAGCTCGGCCGCCCATTTACCAATTCGCCTCGTGGACTCCTTGTTGTGCAGCATCTCCGCGAGAGGGAACGATGATGGCACCGTTATCGGGTGCGCCAGGAAGTAATGCCGGAGCTTTCTTGAAGCCATGACCAGCGCGTAAGCAAGCTTCTCGAGCTCAGTATATCGCGTCTTGGCGCCCTGGAGTGCTTCGGAGACAAAGTACACTGGCCGCTGGAGCGCGCCCTCTTTGAGGACGAGGACGGCGCTGACCGCCGTTGCCGAGGCAGCGAGGTAGAGCAGGAGGGGAGCCTCTGGTGCTAGGGCCACCAGAGTGGGAAGGGTTGCGAGGTGTTTCTTGAGGTCGTCGAAGGCCTTTGCGCAGTCGTCGTCCTGAGGTTATCGAAAGTCTCCTGAAGATCCCGGCCGTGGGAGGCGAGCTGCCTGGTTTTTACTACCACGTCGTCCACGTAGGCCTCCACATTCCTTCCTAGCTGGACGGCCAGGGCCAGCGCGACGAGGCGGGTGAAGGTTGCGCCCGCGTTCTTCAAGCTGAAGGGTATCCTTACGAAGCAAAAGGTCCCCACCGGCGTAATGAAGCTGGTTTTATTCTCGTCGTCCTCGGCCATGTAGACCTGATGGTAGCCGGAGTAGGCGTCCAAGAAGCTCATGAGCTCGCATCCAGCGGTAGCGTCGACCAGTTGATCTATGCGCGGTAGAGGGTAATCGTCCTTCGGGCATGCCTTGTTGAGGGCGGTGAAGTCGATGCACATGCGTCAGGCGCCGCTGGCCTTTTTGACCAACACCGGATTGGCGAGCAGTCCGGATGTTGAACCTCACGGATAACCCCCGCTCGAAGGAGCTTCGCCACCTCCACCTTGGCCGCTTGCTGCCGGTCCATGGACATGCGGCGAAGTTTTTGCTTGACGGGCTTGGCGTCAGGGCGGATCGCGAGGTTATGTTCGATGAGGGCGCGGTCCACTCCTTTGATATCTTCCGGGGACCATGCGAAGACATCTATGTTAGCCCGGAGGACTTGGAGCAAGTCTTGCTCTACTTCCGGAGGGAGGCCCTCGCCTATGGATACGAACTGCCCCTTCGCCGGAGCGGCACCCTCTTCACCCCGCCCTCCAGGTGGGGCTTAGGTGTCCATCCCGGAGCGGATGGGGTGTCCGCCTGGTATTTGTCGGTGAGGGCGTGCACCTTGCGGTGCAAGCGTCTAGCTTCGGTTTCGATGCTCCGAGCCATATCCTAATCGCCGAAGAGGGTGATAACGCCCCGCCGTCCTGGGAGCTTCATGCATAGGAATGCGTAGTGTGGGACGGATTCGAAGGAGTTGATGGCAGGCCGGCCCAGTATGGCATTGTACGGATACGAGACGTCCACCACGTCGAAGACGACATCTTCGGTCCTGGCGTTGTCGGCCTGGCACAAGGAGACTTGGAGGCGAACCTGACCCAGAGCCTTCAGAGGCTGTCCTCCAAGGCCCTGAAGGGGGGCTTCCGAAGCTTTTAATAGACTCCGAGGTATTCCCATACGATCAAGGGCTTCCGCGAACAAAATGTTTGCGGAGCTCCCCCCGTCAATGAGGATGCGCCTGACGTCGCAACCTGTAATGTCGGCCTGGATGACCAAGGGGTCTTGATGGGGGAATTCTACGCCCTGGGCTTCGGCTGACGTGAAGGTGATGCTGCAATGGGACGCCCGCCGAGGTAGTTGTGCCGGGGAAGTGCTCGACGAAGAGTCTCCATCGATGACATTAATGCCACGACATTGGGTCTCTCCGGGGGACCCAACACGCGAGGGACCGCCTTGCCTATGCTGTACGCGGGCTGTTACGGGGGTCAGTGTCTTCGAGGCCCGTACATGGTGAACTCCTCGGCGAGGTCACGCATGTTAAATCGGAGTGCGACCCCAGCAAGTCTCCGTGCCTGTTGCTCGTCGCTGGGCCGAAGCGTCACGTCCGGACAGCGGTCGAATGGTATCGGCTCTCCCCGGCTTCGGAGGCCGCTCGTGCTCGTCACGAGGTAGTAGAACCACCGCCGTGTCCAATCGGACTCCCACTTTTCCCGCGAAGCCAACGCAGGAAACAAGTGCGAGCACTCCGGCCTCAGCACGAAGTCCACACTGCCGAAGTTCGAGTAAGCCCCCCTTCCACTTTCTTTGGCTGGCACCGGGCGTCATGCAGGGTGGCGAACAACTCGGCGATGGGACGGGTACCCTCCGTCCGCATCGCCCAAGTAAAGATGGCTAACCGAACGATCGCGGCTGGAGTCAGCTGCGACAGCTCCAACCCATACGCTCGCAGCACTTCGTGAACAAAGTATGTCGCCGGGATTCGGAGCCCGGCATCGAAGAACGCCACGAAGACGATCGCCTCCGACTCTCCCGGGGTCGGCTCCGTTTCGTCAGGCCCGGGCAAGCGAGCCCCGGCACGTTCCTCCAGCTTCTTCTCCCGAAGAAGGGTTTGGAGGGTCTCCTCCGTGACGCGGCTCCGTCCCAGCACACGGGAGCAGCGACCCTTGGACCTCTTCACGGCATCCCAGCGATGGTGGGTTTGCTTCTTGTCGCGAGGAACCAGGCGGTACTCCGCCGGTGGGGGCGTCAGGCAGCGCTGGCTCGACGAGGCGCTCTCGCTAAGGCGACGCGCAGGATCGTCAAGGGCGGCACCCTTGTTAGCTGGGAGGTCGTCGTGCGCAGCCATTCCTACTGCGGCAACGGGCAAGCACGGATGCGAGAGTAGCAGCACGATACGCAGGGAAAACGGGAAAGAACGCACAAGCAAGCAAGCGGCCGAGGGGAACGATTGCATGCCCACAGTGGCGACTTATAAAGCCCCCCATCTCCCCCGCAGGCAGAAGATCGAGCGGCAGAATTACAGCGGTTCGGCTACCCACGATCGGGCAGTGCAACCGCTGGCAACCACGGCAGGCGGCGGTAGGTGGGCGATCAGCGCGTAATGCGTCGATGCATTCCCGCCGCGTGGCCACTTTCCCTCGGGAAGAGGCGAACGGCCGTGGTCGTGGGAACGCTGACATCCCACGACGCTCCAATTACAGCCGGACGCGTGCCCCCACCCAGTGCAGGGCAGACGGAGCAGCCGCGACAGCCTGCCCCTGACAGGGGCCGGCGCGATTCCAGGTGTCATTAAAGCGCACTCCCAGGCCACGTAACCGTCTCCCCGCGCTGGCGCTGCACCATGCGGAGCATTCCCCGAGACTCGGCTGCCCGTGGCAGCTGGCCAAGTTCGCCTCGCGCCCACAAATATCCAGAGCGCGAAGTAGGGCATGCCCGGACCTCGGCCCCGTCGAAGCCTTCGGCCTGCCCGGTGCCTTCAGCCTCGAGGCCGCGTCAGCTTCGGGACCCAAAGACAGCCCTCGCGCAAGCACGAGCGGACGTGCGAACTATCCAAGTCATCAAGGATCATAGGCCGATGGGACCGAGGGGGCCAAAGGGCTCAGCGGCATGGCTTCGGCCCGTGAAGCCCTTCACCATGAGAGGCTCCTGTTGTAGGGGTGGCCCCACCTAAGCCCAGTAGGCCTGTTAGGAGGATGTAAGGTCCGAAATAGGACATATGTAATGACACGAGTGCCCCTGAGGGCAACACTCACGTGTAAGGGTATTGCTGTACAAACACTCATCATTTGGGTATATATATGTGTGGCATAGGCCACGGGGAGGACCCCGAAGCCATTCATTTTACTCAACTCTCCACTACCACACACTCTCTCTGTTTGGTCTGTAACCACAACAGTATGCTTGCCGGATTTGTTTGCAAAGGAACATACATCTATTTGCAATGCCAAACAAAAAGGGCTTCTTTTCAGCTTTTCTTTGTCATGATTGATGAAACTTATGTTTCAAGATAAGTTATCCCTTGCTGTGAGGCTTTGACTTTACACATACTTAGTATTTTTTCGTCTGTTTACCTGTGAAAAAATTATTTTTTTCATCTGTTTACATGTAAAAATCTTTTTTCTGTTAGATACATAGGTGGCTACCAACAAACATGTCCGTTCTTGTTTGAGTTAGCATAAGTTTTCTGTGTTGAAGGTTTTCACATCCTATTGTTTTCAAACAAGCTAACACATGCAGACGCAGTCTCACACTTTTGGTACCTATCTTGCCCTTTTATTTTGTACATCAATATAGATGCTAGGTGGAACTTATCTACAATGAAATTATCTTATGCACTTAAGTTGATGCAAAAGAGGATAAATAAAATCCTTGCATTGTTTTGGATGTGGTCACGGTTAATCTAGCTTTAGTCCTCTGATGTATGTTTCTCTGTCCTATTTGTGTGAAGCTTATCTACAATGAAATTATCTTTTGTACTTAAATTGATGTGAAAGAGGATAAGTAAAACCCTACATTGTTTTGGATCTGGTCGCAGTGATAGTTAATCTAGCTTTAGTCCTCCTGTGTATGTTTCTTATGCTGAGAAAAAAATGTTTTACTTATAATAAGTATCTTTTTTATGTTTGATGCAGTGATGTTGATGCCACTATGCTGGCATGTCTTGCATTTTCGTGCTCAAGTTTAGAAACTCTTGAGATCACCATGGCTGACAAGGCAGTCAACAGGATGACTGGGTATGTTGAAAACTTCTAACACTACTTGATGCGTTATGACTTATGAGATGCGCTTTTTCCTTAAATTTTGTCTTTTGATATTTTGGTTCTTTAGTTTACATTATTGTATATTGAATGGGCTTGCTTCATTATAATTTGAATGACTAGTATTAAAGATGTCTTACCTTGTTTGCAAGTGCTAGCTTGTCACCCAAAAATTGCCTTGTAATTTGTACTTATTTTCAATTTTACTTACTTATGCAATGTAGTTTATTTTTTCTTTGCCAATAGTTCTAGTCACCCCCTTAGTCATTTTATCATGTTATGTTATACTTGCATAAACCACTGTATTTCCAGTTTTCTTGCCATACTAGTTATATTGAATATTTATTGATTCTGAAATAGTAATATTGTGCAAATTGCAAGAATGTTAGCACAGTTTTCACATTCAGCTCCAATATTAACTGAAGCTGTTTCTATTCTAAACAGAGATGAGCTAAGTCGATTTGTTTCGGAGAAGCGTTCTCTCTCAGTTCTCAAAATTGGTGGTTGCTCTAATCTTTGCTTTCTTAATCTAAGCTCTTCAAGCCTTTCGGTTCTTTGGCTGTCAGATCTTTGTTCCCTTTCGAAATCGGTAATATTGTGCTCTAGTACTATTTACAATAGTAGTAACTTTATTTTCTGCATGAATTCATTGGACTGCAAACTTATTTCAGGTCATAAATTGTCCTAATATGAGTGAGCTCTCGCTGTGTTTCACACAGCGAAGTAATGATTGTACTGATCTGGTTACTTTGATGGATGGCCTGGGTCGTACATGCCCTAACTTAAGAAATATGCACATATCATCAATTCAATTATGCAATGAAGCTGTGTTTGCTCTAGAGAGTGCCAACCTGAGGTATATTTCTGTCCCACCATGTTTTCAATGTAATCTTGGCATATCTTTCATCACAATTCTAGTTTCATAGTTCAACCTTTTAATCTCAATCTCGTTATTGCTTCATCAGGGGCTTGTGCATGCTATCCTTGGTTCTAGGTTCAAAAATAACAGATGCAGCTGTTGCAGCTATTGTTCGATCTTGTGCAAGCTTGGATTTGCTTGATTTAAGTGGGTAAGCTCCATTTTATCTCTTTAGAAATAAAATTAAATTCTGGGGTGATCATAAAGCTGCTGATTTATTTCCCATGAGGAATTACTTCAAATTAGCTGATATAATTACTCGTTTTGATTATACTCCAGATCTAGCATCAGTGATAATGGTGTTGGGATGGTCTGCAAGGCGTTCCCTCATACTTTAACAAGGCTGCTCCTTGCTCTTTGCCCGAATGTTACCGCATGTAAGCCTCAGATTTCTTCCTATTATTTCTGCTCCACTGAAAATGAATTCACCAGCCACCATTTATGGTCCCAATGTAAAAAAGTCATTTTATGTGATTTTCTAGGTGGGATCCAGTTCGCAACAGCACAACTGCCACTCCTTCAGCTCATGGACTGTGGAATAAGCTTACGTTCTAATTTGCAGAATGAAAAACAGGGGGCATTTTTTGGTGAAATTAATGGAGGTTTGAAATTCTGTCCAAAATTACCCACCTCGAAAAGGCAACCTATGTACCAAAAGCTTATTATAAAGCATGGTAATTTGAAGAAGCTCAGTCTATGGGGCTGTTCAGCAATAGATGTAAGCCTTATAATTTTGCAAGCTCGATTTTGTCAAGTGCCTATTCATATGGTCTTATTACTAATTTCACATATGGCAGGCTTTGTATGTAAATTGTCCAGAGCTGAATGATCTCAATCTCAACTCTTGTACAAATCTACATCCAGGTATTGTCCTTCACTTTTTCTTCAGCTTGTCAAGTTGGTAAATTGTTGTTACCATTATCAGCAATTTAAAGTACTTGCCACAGAACGGTTGCTTCTTCAATGCCCAAATTTGAAGAATGTGCATGCATCTGGATGCCAAGATATGTTGATTGGTGCAATCAGAAACCAGGTACTAATTTGTTAACCCATTTCTCACTCCCTAGTGAATTTTCCTTTCAGCTAGAGCTTCCTTTCGCAACTTGTCAGTTATGTGTGCCCTAGCCAGAAGATTCAAGGTTCCTGGATGAGTATGTTTGAGGTGCTAAGCAGCAAACCATTCACTATTAGCAATCAGAAAGTTGGAAAATATGTTATTGCAGAATGATCTGCATATTGTCCAAGAATGTTCCTCACCAGTGCATTTGGCTTATCCAACAAATTTAGGGGTTTTTAAATAATATATTTGTTTATTTGTATTGCATTAATATATCATCGCTTAAAAAATTACATAAATAACCTTTTGTTGCCATGTCATTGTTTGGAATGAAGACAATTCTACGTGGACTCATGTGTGGTAGCCATGTCGCTGGTTGAAATGGTGATAGGTGTTTTGTTGCCAGTTCGAATGGCGACAAAGTTATTTTTGAATTTTTTCTTAATTAAAAAAATGTATTATTTTTGAATAACTCTTCCATTTTTTTGCTTTAGTATTGTTGAAATAATAGCTAACAATTAAAGAGAATTTGACTAGTGTGCCTTAGGTTGTATTAATGATTTTTTGTTTAAATAAACTATTTCAAGTTCAACATAACACTCCGTAATGAAAGTGTGAATTACACGGCACGCAGGGTTTGCTTATATGCATATGTTTGCCTTATTACTACAATACAATTGACAACATACACAAACCGTCAACCCATACATGTAAGATACATATGCGTCTTGTGAAATATAAACGACATGGTGGTTGTAGATCTAACAAGGCTTGTGGGCGAACGCTCCAAATGAGAAAATGGAGCACCGTAGGGCACCCACATGGAGTGGCAGTCATTTATGCAGCATGAATGTGGCTGGTTGTTGCTGTAGTGGTAGGCGTAATTGCAGCTTGGGTTGATGCAACAGCAGTACGAGTGGCAGTCGTTGCCGCGATGGACCATCTCCTTGTTGTCTCCGTTATCTTCTGCCTGCAGAGCTTGTCGTTGTTGATCCTCGGTCTGAAGCTCCTGCAACTCATCTAGGCGGATGTGGAGAGTATGAATGTGAAACTAGACAGGTATTGGATACGATTGATCTGCCACTCGGTGAACTTACAATCCGTGGTCTGCAAGAAAGACGAAGTGATTACAAGCGATGCATCTGTGGAACTAGGTGGTAGTGTGCTGTCACCTCGGTCTGAAAAAGGGTTGATCGAAGTGTTCACTTCGGGTTGAAAAAGGTGGTGGCAGTGTGCGATAACCTTGGTTTGAAAACAGGCTGATCGGAGTGTTGTCCCTTCAGGCTAAAAAAGGAGGTGGCATGGTGTTTTCATTTCTAACAGAAAGGCTATGGACTCGTCTTGTTGCAATGCACGACGTTACCAAGGTCGCCATCTCGTAGTCATAGCACAAATCATGTAATAGAATAACTTAACAAACAAACCAGAACAAAGAGGAGCATAACACCACGAATATCATAGCACGCGGTAAACACATAGCTAGTTATTACAATGACCAACTATAAGGAACCAACGCGCATAGATCATACAACAACTACAAACATAAGTTCAAATAGCGTCGATAGCCCGAGCACTACCACCATCGATGGAGGTCCCAGCCACCCTATCCCTCTGGACTTCTTCCTGCTGGCCCCTCCAGCGAGGGCAATATTTGAAGATATGCCTAATCTCCTTGCAAATGTAGCATTTCTTCAAACAAGGCCTCACTTGTGATTCGTCTATGTCGTTCGTAATACATCAGGTCTGCGGTCGACCAACTCCTCCCTTATGCCTGTCAATGTCGGGGACCCATCTCTTGTTCTCCCAGCTGGGATGGCCAGTGAATGATCCAACAGCCGAAATCATACAGTTCTCCGCTCTATATTGCCAGCACCGCTTCCTTCATGAAATATTTCGACAAGAATTTGTTGAATTCCTATGCAATTGTTAAACAAACGGCCATGACATGTGCACATGGTCTATGCAACAGACTGGGCTTATTGCAAGTGCATGAACAAGTGCGCCTTCTAACCTTTCACTTGTCAATAATTGTCTCACGATTCGTCCCACGACGACCGTTGGCTCTACACAGTACCTTGAAACGAAGCTCCCTCGTACCCATTTTAAATGCTCTATGCATCTTCCCCTTCTCTTCCATGTACTTTGTGATCATAGTCGAGTACCTTAGTTATGCATCACTCATGGAGATGCAAGCCAAGGCGCTTCAATCAATAAAGTACTTGCTAATACCGCGTAGCACTCCACATTCGCTTCTAAAGGAAGGGGCCTCAACCCCCCTCATGACCTAGCTGTACACCTCGGCTAAGTTGGTGATCGTGACTCTGTATCTTGTATCATCGGTGTCATAAAGCAATGCCCATTTCTCCTTGGGTTCATGCTCAATCCACTCTGAGAAGCATTTTGTCTACCTTGAATTCCTCCTGATCAATTTTGGAAGATCTGTGGGTATCTTATCGAGCGCAACGGGGAGCTATTATGCGCCCATGGTGTGCTTCTTCGCTACCTCTCATGTGTTTTATCGTTAGGTTGTCTAATTTCTTCCATAGTGCGTCAAACTTTCTTTGCTGATTCTGATAACAAAGCCTCTTGAAAAGATACACCAGCTCCTTATTCCTGAATTGCTTGTAGAAATTAGCACTCATGTGCCTCTTGCACCACCTACCCTGATAATCAGGCCATCGATATGGCTCGTCATCTCCTTGCTGCAGCTACATAATTGCCTTCAATAAGCTGCTATGTCGATCATGTATGATGTAAACTCGTGGGCGACATCCCACAATACCAGCTTTCATTCTTTAGAAAACACAATGAATTGTCGGTGTTCTTACTCTCAAGGAATGCAAGTGCGACTGGAAGAACTTTGTTGTTGCCATCCACTACGATTGCATTCAATATCTGGATCTTGTACTTTCCAGTCAAGAAGGTGTCATCCATACAAAACAATGGACGATAGTGTTTGAATGCATCAATGAATGCATCAAAAGCGAAGAATGCTCGCTTAAGTATCATTTTTCAAGGGAGCCACTTTGTGGGTTGTTCAAGAATACCAACTGTTGTGGTTACAGACCAAACAGAGAGAGAGAGTATGGTAGTGGAGAGTTAGGTGAGCAATGGCTTAGGGTTTTTCCCTGTGGTCTGTGTTGTATATATATATATCCACATGGGGAGTGCTTTTACAATTATACCCTTACATCCGAGTATTCCCCTCAGGGGCACTTATGTCATTACACATGTCCCATTCTGGGCCTTAGATTTCTCTAACAGGCCTGCTGGGCTTAGGTGGGGGCCACCCCTACAACAGGAGCCTCTCATGGTGAAGGGCTTCACGGGCCGAAGCCATGTTGCCGAGCCCTTTGGCCCCTCTTCGTCCCTGCGGCCTATGAGCTTTCCCCAACATTCGGCGGAGCCTTGTTGCTTGGTGTAGTGTTTGCCCTGCCGCGAGGGTATGGCGCTGGGCGGGTTGGCGAAGTCCTTGTCGCCCCTAGGGCCCTGCAGTAGTGGGGTCGAGGTTGACCTCCGGGCCGAAGGTCGAAGTCGAGTCGGCGTAGGAGCCGGAGTTGAAGTCGTAGTCGAAGTTGGAGTGGAGGTAGACCTCATGCCACAGATTCCCCTAGGCGCGGGGTGGTTGCGGCTCCTGGAATCGCGTTGACCCCTGGGCTGGCAGGAGCAGGCTGCTGCAGCCGTGCGTGCTTTTCCACTCGGGGTGTGCACGCGGCGGGCCATGATTGGCGCGTCGTGGGCTGTCAGCGGTCGCACGACCGCGGCCGTTGGCCCCTTCCCCTAGAAGGGCGAGACACGTGGCGGAGTGCTATGGGTGCGTCGTGCGCCGTCTGCCCACCTACCAGCGCGCGCCCCCAGTTGCCAGCGGTTGCGCTTCCCAATCGTGGGTAGCCTCCCGCCGGTTGCGCTGCGCTGGTGGGGGGGTTTGAGCCAGCTTTATAAGGCGTCGCCATCGGCATGGGGACGCTCCTTCGCATTGTTCGTTCTAGCTTGTCTTGTTTCTTCTGCTGCCCGCGTAACCCACCCCTGCTCCCGCTGTTTTAGCGCCCTATCTCGGAGAGGAATGACTTGTCGCGACGATCCTGCTCGCTGACTCAGTAGCAGCGCCTCGTCCGATCGGTACGACCTGGCGCCTCCCCCGGGGGAGTTCTCGTTGGTAGTGCGAGGAAAAGCGCACGTCAACAAGCGGTGGGACGCCATGGAGCACTCGGGAGGCCGCTGCTCCCGTGTGCTGGGGCGAAGCCGCGTTACTGAAGAGATGCCTCGGAGACTCGTCCGGGAGGGGAAGATCGCGGAACATGACGGGGCTCGCCTACCTGGTCCCACCGAGACAGAACCGCAGCCGGCGGAGACAGAGGCTATTATCTTCGTCGCATTCTTTGATGCCGGGCTGCGGATGCCCTCGACGCTCTTCGTCGGCGAGGTCTTGCGGGCTTACGGGCTGGAGCTGGCGCAGCTGACCCCTAGTGCGATAGTCCGCCTGGCTGTGTTCGCTTGGGCATTGCGAACGGAGGGTCGCCGTCCCAGTGCGAGCCTGTTCGCCATTCTGCATGATGCGCATTGTCAACCGAAGAAACTCGAAGGGGGGCAGAATCGAACTTCGGCAGCGTCAACTTCGTGCTGAGGAAGCAGTGTGCGGGGCTCTTCCCCGCGTGGGCTGCGCGGGGAAGTGGGAGTCCGGTTGGACGCGGCGGTGGTTTTACTACCTCGTGACGAGCAAGAGCGGTTTGTCGTGCCGGGGACAGCCGATCTCATTCAACAGCTCGCCAGATGTGGAGCCGATGGCCGACGACGCGCAGAAGGTGCGGAGGCTTGCTGGTATCGCCCGCCGGTTCAATATGCGTGACCTTGCCGAAGAGTTTACCATGTAGGGGCGGCGCCGCTCTCCGGCCGATGGCAGTACGAGGTACAGGGCAGTATCCGGCAGGATGGCGTCCATCCGACAGTGTCCTGCCTTCTAAGACCCTCCGCTCCTTGTAAGTCCTTCGACTATTGGATGTGCGCACGCTTGCATGATCACGTGATTTCTTATGGATGATGCTCCATTTTTGTGCGCAGTATCCCGGCTAGAAGATGCAGAGCGTGCAGTCGTTGCGCTCCTCGGGCCATACACGGCAAAGGAGCATAAGCTGCGCAAGGCCTCGACCGCCTCGGCGAAACAGGGGCGGATAAACCGGGTGTGCGAAGTCCTGGGGATTAGCGTACCCGAGCGCACGGTGCTGGTGGAGGCCCCGGGTCGCTGTGACGGCAACAGCGAAGCGGAGACGCAACCTCCTCGGCGTAGGGCCCGATCTGAGGTCGTGCCGCAGGGAGGTATCACCGAAACAGGGGGCGCGGTCGGCGCCGGGTCCGAACCCGCCGGTTCGGAGGGGGACGTTGCCCCTGACGAAGGTTTAGATGGCGACGAGGCGTCGGGCCTCGGTGCTGTTGACCTTGGAGGTGAGGTGGCGCCACCTGCGACGGCCATCGAGGGTCTGCCGCCTGCGACGGCCCTTGGGGATTCGCCGCGTACGACGACCACCGGGGATCTGTTGCCTGCGACGGCCACCGGGGCTTTACCGCCTACGACGGCCACCGGGGGTCTGCTGCCTACGACGACCGGAGCGGCGGAGGAGGGATCGCCCGCGTCCCCGAGGGCGAAGCGCCCCCGGGTACAGTTGCCTCCGCCTACAAAGGGGCGATTCGGGGTTGCTGGCGCGGTCGCCGGGATCTTGGCGCCCTGTGAGGTCAGCGAGGCTGGGAGAGGAGGCGCCGGAGCTGCGCGGGCACCCCCCGTACCTTGGTAGAAGGTGTCGAAGGTAGGCGCGATTCCTTTCTCTCGTGACTTCGCGAAATTCTCTCCGATTTGCTCGCTCATTCCGCTGTCGACATAAGGTGAGACAAGGTCTCCCGGACGCGGTCAAGGATCGAGCAACGGAGGTAAGCGCGAAGTCGCCGAACTTGTGCAGGACGCGGCGTGGACATCCGATGCTGCGGAAGCCGCTGGGTCGAGGCCCATCATCTCTGACTTCATTCCGCGATCAAAGATGCTTCGCGTTCTTACCCAGGCTGCAGAGCGCGTCAGCAGCAGCTTGGATGTGCCGGCACTGGCGTCGTGCGGGGGAGACCTTCTGGCACTCGCGTGGGGCGCCTCGGAGATAAGGGTAAGTGGTTTACGGCCTGTGCTGCTGTTTGAGGTCCTTCTAACTCGCGCGGTCTTTCCCATACTCTTGCCCTCAGCCAAGCCTTGCAGGAGACTCGCGTTCGCGAGCGGAGAGCGCTGCAGAGCGAACTTCGTGCTGCGGACGATGCTCACGCCGCCAAAGACGAGCAAATCCGCCGACTGGAGGTAGAGAAAGCGATGATGGCTTCTGTAGCAGATCTCCGCGCTGGAGAAGGAGAAGGCCCAACTCGCCGCCTCCCTTGCAGAGAGGACCGAGGCCCTGGACAGTGCATCCATGGTGGCATGGAGGGCGATGGGGTCGTTGGAAGGGCCCCCCTGGGACCTTGTCGTCAACGTACCAGAAGTTACGCATGGCCCTGAAAATCTGACGGAGACGCTCGGGCGGATCGAAGAGGGCTCTGCAGCTTCATGGGTGCCTCCTTCGCCCTCGCCTTGCTTTGCGCCCGGGGGTGTGGACACGTCGGCGAGCTGGCGACTCAGCTGGATCTGCCGGCCGAGCCCGGAGTGATGTCTGACGCCATCCGCTTCACCCAACCAGCCGTACAGGCCGTACAGAATTTCTATGATCGAATCTGGGGCTATGTCGGGGAAGATGCGGCCAAGATCGCGTTGCGGCGCAACCTGCGTAAAGAGGGGGACCTCCACCGGTGGCTCGAGGAAGTTCCTCGGTGCAGCGGAAACGACGCAGGTCAAGAGTGATGGCGGGGTTGGGTGTGTTGCGTCATGTACACCTTTTTGTATGGTTGCTCTGCGACCTGTTCTTTTATATGAATGAAGCAATGCCTGCCCAATATATTCTCGTTGTTGCATTCCCCTGTTCTAGACGGTTGTCCCGTAGGGTTCAGATTTTCGCGCTAGGTATCCGGCGCCGCCTGGTCGAAGTAGACGCGCGAGCGCTCCGTCCCATACCTTTCGAAGGGGTGGCAGCGGAGCTGGCTCCTAGTCGAAGTAGACGCGCGGGCGCTCCGTCTGATAGATAAGTCTTTGTGTTGTCTGCACATGGTGTACATGGTGCTTTTGTTTTTTTGCTTTAGCATCTAGGACTTGCTTTTGCTTTAGCATCTAGGACTTGCTTTTTGCTTTAGCATCTAGGACTTGCTTTTGCTTTAGCATCTAGGACTTGCTTTTGCTTTAGCATCTAGGACTTGCTTTTTGCTTTAGCATCTTAGACTAGCTTTAGGACAGCATCTTGGACTAGTCTAGGATAGCATCTTGGCATATGCTTGGCTGACTAGCAGCCTATAAATATGTATCTCCAACCCCTCAGGTTGGCATGGCATTGTGTGAGAAATAAACAAGAAAATTTCCCCATCCCCAAGTGTCATCCTCTCGATGAGAGTAAGGATCTTGCTATCACCAACATCAAGACTCCAGCGAGTAACAAGCCATACTATCCTGTAGCCTGAGCATCTCCTGCTCATCTCCTTCTCCGGCCTCGCAGCAGCCCCAGCCGGTAGCAGCAGCAGCAGCTCCGGCTATCCCCGCTCACTCCTCTCCGGAGACGGGCAGCAGCTCGTCAGAAGCAGCCCTCACTCCACGCAACACCCCCCCAGTAGCGCGCCATGTCCGCAGGGCAGTCTCAGCGCTCGGTCGCCTCGAGCACGTGGCGTCAGCAGACGGCCGAGCTCGCCGCGGCAGAGCAGCGCGAGCGAGCGGCGGCGGAGACCGCTGCGGCGGCAGAAAGGGCGTCAAGGCTGGCAGCGGCGGAGCTGGCAACAGCCAGAGCGGAGGTGGAAGCGGCGGCGGTGGCAGATGCAGCGCATGCGGCAGCAGCGGAGGTCAAGGTTCTGCGCGGTAGCAACAGCAGCTCCATCTCTGCTGATGACAGCGCCGACGCGGATCTTGAGCCGCTGGAGAGGGAAGCAGCGCGAGGGTGAGCGGCGCAGTGGGCAGCCGCGCACGCCCACGAGCGCGGCGGCAGCCCAGACAGGCGCGGACGCGCCGGTGACGCTCCTGGAGGAGGCGCGCACGGCGGCGGCGTACGGGTCGACGGAGAGCGCGGCTTTCACAGGCGACGCGGCTCTCTCCCCGGTTCGGTACCGTGGTCACCACGAGTACCCGGCTGTCGTCAGGGACGTCGGCCCCGGCGGCGGGTGGCCTACCCTCACCAAGACCAACTACGTCGAGTGGGCTGCGGTGATGAGGGTAAAGCTCCAGGTGCGGCATATGTGGGATGCAGTCCGGTACGGCGACGTCGACTACGACCAGGATCGACGGGCGCTGGATGCTCTCATCGCTGCAGTCCCGCCCGAGATGCAGTTCTCGCTTACCAACAAGCGGACTGCCAAAGAGGCTTGGGACGCCATCGCTGCAGCACGCATCGGCAGCGACCGCGCCCGCAAGTTTACACTGCAGGCACTACGCACGGAGTGGGAGAACCTGGCCTTCAAGCCAGGTGAGGACGTTGATGACTTTGCTCTTCGTCTCAACACTCTGTTGCAGAAGTTGGTGCAGTTCGGTGACGACACCTACGGCGAAGAGAGCTGTGGAGAAGCTCTTCCGCTGCGTCCCCGAGAAGTACAAGCAGATGGCTCGCTCGATCGAGTCTCTGCTGGACCTCCACGATGACGATCGAGGAGGCGTTGGGTCGCCTCAAGGTCGTTGACAGCGATGAGCCACAGCGCCTCTCGGGACCCGTCACCATTGGCGGGAAGCTCCTCACTCGGGAGCAGTGGGCTGCCGGCCAAGGTGACAGGAAGAAGGGGGAGCCTTCTTCCACGACAGGCGGCCACAAGCGTGGCAAGCGCGGCAAGCCGCGCAAAGACGCCCAGACAGGGGCGCGAGGACGTGCCGAGGGTGATGACCGTGGAGGCGCCCAGGGCGGCGCTGCTGGCAAGCAAAAGTCGGCACGAGACGACTCTTGCCACAACTGCGGCAAGCTTGGTCATTGGGCCAGGGATTGTCGACAGCCACGACGCAGCCAGGCCCACGTCGCGCAGGCAGAGGAGGAGCAGCCGGCTCTGTTCATTGCTCATGCGAGCATCGAACTACCTCCAGCGGCACCGGCCGCAGTGGCTCTCCTCCACCTTGACGAGCCAAATGCACACGCCCTCCTCGGCTACGGCTCCGGCAACGACAAGACTGACGGGTGGTGCCTCCACCGGCGCCACTCATCACATGACCGGTCGACGGGAGTTCTTCGCCGAGTTTGACTCTAGCGTCCGAGGCTCCGTCAAGTTTGGGGACGCCTCCGGCGTGGAAATCAAGGGCGTCGGCTCCGTCATCTTCACCACCGTGTCTGGAGAGCATAGGCTGCTCACCGACGTCTACTACATCCCCGATCTGCGGAACTCCATCATCAGCTTGGGACAGCTGGATGAGAACGGCTCGCGTGTCGAGATCGAGCACGGGGTGCTGCGGATTTGGGATCTTCGCCGTCGCCTTCTTGCCAAGGTAACCAGAGGCGCAAATCGACTCTACATTCTTCACATGCAGGTGGCACAACCCCTCTGTCTCGCTGCTCGTCGGGACGACGAGGCGTGGAAGTGGCACGAGCGCTTTGGGCACCTTCACTTCGAGGCCCTGAAGCGGCTCAGTGCCACGGAAAATGGTGCGAGGCCTGCCGTGCCTTGACCATGTGGAGCAGTTCTGCAACGTCTGCATGATGACGAAGCAGAGGCGACTCCCCTTTCCCCAGCAGGCGAGTTTCCGAGCCAAGGAGAGGCTCGAGCTCGTGCACGGGGACTTGTGTGGCCCGGTGACACCGGCCACACCGGGAGGACGACGCTACTTCCTGCTGCTCGTCGACGACCTCTCCCGCTACATGTGGGTCATGGTCCTCGGCAGCAAGGGAGAGGCTGCGGACGCCATCAGGCGCACGCAGGCTGCTGCGGAGGCGGAGTGCGGCCGCAAGCTGCGCGTGCTGCGCACAGACAACGGCGGCGAATTCACGGCGACTGAATTCGCGTCGTACTGCGCTGATGAGGGCATTCAGCGCCACTACTCCGCGCCGTACAGCCCGCAGCAGAACGGCGTCGTCGAGCGGCGCAATCAGATGGTTGTGGGGATGGCTCGGGCCCTCCTCAAGCAGAGGGGGATGCCGGCTGTCTTCTGGGGAGAGGCGGTGGTGACGGCCGTCTACATCCTCAACCGCTCGCCTACCAAGGCGCTCGACGGCAGGACGCCGTACGAGGCTTGGCATGGGCGCAAGCCGGCGGTCTCCCACTTGCAGGTTTTTGGCTCCCTCGCGTTCGCCAAGGAGCTTGGCCACATCGGCAAGCTCGACGACAGGAGCACTCCGGGAGTGTTCATCGGCTACGCGGAGGGCTCGAAGGCCTACCGCATCCTCGACCCTGTCACACAGCGCGTCCGCATCTCGCGTGACGCTGTGTTCGACGAAGGGCGAGGCTGGACGTGGGACAAGGCGGTGGACGACGGTTCGACTTCGACTCTCAGGGACTTTGTTGTCGACTACGTCCACTTCGAGAGAGCCGGGGGAGCTAGCAGCTCGTCTTCATCGAGCTCGTCCACCTCGACACCTTGCTCGCCACCAGCTCCGGCGAGTGTTCCACCACCTTCGGCACCGGCTACGCCCCACTCTTCACCACCGGCTCACCACTCCTGCACCGGCGGCCACACCACCGGGATCGGCCCCAACAGTTTCGGTCCACGACGAGCAGCGCATGGTGGAGTTCGCTACTCCGCTGTCCCACGACGAGGACCGCGTCGACGCCTACCACGACGACGAGCCTCTGCGCTATCGTACCATGGACAACATCCTCGGCGAGCTGCCCGTCCTTGGACTGGCGCAGCGTGACTGCGAGGCGGAGCTGCACTTGGCATGCGAAAACGACGCAGGTCAAGAGTGATGGCGGGGTTGGGTTTGTTGCGTCATGTACACCTTTTTGTAGGTTGCTCTGCGACCTGTTCTTTTATATGAATGAAGCAATGCCTGCCCAATATATTCTCGTCGTTGCATTCCCCTGTTCTAGACGGTTGTCCCGTAGGGTTCAGATTTTCGCGCTAGGTATCCGGCGCCGCCTGGTCGAAGTAGACGCGCGAGCGCTCCGTCCCATACCTTTCGAAGGGGTGGCAGCGGAGCTGGCTCCTAGTCGAAGTAGACGCGCGGGCGCTCCGTCTGATAGATAAGTCTTTGTGTTGCCTGCACATGGTGTACATGGTGCTTTTGTTTTTTTGCTTTAGCATCTAGGACTTGCTTTTGCTTTAGCATCTAGGACTTGCTTTTTGCTTTAGCATCTTAGACTAGCTTTAGGACAGCATCTTGGACTAGTCTAGGATAGCATCTTGGCATATGCTTGGCTGACTAGCAGCCTATAAATATGTATCTCCAACCCCTTAGGTTGGCATGGCATTGTGTGGGAAATAAACAAGAAAATTGCCCCATCCCCAAGTGTCATCCTCTCGATGAGAGTAAGGATCTTGCTATCACCAACAGCAAGACTCCAGCGAGTAACACCGTCCCCTACCTTTCGAAAGGGTGGCGGCGGAGCTGGTGCTAGTCAAAGTAGACGCGCGAGCGCTCCGTCCCCTACCTTTCGAAGGGGTGGCAACGGAGGTGGCGCTTAGTCGAAGTGGGCGTGCGAGCGCTCCATCCTCTACCCTTCGAAGGGGTGGCAGCGGAGGTGGCGCCTAGTCGAAGTAGACGCGCGAGCGCTCCGTCCCCTACCCTTCAAAGGGGTGGCAGCGGAGGTGGCGCCTAGTCGAAGTAGGCGCGCGAGCGCTCCGTCCCCTACCTTTCGAAGGGGTGGCAGCGGAGCTGGCGCCTAGTCGAAGTAGACGCTTATCAGGGCTTTGGTGCGTGGGAACTTCGACCACGTCTTATTTATACTCCGGGGAGTACGCGCAAGTACAGTGCCTGCACGTGTGCGGGGATATCCGCGTCTTGTTTATACTCAGTAGAGTGCGCAGGGACAACATCCGCGTCTTATTTATACTCCGTAGGGTGCGCACAAAGGTAAGCTTCGGCGTTGCGTCTTCTTTATACTTCGTAGAGTGCGCGCGGAGGCGTCCCCCCGTTGCGTCTTATTTAGAGTCCGTATACTGCGCGCGGAGGCAAGCCTCCTCGCGTTGCGGGCGGTGAAGGTGTGTGCGGACGCGGACCACAACGCTACGTCTTATTTATACTCCGTGGAGTGCGTGCGGACCTCAACGCTACGTCTTATTTAGAGTCCGTAGACCGCGCGGAGGCGAGCCTCCGCGCGTTGCGGGCGGTGAAGGTGTGTGTGGAGGCGGACCTCAACGCTACGTCTTATTTAGAGTCCGTAGACTGCGCACGGAGGCAAGCCTCCGCGCGTTGCGGGCGGTGAAGTTGCGTGCGGAGGCGGACCTCGACGCTACGTCTTATTTATACTCCGTAGAGTGCGTGCGGAGGGGGACCTCGCACTACGTCTTATTTAGAGTACGTAGACTGCGCGCGGAGGCAAGTCTCCGCGCGTTGCGGGCGGTGAAGTTGCGTGTGGAGGCGGACCTCAACGCTACGTCTTATTTATACTCTGTAAAGTGCGCGCGGAGGTATCCCCCCACGCGTCTTTGTTTATACTCATACCCGCGTTTTTTTCACGGAGAGTGCGCGCGCGAACGCGTGTCTTTGTTTATACTCATGCCCGTGTTTTTTTCACGGAGAGTGTGCGCGCGAACGCGTGTCTTTGTTTATACTCATGCCTGTGTTTTTCACGGAGAGTGCGCGCGCGAACATGTGTCTTTGTTTATACTCATGAAGAGTGCGTGCGAAGGTAATCTTTCGCGCGCTTTTGTGGGAAAGAAGACAATTTTATGCAAGCGGTGAACTTCATTAAATTCCCGTTTTCGCGGGGTGAGCGATTACAAGAGGCGTGGTACGGACCACTGATCGTTCAAAGACGGAAACGACCGCAGCTGTCGTTGCCCAGTGACGAGGCGGTGCACGGTGCGAGCCTCTAGCGCTGGAACGGCCCTCGCAGGAGCTTGGCAGGGTGCTTCCCGCAGCCGCCGAGGATCCTCGCTCTTCTGCACGCGGCTTAGGCGTAGTACCGCCGCAGCCTGTCTGCGTTACATGTGTGGCAAAACGTCTGCCCTTCCAATGTGGCGAGGCGGTATGCTCCCTTCTGAAGGGCCTCCGCAACAACGTACGGGCCTTCCCATTTGGATTCCAGCTTGCCTACCGTCTCCGCGTGGAGTGTCATCTTGAGGACGAGGTCCCCCGGCTGGAATCCTCGCGGGTATATGGAATGATCCTGGGCGCGCACCATCTGCCGTGCATACTTGATGACGTGCTGGGTTGCGCTTGCCCGGTCTCTATCAAGGAGGTCCAGGGACAATTGGCGCTCTTCTTCCGGTGCCTGGACGAGGACCCTTCTCGAGCCGGCCTTTATCTCCTCGGGCGTTACCGCCTCATCGCCGAAGAGGAGCTTGAATGGCATGAACCCCGTTGGGCGTGTCACCGTTGTGCGGAGGGACCAGAGGACGCTGTGGAGCTCGCCTGGCCACTTGCCCTTTGGCAGCCCGACGAGGCGCTTCTTGACCGCGGCCCCACCGAGGTGAACCGAAGTGTGATGCCCATGCTATCATAGAATTCCTTGAATGGGGCTACGTCGAACTGCAGGCCGTTGTCGACGGTGATCTCCCTGGGCACGCCGAAGCGGCATATGATGTTCTGCCAGAGGAAGCGCTGCGTGGTTGTCGAGGTAATCTTGGCCAGAGCTACCGCCTCCGGCCACCTGGAGAAGTATTCCAAAGCGACCGCTACGAACCGTAGGTCTCCTGGAGCCCTGGGAAGCGGTCCCACGACGTTGATGCCCCATCGTGCCAGCGGCCATACTGGAGGTATGGGGTTGAGGCTCGTCGGGGGCTTGTGGATGGCTCGCCCCATCCATTGGCAGCCTTGAAATCGGCGCACGAGATCTTGAGCGTCGGCGACGGCTGTTGGCCAGTAAAAACCTTGCCTAAACGCCTTGCCGACTAGCGATCTCGGTGCAAGATGTGAGCTGCAGAATCCCGCATGAATTTCTGCAAGGAGCTACTTTCCTTCGCGCGAAAGGCACCGCAGAAAAGGCGCGCATACTCCTTTTTTGCAAAGCACCCCGTCAAGCATCTGGAAGGACCTAGCGCGGTGCTGTAAACGTCGGAGCTCGACGGGGTCGTCTGACTCCACGATGCCCTGCAAAAAGCCGAAAATAGGTTCTCGCCAGTCGCCCTACTGGGTGATCTGGTGGACGAGGGCTGCATCGCGGTTGTCCTACGCGATGGCGGCCGCTGGCAAGACTTCGTAAAATGCCCCCCGGGAGTCGGGAGCTGCTGGCTGGCGGCTTTTGTGAGGACATCGGCTTGCTCGTTGTCCGCCCGAGGGATGGCTTTCATCGTGACACCCAAAAAATGCCGCTCCTTCGCTCTGACGGCTGCCAGGTACTTGGCCAGCTCCGGGTCCTTGGCTCGGTATGACTTGTCCACATGGCCCGCCACCAGTCGTGAGTCGGTGCGGATGAGGACGCGCCGCGCCCCCAACGCTTTGAGTTTCGTGAGGCCAAAGAGTAACGCCTCGTACTCAGCCGTGTTGTTGGTGGCGGGAAATGCGAGGCGTGCCGAGTACAGCAGGTGGTGCCCCTCTGGTGTAGTGACGACTGCGCCGACGCCCGCGCCCGCAACGCCATAGGCTCCGTTAGTGTTGAGCATCCACACCGGGTCTTCTGGTTGGTGAACAGGCTGAGTTGGAGGGGTCCACTCCGCGAGGAAGTCTGCCAGAACCTGAGACTTGATCGCCGTTTGGGAAGCATACGTTAAGGAGAATGGGGCAAGCTCGGCTGCCCATTTGCCAATTCGCCCTGTGGATTCCTTATTGTGCAGCATCTTAGCCAGGGGGAACGAGGATGACACCGTTATCGGATAGGCCAGGAAGTAGTGCCGGAGCTTTCTTGAGGCCATGACCAGCGCGTATGCACGCTTTTCGAGCTCCGTATACCGCGTCTTGGCAACCTGAAGGGCTTCTGAGACGAAGTACACAGGGCGTTGGAGAGCGCCCTCTTCAAGGACAAGGACGGCGCTGATCGCCGTCGCCGAGGCGGCGAGGTAGAGCAGGAGGGGAGCCTCTGGTGCTGGGGCAACTAGAGTGGGAAGGCTTGCAAGGTGTTTCTTGAGGTTGTCGAAGGCCCTCGCGCAATCGTCATCCCAATGAAACCCGTCGCAACCGCGGAGTCTTGAAAAATGGCAAGCCCCGCTCCGCTGCCCTAGACAGGAAGCGACTTAGAGCCGCCATGCGGCCGGCCAGCCTCTGGACCTCCCTCGTCGTCTTGGGCGGTTCCATGCCAAGGATGGCGTCAACCTTGTCGGGGTTCGCCTGGATGCCTCGTCCGGACACGAGGAAGCCCAAGAGCTTGTCTGCCTGCACGCCGAAAACACACTTGTTCGGGTTGAGCTTGATGCCCGCCTTTCTGAGGTTGTCGAAGGTTTCCTGGAGATCCCGACCGTGGAAGGCGAGTTGTTTGGTTTTGACTACCACGTCGTCGACGTAAGCCTCCACGTTCCTCCCTAGCTGGGCAGCTAACGCCAGTGCGACGAGGCGGGTGAAGGTTGCACCCGCATTCTTCAAGTCGAAGGGCATCCTGACGAAGCAGAAGGTCCCAACCGGCGTAATGAAGCTGGTTTTATCCTCGTCGTCTTTGGCCATGTAAATCTGATGGTAGCCAGAGTAGGCGTCCAGGAAGCTCATGAGCTCACACCCCACGGTGGCGTCGATTAGTTGATCTATGCGCGGCAAAGGGTAGTCGTCCTTTGGGCATGCCTTGTTGAGAGCGGTGAAGTCGATGCACATACGCCAGGCGCCGCTGGCTTTCTTGACCAGCACCAGGTTAGCGAGCCAGTCCGGGTGTTGGACCTCGCGAATAACTCCAGCGTGGAGAAGCTTCGCTACCTCCACCTTGGCCGCCTGCTACCGGTCCATGGACATACGTCGAAGCTTCTGCTTGACCGGCTTAGCGTCAGGGCGGACCGCCAGGTTGTGTTCGATGAGGGCGCGGTCCACACCCTTGATATCCTCCGGAGACCACGCGAAGACATCGGCGTTACTTCGAAGAACCTGGAGGTCTTGCTCCACCTCCGGAGGGAGGCCTTCGCCGATAGACACGAACTGCCCTTCCGCTTGGAGAGGCACCCTTTTGACCTTACCCTCCGGGTGAGGCTTAGGTGTCCATCCTGGAGCGGATGGCGTGTCTGCCTTGAATTTGTCAGCGAGGACGTGCACCTTGCGGTGCGGACTCCTAGTGCCGGCTTCGACACGCCTAGCGAGGTCCTGGTCACCGAAGATGGTGATGACACCCCGCGGGCCCGGGAGCTTCATACACAAAAAGGCGTGGTGCGGGACCGCCTCGAAGGAGTTAATGGCGGGCCGGCCCAGTATGGCATTGTATGAGTGCGGGATGGCCACGACATCAAAGACAATGTCCTCGCTTCTGGCGTTGTCGGCCTGGCCCAAGGAGACTCGGAGACGTACTTGACCCATGGCCTTCAGTTGTTGGCCTCCGAAACCTTGGAGAGGGGCCTCGGATGCTTTCAAGCGACTCTGAGGTATTCCCATGCGATCGAAGGCCTCCGCGAACAAGATGTTTGCGGAGCTTCCTCCATCGATGAGGGTGCGCCTGACATCGCGACCTACGATGTCGGCCTGGATGACCAAGGGATCTTGATGGGGGAACTCCACGCCCTGGGCATCGGTTGGCGTGAAGGTGATGCTGCAGTGCGGCATCCTCGGGGGTGGTTGCACTGAGCGGTGTCGGAGTCGTCGCCTTTGCGCCTTTGTGCATCTTCCTCTGCCCGGGCGTACTCTTCCATTTTGTCGAAGAGCTTCGCCACCGACTTGACTGGCTTCCGCGCGTTGTACTCAGCAAGCGGCCCCCGACGAAGACCCTGTATCGCTGCATTGATGATGGTTGTTTCGTTGACATCCTTGACCTGGTAGCGTACCTTAGCGAAACGTTTGAAGTAATCACGGAGCTTCTCCGAGAGGAGTTCGGCTTGATGGTGAAAAACCAAGAAAGCGCTGCTCCCTGCAACGCGAGGGGGAGTCCCTTCGCCTTCGTAGTGTCGTCTCCGCCAGCGGCTTCGATAGCGGTCTCGTATACGCGCATGAACTCCCGAGGGTCCATGTCGCCTTTGTACGGCTCGACACTGCTGGGGAATTTGAAGTCCTCCGCCACGCCGCCTGTTGCAAACCTGCAGAAAGCGAAGATTCCGGATCCACGCGTCACAACAAGACGCGGCCGGACGCGGGGGCGTCGCGGCTATCCGCCTTCTCCGGCGTGGGCTCCGATACGACCACCGGTGGAGTCTGCCGTCCCCGAGCCTCTTGCATATCCTGCACGGCCCCACGAAGATCCGCCAACTCCCGTCGGAGCGTGCCGAGGGCCGTCAGTAGGGCATTGTCCCCCGCGGGCGTGACCGGGGCCGCCGGCGCACCCGAGCGACCCGTCAGGACGGCGGCAGCCGCAGCCTGCACTCCTGGGCTGCCTGCCGTGGAGGCGTGGCGGGCCGCGGCGGTGGCAGCGGGGCCGAGCGTCGCGGCGGTGGTGGCGGGGTCGAGCGTCGCGCCGTGAACAGTGGTGTTGGCGGCCGTCACACCCGCATCGCCGCCCACGCCTGGGACTACCGACGCCAAAGCCCTGATATCGACGCGAGATTCCACCGCTCCCGCCTTCTTCTTCGCCGCCGACAATGAAGCTTTCTTTGGTGCCATCCTTCGGATCTGGAGGCTTGCTCTTGTCCTCCCCACGGACGGCGCCACCTGTTGTGGTTACAGACCAAACAGAGAGAGTATGGTAGTGGAGAGTTAGGTGAGCAATCTCTTAGGGTTTTTCCCTGTGGTCTGTGTTGTATATATATATATATCCACATGGGGAGTGCTTTTACAATTATACCCTTACATCCGAGTATTCCCCTCAGGGGCACTTATGTCATTACACATGTCCCATTCTGGATCTGCTCACCTTCATCTGCATCCACATGAGCTCCTGCGTCTCAGCCATAGGAAGGTCTATAGTCTCAGCTTCAACTAAGTCCATACCGCCTCCCCTTCTTCGCTCAAACAATATAGGGCACTTTGGTTGGACTCCCCAACTTGTTCAACATTACCACCTGTGCCATCTTCCTGTGCCACATAAGCCGGAGGGACTTCCTCAGGCTTGGGTCAGCAAGGCTAGCGGCCATCCACGCTCCTTCGCCAATCTCACGTATGAGCTTCGCGAATCTCGCCTCTTCGGTTCCACTAATTCCCAGTACGTGTGTTGCTGTGCCCAAGTAGCAACGCCATGCAACTTTAGGTCGTGCAACACATGATCCAGCTAGAATAATTGGTACAACCATCTCATAACAGTGTCCTATGGGTGTTGCTCTGCATTTGAAAGACTGGCCATCACAGGTTGAAAATCATGCAAATCGACTTCTTCTGCACCTATCCATGGAACCCCTTCTTCATAGTGTATTTTGAAAGCTACTCATTCAGTCATACTTGTCGATCAATTCAACAACTAATCTGATGTTAACGATAGCTGCTCATTCGATTAAATAAACACGAAATAGATTTAATAACAAATTCTCTACTTACTAATAAACTTGCATAGAAGGGATTTCCCTAACATACAACGCCCTAAAGAAAGACAACCAATCGTATATGTTTTGTAAAAATCTAACTTACTCTGCATGCTTTATCTAGGTAGCACATATAATTAATAATGGATCCTATACACATTATACTCTCCATGCATTGAATAGACCTAACCAGCAGATCTAATTTTCTAAAACTAATCAGTGCAGTACGACTTACTACTACGAGAAATTAATAGTTCTACAAGAATTTATGCTACACAAACTATCCTACATAACTACATATCTACAACCACACTATTTACACATCTATCCATTACTCAATATAACTACACATCTAATCATTTTTTTTTGCTAATATACCATGATTTCAAAATGAAATCTACAAAGAAACCGAAAACTCACCTCTAGGATATAGAAATTCACTCCTCTTTTCTCTTCCTCGTCCCCTCCTCTCTCTTCTCTCCTATCCCCTTTTTCTCTTTTTTACCGAATTGTTATGAATTTCAGTCTTTTTTTGGGTCTTAAATAGACTGGCCTTTGTCGCCATTTCAATTGATGATTGATTCCTCTATAGTCAATTGAAATGGCAACAGATGCCGTGGCGCTGATGTGGAACTCTGTCGTTCATTCGTTTAACGAATGGCGACAGAAACTTTATTCCAAATTAGCCTCTATCGCCATTTTAAATGGCGATAGAAAGTTATTTATGTAATTTTTTAAGCGATGGTATGCTAATGTAAAATTAATAAATAAATGTATCATTTAAAAAAATTCCAAATTTAGGCGCGTGCAGAGTTAGGCTGAGCGAAATAAACTAAACTGAAACAAACTGACCTAAATAGTTTGTATCTCCATGTTTTGTTTGTAATTAGTAGGAAAAAGTAGTCTTGTTTCCAATTTGGTGGGAGAAATAATTTAGTTTGGCTTTTGGTTTTTGGCTCATTTCTACCCTTAAGAAACTGATAAACTTTAATGAAGCAATGTGTATCAACCAGAGTCTAGCAAGGAGTAAGCAGCAGTGAATCAGAACGTGTCAGGCCGTAGGCAATCTTTAGGCTAGAAATCATACTATTTGAATTGGTGTATGTACATTATAACGACTGGTGCCCTGTGTAGCATGTAACTGATGTTGTAACCTAAGAGTTCGTAACAAAACCCTCTCTTTTAATGCACTGGAAGCAGTCGTCCTGTGCTTCGTAAAAATGTATGTAGCACTTGTTTCAGAAAAAAAAAGGTATATAGTTTCTCTCCCTTTTATAAAGGATTTAGCCGACTTCAGTGACTCAGTCCCAGCTCCTCCAACTTCGTAACAGGCCCAAATAACCCACTACATGAAGGTGACTAATAGAGCACCACATGTATACCCTAACCCTAGCTATACTTATCAGTCTCCCGATGGCTTTGAGTTCTTGCTCCTATCTGGTTGACGCTTGATCTACCGTGCTTCTTGTCATATACCTTGTGTGACTTTTTGTCATAATCCCAGGCATTACTGGTATCTAATCTGACTGTCTTGACATGAGGCATCTTGGGGTGAGCTGCACTTGTGATGGCTTGAATCCACACCATCCATGTGCGGCCATGACTGATGGTGTGTCAGACTATCATGTACTTTGTTGAATTGTTGAAATTCAAAAATGACATCTTTGGTTGCTTTTGCCATTAATTGCTCGTTGGGAATTTAGAGTTGTGCAGTTGCAGGTGGAGAAACTTTGTAGTAGACTGTGAAATGAAGCCCATAGTATGATGCTGCTAGACAGCACTACTTTTTGAGATAGCATAATGTTATTGGCAGTTGCCAATTGGTTTGTTCCAGCTTGAAATGCATTACCGCTTATTTACACAAACATGAACCAGATTATAATTTGATTTGAAATTTCAAAACCAAAAGAAAGAACCAAAATGACTAAATCGAGTAGCTAATAACCCCAACACACGCTCCTAAACAAAGTGGGTGGGACTCTTATTTATTGCACCCATCAAATTAACTGATAACAGTTCAGAAACTTGGCCGACTTGTTTTAGTAACTTCCATTTGAGCTATCTCTTTTTTATATATAAAAAATTGGAAGAGTATTACCCCTATCTTTCGTTTTCCAATGTATTGCCAAAATTTTTGCCAGGTTCTGAATGAGTTCGCTGCAGCTGAACCACATCTTCCATGCAAGCGGCTAGCAGATGGTTCAAAACGGGTTCAGCTCCCACAGTTCCCAGAACAACAGGTAAACCTCATCCTACACAGGTGCGCTATCTCCTAATCATTATATCAAGGCATCTGCTAACTATTGTATTTTTCTCAGCCATCGGAGGACAAAAAATGGATTGGATTAAGGCAGACGCAGTGCATCGTGCATCTTGATTCTTGATTAATAATAACATAACCAGAGCTAGGGAATTGAGCATTGTACACACCCTAATTTGTGAAATTATACACTGGTGAATATTATTAATTTGTTGTGTGTCTCCAAACCCATAATATCTATAATGCGCTTGTTGTATAAGCTGCTACCTGGAGGTGGAACTTGTATCAATTGCTTCTAGGTTTCGTGCAGTGTGTTCTTCCTGGCCTGCGAGACTTTGTAGAACAATAATATGTAACCATGACCCTGTATTATCTTCGGGACAATAAAGATCCTGAATCCTTAGGACTGTTCTACCCGGCATGTTTAACTGCATTGCTTAATACAGCTGCATTTTCTGCTACTGTTGTTTATATATGCAATTGCTATGAGATATGGCCAGCAGTTATATTGATTTCATCTGTAATGTAGTGTTTTCTTGTTATTACTACATTTGATAATATAATTCTATTTTCTTGGGAATTGTTGTTCCTCTGTAAGATTTGAGTAGTCGGAATATCTTATTTAATAGGGGTAGCACGGGCCAATCTTCTCCTTAGTACCTATTTGTTGGTTGGCCATACATTGCGAGATGAAGGGGGGTGAAGGTGATATTTCAAGATGGGCTGTTTTCCAATCGGTTAAACAGAACCATTTCCACATCCATATTGTGTCCTCTGTTTACTGAACAAACAATTAGCATTCATTTTTCTTTCTGCTGACATTAATAGATCCAAGGATTGAAGGTGGTGTTCAAATTGGTTTTTGTTGATGGCTTTTAGGTTATGGTTTATAATTAAAAATAAATAGTAATAGCTGAAAGAAGTGGCTTATAAAAGGATAGGGTAGTAAGAGAAGTGGAGAATCCATTTTGAGAAGTTTGTATTGGTTTTTGGTTTTTTTTAGTAGAAGTCAGAGTCATTACGAACTGGTTCGAAGTGTGGGATGTAACCATCAAGAATTCAAGATTGTTATGCCCACTTTCTTTGGGACCTTTGTTAACCTCACAGTTCATGTCAATCAACATGTCAGATGGTTCTGTGCTAATTATATGCATTTTAGACGTTTAAACAGATGCTTTCCTGTTTATTAGATTACATGCATACTGAAATGTTATTTTGTTCGAGAGGAAGAAAACCCAGAAGTATCCACAATCTGGCTGTCGTGCTACTTGATAGACTTGCTTAACTGATGAAAAATAATTCAAGATGCTTCAAGCCTTGATTCTTTTCTTGCTCTGGTTGGAGCATTTGAAAAATGACCGGATTGCTTGGAGCCTGTCATCATTGCAAGAGGGCACAAGATCCCCAGAAGGAAATGTCTTGCATAATTTAACATAGCTTTAACTTGCAAGTACCTTTTAAATACAATATTCACAAATGGAGTAGCATGGAAGGAGCAACCCCAAACCTGTTCTTTTGCTCCAAAGTCGGCGACTTTTGGCTTTTGCTACAGTACCTAACTTTCAAACGGAGTATTTTCTCAAGACGGGGTCTACAAGTTAAACGATCTACACGATAAAAGCCCAACATCTGTACAAGTCAAAATCGCAAGCGAGTATCTGTCTCTCCGTAATCTGTACCGTAAACAGCTAAAATTCAAAAATTTCAGCCATAAGCCACAGCCGTTGCCAAACACCCCCAAAGTTCCCGAAAATAATGCCACAAGGCCCACAACTTTCCTGAAAGTTACCCCAAAGACCCTTTTTATCGTGTCGCCACGGCACCAGCTGCAGACCTGCAGTCGGTCTCCCAGTGCATGGCATGCCCCACGTGTACATGCTGCCCCGTCTTGTTCTTGTACTCTTCACTGCATCGATCATTGTACCAGCATATCCAGTTTGGATCCAAATGCCCCCAAAAATGCAGATCCAAAAGTTGTTTTTTGTTCTCCCTTCTCACACACGCATGCCACTCAAATCTGTGTGCTTTGCGCTCATTTCAACTGTTTTGTTGGAAATTCCTCCTTTTCAAAGGTGAACTTAAGTTAAGAATATATCACTCACGCATTAAAACTATTTGCATATATGGCATTGTACCTTTTTTTTCTTTCCAAATTTAGCCTTTAAACATCCATTTTGTAAATCTAGTATTGTCCCAAAACTCGATAGGCGGCATGTGTTTCTTGCTGCACCACTGGATCTTGGCAACAGGGGCAAGTGCGGCAGGTGAGCATGGCGCGCGAGAGCCAGCAGGGCCCACCGGTCCGACTGTGCCTCAGCAGCGCCTGCTGAGCTGCCTTGGCTCAGTAGGTGCTGCCGTAGGCCGGTTGCCCCATTTAGCCCTTTTTACTAACTAGTTGAATACCCGTGCTTTGCTACGCATAAAAAAAATCATATTATCCCGATACATCGAGTTAACATTGTTGGGATTGGCTTATTTGGCCCACGCCATCAGCTCCGCATCTGCGCTCGGCTGTGTCATGCCTCCGGGCCCTCGGATTTGCTGCGCATCTGGTAGAGCTATGTTTTTTGTTAGAGAATTTATAGGGTTGTGAAATTTGTTTTCTTGGAAGATTGTTTTTTTTCTGTTTTTGTTAGAAATTTTCTAGGGAGGTGCAAGGGGGAGTTCGGAGGGGCAGATGAACCACGACCACCCAACTCCCTCTGTTAAGTAATACATATACACTATTGCAAAAAAATATAGTAATGGATCATGCCTAGCCCGACATAGCACTTTGCAATGCCGAATTACATGGTGCGTAGAGTTTTGTTATGTGTGTATGTTTGCCTCACTACATGTATGATACAAATAGCAACATGCACGAATCATCAACCCAAACTATAGCTAATATACATGTGTGCCCTTTGGAAGCTATACTTGCAGTCATTTGTCGTAAATATTTGGGTCCATCAGAGCCTTTTTCTTGTCTCCCCTACGTGCTTTAGCCCTTGTGACGACCGCCCAGTACTCATCTTCCACAACTTTTATAGCCTTGTCCCAGCATGAAATAACCTGTCGTTCAATAGGGGCATCGAGAACTATCGGCGTCTTTCCCTTGTCCTCTACTATCTTAGCCTTTCCCTTGTCATCTGAGCTATAAGGTTTCCAGTATGTGAAGTTCTCTAGCGCCACCGGATAGTTGAGCATGTATTTTTTGCTCGATGAATGCCCTGTCGTACATCTCCAGGCCATCAATCAATTGGAAGAAGTAGCAACGCTCGTCGCCTACCGTCATGCATGGAGAAGATTTGGAATGTGTGAAATGAAACATAGAATGTGATTTGTCAATATGTGACATTCTCTTATGCGTATATTGTTGCACGTGTAGTGCATCCCGAGTGGCGGTGGCTCGATGTGTGGACTGAATGAAACGTGTCGAATCCGGTCATGGAGTCTAGCCGGACTTTATAGGCGGTATGCATGTACTGTTCGAGAGTACATTTTGTCGAATGGTAGTGCGCTCATGTTTGCGACAGCTGGTTCATCCTGTCAACTCAATGAGGACAGCTGGTGGGTGTTGTCAAATCACTAGGAAAAGCTAGTGTGTGCTATCAACTTAGTGAGAAAAGTTATTATGTGTTATCAACTCGCTAAGACAAGCTAGCGCATGTTGTCAACTCAACGAGAATAGCTGGCACGTGCTGTTAATTCACTATGAAAACTTGGCTATTATAAAATTGCATGACACACATCGACAAATTCCATAACGGGGACAGCATTCATGAGTACATAGTTAGGTTCGACACTAGAGCACAAACGAAGGGTCAGTGGAACAACATTTCAACATGCTCAATGCAAAGTGTTGAAACTGGATGCAGTACTGGGTCAAGGGTGGTCTGCTAGTTGCTTCCTCGGGCGGCAAGCTGGTCCTTAGGGAAAGTCATCTTGTCCAAGAGCGTTGTACATCATGCAAGTCGTATTGCGATGGCCGAGTGGGAACTAGGGCACCGAACAACTGACTGGGCCCAATCTCTTGAGTGCTGAACATCAGCTGCACCCAGTCAATTACTAGCATCTTGTGGAGTGCAAACTGTGATTCTAAATAGATGAACCTACACCATGTACTCGGTAGAGAATGAACCCGTAGCCTACTCTTAGAACTCTTGCCTCAAGACCTGCATGTTTGTACTATTCAGTTAGTTAGAGGAAGAGTAATCATGGAATAGCAATCGAGACTCATAATTGTAAGCACTAGTGCCACGTGTTGCACGAAAAATGAACCTCCAGGGTACTCCGCTACAGGGTACTATGGCCCAAGGTAGTCTGCTATAGCGTTGCCCAATGCTGTGTAGTCCGTGCTGTACTGGTGGATCGTGCAACTGTCATACATTCGATCATACCATTGGTCACATTATCAGTGGTGCGGGTGGTCCACAAATGCGTACATGCCATATTGCACCTCACAGTCTGTCGAGACCTGAATATGCAAATTCAGATATGTCTGTGTATACCGCACTAGTCCAGGATCATGCTAGTGCACACAGTGTAAACATTGATGAAATATCGACCATACACTTGATTAATAAAGGAAAAGACAAAAATATTATTAATTATCAGAGTTGTGACCTTACAACCAAGCTTATAGATAATAGCCTGAAAGGCTTAAGAAACTTGTAGCAGAAAATAGAAATAAGCATAAGGGCCATTCGACATGCACACAGACAATCGACTGGTGAGCAATATAGTATGCAAGGCTTACCAAGTGATGGCTGGGTGGTTATTTTGCAGAAAACAATAATTTGAAATAAATACAATAATAGATTAAAAGTGAACTTTGAAAATGATTAATAAGTAAATAAACAAAGGAATTGAGAGTAACCACAAGTGAAATCAAAGCTAAAACTTCACAAATTATTATGCCAGGTCTATCCCATACTAGACACATGGTTCTATGATAAGGCTTAGATCAATGGCGCACAAAGTTAAGTCCTTAGAAATTACCCAGACGAAATATCCACATCCCTGGAGTGCTAACTACAGTTCCCCCCTTTACTGCACGATCATTTACTCAAGTGAAAACTATTTTGTTTAACTATTACCAATGACACTACCCATGCCAAGGTGCACAAATTTTATAACTGTAGCTGACCACCATGATTTAATATCACATTAAGTCAAAATTAATTAATTGATCACATGTGATGATAACCCAACATACTACAAGCACGGCTAAGCATACTAAACGTGCAACCCATGTGACAACTAATATTATATCACTAGATAAATACTCATCCTATTATGATAATAGAATCACGACATTCAAATTATCAAGGATATATTAATCAAATAGGTCATTAACTACCAATACAAAGGTTTTATAATAAAACAGCGGTGCATGATAATTTAAAAAAATAATACACAATAGATTTGTAAACTAGATTCAACATGATCAAAGAACATGACTTACCTTGGCCTTTTTCAGTTAATTGCTCTGGATCTTCAAATCTTGCTTCAACTCATTCAAAGGCGTGATCTAATGAGAGAGAAAATAAAACGAAACACAAAATAAAAATTAAATAAAATTCAAATGAACTCTAAAAACTTCAAAACCAGAACTAAAAGATAGAGCTCAATTTAGATGAATTTAGAAAAAAGAATCAGGTCAATTGGAGCTAGGACGGAGGAAAACAGGCTCTTGGAAAATCTAATCTAAAGAAAATACTGAAAATTCAAAAATTTTAAAGTGTTGTAGACTCGATGCTCGAAATAGCTAGTCTACGGTGAACTCGACTCATGGAACAGTGTATGGGTGACTCAGCTGATGACATGGTGGCTAGGGCTGACGTGACAGGCACGTGGCCAACATGTGGCTGATAGGTGGCAGGGTGACGTGGCATGGGATAGGCTCACGGTTCATGGAATAGTGGATCTGACACGTGGGACCCACATGTCAGTGGCTCAGTACACGATGGATTCGGTTCACGGAGAAGCCGAATCATCGATCGGCGCGGGTGTGTGCTGGCATGGGGCGGGCTGTGCGGTGTGGTGGCGAGGTTTGGGAATGGCGGAGCTACCGACAGTGAAGGAAGCAGGGAAGACGATGAACGTTCTTGGTGATGAAGTCATGAACTCCAGCGAGAACGGTGACGACGAAGAAACTCCAGCGAAGGGACCGATAGCACAAAGCAGAGCGATGACATGGCTCAAGGTGTGGAAACAGGGTGCAGCTTCGCCTTTTATACATGGACACCAAGGAGACAACGGGTGGCATAGACAACAGTGTCGTGGTGGACACAGACGCCGAGACTGACGTGAAGACGATGACAGACGGAGTCCGAGTGGGACATAGTGGCGAGCTCTGTGAGAACGATGAATAGCTCACTGGTCTTTGGATGGACGACACATGGCTTGGGGACGATCGAATGGATGGCTTAAATGGCACAGATGAACAGTGCTTGTGAATCTGGATGCTTGACATGTGTCGCTTGACAAGATCCAACAGTCGAGGCGAACTTGAGCCGGATAGTCGATGTGTGGCAATGGCCAAATCTGATGGCTGGCGCAGGTAGGGCCGAAGGGAAAAAGGTGGGCTGGCATTAAGGATTCGGCCCAAAGTCCTTTAGGGATTTCTCAAGATTTTCTAATTTTAGAAATTCAACTAAATTCATTTGAGCTCTAGAAAATAGCAAATAAATCCAAAAAATCTCAGAAAATTTCAGAAAAGAAAAACCTTGACACTCAAGGAACTCAAATAAAATACTTTCAGTAAATGTTTATGTTTATTTGTCATATTAAATCCTTTTAATTAATAAAAATTCATTTTAAGCTTGAATAAATCTGAAAAATTCAAATGGTGAGTTTTCTTTGAAAAGCTTCAAATAAACTCTGGAAAACAAGATTTTACACCATCTCGGATAGGTGAGTCGATGTCGCTACCTGGATAGCATGTGCCTCGGGCTATCTCTGTGATGAGGACAGATGTGTTGTGCTCCATCGCCCCCACCCCCCGGCGAGAGAGGTCCGATGTTCCATGATGAAGATGAAAGTAGAGTGGTGTCAGCACGAACGGCCTACACTAAGACGACATGTATGAAGAAGAATGAAACAAAGGTATCTTATTGATTACAGTAAAGTATGAAATTGGCAAACCTGAGCAGTGCACTACATAGACGAGGAACACCTGAGGCCATGGCGGTATGTTGAGGAGCTAGGACATGTGGACAAAGTTACGGATGGATGATAGTGCGACTCATCACCCCTGGGATAAACACGTTAGTAGGATGGCCATAGCTAACGGCCCCACGTGTGTGTTTGAAATCCTTGTACATGTTGCGAACGGACTCCAGGAGGCATTCCAAGGTGTTTGAATGTTTGCAACGCGGTGCAGCATCACCTTCGGACATGATATGGTGAAGCCAACCATACTGCAATAAAGGATGAAATAGAATAGTCATGTATGCATGACCAGTATAGTACAAATACAAACCTAAAATCCTTACTGTCACGTTGATGTCATGTCATATGGTATTGGTCCAGACCTAGTGCCAACCTATCGACATGCGTGGCCTCCGGTGGGGGCTACAAAGTGGTCCTTGTTAGTCTACAATGGGTGCACAGAACATGTCACCACAAGTATGCGAGGTACATGTCTAGACCGTAGGGCCATCGCTCCTACTCGACCTACGTCCTCGCTGATTGCTTCTAGGCCATGGTCCACACTAGTTGGGTCTCCGTTGAATCGTTGCTCTTCTGTCCCTTGTTCATTTGCTTGGAAAAAAGATGTGGTACGCGATGGTTGTTTGAATGCAGAAACAAAAAAGAAATGTTACGCGACTTAGAAGTCAAAGCAACAGATTGTACGAAAATAGCTAACAAACAATTTTGCTAACAAGTGAACGAGTCTGGGTGTTGATCGACCTAGTGCTAGTGGAACTTGCTAGTGAAGTTGAACTATCTGATAACTCATTAGGGGGCATAGAGTTCCACCATATGGGAGAAGATGAGGTGGCCAGTCATAAGCCAGTGTCCCTGTGCTACTCGCATTGCTCTAACAAGCTGAAAGGCGTAGTCTCTGAGATGAACTATACGGTCCACACCGTCCACATGACGTTGTCCTTGTGCAAGGTCTCAAACGTGTTGTGGAACTCTAGATACGCTCACCGTGGTCTCTTCTTGGCCATCCTAGCTCATTAGCAGTTCAACAAGTACCCATGGTGGGTCCGTCCACCAGGTCCTCGCCATTGATGTGACCATAGAATCATGCCTCCAACTAGTATGGGTGCACGTGCACCTGAAAGTATAGCTGACCAATAGGGAAGTGCTCTCACGATCACAACTACAACATGGTGTAGCTGACGGTGAGGTTTGACTCGCTAGTAGCATGCCTCGAGCCATCGCACAAACCCCTACAAGTTGTGTACAGTACAGCTGAGCTCCAACTATATAGTGGGACCTTAACAGGCTCAGCATCAACCAAGGATTTTGTGAGGTGGATGTCGTAGTAAGTCATAGTAAATAGGACCCACCAGAACATGAAGAGCAAGTAAGAAACTAGGTAGGACCTTACAACCTCTATAGACGCATATACTGGGCATTGTCTGTACCATCGCAACCATGAATGTGGCACTCCTGGGATCCTGTTTGGAAGGGATGATCAAACCTATGTAGTAAACGTGCCTTCCAATTAGCTAATCTAGGGGTGGAACAACAGGGCGATCTCATAGTGGCAAGCCAGTAAGGTACACAATATCCTGCAAGGTGATGGTCGTCTCCCACACCAAAAATAAAATGTGTGGGCCTTAGGCCTCCACAGTCAACGAGTGCCGATAGAAGCTACAAGTCCAACTCGATCGAGTGCCTCATTGCATCATCCCGCACTATAGGTAGCAACCCAGCTTGTTGCATAACTGGGGAGGTAGCGATTGTCGAGAGGCTAGTCCTCCCAAAGACCCTGAAGAGCAAGGGGGATGGTGTTTCATTACTGCTCAACCACACCCGACAATGATGTTGGCCATCCCAAGATAGATCCAGCAACATACCACACTCGTGACCATCGCCAACAGCTATTTCTTGCAATACAAAAAAGAATGTGTCGGTGTCTAATGATGTTAAATACATCTAAATATAACACAAAATAATCATGCACATATACATAGCTAAGCTACCAATTATGCCTATAGCCATGTACTTATATGCATGTATACAGGTACACACACACACACACACATATATATGCATACTTACATACATATTTTCAAAATTGCGAAGGCATCGGGAACACTAAAAATAATAATGCATATTTGTTTAGCTATTTACAAAAAAACATCATTATCACCACTAATACGTCATAAACATGGCTAATTACAAAAATATTATCTGCATGAACTCAACACATACATCAACTAAACATGGTTACCAAGCATGTTGCACACTACCAAACCACTGTTATACTAATGAAATGCTAATGACATATTAAGCGCATTGCTCGCTTGAGAATAAAACATACCTTTTTTTGAAGGTCTTCACCGAGTCTACACTCATTCCAACTATGAAATCTTCTAAATCGTAGCAAAAACCACATCAAAAGCCTATTTGAAACTCTCTTATACTCTCTCTCTCTCTTTCTTTCTTCTCCATCGGCTCTCTCTCACTTGGTAGAAAAAACTCAACTGTGGGGCTTCGGATGAGAGGGCAGACAGCGACATGAGCCATTTTTATGTGCACAAGAAGGCATTAGCAACTGATAAAGCCACACGGGTGCAAAGGGCCATGCGAACCCCTGCCAAATGCCACGGAAATCATTGCAGAGCCATCGCATCGGTCAGCCACCAGTTGAACCATGTCATGTCGAGCCCACCTACCGAGCTCTCATTGCTTTGCAGGAGCTGGCACGCCCTGCCAAGCTAGGGTAGCTTGTCAAGTTGGTGGGCCCCGCCGGCTCCTGCCCGCCATGCTCGTCGTGTGTCCATTTAATCTTCTAATCTTTAAATGAGTATATCATTTTAACCAAGTGCCCGTTTTGTGTTATGTTTAAACTGTTGTGTACGATACAATGAACTGAACAAAATAAGATAAACATTGCACATGTTTTAATGACATAATGTGCCAACACTGAGAGTTGCTACTTGCTAGAACGTAAGGTTGCAAGTTGTGAACTCCTAGATAGTGACAACTATAATTACTAGCAGATTAGATTTTTTTATAGGTGCCACCTAGAGTTGCTGATTGCCCACTGAACCGGTTACTCAGCAACAAGTTACCACACATAGAGTAGCTAGTTGCCGGCACTACAAAGAGCAAATGAACATTTTTTCATAGGTAGCATTAAACTTAGGTTTTCTAGTTGCGAAGAACTAGGGTTGCTAGTTGTGAGTAGCTAGGAACCCAATAGGTCAAACATACAATTCTTGCAACTAGTAGCCTGATAAATGATATGAGTTAGCAACCTCATAGTTACTAGTTGCCATAAACTACATTTGCTAGCTACTAATCAACTCGCTGATTCAACCAATCAATTTTTGCTAATCACCACAATGATAAGCTTTGTTAAATATGTAATGTTTTTGATATTTTTCTTACACTTCAATGCTCTTTTAGTTGCCAACTCTGAATTTCGTAGTTGCTAGTAGCTAGCAGTTATAGTTGCTATGCTAGAAACAAATGTAAAAAAGTAACATGTTGTGAGACCTTGTGAAGGTCACCCCATAGTGTGTGATGAGTATTTGACTTTGTTATGCAAGTGTTGCCAAGGTTTAAATTTAGTTTTTGAGAATTGTATTTTTGGAGTTGTTATCTACCTCAGACCGACCTACAGAGGTGGTCTGACTAGCCAGTTGCCTCAAGCAAATTTGCCAAGGAGTGGTCCAACCGGCCAATGGGTGGCTGTTGGCAATCCTTACACCATAATGATAATTCAATATAATCCATAAGCGCACAATATCATTGTAGCATTTCACCATGGAGTATTCTAGGGTATCATATTTTTCTCAGAGAAGCACTATGAGTTAGGGATATCAAATTAATAGATATCTAAATATTAACTGACTTTCTAGAGTAGAGAGCTGAGAATTGAATATGGATGGATTTCAACCACACACCGATCCAATCACAACCAAAGGTAGGTGGCTAATCATAGTCTAAATAACCAATAGGAGGCCTAGGAGTGAGTATTGTGGTTCCTATGTAGTGATATGGTGTTAGGGCATAGGAAAACCTATATTCGGAGAGTGAAAACAAAATTGTCCAGCCTTCAAGAAAATTACTATTTGATACTACGGGGAAGACCCCTGAGGTAAACCCTACAGGGACATTGTGTGGCAAGGTGTTCACACAATCACCGCCCATCCCCCAGCACAGAATGCAAGTCCATTTTATATTCCCAGGCAACTACTAAACTATGCGTATTTAAGTAGTTACCATCCTAGCCCGTAATTACTTATGCAGGGGAGAGCGAACAAGTGAAAAGCAAGACAAGAAACATAGTAGAAATAGTAGCACAACCTTAGCTGAACATAATCCACTAATAAGACATAGATAATATGATAATGATCACTTTATATTGTAAACACAAATTAGTCATTCATGGGTAAGAAAGGTACATGGGATCCGGCACATACTGAACTACTGAAGATGATTCTCTAGAACCTCGGCTTCGTATAGCCGACCCAACTCCTATCCTCACAACATGGCTACTAGACCTCCTATCCTCACAACATGGCTACTAGACCTCCGGCGTTGCCTACACTACACAATGGTGTGTGTGGAGTGGATGGAGAAGTGGTGGAATGTGGTGTTGCGATATTTTGTCTCATGTGAGAGGGGGTGATGCCGGCGTAGATCTGTTGGCTGGCCAGGCTACTTGGTGCACATGCGTGGAGGAGTAGTCCTCAAGTCGGGGAGGTGATTGACTTGGCCGGCCGATGTAGGTTGCTTGGCAGGTCAGTGTAGGCCACGTGGCCGATCGGTGTAGGTAGACAGTGAGGATTAATCGAAGATGGTGTGAACAAAATATCTCTACGCAGCACGTTCATGCATAGCCTAGATGGTGTGGACTGAGTTGGCTGGGCAACCAAGTCTTCACTAGACTGGGCATGTGGGCTGCACACTAGGTGGGGTAGGTTGGGCCAGCTAGTGTGATGAGTTAGACTGTCTATGAGAGCAACCTGGGCTAGGTCTCCCCAGGGTGAGTCAGCAAATATGCTTGGCTAGCCAGTGTGATGGGCTTTCCCGGTTGGTGTGATGGGCTTGGCTGGCTGGTGTGGCATGCTTGGCCGATCAGCCAATGAGCTCGACCAGCCGGTGTACACTTCTTGGGCCATGCTGGGCCAGTTGGTGGGCATTCCATGCCATTTTTCCTTTTTTTTCTTTATGTTTTTTCCTATCTTTGGTGAGTTTCCTACAAAACATGTTGACATGCAATATATGGAAATAATTGCATAAATGAGCATGAACATGGATTAAATTATCATTTTATTGAGCCTTTTGTAGGATTTTTGAGTGTAAAATACAGTAATTTTGTGCACCAACAGTGGCGGTCTGACCAGGGTTGGCTTTGGGCGGTCTGATCGAGTCCCCTATTACTGGAAGTTCTAAAGTTAGTTTGGGTGGTTTGACTGGCATGTGGTCAGTGTTTAGACCGGGCCTAGAGGTTTGGAGCGTGACTTTGTTTAAGTTGAGCTTAGTTGAGTGTGTGCATGGCATGGGTGCTGTTGCTTGGGTGCATCCATGGTGCTTGAAGCGTGTTGGGACTAACATGGGTCAAGTTGTGAAGAACTTGTGCCTAAAAATGATTTCTTGGTCTTTAATGTGTAGAAAAACTTGGAGTCGACCATGGTCGATGGTGTGGACTGGGAATATGCTCAGGATGGGCTGAGGATGTTCAAGGAAGTCGGGCGGGATGGTTGGGCTCGAGTAAGGCACGGGAAAGACAAGTGATATTGAAGGGAAGGTTTGAGCAACAGTTCATCAAATGGTGCGGCTGATGCAAGTGAGGTGTGATTAGAGGGAACTAAAATGGAGAGACTTGCCGATATATAAGCCATTGGTGAACATACACATTAAAAGCATGGAGATTGCATGAAAGGAGGAGATGACCATGGACTAGGTTCGAGAAAGAGATGTGTCCTCCAGTTAAGGCGAAGGAAGAGTGAAGCTTCGTGGAATGCGATAGAGGGGTATTTTGTTAAATTGCCCAATACCGAAAAAGTGGCAATGTACGAAACCGCGTGATGGCCTAAGTGGTTTAGGTCATGGATGTGCTAAAAATGTTAGGTGTATCAAGTGTTGATTCACTAAAAGATTAATGGTTGAGTGCACTTAAGCGTGCATGTGCAACTGTAAAATCCGGTGTGGTGTTGAGTTAACGGATTAGTCCATGCAAGAGTGGATGAAACCCAACTAGAGGTGATGGTTAGGGTTTCATTGTGAGCCTCCATATATGAGGGAGAGAGGTGGCTACAGTTAAGCTTTGGGAGAGTTTAGGCTAAGACTTTAAGAAAAGTTAGGGTTCATGGATGTTAATGATAGAATATGATTGTTATCCGTTTCCTTATATGCCTTGGTTTTCTTATCTGTATATGGCATACTCCTCTGTATATCTCCTTATACTCCCTATATATATTGCCTCTTGGGCCTCATGAATATACACATAATATTCATAACATGGTATAAGAGCTAGGACTCTGACCTTGTTCTTCCGCTGCCTTCGATGCCGCTACCGCCCAGGCCACCTCTGCTCGAGCCGCCGCTGTCGCCCGGGCCACCGTTGCCCGAGCCATCACTACTGCCAGATCTGGCGTCCCCTGAGCCGCCATCGCTTCCAGATCTGGCGTCCCCCGAGCCACCGTCGCCACCTGGCCACCATCGCCCGAGCCGCTGCCAGATCCGGCATCCCCCGAGCTGCTGCTGCTGCCAGATACGGTGTCCCCTGAGCTGTCGCCGCCGCCGCCCGAGCCGTCTGCCAGATCCGACGTCCCCCGAACCACCGCCACCGCCCAGGCCACCATTGCTTGAGCCACCACCACTGCCAGATTTGGCGTCCCCCGAGCTGCCGTTGCTACCAGATTCGACGTCCCTCGAGCCGCCGCCGCTGCTCGGGCCGTCTCTGCCCAAGCCGCCGCCGCTGGTTCAAGACCGGCGCTACCTTGCTCGATTGCTACTGGCCGCCGCTCTGCCAAAGATCCCTAAGCCGCCGATCGACGCTCTGCCGACCATCACTCCGCCGTCCGCCCGCTCGTCGCCTCAGCGACGCCCGAGCGAGGCGAGTCGATCGTTACTTTGGTCGAAGCGAAGCCACGGTGTTTTGTAGTTTTGTATAAAAAGAAAAAAGCAAAAGAAAAATATAACGTTGATCTAATCACCGCGCCATCCAGCGTCGCCTGTTAAACTTTGTTGCCTTGGTCGCCGCGCCGTCCAGCGCCACCTACCAATGGTTTCCATTCCATCTACTGCAATCCTATTCTGAGGAACAAAGCTCTATGGAACGAACTACAGGTTATGGTCTTCTCTCATGGAGATCACGCTTGAAGGTCTCTGTCTTTGGGGACATGTCACCGGTGCACGCCCTTCTCCACCACTGCAGGTTCAGCCTCCTCCTATGCAGTCTACTCCTGCACCTCCTTTTGCAGATGAGGCTGCCAAGAAGGAGGCAAAGGTTGCTGCTGATGGGGCTTTTCAGTATGCCATTGATGCTTTCGAGCGCTGGTGTGCTGACGAAGCTTGTGTTCATGCCATCCTAGTGGTCAGCGTCGACGACCCCCTCCAGCCAGATATTGTTGGTCTACAGTCTACTCGACAGATCTGGGAGTACTTGCGTGAGCGATACCAGCAGAGCAGTGATGCTCAGTTATTTTCGCTTCAGCATGAGTTGGAAACGCTTCGCTAGGGAGATTCTTCCATTGATGACTTCTTTTGGGCCCTAGCAAGTCTCTGGCGCCATCTAGATGACCTGGCTTCTCCACTTTGTCAGGAGTGCCATAAAGTGCAGAAGGCGGATCATGATCGCCTTCGCTTTTATGATTTCATCTGCCGCCTTCGCCTAGAGTTTGAGCCTGTCAGAGCTCAGCTGCTGAGCCGCTCGCCACGGTCAACTGTTATAGAGGCCCTTTTGACGCTTTGAGCTGAAGAGATTCGTCTCAGGTTAGCAGCACAGTCTGTTCCGACTGTGCTTGTTGCCTGTTCTTTGACTACGATAATGATATCTACTTCGACTATGGCCTCTCCCTGGGTGCCTGTCTTCGCTCCTGTTCTCACACCAACTTCGAGCACGACTACCAGAGTTGTGCGGTGCCAAAAAAGCGGAACAAGGCACGTGGGGGTGGGTGACCAAAAGGGGGGGCAGGGAGGCCCTTCCTTCACAAGAGGACAAACCAGCTCATTAGTTTTTGCTCAGAAAGGTGACTCTGTTCAGTAGCTCTACCAGGCTCTACTTTAGCAGCTCTCTCATAGCTCAGCAGATTTTGCCAGTCTAGCTCAGACGTCTCCTCCAAGTACCTCTTGGGTTCTAGATTCTAGTGCCTCCTTTCACATGACACCAGACTCCACATTTCTCACTTTTAGTAGGACCCCTGATTTTCCTATCTCTGTTTAGACAGTTCACGGTACTTCCTTGCCTGTCAGCTGTTAGGGCATTCTTTCATCCACTAACTTTTCTGTTCCAGTTGTTTCTCATGTTCCCTAGCTTACCATGTAGTTTCTTTCGGTGGGACAGCTCACTGATCTTGGTTGTAGGGTTATTTTGAATCACACCTGTTTTGTCCAGGATCGATTGACAGGGACGGTACTTGGGACTGGCCGGTGCCGTAGGGATCGTCAGGGTCTCTACATTCTCGACCGCCTCCATCTTCCATCCACTTCAATTGCTCCTGCTACGTTTGCCTCTACTGCCACTGTTATCACCACCTCTGGAGCTTTTGCGCAGTGGCATTATCATTTAGGACATCTGTGTGGGTCTCTTCTTTCTTCATTAGTTCGTCAGTGTGTTCTTGGACGTGTTACTATTGACACGTTAATGTTTTGTCAGGGTTGTAAGTTGGGCAAGCAGCTACAACTTCCTTATTATTCTAGTGAGTCCATGTCTTCTCGTCCTTTTGATTTAGTTCATTCAGATGTATGGGGACCTGCACCTATTATCTCAAAAGGCAGGCATAAATTCTATGTAATTTTCATTGATGATTATTCCTGTTTCACTTGGCTTTATCCTATGTCTAATCGTGGTCAGTTTCTTGCGATTTATCATAGCTTTGCCACGATGATTCGTACTCAGTTTTAGTCCTTTATTCATACTTTTTGCTGTGATTCTGCTAGAGAGTACTATTCTAGTGCTTTCAGACAATTTCTTTCTAAGCAGTGTACTCTTTACCAGTTATTTTGTCCTGGTGCCCATGCTCAAAATGGGGTTATTGAACACAAGCATCGTCATCTACTTGAGACTGTTCGCACTCTTCTTCTTTCTTCTCATGTTCCACCACAGTTCTTGGCAGAGGCTGTTTCTACGGCTGCATATGTCATCAATATGCAGCCTTCCACTGCTCTTAAGAATGTCAGTCCTATAGAGCGTCTCTACTCTAGAGCCCCCTAATACAGTCACCTTTGTGTTTTTGGATGCACCTGTTTTGTCCTGTTGCAACCTCGTGAGTGCACCAAACTGTCAGCCTAGTCAGTTGAGTTCGTGTTCCTTGGGTACAGCTCTAATCATAAGGGTTATCACTGCTATGATCCTTCTGCTCGACGGATTATGATCTCACGAGACGTTGTCTTTGATGAATTTCGACCTTTCTTCTATCAAGATTCAGCTCCTCGTCCTGCTTCCACCATCGAGACGATCTCCTGGTAGTCTGTCCCTGACTCTTCACCCATTTCTCCTTTTTCACAACCTTCCTCTAGCCTGTCTCCAGTGGTTCCTTCTATACCTTCACCTCCTGTGTTGCCTTTTGTAGCACCACCTCTTGCTCTTGCAGCACCACCGTCTCGTTTCTTAGGGGTGCACTACTCCAGATGTCCTCGTCCTTCACCAGACTCATCTTTTGGTATTTTGCAGACACCGACGTCTGATTCCTTTGATGATGCTCCTCGTTACGCCCTTCATGACCAGACATCCCTTCGACCTCCTGATCGTCTTGGTTTTACTTCGACCGCTCATGCTCTCTCTGTCATTAAGCCTAGCTCTTATCGTGAGGCTGCTTCTCATTTTGAGTGGCAGCTCACTATGGCAAAGGATTTTGATGCTCTTAGATGAGTGGAGACTTGGGATATTGTACCGACACCTGTGCATGCTCGTCCTATCATGTGCAAGTGGGTGTATAAGGTTAAGACCAGGTCTGATGGTACTATTGAGCACTACAAGGCTCGTCTTGTGGTTGTGGCTTCTAGCAGGAGTATGGTTGTGATTATGATGAGACGTTTACCCCTGTTGCCCATATGACCACTATTCGCACTCTTGTTGCAGTTGCTTTTGTTCGTCGGTGGTCTATCTCTTAGTTAGATGTTAAGAATGTCTTTCTTAATGATATTTTGCATGAGGAGGTTTACATGCTGCTATCACCTGGGTATTCTGTTCCAGATGGCCATGTTTGTCGTGCTCTTTATGGCCTCAAACAGGCCCCTCATGCCTAGTTTGCGTGTTTTACCTCAGTGATTACCGTTGCCGATTTCACTGTCAGTGCCCACGATCCTACTCTTTTTTGCCATGCCTCACCTCGCGGTAGGATACTACTTCTTCTATATGTGGATATGCTCATTACTGGTGACGATTCCTAATTAATCACATAAGTGAAGAAGCATCTTAATGAGCAGTTTCGGATGACTAATCTTGGTTTGCTTACGTACTTCCTTGGGATTGAGATTTCTTCCACACCTGAGGGTTACTACCTCTCCCAGCAGAAGCATGTCCAAGATCTTCTTGATCGGTCTAGTTTAAATGACACTTGCAATGCTAAGACTCCTATAGAGCTCTCCATTCAGCTTCGTGCTACTGATGGTGATTTCTTGAGGATCCTACCCGTTATTGACATCTTGTTGGGAGTCTGGTATATCTTGGGAGCACTCGCCCTGATATTGCTTATGCTGTTCATATCTTGAGTTAGTTCATGACTAGTCCTACTCATCTTCACTACAATCACCTCCTTCGTGTTCTTCGCTACTTGCGTAGGACAATCTCTCGTTGCTTATTTTTCCCTAGCTCCACCTCACTACAGCTTCAGGCGTACTCTAATGCGACCTGGGCTAGTGATTCTTCTGATCTTCGTTCTCTTTTTGCTTACTGTGTTTTTCTTGACTCCTCCTTGATTGCCTAGAAGACAAAGAAGCAGACTGCAGTTTCCCATTCAAGTGCAAAGGCTGAGTTAAGAGCTATGTGTCAGGCACCCAGATTTTTCAATCCGGATTCCTCTGTGATTCCACCGCACTATTCCCTGGATCAGTAGATAGTGCTCATAGTTACAGTAATGGATATCAAATTTCATATCATGCAGAAGCTAAAGTAAATTAATAGACTTACTCATGGACCGATTAGGCCGAAATCAATAAATTGCAACAGCGGAATGAAGCACACAGGTGGGACCTTCAGGACATGCCCACAGGCAGCCAACTGGAGGTTCGCGACCTAGCCCTTGACATCTTCATCTTCTCTGCCAGCATGTCCAATCGTGTTGCTGAGGCTAGGTGATCTGATTCCTGATTCTGAATTTGTCGCGAAAGCGAGTGTGAGCACAAACCACCGTGCTCCGCGAGCCAATACACAGAATGCAAATAAATAGTATGCATGGCTTGTCAAAGGAGAGGCTCGGGTTATTTTATTTGCCAAAAATCGCTTTTAGCAGCATTATTGTTATTTAACCATAGTGTTATTATTGCTACCTAAACCTCCACACAACAATTGCCATAATTGACTTAATCCACCGAAAATGCACTCTCTTTATTGACTGCTGCCTAAAACTCCAAATAGCGAGTGGCATCATTTGACTAGTCCACCGATCTTACTTTTTCTATATTGATTGCTATCTAAGAGTCTAACAGGGAGCGACATCATTTAATTGATCCACCGAACCCACCCTTTCTATATTCCGCGCTGTTAAAGCTCCAAACAGCATATATCATCCATTATCCAATCCACCAATCAATTGCTGCCTAAGACTCCAAGCAGTGAGTGTCATCCTTGATTTTAGATCTGCCAATATCTTTTGTATTCTAAATTCCTAACCATCCAATCTTGTGGTTATTAATCATCTACTCTTCATTTCTAAATTCCAGTGATTACCTAACACCATTGCTTTTAAGTCCACCGAAATCATTCGTATTCAATCCTTTTGTTATTGATTCAAAACCATAATTCATTCTTTCAATAATCAATCTCATTTTCCATTATCTATCACTAACTAATCCACAAGTATACCTCCACCAAAAACATCAATGATCAAATCTACGACTCACTAGGATACATCCACCTAGAATACACTTTATCAAGATTATAATCCACTAATTGTTATGAATCCTCCAATATTCTCAGAAATTCAATTCATCCATGCAATACTTAATCCAATCCTATTAATTCCCATTATCGCCAATATCTGCCAAGAATTTATATTAATCATCAGTGTAGTAATCCAGCAATTACCTTTGCACTCTCTAAATCTCCAAAAATCATTTAAATCATCTATCTAGCCTATATATTCATTTAGACTCCACCAATTTATTTCTTCCATAATCTACACTATCATTTTCACCACTATAATTGACATGAATCCACCAACAACTTTATGCGGTTACCCCAACAACCCTCTTCTTTTCTTACGACTCCATCTATATTTCCTGGCATTTTATTTTGTGAAAAATGCCATCAGTATTTAAAAATACAATACATAAAAATTTCCTGAGACCTAGCAGATTTGCACAAAACATAATGTGTAAAGGAATGCAATAATAATAGCGATCCAGATTCCATCCACCATTACATGGCATCCGCAGCATATGCTAACATTTCAGCGTTATAACCGCTTACATTACCACTGGGACGACACCCAGGACAACTCAAATCAGGGCTTTCCACTGCCTCCACTTTTCCATTTCCACCCACAAAGTTTTTGAAATAGAACTATATCTGGTTAAGTTCCCATGTCCACCCTTGACCGTGGGCACGGCTATTCGAATAGTTTTGACTCTGCAGAGTTTGCACACTTTACCCACAAGAGACAGTTCACTCGTTGCCCCACACGATTCCTTAGCCGTGCAGTTGAGCAAACCATCACAGTAACCGTTCAAAGTATCTCGCCCCTTCCATCATCTCACCCCTATGAGCTTGTCCCGCTTGTGGCAGGTCTCACAGGTTGTGCGGGGGTTCCCCTCCTATGCGTCTAGTAGCTGGCTACCCACACTACTAGCCCGCCGTAGAAGAACTTCACCCTCTGCGGGTGCCCCCATTCAAGCTGTCACCCAGACCGCCACTTGCACTACCTCACCTCCTCCACCGATGACGGTGATTTTCAGGGTCCGGTAAATTTACTAGGCCAAGTTGTACTTTACAGACTTGTGGTTGTACTTGTTTTACACAGGAGGTCATGACAAGATTCAGTCCTTAGGGTATCTGGGCGGTTCTACCACAAACCACACTCTCGTGCACACCTGCACCATACCCCCAAACCATCCGCCCAGATAAATAAGCAATTCGAGGTTTTTGGGAATATAAAATAGCCATATCCAACATACACCAGTCATTACCACCATGACTGCCCAACCAATTTTTTTTAGGATTAAAAGTGATGCTTGGGCGCTCTCGCGCCCATGAGTATCTAAACAATACTAAGCATGGCATATATTTAGAGACTTATTTTCGAAAGGTTACTATTATAATTTTGCTAAGGCGACAAGGTTCACACATTCAAATATTCCAAAGGAGGTGTAATATTATTCAAGGTAAACAATAGGCATGTAACTAGAATCTTAAATTATCATGTATTTGCATATAACATAACAACATGCAATTTGTTAATTTAAACCAAAATAATTTGCAGAAAATGTAGGGTCAACATGATCAAAGTATTGACTCGCCTGGCGCGGTTTACCGCAGACTTGAGCTCACTTAACGCTTTCCCATTCGAAGGCTCTGAGCCTCTGGTATTTATCTTCACCTCGATCTTGGCCTCGCTTGATCCACTGATTCTTCAGGACTCCAATTTATAATTACGCGCTAAGCAACTGAATCCAAGTAAATGCAATAACTCAAAGTCCAGAAAAATCCAAATAGACTCAATTTTAGCTTTATTATAAGTTAACGGGGTGATTTGGATGATTTGAGGCAAGGTCGATGGGGTGCGGAGTGTTAACGGAGCATTTGACAGAGTCAAAGGGGTTGGAGCGAGGTGATAAATGGTAAAGGAAGATCCAAGGATGGCTTACAATGAGGGAAGATTTTGCTTAGGGCTCGAGGATGGCTAAGCATAGCCGATTTTAGAATACCTTGGATCGACCCTTTTATTTAATGACTTCTTTTATTACTTTTACATCTATTTAGGAAGTTCCATAAGGCAGGTGAGACCTACGAACAGACGTGTGTGTTTAGTTTATTGCATTAATCTTTAGAGTCTATATTCCTAGCAATTTAAGCGGCGGTATTTTAGGGGAATCTATTTACCAGTTATTCAGATTATTCATCAAATGATTATTTCAATAATTCATGTAAGCATGGGGGTGTTTAATCATCTAATTGATGTTTTTTTAATAGTACATTTTTAGTATATTCTTATTTACTACTCATTTGCGACTGTCAGTCGTAATATTACATTATCCATCAAATTATTCGTTGGCGAGATTATTCCAATGTCGCATGTTCCAGAGCCATTATATTTTAATACTACCTAGTTATGATCTTTTAATTGAGAGTATTCTAGAAACCGACATTTATATTTTATTCATTTACTTAGCTTCTATCATGTTTTAATCTTAATTAAATTTCATTCACATAGGGCCAAATTTACTATACAGGGTTACATGTCAACATTGCTATTCAATTAAATCTATTACTTGAGATTTGCTCGATGGCGTCATTTTAATATTAGGCCATATATTTTATTTACAATCAAGGGTAATATTTAATTCAAAGCCTTACTTTTATAGCTAAACATGATATTCAATATCTTTATGAAATTTTGGATAATTTAACCAAAGTCATCTTTTATTAACACCTTTAATTAAAACTTAGATTTTAGTTAAATGTTCCAAACTACATTAGTTACTTATATATAACATTTAATCTATTAAATATCAAATAATCTTATTTTATATCCTAATCAAATTTATTTCATTCCCTAATTTTTCTGGATTTAAAATGGGTTAAAGAGAGCAACATAAAAATATGCACAAAATGGTGTGGCCGACGGTATTCGAACTCAGGACCTGAGAATTGTGAGTCTAACGCACGCTCAGCTAGTCAAACGGGCGAAGTGCCTGGGCTGATGAAGTGTACGCCGGATATAAGAAAAGGTGAGGGTGGCCAGTAACCAAAACAGGGGAGGCGGCCGGCGCTCGGTGCTGCGTACGCCGGCGGCAGGTGGTGCCCGGGGAGGGGGTGGTGACCCATGAAATGGGTCGCGCAGGGAACGAGGAAGCTAGGGGTGGCGGCTAATTGGCCGGAGCGGCGGTGAGGTGGACGGGCGACGGCGCGGGGTGGCCGGCGATGGAGGGGGATCGGGGCGCCGGCGACTGGGGAGAAAGGGAAGGAATTGGGTGGGCGCGGGAGCACAAGGGAGGTAAGGGGATGCTCACCATGGGGATGGCCGAGCTGGAGGGAAACCATGGCGAGCCGGCGGCGTGAGGCGGGATGGGCAGCGGTGGCGCACGGTGCCGGCGAGCTGGGGTGGGGGAGAGGCTCCGGCGATGGTCGGCGGAGGTCTGAGGCGCTGAGGAGTCGCTCCCACCACGCCGAATTGACCCGGGACCGACCGAGGAGAGAATGGCGCGGTCGGCGGCGGTTTCGGCCGGCGATGAGGAAGAATGAAATTCCGGCGAGCTCGGCACGAGTTTATTCAATTAACTTTGAGGGGAGGTAGAGGGGGAGTGGGCGCACACCGTGACGCGGTCCAATGGCCATGGTGTTCGCCGGAGCAGTTGGGGCGGAGGGAGGCGGCGGCGGCATTGCTCACGGCGGAAGAGGAAAAGAGGTGGGAAGGAAAAGAAATGGCACGTGAAGCAATGGGGAGGGGAGCCGGGGCTGTTTTGTAGTCCCAGAGGCGGGGAGGTGCGGAGGACCGGGCGGCGGGTTTGGTCCACCAGGAAAGGCGCCGCGCGGGGCTCGGCGCGGGAGGCGCAGGGCTCGACACGCTGAGGTGCAGGCGATGGAACAGGACGGAGGCGGAGCATGGCGACGCGGCGCATGGCAGAGAGCGGCGCAGAGCAGTGAGCAGACGAGAAAGAAGAAGAAGGTGACGCGGCGCAAGCTTGGCCATAAGGGAGGAGGGAGAAGGAGAAAAGAAAGGAGCGCAGCGCACGGGCAGAAAAAGAGGAAAAAGGCGAAGAGAGAATAGGGAAAGGTGGGGCCCACCTGGAAGTGAAAAAGAAATGCCAGGGCACTGATCTGAAATTTTGATTTTTAATTTGATCTTTAATTTGCATTAAAATTTACTGATTTTTGGAATTTTGCATGTTATTCAAAATTTAAGTTTTTATTTAAATCTTGTACCTAATTTTGGATCTTCAATTTAAGTCTTGGTTCAACTACAAAATCTAATAGTCTTCTATTCTCAATTAAATTTTGTAATGAATTGTTTATACAAATTTTTGAATGCCCAATCTTGGGTTTTTGTATGCTATTTAAATTAAAAGATGGAATTTTTGGTTTCATTTTATTGACTTGGATTTGAATCCAAGATTTTTGGTATTTTGATCCTTAGAGTTTTAACTCCCCAAAATTATTTCTTATCCTTTATCATCATAATTCTTATTTGTATTTGAAATTTATTCCCAGTTTTTATTTTGCTCAGCGCAAAATTCGGGAAAACCCAAATAAGATTTTGAGCCAAAAATTCAAATGCCAATAAGATGCAAATAAAAGTTTTAAATTACTCTAAATTTCAAACATCCAAATTTTAGGATGTTACACTATGGCAGCAGTGACGACAGAGATTACTTAGTTGAGGTGGGTGCTTGCAGACTTTGGTGTACCTGTGAGGGGGCCTACGACACTTATGCCTGATAGTATAGGTGCTATCAGTATTGCTCGTGATCCAGTGAAGCATGAGCTCGCCATGCACATTGAAGTGGATGCTTCATACACTCGCTCATAGGTGCAAGAAGGAGTACTTGCTCTACAGTTTGTGCTATCAGAGTTACAGCTTGCTGACTTCTTCACGAAGTCCCAAACTAGAGCACAACATTTGTATTTTCTCTCCAAACTCAGTATGTGTGATCCACCATGAGTTTGAGGGGTGTTAAGGATAGAATATGATTGTTATTCGTTTTCTTATATGTCTTGGTTTCCTTATCTGTATATGGCATATTCCTCTGTATATCCCCTTGTACTCCCTATATATATTGCCCTTTGGGCCTCATGAATATACACACAATATTCATAACAGTGGAAACAACTTTGTGGGAGATGTGAGAGGCTCTTTTGGTTGAGTTTTTTTTGTTATCGTTAGACTTTGTGTATGTCTAAGAAGTGGCTGTAAACATTCTTATCTACTTATCTAAGTATCAATAGAGATTAAAATTCGTCCTAATCTTTCTCGTTTCTGCTCAAGAGTTGAAATATTGATTTAGTTTTGTTTTTTGTGTTTATATCTCTCCTCTTGATTTTGCTGTGTTCCAAGGATATATGTGTTGAAGATGTCTCTTGAGACCAAATCTCATCCATCTAGGTACTTGTATTTGCATGTTCTTCGGATTGTCTGGTTTTGGCTTAAGAAGAGGTGATTTTGGGTTCTTGGTTTCTAGAGCTTTTGGCTTTGATTCTTGTTAGGATTAGACTTGCTAGGACATGTGGGAGTAAATCCAAATTCATTTTGACTATCAATTACCTACGAGCAAGTATTGACTTAAGTTTTTGAGTTTTGTCTGATTTTGGTGCAACATTCCTTCAAATAAAAAGAGTCAAAACTTTGGCAACGATTTTCTTAATCGTTGATTGGAATAGCTTCCTGACATCTAGAAATGGTGCATACTAAACTTCAAGTGATTTGGAGTCTTGGCTCAATTTATGGTTTTAGTCTGGTTTTAATGCAACAGAGCTCTAAGAGCCAAAATATCCTAATTTTCTTAATTTCTTTCAAGATTTTGAGTTGGGATAGATTCTTAAGGTCATGATCTAACCTTGTTCAAGTTTAAAATCATTTTTGAGTTGTGGATCAAAAGTTACACTATTTCTTGGATTTGAAATTGTGCTGAAATTCAACTCTATCCTAGAGGAGAGGTTTGACCGCCCTAGGTTGGTCAGACCATCTGGATATGTCCAAATCTATTTATCTCGATTTTTCTTGAATTTTTTCTTGAGAGTGATTGGTTTCTAATCTTCATAGTTTCTCATAACTATTGAAGTGAAAATTTTTGTTTAAGGAAAAGATTTGAAAAAAATTTAATCGTGTTGACCCTTATGCACTGCCCTCTAATCCCCGTTCTTAGTCCTACACATGTAAAGTTAAAAACTAACATAGAAAATAACTTGTAAAACTAGTAACTGATAGTGTCCGATAGTTACTAGCACATAGGGCTGCTAGTTACTACCACCTAAATTTGCTAGTCATCGGTAATTACCTAGTAAAATCTATAATTACTATATATGAAGAATTACGAATTAAACGGTGATGCGGTCGCTGGGGGCAGAACTCGACGGACTGCGCAAGCTTGAACAAAAAACGAAAGGGATGAGGCACGCGCACGAATAAACCAAGAAAAGGAAACGGAGGGTAGCCGCGGTCACGCCCGTCAATTTAACTCTGATACTTCTCCACAAGCACTGTCCACAAACAATGAAATGATCACCTACCTTTTCATCTAGACTTCCAGAGAATGGCATACTGGACAAATTTTAACTCAGAACATCACAGCACGAGAACATCAGTCACAGCACATCACATTCATAGTCTCACAGATTAATAGAGAAGGTAGATATGTGATACAAGTTCCAACTTCCGTATGATGCCTTGATGGATCAAAACCAGCGATCGATCACAAACTAGCGAGACACTGACAAGAAGGTGGCAGGAGGTTCAGCATAAACAACCAAAAAAAAGGTGTAATGCTGCACTGATAGGAACTCCAGCTAATAAAAAAGGAACAAGCATAAATATCACTACTGGCAGTTGGCACAATCCAGCAAGACTCCCAGGCAAACTCAAAATATTCCACCCACAGTGTTCCACACACACCCAACTGCATCATGAGCATTCTCTAACACTTGCAGTACCATAACACAATTAGGAGAAACAAAGGAGCTCACGATTGAATAGGCTTGATCTTAAAGTGGAGATTGATAAGTGAAAACACGAAACACTTCAGATCCTGCACACGAAAAAACAAAAAAAATTGATTAGGAATAGCTTTCATTTACAGGTCTACCGTGCTGTGCACAACAAAATACTAGTTTTCCTCCCAAAGAGTTTAAACCAATAGTCAAGAAACATGATGGGGTTAGCACATCCAGCTCATTACACTTTAACCCTGTACATGCCACTAATCATCCTGACCTCTAAAATTGACTATCAAATCAGCCTCCGCATTACGGAGTAGTATTAGCCTGCAGATGATTTCTATATATATACAAAGTTGGAACTATTTGTATTTGTGCGTTGTATTAGTTTGCACATTCGAGTTCAGCTCCTGATTAGACAAGTGGTAAATAAACATATTACTAGACAGGGGATGTTCTAAGTCACTGTAACTGGATATGCCTGGGGGAGTTTGATTGCACTACAGAAGCACAGAAAAAAGAAAGATTTACTCCACATGCATGGTATGTGGTGCATCAACCTGCATCTTCTTAATATAATAATGATCTCCATCAAATTAATTAATCTTCGATCTTCATATGTTTGTTTAACTGTGATCAAGCTGAACTCGATTTGTTACTTAGGAGCAGTACGCATAAATTCCGATCTGTGTAAACTGCAGTATGGTCAGTTGGAGCTACAGCCATCAGATCAAAATCGATTAGCATACAAACTCTTGGATCTTAAGTTCAATGATCAATCTCAGTTTGATGAATTCCTATTGGAGGAGAAAGAAGGGTTGGAAGTTGGAACCGCCCTTATTGAATACGAAGGGTGGTTTGTTAACAGGCACCTATTCATGAAGACAATGTTTCACTTTTTATAAGTGAAATCCACTATCGCAAAAAAAAAGGTCATCTTTGTGGAGCACCGTGCATGGCAGCATGGGCAGTTGGGCACCGGAGGAGAGGGAAGAACAAAGTCATGGCCGGCACCACCCAAACATGCCAACACGAGGAGATGCCGAGATGCAAAGATGGCCACGCTCAGGATCGACCAGTTGACAAGCCATGGTCGCCAAGGAACTACCCCGAGAACATACATACTTAGTAACTTCCTGTTAGAGGTAACAGAATATAGATTTAGCTAATGTGTGACAGCATATTGGTTTGGTTTGGAGAGATGGTTCTTGCCTGACATTCCTGCCTCCTGCCTCTGTGATTCTTACATGTAGTTTCAAATCAGCAAAAAAAAGATGTATAGTGGTCATTTCTTTAAAGAAGATTTATATGGATCATTAATTAAGATATACTAAAACCAGCATTAGGACTTCCTCTAATCAACAAGTTCAGGTTGTTATGTTTATTATTTAACCACGTTTCTTACTCTGACCATGGTTAATCTGATCTTATTTTCCACTTAGCCCTTTTCTGTCTCTTTCCCTCCTACAGTACATATGTACGTATGCTCATTCGCTCTGCTGAAGAGTCCCCTTCGCAATTTTCAAAGCAATTCAACATATACATAGTGGCTGCGCCGTGTGACAACAAAACACTGTAAAAGGGACATGCTTTGTGCACTGATAGAGCACTAAGTGAGAGCCTACCTCAACATTGTTGGGTCAAGATTTATAAAACACAATTCGATGGTTCTGAAGCAGGGCCTCAAAGCCCTGTGAGGTAAAGATTGGTTTCCCTACTCAGCTTGAAGAAACCCATTATTACACAAAGTATTTGAAAATAGAATATAGTACTGTGTACAAAAATTCTGTTTGTTGACTCCAGTTTTACAAAAGTTTATTATGCATCATAATAATACAATGTTTGAAATAACTTGATGTTTACTTGGGCAATTTAAGTATGGTCAAAAGATAACCGAGAAAATTGTAGAATCAAATAGCCATCTGTGTTAAAACAAATTTTCGTAGATAACTTTATCATAACCTGCCGGCACATCCCTAGTAGTTCCTTAAATGTGATCTATAATTTATTAATATGGTCGTCCATGACATTTGTCCGCTAAGCAAACCTAACAGAAGATTAAGGATGTAATGATAAAATGGTGACTACAGTAGATGAGTTTGTCATTTTTTTTAAGTATAACCATTGCAGACAATAAGAATGACATTGAATATCTAATAAGAGCATCACTTCATCAGCCATGGCATGCAACACCTATGTATCAATTAGAGCTTAGTAGCCTCTGAAGCACGGCAATCCAAGCAAGCAATAATTCTGAGAATTAGGATCGAATTTGGTCAGACCTGGACGAGGTAGTAGAAGATGCGGAGCCCCTCCGGGTCCTTGCTGGTCTGGACGTCGACGAGGGAGCCGATCTTGGAGGTGGTGAAGGAGATGTGCTCGTTTCCCATGACAATCTCGAGCTCCTGCCTGCCCACGCGGTCGGGCTCCGGCCAGTTGTTGTCGTCCTCCTTCATAATCTGCAAAATCAAGAAGAATCCATCAGATTTAGATATTTCAGTAAACCCTAACCCTAGGTAGGTTTACTCAATTACTCGTCGAACGGAAAGGGGGAGAGTAGTAGAAGAAGAAGAAGAAGAGAGAAGGCTAAGTACCTCGGACTCCTGGATGATCCTCCTGGCCTCTCGGAGGACGGAGGGAGAGACGAAGACCTCCTTGCGGATCATGGTGTCGTTCTTGTAGTTGGAGTTGTTGGCGTAGCGGAGCTTGCCGTCGGGGCGGAACTCGAACTCAAGGAACTCGTGCCCGAACTTTCCCTTGTGCCCCACGTAGTACCGCAGGTAGAACTCGCCGCCGCCGTCTTCGCCGCCGTTGTTCGTTCCGCCCGTCGCCATCGGTGTGGTCTCTCTCCACGGCCGCCGCTTTGCTTTTCTTTTATCGGCTAGTCTCTCCTCTCCTCTCCCGTTTTGGTTTCTTGTTTGGGCCCTCGTTTCTTGTTTGGGCCGGGCCGGGCCGGCATGATTTGGCTCGTCACCTTCCTCTTCGGCTTCCTTGGGATGCCCATCGCTGCTGCCATCGAGCTGATTCCCGTAGAACCTCATGAAGAAGACGACGGATTTAGGACTGACTGCACCCAACCATTCGATCTCAACAGTTTATATATCGTGTAAGCTGATCTGCTCGCCAGGCATCTACTGTTGTTCATGGAGCCTATGCACGAGAATAGCAGCACTATGATGTTCTGTGACCCAAGATTGGCAGCATATTGCCAAGGAACATTCGGTGCAATGGATTTTTATGTTTGGGTCACTCTTCCTTATTTTCGTCAGTGGCAGCGCACGAAGTCAGCTAAGTGGTTACAGCCACTTCTGCCTGCTGCACTTACGCTTTGCCCGTCGTGGATTTTGTTTGGGCCTTCTGCGGTATACATCATTTGGCCCAACGCCCATATACAAAAAGTTGGCCGACCTGCCATATTTCTGCTGCTCTCTAACCTTGTGTAGCGAATCTTTCTATGCGCAGCTGAAATCGTGAACAGTTATAAAAATATGGATACACCTAAGAAACAACGATAGGGTAGTATTCTTGAAAAATTTTATCTAAAGATTTAATTTTGTATTATTAATAAAAAAATATTTCAAAAAGATCATATAGATTTCCCCTCAGTTTTTAGTAACTAACTTTACTTCGAGATTCACAAAGTTTCCTTTAGAGGATGTACCCAATCAAACCCCTAATTTACATGCGTGCATTACTTTTTAATTATATGCTTTTCTTCTTTCGACAATTGATGATTGCACTTGGAGTCAGTGGCGGACCCAGAGAATTTGACGAGCCTGGGCGAAGAACAAAGTCTAAATAACAAACGCTCAGAAACATAAATCATAACACAAGCAAAAATATGACAACCATATTAATTTTAACTAGAATCATATCGTAGCACATGTTCACAAGATCATATGGATCTATAAAGTAAAACTTAACAGGAAAAATACATACTAGTTTCTAGCTATGAAGCATACACGCTGCTAGTTAGTCGCGCGCTGCTGGTGCATTTGCCGTTGTCCGGGACAATGTACCACCGCTCGCCGGACAAGGCGGAGCGGACGGCGATGGTGGTGGTGGATGTCGACGGCGAGCTCCGGTAGGGGACCTACGACGATCTGATCCGCAGCCGCAGGGCAACTCTGGAACTTTGGCATGCATGCAGCTTCGTTTTTCCAACTAGGAGAAGAAGGGTACGTGCGCTTGCTACTCTAGCCAGCTGACTGGCTTCACAGGAAGATGAGCCCGGGCAGGGGCCCAGGGTCGCCGGGCCCTGGGTCCGCCGGTGCTTGGAGTGACTATATAACATTCAACTAAAAGTGTTGGATATTTCAGTCAAATTTTTTTGTACCAATAGTGGACGCAAATCCAAATGATTAGATTTCCTCCCTCAACCCTCAAAATATCCACACCACACTTAACCCTATTCCTATCCCACCTCGAGCCTCACCTTGCCCTCACCCTACCGCCATGTGTGCCACCACTAGTTACCTCACCATCTCGAGGCCTACCCTCTGGGTGCCACCCCGTCGCTACCATCTCCCGATACAGTTTCGATGCAGAGGGTGGCACCAGCACTGCCTACCTCCTCATCCTTCGCTGCCGCACCACCGCCATCCCACCTTCTTCCATGTCTCTAGCAACTCGGTGTCGCCGGATCCGCCGTCGCACACCGCCTCCACCGCCTCAGCTTAACTTGCCACTCTGGGAATCTCGTCGTTGTGCCTACCGCCCTCTTTCATGAATGCCTGTCATGTTGCTCCGATCCTCCCTTCCTTTATAGTTGGTCCCTAGAGAACCTGAGTGCTAAACCTCGTCGAAGACGGAGATGGAGGTTCGTCGGAGCATGAATTGAGATGCAAATCCAATGGTGAGAATTTCAGCTGATGTCCTCAAAAATTTTAGTTGAGTGCTATTTAGCAATTCCATTTTTTTAAAGATAGAAATCACACGTTTACACATGTCACGAGTTCACTGGTAGATGACCTTAAAGTCATGACAGCTACTAAAATCTGAAAAAAAAAACCCCCGGTAATGTGCATGAACAGAGATGTCTCTATTTTTTCATCAATTAACGCACAGCCCCCATCTCCATCCTCTTGGTCCTGGGGCTGCGATTCAATGCATTTTCGACCGATATATCCTGTGCTGACACAATGAATGTATATATCGTGGTGTCGGTTCGTCCTTTTGTCCAAGATCGAAGACAGGCATATATAAATGGAACTACTACGTACGAGTCTACATCTCATGGCAACGTCTCGTTTGCCTGTGTCATTGTCCACACCCCATCTTGAGATGTTTACGTAGACCGATCGATCGCGACGTGGATTGTTCACCTTCGCCCGTTCCCATAACCATGCCACGAGAGTTTGCGTTGCAATCCAAGTGATAAACCGGCCAATTATCAACTATAGTTCCCTGGCAAATAAATGCATTAGTTAATGCTTGTGATGTAGGAGGTTATTGCAACACATGCATGGCATCTTTCCCATCGACAAACTGAACAGGAACCTGTGCGTTGATTGTGGGAACCCAGATGTAAGTATCTAGTACACGGAACAAAACAAGTCTAATTGCACTGCATTGTATCAGCGTCGATCAACACTGTGCAACGCTCTAGTCGGTGCAGTTGTCAGAATCATCTCATATGCATGCACATATGTGCAGCAGACCGTCCGGAAACAAGGATTTTTCTGTGGGCGACATCAACAGTGCATGCATCCACTGCTTGAACACTGAACAATATTCCAATCAAGGACAGTTGAAACAAGCATATATGGTTTGTCAGAATCATCTCATATGCATGCACAATATAGAAGATGTAGCAATAGGTACGGGCGAGTCAGAAAAGGGGTGAATGATTTCTTAAAATCTTTCTTTTGATATCAACAACTCAATATAATGCAGTGGAAAACTCAAACCAACAGGCTATCCCAAAGCCAATAGATAAAGATCACAAAGATCACTCGAGACAACAGTGTCTCACTGGTCTGATCGCTGGCCAGAGGGCAGTTGGACCGCTCGACCGGTCTGACCACAAGCATCACTGGTCAAGTATCATCACAATATAGAACATGTAGGAATAGGTACGGGCGAGTCAGAAAAGGGGTGAATGATTTCTTAAAATTTTTCTTTTGATATCAGCAACTCAATATAATGCAGTGGAACACTCAAGCCAACAGGCTACCCCAAAACCAATAGACAAAGATCACTCGAGACAACAGTGTCTCACTGGTTTGATCGCTAGCCAGAGGGCGGTTGAACCGCTCGACCGGTCTGACTACAAGCATCACCGGTCGGACCAGTCAGTTATAGTTGCCAAATCCACCTTGTCACTGATGGATGTGACTTTCATTTCCTAAATACTCATGTTGAGAATATTAAGAGCATGAGCCATTGTCAACACAAAAAAAATGTGTCTCTCACAGATCTCGGATCACTTAGGATCTTATGAAATCTATCAAATAAGGAATCGTTGGATTCTCCAGATTCCATCTCTAGTTTTGTACTAGGCTTTGTTGAACTGGATCTGACACACTTTCTTGATTTTTCAACGTTCCATTATGGTAATCTGAGGGGTCGTCCAGATTTCATGTGCAGATGGAAAATGAGCCACCCTATTGAACTTATTTATCCCTAGGCCTTGGATCAATAAGTTACATGCCTTAGCACTTGCCTCAACCTCAGCTATCACTACTACAAAATAAGCTATATTGAATGTCTCGTCACAGACGGTTCATGGGTAACCGTCTGTTCTGTAATTATCACAGACGGTTTTACAAGCGTGATCGTGAACTGTCTATGATATGCAACTATCATAGACGGTTCTTGTTAATAACCATCTGTAATCATTCACAGATAGTTTTTGATATGAACCGTCTATGATACTTGCATATATCATATACAGTTTTTAATTAGAACCGTATGTGATAGTTCACAGACGATTATTGATATAAACTGTATGTGATAATTACATATCACACACGGCTTGAGGTTCGAACTGTCTATGTTATCGCTTCGTCTCCCGCACCTTTCGATCATGTCGGCTCCCCGGCCGATGTGTCTCTTCGTCTCACGCACTAAATGTATTTCTTGTTCTATAAAAATGATTGTTCACCACTGGAGATTAATCCCACATATCATGTACGAACACCTCGCCTGCCGGCTATCTTCCTTGTCTCTCAAGCATAATAAATGGCTCACTACTCTTCCTTGTCACCAACATTGATGGTCAACCTGGCCATCCTGAACGAGCACCTCTCTGGTCGTATGCTGGCGGATGCTGCGGAAGGACACTGTGCTAACAATGTCCTCCCTTCTATGTCCGAGGATTGGCCAAAGTAGTTGAAGGCTACCTTCTGTCGTCTTGACATCCTCCTCTATCGCGTCTTCTAGTTGGTCTCCCACTTCCAGTGAGCTAACCTCACCATCGATGTGGTCGTCCACAATGGTGTTGAATGTCTCTAGGAGGCTTGCTGTCACTTAGAGTGCTTAGTTGAGGTAGCGGGTGACCAAGTCAACCTTACGTAAACCCCCTCAAGAAAGGGAAGAGAGCCTATGGGCTCAATTCGACTTGATTGTTCAGTCGGGGGTGTTCGGGAGACACTCAAATGTGCGCGTCAGTGGGTGGACACATTTTGGAATTCGTTTGCTGATGATCCCGAACCGTCCGATGCCGACCACGTCGCTTACAAAGCTTTGAAAATGGAGATAGCATGCTACCTTTGCCACTAGAAAAAACTTAGTTTCTACTTTTTTGTTATCTTTTGTGAGAAGCGACTGGCCACGCTATTTGGCCATATGAGACACCTCCTTCCCTCATCGACCACACAGCCGGTTGCTTAGTGATGGACATCTTGTTGAAGCGAAGAAACTTAGGCATACACCGAACTAAGAACTTATGATCTGATACCAAATGTTGGATTGAATCACTCAATCCTAATACCAAAAGATGGAATTGAATCGCTTAATCCTCTTTATTGGAAACCACTCGCTGGTCTCTCACGTTTCTCTAGATAAACACAAACAGAGGGAGACAAAATACACCAAGTATTGGGATTGAATCACTCAATCCTTTCTGTTGCCCCTTTTCTCTTAAAACTTAACAGGAAATACTCAGCTTACATAAGTCTTATGCACATAAGGTCATACAACCTGTACTCCATGCACCCACTAACTCCACTAAGACCTATTCTCATGCCACTGTTCGGGATCTTCTCCACAATCCGTAAGACTCGACCAACTCATTGACTCAGCCATTAATCGGACGCCGAGCCATGACTTATGACCACAACGCTTTGACCACGGTACTTCGACCATGGCTCTTTGATCATGGTGTCTCGACTACGGCACTCCGACTGCGGCTTCTCAACTACCTACCGATTACTGTAGCTTACGACTACCGACCAGTACATTGTAGCTCCCGACTGCTGCTTCAACTTTTACATGTATTCGAACACACGAGCACTCGGCATGAGTCAAGAGTAGTTCCAACCCGGATTGTGGAGAAGATCCCAGACAGTGGCATGAGAATAGGTCCTCGTTGTTAGCTAGTGGACTTAGTGGGTGTGTGGAGTACAGGTCGTGTGATCGTGTGTGTGCGTGGGCTTATTTAAGCCATGTACTTCTTATTAAGCAAATTGAGGAGAAGTGAATGAATAGCAACAGAAAAATAAAAGGCATGTATAACCACAAAAGAAGTCTCTCCTGTGTTTATTCATTCTCCACTCGTGTGCGTTTTATTCCCTCGGCTGGGCCAACAACTGCCTCCCTCGGCCGGTCGTGCCTCTCACCGGTCAGACCGCCTCTGCGCAGAGGTTAGACCGCCTCTGTAAGCCAGTCAGACCATTGTCTCCTAGACAGCAAAACCATAGATCAAAAGTCATAAAATCAAACTCAAACTTCGACAACGAAGTACAAACACAGTTAAATACTTATCACACATATAGGGTGACCTTCACATAATCTCACATAAGCACTAGCCAGTTATTTTAGCTTGTGTGTGCAGGAGGTTGCAGGAACAGATGGTATCTCACAATAGTCAAATGCTACTGCAAGCTTCGCATTGATGCGAGCAATCATGCATGCATGTTTGGACTATAGCAATGTGACAGGGAATCAAACTTGATTCTCGTTAGGTGAACTAGTTTATCAGATCAAGGCAGCTAGATTAGTTTCCACCAAGAAACGAGTGGCTTAGATTGGATTGGATTGGATTGGATTGGATTGGATTGATGCTGGCAATAGGAAGATATCATGTGGGAGAACACACACATGTTAGCTGCAAAAACAAGTGGTTCTCATTATGCAGTTCTATGCGTCGACATCTGAATTCAGGAGCATCTCGAGTTCTCAACACAAAAGAAATGGAAGAAGTTGGATTAGCTAGGTACTAGGCCACGACCTATATCTTGTAGTGTTTTCGTTAGTTCCATTAGGGTCTTGTCCACTACCTTTTGCTTGGCATATATATGTTCTTGATATGAGATCGATTCAGACGTATATATTCTATGTATGAATGAAGTTGCATTTAGATTAAAGGGAGATTAAATTGTTGGGTAGGAAGCCAATCGATGATCTACGAAGCGAACAGAAAGTTCTTTGGGAGGCTAGCATGGAAGACAGGTAAAAAACAGAACCATTTGCTTTGCTGCTGACTGCTGTGTGTTTTTATTGACATAGGTTACTTGATGCTCTAGTACTATCTCCATACTATGCAAATTGCTAGAAGTAGCGTTGGACCGATAAATGGTTTGGTTGGTGTACTACGAAGTACAAACTAATCATTTTTCGTTATAGCTTTTTAGTTGATCGATGATGAGCACGGTGACTTCTATCCTAAACTGCATCTACTTCGCAGACGTGTGCTAAATAATTTATATATACATCCTAATAGAATTAGGACGACTTCTGTTTTTTTTAAGTAGAATTCATACTTCACTTTGAATAAAGACTAAAAAGAATTATATAACATCATGAGTGGCCATAGAAAACCTAAATTACAAAACAACTCATCCAAAATAAGAGATACGCTAGATATTAGAGACTAGACTATTCTTAGTACTAGATTCTTATACAAAGCAATGATCTTATTGTTCTAAAAGGTTTGAGAGGGTTGTGAGAGAGTGATAATACTTTGTACTCTTTTGAGGTTATGCTTAAGAAATTAGCAGCCGGTTTCATCAAGTCTTTTCTCTCTCATCATGATTATTTCATCGATGTTATTTGGTTCTCTCAATGGAATTTATCTTCTTCGATCTTGATACAATGCACAATCGTACTATATTTCTCAACTCTAATCTGATCTAAAAACTAATATGCATAAAAAAAAGGTTATCAAAGTATAACAATCAATGTGTAGATCATGGCGCAACGACACCAATATGCCCCTTATCAAACTTCGCTGCCGAAACTTGCATATACTTCTTTCAGTATGGTGTGTACCTTTGATCATGTCTACATCAATAATCTACAACTTTAACAAGGTGTCAAGTAGTTCTAGTGCTTGTTAGGGTATAGGTAGCTGTGGAAGTACGTACCACATAGACTAAAGCACATGACTCATGACTGAATTACCAAGTAATCGATTAGGGTCTTAAAAAAGTTGATTATGAATGTACTTATCACAATTAAAACTCTACACAGCACTCAATGAACTTCATGGTTTAACCACGAATTAATTAAAGAAAAAATTGTGAAATATTATGCAGCTCTGACCTACAGGACAAAGCTTTCTTGTTTCTGAAAGCACTCACTTTAGCTCTCTAGAATATGCTTGTATTAAGAAAATGAGTCTTCCAAAAGGTAGCCAGCTCCAACTCCCCATGATACCTTATGAGCTAGCTAGCCAAATCTTTATCCAGGGGGACCATTTGGTTGTCATCAACAAACTAAGCAATATGCACTTTGTTTAGGAAATAGAACTGTGCAACGATACTTTGTGTGAAGATTTTGAAACAAACAACTCCCACTAGGCTTTGTTAGACCCTTGCCCAACCAAACGAAGCAAGAACAAGAAGGATTTGCCGGAGAACAGTATCTCATTTAGTAAGGGGACTCAGGAGAGGGCAGGTTCAACTGGGAGAGAGAGGGAAAAGTGAAACAGATGATGGGAGGGAGAGATGAGAAAATTATGTGCCTTACGTCATAAGCATACGTTATAATTAGGAGAAAAGTGAAATAGTCAGGGTAATCTACAGTACTAATCATACATAAACTTATAACTTATATGTCTAAACTTGCTTAATTGTGCAAATTAGTTTACGAGACTTACTTAACCGTGCATGCCACCTAGATCCTTGCAACATCATTTTTTGGTTGATCTACTGAGTCATATGTTGGCATAAATGCTCCACCTAGATCCCATTGCCTGAACCTGAAGTTCGATCGAGGACCTACGTGACACACTGATACGCAAAGCTATAGACCTCGTTACCTCAAGTGCAATTTACTCAAGAATGAAAAGAAGAGAGAGAGACGCATCAGATCGAAAGCCATGGACAATGCCCACATATTCCGCGATACATTATATTGCTCCATATTGTCGATAGGGTCGAAAGGAAGCAGCACCGGATTTGCAAGAGATGCTCCCCAATACCTCTAATCATAGCATCGAGTAATCGTTTCACAATTGTTCTCCTTTTCCTCTTATGATCACTAGCTCCATTGTTCATCCATAGATATGTCCGGGTTATCGGATCCGCACCGGGTTTGGCCCGCGCCTTTCGACCTCGATCATATATGTTACTCCTAAGAGCATCTCCAGCAGGGCCCCTACTTGAGCCATCATCCTACTGTTGAGGGCCGAGGGGCAAAAAACTCACTCCAGCAGAGCCCCTACTTGAGCCCTCAAAAGTAGGGGGCCCTCAAATCTCCCCCTCGAGCCCTCATTCCTGGGGGTCTGGAGGGAGCCCCTACTTTTGAGGGCTCAAGTAGGGGCCCTGCTGGAGTGAGTTTTTTGCCCCTCGGCTCTCAAAAGTAGGATGAGGATGATGGTGGGTCCTATGTGTCATCCCCTCTAAGAATGAATTTGAGAGTCCTGTTTTGAGGGCTCCTGCTGGAGTGTAGCCCAAAAAATAGAGCCCTCAAAAGTAGGAAGAGCTCTCAAATAAAAAATAGGGGCCCTGTTTTGAGAGCTACTGCTGGAGTTGCTCTAAACATACCAACCTGACTTTCAAACATATACTCAAGTACTAGTTGGATCGAACAGTGGAATCAACCATTGCGATCGACAGCCCGTTGACATGCCATATTGTGCCCCACTGAAGACAATATCTACCCGTGATCTGGAAAACCGCGTATGCATCCTTCCATCCATCCGTCCGAATTAATCAAAGCCAATATCTAGCTATCTATTCTTATTAAAACAAAGACTAAGTAAATAACCAATATAAACGGTGTAGATCTTTCTCATTTTTCTTTGATTAGTATCAGAATTTCTACATAGTTCGGTGAAGCACCTGCCGTGTGAGAGAAGATAACTTCACGATAGATTGCCCCATGGTGTATTGGTATATACGTGAGTAAGATACTCTAATATTATATAAATTAATAAGATAATTTATTGTACACATAATCAATGTATTGCTTGAGATTAAATAGAGGTATATATACATGCATATATTTTGAAAGAAAGTAAGTAATGGAGGAAGAATATGAGCGCATAGTTACATGATCCATGTATAATGAAGAGTAGTTATGTTTCTAAAAATCCTAACAAGATATTATGTTCAATGATATTCTTCAACCAAAGCTCATATTTCAATTAGGTTCCTTAAATTGTATTTCCATTCAAGTTGCCATTGCCATTTCTAATATTTATGGTGTCTAAAAAATTTAAATAGCCTACAAGATATGTAAATATGTTCTCAAATATCTAAATTATATTATTTAATAGTACTATAAATTTTAAAACAAATTTAGCTTACGGGTCCCACTGCTAATTTATTTAGATGTTTGGGAGCGTCTATACAACTTTTGACTATTTTCTTCCCTAGAATTAGTTATTTTTTCTAACCATCAAATGAAAAATCAATGGCCTAAATCATTCCATCCACTCCTATATAAAATTTCCTCAACCCAAACCCTAACCCTACCCTCACTCCCACCCCACCCCCGCCTGCCGACCTCCACCGCACCGCCACTTGCCTCCTTGCTGGCATCACTCCAGGAGCCGATGAGATCCATCGGTGACCACCCCCCTCTTCCTACTCCTTCCCTCCTGCTGCCTTCTCCTCCCCTCCCACAGCGTCCTCCTTCCCCTCAGCTTGCCTCCAATGCCCCCACCCCGCCCTTCTTCCCTATCTCCGGCAGCTAACGCCGCCAGATCCCCCAACGCCACCCTTCGCCACCCAATTACTCCACGACGTGTCGTCCCGCAGCCTACCCCGCCTACTCCGCCCCACCACCTCCGTCCCCCACCGTCGTCCGCCGCCACCCCAGCCTCCTTCTAAGCTTGGAGGGTTCAGGTGAACCCTAACCCTAACGAGAAAACCGAGCCCTAATCCCATAGGGCAGCGGCGTGTGAGGACGACGGTGTCGCCGGAGACGACAAAGATGCCGTCGGTGAAAACGGCACACGAATCTCTACGAAGATTGAAAGGTTAGAAATTCAACTACTTTAGCCTCAAATAACATTCAAATATGGTATAACACTTCCGTAGATATTTAGTGCATCTCATGCATGGAAGCAGAGTATGTGTAAACATACACTAGCTTCGATACATAATGTAGTAGTATATGGTACAGCTAGGCTAGGTCCGTCCAGCCGCCCGTGGGTCCCACCCACATGGCCTGCTGCCGGATCCGACGGCCGCGGTGCGCCGTGGGCTGTCGACCGAGGATCCTGGACGGTCGGGCCCGCGTGTCGCCGGCCGACCCGGCAGGCTGCGCCCCAGCCACCCCCACGGCCCATCCTAGCTAGCGTGTGTTGCGTCTGCGTGTGTGCTTGCCTGTGCCCATGCGTTGCCTTCCTTCCTATAAAACATGCACGCCAAGCCTCCCCATGAGGCCACGCCAATACATCCATCGTCTCAGAGATCAGATCAACTCGAGCACGACTCACGAGACCTCTAGAGATAATAACTGAGGGATCGCCGGAGATATACGTACTTGCACGTCGGGAAATGGAAGCCGCCGTGGGCTACGTGAGCGCCGTGGACACCGACAATCTCAAGGCGACCGAGCTGAGGCTGGGCCTGCCGGGCACCGTCGACGACGAGGAGGAGCCTCAGAAGACGCCGGCGCCGTCGCCACCGTCGACGCCGAGGGGCAAGAAGCGCACCCTCGACGCAGCAGAGGACACCGCCGATGAGGCCGACAAGAGCGACGACGTCGAGGCCGCACAGCCGGTAGCCAAGTGAGCACTCCTCTTCCTCAACCTTTCAGATCATATGATCTCTTCTTCAGAAATATATTATTAGTCTTAGCTAGCTAGGGTTCTTACATGCTTGTTACTTCTTGCAGGGCACAAGTGGTAGGGTGGCCGCCGGTGAGGTCGTACAGGAAGAGCTGCTTCCAAGCAGCGAGCAAGAGCAAGGCGAAAAAAGAGGAGGCCAGCAACAACACAGCATCTGCAGCAGCAAGCACCAACGGCTCCTTTGTGAAAGTGAGCATGGATGGAGCCCCATATCTGAGGAAGATAGACCTGAGGATGTACAAGGGCTACAGGGAGCTCAGGGAGGCCCTGGAGGCCATGTTCGTCTGCTTCTCCGGGGTAGACGGATCCAACAGCGGCGCGAACCCGTCGGAGTTTGCGATAACCTACCAGGACAAGGATGGCGACTTGATGCTTGTTGGAGATGTGCCCTTCGAGTAAGTGTTTCAGCTCTTCATCTTTTGAGGTGTAAAGTCAAGATCTTGTTGTTTAATGTGTGAAGCAAGGACTTATGATCAATCTTTGGTCTTGTGTTTTTGCAGTATGTTCACCAGCACCTGCAAGAAGTTGAGGATCATGAAGAGATCTGAAGCAACATGCCTAGGATCAGGCTTTTGAAAACCAGTTTTAAAATTTTATCAGGACTGATAACACCGATACGACCGACAATCGGAAATTTTCAAAGGATTTCGGGCCGAAATTTTTAAATCAAAATCTGAATCTAAAAAAATCGACGAAAATTGGCTGAAAATGGTTGAAAATATCGGTTGAAAATTTTTCAAACAAATTTTGGCAAAACTTTCTTCTACATTTGACAAAATCATGCAAAACAAATTTGTTGAAACTGGTTTGAAATTTTACCAAAGGTCACGATAAAACCGGTATTTCTGGTTACTGGTCGAAAATCAGCCGGTAACGAGAATCATGCCTAGGATCATCAAGGAAAATGAAGATTTGGGAAAGAGATGTCATCAGTCCTTTTTTTCCTTTTATTTTCTGTTTATTCTTTTTGTTCTTCTGGTTTTTCCCAAGCCAAAGAAGATGAGCTTGGTGCATCGAAGTGCACACATGGATGTGTGGCTTTGTTCGGTCTTTGAAGTAGGTTTTTAGAAGCACAAAGGAGATGTGGATATTTGAGTTGAACTCTCCATGTGTTTGTACAAACAAAACAGTTATAATAATTGTTGATTACATACAATCATGCATGTTTCTAGAGGGAAGGACTGGCTCTCTTATCCCTTGATTTCCCCCTTGGCTATGCTTTTGTATTCAGTTATCAAGCCCCCTTGGCTATGCTTTTGTATTCAGTAGTCAAGTCACTGTATCATCAACTCTCTACTCTTGTTGGTTGTTTGTAAGGACGCAAGTTGTTTCTCCCATTAATCGGTGAGTCCAAGGCTGATCATAGAAAAGAAATGCCAAACAAAAATGCAACGCAAAACTTACTTAAAAATGCAACACATGCAGTTGTTTCTCTTTTGTTTCCTCAGAACAAATAAGAAAGATGTATATTTGCGGTTTCAAAAAAGAGAGAAAGATATATGTTTGCACTATGCAGCACAAATTGACTCTGAATCTTTAGCCCTTGTTCGTTCCGGATCAAATTGACTTGAAACGAAAGCATGAAGCAAAATATAACTTTACCATGTGCTACGAAGATTAAAATTTGATCATGGGCTCATGGCTGATCACTGGATCCAGTACCAATCAGCTGACCTAGCTCGGTCAAATGAGGGAAAAAAAGGGGAAATATAATTCACCAAGATTGGTCAAGCAGCACAGCCAATGCAGAGCGGAGAAGACCGGCCTGCATTTTGTTAACACATGCGTTGGTCGATCCATGGGCGGACAGCATACATGTGGTGCACATGAGAGCCGCATCGAAGCATCCATTTGTCACCAGAAATTAATCAATTAATCAAGTCTTTATCCACCTCTCAATACACAAATCGATAAATTTTCATTATAACCTCAAAAATTAACTAAACGAAATTCGGGGTCTTCTATCCTCTTCTGCCTTCTGGGGTGGTGCGGTGGTTTGGTTGATGGAGTACACAATGCCTGGAGAAACGGTAGGTCCATGTGCTGGAGATAAAGAAAATATCAAGTCCTTGTCTTAACACATATTTTCTTTTCCTGTGCGATTTCAGGTCAGGTACATGAACAAAATGCTAAACGAGTAATGGAGGAGCACATTAATATCGATTTTCTAAAATAAAAGAGACATTCAAAGTTGTACTAATTATAGAAGAATTAATCTCATGAGCCACACAATGAATCTATGGAAACGAGTGATTGAGCGCCGTTTAAGAAAAGTGACTAGCGTGTGATGACAAATCAATTTGGTTTTATGCTTGGAAGGTCGACCACAGAGGCGATTTTCTTACTACGACAGTTGATAGAGAAGTATAGAGAGCAAAAAAAGGACATTTACATGATATTTATTGATTTGGAGAAAATCTATGACAAAGTGCCAAGAAATGTCATATGGTGGATGCTTCAAAAGAAAAGAGTCCCAACAAAATATATTACCCTAATTAAGAATTTGTACGAAAATGTTGTGACTAATGTGAGAACATATGGTACTATTACTAATGACTTTCCTATTAAGATAAGACTACACTAAGGGTCAACGTTGAGCCTATACGTTTTTGCCTTAGTGATAGACAAGGTCACATGGGACATACAAGAAGATGTCCCTTAATGTATGCTTTTCGCTGATGATGTGATGCTGATTGATAAGAGTAGAATAGGTGTTGATAGGAAACTTGAGTTGTAGAGGAAGATCTTAGAATTGAAGGGGTTTAGACTTAGTAGAAATAAAACTGAGTATATGAGGTGTGATTTCAGTGGTACTAGGGCAAATGATGGAGATATTAGATTGGATGGACAAATAGTGCCTAAGAAGAACATGTTTTATTATTTAGGATCAATGCTACAGTGGGACGATGAGATTGATGAAGACGTGAGCCACAGGATAAGAGCGGGGTGGGTGAAATGGCACCAAGTATCTAATGTTCTATATGACAAAAGAAGTCCTTCAAAAGTTAAAGGGTAAGTTCTATAGGATGGTGATCAGGCCCATGATGCTATACGGAGCAAAATGTTGGGCGACTAAAAGATAACACATACAAAAAAATGAGTGTAGCAGAGATGAGATGCTGCAGTCGATCTGTGGTTACACAAGGCAGGATCGCATCCGTAATGATGATATATGATAGGATAGATGTAGCATTAATTGAAGAGAAGTTTGTCCATCATCGCTTGAGATGGTTTAGACATCTTAAACGAAGGCCTTTTGAGGCACCGGTACGTAGTTGAATTTTAAGACGTACTAAAAACGTAAGAAGAGACAAAGATCGATCAAGACTGACGTGGGAGGAAGCAGTTAAAAGAGTCTTGAGGGATTAGAATATATCTAAAGAATTAACCTTAGATAAGAGCGCATGAAAGTTAACAATCCATATACCGAAACCATAACAAAGTTAAAGACAGTGTTTTTAGGCTCTCAGCTCAGATAACAGGTTGTACGGTTTAGGATTTTAGCATTATAGATTTTATTTTAAGACTCTTATTTTTTTTTTGATTTTGAAAAGGTTTCATTTCTAATCTACCTTAACTTATTTGGGATAAAAGACTTTATTGTTATTATTGTTGTACAACTAGAGGGGTATCAACTATCAAGTATAGCAAGTTACCAACGTATCCCGATGGTTCGGTGTATGTACATGGAAGCAGTTAGCAGTGAGATATACATGCTGCAAGTTTTGGATATAGTAATCTGCTGTATCTGGATATCTGCTTCCATGTAGCAAATCTGCCACCTCTTTGCGTCAGAGACATCCATACGATACAGTAAAAAAATTGCCCAATGTTCAGTTCTTTAGTCACAACATATGAGGTAGTATCGTTGCATGCATCACCCGAGTGAAGGCGCATGTCACTCACCAGATGAACTTAACTGAAGCAACGCACCAACGGATATACACCATTACTCAAACAATAGGCCTATCTAATTCATTACATTTGCATCTGTCATTAATAATGCTGACTAGAACAGATGACCGTGCGCCTCTGATAAGCTTCCAGAGCCTACCTATGTACAGAAAAATTGAGATAGCACGGCACACCAAGTGGGGATTGAGAAATTTCCTCCTTTATAGAGAGATTTCAGTGTCGGCGTCAGTTGTCATGAAGTCATCAGCGTACATAAAGGAGACTGGTTTTCTCTCACTGCGTTGCAGAGAACCCATTCTGGAGTCCAAAATTGCCAATTGAGAGATTACCCAATTGGGGTTGTACCTCCCATTAACCCATAATGCTTCACCAGTGTGCTTATGCTTAAAGTCTGGATACCTCGGGTTCTTCTGTTGACATGTATAAGCTCAATCAGTCATCAAAGTATGCATTAGGGGGGATTAAGGTCATTAATATTACGTATCTAACATATCAAACAAATCTCCAGTGCATATATCTTCAAAAAGAAATGTATGATAGCCAAATTATTGATGCAAACAAATAAATACATGAATAATAAATGCAACCAACCGCTATGATAAAGCTTGTGGGGGCTGGAAAAGATAGATAGCATGAAAGTTCACAACCTAACATGAAGATCCTTTTGCACAGTATTATGAGGCAAAGTAAAAGAAAGTACCTTCTATTTGGGATTCTAGCTATATCACTTCTGGTCCAATCAGTAAATTCTAAGCAGTCTTTGTGCATGCTCATGCACACATGTTTAGGTAACACAAATTAACACACAGAAACAAGGGTATATCTGGTGCAAAAAAACATCTCTGGAGCATGGAAAAATCATTCAATTTGCAAAAAAAATTCGGAGGGCGGTGAAAGCGACGAAATACCAAAATTTTGTTCATTTCAGCTAAACATTTGAACGATATATTCAAACATCATTTGAATTTTTGATGAAATTTAACCAAAATCTAGACAAATTTCAAATAAGGATAAATTCGGCCAAATTTTGGCCGAATGTTTTTCCCTTCGATACCCACCGAAACGAACGAAATTTCGCCAAAATGTTTAACTATGCTCTGGAGTACAACATACAAAGCCCTGCTTACACACTTAAATTTTGGCAGCTATATGTAAGTTTTCAGCGGGAAGGGCAAAATTTAAGCCCTAACTCAAGAGAAAAATAGAAAAAATGAAGGAGATAGTTCTTATTTTATTTTATGTTTCCTAACTACATTTGACCTTGTTATCGTTTCTGCTTTCAATGTTCAGCCACACTCCACTAAGCATTTATTATCCCCCTCTAATATTTTAGCGCTTTTTAGTGGTTTTAGACTTTTAGCAGTGTTTTCCATGTTTTGCACTCATGTTTTTATTTGCCATTGAATATACCCTCCTAAAAAGGTAGCTGGTTTGCATATGAAGACTAAACTGTTAAAACAAAAAAAAATGATAATGCATTAGAATGGCCCAAAAGGAACAAAAGAAAGAAGACATGTAACCTTATTTGTCCTGTTATCCCACCAGTCAAGAGGATTACCAAAGAAGGCTTGCCACAACTCTTCAGTTGAACGAGAGGAGGAACTGATTTGATCCCTATTTTTATCCTTAGTTGAACCAGAGGTAGAATCAACATAATCTCCACACTTTCCACCTTGCATTCAACAAACAAGAGTCAATCTTTCTTTTTATATGTATTTTCTCTTACATCCATAAACAGTTACATAGCACCAAGTCATATGCATAATTGGCCTAGTGTCTCTCATGTCCATAGTACCACACATACAGCGAAGAAGTAAGTTTGCCCTTAAATGCAGAGTGCAACATTTATATAACCTGAATAAATTCAGGGTGGAACAATCAACTGAATTGACAAGAACATTCAAAGACCAAGGGTGGGTTGAGCTTATGGCTTGGTTTTCTACAGTAACTAACTTTCAAACGGAATGTCTTTTCAAGATAGTCTATAAGTCGATTGTAATAAACACTGTCCAACTTCATTTATATCGGTCAAAATCACATGCAAGTATCTCTCTCTTTGTACTCTTTGTCGCGAATAGCCAAAATTCAAAAAATTAAGCCTGTTCTTTTTGGCTTCGGTTTATAATTTTTAGCTGTTCGTGAGAAAGAGTACAGAGTAACAGGAACTCATATGCGGTTTGGGCCAATACAAATGAAATCGCTGCAGTATATACTACAATCAATTTATAGACTCCGTCTTAAAAAATATTTCGTTTGAAAGCTAGTTACTGTAGAAAAGCCAAAAAATAGCTTTTAGAAACTGAAAAGAAGAGACCCTTTAAGTCAAAAACCATAAGTTATGGCTCAAAATAACCCACCCCGAAAGGAGTCAGAGAACTGCAAAAACGTTCCTGCTATTTCTTTCCTTGAAACGGAAAAGAGAATTATCTTATGTTGCATATTTTTTAACCACAAACAAGCTAGATCTAACGGCCTTTTCTGAAATCTTTTAGAAGTGGGTTTCTATCTTGCAAAAGATGCCCAGGAGCGAGGACAATGCATTTAAGCTTTGTTGATGAAAGCTTTCGGAAAACATGTAGTCTAAAGATATCTTAATTTCTTAAATGGGGGGACTTTTCACAATTGATATCATTTTTAAAGTGCAATTGGGCCCCTAAACTTGCATGGTTCTATCACGTTGGTCCCTGAGCTTGAGAACTGCACATTTAGGTCTCTAAAGTTGTACTAGTAAGTTGTGCGTCCTTAGCATGTGAGATATTTGGTAGGACTATAACACAAGATCGATGGACCATATTATCATTGAAAAAGACGCAAAACCTGAGACATTTTACACATGTGTTATGTATAACAAGGTGTTCATTTGTTACAAATTCCAGCTACAGTACTTAAAACACAAATTCTAGATGCAGTGAGTGCTCCAAGGCCAGATACAACATCAGATTCTAAAAAAAAAGGCCAGGTAAAACATATATATAAATAAAAATCGTAAGTGAGCACATTGCATATAGACAATGGCTCTATCAAGTATTAAGAAAGCTAGTATTGAAGGGTTTTTTTTAAGAAATAACAGGGATGGCTAATGATGCAGTTTTTCTATATACACAATTCATTAGACTCTGTAAAGTTATTTCCATAACCTTAAATCCAAAGAAATATCAAAAAGTAAGTTGACTCATTTTTTTTTTCAAAAAAAGACAGTTGGGACTTGGGACAACATGAATTGAAGCATGGAAGACTAGGATGTGAGTACATGGAGCAAAGATGCATCTAGAATAGAGAAGTGCACAGCCAACATTAAGGTGGATGACGGGACATGGGAGCTGTCAGAGGACACCAATCCCTGAAATTTGCACTGTTGGATCATGCAGATGTGGGGTTGATGGGTGGTAGAGATCAGTGTAAGCATGCAAATCAATGGTTAAGATTGTTGGTGGAATGTTTGGGTTAAAATTATGGATACCCCAATCATAATTCAGCATTGGTAAACTATGCATTAGTATAGATAAGTGAGCCAGGACAGGTCCAAATATAACATAATTTAGTAATTAGTGATGATAGGGCACTTTGAACTTTGACTACGTTCTTGCTAAGTAAGATTATTGGAAAGCTGGTAAAATATGTCCAAAACATAAAACTTCTTTTAAATCCAAAAACATCAATTTTCAGTGATTTCACAAGATGGTCACAAAGTCAACAGTATGTTAGAGTGATGCAAAATGTAATTTCATCTCTAATTACCAATTAAATAGTGTTTGGACCTTCCTTCACTCCCTTATACAAGTTCAAGGACCTAAATATGCAGTTCTCAAGTTCAGGGATACAATTGACACAACCATGCAAGTTTCGGAACCCATCAAGCATTTTACACTTATTTTTACATCTGCACACATGAGAAGGCATAATGGTAATGGTTAATAGCAATTGAAATTATAAATTACAGGGGGGGAAAGGCAGCACAACCTAGAAGACTTCAGACCAAAAGTTAAGCTCAAGTGGTTAAAATTGAAGACAAAGTGAAAAGTGTAAATAACTACTGTACAACTGAATGTCAAAACCGTGGTCAGACAAAAAGATAACCATCTGGCACGACTATGAACAGACGAGAACAGAAAACAGTAGTTTTACAATAGAGACGGAAGATGTCACAGCCTGATTGAGATCCATACCTTGGGTATCCTGGCTTGTCTCTGGCTCATATAGCTGCACTGGCTGGAAGGACTCAATGAAATTCAACTGTTGAACCACAACCTGCACAAGAGAAAAGGGATGATGACAACAGCAAGAAAATGAATCCTAGTAACCCAAAGAAAAATTATTAGCGGAGATGATACCTTGTAATAGACCTGCCGCTTCTCAGGCCCCTCGTCAACAGTATCTGATACAAGCCGTCCAGAAACAAATATCCGATCGCCCTTTTTCATATGCTCCGAGGCCACAACAGCCAGGTCATCCCAAAAAGCTAGTGTTACCCTACAGCCACCATCCCCATTTAACACTAAACAACCAATTAATATTAAGAATGTAATGGTCAATAATCTCAACCAACATTCAGCATCCCTGACTCTGAAAACACGGTTGAAACACTACTTACATAGCAAGAAAGAGGTAAGGTGTGGGTATTTAGTATTGACTTTTGGATTAGCAAATTGAATAGTCAAAGCGAACATGGTTATTTCTTCATGGAAAGCTCAATTTCATGCTTAATCCGTCAGTACAGCAAGATGTTCACAACTCATTTGTTGATCACCATATTTCATCAAAAATAGGTTACTGAATCTTGTCAAGTGATATACAATCCTTATAGCTAGCTGATCAAATCCAAGTAAAACCATCTTAAACCTTTGCTTCTCCAAAGAAAGTCCCCTTTTCAACCGAGGCATCACTCTATTCCATTAGCACTTTGTCCATATGAGCAGGAAAACACTTTGCTGAACCGTCCGCCAAAAAAAATCCCCTCCGACCATGGCCCAACAATCACCTTGTATTAATCCAATAATTACACATACTACGAAAAAAAGGTAAAATTGCTCCCCACTATATATTGCCGAACACCTTGCGGCATCAAAGAACCACCACCACTCCACCAGGCTCCGACACACACGGCCGAGCATGTTACCGGCATCCAAACAACAGGGGAACAAAAAAGATGACGCGGAAATGGAATTACGAGTTAGCATAGCTCAGTCAGGACTGAAATTACCATGTGGTCTCGGTGGCCGACTTCCAGACGGCGAGACGCCCCCGCGCGACTGCGGCGCCGCTGGGCAGCTGCCGCAGCTCCACGTCGGTGCCCACCGTGCCTATCAGCCGCACCGAGTTGCACAGCTCCCTGCTCCACGGGATCTCATCCGGCCGCGGCGTCGTCGGAGCCGCCGCAGCGGCCTCGCCGTACCCGGCGGAACAGCGGAGGCGGCAGCTTCGCGAAAGGGGCGGCGGGAGGCGGAGAAGGGAGGAGCGGAGGGGGTGGGTGGGGATTGGGTTTAGGCTAGGGTTTAGGGTTTTGAGCGCTGAGGCGACGGCGAGGAGAGCCATGGTTATCTTTTCGGATTTCGCCCTCCTTTCTCTCTCGAGTGGACAGTGGAACTGTGGAAATGGAGACCTCGCGAGATTATTTTTTAATTTTTTTTAGCGAAAAAGTGCTGCTTCTTCGCTCTCTGCCAGTGGGCCCGAAGACGTGCGGTTGAGTTTCTGACAAATGGCCCCCACCTGGTAGGGTCTGGACTAGAATCAGCCGTCCGGTTTGTTTCATCCTCCCTCGAAATCCAACTGAACTTCAGCACATCCAAGAATAGCTTAGCCATACTTCACTGAACTTTACAGGACTACAGAATCAAAATCAAGCGCTCTAAAAGGTCACGCCGACAAATTGATGTACACGATTAGCCTCATAGATTAACATGGTATTTTTCACAGAAGGTGTTTTTTTTCGGGTACAAATAATGTCGCTACATGGCCTGCAAGAACGTCAAAAACAGGGAGCAATGTGCCGCTACTTGAAGAAACACAGCATACGGTATTACATACAGATTACAGAATCCTTCTAAACTCGTGATTCTAACTGATCCTCATGCGCTCTCCTTACTACTGGACGCCTCGAGCTCCTCCTCTTTGCCGTCACCAACCGCCGTCGGGGTTGCAGGTGGAGGCTGGTCACCACCATCCTCGGGCTCTTTCTTCAGTTTATAGCTAACCATTGGAAGTCCTTACAGCACGCAAAGGAGCACCATCCATGGCAAATGACAGTGCGGCACCTAACAACTTAACAAGCCTGTTCTTTTTTTGCTTTGGTTTATGGCTGCAACTCATGACATTTGAGCTGTTTGTGCAAGAGAGTTCAGAGTAACAGAAATTCGCGTGCAGTTTTGACTAATATAAATAAAGTTGCTACAGTGTGTACTACAATCAACTTGTAGACCCCGTCTTGAAAAAACATTCTGTTTAAAAGCTGGTTACCGTAGAAAAGCCAAATAGTAATTTTTAGAAGCTAAAAAGAGAGGCCTAATAGTGGATAAAGCAAATTTTCTTTTCGGTAACAAGTTATCAAACTACCAGTAGTATTGTGGAATTGTGAATGTGGTAGTTCTTGCCGTTGGTGCGATAGTTCTTGCCATTAGTGCATTCTAGTTTATTTTCTAATTTTGCATGCTGTTGGTCCTACATGTTGGCCCTACATGTTGGTTCACAGCTAATATTCTCTTTTTGAATGTCATTGCAAAAACAAGATCTAAGCATTTGCTTGGAACCGACCAAAGTGAACATGTAGGCTAAGAATTAGTCATTTTCTTTACCAGATATCAATAAGTGCAGTACATCACAGAGGTCCCAATATAGCTATATTGCACAGACATGCTCTATCATCTTGACAATGTTTATTTTCGGACACGTACAGATAATCAAGGGGAGCATACAAACACTGGCTTCTGATGTTCCACCCATGACTAGATAATTTCACTATAATTCATATCACAACTACCGGCCTACCACTAAAAGGAAATAGCCCTGTTTCCTCAAAATCAAGTTTGTGCAGTACATAAATACATTCTACCAAGTTAGTTTATATTTAGCGCGGCTTCATATTTCCCTCCAGTACTTGTCTCCTATTCCCATTCTCACTGCCGCGTGGAAAGCATTCTAGATGTCATGGGCATGGGCCTAGTCGGTTCATTATTAGGAATTAGAGATTGGTTTCTATTTGAGTTAGAGATTAGTTTCCTTGAGTTAGAGATATAGTTAGAGATATGATATTAGTTTCTATATCTATTAGAGATATAATTGAGATTAGATTCTATCTGTTAGGGGGAGCCATTTATATAAGAGGGCTACCGCATGCTATTGTAATCAATCCGAGTAATACCAAAGTCTTCCCCGTCTAAATCTCTCTCTCCTTCTACGCCGACACCATCCGGCCATCTTCTTGGTGGTGTTTACCCTCTATGAACTAAGGTTCATGACAACTTGGTATCAGAGCCATGGCTGACGACCGAAGCGACGCGATCATGCTCTACGATCAGATGGCAACCTTGATGGCCAATATGAGCATGCAGATAGATGAATTGAAGGAACTCTCGGAGAAACAACACATGAAAGCACGACAGAGGGTGGAGGGGGAAATCACAGAAAAGAAAGAGCAGGAAGCATCGTCAGATTCCGACGACCACATCGCCATCGGAGTCGCCATCTGTCGCCCTCCGCCACCTACGCCAACTCCGGAACCGCGCGCTGCTTCCGCAACCTTCCGTTTGCCAGCGCCTGTCTGCTCTCTGCGTCGGCCGCCGCTGCCGAGACGTCTCAATCCGCCGGCCTGGTTTCGCTTGGATCCGCTGGATCTATCGGCGTCGCCTTCAGGCCACCTCCTCCGCCGTCGCTCGGCGTAGGCCACCGCCGCCTGGACGTCTTCCGACGGGCCGAACCGAGCTCACGCCAGCTGTTCCCCGACCGCTGCTTGAGCCGAAGACTTGCAGTTAGACCGGGAGGAGAACGGCGGTCAGACCGGGAAAAGAACGGCGGTCAAACCGGAAGATTAGGGTTGGTAGCAGTCAACCGGGGACTGCCGACCGTTGCGTCGCCGCCGCTGCCTGGGCCGTCTCCGCCCGTGCCGCCGCCACCACCCGGGCCGTCTCCGCCCGTGCCGTCGCCGCAGCCCGGGCCACCTCCGCCCATGTCGCAGTCGCCGCCGCCCGGTCCACCTCCGCCCAAGCCGCCTCCGCCTGTGCCACCTCCGCCCGTGTCGCAGTCACCGCCACCCAGGCCGTCTCCGCCCAAGCCGCCGTCGCAGCTGCTCCGCCGGTTGTTGCTCCTCCGGCCGCCGCCCGCTTCGTCAGCTGTTGCTCCGCAAGTCGCCGCTCCGTCAGTCGCCGCTCCGCCAGTCGCCGCTCCGAATAGTTCGCCCAAGAAGTCGGCAGTTGTTAGCTTCCGTCTGAAGTGGGTATCGGCCGAACTATTCGGCTGTAGTTTTTTATAAAAAGAAAAAAGAAAAAATTTCGACCGGACAAACAAAAAATCAAAATTTTTTAAAAAAAATCAAAAAATAAAATAAAAACAAAAAAACTTATTTTGCAGGCATTATATACCCGAAGGCGCTACACTTCGTCGACATAGAACTGCACCATGGCCGTCGCCTAGCAACGAGCTGCATGTCCGGGAGAGGTGTAATGTCATGGGCGTGGGCTTTGGGCCTAGTCGGTTCATTTTTAGGAATTAGAGATTGGTTTCTATTTGAATTAAAGATTAATTTCCTTGTGTTAGAGATATGATATTAGTTTCTATATTTGTTAGAGAGTTAATTGAGATTAGATTTTATCTGTTAGGGGGGGCCATATATATAAGAGGGCTACCGCATGCTATTGTAATCAATCAGAGTAATACCAAAGTCTTTTCCATCTAAATCTCTCTCTTTTTCTACACCGACACCATCCGGCCATTTTCTTGGTGGTGTTTACTCTCTATGAACTAAGGTTCATGACACTAGAGGACTTAGACCTTTGATCCCACAGTTACGCTAGCCCATGCATCAGTGAGTGCGGGAACAAGATAGCATGAACTCGAGATAACTAGCCAACCACACCCATTCAAACTAGACAATGCAATATTGGACAGTGGACCAAGATCATCTACTTAGGCATATGGGCAAATTTATCCACCAAATGAATTCTTTGATTTATTAAGAGCAAATGGCCAGACAAGCTCTGAGCTTGCCTGTTTTCAGTTGTCTACTTTTGTGGAAACCTCTACTTGAAATACTCATGAGAAACAGACTGATCAAGCTTAAAGCCTTAAATGTTGACTAATCTCGTCTATCTCAATCAAGAAGTTATTCCCATCAACACTTATTCGGTTATTCCCTTATTCCTACACTGATGCACACCAAACATAAAAAATGCTTGGGCACATGGGGCCCCACGCTTGAGCCAGTTCATTCATCAATGAACGTGGGAACAGGGAACACATACACATGCATGAGGTAATGGGAAATTCACACTCATTTACACTCGCTTAAGTAATACTATAGCACAGTGGATAACAGCAACGAATACTCATGTACACAAAATGAAGCATGATAGCTGATCAGGTAAAAGCAAAGGTACAATACCAAAATCATCTGCTTCATCCAATAGGCAGAAAGCATGCCCACATAGTGTTAAAGCTGAAATGTTCAGCAATTTTTTTATCTGGATTAGCCAATCAGGAAGCTAGGCCCTTGTTTGACTGTTTGTTGAATTGACATCGGCTTAACAAGAATATACCAAATTTCTTGTATAGCAGCCTATACAATAGATTACCCTTGAAGTTCAATCCTAAACAACTGCGTCACAACGAAACAGTTTAAAACACAACAAACATATCTTAGAACAACCTCCATTCCCAAATCCCTTCCAATTCCCATCAATGTTAACAAAAAAAAAGGGCTACAGAATTTCCCACCCCTCGTTCTTACACCCATATTTATTGCCCTGAATCAAATGCCACCTTTTAGGCTGCTATAACAAACAACAGTACTCTAACTAGAAGAAAATTTTAAGCAACTGATGACACATAAACAATTTTATCAATCCAAATTCCAAATTTAGTCCCAAAATCAACAAAAATGTACCCCCATATCTCTGTACTAGCATGATTCTTCTAATTAGTAGATGATTCTTCTAATTAGTAGATGACAACAAAAACGGCACCATGGGAAAACCTAAACTTCAGGACATCTTCAAGTGACACAGCGTACTAAATCCAACATTTTCTAAACCCAGGAGTCTCAAAATCCTCCAAATTGTATGCACAATTGGTACTAGTACTAGCATTACAATCCTTGTAAGTTGGTAAGAACACTTGTTCCGACAAAAAAAGCCCTAAACTTTACCACCACAAGCAACAGCGGGCACTAAATTGCACAACTCCTAATTAATTCCTAAGCAATGCCATCCTCGCTAATTGCAAGATTGTTCAACAACGGCGCCGAAATTTAGGCTTCAATCGGTACCTGGTGGAAGCTCTTGACGGTCTTGCCGATGCTGCGCCCGATCTCGGGGAGCTGCTTGGGCCCGAACACCAGCGCCGCGACGCCGAGCCTGAACAGGCACTTTCACCCGAGCGCGCCGCCCCCCGCGCCCGCCCGCCTCGGCCGCGCGGCCACCGCGAGCCCGCCGACCGCGACGAAGGAGGACGCCCTCGAGGACAACGAGGCCGCCGCGACGTGCGCCCCGTTCGCCGTCGTCCTCGCGACGGCAGCAACAAGCCAGCTGCCGCGCTAGGGAGGGAGGTCGCGACATGTTTCTCTCGTGTTATCTTCGCCGCCAGTTTGATGCAAATGGGCCGGCCCATATAATTTTGGGCCCAAATAGCCTAGCTAGGCCGATCCATAATGGGCTTATGGATTAATATGGGCTTCTGTCTTTTAGTCTTTGCAAGGCATTGGTGTTGCATACATGTTATACAACAGTAAGCATCTGCATTAGTAACTAGTAATGAGCATCACTGGTTCACTGTTTTTATCACCAATTTGGTCCAATGCTTATCACTAATCAGATGCCAACATTTGTGGAACTGTTCCTCTGTGATTGTGACGACCCACTATTGCACTTTTGGGGTCACTGGAGGTGAATCTTTTCTTCTTCACGTCCAATGAGAGGTGGGACAGCTGAACAAAAGATTATATTATAATCCTAGAGGTGATGGGAGCAAAAGGACAACAGGTTCCGGACTAATATGTTGGGATGTTAGGTATTTTTCCTCTTCACAGAGTTTGGACTTTGGACCTATGTTAGATGCCTAGCTTGACTATCCAAAGCAGTGCCTTATCCAGACCAGACTCTTTACTAGATATGTATGACCTTGAGATGTGTCCAGAATCATCTCGAATTTATGCCCTCGTGTTTATATAGACAACTTATCTCCTTGCGACAGAACTTATCATCATTATCCTCTCGTTGTATATCTAGACGTCATACCGATACTACTCTATGATGATATCTAGGTGTATCCTATACTACTCTATGATGATATCTAGGTGCATCCTATCCATCCATGCCGTCGTCCACTCATGCTGTTGTGGCCACCAGTCCGTAGCATGCCGACCTGCCCTCGATTGACTGCATTTTCAGAATTATCGATGTTATAAACATTACTCGGATGGAGTTTGACTCACCGGTGTACGGCGCGCGGTAGGAACCTGCTGTTCAGGGGGGGCATGACTTGGTGGAAACTGAACTGTCGCACTACACGCTGCAGCGCGTAAGCCTCCACCATGTACGAGAACACTAGATGGTGTGTCGTCACCCATAGCGTCGCGTCCTGCAGCCATTGCAGGGACAGCCCGTACGGTGATACACGCTCCACGAAGTCTACAGTTCATGGACCCTAGATGATATCGCTGTCGTGCAATGACTCGAACTTGTTGTGCCACAACAAGTAGCACCTCGACGGTCTGCCCTTGACCCACTGCGGACGGGCACCAGTCCACCGGAAGCCCATAGTAGGCCCATCTATTAGGTCGATGAACTCGTTGAATGCCGGACCCCGGAGCAACAACTCCTTGATCCTCTGTGTAAATCGCACTAGTCCAGGTCAGCTAGTGCACACAACGGCAACAGGGATACATATCAAGCACCAATGAGAAATTTTATTAAATAAAAGAGTATGGCCTTATGGCCAGAGTTTATATCAATGCTCATTGGCAACAATAATAAAGGCAAATAGCTGCAGAAGTAAACTGATAAAAGTGAAGCCCAAGCCTGCCCACAGGCAAACGACAGTAAGACACGACCTACTCATCTTGATCTTTGTTGTAATCGAAGTCGTCTTTCTCTATGTGGAGATAGCAAGGTGAGTACAAACTTGTACTCCGCAAGTCACACGGAGAAATACAACATAATGATAAAGACAACAAAGGAAGGCATATAGAGTTATTTGTGCTAAAACAATATTTAAAGAAATACAATAAATAGATTAAAAATTGTTGAATTTAATACAGTAAGTAAAAACAGTACTTGTAATTGAAATTAATACCGTTAGTGCAGACTCCGACCAAACACTAACCTAACTACGGGCATCCCACCCGGACCATCTTTTTCAAAAGATCTCATATGGATTCTGTCCATCCACACGCTTCCAATCACTCATGGATTTCATCCATCCATAAGCTTTTCAATCTCTCATGGATTTAATCCATCCACAAGGTTTTCATAAACCATTTTGAAAAATAAAGTTTAATCCTTGACAAATAAAGTCTAATCCATGAAAAACTTTACTCAGCATGCCCATGACCGTGGGCACGGCTATCTATGATAGATTATACACTCTGCAGACGTTGTACAACTTTATCCACAAGACATAATCATCCCATGTTGCCACGCGATTAACACACTTTCCTTACGTGTGCGGCAGAGAGATCATGACAAGGTCTTTACAATACAATGCCTTCAACTTGGCCAAGCCAACACTAAGGTTTCACCCCAGTAAGGAATCCACCAGACTAGGACCCCCTCTTGAACTGAGACTTCTCATGGCCTATGCCACGCTCACTTTCAACCTACGATATAACTTAGGTTAGGACCCATAAATTAATCAGTCAGAACTGTCTCATATCAGCCTTGTGGTAGTACGATAGAGCTTTGCAACAGTAGCTCACAGACCGGTCCTTAATTGACTTTGGCTAAACCACATACCCCTGTGCCCGACAATCAACACTGTGTCAGCAAACAACAGTGCATGCCTGCACGCTCCACTTAACCATTAGCTTAAGTATAAACCAGATTTTATATTTTATTTCAAAATATTTCATGATCCTTCTTGACTCACCGAAGTCAAGCATACATTGAAAAAGCTTATCATTTTATGTGAAAAGTTATCCCAAAACTAAGATTATGTCTAAGCGGGTCTAAGCATTTGATATAAAATTCTCTAGCCAATACTAGTGTACTAACTAGAGTTTGATTCTAGGGTGACAAAGTATCAAGGAATTAAATGTCAATGGAGGAATTAACAATTAGGCATTAACTATATTTAAAACTGGAATTGAAATACATTGAATAAACATATGCATACAGGATAACTTAAAACAACATAATTTTATTTCGCAAATTAGGATCAACATAATCAAGGTGTGTGACTTGCCTTGCTCTTCAGTTGGGTGCAAAATCGTCGTCGTAGAATTTCTCGAAATCGTCGTAGTCTACACGTGAAAAACCTACCAAACTCAAATAAATTTCAAAATTTTAAAAAGATGGCAGAAATGGATAGATTGAAATTTTTTAATGAATTTAGAAATTTGAATGGGCTCAATCGGATTTAGGATGAAGAAGAAGAACGACATCTCGGAAGTTTAAAATCAGAGAAAAAGGATAAAAGGGAATTTTTGGAATTATTTTTCTCAAGGAAAATGGATTTATGACGTCGGCACTGAATTTTCGTTTTTGGCCAAATTAGTTTTATAAAGGAAAATCAGGTTTATGACATCAGCATGACATTAGCCCTGGGGTTGTTTGACGGGCAGGTGGGCCCTGGTCCATATGGACCAGGTCCGTGGACCAGAGGGTGGCTGGGGTGGCAGGGATGATTGTATGGCATCGAGGTGGTGGGTGACTGGGCCTTTTTCATTGATGTGGCAGCCAAGCGTGTGCCATGTGGACAGGAGGCTGACGCGGCTGCTGACTGTGCGGGCGAGCACTGGCGTGGCGCTGACCAGCTGAGGTGGCATGCCACTGGGGACCGATCTTGGGGACCGATGGTCACCGGCGCTCCGGCGAGCGACGGCAACCGATGAGGGGTGCGCGAGGGAGAGAAGGATGCGGGGAATGTAGTGGTGCATGCGGGCAATACTGGAAGTGGCCGGAGATTGGTCGGCGACGAGGCTGGCAGTGGAGGCATCTTGGGTCTTTGGTGCGACAGCGCTCCGACGGTGAACACGGGTGGTAAAGGGGTCCACAAACTTCGCTGATGGTCAGGGAAGCTGATGGAGGTGGCGGTGCTCCTCGGGGGTGGTCGGAACGGCGGGGATTTCTCGCCGGAGTTTTTCTGAAGCGCGGCAAGGAGGGAGCACGGTACTGGGGCCTTGGGCTGCTCTTGAGGGGAGTTGGAGGCAGTAGGGGCTGGTGTGAGGGGAGGCGTGGCTGAGGGGGCTATTTATAGGAGCGGTGGGGGAGCAGGGTCGCGGGAATTGTTCAGCGTTAATGGCAGCCGGCGGAAGGAAAGTGAGGGGAAGAAGGAAAGAAGGGGCGTAAAAGGAAAGGAGGGGCATGGAATCGAGGGGATTCGGCTTCCAAGTGGCACGCGGTTTCCATTTTCGAGGGAAGGATAGAGGAAGGGGGCCAGGATTGCCACGGATTCGGTCACCGACGGTAAAGAAGGAAAGAGGGAGAGAAGAAAGGAGCCGGCGCGGGGAAGACATGCCTGATATGCGGGGCCAAGGAGCAGAGAGAGAAGGGAGAGGGAGGGAACGGGCGGCAGAGATGGCGCCATATGGCTGAGAGGAGGGATCCGACGGTCGGGTGCGGGAGAAGGGTGGACAACGGGATGGGTCGGCGCGGGACTTGGCTCAATCCAAGCCGTCCACGCGTTGGTCCGAGGGGAAGGCGGGGGGGCTGAGATGTTGTGGAGGTGATGTGGATGGATCCAGATCGTCCATGCGTTGCCTGGAGAAAGAGGGCAGGAGATTTTAATTTTTTTTTAATTTTGATTTTCAGAAAACTTGATAAAAGCAAATAAAGCTCAAAAAAATACCAACTAAATTCCAAAAAATTCTAGAAAAATTTATAGAAGTTTCTGGAGATATTTTGGGCTTAGTAAAATTATTTCCAACTAAAGTTGGTATTATAATTTTATACTTAAAATACTTTTTAATTTCAAAATAGATTTTAAACTCCAAAAAACCAGAAAAATCCAGATAATTAATATGAATTAGTATTTTTATAGAAAATCAAAATATCATATTATTTAATAATATTGTTTAGGTTTTTTCTTAAATTACTTTTCAAATCTAGCCTTTTTAAAAGCAGAAATTCAGGGCAAAACAAAATTAAAATTTAGACACCAAAGCACTTAATTTTAATTTAAACCAAATTAATTTAATTCAATATTTATTTTTGCACTCAAATGTTGAAATAAACAGCTGGGCTGTAACAAACTACCCCTCTTAAAAAAATCTCGCCCCCGAGATTCGGGTTGGCTAGCAAAGAAATGGGTTTAGATCTTACTCTGCATGCCTTGAGCTGATATCTGATTCAGGCGCCCTTTCATGAATTTTTTTGGCCTTCTATTTGTTGCTTAAAGGTTATTGGCAGTTGGTGCTCCAGGTGTTCTATTCTTCACTACCTATTGCTTCTTGGGGCAGTTGTTTGCATAGTATGCCGTCTCATGGTAGTTGAAACATGTAACTCCTGTTGCACGGTTTGAGTCCTTCTTTGGGAAGTCAATTGTCAAAGCTTTGTTGTCTTCGGTATTGGGGAAAGTGTTGGTCGGGACTTGTTCTTCGGCTGGCGATGATGACTGAAAATTGTTGGCCTGTGGTGGAGTTCTTTTAGCTTTGGGAAAGCCTCGAGTGTTCAAGTGCTGAGCGTTCATCTGTCTCTTCCGATTCTCCATTTCTTGGTGCTTGGACTCCTGGTGGATTGCCTTGCTGAGAAGCTGGTGGAAATCAGCGTAATCATTGGATAGAAGTTGAACCGATAGGTCATCGTTGAGTTCTTCTAGGAATCTTTCCTGCTTGGCTTCATCTGTAGCAACGTCTTCTGGTGTGTAACGTGCCAGCTGATTATACTTCCATAGATATTCATTCACGGTGCAGCTTCCTTGGCGTAGAGTTCGGATTTCCCTTTTCTTCAGAGTGATGGTGCCAGTGGGGACATGAGCTTTGCGGAAGCTTTGCACGAACTCGTTCCATGTTATGGCTTGTGCATTGGTATGAGCGGCGGTGTAGGTGTCCCACCATTTTGATGCTGGTCCGTTCAGCTAATGAGAAGCGAATAAAACTCTTTCTTGATTGCTGCATTGGATAATGTTCAGCTTCTTTCCTATGACTCTGAGCCAGTCATCTGTATCCATTGGGTCAGTGCTGTTGGAGAAGGTCGGGGGATGCAACCTCATAAATTTAGGCAGTCTTGGTTGTGGAGCTAGGGCTGGTACTAGTGGAGCAGGTTGTGCAGGGTTGTTGATGGTCTGCACAAGTTGATTGAGCTAATTTTGGTTAGCCATCATCTGAGTCCAATCAGGTCCATTTGCTGGTGGAGGGATGGGAACATGCTGACTTCATTTGTGCTCTATTGTTGTCATTGCTATTCTGGTTGTTGCCATTGCTGGTGTTCCTTGTGTTCACCATCTGCTCGTTGCTTTTAAGAATTAGGAGGGAGGAGACTCCAGGCAAAAGGGGGAATAAGGGACATTTTGCAGAACCCAAAGAAAATACTAACTTAGCAAAAATCTTATTAATTAATAGTTACAGCTGCCAACAAAAGAGAAAACTGACAGCTCGGCGACCAAACTCTACGTCAACCAAAGACTTGGCGAGACGGACAAACTCAGCGTTGTAAATATCACCTTGTGTGGCTGGAAACAAACTCTAACCAAAGAGTTGCATGAGGTACACTACGAGGTGCGTCGTGACAACTTCGAGCGATGCATCCTACGGGCACACACTGAAATTCTTCAGCCAAGCGTGGAAGACACCACGAGCACTCTCCAGGATAGACAGGTCGAACCGGTCCGCTAGCTTCTCCTTCCAATCCGCTGGTGCAGGGGCTAGAATAAGTGTGTCACCCTAGAGAGGGAGATCGGTCAAGAACGAGATGTCCTGCAGAATGATCGCCATCTTACCCCATCGAAAGTGGAATGTGTGCGTCTTAGGCCTCCACCTATTCACTAGTGTCACGAGCAGGCTACCGTCAATGGTGAATTCACGTCCGATGGAGACCAGCCTCGCAAAGGGAAACAAGCCCGTGGCCCACGGGATTGGGACGTAGCGCTCATCCAGCTTCCACGGATCCCTCCCACCCTGCAGCTTGAAGGGTGGAGGGCCAGTCGCATAACCCGTCATCTATGAGTGGCATCAGTTGTTCTCATCGTAGAACTATTCAAGAAGCTCTGGTAAAACCATACCCTCCAACAAATAAAATAGACCAAATATTAGTGTGAAGATTGATAATGACACTAAAATATTATAAAGTAGTGATTACATGTGTGTAATTACATACGAATAATTCATTAATTATCGATAATTTGATTACCCGTTCGAAAAAATTACAAGCGATTCATTACCGTCATCCTTATCACTTAATTATTTTGCACTAACTCATTACTTAACCCTAACTAATTGCCACTACAATAATTATGACTACTTAATTACATATTACTATACAATAACAAATTATGGGTACCGTATGTACACAAAAAATATAAACTATGTCTACATTACTATGACCAACTTATTTCATAATACAAACTACATTAATTATAACTAATTAAATAATACTAGTTAACTAGGACTACGAGAATAACATCGAAAATGTGCGCAAAAAATTACCTGTATTTCGAGATAAGCAATTAGCACTAGCGTGTCCTTAATAAGCTATGCACTGGCTTCTCAAAATTAATTAGCTATGCACTCTTAATTTTGAGAGTACCTTACAAAAATGGGATAGACAAAATATTAGTGCGAAGATTAATAATGACAGTGAAATACAAAAAGTTAGTGATTATATGTGTGTAACTATATACAAATAATTCATTAATTGCCAACAATTTCATTACCCATCCAAAAAAAATTACGTGTAATTCATTACCATTGTCCGTAGCACTTAATTATTTAGCACAAACTTATTACTTAACCCAAACTAATTGCCACTACAGTAATTTCAAGAGAAGCAATTAGCACTAACACGTCCTCTTGCCGCGTCCTTAATGAGCTATGCACTAGCTTCTCGAAATAATGAGCTACACACTCTTAATTTTGAGTGACGATCACGAGAATGAGCTTCTGCAATGAGCGACTGAGATGAGCGAAGGGGAACTGTGAGAGGTTCGTACTTATGGCCAAGCGAAAAGGGAATTCGGTGTGCTCACCCTACAAATGAAGAACTCCTTGTTAATGAACAGCACTTCAGGCGAAGGGGACGGCAAGGTAATACTGACAAATTAAATGTACAGATGAGGGAGCAGACGAGGGGGGATGGCACTGACATAACGACATTAGTGCAGACGAGAGAGCACGCATGGGGGATGACACAGACAGAGTGATAATTATGCGAAGGATGCAGTGGAAAAGAAAACATAGCAGCAACGGACCGACATATGTGCGAAAGGTAGAGGTCAGGCACTGCAAAACATGCCTGAGCATCGTTAATTTAATGATTAAATTAACATGAATTAACGTGGTAAATTTTAGATATAAAATTCTCAGAAAAATTGCACAATTACTATGATTGTGTCGGAAGGTTTTAAATAAAATTTTGTAATTTTTGGATCTCGTTTGTTATATGTAACAACTCCTAAAAATATCAAAATCGTACGAATTTTAGTGCAACATTCACAATGAATAAAATTACCAAAAATATATAATTAAGTACATTGTGTTGAGTGGCTGTATATAAAATTTCATAATTTTTTGAACCCACTTACTATATTCAAAAATTCAAATAAACAATATGAAAAAAGGGCAGGTGATTAAGCCAGCTAGTCAGCTGGCTAAATCACCTGCTGTCTAGCCATGGGCCGGCAGACAGTGTTGGGGCAGAGGTGGGGCGGCAGGCCTCCTGTCGTTCGATGATGGGGCGGTAGACTACCTGCCGTCTGGTGGCGGGACGGCAGGGGCCTACGCGTTAACCCTCCGCGTTGCCGCCCGGTCATGGACAACACAAATAATATTTTTATTAATACGACAGATGCATAACTATTTTTATAAATACTATTGTAAACAGTATCAAATATGTTAAAAACTCATGCAACTATCAGCGACGGAGCTACCTAGGTGGGTACAGTTGCAGTTGGGTGGTTTCCTTCTGGCTCAGTAGCTACCAGGAAAGAAGATGACAGGCCGAATGTACAGTGTAGCGTGGAGAGATGGATTAATTTGACTTGGATACTATTTGGTACAACGATTAATTAACGGTTTTGCTAATTTTATAATTAACGGTTTTGCTAATTTTTAGTCGCATGAAATTTTCTGTGCTTATAGGAAACACCATCTATTGTCGGGGAAACTGTGATCTAATAACAGTGGGCAAAAAGAGCCAAATTTGCCAGAGCTGTGCATAATTCACCCTACCTTTGGTTGGTACCAATATATTGGTCTCTAGTTGTAACCGCCTTCCGAAACACTTGAATGAACTATGTAAAGACGTGAGTCACGCATGTCGCTTGAGGCTAGCTAGGATGTTACTGGCTGTGTTCTTTTTTGTTTTTTTGTTTTAGTTTTAGCTTATCATTTTTTATTACGGTAACAATTTTAAATAGTGTCTTTTTAAGATTTAATCTACAGATAAATTATAATAGACACTGTACCGAGCTCACTATACTAGCTAAAATCACAAATGACTGTTTTTCTCTGTGTACTGTCCCTCGTGAACAGCCAAAATTCATAAATCATATACCTCTCTCGCGAACAGCCAAAATTCAAAAATCATAGACCAAACACCAAAACAACATCCAAAAATACTCCCCCCATTAATAGAGATTCAAGCCTTCAAGCTAGCGTCAATCTAGATTCATTCGGCTAACAATCTAATCACAAACATCACAATTAGATTGAACTAACAATCTAATCTCGTACAATGCCACAATGTCCTAATTAGGACATGATAATATACATACACCTCCACCCTACAAAAGAATTCCTCCTTTGCAAATACCCCCTTCAACTTCTCACAACTCCTCGCAACCATGCCATGCCATGACCACATCCCCTAGCTCCACCCTAAGCTTCTCCCACCCAAACTCCTCGATTTCGTCGCCGTCGCTTGCCTCCAGCCTCAACTCGACGAGCATCATGGCCGGGGCCACCTCCGACATCTCCATGGACATGGCCACGAGCCCCGACAAGCTGCCTAGCGGCAGGTGCTCGACTCCCTTCTTGCCCACCATGAAGTAGCCGAGCTTCGAACCAGCCTGACCGAGGCGCTCCACCGTCTGCTCCGGCGACGCCGTCGTCATGAATCGCTTCTCCCGGCTCCGCTTGCTCTCACCTAACAAGCCCGACAGGTCGAGCCCAGGTGACATGGATATGATGTCGAAAGCGTTCAGCGCCGGCGGGACCTGGAACGCCAGCTCGCGCTCCGGCTGGCAGCCGAGGAGGTCGCCGAGCTGCGAGTCGAGGTTGAGTGACCGTTTGAACCATGGGTGGCTGGCGAGCTCCGCAACGGCGAGGCGGGTGGTCGGGTTGGGGTCGAGCAGGCGGCCCACGAGGCGGCGCGCCGGCTGCGACACCCACCGCGGGAGCGCGTACTCGCGCCGATGCGCCTTCCGGCACATGTCGGCAATGTTTGAGTCGTCGAACGGCAGGTGGCCGGCGAGGAGGACGAAGAGGATGACGCCGCAGGACCAGGCGTCGGCCTTGGCTCCGTCGTAGGCCTTGCGGCGGAGGATCTCGGGGGCAGCAAAGGCAGGCGTCCCGCACGCGGTGTGCAGCTGGCCGTCGTCGCGGAGCGAGTCCGGGAGCGCGGCGAGGCCGAAGTCGGAGACCTTGAGGTTTCCGTAGGCGTCGAGGAGGACGTTCTGCGGCTTGACGTCGCGGTGGGAGACGCCGCGGGCATGGCAGTAGATGAGCGCGGAGACGAGCTGGAGGAAGACTCGCCGCGCGGAGTGCTCGGGGAGGCGGCGCGCCGGGAGGGAGGCGAGTCTGGAGAGGAGGTCGCCGCCGGGGGCGAGCTCCATGACGAGGTAGACCTTGGAGCGCGTGGCGAGCACCTCGTGGAGACGGAGCACGTTGGGATGGCGGAGGCGGCGCATGGCGGAGACTTCGCGGAGCACGCGCGTGGCCATGCCGGTGGCGGTGAGCTCTGGCTTGTCGAGCACCTTGACGGCGACGGCCTCGCCGCATGCGAGGGAGCGCGCGTGGTAGACCTTGGCGAAGGTGCCGCGGCCGAGGAGGCGGCCGAGCTCGTACTTGCCGAGCAGCGGCGCCGCGTTGTTCTTGGCCGCCCTGCTCTTGGTGGCGCCGGCCATGGCGACACCAAGACCAAGAAGGCCTTTGGCTCTTGGGATGGTTAGTAGTATGATGTGGTGTGGTTTAAAGGGGGTTTGGTATTTAAGAGGTGGGTGTCGTTGAGAGTTTGGTATGTTGTTTGTGGCATTGTGGGTTTTATTTTTCAGTAGTTTATATATTATGATTTAAATTTTTAAATTTTAAATGTTTATGAGAGGTAGTACGTAAAAAAAATAGTTGTATATGATTTTGGTTAATACAGCTGCACTCAATACACTCTTTTACTATAATTTTCATGTTAACTCTATCTTAAAAAATACACTATTTAAAAGTTAGTCATTATAGCATAAACTATAAGCTACAAGCCAAAAGTTAAAAAGAAGATACCATGTACCATTTGTAGTAATTATAGCCACTATTGATGGTGTAATTGAAACAATGGGAATAAATTTTAGGGAAGTGCTAAATAGCACTCGAGTGTTTATTGACTGAGAGCATTTAGAATTTTCTCCTATGTATACACCCCTTTAAAAAATATAAGTGTTTCAAACCATAAAAAACATTCGAATTCCTTTTCTCATACGTATACACCCCTCTAAAAAAATATGAGTTCTCCAAACCATAAAAAACACTCGAATTCCTATCTCCCATATATATATCTCTCTAAAAAATCTGAGTGCTCTAAACTACAGTAAAACACTTATGTACTCTCTAGGCACCACCATAAATTTAAGCCTGTCGAGAGCGTATGAATTTCGTAATAATTTCACAAGAATGAAGTGCGCAACTAGCACATCAATTGTCCGAAATACTTACGGACAAACAGTTTTGTCACCGTGACCCCCGGTTGTCAGCATATATATGTTTTGTGTGGATGTCGTGTTAGCATTTACCTATAGTAAAAAAATTCTTTCTTGCATACAGTATTTGTATACATTTTTAATTTTTGGAATTTTTGACATTTTTGACACTGTTTGCAACGGTATTTACAAAAATAGTCGTATGTCTGCTATATTGACAAAAATACCATTTTTGCCGCCCGTGGGCAAGCAGCAACGCAAGGGGCTAACGTGTGGGCCCCTGCCATCCCGCCACCGTATAGTAAGCTACCTACCACCTCGTCACCGCACGGTAGGCGGCCTACCGCCCTAGCTTATCAGCTTGCCGCCCATTAGCTTATCAGCCTGCCGCCCATTTGCTATATGCTATTTGTATACAGTTAAGTACATTATGTCAAGAGGATGCATATAAAAATTCCTAATTTTTTGAGCCCATTTGGTATATTAAAAAAATTCAAATAAGCAATATACAAAAAGGGCAGCAACCGGCTAATCACCTGCCGTCTAGCCATAGGATGGCAGGCAGTGGGTGGGACGGCAGGCCGCCTGCCATTCGGTGATGGGGCAGCCTGCCATCTGCTGATGGGACGACAAGGGCCTACACGTTAGCTCCCCTTGCGTTGCTGCCTGGAGACGGGCGACAAAAATGATATTTTTATAAATACGTTATAGATGCGGCTATTTTATAAATACCATTGCAAACAAAGTTAAATATGTCGAAAACTCTATTTTTTGGTAGGAGGTGTTGCTGATGTGATGTAATTTGCACAGATCAACTAGGGCACGCCCCTTGCTTGATATTTTTGAGGGCCAACAAGGCTGCAACAACAGGGGTGGTAGTTGGTTAACCGGTAACCGGACCCAGAAAATGGGAGAGGTAGGGACAAAGAATCCAGCTGTGCACGGCTAATTTAGTAGGGATTAAGAGATCCATTCAGAATGGTTTGATTTTTATTTCTGTCTTCTAACTTTTAAAAACAAAAATGATGTTTGATTTTTAGCCTCTGCCTTCAGTTTTTAAAAGCCAAATCATTTTAAACTAAAAAATCATTTTAAACATATTATTTTTTTAACATAGCTTTTTCCCTTTTTTATTTGCATTGTCTATAAAGATATAACGGTTTTTTATTCTTTTCATTTTTCTTTACTTTCCTTTAATCGAATGTTTGAGCTAAAAGCTAACAACCTTTACACATTTTAGGCAACAGCATAGCTAAAAACTATTAACAAAATTCGTAGACGTTTGTTCGCTGTTTGTTTTACCTGGCGGACGCGGAAAGGAATGTCCTGGGGCCAGAAATATCAGGGGGATCGTCGAGTTGCTGGCTGCTGCAGATGGAATGGAAAATCTACCGGCGTGTATGGTCGCGAGGCTGGCTCCAGTCGTGCTCCAGCCACCATAAAAGATTACTCTAGCGCTCGCACATCAGACGTCAACCACCATCCGCGGTGTTCCCGTCCCCAGGGGCAACAGGAAGGAACCTTCACGATTGGACGGGACTGGCCTAGCCTCATGAATTTCGCAATAATTTCTTGTTCCTTAGAGAAATAAATTAAGTTATGTTTATTTTAGTTTCAGCTTTTGTTTCTAACTTCTTAATTTTACTTTTTTCTGATTTTGTGCTTTTTTATCTTGTTTTTCCCTTTATTTTTTTGTATTATCCGTAATGGCATAATTTTTTCTTTTTAATTTAATTACACTAAAAAACTAATAGCAGTTGCAGTACAATAAAAACCTTAAACAACGATAAATAAGTCAAAAGTTTAAACTTTAAGTTCAAATAAGCACCCCAATTTCAATCATCCGACGTCTCAGAAGCTATAGTATAGATTTGGATATACCAAACATGAAAAATAAATCTTGATACATGCAACAATCCATCAATGATTCTAGATACATATAACAGCCCATCAACCATGCATCTCGTTGGCAAATTTAAGGAAAAAGAAAAAAAACAGCTTTCTTGTTTATCATATCGCTCTTCATGTTGCACACGTTTATTTGACCTCTTTTTTTTTTGTGCTTATGGCTTATGTTTACTGTTTAGGGTTTATTTATGATAGTTTTTTTGACGTAATTAAATTTAAAAATTTTAAAAATAGAAAAATATGTTATCCCATCACGAACAATACAAAGAAATAGACAAAAAAATGGCAAAAAAAAAGCCCCCAAAAAACTAAAAAACTAGAAAAAGACAAAATCAAGAAACTAGAAGCTAGAAACTAAAAGATCAGGTATCAACTAATTTATCACTGGGAGTTAATATTAATTAATTAATAACCAAACAAGCGGTGGTTCGATGGAATATAAGATGTACTAGCTGCATATAAGCGCGGCACACGCCGCGCTAGCTACCGTGTGGACCAAAAAAAAAAGAGACGATAATTCGCAGGGAGTTCCATTAAAAAAATCAAGGGTAAATACGTAATTTCGGAAGAATAAAAGGTCCTTTTCGAAAAAAATCGAGGACTTGCAAGGACCTGTACGTAAGTAAATAAGGACCTATACGTAATTTCGGAAACCCGCCGGGCGGAATCCAATTTTTTTGGCAAAGAAAAAATTTGCAGGGACCTTTTTGCGAGGAAAAAGGACCTATTTGCGAGGAAAAAGGACCTGTACGTAATTTCCGAAAAATGCAGGGAAACTGCCTCCCCCGACCGTACGCAAATCCGCCCGGACACGCGCCGGCCGAGGGAGGCGAAGGGGCGACGTGGACACCGCGCGGGGGCCGGAACCCCGCGGGGTGTTGAGGGGGTTGGATACATCAGCGTGTGTGTGTGGCTGCTTTCTGCCTTCCCTCTCCTGCTAGCTCTAGTGTGCGGCTGCTTTCTGCCTTCCCTCTCCTGCTAGCTTTAGTTGACTGTAACGCACATGATTTTGCTTAGCTCGAAAACGACGTTGATTAGCTAAGGCTAGGACGAATTTTACACGCGTCATACGTCAGTAATTGGGGATTAACTAGACGACGACGAACGTTGCGGAGAAGGCTCCTATGTCGCGGTAAAGCTTGGAGCTCAATTTGGCACATGGGAGAGCATGAGCATGCATACATGGACCAGCCACTGACGGCGTAGCTTCAGCTGTTTGACTAGCCTAGCTTATTCGCGTGAGTTTCGCAGGTGCAACGAATGAGGGTACGTGCCGTATCTGGAGCAGAAAGTTCGGACTCGTGCGTCGACTTCGCCTGGCGTGCAGGGTGACGTCTACCGCGTGCTCTGCTAATCCAATGCCAACCAACGGCTCAGCTCCAATGCGAGTGCCCAAGGGTCCCAAGAGGCTTTCTTAATAGTTGCACACGTTTTTAATTATGTATACAGAGATTCCAAAATAGGTATGTAGTCTAATATGCAGCATAAGCTATTAGCTTCTTAATTATGTATATAGAGATACCAAAATAAAAGGGGTTTAGGCAGCTGCCTGCCTACATGAGGCTTCATCCATCCATATAAAAAAAACTTGCAAATTAAGTTCCCAGTGGAAGTACATCATGCACAGTACCATAAACCTCTAAGGTGGTGATCGGTTCGGCTGAAAAGCTCATGGCTTATAGCTGAAAACACTGTAGAACAGAATAAAATTCCTAGCCAATCACCAATAATATGCTTAGATTAGCTTATTACTACTAATTAGCTATTCCAAAAACTTTGGAGATTCAGAAAAACATGCATGTGATTTCCATAGAATATTATCCTATCAAAAATTCTTTTGAAGGAGCCGTTGCCTTGAAGAATATCTTCACCAAAATTTTCAGGAAATTACGCGTACAAATAACCTCTTAGAAGATGCAACGTACACAATTTGGGATGGCAATTGTGCCCGTTTACCCGTATGCCCGTGGATAAATACCTTAATGGAGCCGGGTATGGGCTGTATTCTTTGCCCACGGGTATGAAAATGGGAGGAAATCTCTGCCCATCGGGTAAATGGGTACGGGTATGGGTTAACTCTACCCGTACCTGTCTCGCCCGTTTACCCGTGAAATAAACTGACAGGTGGGCCATCCTAAAATAATAAACCCTAACACTTTCGCACTCTCGCTCGCATCTAGATCCGGCTCGCATCTCTGCCAGCGCCCCACCACCGCTTCTCTCCACTACCGCCCTCTCTCCCATCGGCGCCCAACCACCGCCAGCCGCCATCTTCCGAGCTCCCTTCCCACCACCATCATCCTCCTGCCTCACCACTACGGATGGCAATTGTGCCCGTTTACCCGTGTGCCCTGGGTAAATACCCTAATGGAGTCAGGTATGGGATGTATTCTTTGCCCACGGGTATGAAAATGGGGGAAAATCTCTGCCCATCGGGTAAACGGGTACGAGTATGGGTTAACTCTACCCGTACCCGTCTCGCCCGTTTACCCGTGAAATAAACTGACAGGTGGGCCATCATAAAATAATAAACCCTAGCACTCTCGCAGCCAGATCCGGCTCGCATCTCTGCCAGCGCCCCACCACCGCTTCTCTCCACTGCCGCCCTCTCTCCCACTGGCGCCCAACCACCGCCAGCTGCCATCTTCCGAGCTCCCTTCCCGCTACCATCTTCCTTGTAACATCCCAAAAATTTAAAATCTAAAAATATGAGGCTTCTGAATTATTTTTGCAATATATTTTATTAGCGTCTGGAGTTTATGTATTTTTCTAAAAATTCGATTGAGATTTCCAAGAATTGAAGAAAGACTGAGAAACAAAAATTAGAAATGTAACAAGGAGAATATGCAAATAATTGAAACTCGAAATTTTTAAATATGAATTTGAGAGATGATCCAAGAGGAAAACCGAGTAAACAAAATATAAAAGTTTCATCTTGAAAATAATAGTATAAAAAGAAAACAAAAGTAACTATAGAAGCTATATGCAAATATGTATACCATATGAATGTGCAAATGAATAAAAGTATATAATATATACCAGAGTATATGTGTAAATAAAATAAATATATATACACAAGTACAAAAATTAGAAATAAATAAAACATATATATACATGTATGTAAATCTGTATATATGTACACACATGCAATACATACAAAAAAAAGAGGAGGGGTGATGCTTTGCCGGCCGAACCGGCCCAACCTCCCTGTTTCCTTCGAGCCAGCCCCCAACCCCTTTTTCCCGTTCATCCCCTGCCCCAGCCAGCCCGGCTCCCCTCTCTCACTGTTTTTCTTCCTCCCCACTCTCTTTTTCCCCGGGCCGAAGCTCCCGCACTCGTTCGCCGCTCGCCCGCAGCCCGGCCCGCGCGACGACCCCACGCTCGGACCAGCAAGCACCTGGCTCGGACCAGCGGGCACCGCCATCCTGACCGCTCCAGGCCGAGGTACCCTGCCGCCGCCTCTTTTTCTTGCCCGCGCCACCGAGCTCTGCCACTGCCCCTCTTTTTCTCGCCCCCTCCCTGCTCGGTCGCATCACGCGTGCGCAGTGCCAGCTCCCTTCGCCACCCCCTTGCTGCTCAGGGCCATCATGCCATATCCTTTGCGCAGGATCTCCACCCTGCCCCGCCGCCTGCTCTGCTGCTCGTCGACGCAACCGCACGGGCGAAGTCCCGAGGCCAGCTCAGTCCTCCACCTTTAAGAGCCGCCGAAGCCTCCATGGACCTCCCCACACTTCAATCTCTCTCCCACAGCAAACAATCGGGCCCCGAGCACCCCAATCGCCGGCGAGCTCATTTCCTTCCCCAAACTCCGGCCGTCCGGCAATCCGCCGTTTGGAGCCTCGCCGAGCCGATTCATTCAGGCTAGAGCTTCTCCAGAACACCGTGAAGCTTCTCCCCATCACGCCGGAGCCTCCCCGCCACCGTACCTCGCCGGCGCCGAAGCCCTCCCCAAGCTGCCGCCCCCACACGCCGCCGGTCCGCCTCGGAGCTCCCCGGTCTCCGCTGACACTGCCATCGGGTCCATCTCGGCACCGGGAGTCCGTTTTGCTCACCGCCCGCTCCTCTCCGGCCGCCCCTCGCCGCCGACACCGCCGTCCGTACCCGCCTCCTACCTTCTCTGTTTTGGGCTTCTTCTGCACGGGTTCATCTGCAACACCACTCCTTCCTAAGCAGGTAACATGATAGCAGTGCTCTCTCTCAATGCACTGACCCGGGTTCGATCACCCAGCCCGCCACTGTTAGTAGATTAAGTTTTTGATATTTTGCTAGCCGACTGCAGTAAAGGAAAATCAAGAGCAATATGGGACTAATCCACAAATAATACTAAAATTTATCAGGATAAAGATGAGCTTAGTAAATGATTAATCATAGACCAAACAACATATGTTAGCAACTAATGTGCGTTGAATATTTGTTTTAAAGTTTAACTATTAATCAAGGGCATATTAAGAAATTGAGTAAAACCTTGTTAGGCTATGCTTTCATGGAATAAAGAGTTAGCAAATGAAAACCTTCTAAAGAGCAAATCATAACCACATAGTTAAAACATAAATGTTAATCATGTACCCTAGCAATAATGAGGATTCTTTGTCAACTATAATACTCAAACTAAATTAGAGAATTATGTAAGAAATAAATCAAGGGAGCTGTGATTATTAGTGTGAGATTACCAGAAATTTATGTACGCATTAAACCAAAACATTAACAGCATCTGGACAGGGTGTCCATCTAAATTAGAAGGCTTTCCAAAATATATATAAATATACTAAAATAGTTAGTAAAATGGGGATGATATATAATATTAGCAAAACTTTGTACTTAATATAGACTCTATTAATGATAAAGACACTACCATTAACATACTGTCGGACATAAAAGTTTAACCGGTAGCTTTAAATTAGCAACAATAACAAGAGATAATCATGAGCAGTAGGTTCGGTCAGTCACAAAAAAAAAGGATTGAATTGTGTCTAGTGGTAAGTAAAGGCATAAGATATCAATATTAGCAATTTCCATAGCAACTCCGAATTAAAAGGGCGTACTAATATATAGGCACAAAATATATATGTACATATATATATGTAATAGCCATGGGTCGTCCACAACTGAAATAATCTCTCTATTATGTAATAGGATGTCGGTGATACTAGGCATAACTAGGAATAACATAGAAAAGCTAATAACGTTAATTAGGTCATAAAACCATACTGCTTAATATTTACATGCGGATTAGTTGTTATATACGAATAAGTAATACTGTTTGAATAAATAACCCAAAGCCTAAATACTAATTAAAGGCATTAATAAAGACAAATTTCTTCGGTTAGGTATTCAAATTAAATAAAAATCATAATTGAAAAGAATTTCCAAATAAAGTTAAAGGTTTGAACATTACGTCTAGACATGAAATTAGGGCTCTAAACTAAGGATTACCCTTGGTCACAATTGAAATCCATGCCCAATATTCATCATGCCCCGTTGATAAAACCCTAATGACATATTTTAATATAATAGCCCTAGGTCGTCAAGATTCAAAATAATCTCACAAACTTAAATATTCTAAATTGAACATGTAACCACTAACATGGGTAATTAACATCACATAAAATGATATGCACTAGACTCTAAAATTTATCCGGTAAGCCAAGATGCCCAGGAAAGTAGCGCTCGACAAAATGATACCTACTCATACATTCATCCTAACTCATGTAACTTCCTTGATAAATATAAAAATAAATAAAGGAAACTGCTGGTAAAAGATCGAGGCATCGTTTTCTACCACCGACCTTGCCACAAATCACCCAAATCACCTATTAACTTATAATGAAGCAAAAGATGAGTTTATTCGGATTTATTTGGATCTTTTGAGTTATGTGCTTTCATTTGGATTCAGTCGCTAGTTGCGTAATTAGAAGTTGGAAGCCGTGAAGATTCAACGGATCAAGCGAGATCAAGCTCAAGTTGAAGATAAGCGCCGAAAACTGAAGAGAAGGCATCGTGTGAGCCCAAGACCGCGGTAAACCGCGCTAGGCGAGTCAATACTTTGATCATATTGAACCTACATTTTCTGCAAATTATTTTTGTTTAAATTATCAAATTGCATGCTGTTATTTTATATGCAAATACATGTTTAATTTAAGATTTTAGTTATATGCCCATTGTTTGCTTGATTAATATTACACCCCCTTTTGGAATACTTGAATGTGTGAACCTTGTCGCCGTAGCAAAATTATAATAGTAACCTTTCGAAAATAAGTCCCTAAAAATATGCCTTGCTTAGTATCGCTTAGATAATCATGGGCGCGAGAGCGCCCAAGCATCACTTTTAACCCTGAGAAAAATTGGTTGGGCAGTCATGATGGAAATGACTGATATTTGTTGACATTGTTATGTTATGCTCCCAAAAACCTCAACTTGCTTATTTATCTGGGCGGATGGTTCGGGGGTATGGTGCAGCGGTGCACGAGAGTGTGGTTTGTGGTAGAACCGCCCAGATACCACTAAGGACTGAATCTTGTCATGACCTCCTGTGTAAAACCGTACAACCACAAGTCTGTAAAGTACAACTTGGCTGAGTAAACTTATCGAAATCCCGGACTCATCTCACTGGTAGTGGATTGATGGGGTTATGCTATGGCAAGGGGGCCTGAAGGGACACCAGGTAGGGTGAAGTTTCTCAGTCGTACTAGCGCAGAGGGGAGGGAAGCCCGTACGCTAGTAGCAGTGAGAAACATCCCGTGCAATTAGATGGGACCCATCGCAAATGGGAGAAGCCCATATAGTGGGATGAGAGAAAGGACTAGATACTTTGAAAAGTCACTGTGATGGTCTGCTCAACCACATGACTAAGGAATCGTGTGGGGCAACGAGTTGATTGTCTCTTGTGGTGAAAGTGTACAAACTCTGCAGAGTCAAAACTATTCGAATAGCCGTGCCCACGGTCAAGGGCGGACATGGGAACTTAACCAGATATAGTTCTATTTAAAAATGTTTTGTGGGTGGGAATGGAAAAGTGAAGGGCGAAGGACTGCCCTGGTTTGGAATTGTCCTGGGTGTCGTCCCAGTGGTAAGTTAAGCGGCTATAACGCTGAAGAAATTGCTATATGGTGCAGATGCCATGTAACGGTGGATGGAATCTGAATCGATATTAATAATGCATTTCCTGGTACATTATGATTTGTTCCAAAATTGCTAAGTCATAGGGCTTTTTAATTAATTGTATTCAAAAGCACTCTACGCAAAACAAAATAGCCCGAGCCTCTCCTTTGTTAAGCCATGCATACTATTTATTTGCATTCTGTGTATTGGCTCGCGGAGCACGGGGTCGGAGTGCTCATGCTCACTTTTGCGACAAAATTCAGAATCAGGAGTCAAATCACCTCGCTTCAGCAACAAGATTGGACAAGCTGGCCGAGAAGATGAAGATGTCAAGGGCTAGGTCGCGAACCTCTAGTTGGATGCCTGTGGGCATGTCCTGAAGGTCCCACCTGTGTGCTTCGTTCTTCTGCTGCTGCAATTTAATGATTTCGGCCTAATCGGCCCATGAGTAAGTCTACTATTAAATTTTACGCTTCCGCATGATATGTATTGTGATATTCATTACTGTAAATGTGAGCACTATCTACTGATCCAGGGAATAGTGCAGTAATCACAGAGGAATCCGGATGTTAATATCTGGGTCCCTACATTCCTCCTGCCTCACCAGTACACAATAGCCTTCCGAAATATAGCACCCTATACCGTCCCAACATTATATGCATATATGTTCATGTGCATTGATGTAGGGTGGCCCAACCTCTGTGACTGGGTCTTGCAACTGATCCAATATGTAATAGACATAATAGCATAGAGACAAGTACCAATATACCCTCACCCTTTGTAATTATCAAGAGGTAGGATGGAAATTTCCTATCCTACCCCATTTATGTATATAAACCCCCAAGAGGGGTATGAGGGAGGGAGATCCACTCATTTCATACACGAGCACTATCTCTTCTATCATTGGCTCTCTAGTTAGTCCTCTCATATGTTGTTTAGTCAGTAGCCACAACAGTTGGCGCCGTCTGTAGGACTGTTGACTGCGACGCCCATGCCAGTACGACTATCGTCCGTGAAGCCCACGCCATCATCTCGACACTAGGGAGTCGGCCTTGGAACAATACCGGCGAATGTCGAGCCTCTCCGATGGGGATTCTGCACAGAGCGCGTGCTCTGACGGCGAGGCCCGCCAGATCAGTTGTGGTTCGGCGGGATGTCCGCTGCTATTGCAGTTGTGGTCATTCGAGCGCTTTAGCCTCAGACGGCCCATGCTCGAGGACATGACTCCGTACGGGGCAGAGATGTACCTTAGGGGCGACGTCGACTGGCCTACGATGGGTTCTCTCTGGTGTTGTCGATGTGTAAGTAGTCTGACAATCAATTATTTCCTTCGTATTAATGATGGTCGTACACAACAGCTGTTGTTCCTTGCAAGTATAGTTCTCACATGTCCAGGTCACGTGGGCATATTTGCCCATTGTGGAGCAGTTCAACCGCCTCACAACTGATGACGTGCGCTGCAAGCTGTACTCACCTGCGACACTACAGAGCCGCGCTCCGGATGGGCTGTCCTCCCTCTGCTGGCGCGACCAGGCTTTCTGGATGACACGTCGGAAGCTCGTGTATGACATTTTTGTCGAGGACTACGCGGTGCATCGTGTGATGCACCAGTTTGGCCTACGCTAGGTCATTCCAGTACCAATCAGGTGACTAGTGCTGCAGAGCGTCCATACGTGAGTGACTGCCTCTCAGGAATCTCCTTGTACTGCTTATTCGTTTGACGACTACTAACAAAATGGTGCCATAAGTAGGCACTCTAGGAAGGGAGTAAAACACGGCACGGACTGGACGCCTAAGATGGAGGGGTGGACAGCGCAGTGGGAGGGCACGCTTGACAACTGCGTGGAGGAGGCCACCCCCTACGATAGCAGCGCGTACGTGGAGTACCTGCACTGGTACCAGCCTCGGACACGTACCAGGTTGGTACATGTCATCATCTAGCCCATAACACACATCGCCGCACCGACAGACACCTACCCCGCGCACCTCGCGTGAGACGCTCACGTCACGGTATGTTACATCAAGTTTGTAAATATTCCCTAATGGCAATGTCACTAAGAGGATTGACCTTTTCATGTTTTTTCTTTCAGGCTGACATTGGTGCTACGATTTGGAGGGAGTCTCGCACCATGGCGGATAGGATCGCCAGTGGTGTGGAGATGACATCGGAGGAGGTGGTGCACGCTTTGCGTTGTGTGCAGGCCTGGGGTAAACGTGTAGTCGCCCTGTTGTCGTGCACAAGGCTACCGGAGGTCCACACGCCCGCACACAGTGTACACACGGTGCGCTCACCGGGGCCGCCCCGACCGGCATGGACCACGCGGGGGGCTCTGCTTGGCCACATCCTACACCACCTTAGCCTGACGAGGCTGGGGGTCAGCTTGGGCATGGGCCCCTACACCGCTAGGGCAGTAGTTTGCCCATCCTTCGTATATCTCTAGCTTCCCCACACAGGATGCGTACTCTGTGTCGTACATCCCTCCAGATGGCTTCGAGTATGCCATGGCACTAGCTGAGGTTACGCTTTGCCTCTTTTCAGTTTTATCCAATTGCTTTATCTGATGAACTAACGATATTTGCACTGCAGGTCTTGTCCTCCCCGATGAGGGATGTGTGTTCTCCCCGAGCCACGATGACATGAACCAGTACTTTTCGAACTGGGCCAGCTAGGCAACGGGCTCTGCACCTCGGGCCACACTCCCGGAGATTCTCTCGAGGAGTGCCCTCACCGGTGCATCGGTGGTCACACAGGCGGTGGTGCAGTCCACTCCACCAACTTTGGGACGTGTGCGATGGTCTCCTAACCGTCTTACCTTGACGGGGCGCCATCAACCGACGCTGATGAAGACGACCAAGTGGGGCCATATGGGAGGACGCAGACACGGAGACGGAGGGGCCAGGGTAGCGGCGGAGGGGGGCTAGGGATGCTGTTGGGGGTGGTTAGTGCTGCCTGTACACTTGTTATTCATGTACTACTTACATTTCTTATTTACTTAGTGATGTTTACAGTACTGTGACGAGCTTACTTGTACTTCTCTTTACCGTGTCGATGCCTGTACCACTCAATTAATGGCAATCACACCAACGACTGCACCACTCGTATAATGAATTGAATTGATGGCAACCGCACCGACGTACGACCATTCGATTACATGCTTAACGAAATTAAAAAATATTTCGAACAATAGGCGAGAGTACTACGGTACAACCTTACATGATGTTGACTATAGGTGGAAGGAGCCTCATGGTACCCACATGTAGTGTTACTGAGGGGGCTGCTTCGGACATGGTTGACCGTCGTTGTAGTGGCAAGCACATATACAACTAGGGTTCGCATAACAGCATGTTGGGTCGTATGAACCTTCTATGTTGATGACCTCTTCGTTGCCCTCTCGTGCTCCATCAGCTAATGGAAGTCATTTGTTGGATCGAAATTGGCAACAGAGGGGGGGGGGTGAATGTTGCTTACAAAAATATCCCAAGTTTTCACAAAAAGAATCCTTCTACAATAGCTACAAAGCTATGAGGAAGACATCGAATGCTCACTGGAACCCCAAAAACTCAGAGGAGAAAACAAGACACAAAACATAACCGAAGAAACACTACTCACTGCAGGAGGCCGGTCTGACCGCTGGTAGTGGGCTGGTCAGACCGCCCAGTTACCGCCGGTCTGACCGCCGCCTCTACCCCGGTCTAACCGCCGGCCACCATGCGGCAGACCGCCAAAATCAATCTGCTCTGACCGGTTATCCTGATTTTTCTGGCAGCCCCGAGACTGAAAAACCTGAAAGAATTAAATAAGAAGATTTCAATGTATTTTGAGAAAATTAGAAGCTCTCCTCAGACCATAAGCTCAAGAAGGCGTTCCAAATAACCCTGGGACCTTTGGAATCCAAGAATTTCACTAAGAGAGCCAGAAATCAAGAATTTGACAAAAATTCTGAAATTACTACAGAAGATTGATTGAGTTCCAAATTTCTCATCATACACACATCTCCTGCCAATGAGCTTTTGCAAATATCCTAGCAAAGATCTAAGCACTTAACAACCCAAATCTCAAGCCACTTAAAGAAGGAATTAAGAAGAACCAAGAATGCTCTGGCATCAAACTCTAGAAGAAAGGAAACAGAGGAATTTAGTGAAAATGGAATCTTTGATTTTTCTCTTGTGCTCTTGGGGATTTATATGACCAATTGGTCTTGTGGCATCTTCCCATTGCTGAGCAAACAAGAACCATCCACTTGATCAAGAAATCAACTCAAAAACAAATTAGAACTGAGAGCAGTCAGAGAGAAGCAACCACTGAAGAACGATCCAAAACACAAAGTTCTCATATTGAATACTGATACGGAGACAAGAATGCTTACAAGGGATTGATCACAGCCAACTCTTACATCAAGAACACACAGCACACCAAGTCCCCATACAGATTGCAAGAAAAATCAAAAACTCAACACACGCACGGGAGACAGGAACACATGCTGCTGCCTTTTCTCACGAAGGAGACATGAGCAACAACCAAGGCATCCCCTCCTGCTCTCCCCACCAACTAAATCACAAAGCAAAAGACTCTAACCACTCTCCCAATGCATCAATTCTTCTCTCACAAGCCCACTATCCATGCAGGAGACAACCATCTATTTATAGCCCTCTATAATGGGTTCACAAATCACTTTGCCCATTAAACTTTACAGCTTTACCCACTAACTCTAGTGCTTTAACCACAACCCACATCCTTTAGTGCAGGTTTGCGTATTCACCAAAACGCCCCTCCTGCACCTTCCGGGAAGCTTCCTCATTCCTTGCCTTCCAAGCCTCGCAGCTACCTCGAGCCCTCGCCGTCTTCGGCACACCTCGACCGTTCTGACCTCGGCACCACCTGCGCCTAGTCCCGTCCTCCGTGCCTCGCCACGACTCCATCTCGACGTCTTGCAGCCATCACAGACAAGAAACACATTACATAGCACCGCTCGACACATGTAAACACAATTAGCATCAATGAATCATACTTAAGCATGAAATGGCCCAAATGACCGATCGGGAAGAAGAATATACCTCAAGTCTGACTAACCAAACCCGACTGAGCCATATGCCACCATGACACGAAACGAACGAACCAAACTCAATCTTTCCAAAATACTCGTCAATTACTCATCACAAACATGGGGTCATAACCACATGGTCTCTCATCATTGTTGTGCTCTTTGAGGCTTTCAATCTGTGCCTCTAAGTCAGCGATTCGCTCTCACAACGTATCCATGTACCTCGCAATGTACTGTTCATGGGGAGGATCAATCCATCGTACGAAGTCACATTTATCCATCTGCTACAAAGGAACGTTAACATCGAAACTCTATTAGCAGTACTACAAAATAGATGATTGCCTACTTGTAATTTGGAGTATAGGCATCAGAAGAAACATCGCCCGCCATCTAAATGGCATTCTGCCACCTGCACCATCGCGTCCTGCATGTGTCTGCATTTTCGGCCATACTGGCTATGCGCGCCTGTTTAGCAACAAGCGGTAGTTAACGCCAAAGTCCTCCTTCATTTCGAGTGGATGGTCGTCTCTTGGTGACCCATGTTCGACTGTCCCCTCGACGTCTGTCATGGTGGCTTACTCTACGACGGAGAAGATAATTGTTCCTACCATCAATGCCTCGGGCATTCATTTTATAGTGTAATTGCGGTGTTGTGGCATGTTTTATGACATAGGGCAGCTTTGCGCACCGACAAACCACACATGCCTACTTTGCGTAGCGACATGACAAGACTGGTCAGCTGTGCATGGTGAGAAGACTAGATGAGACACCGTTGCGCAGCGACAGGACCACACGGGCTAGCTTTGCGCAGTGACATGACCGCACAGGCTAGCTTTGCGTAGTGTAAAGACCAAATGGTCCACCTTTGCATAGTGAGTATACCAGATGGGATAGCTTTGCACAGCGACAAGACCACATGAGCCAGTTTTGCGCAGCGACAAGACCAAAGGCTACAGCTTTACGCAGTGCGAAGACCTAACTGGCCAGTTTTGCGTATCGACAATACCACACTGGGTAGCTTTGCGCAGTGACAAGACCATACGGGCATCTTCATGTAGCGAAAAGGCCACAAGGGTTCCTATAAAAGGAGGCTAAAGAGATTTCTGAGAGAACACTACACAAGCAAACCCAACACTACACCGATGCTTGCTTCACCACACCGGGATAAACAAAAAGCAGAAGAAGCAATGGAACAAGATGATGAAGCAATGGAAGGAGACCTATGACCTAGCAAGGTCATGTGCTAGATCTCAAGCCTTATGCGACCATTCCAAGCAAGAAGCTTAATGAGATTATCTTGGTCATCCAAAACTCTCCCTGAGTTCATGCCTAGTGCAATGGCAAGCAGTCTCATGAGAAAGAATGCCTAGTGGGCCCTTGACTTTAAGGAGTGGAACGTCACAAGGTCCTGCGAGATCTAGGAGGAGGAGCGCTGCAAGGATGAGCAAATTGAGCGTATACATTGGGAGATGAAAGCTCATCTCGTGGCGTGCACGCACAGGGAGCACGAGGCTTGTGAGAGGGAGCACAAGAAAAAGAGAGAAATGGTGACCAAGGCTAAAGAGGTCGCCGAGGAGTTCAACGCCAAGCTCGCAAGGAAGGAAAAATGAGAGAAATGGTGACCAAGGCAAAAGAGGTCGCCGAGGAGTTCAACGCTGAGCTCACAAGGAAGGAAAAATGGCCCCGGTCCACGTAGTAGGTTGTACGAGTAGTTGGGTTGGTTAGTCACACATGATGCTCTATGTTATGCATGTAATCAAACCCTACGCGGCATGTTACTCCCAACTATACTATGAAGTTTATTTTAATTTAGACAAACTTATTTCCTCATCTTTTCGCATTCAATTATTCCCATAGCAAGTCATCCAACAATATTAACAAACCATTTCTCTTCCGTGTATGAATTCCCGGTAACATCACAATATCACTGACCCACGTACTTACCGATCGTTCTTCAATCATCTTTAAAAAAAGTTTCACAAATTTTTTTACACTACAACAACATACAACGATCATAAACTCTTATTACTAATCCAACAGATTATCTACCATTCATAATCTACGAAAATCACAAATGGATTAACCCACACTGCCTCTTATTTACAGTCACTGCACAGCCGAGCGACTACAATTGCAATCGCCCAGCCATTGGGCGACAGGTTCTAGTCACCCAAGCGTCGGACGACTGGAGCTTATCGCCCAACGGTTTACGGACAGCTTTGGTGTTGTGCGACCGTTGGGTTATAGGCTCCAGTCGCCCGACGGTTAGGCGACTGGAGCTTATTTCTATAAAAAAAATGTTCGCGCGACTATATTTCTGTTATTTTGAATAAAAAAAATATTATTCATAAAAAAATCCTCTCGACACAACATACTTAACTGTGTCATGTTTTGGTAATTTTATCTGATGTGAATGTTACTCAAAAATTTATATGATTTTGATATTTGTATTCGTTGTTACATATAGCAAAAAAGCTCTAAAAATTACAAAATTTTATGTGAAACCTCCTAACATAGTTGTAGTAATTGTGTATTTTTTAAGAATTTTATATGCTCTGAATTTACTACGTTAATTCACTTGTCGTCTAGCCATAAGACGACAGGCAGTGGTAGGGCTAAGGTGGAGCGGTAGGCTGGCCAATTAGGGTGGTAGGCCGCCTGCCATCCGGTGACAGGGTGGCAGGCAGCCTGTCGTCCGGTGGCGGAACGACAAGGGCCTACATGTCAGCCCCCTGCGTTGCCGTCTGCCTATGGGCTGCAAAAATGATATTTTTATCAATACAACAGAATTATAGCTATTTTTGTAAATACCATTATATATAGTGCTAAATATATCAAAAATTCCTAATTTAAGTTGAGTCCCACGTACATAGTGTTGGTCGGCATGACAATGCATGGGCCTGAGATATTTTCTGGCGAAGCATGTTTGCCCAGATGGCTGCGTTGCCAATGTCATCAATTTGATTTGACACATCCCAATCAACTTTCGAATAGGCATGTTGTTGAAAATATAAGCACATGTAGGTTCAATTTATTCCATAAATTAATCATGATATCATGCACGCACAATAACAGAACCATCACAGGCATAAAAGATCTAGACATGTAAACCAGGAAACTGTACATGAACAGATCTAATACGGAGAACATTACTGTTACGTACCGATGGTTCTGTTCTGATCGGTTTGCCGATGTAGACGCCGCAGGCACGGTGAGGATGACACGAAGTCGATGACGATTCGCCGAAGCCGAACGACGAGGAAGACGAGCCAGAGCTACAGCGAGCAGTCGCGCAGAGCGCTTCCCAAAAACCTTATTCGCCCTCTCCCGGTGCAGGACTTCGAAGGCGACGGTTCCGGAGACCTGCTCTCCCGAACGACAGTGCACGCCGGCGGACGGGACGGAGTAGACTACGTGGGACGGCGCAGCACAATGGATGGAGGAGGCAAAACCCTAAATTGATTTTCGCATATTCTGTATGAAGGCGGCGGCTCCGTATTTATAGAAGACCAGGACGCGTGATCAAGACGCCTGCACGTTCTCCATAACTCGTAACCGAACCGGATTAGCAACCGTAACCGATCCGGATTCACCGCCACTCAAAACAGCAAAATAAAACTGCAAAAGGAAGCCGCGTCTGCGCAAGCACCTGGAGCGGATTTTGGCGGACCATTCACGCAGGTGCCGTGCGCCCGCGCCGCCCGCCCTGCCCAGCCCAGCCCAGCCCAGCCCAGCCCGGCCCGGCCCGGCCCGGCGAGGCGAGGCGAGCGAGCGCGCGCGTGTTATCCTCTAGTTCTCTCCCACACATGCCTCAAGTGGCTAGGAGTGCACCATCCCTTTTAAGGTGGTCTTCCTCTCCTAGAACTAGCAATATGGTACTAAAGGTCACATGCATGCCTCCTTTGCATGAGTGGGCCTTTGAGATTTAATAGGAATTATTCTTATATATGGGCTTGGCCCACATATAATCCAACAATCCCCCACCAGATCTCAAAGTCCCACAGAGATTTGCCTGAATTCCAATGTACTGTTTATATATCAGTATTTCGATGGAGACCGATTAAAGTTGAACATCCACCTAGAACTCCAAGCTACACTTACTCACAACTTGAACAATGGACTATGTCTTGAATTGCAAGTTTGGTGCAAGCAAGCTTCACTTAAAGACTTAACTGATACTAGGCCGCCAGTAGGCTACCCCTCGGTTGGAGCGTATAAGTCATACTCCTTGGTCTCTTCATGAGCTTAGTAGGAGATTACCCAAGATCTCCATAGACTGCGACTAACAGTCGGGCTCATATAGGTGTGTTCTTTCAAGAACGCTCTGCAGGATAGCGTCTTCGCTTCTAAAAGCCAATGGAACACATTAAGACCTTAGTCAACCTGCCTTGCAGTTTCTGAGAGTATTGCATCTTCACATAGAGAGGGTTGAAATTACTCTCCTCCAGTTAACTAATGGCTTGTTTTTCCCAGATCCTAATTCACGGGATCTCCGATCACATAGGTTGGGTTACTACCATAGATAACTCACATGGGTCTCATACCCATCTCCTTCGATGCACTATCTATCACATTCCGTGATAGTCCCTTTGTAAAGGGATCTGCCAGGTTTTTATCTGTTTGGATGTAATCCAAGGTTATAACTCCGGAGTTTCTCAATTTCCTGACAGACTTCAATCGTCTCTTAACATGTTTAGACGATTTCATGTTATCCTTAGAACTGTTCACTTTAGCGATAACGGTTTGATTATCACAGTTCATAAGGATAGCTGGCACTGGCTTTTCCACTGTAGGTAGATCCATCAATAGATCTCGTAGCCATTCTGCCTCAACAATAGCAGTGTCTAGTGCCGCAAGCTCTGCTTCCATGGTTGACCTCGTCAAAATGGTCTGTTTGCAAGACCTCCATGAAACAGCACCACCACCAATAGTGAAAACATATCCACTAGTGGCTTTGATCTCATCAGCATCAGAGATCCAGTTGGAATCACTGTAACCCTCCAGCACCGACGGGTACCCAGTATAGTGAAGTCCAAAGTTCGAGGTACCTTTCAGATAGCGCAACACTCGCTCAAGTGCCTTCCAGTGATCATCTCCTGGGTTAGATGTAAACCGGCTCAATTTGCTCACAGCAAAGGAGATGTCTGGCCTTGTTGCACTAGCTAGGTACATTAGTGAGCCAATTATCTGGGAGTATTCCAGCTGATTCCTAGCAATTTTCTTATTCTTACGAAGTAACACGCTAGGATCATAAGGTGTTGGAGAAGGCTTGCTGTCAGAAAAGCCAAAACGGCTCAAGACCTTTTCCACATAATGAGATTGCAAAAGTGTAATCCCATCCTCACCTCTAACCAATTTAATGTTTAGAATAACATCAGCCACTCCCAGATCTTTCATATCAAAGTTTTGAGACAAGAATGATTTGACCTCATTTATCACACTGATGTTTGTCCCAAAAATCAAGATGTCATCCACATACAAACATAGAATAACTCCCTCACCCCCACCATAGCGATAGTATACACATTTATCTGCCTCATTGACAGCAAAGCCTGCAGATGTCAGTGTTCTATCGAACTTCTCATGCCACTGCTTAGGGGCTTGTTTCAGACCATACAAAGATTTCAACAGTTTTAACACCTTGCCTTTTTGACCTTCAACTACAAATCCATCAGGCTGTTCCATGTAAATTTCCTCATCCAGCTCTCCGTTAAGAAAAGCTGTCTTAACGTCCATTTGATGAACGAGAAGACCATGTGAGGCAGCCAAAGCAAGTAGTACTCGAATTGTGGTCAGCCTAGCAACAGGTGAGTAAGTGTCAAAGAAATCTTCGCCTTCTTTCTGAGTATAGCCCTTGGCAACAAGCCGAGCCTTATATTTTTCAATAGTACCATCAGGCCTAAGCTTCTTTTTGAACACCCACTTGCACCCTACAGGTTTGCACCCATAAGGTTTATCTGTCAGCTCCCAGGTTCCATTAGCGATAATGGAATCCATTTCACTACGGACAGCCTCCTTCCAGTAGTCTGCATCAGGGGATGCATACGCTTCTGAAATAGACTTGGGAGTGTCGTCCACAAGGTACACAGTGAAATCATCACCAAAGGATTTGAATATCCTTTGTCTCTTGCTCCTTCTAGGAGCTCCACTGTCATCCTCCTCATTGACAAGTTCATGTGAATGTTCAAAAGGTTCAGGTGATGTGATTGAACTGGGAATTATTTCAGAAGGTTGACTAGTAGTGTTATGTGTATCCTTCATAGGAAAAATATTCTCAAAGAATGTTGCATCTCGAGACTCCATAATTGTACCAACATGCATGTCAGGTACCTCAGTTTTAACTATCAAAAATCTATAGGCAATGCTATGATTAGCATATCCCAGAAAGACGCAGTCCACAGTTTTAGGTCCAAGCTTGCGTTTCTTAGTTATTGGCACATTAACTTTCGCCAAGCACCCCCATGTACGCAAGTAAGAAAGTGATGGTTTTCTCCCAATCCATACCTCGTATGGTGTTTTGTCCTTATTTCTGTTAGGAACTCTATTTAATACGTGATTAGACGTTAGCAAAGCCTCCCCCCACCATGCCTTAGGTAATCCCGCAGTATCTAACATGGCATTCACCAAGTCAGTCAACGTGCGGTTTTTCCTTTCGGCAATCCCATTTGACTCGGGGGAATAAGGAGACGTCCTCTCATGTATAATGTCATGTTCCTCACAAAATAAGTCAAATTCGTTTGAGAAATACTCTCCACCACGATCTGACCTAAGTCTTTTTATCTTTCTATTTAACTGGTTTTCAACTTCTGCCTTATAGATTTTAAAATAGTCTAAAGCCTCATCTTTCGTTTTCAATAAATACACATAACAGAACCTAGTTGCATCATTAATCAATGTCATGAAATATCGTTTTCCACCCTTCGTCAACACGCCATTCATCTCAGAAAGATCTGAATGCAGGAGTTCTAGTGGTGCCAAGTTTCTCTCCTCGGCAGCCTTGTGAGGCTTACGAGGTTGCTTTGATTGCACACAGCTATGGCATTTAGAACCTTTGGTGATGGAAACGTTTGGAATTAAATTCATACTGGAAAGCCGAGACATCAAACCAAAATTAATATGACATAGACGTGAGTGCCAAACATTAGCCTCATCATCCACACTGCCACAAATATGGTTTACAGTCTTATTGCAGAAATCTGATAGGGAAAAGCGGAACAAGCCTCCGCACTCACAGCCTTTACCAATAAAATGTCCATGTTTAGACACGACTACTTTATTAGACTCAAATACCAACTTAAGCCCGTCTCTACATAAACGGGAGCCACTAACGAGATTCTTGTCTATAGAAGGGACATGTTGCACGTTCTTCAGCTGCACGATCTTTCCCGAAGTAAACTTCAGATCTACCGTGCCAACACCATGAACAGTAGCATGTGACCCATTCCCCATTAGGACGGAGGAATCTCGGGCGACCTGATAAGAAGAAAACAACGAAATATCAGCACACACATGTACATTAGCTCCTGTATCAATCCACCAATTGGTAGATTGACTAACTGAAAGAACAGTAGGTAAATTACCATACCCAGTCCCATCTCCAGTCTTGCCAATGGTCACGTTGACAGACTTAGAAGTCTGTCCTGCAGGTGCCTTCTTTCCTTTGCGTTGTGGGCACTTCTTGGCCATGTGACCAGGCTCACCGCACACAAAGCAAGTTCTATCATCCTGATTGTTGTTGTTCTTCTTCTTCTTCTTGAAGTTGGTTGTCTGTTGGGCTTTAACAAATTTCCCTTTGTTCTTGCTTGAGGGTTTCTGTACCACATTGGCACTAGACTGCCCTCCATCACCCTTAGACACAGCGTCCTTTTCCCGAGCTTTCTCCTCAATTTCAAGAGACCCAATCAGATTCTCAACAGAGTATTCTTGTCTCTTGTGTTTGAGTGCTGTTCCGAAATTCCTCCATGAAGAAGGTAATTTCGCAATAATACATCCAGCCACAAACTTGTCGGGTAAGGCACACTTCAGGAGTTCGAGTTCCTTGGCAATGGCCTGTATCTCATGAGCCTGATCTACTACAGAACGGTTATCAACCATCTTGTAGTCATGAAATTGCTCCATGACATACATGTCTTTGCTGGCATCAGTAGCACCGTATTTGGAATTCAGTGCATCCCATAACTCCTTCGCGTCTGTCATGTGCATATACACCTCGCACAGACGGTCAGCAAGAACACTAAGAATGCATCCAACAAAGAGAGTAGTGGCAGTCTCGAATTCTTTCTGCTTTTCAGCATCAAGAACACCTTCAGGCTTGCCATTACTAACCCAGAATACATTCATAACAGTAAGCCACAGAGTGACCCTGATCTGCCATCTCTTAAAGTGCACACCGGAGAACTTATCCGGCCTCAGTGCATCGGCAAATCCAGCCATAGTAAAACCACAGTGCCTACAATAAGGTTTTTGGATTGTTGAAAATATAAGCACATGTAGGTTCAATTTATTCCATAAATTAATCATGACATCATGCACGCACAATAACAGAACCATCACAGGCATAAAAGATCTAGACATGTAAACCAGGAAACTGTACATGAACAGATCTAATACGGAGAACATTACTGTTACGTACCGATGGTTCTGTTCTGATCGGTTTGCCGATGTAGACGCCGCAGGCACGGTGAGGATGACACGAAGTCGATGACGATTCGCCGAAGCCGAACGACGAGGAAGACGAGCCAGAGCTACAGCGAGCAGTCGCGCAGAGCGCTTCCCAAAAACCTTATTCGCCCTCTCCCGGTGCAGGACTTCGAAGGCGACGGTTCCGGAGACCTGCTCTCCCGAACGACAGTGCACGCCGGCGGACGGGACGGAGTAGACTACGTGGGATGGAGCAGCACAATGGATGGAGGAGGCAAAACCCTAAATTGATTTTCGCATATTCTGTATGAAGGCGGCGGCTCCGTATTTATAGAAGACCAGAACGCGTGATCAAGACGCCTGCACGTTCTCCATAACTCGTAACCGAACCGGATTAGCAACCGTAACCGATCCGGATTCACCGCCACTCAAAACAGCAAAATAAAACTGCAAAAGGAAGCCGCGTCTGCGCAAGCACCTGGAGCGGATTTTGGCCTGCCCAGCCCAGCCCGGCCCGGCCCGGCGAGGCGAGGCGAGCGAGCGCGCGCGTGTTATCCTCTAGTTCTCTCCCACACATGCCTCAAGTGGCTAGGAGTGCACCATCCCTTTTAAGGTGGTCTTCCTCTCCTAGAACTAGCAATATGGTACTAAAGGTCACATGCATGCCTCCTTTGCATGAGTGGGCCTTTGAGATTTAATAGGAATTATTCTTATATATGGGCTTGGCCCACATATAATCCAACACATGTTGCCGCGACTATTGGACAAATTAAAAGCCCTTGTCTTTGTTCCTGTTGGTTTAAAATGTCATCTACTAAAATAGCTCAAATTCTCTGAGGTTGAGTGGGTTTTATAATTTTCATTACATTCTTGCAAAAGAATAAGTCAGGGATTATACCGCATTAAAAAATCAAATAAACCTGAACATAAATATATCTTAGACCAAGATTAATTTATAATTTGTTCAACCTCAAGTTAATTCTTATTCCTATAAGTATTGATGATTTTTTCCGAGATGATGATACTTATTTAGAGGATTGCTCAATCACTCATTATTGCACAGAAGATCAAAGTGATAGTGTTAACAAATATATCAGAGTGTTGATTCCTACAGAGGTGTTGCATATGGACAGGTAGATGGTTAATTATGAGATTATCAAAAGAGAGGTACCTCTATTAGGCTAACTTCAATTTTAAAAGAAATTAAGACAGATGTGGTTGAATTTTGTTGTCTTCATTTGTCAACATAAGCAGTTATATTCTTATTACGTCAGGTTTGCCCATGTATGTATATCCACTGGTCTGTAATTTTATATTTTTACAATTATTTTCCTGATATTGTTCTTTTCAAGATATTGACATATTATGAGTACTCTTGGAAAAGATATTGACATATATATTGACCGGTACGTAGAGCACCTCCATTTTAACTGACAAGTGCAAAAGCAAAAGACGCGCGCACACATCACAAAATTTCTAGCTCTATTGTCGTTTCATCGAATTAACTTAGTTTTCACGAAAACAACCCTAAAAATCACTATCATGTGTCTATGCCATCGTTTTCATTTATTTTGGGTAAAGGATTTTTTATAGTTGATTGTATTTTTCACACCTAGCTAGTCCATGCGCTATAAATTTGACTTAGTATTAGCTGGCTTTTATCAGCAACACGCTCTATTGTCATTTTTCAACATTAAGGTATTGTAGTTATCAATATATACTCGAACCATAGAGTATATACCATCATTTGTTTGGAATTTTTGTTGACTATGTCATGTTAATATGTTCATGTGTGCGTTGGTGGTATCATGTAGTACCATAATATTATATAGTGGCTATATGTCATGCATGTGATGTCAGGACCATATTCTAGAGAATTGGTGTTGCACGAATGACTACTGCCGCTAGCTGCACCAGGCCGCTTCGGTTGTCCACAAGTTCAAGAAGGGGTGGGGCCAAGTGACATATAAGTGGGTCCATGTTAGGTGCCATACCATATTTAGATTCCCGAGGACCCACTAGCTAGCAAGCAAGCAGCAGAATTGGCTGTCAAATGTCGATAGCAAAGGCACAATGTTTGCAAATTGCAATAGCCCATCACCTAGCTCGCTGTCAAAAGCTTTTTGTAGCTTATGCAAAAATTGTGCCTTAACTGTGCTAGCATTTGAGATACCTGCATATATCGAACTTTCGATGGATGCTGTAGTCCTCCTTTGTGCTTCGGTGCCTCCTATCAAACAAAAGAATCATTGCATGGTTGGCCCTCGAACATCATGATGCCATACATGTTTTTTCCCCCGACGAAACTGCCTTGGGCTTTGAAGCTAAGGCACTGATCGATGGGATGAGTGTAGGAGAATAAGGAATAAAAAAAAGGCTAGCTAGCCAGAGCTATCGATCGCGTGTACTCCTATATTAAGGCTGCATCAGTTTATTTATGGCTTACGTTTATATTAACTACATTAACTAGCTTTTAAACGATATATTCTTTTAAGATAGGAATAACAGAAAAATTATAGTAAAAAATATACTGAGTTTAGCTGTACCGACCAAAATCGTATACGACTATTTCTCTCTGCGTATTACCTCTTGCGAACAGTCAGAATTCAAATATTTAATTCATAAGCCATCAGCTTAAAAGAACCACGCTAAGTATCCGTCACATCAGTGATTTTGTGAAAAGGCCCTCTAAATTTTCAAAATTGCGTACGGGTTCTCGATTTTTCAAAAAAGTCCTGCACGTCAGCGCGTTAGCAAAAAACCTCTCCACTTTTCTGAAAATATGTATAGATCTTTGATTTTTTCAGAAAACCCTCCTTTTGCGTGATTAAACCCTGGATTTTTCCCAGACTTACGTACTTGTCCTCTTTTTCCCAAAAGAGTCCTTCACTTTCTCAGAAAATACATACAGGTCCTTGATTTTTCAGAAACTCCTACAAATTGTCAACTCTTTTGCTTCGGTCCACGTGGTAGAACTTCTGCAACTAGTATTTCAAGAGCTAGCTCATCTGAAAAACCCAGATCATTTCTCCATCTTGATATTCGCAAGTCGATTACTTGGTTTCCATTCTTTGGTACCATTTAGCCCTGCTATAACTGGCTTATGGCTTAAACTTCTGGTTGTGACTTTTAGGTTATGCTTGAAATTACACTGTAATGGCTATTAATTTTTCTTGAGAAAAATAGAAAAAAATGAAAAAATCGTTATATTGTCGTCTTGGCAATGCAAAGGAATAAGAAACAAAATAAAAAACCAAAATAAGCTAAAAATAAGTCAAAATTTGAAGAAAACGGCCTATTAATTTTCTTGTATACACGGCCAACTATGCATGTGCCGCTTCTTGTCAACCTAGCAAAGCATTATTGCATGTTATTTAGGTGAAGGACGGCAAAGGATGATAGCTACATATGGTTTTATGTTTGATGTGGTGCATCTTTATTTGATCTCTTGTACATTTTCGATTCTTCTGTAAGTTTGGTTGCAATGTTTCCATTGGAAGCTGCTAGAAGCTGGAAACCGAGTAGCCAGCTATCTATAACTTACTGACAGTGTGGTATTTTTACCTCTTAAGGGGATATCCTCAATCTCATCCACCGTTTAATTTATCTATTTTTATCTCAAAATAAGCGCATATATATTTTAGGAAATAAATAATATAGTAAGAGACAAAATGATATGAATCAAGAGACAAAATGGACGGTGGATGAGAAAGGAGATGTCCCTGCTATGGCTACTGACCAAACAGTATATGAGGGGATTAGCTAGAGAGAGCTGGTGAGTAGGAATGAGTGGATCTTTCTTCCTCATGCCCCTTTTAGGGGTTTATATACATGAGTAGAATGGGATGGAAAATTCTCATTCTACCTCTTAATAATTACAAATGATAAAGTACATTAGTATATTTCTCTGTGCTATTGGGTCTATTAAATATCGAGTCAGTTGCAAAGTCCAGTTACAGAGAGTTGGACCACCTCTACAGCAGTCCCCTTAAAGGGTAAAATGTTTTTCCTATGTACCGATCCCTTGGATAATACTTGCTATACGTACACGCACTACACCATAACACCGTTGAGTGCCAAAGTCTTTGCGTATCTTCTTTTCATGTTTTAAAAGTTATTTTTTGGTTTCTCTATAGTAACTAGCATTTAAATAGAGTATCTTTTTAAGATGGGGTCTGTAAATTGATTATAGTACATATTGTAACGACTTCATTTATATTGACCAAAACTACATACGAGTTTCTCTTATTCTATACTTTTCACTCACAAACAAATAAAAGTTATAAACCGTAACCATAAGTTATAAGTTGAAACAAAAATAAACAACCCTTTTAAAGGCTGTTTTTCCCGACAGAACAATTGTCCTCAATGCAACACTGTATTGTGGTCTGTAGTGACGTAGGTACGTATGATACAGCAGATATATCTATATTGCAATATGTATGGTTTAATTAGATCTTTTCAACCTCAAATAACATCTGTGCGGTGGAAAAAAAGTGATACATGATATTGAAACCACAATATTTCTTCCTTTAATATTCCGTCTTTCCGGAAATGGACAAAAATGCCATGATCAAGATGCTGACGTGATATCGCATGCTTACTGCTTAATTACAGTATGCATGACAATGCACATGTCAAAGAAGTATAAACTCCGCAAACTAATTTACGAGCCAGTCAAACGATTGATGGAATGTTCACAGAAAATATTTTTCTACGCCCATGCGAAAGACAGAATATGACAACATACGGATTAATGTTGCTTTTAAATTTTTTTCTAAGTATTTATCATCTTTCACTTTAATATCTACAAATTTATGAAGATTATGATGAGAAGCTATCACCAAATGAGCAAGAGAAACTACTGAAATTTTGAAGAAAAATCAGCGAAATCGATTTTCGGAAGTACCTTTGTTTGTACTACGATACATCTAAAATTTGGAAGTATCTCTGTTTACACTGCGGTATTTCCTATTTTCAGAAGTACCTCTGTTTGCATAGCAGTACAACTTTTCCTTGGTGAATAATAATTTCAGTACAAGTTCAAAACCAAGAATCAATGGAACTTTTGATTTGTAGATCCAAATGATATGAAATTTTGCAGAGATCTTCTCTAGGGTATTATGAATCTATTCGAACGAACAATCATGAAAGTTATGATCAAAGTTGAGACCTTTTTAAATTTGTTCGAAAGTTTGCACTAAAACCGAGCCAAAACCAAAATCGATGAATACAACTTGCTTGTGGGATGGTGATGACCAAATGTCTAGATATGTTCCCACATGTCACAACAAGTTAGATTACTATAGAAACCAAGCCAAAAATCCTCGGATCAAGAGATGGACCAAAGATGCTAAAGTCAAGCAAAACCGGGTTTTCTCATGGATCTTGCTATCAAAGTGACTAGATGGGTGGAGATATATTTCGAATGATTATCTCTATCTCTTACACATCCTTGGCACAACAAGATCACAAGAATGAAAGAAGAGAGAGAGAGATCAAAACCAACCAAGAGACAAGCGTATCAATCAAAAACAAGAGAGAGACAAGAGTTACATAACGATTGATGTATTGCTTACTTGAGAATGTAGGTTTTATAGCCACTCCACCTTGAAGGACAAAAAGCATATAAGGTACTCACTCTCAAACCCTAACCCTATATATAAGAGCACATTAGATGGGCTGGATGGTTAACCTCACATGTCACCATCCCAACACCATTTACAGGTGGGCAACTAGCCACCTCTTCATCTTAGTGGATATTATCCACTATTACAATGGGAAAACCCGTTAACCCCCACACACGGGTTTTACTCTCACAAGTTTACTTACGCATGCTTTTCAAAACGCATAAGTTTATATATGCTCAAAATTTTAGTTTTGATCCACCTTGAACAAACCAGCTCCACGTTGACCTAAACCGCTCTCCAATACATCACACATGCGCCGCGGTTTTGATACAAGATGGTTTCCGGTATTTTGCTCAAACTACCAAAATACCCTTTTTTGACCCAGTCATTACCAACCATTGTAAGCAGTCATCATGCTTACCATATGTAGGTGCACCACTAGCTTGCCACGCATAGCCAAGTCTCTCTTGTCCCGTTCTGCCGAACCATGGCTCAATTGGCCCGTGCAAGCAACATGGCGCCATCACGTCATTCGAACTTGCCTTCAACATTTTCTGCCTTTCTCGTGCCATGCTTGAGCTCACCATCTCACCCAACATCCTCGATTGTTCTGAGCCTCAACTCCTATATGAGCCTAGCCCCAATCCTCATCGTTGACCACGATTGATTCCAAGCGACTCTACATATCCAAAATAAAAAAATTGTTTCCATGTACAAGTTCTTCACAACTTGACCTACATTAGCCAAGACCTATATCATGCAATCTTAATCCCATGACCCAGGTCATCCCAACTTAATTCATGACTCAAATCCCAAAACCCTATTTTTGTAGGAAGATCAATAGTACCACACCTACAATGCCAGTACTACTGCATTACGGTACTACTGCTCCCCAAAGCGGTACTTCTGCACCTGTAAAACCCGAACTGTACCTCTCTAGAAAAACATTCGGCTGCTTAGACCGGAATTACCGTTCGAGCGAAACTACAACACTCACAATGTCGGTACTATCGCTCAACAGTACTATCATATAAACACCTACATTACTTCCGATTTTCCTAACACTTCTAGCAAATAGCCTAAATCAAATGCAATCTTTGCAAAACCAAGTGACCACTTCATAAATATCGCAATGGTTCATCACAACATTAAATTGGACCTTCTCACATGGTCCTTCAATCTCCCCTTTGATGAACCCATTGGCAATACTCAAAAATATAAATTGGATGTGGTTTTAGAGAAACAAGAAGAGAATTTTGCAAAGAGAACTTGAAAGTGGTTACAAGAATAATGCAATGATTGAAAATGACCATATGTAGCAGAAGTAGACTGAAGCCACTGAAAATAGCAAATTTCCACAAAAAGGCTTCAAATTCACTAATTGAATCGGAAAGTCTCATTCTAGATCCAAATGAAAGAAGAATTGTTCGATTTGAACTTGATCATAGTGAGGTGAGATCAAAAGCTCCTAAATTAGCAAAATTTTGCACAAAGTCCACATCACACTATAGATATGCATTTTTACCAATCTTTCTCCCCCTTTAACAATGAAGTTATCAATATGCATGGAAAAATATAGAGCATGAATGAAATGAAGTGACTGTATTTTATTCATTTTAAATATTAGGAGCCATGAAGATTATCCAAATATTACACACATAAAAAGTGAAAGCGCTATCTAGATTATGCCAAAGCATAAATACCCAAGCTCAAGCCAAATAAGCAATGATTTTGAAATTAAATGGATTTTTTCGCATGTCAAATTATCCAAAAATGAGCCAAGCCAAGTTAACATACTAAATGGAGCCCAGAAGCTATAATTAAGTCATTTTAGAGTGATACAAGTTTAAAATTGAAACATTTTATTGAAGCACTTGATAACATTTCTAATTGAGCAAATTTAGCACATTTGGTACCTTTTTAAGTTCATTTTTGGTTATAGCCAAACTTCAACCAAATTTTCACAAAATTTTGTTGTCTTGGCCATGTGCTAGATCTCTAGTCTTATGTGACCACTCTAAGCAAGAAACTTAAAGAATTGATCTTGGTCATCCAAATCTCCTCTGTGTTCATACCTAGTGCAATGGCAAGCCGTCTCATGAGAAAGGATTGGTGAGATCAGTTTTTCGCACAAAAAAGATTATTTTGTATTTTCTTGACTTAGTTCAACAACAAAAGGCTAATACTAACTCATGTTTCAACAAATAACTAGCATAGCTCAATCTACGTTCATTCAACTTAGCTGATTTGACATGGCATAAATCATAATAGAAAACAAGACATGATTTAGTGAAGGATCGGAAATGGCAACAGAGGGGGGGTGAATGATGCCTTCAAAAATTGTCCCGAAGAATCCACATACTTCTTCTCCGACAACTATAGAAGCTATGAAGAAGAGTAAATTTGCTCACTGGAAGTCAAGCACAATTTTGTCGAAAACTGAAAAGACTAAGGAATCAATGGCTACAAAGTAAAACCAGAGCAGCTGACCAAAAACAGAGAGTACAGAAATTACTACGAAGAAAGAAACACAGGGAAATTCGGAAGCTTCTAACTGCAAGACAGAGATGGCCAAAAATCTGAAAAGATCACACACTGCATACTCACTAGACTGAAGTACAGAGGGAACAGCCGAAAACACAAAAGCTGCAGAGAAAACATGACTGAAATCTGCACACAGAGAGCAGCCAAAACTTGAAAGGGTGTGATTATTGCAGTCAACCGAAACTGCACACAAACTGAAAAGGAACAGACTAAAAATAGCGAAAAGATCAGCTGCTGCAACCGAAAACAGCAAAGGTTGATATTTCTGAAAAGGAGCAGTAGAAAACTGAACCGAGAAGAATGCAGTCAGCTGGACACAAGAAATCTAAACTGAATTTTGTTAGCCGAGAGACACTGCAGGCTGAAAATTAGAAAAGCATGTAAGCTGGAGCTACTACCGAAAAAACAGATTTTCATGTTTATTTCAACCAGTCGAACAGTAGGCAACAAAAGTAAATGCAGTGAGCAAAGCAGCCGGTTAGACTCCCATGAACCATCCGGTCTGACTGCTACTAAAAAGTCGGTTTGTCTGGTGATTACTTGCCGATTTGAGTAGACACAATGCAGATTCCAGAGCGGACTGAAATAGGGAGCAGCAAGAACTAAAATGGCTGAAAACTGATGAACTGGATACTCTAGAACAGAAGCAGCAAGAGCAGACCGAAAATTGAACATGAGCTACAGTAAATACCCAGAAACAGCAAAAAACAAGTGAAATTCTAGGATTCTCGCTGCTCTTTTCGGTCAAGAGAATACAACTTCAAAGTAAATAGAGAATCAACCTCAGAAAGATGAAAACACAGACAAGGAGCAAAGGAAATTGAAATCTGGATAGGAACTGAACAGAGAAAGAGCACGAAGCCAGAAAATGAAATCCTAGACAGAATGAGAGTGAAATCCAAATAGCTCTTGATACTTAAGACTTTTGCTCAAGGACCTTTGAATTTCAGCAGGAAATGACATCACAAAAGAAATTACAGACCAAAAGCAATCAATCCTCCAAGACTTCAAAGCACCAATCTTGCCCTGACTCCAAACCCTAGCTTTTTCTAAAACAGAAGAATGTGCTGCAAGGGATTTTCAGGAAGGACAATGGCAAATGAAAAGATTGCTCTCGGGTATAATCTAGCCAAGGGGCCTTGAGCACAAACCCAGTTCAGAGCACATGATTTTGCAGCTATTTAAATCAAAACACTTCATTTAACCAAAAGGGAAAAGGAAGAACAGAACAGGAGACAAACAACACTGAATAGAAACAGGAAGTAAATGCAACCCAACAATTCTCCTTCTCATATTGATTCAATACCATGAATGCTTACAAGAGAGGAATGATTACAACAGCCCCATACGCAATTGGGAATCAGGAAATACACACTACATGCTTCTCTCCTGAACACACTCACGCAGGAGAAAGCACACACCCAGAGCTCACTTTTTTTCCTTCTTTACCTACTGCTGCCAACCCCATTACATATAGAAGGAGCTCACACCTCTAATAGCAAATCAAGAATTGGCAGCTGCTCTCCACTTTATTTCCTCACACCCAAGCAAGGAAAGAAAGTCAAAGTCCTTACAACACAAGGAGGGAACCAGGATGCAGGGAAAACAACCATTTCACTCCAAAACCCTAACCTCTATACTCTCATCCACTAACGGGTCTCCAACCCGTTATCCTCAACCGAATTCGCTTCCATTTTGCAGCCTTGCGCATTTTACTGAAATGCCCCTGCCGCACCTTCCTGGAAGCTTCCTGTCCTCGCACGACCGCACCCGGCATCTTGACCGTCTGGACCTTAGCTCCTCCCTGAGCCTAGTCCCGGTCCACCTCGCCGTTGCCCGTCGTGTCTACCTCCGGTAGCTCCGGCTCCAGGTCCTCGTCTCCCGACTCGTAACCACCTCAACAACCTCGATCATCTTTGACGTCTCCGACCGTCTGGACCTCAACACCTACTGTGCCTAGTCCCGGTCCTCCCACGCCTCACCATGACCTATCTCCAAAGTCCTACAGTCACACAGACAAGCAAACCGTCACATAGCACCGCTCGAAACATCATAACCAACATTAGCATCAAAAGAAGGTACTCAAGCAGAAATACCCAAATCGACTAATCGAGAAAAGAACAGGCGTCCTAAGCACGTCCGATCGTGATCGACCGAGTCCAACCGAACCAGACTGCGCCATGCACCGACTTGGCGCGAACCAACCAAATCAAACTCAAACTTTCCAGAACACGAGTCAATTACTCATCACAAACATAATGACACCTCCACATGGTCTCTCATTTAGTTCAAGTTTTTCACATTTAAAAGAGCTATCACGGTAAAAGCTAAGCTACACATGAAAGAGCATGATAAATATAGCAGGCTTAGCACAAGACATGACATGATGTAAAGCAATTTATCATGTCACTCAAGGATAATAATTAGGGCTCCATGTATTTATATTATAATGTACATTGTTGAATTTAAATGCAATATGATGCAGTAAAAATTCCAGCTCTCCCTCAGCAATTGAGTCAATTTTACAAGCAATTTGGTTCAAGTTAAGTTATGGCAGCATTAAGTTTAAGAAAATTTCAAATGAATCCCCCCTGAACCAAAGCAATAAGCAAGAGAGAAGAAGTTTGGAAAAACGAAGAAATGGCAATCCTTAAAACATTGACAAGATAGAAGGATTGCTATGGTATAGACTCGCTGTCATCTACCCCAAAATGATTCTAGGACTATTAGCTAGTCATCTAAAATACAAAGAAGTAAATACGTTCCCCATCTACCCAAGGGGGCCCAACCCCTGCTAGACCTAAAAGAAATGAGTGAACTCAACCTAGTGAGAGGAGAAGCAATTAATAAATAGCATCCTAGATTCATAAGATGAGAGGAAGAAGTCTAACCAACTGAGAATGAGAACCATTCTAGTCTATACTAGAAAGACTAACCCAGATGCACCCAATAAATAAAGTGCAACAGAATGAGAATGTACATATAATACATAAAATACAAAATGCTCCCCTCAGATTAAGCCATAAGGACAGACGACCTTAAACTCTCCCCGTAAGGTCATGAACCTCGATCTATCTAAAGACTTCATAAAAATGTCAGCCAACTTGTGGTCACTCCATGAATTGAAGCACTATGTCACCTTTCTCCACATGGTCTCTAAGGAATGATATCTGACATCTACGTGCTTAGTACTAGAGTGATGCACTGGGTTCTTGGCAATGTTAATGGCAGATGTGTTATCACCGAAAAGAGAAACACTATCTATGGCTAACCCAAAGTCTTGTAAGGTTGAAACTATCCAAAGCACCTGATAACAGCAACTAGCGGTTGTAACATATTAGTCCTCAGCGGTGGACTATGCAACACTGGACTACTTCCTATAAGACCAAGAGACAAGAGAAGTGCCAATGAATTAACAAGTGCTAGAAATGCTTTTCCTATCTATCTTACAGCCAGCAAAGTCTGCATTGGAGTAAGCTTTAAGAAAAAGATAAGAAGCAGAAGAGTACCAGATACCATCGTCTAGAGCAGCTCGAAGGTACCTGAAGATGTGCTTCACCGCCTAACAGTGAGAGCCTCAAGGAGAAGCCTGAAATCGAGCGCACAGACACACAATGAAGTGTGTGTCCGACTTTGAAGTGGTTAGGTATAGGAGGGAACCAATCATGTTGCGGTACTCCTTGTAATCTACAGGCTCGCCATCCTCGTCAGGATCAAGCGTAGTCAAAGTCGCTATCGGAGTTGACACCGGCTTGCCATCACTCATGTCGAAATGTCTCAAGAAGTTTCGAGTGCACTTGCCTTGATGCAAGAAAGTACCCTCCCAAGTCTGCTTGGTCTAGATCTGGAAGCCGAGGAAGAAGCTTAACTTGCCCATCATGCTTATCTCAAATTATGTACTCATGACATCAGAAAATTGGGAAACAAGAGCATGAGAAGAGCCACCAAAGATAATATCATCCATATAAATTTGGACGAGTAGAGAGTCATTACCATACCTGTGAATGAACAAGGTCTTGTCTACCTTACCCATCTCAAACCTACGACTCAACAGATATGACTTAAGCCTCTCATACCAAGCTTTAGGGGGCTTGCTTAAGTCCATACAGGGCTTTGGAAAGCTTGAAGACATGGTTTGGGTATTTGGGGTTAACCTAGAGGTTGTCTAACATAGACCTCTTTCTCAATATACCCATGAAGGAAGGTACTCTTACATCCATCTAGTACAGCTTGAAGCCCTGCGAATGCAAGTAAAATCCTACTGGCTTCTAGCCTAGCTACAGGGGCAAATGTCTCCTCAAATCTAAACCCTCAAGCTAGGAGAAACCTTGAGCTACCAGTCTAGCCTTGTTTCAAATGACTACTCCATCCTCACTCGACTTGTTCTTAAAGGCCCACTTGGTTCCTATGACATTATGGCCATAAGGAGGTTCAACAAGTGACCAGACCTTATTCTTCTCGAAATTATCTAACTCCTCATATATAGCATTTACCCAAGACTCATGGATGATGCATGACAAATATCCATGGGTTTGAAAGTGGTGACAAATGCAGCGTGTAGGTAGAAATGAGATAAGTCAGATTTTGAGCGCGTGACACGCTCATGAAGATCTCCTATCATCTGCTCAGAGGGATGATGATGCTGAATGTGTCGGGGAGGTCCTGGATGAGAAGAAGAAGTGGCATCTACCTATGAATTGTGGAGGTAGGACTAGAAGGTAAGGGCTGTTCTTCCTGAGGTGTAGTAGAAGAAGCAGGCGCCTCGGGAACAGATGGGACTAGATGAGGTAAGGAATCTTCATCTTCATCATCATCTACAAAGATAGTATCGGGCTGCATAACTAGACCTGAGATGTCGAGCCTAGTGCCAGGACCGGCCTCATTGAAATTAATCCCATAGGTCTCTATGATCATACTAGTCTCGTAGTACCAGACCATATAACCCCATGAAAAAGTTGAATAACCCAGAAAGATGCCATCAGATGAACGAGACTCAAACATATCTAGTTTCCTAGATTTCAGAATAAAACACTTGCAACCAAAAACACAAAAATGTGAGATGCTAGGTTTTTGCCCATACCACAACTCATAAAAAGTGCGATGCAAGTGTACCCTCAGAAAAACTCTATTCAAAATACGGCATGTGGTGGCTATACCCTTAGCCCAAAACTTCCTAGGGGTACCATACTCATTGAGCATCATCCTAGCCATCTCGACTAAGGTACGGTTCTTCCTCTCCACAACGCCATTTTGCTGAGGGACGTGTGGAGACGAGAACTGATGCTCTACACCTGTCTCATCACAGAAGCTCTCAAAGTAGGAGTTCTTGAACTCTATGCTATTGTCACTGTGGATCACTCGTAAGGCACTAGGGAGCTCAACAGACAACCTACCGAAAAACCCTAAAAATGACTAAAGGTCTTATCCTTTAAGGCTAAGAAGAACACCTAAGAAAACCTTAAGAAGTCATTAACCACAACAAGAACGTACCACTTCTCACCGGCAGACTACACTCTTGCTGGACCAACACTGTCCATATGGAGAAGTTGTTCTGGTGCGTCGATCATAGTCATAGTAATTGGAGGGTGAGAGGCAGCAACCATCTTGCCATGCTGGAAAGGATCACAAACTAAGTCTTTGACCATCTTAAGCTTAGGCAGACCACGAATGAGATCGTGGCCACTAACTCAGGTCAAGTGATCAAAGCCAATGTGACCAAGTCTCCTATGCCAAAAAGAGATATCACGGGACTCTAAAGCAACTAAACACCTAAGAGAATCACTAGAAGACTCGACAAAATCAGCATGAAAGATCCTCCGAAATCTAGAAATCCCACAAACTAGACATCCCGAAGAATCAAGAATCTTGCAAGCATTTTTCTTGAAGCTTACATTGAAATCATCATGGGTAAACTAAGAAACAGATAACAATTATAACGCAACTTACTAAGGCAACATTCTTAAGAATGAAAGAATCATTAATGTGCACAATACCTTTAGCGACGACTTGACTTGATGAAGCATCTCCAAAGGTGATCATCTCATCGCCGGGAGCTCGGACTAGGAAAGAGAACCAACGGGAGTCTCCAGTCATGTGGTGAGAACAATTGGAGTTGACAAGCCAAACCGCTCCCTTCCCAGCCCGGCAAACCTGAGTGAAAACATTGGTGGCTCAGTACTGGGGTAAATAAGAACAGATCTAGGAATCTAGTACTGAGTCATACGACGAGTAGTAGATCTAGTCACAGAAATAGAAGACTAACCTCTAGCTACTCTGTGCACTCCGTCTCTCACAAAACTAGATGGTCCAGAAGCAGACCTCAAGCCTCTGTTAGGTCCTACCGCTATAGAAGAGCGGGTCTGACCAACAACAGTATGCTGATCACGTCATGAACAGCCACCTCTACGGGGAAAATGAGGTCTATCCTCAGAATGGCAGAAACCCTGGCCAGAAGCAACTCGAGGAACAAAAACAAAAGAAGCCCAAAAACCAAGTTCTCGACATTGCCTAAAACCAAGCAAATCAAAAGAGCTGTCTATGACTCTAGACCTCATGTTGGCCTTAGGAGTACTCCGAGTCTATGGTTGACACTGAATATCCCTAAGTGCATGATCACAGTCTCTACGCGCGATCTTGGCACGCTTGAAACAAAACTCAATTACATGTCCATCCTTCTGACAAAAGGTGCAATGATACTTCGCCTTCGAAGAGGTCGAAGCAACATGAGGCACAACCTTACTGTTAGAAATCTCTTGGACATAACCCACAGACTTAAACACTATTTTCTTAGGTTCGAGTGCAACCTTGATCACACCTGCTGCTACAGCTCTAACAACAGAAGGTGTATGTTTCCTCACATCCTCTAAGAAATCATGTCCTACACCAAGATTGAACATGCAAATCTTCGATTTGTCTAGGATAAGATTAAGACTTTTCTTGCCTCCAACAAATTTTTTGAGAGTGTTCATGAGGTATTTACACTCTCAAAAAAGAGAGGCACATGAAACATAAGGAGAAGCAAAGGATGAGGAACTAGATGGAGAAGATGAAGAACCAGAGAAGATCGAATAGCACGTGCATATCTCTCCTTATACTTGACTGCCTCAACTTTGCGGGCTTTGCAAGACACACAGGGGCAGTTCTAATCCTAGCCATCTTGGCCTCATAACTCTCCCTAAAGGTCTTCTGCATTTCCTCTATTTTCTCCCCTACTTCTGCAATAGGCTCCATCAAAACAGCTTGCATTTCAGTGATTTTATGATCTGCCTTCTTGTAACATCCCAAAAATTTGAGTTTGAAAATGTGAAGCTTTTTGAATTATATTTGTAATATATTTTATTTGAATTTGAATTTTATGGTGTTTTTTTGGAATTTGGTTGAGGTTCCAAAAATATAAGAAGCTCAAAAAGAAACAAGCATTAATAATACCCTAAAGGGGGAATGTGCAAATAATAGAAAACTAAAATTGTAAATACGAATCTAAAAAGATGATCCAGTATAAGAAGAGAGAAACCCGAGTTAAGAATATAAAATTTCATTTTGAAAATAATGGCATAAATAGCAATAAAAGCGGGTGAACAGAATACAAACACACATATATATGTGTATATACAAATTGTGCAAGAAAGAGTTTAGCAATAGGAAATAAAAATATGCAAAATTAAATAAGCCAGCAAAATAACAATATATGAAAATGTAAATATATATATACATCCATGTACAAAAAAAAAGAACAAATGCATTCGGTCGGCCGAACGACCCAGCCCATTTCTTCTCCTTCCCCGTTTCCCTTCTCCCTGGCGGCTGGGCTCCGCCCCTCCCTCTCTTTCTTCTCTTCTTCCCCAGCGCGCCCGCGCCGCTCCTCTCTGCTGCGCTCAGCTTCTTTTCTCCGCGTGACAGCCATGCTCCAGCCCTCGCCCACCGATTTCCCCTGTCGCCCCCGGTTTCTCATGCACGCCCACTGTCTCCACAACCTCCCCCGAGACCATAAGAAGCTCTGCGCCACCTCGTTGCTCCTCGGTCTTTTCTCCCGCATAGCACCCGTGAACCACCGCTGGCACCTCCACGCCGTCCCGGCCCACCGGCGAAACCCCGGCCAATCCGGCCGCGCCACTTCGCGCCTCTACCCCCTTCTTCCTTCCACTACGTCTAATTGGAGTCCCATAACCGGAATCGGCCGTAGCGCTCCTCCTCCCCAACGCCAGCTGCCACCACCGCTTCCACCACCGTTCGCTCCTCGGCCGATCCCAGTTCAATTCGGCGGGGTGGGAGCACCACCTCGGCGTCCCGATGCCATCCCGACCGCCGACCGAAGCTCCCGCTGCCCGTGCGTCGCCGGCACCGTGTGCATGCCCGCGCTGCCATGGAGCTCTACCGCCGGCCCGCCTCGGTGCATCCCCAGCCAAGCCGTCGTCACCGGTGAACTTCTCCCGAACTCCACATGCTCATGCCCCTTCCCAATTTTACCCCCATCCTCTCCGGCGCCAGCTCTCCGTAGCCACCTCGCCGCCGGCCGCTCCGAGCTGCCGCCCGCCCACCTCGCCGCCGGCCGCTCCGAGCTGCCGCCCGCCCACCTCGCCGCTGTCTCGGGTCGCGCCGCCTCCTCCACTGGCTTCCCCATCCCCGGACGAGCCCATTTTGCTGGCTACGCCTGCCTCCCCGGCCGCTCCTCGCCGGCGCCACCGTCGACCATGGGTGCCCGAGCCGGCTCCTCTGTTTTGCTCTGTCTACCTCCCCGTTTTTCTAATTAAGCACTGGTACTTTGTCAGATAGCACCCCGTGTCCATTTGGCTAGACCGAGCGCGCCAACGCCCACAGTACTGAGGTCCTGAGTTCGATTCCGTAAGGCCGCATCCTTTTATTTCTTTTATTTATTGATTTTTCCTACTCCATTTTAATTAAGAAAAATTCAGGAAAAAAAGAGATAATCTAGGAAAACTAATAAAATTTTAGCTAGGAGATAAAACAAGATTGTTCAATATTTGAATTTGGGTTGGTTGCCATATATGAATAGCGAATGTGGTTTGAATGATTATTTAACATCTAGTTATTAACTAAAGACATTAATAAAGAAAAAGTGGCTTCGGTTAAATATCCAAATTTAGTAAAGATACCCTTAATCATAATTAAATTATATGTCCAATATTATAACACGATGTCATGTAATAAATCTTAAAGGTAGGTTTTGCGAAACAACAAGTGTTAAAAATATAACCCTATGTAACAAGCTTTGCCCAGAAGAACAAAATTCAACTTGAAACTAAAACTAAGCCCAAATAATAATTGAGCTATAAACAAAATAATAGTGGTGCCATTAATTAAGTCTTGACATTAGATTTAACAAATACGTTGAGTATGATTGCATACAACAAGTTAGTACCCGAACAAATGGATCCTAATTCAAAATAAGTTATGCCTGGTAATAACTAAATGAACATAAAATGACGCACCACCAAATGCTGTCAACCCAGATTCTAATATTAATTCGGTAAGCTAAAAATTGTATATCACTTCTATATAGCATATGCCCTGAATATTAGCGCTCGTCAAAATGATACTTAACTAGACTCATACACCGATTCATAGGTCTAACATAACTCATGGAATTTCCTAAATAAATATAAAAATAATAAAAGAAAGGTATTAATAAACAGATTGAGTCATCATGTTCTACCGCCGGCCAAGCCTCAAATCACTCGAAACACCCTATTAACTCATAATAAAACTAAATTAAGTTTATTCGGATTTATTTGGACTTTGTGAGTTATTTGCGTTTATTTGGATTCAGTTGCTTAGCACGTAATTAGAAATTGGAAGTCGTGAAGATTTAGTGGATAAAGCGAGATCAAGCCCGAAGTGAAGATAGAGACCCAAAAGCTCAAAAGAAAGCATTGTGTGAGCTCAAGACCGCGGTAAACCGCGCCAGGCGAGTCAATACTTTGATCATGTTGAACCTACATTTTCTGCAAATTACTTTGTTTTAAATTATCAAATTGCATGCTGTTATTTTATATGCAAATACATGTTTAATTTAATATTCTAGTTATGTGCCCATTGTTTACCTTGAATAATATTACCCCTCCTTTGGAATATTTGAATGTGTGAACCTTGTCGCCCTGGCAAAAATATAAAAGTAATATTACGAAAATAAGTCCCTAATGATATGCTATGCTTAGTACTGCATAGATACTCAGGGGCGCTGAAATGCCCCAAACATCATTATCATTTTCAATCATGAGAAATTGGTTCGGGAAGTCATGGTGGTAATGACTGGTATTTGTTGGTATGATTATTTTGTGTTCCTAAAATCCCCAACTTGCTTAAATATCTGGGCGGATTGGTTCGAGTGTGTGTATGTGTGGTGCAGTGGAAGCACAAAGTGGGTTAGTGGTAGACCGCCCAGATACCTCTAAGGACTGAATCTTGTCATGACCTCCTGTGTAAAACAGTACAACCACAAGTCTGTAAAGTACAACTTGGCTAAGTAAACTTATCGAAACCCCGGACTCGTCTCCCTGGTAGTGGATAGAAGTGGATACGCACAGGCACGGGGGTCCTAAGGGACACCAGTGGAGGGTGAAGTTTCCCAGCTGTCCTAACGTTGCGGGAAGTAGGAGCCCGGCTGCGTTAGTGGTTGTGGGGAACATCCCGCGCATAGATGGGACCCACCGCAAGTGGGCAGTTTCCCATAAGGTGAGATGACAAAAGGGTCTAGATACTTTGAAAAGTCACTGTGATGGTCTGCTCAACCACATGACTAAGGAATCGTGTGGGGCAACGAGTTGATTGTTTCTTGTGGTGAAAGTGTACAAACTCTGCAGAGTCAAAACTATTCGAATAGCCGTGCCCACGGTCAAGGGCGGACATGGGAACTTAACCAGATATAGTTCTATTTCAAAAACTTTGTGGGTGGGAATGGAAAAGTGGAAGGGCAGTGGAAAGCCCTGATTTGAGTTGTCCTGGGTGTCGTCCCAGTGGTAATGTAAGCGGTGATAACGCTAAATGTTAGCATACGGTGCAGATGCCATGTAACGGTGGATGGACTCTGGATCGCTATTATTATTGCATTCATTTACACATTATGTTTTGTCCAAAACTACTAGGTCTCAGGAAATTTTTATGTCTTGTATTTCAAATAATGACACTTCTATTACAAAATAAAATATGGGAGGAATAAAAAGAGTCGTGAGATGGATGTTTGTAGTATACACATAAAGGTATTGGTGGATTTATGTCGATCATAAATAGGAAACGATAGTGTGGACTCTGGGAAAAATAAATTGGTGGAGTTCAAATGGATTTATAGACTAGATAGATGAATTATATGATTTTTGGAGTATTAGGAAATGCAAAGGTAATGGTTGGATTACAACACTGATGTTTATTAATTCTTGGAAGATGTTGACAATATGGGGAATTAATAGGATTTGAACAAGTTTTGGATGGATGAATTGATTTTGGGAGTTTGGGGTATGATAACAATTCCTGGAGTATAAACTTGATCAAGGATATTCCTGGTGGATGAATACTGGTGAATCGTAGACCTAATCAATGATATACTTGGTGGATATATACTAGTGAATCGTATACTTGGTCAATGATATTCTTGGTGGATGTATACTCATGAATTAGTTAGAGATAGATAATGGAAAAATAAGATTAATTATTGAAGAAGCAAATTATGGTTGTGGATCAATAACGAAAGGATTGGATTGTTAAGAATTTAGAATGCAAAAGATACTTGTGGATTAAATAAATGATATTAGATAAATGATGTCGCTAGCTGTTTGGAGTCTTAGACAGCAATCAATAAAGAAAGAGTATTTTGGTGGATTAAGTCGATTATGGTAGTCGCTAGGTGGAGTATAGGCAGCAACAATAACACTATGATTAAATAATAACAATGCTACTAAAAGCGATTTTTGGCAAATAGAATAACCCGAGCCTCTCCTTTGTTAAGCCATGCATACTATTTATTTGCATTCTGTGTATTGGCTCGCGGAGCACGGTGGTTGGTGTGCTCACACTCGCTTTTGCGACAAATTCAGAATCAGGAATCAGATCACCTCGCCTCAGCAACAAGATTGGACATGCTGGCAGAGAAGATGAAGATGTCAAGGGCTAGGTCGCGAACCTCCAGTTGGCTGCCTGTGGGCATGTCCTGAGGGTCCTACCTGTGTGCTTCATTCCGCTGCTGCAATTTATTGATTTCGGCCTAATTGGCCCATGAGTAAGTTTACTATTATATTTGCGCTTCCGCATGATATGTACTTTGATATTCAGAACTGTAATCTGTGAGCACTATCTACTGATCCTGGGAATAGTGCGGTGGAATCACAGAAGATTCCGGATTGTAAAATCTGGGTCTGACACTTCTTTAAATTAATCTTCAAGTTGGTACAGCTATTTTAGATTTCTGGCAGATAAAGGAGTATGATATATCAACCTCTAAAAGCATTATCTTTATCCTCATATGAGATGCAGAATGCAGTCTCAACAGAATAAGATTGAGAAGGAACAGTTCTGGCCATTTCTAATTCAGCTAACAAACTAACATTCTCCACTTTAAGTAAATCCAGCTCAAAAATCACACTATCATGCGAGGTCCTTAGTTTCTCCATATCTCCAACAAGGAAGCACATACATCGCAATTGTCATGGGAGAAAGCAAATCTAAGTGAAGTAAGCTCCTATGACAAGCTCTCTACCTCCTCTAACTCATCATGGCTAGTCCTAGACCTAGCATAAAACTTTCTTAACTTGGCAAAAGCATCGTTGAGCTGGTCGTAGGAAGGACATACCACATCAGAGTCACTGTAGATATCGTCATCGCTGATTCTGTTCTCATCAGCCATGAAACACTTTCCAGTGAAGTCATCACCGTCATTGGTTTCCTTCTGCGGATCATCCTCACTGTCGTCGTCGCTCCAGCCTTCCATGTCACTAAAGTCAAAGTTATCGAAGGCGGTGAGGATTCGGTGGATGTGCTTCTTAGCTTTGCCAAGGTTGAGGTACTTCTTCTCCTTTTCATGATCCCGAGATAGGGGTTTCTTGTTGTGGTTCTTACCGATGTAGTCATTCTTGCTTAGACTGCCGTCATTCTTGCTTGGACTACCATAGTCGTTCTTGCCCTTCTCCAGCTTGGGGTAGTTTGCTCGAATGTGGTTGGGGCCACCACACTCGAAACAAATCACCGAACCTCCTCTTTTCATCTCTCTAACTCTCTTGTATGCATGTGAGAACTTTCTGGCTAAGAGGGCTAGATTACTCTCTAGAAATTGCTCAAACTGGTTATCGCTCATCTCGCATAAAGCAGCCAAAGAGAATCTAGAAGCACCATTAGACGATGCTCTAGAGGCAAAAGTAGGATCGGTGACCAAGGCTGTCGACTGTGACTTCATCTTGCAAGACACGATGTTGATCTCATGAGTCTTGAGGCGTGAGTACAATACGTCAAGAGTCAATGTTGACATATCAGTCGTGTCCTTGATGGTGGTCACCTTCATCTTCAAAACTCTGGGATCTAAGGCAGAAAGCATCTGATGAGCATTATCCAAGTCTGAGTATGTGAGACCAACAGCTCAAAAGTTGCTCAGAATCTTGTGAAATCTACCAAAGCACTCATCCAAGACTCACCAGCAACCATCTCGAATTTGTTGTATTCATGCTTGTACTGGTCTTGTCGAACAGTCTTGATCTGGGTGGTGCCCTCATGGTATACATTGAGGGTCACCCAGATGTCGAACACCGACTTGAGATGAGAGATGCGATCAAACTCACTCCGGCTGAGACCCTGAATGATAATTTTCCTTGCCTTAGCATTTGCCTCAACATCTGGCATATTCATAACTGTGATGTCATCCTCGGCAGGAATGACAAATTAAGTCTTAACCTTCTTCCAAATCACATAGCTTTGAGTCTGAATGTAAGACTCGATCCTGCTCTTTCAGAATGGATAGTCGACCCCATCGAAGATAGGAGGCTTGACAGAATACTTGTCTGCAACCATGGCTCTTAAGACTGGTTAAGGTCTATGGGAAAAGTTAATCGGGCTCTAATACCAATTGAAAGACCAAATATGTCAACAGAGGGGGTGAATGTTGCTTTCAAATTTTTCCCTCAAGTATTCATCATCCTTCATTTCAATAGCTACAAAGCTATGAAAAATAGGGTGAGAAACTATCACAGGACGAGCAAGAGAAGCTACTAAAATTTTGGAGAAAAATTAGCAAAATCGGTAGTACCGATGGTATAACTACGATACTTTTGATTTTTGGAAGTATCTCTGTTTGCACAGCGACACTTCTTTTCCTCGGTGAACAGTAATTTCAGCATAAGTTCAAAACCAAGAATCGATGGAACTTTTGATCCGTAGATCTAAATGATATAAAATTTTGCAGGGATCTTCTCTAGGGTATTGTAAACCTATTCCAACAAACAATCATAAAAATCATGGCCAAAGTTGAGACCCTTTTCAGTTTGTTGGAAGGTTGCACCAAAACTGAGCCAAAACCAAAATCGGTGAATACAACTTACTCGTGGAATGATGATGACCAAGAAGAGTCTAGATATGTTCCCACATATTACAGCAAGTTAGATCATCACAGAAACCAAGCCAAAAACGTTCAGATTAAGAGATGGATCAAAGAGGCTAAAGTCAAGCGAAACTAGGTTTTCTCGTGAATCTTGCTATCAAAGTGCCTAGATGGGTGAAGATATATTTCTAAAGATTATCTCTATCTCTTACACATCCTTGGCACAGCAAGATCACAAGAAGGAAAGAAGAGATGTCAAAACCAACCAAAAGATAACGATTGATGTATTGTTTACTTGAGAAGATAGATTTTATAGCCACTCCACCTTACAGGACAAATAGCACCCAAGATTCTCACTCTCAAATCCTAACCCTCGAGATGAGAGCACATGAGATGGGTTGGATGGCTAACCTCACATGTCTGCATCTCAACCCCTTTTAAAGGTGGGCAACTAGCCACCGATTCATTTTAGTGGATACTATCCACTATTACGATGGAGAAAACCCGTTAAACCCCCACACACAGATTTTACTCTCACAAGTTTATTTATGCACGCTTTTCAAAGCGCAAAATTTTATATCCGCTAAATCCTTAGCCTTGATCCGCCTTAATCAAACCAGCTCCACCTTGACCTAAACCGCTCTCTAACGCATCGCCCATGCGTCACAGTTTTGATCCAAGATGGTTTCTGGTATTTTGGTCAAACTACCAAAATATCCTTTTTGACCCAGTCATCACCAACCACTGCAAGCTATCGCCATGCTTGCTACATGTAGGTGCACCACTAGCTTGCCACACATCACCAAATCTCTCCAGTCCTGGTTTCATCGAACCAGGACTCACTTGGCCCGTGCAAGCAACATGGCGCTATCCCATCATTCGAACTTGCCTTCAAAATCTTCCGCCTTTCTTATGCCATGCTTGAGCTCACCATCTCACCCAGCATCCTCCATCGTTCTAGGCTTTAATTCCTCCATAAGCCTAGCCTCGATCCTCGTCATTGAGCACGGTTGACTCTAAGCGACCCCGCATATCCAAAGACAAAGAAATCGTTTCGAAGCACAAGTTCTTCACAACTTGACCTACATTAGCCAAAGCATGCATCATGTAACCTTAATTCAATAACCTTGGTCATCTCAACTCAATCCATGACTCAAATCCCAAAACTCTATTTTTCTGGGAAGATCGGTAGTGCCATACCTACAACGCCGGTACTACCGCTCTTCAAAGCGGTACTTCCGCACCTGTAAAACTCGAACTAGACCTCTCCGGAAAAAATGTTCCGTTGCTCAGACCGGAACTACCGTTCGATCAGAACTACCGCGCTCACAACGTTGGTACTACCGCTCAACGGTACTACCGCATAAACACTTGCGTACTTTTGATTTTCCTTACACTTGCAAAAAAACAGCTCAAATTAAATGCACTCTTTGTAAAACTAATTGACCACTTCATAAACATTGTAATAATTCATCACAACATTAAACATGACATTCTCACATGGTCCTTCAACATGGCAACTCATTCAGCATGCATGTAGAGCAGTATACCAGATTTTTTTAAGAAAGAAAACCAATTGACTAGTTGACATTGAACTTTAAGGCTAGAGCTTGCGGGCATAATTAGTATGCACGGTTCATTGACATTCCAGTTAAGAAACTTCTAAATACGTACTCCAAAAGGAAAAGTTAGGAACCATCTAAGTGATCTCAGACATAATTAGTACGTATCATACAGCTAGAGGTAGGGTCGCCCTCATTATTAAAGATTAGGACGCATATATAAACGTACAGTTTCACCAATCGTGATTATCAAGTAGCTATCAACAATTTGGTGCATAGTTACACGTCTTAATCTCATATTCTTTTAGTGTGTTTAGAAACATGCATGCAAACACTACTCGAAAATTTGCTAAAATAGAATCGAACCAACGGGCGACAATGCAGCTACCTCTAATATATAATATTAGACAGTGACTATAATCAGTAAAAAATTCTTCCTGTACCTCAGTACGTAGGCCATCGATTTGCCAGATAGTGATCGCCTGTGAAAGGAAAATCTAGCTAGCTTTAGATTCGCCATTCGCTGTCAAGACGTTAGTTTAATCGCGATGCGATGGGCGATGGTGGTGTTAACACTTGATGGTGGTGTTAAAAATAGGAAAGCATGATGTTCGGATACCATGATTTTAAATACATCAATTTCATCTAAATTTGGATATATTTTTTAAAAATACCAGTTTTAGGGCATATACTCATCTATAACAATTCAAATGAAACGCATAAATTCAAAAAAATATATTCAAATTTAAAGTTTTGAACGAATTTAGATAACATACTTTGCTGATTTATATATATAATCTAAATATATCTACAATCAAACTATCATCAAAAAAGGCAACTACAATTTGAAATTTAGTTCAAACTTGTTTGAACTAGTTAGTAAACTAGTTAAACTTGACATCTAAGAAATTTTAAAATTTTCGCACACGATATATAGCTATTTTAGATTATGATGCCTGGGCACCAATGAGCACTCATTATTTTTACTATATATATATATATATATATATATATATATATATATATATATATATATATATATATATATATATATATGTATGTATGTATGTATGTATGTATGTATGTATGTATGTATGTATGTATGTATGTATGTATGTATATCCAGGTGTAGTATTAATTGATTTCAGATCATAATTACATCTCTTTTACGGTATCGTAAAATGAATATGAGCCGTCCAATCTTTATAATTTAATGATTCAGATTAGTTATAATTTTGTTATACTACCACACACACTACTAGCAGTCGAATCTCCAAGGGGATAAAGCTGTAAAGGAGTCGCCTACTCTTCTACGACGACACGAGTAGCCCTGTCGTGGACAACGACATCCAGCACACCAACATGTTTGGCGCCAACTTTGACACGCTTGTATCGGCGCTCAAGGCCGCCAGCGTTGGCGGCCTGCCGATCGTCGTCAGCGAAGTTGGTTGGCTGACCGATGGCGATAAGCATGCCATGGTGGCCTACACGTAGCGGTTCTACGTCGGGTTGCTATGGAAGCTGGCGGCCAATGCTGCTACGGCTAAACTGGTATATGGAGGTGTACTTGTTCGGCCTCGTCGACAAGGACGCCAAGAGCGTGGCGCCGAGCAACTTCAAGCGGCACTAGGGCATCATGTGGTACGACGGGCAGCCCAAGTACGCCATGGACCTATCTGAGCAGGGCCAGAACACGGTGCTCGGGAGGCACGGGGCGTCCAGTACCTCCCCAACGCATGGTGCGTGCGCAACTCTAGCGTGTCACTGGACGCCATGAGCAGGCTCAACGACAATGTAAAGTACGCGTGCACTTTTTTCAACTACACCTCGCTGGGCTTTAGCTCAACTTGCAAGGTTGAAAAACAAAATTCTATAATACCCTCACAAAGCAACGGTCAGATTTTATTTCTACTACTGCCTTTCTACTACCATTATAATGTACTGTAAAAAATCCTTAATTAACCTTTTAATTAACCTCCACCAGGTCAATTCTCTCTATATATAGTATAATTAACCTGAAATATATGTATGTGTATATATATAACAGAATTGTCTTGGTAGAGGTTAATTAAGATCTGAAATTAATTAATACTACACCTGGATTAACTATTTCAGGGTTGTTGAAGGGTGATGCATTCCGGTAGCAGTGCTGTTCTGTATATGTTTGTACTGGACAAGCTAGTTTTGTCTTGTTTTGTTGAGCTGTTCTTGTTTGTTCTAAATACTACAGGTCAGGTTTGTAATTTAGCTTTAAGTTACTAATTAATATTGCCGATTGAGTTGATGCATTGGGACTTACGAAAAGTCAAATTACTCAGTAATTTGATGGTTAGCAAGAGCAAAATATGTCTATGCATGCTTCGTTAGCCGGGAAATGGTGTGTGTGTACGTATGCTAACTAAAGCAGCCAAATAATCTACATCTATACATCCCCTTGACTGACAACATAAGCAGTGGTTGCTAGATGTATATACTGAAAGTAAGCAATACTAGCGCCATTAAAATGAGCTACGTATATGTACCCGAATCTCCTTTCATGGAACAAAACAAAGAGCCGGTTCTTTTGGATCCTTTCAGAAGATATATGTAGGGAAGATGGACCAAAAGGGGGACATTTGAGAACATCAAATATTCGTATCCAACAAACTGTACAGTAGCTAGGAGACTACTTGTAGCACGTAGGAGATCTAGTATTTATCTATACTGATGAGAGCTGATCCATCGATCAAACACAACCAAATGGACAAAGAAACAAGTCTTAAATTAGTATTGGAAATTTCTAGGTCAGAAACAAAATCCCCAAAAGCAAATCTAGCTAGATGGCGGCATGCAGTCACTATCTATCAAATTGTGTTGCACGAATCATGCCATTTGTGGTGCGCATCGTTCGAGGAATTGCGCCAATATCTAGCTAGCCAGGACAACCTAACTAATTATGGAGCCCATCACCATTTGATTGCTTCTGAGAACACTTGATTAGCTTGTGCTTAAAGGACAAACATCTCTACACCAGAAAGACTGGCCGGCCGTATGATCACAGTTCGATCACGGGCATGCAATTGGGTCCATCGCATTCTTTGTTTCTTGCAGATGTTCATGTTGTTATGTGTCTCATCAGCCTCTGCATTTGGGCCTACAGCCCCTCAATTTAGTTAAACAAGGACAAATGTATAAGGGACTCTTAGGGAAAGCAAACTAAGATCAATTAAATGATAACTCGTTTTCATATGACTTTCCAAGGTATTCTTGGCCGCGATTATGTAGTTAGTTGGCTAGCTTTAATCGGCTCATGCAGGTGTGTTTTTGAGAGGACAAACTACTGATAGTATATCACTTTCGAATAGTATGAGATGTTCCATGTGCATACTTATGGATCGTTCGTATTAGCTGCGACTAATGGTTTTTATCTAAAAATAAAGAGTAATAGTTGAAAGAATTAGCTTTTAGAAGGAGAAGACAAGCGGTGGGAAAAATGAGAAAGAGATACGTGCATGAGACGAGAGCGAGAGGAGTACGGTACATGATGCGTCCGTGACCTCTACCATATCTCCGAAGCAAAACGGGAGCAAAAGAAGTGAGAAAGCCGCTTTGAGAAGCCAGGTATTGATATTAATTACTTGCATGCCTTCATTTTGCCACGAGATGTGTCCTTGATGGGCTAAATAGATCAATCGGTGCGTCAGTGTAAATTGTGTGGTGTGGATTCGATGCAAGGACCTCCCAGTACGACAACGTTTGCTGTGCACTCAGGCTTTGCATGTACTCATGCACTCAAAGAGATCTGGCGCGTTCACGAGTGAATCATTGACGAGGATATAGAGGCGGGCGCGGACCGTAGGCATTTTTGCGTTAACCCCCTCCCCCCTCCATTCCCCAATCCCTAACCTTAGAATCCACCGGTGAGGAGCGAGCGCCTCTACGATAGTGCCGGCCATAGTGGCCCTTCAAAATCAGCCACCCGTGGGCCCTCGTCTCCCTCCAAAGTCGAGCCTACAACGCGCCTCCCAAATCCACACCCCCGCAAGGCCAAAATTCCCAGTCGACCTCGACGGTGCCTGCCCGAGCCCACGGCCTGCGACGAAAGAGGGAGGCGGTTGCACGGTGCAGCTCCGCATCGAGCTTGCGGCAAGGCGGCAACACGTTGTAGCACCCTGCATCACGTGCTAGGAGGGAGGCAACGGCGTGGCGCGACACCCATCCACGGTATGGAATCCACTCTTATTCGACCACCCCAACCCTAAACTTGCAGCAACACCCAACCCCCCTGCAGTTTCTTATTGGTAATTATTTGGAAACCTAAAATTCAGTATTTATATTCATGTGTGGACATTCATGCTACCTAGTTCAAATGATTTCTTCTCTTTGCAGGACCAAGTGATATTGGACATGGAGTAGGAGAAGGTTAGCAGGTGTGGGGAGCATGACCAAGACCTAGTTTAAACCTTTTTGCAACGAGAATGTTTATGATACTGAAGGCAAGAGGAGGCGAACCCCATGGCATCAAAGAGCGCTGGTGCAGTCAGGAAGACCAGATGTCCCCCCAGAACTGGGCACAAATCTAGGAGGCCAGTGAAGAGGCGCGAGTAGGCAACAGTAAAGACGTCCACAGTGGCTAGAAGCCAGATTCAGTGGCATCCGGCCTGAACAAATGCGTGTGTAAGACGAGGGCAACGCCGACAGCGTCTAATCTGGTGGAGATGCAGATGACGATGACCTAAGACGGTGGTGGCAGTCTCGGACTTGAGGTGGCCTGCTACGGCTCTGTGAGCTCAGGGCGGCAATGAAGACCTCCGTCGTAGGCATGTAGGTGTGTTGGATTGGTGGTGGTGGGTGTGGTGGCGGCTAGGGTAGGGAAGGGGTCCAAGCCACCTCTCCAAGCAGTGCCATCACAGTCACGAGGTGTAGCTTGTAGCCGGTGTGTCCACCTTGGAAGATGCCACACCAGCGTCGCTTGAAGACGCACTGCTGCCTGTGCCGGATGAAGGAGCAACAGTAGCAACATCATTGCTGTGGTATGGCCAACATTGCTCCTGCCCCTTGTGCCACCGCAGATCGCACAGCAACAGCTACTTACACCTTCTTCTTCTCCTCCTTTTCTATCAGCTTGGCCACCATAGCCGCCATGTCTATCAAGATGGCTTTCATGTTATCTATGCTGACACTCATCTCCTTGGGGGTGGTCCTCATGGCCTTGAAATTCTTGGTAGCAGAAGCCATGGTTAGTGGCTCTGATACCAAATGTTATGAATCTTAGTTCATGGGGGGTAAACACTACCAAGATGATGGCTGGGTGACATCGGCGTAGAGGGAGAGAGGAAGACTAGATGAGAATGACTTTGTTAATCATTGCTTGATTCCAATATCATGCGGTATCCCCATTATGTAGATGGGCTCCCCCTAACAGATAGAATTTAATCTCAATCATATCTCTAACAAATATAGAAACTAATATCATGTACTTAATCATATCTCTAACAAATGGAAGCTAATCTCTAACTCAAATAGAAACTAATATCTACTTCCTAATAATGCTGGTTGGGCTGGGCCTAGGGCCTACGCCCATGACAAGACATGTCAGACATTCAGCACTCAACTATTCGAAGGTCAGTAGCTATACTCCCAGGTTATCCACCTGAAGCTTGTTGTCAACCAAAAGGAAGCAGAAATGGCATTTTGGTTACCTTTCTAAAGCAACAAGCTTCAAACATTTTATTGTATGATTTATCAGTTCTTTCTTTGGCCATCGCTTTCCCTTTCTTTGGCACATTTGCTCCCATTCCAACCACAGCTGGTGGAATCAGTAGGGGTGAAATAAGCATATATATCTTCCTGTCTTTTTTCAAGGATGCACAACTTTACCTTTTCTAGAACCTCCTTTTAAGTCTTTTCACTAGTAAGATGCCCGTGCGTTGTAATGGAGTACCAAATGAGGGTGATTCATATTATCAAATGATAATCCCAAACTAAACATTGAACATCAATTTTGTCTTTCAAAAAACATGTATTAAGCAAAGCACACATGTACAAACTCATAAATAAATTAAATTGGAAATAGATATACATGTTTAGTAGTTGATATTGTTTCTTGTGCAACATGATAAAAAATAAAATACATAAGACATCTAGGACGTAAGGACATCTTTGTAGACATTATTTTTGGTAAATGTACCATCAGAAGTAAAGCACTAACCGTGGTCTTATTGTAGCTGTGACCATGGCTTCGACCATGCATCGACCATGCCTCGACCGTGGCTTCGACCAAGGCATCGACCAGGCCTTCGACCACAACCAGTGCACACGTCTGCTACAGCGACCGCCAACTGCTACAGTGACAGGCCGCACACATCTGCTAAAGCACACTACTCCTTTGACCACAACTTCGACTACTCCTTTGACCATGGCTTCAACTGCACCTTGTCAACCACATCACCGACCAAGACTTGTCGACCATAGCACCTCGACTACATCTCCGACCACACGGGTCTTCCAGCACTAATTGTCCACTATAGCTATGACCATCAACCACTGTAGCTACGACTACTGCCCATTGTAGCTACGACTACCAACCACTGTAACTATGACTATCGACCATCGACCACTATAGCTACGACTATCAACCATCGACCATTGTAACTACAACTATCAACCATTGCACAGTTTAACTAACGACTGCGACAGTACTCCTCCTAATACCAACTCACTGTGGCTTCGACCACTCCTTCGACCATGGCATCAACCACGGCTTATCGACCATACATTTGACTGGTCTGGAGTCTCCGATCGCTCTCCGACTCTGGGTTTTCAACTCCTACACATAGTTGGACACACCGACTACATAGTACTTGAACACACCGAGTACTTGACTACAACCACACAATACTCAAACACACGGAGTACTCAATTATGACCACGCAGTACTCAAATGCACTGAGTACATTTGGCTATGACCACTGTGGCTATGACCATGCAGTACTTGAACACACCGAGTATTTGACTATGACCACGTAGTACTCAAACTCACTGAGATTACACAGTACTCGAACACATAGAGTACTCGACTACGACCATGCAGTATTCAAACACACGGAGTACTCAACTACAACCACGCAGTACTCGAACACACCAAATACTCGACTACGACCACGTAGTACTCGAACTCACCGAGACTACATAGTACTCGAACACACTGAGTACTCGACTACGACCATGCAGTACTCGAACACACCGAGTATATTTGGCTACGACCACTGTGGCTATGGCCACACAGTACTCAAACACACCTAGTACTCGACTACAACAATGTAGTACTCGAACTGACCGAGACTACACAGTACTCGAACACATCGAGTACTCAACTACGACCACGCAGTACTCGAACATACCAAGTACATTTGGCTACGACAACTCAGTACTTGAACACACCGAGTACTCGACTATGATCACGTAGTACTCAAATTCACCGAGTACTCAATACCGACCACACAGTACTCGAACACATCAGTACTCGACACATGACTACCCAGTACTCAAACACATGAGTACTCGACACATGACTACTCAGTACTCAAACAAATGAGTACTTGACACACGACCACACTCAACAACAAGATTATGTCCAACACACACTGGCTAGGCACTGAACGTGCATACATTGTGGATTTGTAAGCATACATGGAAAAATTCAGTTTCAAATCTAGAAAAGATTTTGTTATTGTACTAAAAGAGCGACGATAGCGTCTGCTTACAGAAGATGTGCTAGAATAGATCTATGAGATCCTTGGGGAGGAAGGCCTTAAATATTATCACAATGTAGGTCCATAATTGTAGCAATTAACTATGAAAGTACATTCTTGTCTGTGGTTTACACAACATAGACTGAGAGACCATGTGGATGTGACCCCATATTTGTGATGAGTAATTGACGCGTGTTCGGGAAAGTTTGAGTTTGGTTTGAGTGGTTCGAGTCATGTCGTTGCGCGGTGCAATCGTTTCTGTCGGACCTTGTCGAACTAGGTCGAACGGGCTTAAGTTGTTTATTTTTCGTTTCGATCAGTTTGGGTTTTGAGTGTTTCTTTTGATGTTATTGTATGGTTACAATATTTCGAGCGGTGCTATGTGATTTGTTTCTTGTCTGTGATGGCTGCAGGACGTCGAGGTAGAGTCGTGGCGAGGCACGGGATGACCAGACTAGGCGCGGACGGTGCCGAGGTCAGAACGGTCGAGGTGTGCCGAAGACGGCGAGGACTCGAGGTGGCTGCGTGACTTGGAGGGCAAGGAATGAGGAAGCTTCCTGGAAGGTGCGCGAGGGGCGTTTTGGTGAATACGCAAAGCTGCACTAAAGGAAGTGGATTGTGGATAAAGCGCCATGAGTTGTTGAGAGCTAATGGGTAAAGTGTGTTACAAACCCATTAGTGGAGGCTATAAATAGAGAGGGTGTTCTCTAGTAGCTTTCATGAAATGAGTGTATGAAAATGAGAGGGTTTTAGTGCATTGGCTCTCCATGTGTGTGTTTAGAGAGATGGCTTGAGAGAGTGTATGTGTGGGTTGTGCGTGTGTGCTATGAGTTCTTGATTTTCAAGCGCGTATGGGGACTTAGTTAGTGTGAGATTGAGAGAGATGAGCTGAGAACATTCTCTTTGTAATCATGTCATGTCTCTGTATTGATTTCAATATGAGAGATTTTACTTGAGTTGCTCTAGTGTTCTTTTATTTTTCTGCTTTGGTTCCTTGTTGATCTCTTTTGGGTGCAGCACTTTTATTTTACCTGAGTTGCTCTAGACGTGGATGAATCTCATGGTCAAGTGACCACTATGTTCCCAAAAGAGCAAGATGGTAACTTGAAGAGTTCTCTGTTTCGGTCTTCAGATAGCATTTTCGGCTGTCCTGGCCGTTTCATTCTCCATCTATCTTCTCTTGTCTGCTCGAGTAACTTTCTGCCAGCCAAGTGAATAGAACTCTTGTCTCTTTCAATCAGAGTAGGGCTGCTAGTTGTTGGCTATTTCTTTTAGTCTTTGTTTGGAAGGACAGCAATTTACTTCTTTGGTTCTTTAATGAGCAGATGTCTCTTGGGTTTCAGCTGCTTGCTGCTTGCATTAATTTCCATTCAATGATTCCTGTGTTCGGCTGTTATATCCTGGTTTCAGTTCAGTCCGGCTGCAGATTTTTCTTGAGCTCTCGGCAACTGTTTGAGTTTGCATGTACTGTTGTTCGGCCGATTCTTCTTTTGCTTTCAGCTTTTGTTTCTTGCTGATTTCTTTTGCAGTGATCTGTCCGATCAATTGTTGGTCTGAAATTACTTTGCAGATTTTTCGTTTGGCAGTCTCTTTTTGGGCAGTTACTTTCGTTTTTGTTGTTTCTGCTTCTATGCTCTTTCCAGTATTTTGTCTACCTTTCTTCTTTCAGTTGTTAGCTGTCGGACAGCAAGTTCACTCTGATTTGTGCATTGCCGTTTGCTAGGATATTCACTGTTTCTTAGCCTTGGTGGACAGCAAGTTAAGCCTTTTCTCTTTTGGTCAGTTCAGAGAAGATATTTTTTTGGGTGCCTGTTGATATTTCTCTTGTAAGTCTTCTTGGTTAAAATTAATTTTCTCAGTCTCTCGGCAAATCTAAATTCTGAGATTTCGTGTGAATATTTTGGGGGCGAATTTTAAACGGCACCATTCACCCCCCCCCTCTGTTGCCGATTTCCATCCAACATAGACAATTTCAAGAAAGAGAAGTACATGCAATGTTCCACCTCCACCAATGCTCTCACCATCATCAGAGACACTCACAATGGTCCAAGGATATGATGAGTTCCAGTGAAATCTCTACAAAGGTGAAAAGGATGAAATAGATAATTATTGAACAACGAAAATGCAACATCAATTTCCTTGATAGAATGGTTTGACGACTGTTCTTACAAATCCAATCAGTCTCCACTGCACCTAACTGAAGACTTCCCCTCGATGTATGATAGTGTCCAAATCAATTGGAAAGAGTCATACAAAGCATTTCAAATACAGTACAAGGAAATAAACTAAAATCCACTAATTATCTTTCTTGGTTGTGCAAAAGAAAGGGTAAAAATGAATGGGATGACATATTTCATGTTATGTTGGCACTCTCAAAGCTAGAAAAGGAACAAAGTGACATTACACAGGGGTTAACCTCATTTTTTTTGGCCAAAATGGTTGGGCTATGATGATGGAGAGTAGACCAAAATCATGTTTTTCCCTCTTGGGCTTCTCAGATACATTCGAATTTACAATTGCAATTTCATCTGTCAGCCTAAGTCAAGACACAGATGAGTATATTTAAGTCCCCCTTTTTTATTTTCTCCAGTCAAACTTTAACTAAGAAAAATATAGCTCCATGAAATATTAGCAAAAGTATCTCATTATTGGAACAAAGAAGGACATTAGCTACACTGCCTACTGTTGCACAAAGAAAAGAAACAACCTAACTGTCATGAAAGAACGACATTTCTTCAATTGCTTCAGCAATGTGATAGGGAGAAAATGCCGACAAACATGGCATAACCATTTGAAGGGGAAAAAGGGGTGTACTTTGAGTTTCCCATATCATGCATATGGAAAGGTAAGTTTCATAGGCAAGACAATGTACCTATGACCATAATGTTGAAAGAAAAGCCCAACGAGTGAATTGGGATTTTTCTTTTGCCCAACCTATGTCACAAGAAGCCTTTGTTAGTCTCAAACTAATAAAAATTACATGAGGGAAAAAACAACCGGTGAGTGAGCTCCCATCGCCAATCATTCTGCGGGGTTATCTCAAAAGAGACAAAACACCTCACCAAGTGTACAAGATATGTGTATAGATAGATACCTTCTCGTGATCCCACACATTTAAGCAACCATCTTCTGTAGAGCTTCCAAAAATAGATGCTTGGTCAGGTGACCACTGGAATGCACAAGGTTTGAATTAGAGCCAAAAGCATACATACATATCATGAACAGTAGGCATGTCTACATAAAAAGAACATAGAGATCAACAACGTATTCTCTGTACATGACTGAACAATAAATGAGGCATTTCACCTGGATCGGGGAGAGGTTGTTGTTGACGAACTGGCTCAGCATCCCCTTCTTTGCCCCAAGCTTCTGGCAAACCTTGTCGTCTAGAGGCAGCTCCGGATCATGGCCCAGTTCTGGGAGTTCTCCACCCTCCTCTTCAGCCACATGGAATAGTCCTCGAGGCAGTACTCCTTGTACCCCTCCCAAAGACAATCCACCCGGCGCTGCGGTTGGTGACGACGAAGGTGAAGATAATGAGGAGGAAGAGCACGAGGAGGTAGAGCTAGAGTAGGCAGGAGACGCCAGCAAGGCCAGCCAGGGAGAGCACGAGGAGGAGGACTTGAGCATGATGATGGGGCGCTCGAGGAAGAGCTCACAATCAGTTGGCACCCATTGGACCATGTGAGCAGACATCGTGGGAGATGAAGATGCACAAAGGTTGGTGGCATGCCCGGTGAAGGGAGAGGTTGCCATAGCTAGTACAGAGGAAGGGGAGGAAGGCGTAGTGGGCTGGCACCAAATCCCCCAGAGAGGTCGCTTCCTTGTGGGCAACGTGGGGGAGGAGGGGTAAGGCGCGCGCGATCGGGGAGGCCAGATCTAGTGGCAGTGCGGTAGTGTTAGCTAGATCTGATGTGTCCCTCCCCAATGGCAGTCAGATCCAGCAACTGGGAGTATTACTCCATCACCTGGACTACTCCTCCACTGCCATCGAGAGCTATACTCCACCGCCGCCGCGGTGAGTACTCTGACACTGGAAGTGCTCCGCTGTCACCACCTCAAGCACTCAGCTTCCACCTTGAGTACCGACCGTCATGGCTCATCTTCACCGTGGGACATGTACTCCTTGTCGTCGGAGTACTTCGCCGCGTTCGAGTCTCCAACATCTCGCATACTCGAATGCCTCATATCCTACCACCACTGGCTCAGAGGGAAGAGCGAGGTCACGAGGAAGGGAGCAGGGCGTGGGTATGAGGCGGTGCCCTGCATTGCTACATTGTAGGGTGTGTGTGTGGGCGTGGGTGTTGATGGAGAGCGCACCCGCACAGCTAGCCCACGAACTGACATGCATAGTGGGGAGCAGTTGGGGAAGCAAAGACTAGTTCAGGGAGCAACCCTGTGTGTGTGGAGAGCGAAGGGGAGGAGAACAGATGCAGGAGCTGGGACTGCATGCTGCGCGCATGGGGTGGGAGGTAGGTGAACCCCAAGTTGTTCACCTGTACACCCCTAATTCGTTTTGACTCATGTGGACTCATTTCACCTGAAAAAATACTGCTCAATTTGATTTCAGGCTCACGTGAACTCAATTTGACACTGTTCATGTGACTCATTTCACTTGATACTGTTGCTTCCAGTAATCTGCTACTGCTTCCAGTTAGCATTTGAAAACAACAATTATTCTGCTACTAATACTGTTGCTTCCAGTAATATGTTACTTCTAGGATGCAAGATACTGTTACAGAACATGAACATTGCATTTCTTTGCAAACCAACATTTCAACCATGTCCCACAATCACAAGCATTCAGGGAAATTTTCTGCAAAACCTCACAAATGTCTCCCAATCACAAACCTAATACTGTTACATGACATGAACATTGCATTTCTCTGCAATCCAACATTGTAGACATGTCTCATAGTGACAAGCATTCAGAGAAATTTTCTGAAGCAACTCATATGCACAACTCAGGAACAAAAACTTGAACTGAAGCTATTACATTTCAATTAGGAATTATAGGTAGATTTCAAGGAAAAAGAACCCTTCCTCCATAACATTGCACCCTTCCACGATTCAGGTACAATCAGGAAAAAAGAACATACAAACTGAACAACAATCAAATGGACAAGCACAACTGAGGTACTTGTCAATCAACACTACACAGGACAATACAACTGATGAGGACATCCCGAAGACACCAACTGGACCGATTACACAAGCATGAGCTAAAAAGATTAATCAACAAGTGAACTCATCTCTAATTGAATCTGGTTTTAATTTACGAGAGAACTGGATATTACCTCATGCAAATGTTGTGTGAATGCTCAGGTTTAAATGATGCGAAGCTTTTGGAATTGAAAACATGGAGGTGAAACTAACAGAGAAGAAGTACATGGAGCCAAGCAAAGGAAGACATGTTCAAATCCTCATTACCATGTCAGATCATCCACAAGTTCAATCAAACTCACAAGGATGCTCCGAACATTCAAATAATTTCAACTGGTATCAAAAACTAACTTTGGACCGGTCTGATCAATCTCAGATGTGTTTAGGACTGTCTGATCCTCATCGGGCACTCGCAAGACCTTCAAAACGTTCGGATAAGTTCGAATGGTTTCGACTGTCCGAACCGTCTGATCAACGTTGTACGCTTAGATGCCTTAGAAATATTTGGGCCACTCCAATGAGTCGTACGGTCTGATCTTCAACAGATCGCCTGATCGCCTTAGAGACATTCGGACCTCTTCAAACATTCATTAATTCCACGATGTTCGATCGATTTTGGATAGTCGATAGCGACGGTGACATTCGGACTGCTCTAAACATTCGCCCTTCTGCATTGTGCGATCAACTTTGGACAGTTGATATTGATGGTAATGTTCAAACCAGGCCAAATGATCCCGCTATTGGATTGGCTGGAGACGCTTGCAGCCGTTCGATTGAGTTGGAGGTGTTCGAGACAATACGACCGTATCTCTGACCGTATACCTGGTGTATAAAGACAATAACTTTCACATACGAGGTCCGATTGAGGTGATCTTGGATTCGTTTGAAAGCTTATTTCAAGGGATACGTAATGGAGGAGGATTTATATTCAAAAGCATTATGGGTTTTATTTTTATTTATTTTTTTATGAGAGTTTGAGTCTAAAACACTTAAGAATTGTGTAGGAGACCTTGCGTCCTCCCAAGGGTTACATAAGCCTTGTAATACGTAACTTTTTGGCAGACCATGATTGAATCTATTATTTTTAAGAGAGAGCTATACATTTGTTCTTCCTAGAGTTTGCCATTTGATTGCAACCTAGAATGGTTTTTTCACTTATTTTATTTTAGTTGGTAGATGGGATCACGAGCGTGTGGTTGGGTGAATTCTTTTGTCACAAGTTGTTCTAACAGTGGTTGATGCCATTGGTTCATTAGGTTGCACAGATCCAAGTTATCATCATCGATCTGACATCGTGAAGACCAAGCATCTCGCCCGTATCATCTTGGTATGAGAGCATGGTTGACACGGTAGGATAAATTTACCCATAGTTAGATTCAATTTTTTTTATCCTATACACAAAAGGCCAAAAAAATCTAAACCCTAGTCTGTGCATCTATTATTTTCGTGAGTTTTGTTAAGTTTTCATCTATTAGAATTTTATTTAGGTGCTGATCATCGTGTTCCTTTGTGTCGTGTAATCGTTGTGTCATTTCCTTTGTGTCATCCAAACCATATTTATCAAAAAAAATTGTTGCTCAACTGGAAACTCACCACGCGATTTGTGCTAGTCTAGCGCATTGCTAGTTGCATCTAGCTCCACATGCAGGAATTAGATAGGGAACCTGCTGTCCAGAAACTTGTGTCCACATTGGTAACTCTAGCAGCCAGACCCATTGCTTACTTGAGAGCCTCACTTAAATCCTTTAATACTTGAGCCTAGTTGTTGAATATTGCAACTAGGGCTACTCATTAAATTAATTTTTGCACTTGCTAATTATTTTGGACTTGTACAACAAGAGGGGAAGCTAAACTTAGTTCGGATAAAAGAGGGAAAAAGAAAGAGAGCAAAGAAGGCAGCCGACATAAAGAAAGAGCCTCGACAAAAAAAAAGTAAGAAAAGAAAAGTGAGCTTTTGGACAAATTGGGATTAGCTAATTCTTGTTCATAATTTTCAAATTGTGTATTTTATGTCTTGAGCAATCTTGTGCCCTTTCATTTCATATTATCGCAATTGTCTAACGTCTCTCCTAGTACTTGGTGTAAAATGAGCTATTTAATAATCAATTTCAAATTGCCTCTATTTAGCTCATGTCTTTGTTTGCATTGAGTCACATTGGTCTTTGCGTGTGCTTTTATACACTTCACTTAAACCTATTAGATCAACACTTAGGCAAAGTATTCTAGCTTGGATTATTACTTAACTTTACAATATCTAGAATTTCAGATTACATAGGTAAATACTTCTCCATCCAAGCTCTACAAATAAGCCATTGTTTAACAATATTTGTGTAATTGAATTCGCTTAATCTATTACCTTGTGTTGTCTACCATCACCAAAGTGTGTGCAGCCCTTCAATTCCATCAAGGATGCATAAGGACTTCGGTTGGTAAGAGAAGGTGAGGTTGAGTGAATTCCACAAATAAAACTTCTCACATCCACATATAAAGCTTTTTTTGTTATTTGCACTAACCATGATAGGAAAAGAAAGAGAACAAGCATATGTTACACTAGTTGACCTTAAGAAGCATACAAATAATTTCAACACTCAGTTGAATGACAACATGAGCATTTTGAGGAGGGAGATACTAGAGGAGTTTCACAAAGAGCGGGGCCCAGGCATCCATGAAAGAGGCATTGAGCTTGATGAGATCGATAAGGAGATGCCTGCACAACTCACGAGAGAAACTCAAGTAGATCGAGCGACTACCAATGTGGTCTGACCACCCTTTCCCAGGCATGGGAGAGGTGCTTGTGACATTGACCAAGGCCAAGGGAGAGGCCGTGGTCGAGGGCACGATGAAGCTGGCCACAATGAGGATTTCAACGAAGACTTTTGGCTACACCGCAATGACAACTATCAATATCATGGCTGTCGTCATGATGACCTGCTCATCGAGGAGAAATTTGAGAATGTCAAATTCGCTATTCCCAAATTTGAAGATGCTTCTGATCCGGATGCATATCTCACATGGGAGCTTAAGATAGATAAGATCTTCCGGATGCACAATTATTCGGATGAGAAGAAGATACACATGGTGTCACTTGAGTTTGATGGGTATGCATTAAATTGGTAAGAGCAAGTGTTGAACGAAAGAGAAACTAATAGGGAACCTCCAATTGCATCATGGGCTGAAATGAAGCGAGTGCTGAGAGCATACTTTGTTCCTAACACTTATAAACGTGATCTTTTTGATAAATTGTAGAATTTGAGACAGGCAGGTTGTTCGGTGGAGTGATATAAGGATATGGAGCAAGCTATGATTAGGGCACATGTGCATGAAAATGAAGAGCAAACACTTGCGCGTTTTCTGTTTGGCCTAAATAAAAACATCAAATGCATTGCACAATATCAGTCCTACAATACTGTTATTGATTTAGTGCATCAAGTGATGAAGGCAGAGAAACAATTGCTTAAAGATGTAAAACCAGCACCAAGAACAGCATTCTTCAATTTGAAAGCACCATCATCATCCTATAATGCCATCAAAGCACGATTTAATTTGAGACGAGGTACATTTTCAGCTAGCACTAATTCAAATGCTAATGCTCGTTCTTCCTGAATTGCAAAATCAGCCCCTACATCAAGTGAGAAGAAACCTATTCCATCCCCTGCATCCTCAATTGGTGCTACAGCAAAGAATAGGGACATTCAATGCTTCAAATGTTTGGTGCGAGGGCATTTTTCTAGCGAGTGTCCCAATAACCAAGTTATGCTTGTGTTGGAAGATGGATAGTATGATTCCATAAGTGAAGATGAGGTTGTGCCCAATCATGAAAAGGAGAGATACGAGTATACATCGGATGACAATGAAGAGATTGATGTGTTGACTTATGAAATGAGAGAGGCACTAGTAGTCACCAAGAATTTGTGCATACTTGCACAAGAAGGAGATGCACATCCGTATTGATTCAACTTGTTTCAAATACAAGCCAAAGTAAACAACAAGGTGATCAAAGTTATTATTGATGGTGATAATTGTCACAATTTGACTAGTGTTGGATTATGTGATAAGCTTGGTTTAAAGATAATGAAACATCCACGTCCATATCATGTGCAATGGTTCAGTGAGTGTGGAGATGTGAAGGTGCAGTTTGTGATGCATGTTACTTTCAAAATTGGTGATTTGAGAACACTATTGAATAAGATGTGGTGCCTATGACAGTATGACATTTGTTGTTGGGAAGGCCATGTCAATATGATATAATTGTGCAACATGATGGCCATTCCAATATATATGCATTCAAGTGGAAGGAAAAGACAAAAAGAGCTAAATCCAATAACTCCTAGTCAAATACATGCCGAATCTTAGCAAAAGAAGCTTACTGAAATTGAGAGTAAAAAGAAAGAAAAAAGAGACTTCCACACATCGGTGAGTGAGAGCCGCAAGCTAAGTATTAGAGAAAAAAGTAAGAGTGAGGAAAGGATAGTTACGTTAGCCACAAAATCAGATTTAAGAGATGTGAACAATAACCCATTAAAGATACACTTTATGCTTGTGTACAAAGATGCAATGTTTTGTTTCAACTAACGACTTAACCTCTCTTCCTAGTGGTGTTTCCTCTCTTTTGTAAGCATTTGAAGACGTGTTTTCAGAGGAAATACCAGCAGGAATTTCATTATTGCGTAGAATAGAGTATAAAATTGATCTAGATCCTGGCGCTTCACTTCCAAACCAGCTACCATACTGTACCAATCCCGAGGAAACTAAAGAAATTCAGCGTCAGATACAAGAGGTACATGAAAAAAGGTATGTGCGCGAAAGTCTTAGTCCTTGTGTTGTTTCTGTAATTCTTGTTCCTAGGAAAGATGGTACATGGAGAATGTATGTTGATTATTATGCCATTAACGATATCATTATTAGATATCGTCATTCTATTTCTAGGTTAGATGATATGCTAGATGAACTTAGTGGTGCTGTTATATTCATAAAATTTGATTTGAGAAGTGGATACCATCATATTAGGATGAAACTTGGTGATGAATGCAAACTGCTTTAAAAACAAAATTTAGATTATATGAGTGGTTAATAATGCCTTTTGATTTAACTAATGCACCCAATACATTCATGCAATTGATTAATCATGTTTTAAGAGCATTCATTGGCAAATTTGTTGTGGTATACTTTGATGATATATTGATCTATAGCAAGACGATGGATGAACACATTGATCATATTGAACAAGTGTTAGAAGTGCTTAGAAGTGAGAAATTGTATGCTAATCTTGACAAGTGCACTTTTTGTATCGAAAAAGTTAAGTTCTTAGGCTTTGTTGTTTCTGGACAAGGCATTGAGGTAGATGAATCTAAAACTGAACCAATTAAGGATTGGCCTACACATGTGAATGTTAGTCAGATCAGAAGCTTTCGTGGTCTTGCTAGTTTTATCGTCATTTTGTTAAAAATTCCAACACTATTGCTGCCCTATTAAATGAATTGACTAAAAAGATATTGCATTTGAGTGGGGTGCATCACAAGAAAAACCTTTTCAAGAACTAAAGAAACAACTAATTGAAGCACCATTGATTGCTTTACCTGATTTCACTACGACATTTGAAGTTAGATGTGACGCTAGTGGAATTGGTATAGTGGTGTTCTAATGGAAGAAGGAAAACCCATAGCATACTTTAGTGAGAAACTAGGAAGTGCTCAATTGAACTACCCTGTGTATGATAAAGAATTGTACACTTTGGTGTGAGTGCTGGAAACTTGACAACATTATCTTTGGTTTAAAGAATTTGTTGTCCATTCTGATCATGAAGCCTTGAAATATTTAAAAAGCCAAGCTAAACTAAACCGTAGGCATGCTAAGTGGGTAAAATTCATTGAAACTTTCCCATATATTCTTAAATACAAGAAAGAAAAAGAGAATGTGGTAACTAATGTTTTATCTAGAAAGAATGTGCTTTTAACTCAATTAGAAATAAAAATCCCTAGAATGAAAAGTTTGAAAGATTTATATAGTTTAGACCATGAATTTTCATAACCATATTCTAAATATAAAGATGGGAAAGGATGGCACAAATTTCATATTCACGAAGGGTACTTATTTTGTGCTAACAAATTATGTGTTCTAGATTTATCTATGCGTTTGCTTTTATTGCAGGAATCTCAAGCAGGTGGACTGATGGGATACTTCGGGAGAGAAAAGACCTTCATGATGTTGAGCGATCACTTTTATTGGCCTAAAATGAGGCGTGATATCAAAAGGTTTGTACAGCGATGTGTGACCTACCACAAAGTGAAATCTAAAGTTAATCCACATGGTTTATATACTCCACTTCTTGTTCCTAGTGCACCTTGGGTGGATATTAATATAGATTTAGTTTTAGGATTGCCTAGGACACAGAGGGGGAGGAATTCAGTTTTTGTAGTTGTGAATAGGTTCTCTAAAATGGCACACTTTATTCCCTATTACAAAAGCGACGATGTGTCTTATGTAGCTGAGTTATTTTTCAGGAAAATTGTAAGATTGCGTGGCATGCCAAGGACATTATTTCAAATCGTGATGTCAAGTTCATGAGCTATTTTTGGAAAACTTTCTAGGCCAAGTTTGGGACAAAATTGTTATTCTCAATAATTTGTCATCCACAAACGGATGGACAAACGTAAGTGGCGAATAGAACACTTTCAATGCTACTACGAATAATGATCAAGAAGAAATCAAAGAGTAAGAAATTGTTTGCCGCATGTAGAGTTTACATATAACATGGTGGTACATTCTACTACTCAATTGTGCCCATTTGAGGTGGTGTATGGTTTTAAATCAATCACGCCACTTGATTTGCTGCCACTGCTGCTACATGAACATGGCAATATGAAGGCGTTAAAACGTGTTGAATATATAAAGAAGATTTATGTCAAGACTAAAGAAGCCATTGAAAAGAAAGCATGTTATTATACTGAGAAGACGAACAAGTTAAGAAAGACATGCTATTTGAACCAGGTGACTCAGTTTTGGTGCATCTATGCAAAGAACGCTTTTCGGACAAGCATAAGTCCAAGTTGATGCCTTGTGGAGATGGTCCATTTAGAGTACTTGAGAAGATCAATGACAATGCATTTAAGATTGAGCTTCCGGGTGATGATTATGTTATGAGTTCTACATTCAATGTCACTGATTTATCACCATTCTTTGGACCGGAAGAATCAGAATTGAGGATGACTCATTTCCAAGAGGGAAATGATGATGAGGACATCCCTAATAATCTAGATATACACATCGAGTTACCAATAGGACCAATTACAAGAGCACGTGCAAAGAAACTACAAGAACAGATGAATTTGTTTCCTAATGCACATGTCATTAATTTTCACGAGAATTTTATACTACCTAAATCTTGTAATTTACTTATGCTTAGGTGTTTGGATCAATACGATGCGTAAGAGGAAGAAGAAGAAGAGCTACAGCCTGATTATGGGCTATCCCGAAAGGGAGGCTATCAAAAGAGGAATCCAATGCTTCGGTGAAGTTCAGGCCATCCGATTAGTTCCGATGCTCGGATGGTTTCAGAAATGTTCGGACCACTCCGAAGGATTTCGGCTGTCCGAATCGTTCGATCCATTTTGGACGTTCGAATAACTTCAGAAACGTTCAGACCATTCCGAACAGCCTCGGCTATCGGACATCCGATCCACTTTGGACGCTCTGATGGCTTCAGCAATGTTTGGACCAGTCTAAACGGCCTTGGCTATCCGAACCATCCGATCCACTTTGAACACTCAGATGACTACGAAATTTATGACTGCTCCTCATGGTCATACAAGTGGTCGAAGTCAACATCAGCAAGAAGGCGTGGTCATAAGGAAGGCATGGTCGTAACATCCATCAACGTGGTCGTAACGACACACATGTAGTGAACGTGGCCAAAACCAACACGTCTTTGATTGTTTCAGCACTGTGCCGAAGGTATTCCTTATGTATAAATGGCAATAACTTTCACATAAGGCGTCCGCTTGAGGAGTGCTTGGATTCGTTAGAAAGCTTATTTCAAGAACTACGTAATGGAATGAACTCCATCTTCAGAAACGTCACGGATTTTTTACTTATTTTATTTCAGTTTCTTCTTTTGTGTGAGTTCGAGTCTAAAACCATATAAGGTTGAGTTGAACACGTTTTGGAGTCTTGTGGACTTTTCCAAGAGTTATGTAAGCCATGTAATACGTAACTTTTTGACTGGGCCACAATTGATTCTATTATTTTTCTAGAGAGAGCTATACGCTTATTCTTCCTAAGATTTGGCATATGATTGCAATCTAGAATGGAATTGGGCGTTCTCAACACTGTTGTTCTTGTGATTCCTTGGGATTTGCACGAGAGGTGACATGTTTAGTTTGTGGTTAGGTAAACGGGATCACGAGCGTATGGTTGGGCGAATTCTTTTGTCGTAAGTTGATGTTCTAACTATGGTTGGTGCCATCGGTTCATCAGGTTGCACGGATCTAAGTTAGCATCATCGATCTTACATCATGAAGATCGGACATCTCCCCCGTATCACACGGCCTGGGCGAGCGCAAGGCAGCCGTAGTGCTCAATCCCGGGCACTACGCCGTACTGGTCCGCCATTGATTCAAACATGGCTTTCGCCTCGTCGGCCATGCCGAAGTGGCTGTAAGCCGTCAAGATGGCGATGAAGGTGACGTTGTTAGGGCTTAGGCCGCAAGTTTGCAGCCCGGAGAACAAGGCGAGCGCTTCTTGGCATTGCTCGTGCACTGCCAGCCCAAGCATCATGGAGTTCCAAGACGAAAGCTTGGCCAGGCCCAGGGGCGGACCCAAAGAGGGGGGAGTGAGGGCCCAGGCCGCCACTCAATTCGCAGGAACCCAGGTATATAGCCCAAGATTTAATGCTAGTGCCCCCACTCAGCCCAACTAAAAGGCCCTCACTCATCCTAAAATTATGAATGACAACAATTCAGCATACTATGTGTATTGTTGTGCCCCCTCCGGATTTTGTCCTGGGTCCGCCCCTGGCCAGGCCTCGTGATCTTAAGGCTTCGAACACCAGGCGAGCCTTGTGTATGGAGCCACACTTGCAGTACACGTCGACGAGGGCCGTGACCACGAGTGCGTTCATGGCGACACCGTGCTTATCCATGTACGCGTGCACCCACGCGCCCTGCTCCGGCGCGCCGAGGCTGGCGCAGCAGCCGAGCACGCTGACAAGCACGTTCGCGTTCGGCTCCACGCCGTCCACCTGCATCGCCGAGAAGAGATCGACGGCGTCGTGACACCTCGCGGCGTGGGAGTACGCGCTCACCATGGCGCTCCACGTTGCCACGGTCCGGGCCGGCATGCCGTCGAACACCGCCCGCGCCTCGTCGACGCGCCCAACCCTCGCGAGTCGCGAGCACCACGATCACGCTGTTGCACGCCACCACGTCGAACGCCTGGCACTGGCCGAAGAGTGCCAACGCCTCGTCCGCGCGGCCGCAGGACGCGTACATGGTGATCATGAAGTTGCCCATGTACGCGTCCCCGCGGAGGCCGAGCTTGAGCACCGTTCCGTGGAGCGCCGGGCCGTCGTCCGCTGGGCCGAGTCGCGCGTACGCCGAGAACAGCGACGGGAACGTGCGCCGCTCTGGCAGCGTGGACGACCGGAGCATGTCAAGGAACAGCGTCACGGCCGCGTCCGAGCCGGGCCCGTCCGACAGCGCCCTTATGACGGTGTTCCACTTGAAGGCGTTGGGTCTCGGGTGGTGCCTGACGAGGCGCGCGGCGTAGGCGGCGTCGAGGCCTTCTCCGGAGCAGAAGGTGACGGCGCGGCTGGCGGCGATGGGTCCCTGGCGAGGCCGGACTTGACAAGCGAGGCTTGGAGCTGGCGGAGGTGGGCCATGTTGGCGCATTGCGTGCGGAGCGGAGGAGGGTGAGGGCCGGGTGGGCGGCGAGGAAGCCGGAGTTGGAGACGGAGGAGGGGAGGAGAGAGGTGGAGGAGGAAGAGGAGCAAGCGCACGTGTGCAACGGCGCCATGGCCATCCTCTGTTCTTGGGAGTTGCTCTGCTTGGGTTTTCGGCTGTGGTTTTGGTGCATGGTTTTCTTTTGGTTAAAGCCACCTCGCTCGTGGCCTGCCAGGGAGAAGAGATCTGCTGCTTTCCATTAATGGGCTGGGCTGAGCTTTCTGGGCCAAGTAGATCTGGCCAGGCTCTAGTTGGTCAATGTCAAACTCCTGGTTGCATGAAGGCCCAATAAACTAGGAATAGGAATGTTGGATTAAGCAAAAAAAAACTAAAAAGTTCTAGCTCATGTTCCAATCAGACACACAAAAATAGCAAATTTTTTATGGTACACCCAGATTCTTATGGACCATCCATTTGGAATGATCCAAGGGTTGATATTCATATTACCTCATAGGAGGTAATAGGCCATCTATTACTATTCAAAGGCTAGTATGGTCAATTACTATATACTAAACAAGGAAATAGATGATCTTACGGTATATATCATTAAAAACATGGCTGTCAAAAAGGAAGGTAATTAATGATAATAATCTTTTTTCAAGGAAACTAATGGCAATAATCTCACTATATTTTATAAATTTCAACATCGCACTACCATACTACATACTTACCTATACCCTCACATTTTTAAATTCAAAATGTAAAAAAAATCAAATCCTGCAAAGTATTCCGAATTTTACATCAAAGTTGCGATTTTCATACTAATGGAATTTTATATGTCAAATTTAAATACAAGTCAGAATTGATTATTTTACTTCATATTAGAGAAAACATCAAATACCAGATACTAGTATATAGGAGTGAAATGTATATACTAATGAGCACATACATACAGATACAGTACTGATGTTAGAAGAATGTGCATGCACTATTATTCTGGAGCAACATTATTGGAGCAATTTAAGACATTCCTTTTTTCTATGTGACCCATGGTTGTCACGGCGGAGTCGGCGACTACGGCGAGCGAGGGGCGCCTGGACGCCTAGGCGAGGGCCCGGGGACGCCTAGGCGACGGGCACGGCGACAGAACTGCTGCTGTATACTGCCGATGCCGACTCTCTCTGTCACGTATATACTGTCGATGCCGACTCTCTCGCGGTCTCGCCTCAGTCTTGAGTCTTCTGCCTCTCTCTCACGTCGCGTCTCACGACTCCCTCTCTCGCGTCGCGTCTCCCGTCTCCCCCGACTCCCGTCTCGCCCGACTCCGGTCTCCCCTCCCTGACGCCTCCCCCTGCCGTCGCCTCCCCTCCCCTCGGCGGCAGGAGCACACCGGAGCACGGGAGAGAGACGGCGGCGGGAGGGAGGAAGGCGGCGCTGCAGGAGGGAGGGAGGCGGCGCAGCCAGAGCGCGGCCGGAGAGGAGAGGGGCGGACGGCGTACCTGAGCTGGCGGTGAAGCTATGGTTCAGGCAAGGCAATCCTCCTCGGCGTCCCCTGACAACCATGATGTGACCAGCTATAGCAAGTTAATATCCTTTTACTAAAATGATCTATGGTAATCAATGCCTAATATTCCACCCAGGGATAGAAATCTCGAAATCAATGCAAAACCTGACTGATGGACGGTGACGATAACCGACTGATTACTGGAAAATCCAGAAAAAACCGGATGAAATTCATATATAAAATTTTGAATTTAGACGGTTTAAAAACCGATAACCATTCCGGTTACTGGAAAAAAAAACCAAAAACCACTTAAAAACTAAAAAACCACTAAAACATAAAAAAGTCAAAAAAAACCCTAGCACAAAATGTTGGAACTAGCATATTAAATTAATACAATATGTAATTTAGCACAAAAAAGATCTAAACCAATCTGAGAAATGCATTTGTAACCACCGAAATTTCACCGACTTTTGTCCTCACAGTATCCACGGGAATTTCCAGTAAATTTATCCCTGATTCCACCACTCTTGCCTCTAAAAGGGTAAGTGGTGTACCTTAAAAGAGCTCTTCTTTACATCCATGTCTTCTTGGTCATAAGTGTCTAAAATAACGAAAGTCAGTTGTCATTGTCCAATAATGATTTTCACAAGAATCAACAACAAGATAACTAGATGAAAATGAATAGAAATAACTAGCCTCACAGGCAAATTAGATATAATTTCTCAGACTAGACATTCCAGTTACAGTTTTGCTATTGCACAGGTGACTGAAATTTTTTTTATCTTTCAGTCACCTGAAATTGCACTCTCAATCAACTGAAATTGCAGTCCCCCTAAAAAAACAACTGCAACTTTAGATGATTCAGAGTGCAACTTCAGGTGACCTGAAATTGCACTCTCAATCAACTGAAATTGCAGCCCCCCCTCCAAAAAAACAGCTGCAATTTTAGGTGATTCAGAGTGCAACTTCAGGTGACTGAAAGGTTAAAAAATTTCAGTCGCATGTGCAATAGTCACTCCTTCCAGTTAAGATCTCATACTTCCCCAACAACAGACACACGGGTAATCAAATCGCAATGCACAGGAATTCAATACAACGAACTTGTTGAAGAACAAGGATGTAGTTAGTTCTCCATGTTGCTTCTGTATTCCACAGTTCTCTTCTCATACCACTCCTTCAACAGAGCTTGTTAACAGCCTCAATCAAGGAATCCTCGCCTCAAATGAATATCCTTCATGCAGGGGCAATGGTTGCTGTGAAATATCCTTCGCCTCAAATGAAACATGCTTGGGTGAAAAGAAAAACAATATACATTTCACAGCAACCATTGCCCCTTGTTCTTTGGTGTTTCTCTGAGTTTCTTGCCAAGGATCACAAAAACCAGCATTTGCATCTCCGCAGATCTTGCGGACCTTCAAACCACCTATCCCAAGACTGGTAAGCAGGGCCACTAGTTCTGCAGTAACAGAAAAATAGAACGCGTAAGACTACGAGGTAGAGATATTTGGATAAAAACGATAGAAGGATGTTTCTGTGGTTACACTGGAAGTAGAGGGTCTCCTTTGCTTTCAATTGTTACAAGAAAACTGGTGAAGTTAATAATGCAGTCAGTCTCCATTCCCCGACAATTAACCACACTACATATGCTTTTTAAGCAGTAAGACCATAGCGTAATAAACTAATAATGGAATTTAGAGTTTTCTTCTGACACGTACTCTTGCAATGCTGCTGATACCTTATCCGTTTTCTCAAGCTCCTCAAGCTCCCCCTGCATGCAGTCACATTGAAAACATTACTGCTTTGGGAAAGGGATAGAGGTCCAGAATTTTCAAGGGAGTGTCAATTATTTGCCACTAGTTATGTCACTGAAATGTGGGTCCCGGGGCCAGGGGCCACATGTTAGTGAGAATGGAGTGGCAAAATCCTGATGTACACCTCTTTCGGGTGGAAAATCCTGAATTTTCCCTATTTTTAAAAGGAAAAAAGGTATACTTGCCGGTTGTACATAATTCTAGATTTTAAGAAATAAGGAATCTCTGACAGATCTACAGATAATGATGTCCAGAACGGAAGGTGAAGAAATCTAGTCTGTCTATAGAACCACTATTGAGAAATTTAATATAATTTCATTTGGCAACTTGTTCTTTATTCTGATATGCAAGTAGCTTTCTTTGTTTGCTTATCTGCAATGTGCAGCTAATGTACAAGCTGGACTGTTAGAAATAAATTTGTCGCAAGTGAAGCATCCTCTTCTATTTGTACACAAAGATGGCAAAAGTCGGGCCACGTTCCACACTTCCACTGCAATCCAATCTAATTCAAAAGGCAATGGCAGCAACCTAAAAAAACAAATTGCGTATTGGTTTAATAGAAATGACAAATTATCGTGATTTAGCAATAAAAAAGATTAACACTCTTGGGATTCTAACAAGTGAATCCGATAGCATTATTAATTGTAGTTACTAGGTGATAAACTCTCATTAGACCTTGCTAGTTTTACTGACTAGGTACACGACTGACTCAGTTAAGTAGGGTAAACTAAACAGTACATAACTACAAAGGTCAATATCCCATGTGACAGATATCTGATGTTTTTTTTTTCGGGGGGAGGGGGGGGGGGGGTTGCTGCCTCCAGTGCGAGCAGGGATAAGACCATGCAACAGGCACACACTCATCTTGCAAGATCATGCTCCTTGTCCTAAAAAATCTAGATTGTCCAAAAGGATATATTGCATGATGATATTCATCTGGCCTTTGTTGGAGGTTGAAACAAAAAAATTGTGGCGGCGAAAAGAGAGAGAAAACATTGTTCGGTGAAGCAACTCACATGTGAGGGAAGATAAGTTTAAGGTAGGTCGCTCATGATACATCGGTGTATGCGTAAGGTATTTTAATACTATGTAAATAATTAAGATAATTTGCCACATATATAACTAACGTATTGCTTAAGATTAAATAGATATACACACACACACACACATTTCAGAAAAAAAAAGTAACTAATGGAGGAATATATGCATATATTTCAGAAAAAAAAGTAACTAATGGAGGAAAAATAGAGACATGCAGCTACATAATCCATTCATGATAGGAAGTGGTTATGTTTTTGAGAACCCTCAAAAACTTATTATGCTCAATGATTTCTTCCATCAGAACTCATACTTAATTATGTTCCGAAAGTTGTAGTTTTCTTCAAACTTCTATTATCATTTAGAATGTTTATGATGTCTTAAAAATCTAAATAGTCTACAAGATACACAAATATATCTCAAACATCTAAATTATATCATTTGATATTATAAACTTTGAAACAAATATAGCCACGCAAATGTGTGGGTCACCCTACTAGTTCTTATAAAGATATAGTACTTCAGAGAATTATTATGTTTCAGTAATCACTTTGATCCAACACTAATTTGTCCATCCAATTACTATTACAAGATTGGATCACACAAATTAGAAAACATGGTTTCCCATATGTACAGGTCCCCCAGGAAGAGGCATCAGTAGTTCAGTCTTCAGTACATTGTCTGTGCCCAATCATTTGAGGCAGCAGAATTTTGCTTGTGTTTTTTCAAGCATAGAAACTGCAAAAACCCATAAACTACAAGTAGTCGGACAGAAAAGAGCTGTGTTTTTTTGTCCCCATCAGGAAAAGGCCCACAAAAAGGGTACGGGAATTGAATCTTTGCCGCAAGAAAATGTGTAGCAGGAGTGCAGGACCAGGCGGCAAAGAAAAGCACACCGAACATGTACATGTGCTTGATCGCTTTCCCCAACCCACCCATCCCCATCCCCCTCCCCCCACCCCATGGGAAACAAGAAAGTTGTGATGCAAAGATGGACAAACACAGGAGGAAGAACCTGGGAGGATAAGGGATGGGAACCTTGGGAATTATCAACATGTCGCAACTAATTTATAATATACTTGGAACAATGGGCTAAAAAGCTACAAGTTTTCATCAATTTGGGGGGTGGGGATGCTGCCCGCTGCTGCATTTCGGAGAGAGAATTGCCCTATTCTTCTCCATTTCGCCGGTTCTTACACCAAGAATCCTCTAATAAAAGAAGTCCTAAAAGGCCTAAAGAAACCTCTCTTTTTTGTTTTCTTCTTCCGAGGACAAAGAAACAAAGAGATTCGAGAAGAAAAACTAAAAGAACAAGGAGGAGGTAGGCAGACCTCGAGGAAGCGCGCTTCTTGCTCGAGCTTCTTGAGCTCGGCCTGGATCCGGTGCCGGCCCCGCGTGCCCCCCGCGTCCCCTCCTCCGCCGCCGCCATCACCAACCTGCATCGCCGTCCGGCGAGTGGCGCCCGCAGGCAGGGGGCCTCGCGTCCGCGCTCTCCGAGGACGGCGGAGAGGAGGGGACAGGTGCGATCGGTGACGGGTGGGGCGGACGGACAGATGCGCGGAGCAAGCAGAGACGAGGAAGGAAGAACTGTCACGGAGTGCGGATGGCGAAAAGGTTTCTTGTTTTGGGAAAGGTTCGTCGTGACGATGGACACAGGGGGGTTGGGACTGGTGACGCTGGCAACTGGATCACCTTCTCCCCTCAATCTCTCGCTGATTTCTTTTCTTCTGAGGTCACTAGTTTATTCTGCTTTCTTTCTCCTCTCACCGCCTCCTTCACCTCCTACCATGGCTTCTGGCGTCGTCAACACCTTCTTGGGACAATGCGCTTCCGTTTCTCGTCGCCGCGCGTCCTCCTCTTTCACGCCTGGCCTTGGCCCTGGCCCCGCGGTATCGAGATAAGTGGAAAGACTAGATCTTACGGGGATTACCAAGTTCATGGTTGAAATTGGCGCGGAGTCTATTGAAGTCGTACAAGTTGTTATGAACATCCACCAGCGAACATGGCAATCGCCACGTAGGGACCGAGCGCTATGGCCTGGGAGCAAGGCGGTTGAACCTCCGATGGCTGCGTCAATTCACCGCCATCATTGCGCCGGCGTCCAATTCTAGTTGTACGGGCCTGTAAAATTTTGATTCTGTGGGGGATACAGATTTTACCATCCGAATCTTCTATGTATTTCGAACTAGTTTCTAGATTAATATCTAGTTTATACAATAACATCGATAGATATCACATCTATACATATGAGTAAATAAAATGTTACTTTATATTACATAGGTAATCGTAAATAGATCTTATGACTAAGTTTTTACATAACAGGCCGATCGGCCAAATAACATTGTTTAGAGTAAAACAGCGGAATAGTAGTAAACCAAAAGGATCTCCATATCTTGCCACAGACAATCAATTGTGGCTAAACCTAGTCTCGGTCTTCATCTTCCATGTCAAAACCGGAGGTATAGGACCTGTTCTTTTTGGTTGAGGCTTATGGTTTTTGGCTGCAGCTTGTGGCTTTTGAGCTGTTCGTGCGAGAGATTACAGAGTAACTAAAACTCACATGCAGTTTTTGCCAATATAAATGAAGTTGGTACAGTATGTACTACAATTAACTAGTAGACCCCATCTTGAAAAGACATTCCGTTTAAAAGCTAGTTACTGTAGAACAGCCAAAAGCTGAAAAAGAACAGGGCCATAGGTGAACCCAGACACCAGATCATCACTTACGTCATTTAAAACCACATATTACGCAACAATGAGTACAAAGGTATTTAGCAAGTCCCTATAGTAGAATGCTACTATGTATAACTATATACAAGGCTTATTCAAATGAAGATCTTATGTCTCTTTTCACATAAAGTCAATTTTCCCAAATATACTACTTTGGTTAGATTTCAAATCTATAACTTAGCCATTTTGACATTAAAACTAATATTCATTTTTGAGTCAAATTTTATCATGAGAGTGAAATCACTCCACTTTCATGTTCACTAAGGTGAAAGCGAAATCCCTCCGCTTCCACTTTCATGAAGGTGAGAGCGAAATCCCTCCACTTTCACTTGAAAGCAAAATCCCTTCGCCTTCACTTCCATTCTAAGTTCGTCATCACAACCATTATCGGTTTATTATTTATTTATAAAAACTATGCAAGTGTAATGTTTCTACACCTTTACCTATGTCCGAGAGCACGGCTATTCGAATAGTTTTTTAACACTCCGCAAAGATTGTATAGCTTTACCTACAATATATAGCTCATAATATCGGCCACTATAGACTTTCATATGCATCGGACTGGGAAAATCATAGCAAGGCTTTTTATATTGCTTATCTACGATGCTCACTCCACTCCAGGGTAGAGTCCTAAACACTGGCAACAGTGACCGCTCCTTCTTGGTTACACCTCACCCCAAAACGTTCCCATAGTAGGCTATGTTTTCAATGAGGGATCATATTGTTAGGGAGTCTATAACCCTTCTCGACAAAATCAATAATGGCAATGCCCATCCCGAGCCACTCCCACCAATCACAGAAATCTAGAAATTCATGAACCAATATTTGTGTAGGATTTACACCGAAGCTAAGCAAATTAGTAGGCCAGGTCTATCCCATAACTAGATTTTTAGCTGGATGATTTGTGTGTAGAAAAGATGAGCACAAGAATTCGTCCCTTAAACGACGTAGGAGAGACCAACTACAAACCCAAAGCTAGTGCAATCTTTGCACAACTATTTAAGAAAGGACATATGCAATCAATGCACGGCCCATCCAAAAATGACACGTGTAATCCTTGCATGACCAATCCAAAAATAATATGTGCAATCCTTGCATAGGCAATCCAAAAATGACACGTGCAATCCCTGCACGGTCAATCCAATATATGCAATTTTTGCATCAGTCGCTAACCAACCATTCGCCTGAGTCTCTACCTTTTTAGAAAATATTTTTCTGTTTCCAGTGGTAACTCATGTTACCATTATTATCATATTTTCAAGTTCAGTTGGCAATATTTGCATTGTATTTCGCTTTACCACTATGGCATTTCTAAGCACAATCGTAGCCTAATAAAGTTCAATCAATGGTGGAGTTATTATTAATTATAAATATGCTAGGGCGATATGGCAAGGAAACATCAATAATCAAGGAGGGGAATACTAGTATCAAGTGCATGGTATAACTAGGTATTCAACCATTAATATAGCATTTTAGTAATTACTATAATAAGCATGCATGTAGGTTTGAAAGAAAAACATTACATTTAAAAACTAGATTCGACATGATCAATTATAAGGACTTGCCTTGGTCAAAGATGGCTAAGGTGGGATCTTGTTCGTCAGTGATGGGGGCTTCCAAAGCGTCGAAGTCTGTACACGCAAAATCATCTGTACTCAATTAAATATTCAAATAAAATCCAAATGAACTCTAAAAATTATGATTTTGATACTGTTGGAAAGATTTTGAATTTTGAAACAAAAATCACTAGATTGGATTTGAAATAAAGAAGTTATGGCCTTTCAAAGTTTAAACCGCAAGGAAATTCCTAAAATTCTGACAGGTGGGGTCCATTCAGATTTTCTTTTTATCTTGGAATTATTTTTCAAAGGGAAAAGCTTATGTTGCTGATAGGTGGGGTCGATTGAGGGTTTTATTTCTTTTCTAATTATTTTTAAGGAAATCCTTGAGAGGCTGATAGGTGGGGTAAAGGCTCATGTAGACTATGACCATGTGGTTATCGACCTTTGAGGTGGGGCCTACTGGTCAATGACCATGGTCTATAGGGTCGATCCATGCGACATATTATGGGACTTGGGGTCTGCATGTCTTTGGGTCAAGGGTTAAATCTGAGGTTAATTAGAGATTCTAAGTTTCTAGGGCCCACATGTCATACTAATACTAATTACATCACTAACCTAACTATTCTACTAGTTACACTAATCTTTATATCACTTGGGGCCCATTGGTCAATGACTTCCTTCGTCTTCTACCTCTGCTCAGCTATGGCTGAGCTCAACGCCAACGGTGAAGGTAGCGGTGGGCTGGCGTGAGGGGCAAAGTGGGACGAGACCACGATCCGCACGAGACCGCCTGGAATCTCTCCACGATCCGTATGAGACTGCTTCTCACGGCTATGACCGCTTCTCATGTCTATGATCGCTTCACAAGACCACTTCACACGACTACAACCGCCTCTCACAATTACAACTTCCCCTGGCACTCGAGAGCTCCGACTGCACTCGCCCGTGTAAGACTTTCGACCACAATACGAACTCAGACGCTTCTGATTGCTATAGTGTTCTTCCAACTATAACAGTGTTCTTCCGACTACGACTTACGACCATTGTGCCTTGCGACCACGATTGCCTTACGACCGTGGTGCCTTCAACCATGGTGCATCATCTTGATGCTACGACCACAGCTTCTTGCATACTCGGAGTCTTCGACTACCTTTGTGCTTAATGTCTTTGATTGCCTTCGTGCTCAACGTCTTCAATTGCCTCATACTCGGAGCTACAGTACTCGATGCGCAGTACTCGGTGTACAGTACTTGGAGCGTGGAGCCTCCAACTTCGACTTCTGTAGTTTCGACTGTTGCTTAGGCTATAGATTCAACCACTGCTTCGATTGTGGCCTTAACCATGGCTTCGAGTGTGACTTCGCCCATAACTTCTATGACCACTTACAACTCATCAAGATTAAATCTAACATTCTCCCCCTTAATCTTGATGCGTTGACTCACCGATATGGAGCACCCACATCTTCTTGTCGCTCGCAACAGCCTCTTCTAGACACACAGTGGCATTCCCTTCGCACGACTTACAGTGATCTCACACCACTATTGAGCCATGTCTTCATCTTGCAGTGGCCTTACACCATCGTCTTCTCGTAGTGGATTCACATCATCGACATTATCAGTCTCACACCGGCTTCTAATTTGAGGTTGATGGATTCACACCACCACCTTCGGCTTCACGTCGAAACTTCAGACAGTGGCTTCGCACCGATGTTGTTGTCGGTCTCACACTAACTTCTCCTCGCAGCAGCATCGCACTGCCATTGGTGCCAGCATCACACCGACTCTTCCTCGTAGCAATCTCACACTGCCACCTTCACTTTTTCTTGCAGCGACATTGCGTCGCTACCACTCGGCTTCACACCGAGGCATATTTGTCGGCTTCCCACCAACTCCTCCAGCGGCGATGGCTCCACACCACCATCTTCTCCTCAGAGTGGTATCGCACCGCCATCATTGTCGGCCTCACACCGAAATCTTCTTGCGATGATCGTTGTCGGCTTCACACCAAAACGTCATCGATGATCACCATCATCTTCATGCTTCTTCCTCGTTACGATGGCCTTTGCCATCTACGCCAGCCTCCATCTCGCATGGAGTCTGCCACCACCCGCGGCTAGCCTCCACCTCACATGGAGCCTGCCACTGCGTCATATGTGGCCTCCACTCATGGAGTCTGCCACTAGTGCAATCATCGTCGAAGCCGCTCGCTCGCAGCGGCACCACTAGACAACCCATCACCATGCGACATCACGTCACCGCCACCAGTGTGCACGTCATCATTGTTGGCTTCACATCGACCCTTTCTCCCAGCGGCTTCACACCGCCACATGGCAGCGGCATAACACCACAGTCCTCAACGTGGCATCTCACCACGTGCATGACAAAGGTTGCAGCATCTCACCACAGCTTCAATGTCAACGATGTCGTTGCTCCTCAACGTAGCACCAACCGGACAACACCATCTTCAACAGCCCCTATGTCAGCCTCGCTCTGATATCAATTGTTGGGACTGAATCGCTCAATCCTCTCTCTTGTCACTCTGATAAACACATAAAGAGACTAATAGAATTTTGGGTATTGAATCACTCAATCTTTTCTCATTTTTCAACTCGCTTCACTTAACAAGATTTACACGGCTTAAATAAGCCTCATGCATACACACACGACCACCCACACACCCACTAATTTGGACCTATTCTCATGCCTCCTAGAATCTCTCCATGATCTGCACGAGATCGCTTCTCACGGCTACGACCACTTCTCACAACTACGATCGCTTCACACGACCGCTTCACACGGCTACGACCACTTCTCACAGTTATGACTTCCCCTAGCACTTGAGAGCTCTGACTGCACTCGACCGCATCCGACTTCTGACCACAATACGCACTCAGACACTTCTAACTGCTACAGTGTTTTTCCAACTGTAACAGTGTTCTTCCGGTTGCAATAGTGTTCTTCCGACTGCAACAATGTTCTTCCGACTACAACTTACGACCATGGTGCCTTACGACCACGACTATCCTACGACCATAGTATCTTATGACCACGACTGCCTTACGACCATGGTGCCTTCGACCATGGTGCATCATCTCGATGCTACGACCACGGCTTCTTGCATACTCAGCGTCTTCAACTGCCTTCGTGCTCGATGTCTTCGACTGCCTTCGTGCTCAGAGTCTTCGACTGCCTCGTTCTCAGAGCTACAGTACTCAATGCACAATACTCGGTGTATAGTACTCGGAGCCTCTAACTTCGAATTCCACAGTTTTGACTACTGCTTCAACTACGGCTTCGACCAGTGCTTCAATTGTGGCTTCGACCACGGCTTCGAGTGTGGCTTTGCCCATAGCTTCTACAACCACTTACAACTCATAAAGATTAAATTTGACACTAAGCACCCGCTAGTAACAGCACCAATCATGCATAGAAGGAGGCGGCATGGTGGGCAAGCCACGACGGCCAGTGGTGGAGGCCGGATCCCTCCGCCTTCATCACCTTTCGACGATGGTGCTGTCAGATCTGGTGCCTGGTCAAATCTGGGAGAACTAATTGCTCAATAAGAAACTTTGTACTAATGATACAGGAGCATCTAAGACTGAGCATCTAAGACATGCTGCAATTAGAAACTTCAAAACCACCGCACAAATTGGGCAGAAGAGCAAGAAAACGCGAACCCCAGACACCATGTGCCACTAGTTCTAGGAATGCCCAAAGAACTGAGTTGAAAATGCAATCGAGGAGCAGATCGGCACGGACACGCGCTCTACACTCCTAGAGAGTAGAGGGGTACCTAGGGACTTGGAGGAATCGGGCGATCGGGAGCCGGACGAGGGCGGTATAAGCGCAGGGGAGGAGGAGTGGAAGAGGGTACCAGTGTAGAACGAGGCGGCGATGAGGGCGACGCCAAGTAGAAATAGCTACACTGATCGCAGTTCCAACACCGACGTCGATGACCACCACCGCCCCATTCTTCCTCGCTGCAGCGTGTGGAGAGGTCGGGCAGGGAGGGATGGGGGAAGGGCTGGATGGAGAGGTTAGGGGACGGGGGTGCGGGCGGTGGAAGAGGCGCGGAGTAGGGGGTGGCAGAGGCGGTGAGGCACGCAACACGGAGGGAAGAAGAGGGAGAAGGAGATGGCGAAGGAGAGAGCGAGGGGAGATTTGGTTAGCGCTTGGATGTGGTATGGCAGTTTGTGCGAGGGGTGTGGCGGTTGCACGATGAGGGAGGGTGCATGTGGGTGCGCTGCGTGCACGGAGAGAAAGGTGAACGGATAAACTTCTATGTTATATTAATAGAGATATGCATATATTGCAGCGCTCATGCCTCACATTAGCACATATGATTAGGTGCCGATCAAAAGAATCTTTCATTTTTAATTTATTTACCTTAGGAATGGACACAATGGTCATGTTCATTTGGACTATGAGCCTGCGACAGATAGCTTTTGAGTGTGTTTTTTAATACAGTGACGGACAGCAAAGACGCTGACGCGGACGACACATGCACCTATGGGATCAGAAAATCGTTTGGAGAAGCAGTTTCGAAAAACTATTTAAAAACTGATTCATTTGTTTCGGCTTAGGGGTGGCAATTCCCCTTGGGGGCGAGGCCCCACGGGAAATATCCCTATGGGCGGGAGCAGGGATGATCTCCTCCACGGGGACAGGGGATGGGGCCACACTACGCTAGTGGGGGCGGGTAGGGGGGTCACCCTCCCCCCGGGACCCACGAGACCTGGTAAATATAAAAACTTCTTTTAATAATAGATTATAGTTTTTAATATAAGAATTTTTTTTGTATATTTGACAATGAGCTGCTCAAATTTTTCAAGGGACATCCTTGGCTGCACCCGACCATGAACAACATCTTCATGATGCGACACGAGCTTCAGAGGATACAATAATACATACGAAGGTGACTTCTTTTTGTCGTGTGTTTGTAGCATCATCGATCCATCTACTAAATTAGTTATATAATTTTTTTTGTGTGTTTTGTACGCCTTGTACGTGCACTAGACAATCATGCAAGGGAATGCTTACTCGCTTGGCCTGGATAAATGATACTCATATAAATTTATTGAAAAAATCAGAAGTGTGGTCATTACAATATCTCTATCCTATACGCTGCTTTAATGCTATAAAAAGTGAATGAGAAGTTGTAGTTTGCTATTTAATAGAGGTACATATAGTCTAATGATATTAATTTTTTTTGTAGATTTAGTGTATTCTTGGTATGTGTATACAGTAGGTTTGAACTTATATTGTGGAACGGAGGGAGTAATTAATCACCACAGTACAATTTCACTTTGTAGAAACTTTGTAGGAAATTCTATATTGGCCCTAAATAAAGGAAAATCTATATTGTACCAGACTATTTTACTTTTTTTGAGGCAGTAAATATTCTTACAGTGATGTATTTTTTTTGTTTTCAGTGGAGTTAAAGCGTGAAACAACAAAGATACCTGTCCTGACCACCTTTTTTATTGCTTGTTGTCCCCTTGGTCCTGATTTTGTAAATAGAATCCCTACTAAATAATTGTCCTAAGTTTACTGTAACATTTCGTGTGAGCTACGCTGATCTGAGGACATTCTAAGTTTGTGAAATTCCTTGATCATGTCTAAATAAACAAAAGTGTCTAATTTACTTCCTTGGTCCTAGCTACCTACCTTTACTCACGTAGTCACCTGCGAGAGCGTGTGCTCGCGCTGTACTTATTGCTAGCCTCCCCGATTTTAGATGCATGCCACAGAACATTATCGCGTGTGTGTACCTGTCCTGACTACCGTTGTAGAACCCGTTCTTTTATTATAGATTATGCCTTACTTTGAATAAAAAACAGATGGTTTCTTGTCACCGTTTTAAAGTAGTTTATTAGGATTTTTTTTCAAAAACAGTTTATTAGTTTATCGACATTTGATTTATTCGCATAAGTACTTATAATATAGCTAAAATCAATAACTATAGCCATAAACCGTAGAAAAATACGTATGTATGACAATCTTCTTCTCTCTTTTTAAAATTAAAAAAAATAACCTAAGCATGATAAGCCTAAGCTTTTTGGGCCAATCTTACCGTACCAGTCTGACCCTTCAAATATCGATTGGGCTGGCTGGCTGAGCCAAATTATTCTGCTGATGCGAAGTATAAGAATACGGGGCCCAAATGGCCCGTAATTTTGTTTTAGTTAAGATGGATCGACTATGTTTTGATCTAGGATATGCTATGTCCTTGGGTAAAGCTTTTTTTGTGTGTGTTACTCTCGAGGCAGATCGGTGGCTCTTTTATGGCTTCGTTGCAAGCCAATGCATGTTGGTTCTTGCACGTACGCAACTTTCGGTGTTTTGCATCCGCAGTTGAAGCAACGCGAGAGAGAGAGAGAGAGAGAGAGAGAGAGAGAGAGAGAGAGAGAGATGAGGCGGGGGAGATGCTTCCAACCCAACAACACAGTAGTTTCATAGTTTGGTTGTTTTCCTGGGTCGAAACATGTTGGATCGTACATCACAATCAGAACGAGAGTGAATAATTATCATTGTTTTTTAGAGTCTTTCATCAATCAGAAAAAATTTCGACCACTTAAAACCAAACCATTTAGTCAATCGTTCAACTTACGACTGCTTATCCGATCGCTCCGTACGGTTACTCTCTTGATCGCTATGAACGTGGTCGTAAGATCCACAACACCAGCAATCACATCCAATCTACAAGCAAAGCAAAAATTAGATTGATTCAAGACCTATCTTTATTGCATTATCTCCGTAGTATTACAAAATATCCTCACAATCACCCCTAAAAACCTTCTCGACGAAAGCCTTCTTAGAATTGCACTAAAACTTTCTCCAAACCCTCCCCCCCATATTAGCCCTTAACGTCCCCTGCTTTTATAGGCTAATGTCCAAACCGTGTCCGCCTCAAACACGAATACAAAACTCTATCTCTTTCTCAAATCAAGGGACCCAAAACCCTTCCTAACACGGGTTTATTCAAATCTCTATCTCTTCCACATTACGGACTCTATCTGTAACTCTCTTAAACTTCTCAGTTATGAACTCTATCCACAACTCCTAACCAAACACGTGACGAAACCTCTAGGACAACACCTCCTGTATCTTTATCACGCACCATCAGCGCTCGTGTCAAAGCCTCCTGGACCGCACCGCTCGTAGCTTCATCACGAACCACCACCTTTGATCTCCACGTGCCCCAGCGTGAACCCGACCACCTCATGTGACATCCACGACCACCCGGACCTCAGACCTTCCCATCCTAGTCCCGATCCTCCTTGTCACTGACCATAATCGTCTCCATGCCCACTTGCATGTGCAAAAACTAAAGAAACATTTTCCTGATACAAGTTCTTCATAATTTGACCGTCATCAGCACACACACTCTAAACACAACTTTAACCATCTGTCAATATCACACAGGCCATCCACGACCACACATTCCATCGCTATCTCGAAATCCACTTCAGATAACTCATTATGACCGTTAACACAACAAGTACTCAGAATTACCATCGCTCTGCTCAAAACACTTGGGAAGACATCTACATCACTACCGACCACAGAGCCATCAGGTACTGACTATCGAGTACCGATCACTATCGCTAGAGAACCAGATCGCTAAGTCCATGACTACCGATCTCCAACCATTTGTTGCACCTTCAATCACCGAATACAATGGACTAACCATAAATCTCCAACAACCGATCGCTGACCATGATCACAAAATCCTCGTCTATCAAGTACCGAGTCATTCCGACTACCAAGTACTATGATCAACTATTGGCCAAACATGAGTAATCGAGGTACTTGAAGATAACAAGAATTAAAGCACTCGTACCAACCATGAAGTCTACGAGTACATACTGTGAAGCCTACGACAATCGAGCACAAAGTCTTCAATTTCCAATCGCAAAGTCTATGACTACCGATCACAAAGTCTAAGACCACTAACCAATAAAGTCTATGACTACCGACTAGTAAAATATATGACTATCCAGTACGACCAGTAAAGTCGACGACTATCAATCGATTACTGTAGCTACGACCAGTTTGCCGATCGAGATCGAAACTTGCTGATTACCTGGCGTGGTCAAAAAGTTTGTTGTCGAAGCCAGAATGGTCATAGTCAGACATGGTCGAAGTCGTGGTCAAAGCTGGATATGGTCGAAGTCTGCTGATCGGACAAAACCCTTCGAACCACTCAGCACAAAGCCGTTCGATCCTCTGATGCTACTCGGACACCATCCGATGCCACTTGGACCCGATCAAACTAGTCTGAAACTACTCAAAGTAAACCAAAACCACTCGAACTCAATCGGACTGGTCCAAACTATTCGAAGCAAACCAAAACCACTCGGACTTGAAACCTTCAACTGCGATCAACCAAAACTTTCACAAATACAAATTCCAAAGCAAACCAAATGTCAATTATTCATCACTAAACTCACGACCATCCACATGGTCTAACAATCTCCCCCCTTAATGAATACATTGACAACACCTTGAAAATCACTCGAATGAGTTGAGTTTTGAAGGAAAAGGAAAATTTGTTGAAAGAAAGTTTCGAAGCTGCTGAGACCACTTGAAGAAAGCTTAGACAAACTCGAAATCACTCGAAGCATTCGAAAAACACTTGAAAGCCCAGACAAACTCTCTCTCTCAATGCAAGAGAAGCCAATTGAAGCCAAAGTTTTCCAAACTCGAAATTCTCAATTCTCCCCCTTTCCTTTAATCTCTCCCCCTTTGGCAATAAAATCATCAAAAGCTGCAGAGAAAGAATAATTCTTAAAAGGAGCAAAAGATAGTAAACATCTAGACGCTTTGTAGATTATCCAGGTCACTTTGCATTGATTTAAAAGTGTGTCCAAGTCATTTTTTGAGTAGAGCTCCCTAGATCATATGAAGTCATATATCATATAACATGTCAAAAACTAGTCTTTAACATGATTAAGTAAATTAGATTAATGATAGGTATCTCAACATTGACCAAACCGATTGCAGAGAGCACAATGAGATACCACAACAAAAAAATTAAAGCCTAAAAGTGAAGTAAACCTTAAATCGAGACGAGCTAGTGATCCCGTATAGCAACATATTGTTCCATATCAAATCTTTCAGCATGTTGCATACTTGTAGCATACTTCTTTTCATAATGTCATCTTTGTAGCAATTTTTTTGTCAAATGGTGGCATGCTTGAAACATACTTCTTTTGATTTATACACTTTTTGTATCTTTTTCCTTTTGTTTAACCATGGGATGTTTGAAGCATACTTATTTTTATGGATGCTTTTTTAATGACATGCCAATTGTGTGATCATAAAAAAATTGCAATATGAAACAAACTAGGCTCATAGCAATGACTTAAAATAAGACTCATAATCTAGCTAATCCTTTTAGATGAACATCACAAATAACTATATATAATTAATCTAGTCAAGGTATTCCGCTATATCATGCTTTTATTCAAATGTAGCAAATTTATTAAAAACCAGTCATGACTAAAGCTACAAAACATATAAATGAATATGATAAAGACAGTTCTACTACTCATTATTTGATTTTAAAGACTTGGACTTGATATATTATTTGACAAGTATAATAAACAAAGCTTTCAAAAATTTAAACACAAAGCTCCCCCTCAGAATAATCACATGGGATGTAGCACACCCAACTCGCTTCGCAGCCGAGCAAAATGAGAAGAATCAAGCGATTTGGTAAAAATATCAGCAACTTGATAATTGGAATCAATGAAATGCAAGACAACGTCTCCTTTTCCATATAGTCTCTAAGAAAATGATAGCGAATATCAATGTGTTTAGTTCTAGAATGTTGTACATGATTTTTACCAATACTAATCGCACTACTGTTATCATAGAAAAGTGGAACACTATCTAATTCTAAGCCAAAATCCTTAAGAGGAGTGGTCATACAAAGCAATTGAGAGCAACAAGAAGCAGCAGCCATATATTCAACCTCAGTCGTGGAAAGTGCAATAGATAACTGTTTCCTAGAAGTCCATGAAATAAGAGAAGTGCCTAAAAAGTGACATGTGTCAGAAGTGCTCTTTCTATCAATTCGACAATCCCAAAAATCCGCATCTGAATAAACTCTAAGGGTAAGACAAGAGGTAGAAGTAATAGTCAATATACCTCACAGAAATTTTATAACTTTCTCTTTCAAGGGATAATTTCTTTGCCAGTGTTTCAATGGATCTAGAAAAGTAAGTTCGTCACAAAACTTAAAGTCTTTGCTTGGCTTGTGCTCATGGACAGATTGAATACAAAGGATATGCTTCAAAGAAAATATTGCAATTCAAGTAACGATATTACTTGTGTTCTTTGCACTCATAACTCTGTTGAAACCTTGAAGCATCTATTCTTCACTTGCTCATTTAGTCAGTCCTGCTGGAGGATCCTAAGTATATCATGGAATTTGCACTTGGATGTTTTGAGCATGATACAAGAAGGACGTACTAGTTTCCCTTGGCCATTCTTTTATGGAAGTATTCATTATTCGAGCTTGGCACATCTGGAAATAATGAAATGGCAAAGTCTTTGATCGACAACATCCTTCTTTGCAGAAATGGAAGCTCCTCTTCAAACAAGAACTTACTCTACATGTGATTAGAGTGAGAGAACAATTTAAATCTCCCATCTTTACCTGGCTAGATTTCATTAGTTAATTGCCCCTGTGTGGGTTGTACATTCTCTTTTTTTCTTTTTTCTTCTTGTACATAAACCTCTTATTTCTTATATTTTAATTACACCCTACGGGCCTCCTGTCGGGTTTCTTAACCGTATCAGCATACACACTCGAAACACAACTTTAACTATCCATCAGCATCACACAGGTCGTCCACGATCACGCATCCTATCGCTATCCACAAATCCACTTCAGACAACTCATTATGACCGCTAGCATAACAAGTACTCGAAAACAACAAGTACTCAGAATTACCATCACTATACTCAAAACACTCGGGAAGACATCCGCATCGCTACCGACCATAGAGCTGTCGAGTATCGACTATTGAGTACTAATCATTATCGATAAAGCACCAGATTGCTAAGTCCACGACTACCGATCTTCAACCATTTGTTGCACTTTCAATCACCGAATAAAACGCACCAACCACAAATCTTCGGCAACCATTCGCTGATCATGATCGCGAAAAGCACGTCTATTAAGTACCAAGTCCTTCTGACTACCAAGTACTACGATCAACTGCCCCAGCCAATCATACCGCTGGCCAAATACGAGTACTTGAGGTACTCAAAGATAGCAAGAATTAAAGTACTTGTACCGACCATGAAGTCTACGAGTACAGACCGTGAAGCCTACGATAATCGGGTACAAAGTCTTCAACTTTCGACCGCAAAGTCTACGACTACCGATCATAAAGTCTAAGACCACTGACCAGTATAGTCTACGACTATCGATCAGTAAAATATACGAGTATCGAATACGACCAATAAAGCCTACGACTATCGACCAGTAAAATTTACGACTATCGAATACGACCAGTAAAGTCGACGACTATCGACCGATTACTGTAGCTACGACCAGTTCGCTGTTTGAGATTGAAGCTTACTGATTACCTAGTGTGGTTGAAAAGGCCGTAGTCGAAGCTGGACATGGTCGTAGTCGGATATGGTCAAAATCAACGTGGTCGAAGCAAATCAAAACCACTCGGATTCGAAACATTTAACTGCAATCAACCAAAACTTTCGCAAACATAAATTTCAAAATAAACCAAATGTCAATTATTCCTATCACTAAACTTACGACCATCCGAAGTGGTTTAACAAAACAGAAATCCCAATCACGGTACAAACTTGCTCGATCGCCACTACTAAAACAAAGTGTTATTGCAACACTTGGGATCAATATTAAAATGTTCGGCCTTAGGACATCTCAACGGCGGCCAGCGTACGAAAGAAACGGAGTTTCCAAACTGTACGAAAAGTCGTCGGCGTTTAGCCGTCCCGGCCGGCCATCGTAGGCTCTCTCTCTCTCTCTCTCTCTCTCGCACAGCACAACGATGCTCAAGTACCGAGACCATTTCTTCATGCCTGCATCATCGCAAATAAGGAATATGTATGACAATAGTACACGATGTTTTCTCACTGCTTTACTTCACATCAGTAATATTCAGTTACTGTATCGTGCTGTATAAATTTGGACTTGGAGCAAACAAATTGAGGAATTTCGTGTGTGAGGAGCAGCTGGAAGAAGGAGCAGTCTCTTGGAATTCCCATAGGGGTATCAACGTCGCTCGAGCTCGAGCTCAAAGCTACAAAGTGCGAGCTTGAGACTGTGGTCGAGCTTGCCTCGATGAAAGCTCAAATGGGCTCTAGCCTGGATCGGATCGGTTATGCCTCGCACATGGTAACCCATACATACACTGCAATGAGTTAGCTTGATTCGAATAGGCTCAATAATAGTGTAGTAGTATGTCCGTGTCGGTATATAATGGTAAGTATGTGCATAATCAAATCTAATCGAGCCAAGCTTGAGCAAACTTGGATAGGCTTGAGCTTGACTCGATTTGAATTTGAGTAGAGCTGGAGTACTCTGAGCTATTTTTTACGGCCCTAATTTGGCATTGGCTACTAGTTACTACTACATTATTAGAGGTTACACAAAGGCTTTGCTTTGCAGGACCTCCGTATCCAATCGGTTAGATTTTGCCAAAAGAGTAGCATGCAATGGCAGCACCTCATCTCTTCTGAATGACGGCCTGAAAGGACGTCGTCACTCTCTCTCCATCTCCTTTTGCTGCAGTCTCATTAATGCATCTAACAAGAACCTCAGCACAGGCTCTTCTTTCTTCGTAACAGTTCACGTCTCCCGAGCAAAAGTGACAAGATTCTCGTTTCGGCAACCAAGGTTTCAAGTTGTGTTCGTGATCATTGAGCTGTTCTTTTTCTTGTCGAAGAGAGGAGATGTGCTTCCTTTTGCATTGGATCAGTTCAATCCATCCAGATTCCATAAAACTCGCAATTGCATCGGATACGGCAGTATCGGTGGCTTGCAAAGCTGAACCAAAGAAAAAAAGAAAAAAATCTTTAGCTCACCAATCTCGAGAATGGAAAAGAACATCACATTGTTCCATTGTAACATGTCCCTGATGATTAAGCTCACAAGCTTCATGCACTGAGGAGTTTAAACTCTGTAGTAAAAATGGGCTTGGGATGCAGAGTCTAGGCTTTTTTTTAATGAACAAAGAACTCCCTTCATGCTGCATCACTTTTTTTTGCTCTAAAAAAACCGCATCGCATGTTTTCGTCAAAAAAAAAACTGCATTGCATGTTGATTGCTGAAGAAGAAAATCATTTGAAAATGAAACACCTACTAATGAAAAATAATGAATATTCTGCAAGTACTTTTATGGCTCAAATTATGTGGTCCTCTGAACCAAACCGCCCAACATTAAGGTGGTCCTGATTCCTGAATCACTTGCACTGCGATTTGCATGCTGCGTCTTTATACAGTAGGGAATGTGATCCTAACGCCAGAGGAAACAGAACAAAACAATGGAGTACAATCTTCACCAACAAATCGTCTGCATCCAGAGCAGAGGAGGACCCCAGGGAATTCAAGGCAGCAGCTTTACTGGGCCCTGATCTCAGCTAGGCAAGCGGGGCAGATGACGTTGGAGGAACAGAAACAGCTTATGCTTTCAGTCAAAGATTCTAAACCGCAACAGTACCACCGCGCGCAGCTCAATGGACTCTTTCAGAACTAGGAGTGGTTTAAGGACAAATCAAAGAGGTAACAACTAAGATCACATGCCTCGACTCTTCTTTCCTGTACAAGTAGCCAGCTAGATCAATGAAAACCGTAACTCATACAGCACAAGCTCACAGAACACCATCTAAAAGAGAGAGAAAGAATAATGCTTCACTAAACAGTAAGAGCATCTCCAACAGTATGAGCTAGTTACTAGATCTAAGACAACTTCTCCAATAGTACTAACTTTTAGCACATAGCTCATAACATAAATAACCTCACATGACACTCTGACATAATCTTGGAATGTGTGTATGAGACTAGCTCTTGATCAAGAGCTAGTTTTTCTCTTTCTTCTATTAAAATATGAAATAATATGCTTAAAGTTAACTCATAAGTCACTATTGAAGATGCTCATACACAAAACATTCAGGAATGGAATAAACAGATGCTTTACGGCATTTATCTTTTTTCCAACCACTGCTCCAGATAGATGTCTGTATAGCCACACCCCAAATGAGAAAAAGAAGCAATACTTACAGGAGCCCTAACAACAACAGCAGCAGGAGCCCTAGCTACATAATTCCTGTGGGACAGAGGGTGCACCCCATTGCCCATGCTGTTCTGTTGCCTTCATCTCACATCTACAGCCTAGCAAGCAAACAGATGGCTTGGCAGACCCCGGCGTCGGCAGGTTGTGCAGGCGGGCTAGTCACACGGAGCGCTTCCGCTCACTGGCAATGCTGAGGAGGCGCGCCACGCCCTTCGTCCACATTTCGTACTCCCTCTGGCTGGTGCACTCGAGCTCGATTACCCGGTGCTCAGCCGTCCTAAGGCCGAAGTAACGGCGGTGCTCGCCATCCTCCAGCAGGTGCCGGCCAGGCCATGCCGCAACGTCCTTGCACACATCTATCACCACACCTGCACAGTGGACATGGATCAAACCTAAACACCATGGACAACCAGTGGGATTTTCACTGCCATGCTTGTTTGTGACTTACTTTTCTTCTTCTTGGTGATTGTCCCTGCAACATGCCGGCTCTTCATTTTGAGCATGACCTGCAAACATGCCATCATAACTAAGCAAAAGTTCACAATTACCACAAAAGTTTACTACAATTCAAGAGCACAAGCATTTACCAGGCCCATTCGGTTGATGTACACTGATACAATCTTCCAGTGCAGTGCACCTGTTGGTAAAATGATCATGAAACAGCAACATCAGTAAATGTACATGGCTTTATAACACATCATGAATCAGAAAGATAACCAAACAGCACCTTTCCGTGTGCGCTTGAGGAGCTCAGTGCCGCGAGCAAGCAGTTCTTGGCTGCACAGGCCCAGGAAGTTGTTCTCCTCCTCGAGCGAAAAGTCATCACTAACACTACTACCGTTGCTCTCCAACCTGTGATGCTGCTTGTGCACACTCTGCTTGTGATGGTGCCCTCCTCCCATTGAGCCCTTCTCTACTGGGATCACTGCCGCTATGTTCCACACCTCCTTCAAAGCCCTTGCTTTCAATGTGGCTGCACCTCTCAATGCTGCAATCAACAAACCATTACATGATTTTCTAACTCTGGATTAATAAATGGTTATTACATCTGGTGGAAATGACAAACCAGTAGCAGCAGCAGCTGTGACAGTAACAATGTCCCCAGGTGTCCTGACGTTCACTGCTGAGGCAACAACTGCCTCCAAATGCTCACGCTCAGCTCCCATGGACTCTGCAGCCTCTACACATTGTGCAGCCACAAGTGTTGCTGCAGACGCCACAGCCATGTCGGTGCGGGCTGCACAATCATCCTTGCCAGATCCTGATGCTGAAGCAGTCGCAGCAGCCACAGCGGCAACCGCCGCGGCCACAGCTGCAATTGAAACAGCGGCATGGACCTGTGCATTGTGTGCTCGCGTCTCCTCTTTCTTCTTCTCCTTCCTATCCTTGAGCCACCGACCAACTGTCTTATTGCCGCCTCGGTATGCCTGTGGCTTCGGCGTGCTCACTGCTCTGCAGTACTGCATATTTTGGAAATAGCCCACAATTAGCACAGATCACTCGGTCCACTCAAAAGGATATTGCTATGATTTTCCAGTAATTGGTTCATAGTCCCTTGAACAATATTGTAGAAGAAACAAAAGAGATTCTGCAAAAATTCCATTTTGATTCACGCATAAAATTGGTACGAAAATGTGTGTTGCAAGTTATAAATTCATTACATAAGGTGATAAATGAATTGCAACTAGGCCCAGACCTTGAAGTGACAGAACGAATCAAAATTTCAATGGTGGGTCCTTCACTCATAGTACTGATAATTATTCAAGACAGCGCATTTCATTGCCAGTACAAACCACTGTGTTTGCACAATGTTAACCTATAGTCTCAAATAAGTCGAAATGTTGAGCTAAGTGTATCATATACTAGTGCATACATCAGTAAACAATGTGTAATCACAGAAGACAATCGACACGATCACGAAGCAGTGGAGGTGAGAACCTAAGAAGAAGCTTTTCCAACAGGGCAATATTAGTCCTAGATCAGATAAAAGAATGCATCATTACATTAAATTAGAGAGCTGAAGGAATAACACTTGATCAGGGACCAAAAAGGCACAACTAGGCAAGGGCATGCAGAAAAGGGAGCAACCTAAAGGCAAGGACTGCATGCCTGCAAGCCTGCTACTTTTTATCCAGAGAGAGATGGGTAGATGGAGAGTGACATGGGCAATCTGGACATGTTACGCAGTGTTTGCTTGCATAAGCAGGAGAGCAGAGGCCAGAGACAAGCACTGAGATAGTAGCGGGAATCCAATCTTCTTTACCACACACCAAGCAAAAAACAAAATGCATCGTATCACAACTCTACTGCTCGGAGAGCTAGATGACAGCAGGTCACACCATACAGAATTAGGATTAACTAGCACAGCAAGGGAGAGGTTAGGGGGCTGTACAACTGTGATTAGCTTAGCTGGAATGACCAGAGTGCCCGTGTATGGCTTGCATATCCTGATCAAAATTTTCACCTTGACCTCTCATAAGACTTGTCTCTCTTGGGGTTGGGGGCATGCGGAACAGCAGTGCGGGGGCATTCTCGGGCCCTTTTTTTCCTTACGAAACAAAACTAGGAACCATAGAACAGTCGAATCTGTGAAGGCCATTTCACATTGCTTTATAATATGAGGTAAATAAATTGTTTAATGAATATTTTAAGAAACAATCTTTTCAAATTCCAAATTAAGAATTTGTCAGGTGAGAGTGAGATGGACCAATTTATACGCTGGTCTATCTTTATGAAAGATTTCTTTGTCTCGAGATATCCAAACATATTATTCTAGCACCATACTGTGTCGGTTTGCAAACTTGCCCAGCTAACATTGTGAAGGTAGCATGCAACGAGAAGTGACGCGCAACAACTACTACAGTGAAAAAGAGAACAAGGTACAAGAAAGATGAAAACAAGGCATGAAAAACAAGAGTAAGGAAGTAAAAGGGAAGGAGTCACTTTTATTGACAGATTGGCAACAGGATCCTAAATCTAGGAAAAGAGGATTCTTTCCTCAACCCAAGAAGAGGTCAAGCAGATTTCTCTAGGAAAAGAGGATTCTTTCCTCAAACCAAGAAGTCAAGCAGATTTTTCTAGCAAGCCTGTCTCAAACCTACGAAAGTTATAGACATGCCATCACACTGTTCAATTCTTCAATGACATAGATGTGAATAACACAGAAATTATATCACATATTTACAATCAGTGCAAATTTGTAAATATGGTGTTCAAATGGCTCAAATTATGAGCGTTCATAGGCATATCAAATGAACAAATCACGCAAATAGGTAAATAATAATCTTGTGCAGTTTCATCCAAGAGAAAGATCTACATATTCTGCATGTCAATGGATGCAGACTTCAATCTGCAATTCAGGAGTTTACACAATGGGCTCCGAGGTCACGAACTCTTAAGAGAGAAAGCAATGGGATTGGGCAAAACAAAAGATGTGGGGAAAAAAAGAGAAGGGTTAGAACTTAGAAGTCAGGTGTTTTATTGGAAGGAGAGAAAGGATCCCTACAGCTACGGGGGGGTTCTTTGTCTAGCTTTGTATTTGTTCTCTCCCTCTCTCTCTCTCAAATTTTGTGCACAGGAAGGCTGCAAGGCTGGTCTGTTTGTCCCAGGCAGTCCCACAGCTTCCAATAGAAGAGGTGGCTGCCACCTCTAGGACTAGCCAAATAAACAAAAAGAGTACACGTGGTTCATAGTGGAGGTAGCTGATACAATAAGTTGAGTAGAGGTTACCTCTACTAAAGCACTCAAACATTTAATCATTGCATAAATATATCAGGGGTCACCTCTTACATGAGAGGCAGCTTGCCTCTCTCTCCTCGTATGATATGCTAGATGTCATCTTTTGCATGAGGAGCAGCTTGCCTCTCTCTCCTCTTTTCTCTCTCTTCCATATAGGATTGTATTGACGTGGATTTCACTAGAGACGATCTAGTCAGCATTATTGTACTTGCTCTAATAGTTTTCTTGGACCAATGATAATTGTGACCTCAGCTGTTCTTTTTTACCACATCCAAGTTTGTTCGCACCATCTATTGCTCTACGGATCAAGTAAACTGCCCCCATCCTAAGGACAATAACCCAAATATGCCACGTCTAGCACATTTATCTTTAGAAAGTTTTGTGATATTCAGTTGATAAATTTTGCTATATCACTCCTTTCAGCACATACATCTGTGCAGAAGTATTTACTTCAACACATAGAGTTGTACTTACTGTATACCTTGCTTAGCACTTATGAGTAATTCCATACGAGGAAGTGAAAGACAAGCACAGGCTTGTCATGTAAAAAAGCACAAATTAAAAGCATGGCAATAGTAGGCAAACAGAGCATATTTTCCTAGAAAAAAATATGGTATAGCGTAGGAAGGACAACTTAAGTAGTAAAAACTTACACAAAAGCTTCATTTTTTTTTGAAAGACAGCTTCATTTTTTATTTTCTTTTTGGTTTTAAGAACAACAATGATTTCCCACAAAACAAGCACATGACCATTAGTCAGGCAAACGACTACCATTTCTTTTTGGTTTTTTTTCAAGGTGTAAAAAATCTCACACGTCCACTAGTCAGACAGTAAAAGCAGTGCCTTGGTTCTCGTATCTTTCCCCTGATTATTGAAACATTTAAAACATCTAGGAGGAGTACTGGTAACACTTAAAAACACAAAGCAGTAAACCACAAGCCTGCAGGTTACGTATAAAAAAGTGCAGCCAGTACTGCAACTGCCAGTAGTACGTCACAAGAACCACGAACTGATCTTATAAATGTTACTGTATCAACTTTTTTAAAAAAAAATTTAACTCTAAACGTTCATTTCTACGAATCTAATCTTCTGTGACCTACCAAGTTCGGTCGATACCTGCTAAAGCTGGGAAGCTTGGCGGCTGACAGCCGAGCCACCGGTGAGCGGTAGGTGCACTGTATGTTCAGTTAGTGGTTTAATTAATGGTAATTGTATTTAATTTGTAATAATTGCATTTAATTAGTGCTAATAGTGTGCTTAATTAAAGCAGTTCTGCCGCATAGGAGCCTTGGCAGCGACCTGCGAGCTAAGGGAGGTACTGATGAGCTAGTTACGTGCCGAGCTGGATTTTTTAAAAAAACAAGCGTTCGAGATCAAATTCGAAAAAAAATGGCACAACGCCATTTATATGAACGGTTCGGGAAAAAGAAAGTGGCAGGAACTACTAGTACAAAGGTGGCAAGAAGTGACCTTTGAGTCATCAATCTCCGGCGAGACCGGCGGGCTGTCGGAGAGGGAGCCGCCGCCGTTGAGAGGGCCGCTGCTATGCGAGAGCCTGCCGGAGGTGAGTGGCGCCACTTCCTGCTGCCAATTGCAATACAGTAAGTATGCTTCAGACATCAAGTTTCGCTTCTACAGATCAACTGAAAGTATACAAACAAGACAGCTTCTTTTTTTTACCTCTGCTAATTGGGAAAGAACAATAGAAAAAACATCGAGCTGGTGATAAATGAAATTTAGTTCTCAGAGGAACAGAGGAATTTGTGATAAATGGTTGCCCTGATCATTAAACTGGGACTAAGCTGCGTAATTAAAACACAAAAGGTGAGGATTACACTTGTTCTATAGGCCTTATCAGGAGGAAAATCTCTGGTTTGGCTGTTTCTTCTTGTCCCAACATGGAGTCAAGAGGGAAAACAGAGGAAAGGAAACCCATGCGAAAAGAAATAAATTAACGGAAGAAAGTTGGAATTCGATCAGGGAATGAGACCGGCTGGTTGGGGGTAAAAGATACATTAACTCCCATGAAAAATGCTGGATTTTGTACAGCTTTGAACTGGAACGTACGCTAGGAAGCCAGCCTCAGAGTTTACAAGAGAGAGGAAGAAATCACGAACTCATCACAGAGACGTACATGGTAGAGTCAAATTCGCAGTAGAATACAGCTCGGGAGAAAGAAAAGGAGTCGCAATCCCCAATAAAAAACGACCAAAGGACACGCCTTTTTGTTGAACAAAAAAAAAAGGTTCAGATGTTGCCATAAACAGAAATCTCCAGTTACGAATTGAAAGGAGTAATATTTCCTTTAAAAGAATCGAGATTTTCAACCGAACCATTTAAAGAACAAAAAATCACCCGGGGGGGGGGGGTGCTCACCGATTGCGCGAGGATCCGCTCCATGATGAGCTGCGAGGTGGCCGCGGAGGCGAAAGAGAAGGAGCTCCCCGCGGCAGCGGTGGAGGCGGAAGCGAAACCGGCCCCATTGTCGAGCTCGCAGGTGGCGTCCTCGGCGATGGGGCCGACAAGAGCGGTGACCGGCGGAGGGGTAGGCGGCGGTGGGGGAAGCCCCCGCGCGGCGCGGGGGACGTCGACGCCGGAGGCGGTCCAGGAGCGGGAGAGGAACTCGAGCGGAGGCTCCGGCGGCCGGAGCTCGCGGGCCCGAGGGTCGCCCATGCAGGCGCCGCGGCGGCGGTGGTGGGCCAGGGGAGCGGTAGAGTGGGAGGGGAGGAGTGGGAGAAGCGGAGGGCGGGCGGACTGGGGAAGCGGAGGTGGGGGTTTTGGGTGGTTTTATAGATGCCAACCGCGTCCCTCCCCAGCTCTCGCTCTCTAGTTTCTTGCGCGCGTCTTCCGTCCCGTGCACGAGACGCCACTTCCAATCGACCGCGAGCTGTCTTTTGGCTGCCTGTCACTAATAATTTAGTTTAAAATAAACAGTAATAGCTGAAAATATTTAAAGTGACCGATGAAGGCAGTGAGGAGTGGGAGGAGCTGATGCGCGATGCGTTTGTAATCATCTCTTTTATTTTTAGAATAAGATAGGAGCAAGATGGATAAAAATATCGCTATAAAAATTTAGATGTTTGTATTAGTCTCTGATTTCTTTAAATATAAGCTAGCAATAAAAGATAATATGAACATTCTGTAGGATGCATCTCTGATTTCTTCTACAAAATACAAGGACGGGGTTCGAGCTAAGTACGCAATTACATGTTGGACTAAACGAGTTGGCAAATACGGTATGTAAGAAAACCTTTGACGTATGCACGAATGTAACCGTCTGGCTTAGGCTCTCTTATTTCGGTTTGATCTTTTGATGTCTAGTTTTTTTTTATTGTTTCTAAATTTCGTTTCTTTAACTTTTTGGCTTCTTTTTGAGCTTTTTGCACTTTTTCCTGTATTCATTTGCATTGTTCATGATGGGCTAATATTTTTTATTTTTAAATTAGTTATGCCAATAAGTCACCATCAGTTACAGTATAATTTTAGCTAGCTAAAATGTAATTTCAGCCATAAAACAGTTTATTTCAATCCAACCGAGTGACACCTTAATCTTTTCAAATGGGTCACGCCAAAAGAGTCTTTTTTTTGTTGTTGTCATTGTCGGGTGGGTTCGAAAAGGCTTAGACTTTAGCTTTCATATTTTTGCTATAGTAATAAATTTTAAACGGTGCGTCTTTTTAAGACGAGGTATACAAGTAAATTATACTAAACACTATACCGAATTCAGCTATACCGCCCAAAATAGTATACGATTGTTTTCCTTCGCGTACTGTCTCTCACAAACACCTAGAATTCAAAAAACATAATACCAAAAGCTACAATTCAAAAGAATTCACATATTTATTGAATCCCCTCATGGTTTCAAATATAGTTGACCTTTCAAATTTACAGGATTGCGTGCCGAATATAGGGTTACAAATGCACGATGTATTTTCTTTTTGTCTTTGTTGATAATTTTACAAGAATCAAACCAGGTATATTTGCTGACTCTTGACAAATGTGAAATTACAAAAAACCCAGACAAACGTTTTCTTTTTTTGCTTCCTTTGTTGATGAATTTAAGGATCACTAGCTTCATATATATATATATATATATATATATATATATATATATATATATATATATATATATATATATATATATATATATATATATATATGTTTGGATTTTCCAATCTGGTAATAACTCATTTTTTCAGTGACGAAAATAGGTAATACCACTCGAGACTCCTTTTCTCCAGGAAATTCCAAATGATCTGCTTTGTTGATAACGCTTCATCAATATAGACGTGGAGTATACTTAAAAAAAAGATTTGATAGGAGTACAGAAGTACAGAGTTGCTTTCTCACTGTTAGTTTGGTAATAATATTTTGTTTGTTTGATTAAAAAAAGAAGTATATGTATGCACACTACACACGAGTGTGCACTTCTAGCACACGCATAGAACGATGAATCCGTAACCCCATAAAATTTCATGCGAAAGTGCACTTCGTTATATAATTTAGTTTGTACTGCCCGGAAGATCCAATCTGTGCCATTTGTATTTGTACGTACTAGTAGCATTGCAGGAATCACCAGCTGATTACGATTCGCAACTCGCGTGTATTTATCACCGATCGATGTTTATACGCCTGCGTACGTGTAAATTAAAAGAACAGAGCACAGTACAGGAACAACAAAGGGTGAAAAGGTAAGAAGCTAGTAGGGCTAACCTAGCCGGTGCAGGCGTTACTGTTGCGAAGAAGAACGTACATGCATGCTGAGCGTAGCGTTTTAAATGCTAGCATGTTGTTGTGCACGGCCGCGGCGTGGCAACAGGAAGCATGCATCGGAGCAACGTCCGCTTGGCTGTCGTTCTGGCCAATGGCTAGCTCTTCGACTCGACACCCGCAGCAGGCGGTTGCCTCCTTGACGGTGCATGCCTGGTCATCACTCGTCACTCTCGCTATGCGTGCGCGGGGCCCGGCAGGCCAACCCCCTGATGTGCGTGCGTGTGTGACCTCACAAGATCTGCCTCACAGTGCACGCAGCATTCAGCATTGACCTCCGGAAAGACGAGGGCTGAGCTGCTGCGCGCGTTCTGGTGGAGCTCGCCTGCTCGGCGCATGGTCTCCGTCACAACTACAAGCACGCATGGCGCTGCTGGGGTGGACATGCTCACGCGGCAGCTCGAGCCGAGGCTGGTGGTCCTCAGCAACGACACGTGAGGGCCCAAGGACGTCGCCGATGAGGTTAGCTTGCCGCGGCTCGTCTCCCTCGGCATCAACGCCCTCGCTTCCTACGTCTCCAGGTTGGTCATGGTGCATAAAGCCGCACGTGAACTCCCGGATAAGCCTGGAGAGAGAGAGAGAGATGAGGACCAAGACGATGGCTCTCACTTGCGTGTCCCGCGTGCAGGGAGAGAGAAACATGGAGAATGGCATGTGGGTCTTGGTTGGTAGTCACATGTTTGGGGACAACGGGGGTTGTTCTTTTTTTTTTGTTCAGTTTATAGGCCCCGTTTGGCATAGCTTTAGCTCCGAGATCTATGCTGGATCTGTAGTTTGTTGACTAAATTAAAGTGATTTAAATATTTTTATTTAATATATAATATAAATGAAATGAGTCATGTAAATGCACTTAACATGCCTACAACTCTAGATCCAGGATTTTCTAGAGCTACAGATGACCAGCTCTAGGAAATCTACAGATTTCCTAGAGCTAGAGCTCTGCCAAACGGGGCCATATAGTTTTTAATTATGATTTATGGTTTTATACTGTTCGTAAAAAAGAGCACAGAGTAACAAAAACTCATATGATGTTTTGACTAATATAAATGAAGTCACTACAATATGTGCTACAATCAACATATAAACACCACATTGAAAAACCAATCTGTTTGAAAGCTAGTTACTGTAGAAAACCTGAAAAATAGTTTTTAAAAACTAAAAAGAAGAGGGCCATAGTCAAGCACATCTTTAACGGCAAGCAACTAACGGGGGAGATGACACCTATGGCATGGAGTGAATAAAATTTGAAACCCGATAACATAAAAGGAATAAACGTATCACGGAACTAGATGTTATTAAGTGGCATATAACGAATTTTCTCATAGAACTAGATGTTATAATGGTGATGGGAACAACAACAATGGCGAGTGGATACAGGCAAGTACATCTGGGAGTCAGATCGGACCTTTTCGGGCCAGCTCGAGGCTCTGCCGGCCTGGCATGAGCCCGACACATGGTAGGCTGGGTTGGCACGGCACGAACCGAGGGCCCGACCAGGCCTAGAAAATCGGCCCAGCACGGCGGCGGAGCTTGCCTGCCAACGGACTGCCTCCTGCCTTGCCTCGTCTCCTCTGACTTGCCTCACCGCCTCCAAACACACGCCTCCTCTGCCTCGCCTCCTCTAGCTCGCTGCCTTCGGCCGCACGCAGAGGTAGAGGAGACTGGCTAACTGAGACTAAAAGAGATAGTGAGGGCGGTGTGATGGCCTGGTAGAGGGATTGAAACAATGATCGGGAGCCATGGCTTCATGCCATGCTAGCACTAGAGACCAGAGAAGCAACAAGATAGGGAGGGAATGAGGCAACGGTCGGGAACCAACGATAAGATAGAGATAGGCTCTATTGCTTCGTGCCATGCTAGCACTAGAGACCAGAGAAGCAACGTTCTCCTCCTCTATGGCTATAAAATCCACCTCCTCTGCTCATTTCTTCACCACTGAAGCATCAAGCTTCTCTTCTCTCTTTGCTCTACTAAGTAGCCTCGGTAATCTGTACAATAGAAAGTTCACATGCTACCAAGGAGTCGTAGCACAAATGCAGGAGCGTCCAAGCTCGGTAGCAGTATGTTATCGAAGAGTCGCAACACGAAGATAACAACAGGGCGACTTAGTGTAAGCTCCCACCACCGCTCCCCTAGTCCTCCTTCGGCTTTGACTTCTGTTGATGCTTGTCAGCTCTCATCAAGCATGGGAGACTACTACATGGATGACTATTATATAGACGGTACAAAGGGCTACGATGAGTACTAGGGCAATCCAGAGTCAATGGGGGGCATCAAACTTCTCTCTCCTGTCCACGGATGGCAACATTGGTAGGTACAGGTTGGGCAACCGCACCGATGGACGAAGGTTGCCTTGTTGGAAGCACATGATCTAGAACTAGAAAATCCGAGATGGCCAAACAATAGAGATCATAACTTATAATTATTGCAAAGCTCGATTAACTGCCTGTACAGGTGGAGGAATAGGGCACTTGAACCAACACTACAAAGCATATTTGAGCAAGATGGGGGGCGCACAATCGAGGGGAAGGAGTATAACGCAACTGAACTTCGAGATCAATGGCTCCGTGAGTACTTAGGTATACAACCCACTTTTTACCCTTGAAAAAATTGCTAAATATATTGTTTTCAAAGATCAATTGATTAGGATGGGTGAAAGTCACATGTTAGAAAGCATGATGTATCAACATGTCAGTATGAGAACTAACAAATCTGATATTTTACGAATCTATCGTAAGGAGCTAGTAAAACTAGAAGAACTATTCCTACAAATTTAGTTCTGCTTTGCTGTAACTTCAGATATTTAGACATTATCGCACCAGAAAAGTGCCAACCTTAGTGTTGTAACCCATTATTTAGACGTGACGTTCAGTATGGTGGGGAGAATAATTGAAGAAATGAGATCATCCCTTATGCCTAGGATGGTGGAGACAATCACATGCGTCAAGAGCTATAAATTGGCTAAAGAGCGATAACAGTATCAACTGGAGGATCATGATATCATACAGCCATACATTGATCTCGAATGTATAAACAATCTAGACATTGAGTAGTTAGTATGTACGCATGTTGTTACTATACTCTTTTCTTTATTCGGAGAACTCCACTTTGGGGCGTAAGGTTTTTAAAAGGCAACAAAATTGTATCTGTAAAATATAAAAAAATCCACTTTTTCTCCTGAAATGTTGATGTGCCAATCTTTTTACGCAATTAATTCAATTTTAATTGTTCTTTTGCTCTCTTTTTCTTTTTCATCTTTTTTCCAAATCTATCTTTTTTTCTCATCTCATTTTCTTTCCCCCTCTTTTCTCTCATCCCTTTTTCTTTCATGTGTGTGATCGCCTATTTGGCTATCTCAACTTCCCCATTAACTTTCTTCTTCTTCCCTATCCAATCTGGTCATCCCATTTCTTCCCCATCCGCACCACCGCCCGCATTGTCCCTCTGGGTTGTACCCACTGTGCCCCCTCTATGTTGCCCCTCCACCGTGCCGCCACCCCGTCCACCATGCCCTCCATCGCCACCGCTCCCCACCGCGCCATGTTTGAGTCTGGGCCGTCTGCATCTGACTCCAAGACAGCCACATCCCCACTTGCACTGAAGCGTCTGCCGTCCCGTATCCTCATCATCTGACATTCATGGGAGTTTGAGCTTCAGATCAAGTGGCGAGAGAGCATTCTCTACAGCCCCAATGTCCACTTGGGGGCTATAGTTGGCTCACACAGGTTCCATGCCAACCCATGCTGCCGTTCCCGCTTTTATGTTTGGCGGGAACAACGTCGATACTTGACCACAACAATAGGGACACGGTAGAGGTGGCCGTGCAAGGAGCCACTGTGGGCGGGGCTGATCGAGGCTCGACGACGGTGGCACCGAATATGCAAACGCAAGGTACAACCACAACACTAGGGGAATGAAGATAATGACTGCCGCCACCATCATTACTGCCGCCCACAGGTACGCAGGGCTAACCTGAGCCGGCACGACATGAAGTTGCCCTGTTGTGCTTTAGGCCATGCCAAGCCGGCACGGGCCTACACAGCTCGAAGCACACTAGGCTCGTGCCATCCGGCACCGGCTCCCAGGTCTACGGGCAAGGATGCATTGTATCTAAACAGACACAATTAAGCTATACCTCCTGCCTGCTACTCCATGATTAAGCATATATTTGATCGGCATGCAGAAGAAGAACCCACGCATGACATTGCCAAGGCCAAATCAAACAACGACCATCATTCTCGATATGCATCCATCGACATAGGAAGCAATTATGCAAGGCACGAAAACAAAACAAAATCATGCACGTACTAGGTAGGCAGGAGTATTATACTATACTATGAGGTATTACACGCACGATCGAAGAGCTTTTGGCTGAAATGACCGTATTTGACGTAAGATTAGTAAAAGTGGTACTTGCCATATGAAATTTAGAAAAATAGAACCTCCACTAGTCACCGTAAGATATTAGCCCCAGGCCGATACGTGGCGGAGTGTCACACGGTCACCCGTAAAACATTAGCCATGGCCAAACACGTGGCACGCTAATGTCGCGTGGTCACCGTGCGACACCCAGCCACATGTCGGCCTGAGGCTAATACCGCACGGTGACCGTGTGGCACACCGCCACGTATGGGCCTAAGGCTAATAATGTCGCACGTTGACCGTGCGATGGAGAGCGTCATTTTTACAATTGCAGCTATGAATGTGCCATTTTTGCTAATAACACTTCAAAATCTGCCATTTTGTCCAAAGACTCACGATCGAATACATGGTACTGCGAGTGTACATGCTCGAGCAAGTTGTAGAGTACCCTTAATCCATTTGCCTTGGGAAAGAAATGACAATAGTATAGTCACCAGACCACCGACGTACTCCATCTGTATACAACAAAAGACACTATTATTATATGGCCGGTATGGTAGCAGATAGAAGTAAATAGTGTCTTAACTTTTTCCTAAATATTCACTAATTCTTCACTCTAATAGCTTCGGAGTTATGAAGATCATAATAGAAAGTCAACACTAAAAAATAAACTCAAAAATTCAAAGGAAAATTTCAGCTCCTCACTAGTTAGACCGGCAAGGCACCATGAACAGACCATTGGCCGATCTGGCCAATAGGACCACAGGCACTACAAGAAAAAAAAGTGTTTAATTGCACTGTCTTAGAGACACATCACACATTGATGAAGTGTCACCAAATTTTTTTCAAGTTGTTGTTTTGCGACCCTTCTCGTGACTCTTTAGTGAAGCATCACGGTGTTATTACACTTCATTACACGTTGAATGACTCTTCTCGGTGGTATCATCATCTAGCACTCTTGGTGACACTTGTCATATAGAATAATTTAACTCTAGGGAAAAGAATATGGATATGAATAATATTAAAATGAACATTCTGAGAAGAATAACAGGAAAAATTTTAAGAAAGCATAATACGATAGTTCAATTATTAAATTTCGTATTGCTATTCTTTAAAATATTCTTATAAGGTCAATTACAAAATAAACTTAATTTTCGTAAATAAATAATTTAGAAAGATCTAATTATGTAAATTACACGAATTCCACGTAGTAGAAAAATCGCACTACTTTTTTTTTACTTGGAGCGCGTCAAAATTTTGGATTAAACACAATACCTTCAACTCTATTTTGTTTTGAATCAAAAGGACAAACCATTCTCCACCGTCAGATCGCTTCCCAGACTATCTCAACCCTTCACTCCCAAAGCATAACCCTAACCTATCCCCATGGCTGTGGGCCTGTTTGGCAATGGCTGTGGCTTATGGCTTTTGCCTGAAATTTTTGAATTTTAGTTGTTTACAGTATAGATTACGGAGAGACAGATACTCACTTACGATTTTGGCTGGTATAGATGTTGAGCTTTTAACGTGTAGATCGTTTAACTTGTAGACCCTGTCTTAAGAAAATACTCCATTTGAAAGTTAGGTACTGCAACAAAAGCCAAAAGCTGCCACCTCTACTATCTGGAAGCCCACATCTACGCCCCCACACGGCCGCCTTTGGCCCCAGAAGCCCCTGCCGACGCCGCCGCCACAAGATCTAGCCGGGTGGAGGCAAAGGCACCGGTTACCGGGGATGATGAAGGGTGGCACCGACCGTTCTACTCATGGGCACTCCGGTCTCCCCCTGCATTCTTTCCCTTGGTTCGGTAATCCACCCCAATCCTTTCTGCAATCTTTGGTTCGGTCACATTCTTGATGGATTCAATTCTTGGTTTGAGCACACATGTTTTTGTTTAGGAAAATTTGTTCAGTAGCACTGAAAGCTCACATCTTTCGGAAAATACCACTAAAAAACGGGGTACCGGATATTACCACCAAAAAATGCATTTTTCTTCGGGATTTACCATTCTGGACAAAAATACCCCTCTCCCTCCCCCTCCCTCACCTTCTCTCCTTTCCGCCGCCCCTTCCGCCTGCGTCTTCCCCCACCGCCGGCCTCCCCACCTCCTCCTCCGCCCGCCGCTCGCCTCCCCGCCTCCTCCTCCGCCCGCCGCTCGCCTCCTCCCTCTCCGCGCGCCCCCTCCCCGCCGCCGTTGGCCTCCTCCTCGCCCCCTCCTCCGACCGCCGCCTCCCCGCCTCCTCCTCCTCCGCCCGCCGCTCGCCTCCTCCCTCTCCGCGCGCCCCCTCCCCGCCGCCGTTGCCTACCTCCGCCCCCACCTCCCTGCGCCTCCTCCTCCTCCTTTACCCGCTCCCCCGCGTCCGGCCGAAGAGGTGGCGCTGGCGGCGGCGGTTTTGCTGCGCGCGGAGAGGGAGGAGGCGAGCGGCGGGCGGAGGAGGAAGCGGGGAGGCCGGCGGTGGGGGAAGACGCAGGCGGAAGGGGCGGCGCAGAGGAGAGAAGGTGAGGGAGGGGGAGGGAGAGGGGTATTTTTGTCCAGAATGGTAAATCCCGAAGAAAAATGTATTTTTTGGTGGTAATATCCGGTACCCCGTTTTTTTAGTGGTATTTTCCGAAAGAGGTGAGCTTTCAGTGCTACTGAACAAATTTTCCCTTTTGTTTATTAGTAGAGCAGAGGAACGATGAGTTTTTGTTAAGTAGTCTGATCTGCTGCTGCTCATCCCTAGCTGAGCAGATATTTGTGTTCTATTGCTTAAAGGAGTTTAATAGAATGCTTGAATGCCTAAAACATGTGCCATTGTTCTTCTAGTCTGAAAGAAATTAACAAATTTTGCTCTATTATGTTGATTGCGTTGCCTCATATCATTAATGCTTGTGCCTGTCCATTCATTTGTTAGGAAGATGGAGAATTGTTGGTGACACAGAAGTATTGATGCATTGTGTTAGAAATAAATCTTGTTATTATTTATTTGGTTTTGCATATTTCCTTTCAAATTACATGCATTAGAGTATCTGCTAGTTACCAGGTTTTTTTTGGTGTTGAACTATTATTCAGGTGTTAGTTGAGCAAGTGGAGGAGTGGCGCAGATAGCGTCAAACTGTTATGCATTGTGTATTTAAGCTTTGTTTCTCAGTTAATGGAAAACACCACGCCTGCATTTCCACCATTGTTGAGATCCTTCCAGCTACAATTCCACGTATCCTCTATTTTTGGTCACTGCTCATCAGATCGACAACAGAGTTTGTCTTTGCAGGTTGTGCGTAGCTTGGCAATCAGGTGGATTTCCCAACACATTGTCAAGTATAAATGACAGATGGATCCAAAGTATACAAGTAATGTTTCGTTTCCTATTATAGCAAATTATGTTGAATTGAATGCCTCTTCAATTCTTCTGACTGGATTTTATTTGGCAAATTACCAGGAAGTCAAAAATAAGAGTTAGATGTGCATTCAGGCATTCAGCTGATGGTTTGAAGAATTTGGTAAGTTAGAAATATGTTCATACATAGAGAGCACAGTGGACATCAAAAGTTAGAGATGCCATCTTCATTCCCTCCTTTTTCAATTTTGTGATCTGTATCATGGTGTAATCGAAAATAATTGATATTGTTACTTTTGGGTTCACAATACACATTTGGATTTTTTTTTCAATATTTTGATCTAAACTACTGTGTTGATTATGTCTTTGATGATATCAGAAATAAGAGCTCAATTTTATAGAAATATTTTACCAAAAAAGTAAATGAAATCGAATATCCATGCCATGATTTTAAAATCATGCCAAAAATTACAAAAAGAATGCTATTTAAGAAATTGGAGTAATATATCATGGTAAATAGACAATACAAATAGTGGCACTTATACAAGTCACCAAGCGTCACCACATGATGACACATTACAAAGGGTAGCCAAAATTTTCTTGACTCATCTTGTAACCCTCTTGGCGGCTCTTTAGAAAGGGTCACAGAGAAATTCGGTGACACCTAAAAGGGTCTCTATACACCAAATAAAGTGTCTCCATGAGTCTTGTGTATTGTAGAGGTGGTCTGATTAGTGGTCGGTTGGACTGGGCCTAGTCAGGGGTGTAGCCAAGGGGGAGGCTTGGTTAGGCTTCAGCCTCTCCTCCTCCTTGGCAATATATTATATAGGTAAGCTTAAGAGATATCATTATGATGGCAAATTACAAATGGTTAACAGCAAAAAAGGGGCAAAGAAATAAAAAAATACTAGAAAGGTATCAAGCTCTCCGTTCGGTGTCCAAACAGTCTTGCTAGAAAGAACTTCTGGTGGAATCAGCACTTCATTTCTTAAAGCCAAAAAAGTAGAATACTCATTGAAGCAGACATTGGGCAAATTCTACAAATGAAAAAAAGCTAATAATAAGGTAGGATTAAACTCCGCATGTATATTTACATATTTTTAGAATGTGCTTTTCTATTTACTGAGATAATTTCATTGTATTTCTCTCTTTTTTACTTTATTTCTCTTCTATTCATACATGAATTTTAATTGAGCAAAAGTAAAATATTGTATTTGTGACAATCCAGCTTGGCGCCTTAGCCCCACCTCGATTTTTTTTTCTGGCTTCGCCACTGGGCCTAGTGGTGGTTTGAGTGTTCCCCTGTTCTTAGAACAAAAAATCAATCTGAGCCAAATTCAAGAATGGTGCAACTCCCAAAATCCTTGGTCAAAAGAGATAAACTTTGCTTGCACTTGCTAAGGGTTTCAAAAATCTATTCTATCCAAAGATGGCATGAATCTTGATCGAAGTTTTAACATTTTCCAAAGACAAGTAGGATTGCACTAAAATCGAGCAAACTTTAAAATCTTGAGATATGACTTGCTTGTAGGCAAAGAGTGGCCAAGATAGGTTTAGATTAGTTTTCACATGTCATACCAAACTATTCCTCGTAAATATTTGAAGCAAAAAACCCTAGAATAAAAAAAATCTCCAGATGAGATCAAATCTAAACAAAATTGGACAACTTTGAAATCTTGCATGATCTGGTGCCTAGATGGATGGGAGTTAATATCTATCACTTATACGCCTTTGCCACACAGCAAGATCAAAAAGAGAGAAGAGATGAAAACCAACAAAAATCAGAGCAAATCAATCAAATCAGGAAGACACCATAAGTAATGAACAAAGTTATCTATCGCTACTTAAGGATCAAGATTTTACAGCAACTCTATCTGAATGATAAGAGAGCACATCACAGCACTCACTATTCTAACTCTAACCCTAGAACGTAAGATTGTATGTAATTGGCTAGATGGTTGGATGGTTAGCTTGCAAGCTTTCATCACCAACCCGTTAAATACATGAGGCGATTATCCCACATCTAACTCTAATGGATACTATCCACTAGCACATTTTGAAAAAAAACCATTAACCCCATATAGTACGAATTTTACTCATACACTTAACACATGTAAACTTTTCAAAGCACATGAGCTCAAATTCGCAAAGTCTTCATCTTTGATCCACTTGATCGTCTTAGTATCTACTTGACTGAAACCGTTTTCCCAAACGTCGCTCAAATGATGCGGTTTTGATCCAACATAATTTTCAGTATTTGGCCTTCTTATCAAAATACCTTTCTTTGACCCAGATTTTATCTTTTCTTGTAAGCGATCATCATACTTGCCACATGTAGGCACACAACTGGTTTGCAATATGTCAGTAAGTCTCTCTCTCCGTTCTGGTTCCACAGATTATGCCTCACTTGGACCGATTAGGCCAGTTGGTGCAACCCGTGCCTTGAACCTTTCATTCAATATTTTTTACATTCCTTGTGCCATACTTGAGCTCAGTCATCTCACTCAGCATACTTGATGTTTTGGGCCTCGACTCATCTTTGAGCGTAGTCTTGATCTTCACCGTTGACTATGATTGACTCTAAATCTTTTTACATATTCAAAAATCAAGATATTATTTTCAGTCATAGGTCCTTTAGGGCCTGTTTGGAACAGAGGAATTTCACAAGAATTTTACAGGAAACAGTTCAATTCCCGCAGGAATCGAGAAAAATTCCCGCATTCCAAACAGAGCCTTATAATTTGACCCTAACGCTACGGTGCACACCCGTAGACGCAGACAGTAAGTGCAAACACACCCAAGACACGGACAGATAGGCTGGCCGAGACAGCAGGTGCAAACACGCCGTAGTAGACACGGACAGATAGGCTGGCCGGTAGGTAGCTAGAGAGAGAGAGAGAGAGAGAGTAAGAGCATTAGCAGCCGTACCGTAGCCCCACTGAACATGACACACTCATGAGCCAATCAATCGTGTCATCGGGTTCGTGTCCCTAGCTTGTTCTCTTGATCGATCAATCGTCAACCTTGCACATAGCTTGGCTTCGCTTGCTGAACTGTTTATACATTTAGCGATGAAGTCAATTTTTTTTTTCAATTTTAGTTACTAAACATATATTTTTCCAAAAAGTAATCCTCTTTTCTTTTCGAGCTTGGAAGACACGACAGGTGACACGTGTCAGGTGCCGCGCTAGAGTAACTCGATAGAAGGCGGTTGGCGCGGTAGGCTAGGCCAGTGCGGTAGCCAAAGGCACGGCGTGGCAAGCGGATGGCCCTAGACGCTGCCGAGCCACCCTTTCTCATTAAGTGCTACCGAGCTAGTCGGCTCAGCAGCAGGCAGGACAAGTGAGCAGGGTAGGGGGTCGGGGTAGGATGGCAAAAAAAAACTTGTTGGTTTGGTTCAAAATTGCTTCAATTATACTCATTAATTTGGATTTTGCTCTAGCTCGACTCGTTAGCTCGCTTCTAAAAATACTTGCAAACTATATATAAAATAATATTAAATAAAATTGTGCCAGTTTCGGGAAAAGCTTGATAAGACGAGGACTAGTTGAATACTCGTGCAAACTAGTTGAAAACGTGTGCTTTGATACACATTAAGAAATTATATTATGTTTTGTTCATGTGTGCATGCTCGTGCTCAGTCAGTGGATACAATCTATTACACATTACATGTCTACTGCTTAGTCTATGGGTTGGTGCTTGCAACAAAAACTACTCCTAGCAAGCACTACGAACTGACCTAATTCGTAGATCGGGCTACTTCTCCATGCGGCAAGTGGTACAGTCACCAGGTGAACTAGAGCGAGAAACTGCGGCTTCGGTTAGTATCTCCAATGTTGACGACGATCGGCGGGCTGGGGCGCTGCATGCTCTTACGTGTGGTGCTCCTCAGGCATAGTCTTTCGGTGAGTGACCGAATCAAAGCGGGGTTGGTGGTGATGATGGAGGTCTGATAAGTGCTGGAGCATGGACCATTGCTGCTACTATAGTCTACTTGAGCTCGGTGACTGTAGCATCTCTCTCACTCTCCACTATAGCTAGAGCCTTCTCACACTTGGTGAGCTGAGCATGGAGAGTCTTGGCTTGGCTATAGCTGGTGGTGAGGAGCTGGTGGAGGTCCAAAGCTCGGGTGAGTTGGACCTGGTGGGTTAGGAGCAGTCATCCTTGAACACGGTGACGAACATATTGCTAGTGTGTTCTCCTTCCTAGAGGGATGGATAGTAGCAAAATGGGAAAGTCAGCATGGTAGCCTCGTGGATCTCACATAGGCGGGCACAAGCCAAGCGTGCGACATCCTGAAGGGTGTCAGCTACATATGCAAGAGAGCGATGGCCGCCGCACCGACATGTCAATCTTGGTGTTAATAGGGGAGAGCTATTGCGGCATGCAAGGGCATTCAATGTGCGCGCTTTCGATCTCTCCGTCGATCAATTTCTCTCAATCAAAAGAAAACCTTGAAATGATGTGCTACAAGGATTAAAACTGGAGAACTAGTAGAACAATATATAAAGCTAAGCGGGGTAGTCATAGAGAACCAAAGTCATAAATCAACTTATCCAAAGTAGATGGAGTATGAGAGGATTTAAGGCAAGCTTATTCTTTAGCATTGCATACTTATATAGGGTAAGAATCCGAGGGTCATAAAAGATTCGAGAGGGTTGTGAGAGAACGACAATCCGTTATACTCTTTTTTAGATCGTGCTTAAGGAATTTGCAGTCGGTTTTGCCAAATCTTTCTCTCTCGTCGTGATTATTTTGTTGTCATTGTTTTGGTTCTCTTTATAAGATTTATCTACTTCGTTTTTGATATTGTACACACTCGTGCTGTGTCTAGCAACTCTGATCCAATCTAGGAATTGCTACATATAAGGAGGGGTATTAGAGTATAGCAAATGGTATCAGAGCCAAGATCAGATTAACTTGATTTACGAGAAGGTCGGCAAAGCATCGGGTAGCACAAAATTAAGACCGATGCCGATGATGTGGAGTCAAGTAGAGATATTTGACATCGGGAGTAATTTCAATGTGTGGTAAGAATGTCCTTGTTCAACAAGGGTTAATTGATGCTCTTGAAGGGAGCAAACCAAAAAAAGACTTCGATGAAGAATGGAATATGATAGAGTAGAAGGCTATTAGTACAATATGTCTATGTCTTTCTGATGAGGTAAAGTACTCGGTGATCAAGGAGAATTCACTGAAGAAATTATGGAGTGACTTAGAAGAACTGTATATGCGAAGTCACTGAGAAACTGGTGGATGTTGAAGTGGCAATTGTACAGGTTGTGCATGGAGGAAGGTACATGGTTTGTTAACCATCTCAATGTCTTCAACAAATTTATAACACAATTGATTAGTGTGGATAAGAAAATTGAGAAGAACGACAATGTCATCACATTGGTTTCATCTCTACCACTATCATGGGAGAAATCGGTAATGAACAATCTTGTTGAGAAAAGTACTCTCAACTTCAATGGCGTAGTAGTACATATATTAGAGCATAGTCCTTAAAAAAGCCATTACATTCTTTATCCTCAAATGATCAACATTAGCTGTTGTAGGTGTTGCAGGAAAAAGTAATAATCATAGGAAGAAGGAGGGCAAGAGTAAGGGCACATGTGTATGCTATTTATATTATGAGAAATGTCATATGATAAAGAGCTATCCAAGTTCAAAGCAAATGAAGGGTGCATGCTCAGTGGTGGTAACAAAAGATGATTCAGATGTACTTGTTGTCAGTCAACCAAGTACTTTTTATGGATGGATATTAGACTCAGATTGTTACTTTCACATATATTCGGTGAGGGATATATTCGACGAATGATCTCTACATTCGTTATATAGAACTGTTCACTTAGCGGATTACAATGAGTATGCAATAAACTGAGGTAGGGACAGTTAATTAGAGATGTATGATAGAGCATCGCATATTGACGGGAGTTCAGTATGTTCCCAGATTAAAAAAGAATATAATATCTATGAGGTCACTTGAACTCCAAAGTTGTGAGGTATCACTTTGAATTAGAGTCATGCGAGTTACTTGCAAAGGGCGGGTGATCGTGAAAAGTATCTAGGCAATAGAGGATATCGATTGATAGGTAATTATAAGGGAAGAGCAACTAATGGGAAATCTGGTATAAATCTTGGCCAGAAAAAGGAAACTATGTCATCAACGGTAGGTACCCATATCTAGGGGTGGAAAACTATAACAGATAATATGTTTTATCTGATATTTGTATCCGAGAAAACGCGAATGTGGTAAGCAAAATCCGTATTCGAAAATGTTCATATTCGAATTCGAGAATATTCGTATCCGTATTTGAGAATATTTGTATCCGTATTTGAGAATTTTCGTATTCGAGAATATTCGTATCCATATTCGTATTCGAGACTATTCGATTCGTATTCGATCTGTTTCTAGAACCCATGAAAAATCCATATGAATTTTGTGATTCAAAATTTGAATTTAGGCTGTTTAAAACCGGTAATCGGTCAAAAACCGTAGAAAAATCGGCAAAACCGCTAGGAATCCGTTTTATCCGATATTCGTATCCGAGAAAATCCATATTCGAAAATATCCGTATTTGTATTCGAGAATATTCGTATCTGTATTTGAGAATATTCGAATTCGTATTCGTTTTAAAAATATGGATTCGTATTCATATTTGAGACTATTCGATCGTATTCGATCTGTTTCCACCCCTACTCATATCTTATCTGTAGTTATGTATGGAACTGCAAAGATGGTTGCAAAGTTTAGCAGTTGCAGAGGCAAAGATGTGAGGTGGTAGAAAAAGGATGTGGTGGGACCAACCACCTGGTACTAATGAGCAGGTAGAGCTCAGAGGCGGTGCAAACCTATGGTATAGAGGGCTACAGGAATAGGATGTGTGGTTAAATAAACTGCACAATAAAGGAGCTCTTTGGTGGAGGGTCTGGGCAGTTAAGCTCAGACACTGACACACACACATTGTGGTGATGTGTATGAGCTGATGTGGTGGGAGCACTCCTAAAGATGGGAGGAAAAAAATAAAAAAGGATGGAGCTGATGTGAAGCAAATTCTTGGAACAACATGGTGATTTTAATAGATAAGAGTAAATGTAAAGATTATTGAGGATGGTGACTCATGTCCTAACCTAATAGAACTTGGAGATGTATGCTACAAAGATTTTTATCATAGTCTTATAAGAATTAGGATTCCAACTTCACTTTGGAGGAGAACTAGTGGGATACTATATAAAGGCTAAGGGGTGGTTATAGAGAACCCAAACCATAAATCAACTCATCTAAATTAGAGGGCACATGAGAAGATTAGAGGTTAGATTATTCTTTAGCACTAGATTTTTGTATAAGACAAGGATCCGAGGGTCCAAAAACGTTCAAGAGGATTGTGAGAGAGCGACAACCCCTTGTACTTTTGAGGTCGTGCTTAAGAAATTTACTGTCAGCTTTGCCAAAATTTTTCTTTCTCATTATAATTGTTTTGTCATCATTATTTTGGTTCTCTCTACAAAATTTATTTATTTTATTCTTGATATCATGAGCGCTCGTGCCATATCTCCAAACTCGGATCTGATATGAGGGTTGCTACACATAAAGGGGTATCAAAGTATAACATAGCTAATCCACCATATGCACTTAATCAGTGTTCCTGTCTCGGTCCAGATCAATCATTGCTAATAGTACATGTATGCACTTCTGTTAGCATATGTAGGACTGGTGGCAGAGATTAGAGAAAGGATTAATGATCTTTTCCTCTTTTTCAACTATTACAAAATCAACTCTCTTTGACTTCTTCACTCAATTAGCTATGACAAGCTAATAAGATCAGATGCATAGCAGAAACAAGCACAAAGCAGAATCTAACAAGCCAAGGGAACAAAAGAAGAAACAAATGATCGCATTAGCTAGCTAATCTGACCACAAACATCACACTGGTCTAACTGGGCCTGGGCGATCTAACCTCTCAGGTCAACGGTCTGAACGCTCGCCGTTCCATAATAAAGAACGGCCCACCGCCAAGAACTCAAAATGGCCTAACTTCTAATATACTCAACTAAATGAGTTAAAACTTGAAATGTAGCTTCTTCAAGATCATATCAACCTATTCCATCAATGGATTGATAAGCTACTCAACAAAGTTTTGACATTTGCCCAAAAGAAGGTAGCTTACATCAAAACTGGGAAAACCGAAGCAAACACCAAGAATTTGCTATAGGGTTGCCTACATGGATGTGATCTAGCCTCTATGAGGTTTGTTCATCATCCACACATCCTTAGAAACCAGCAAGATCAAGAAAGGAGGAAATCCAAATGAGAAAACCAAGCAAATCAAAAACACAATGAGAAACTCATGGCAAAACTCATTTAGACGAAATTTAGATATTTATTTAACTTAGAGATGGATGTTTAAAGCCACTCCATTCTTAAAGAATAGAGCTCCCTCTCCATGGAGCACACACACACACACACAAAGTTTTCCTCTTGAAAACCTTAACCCTAACTCTCAAAAACTTAGGCAAGACTCCTAAAGCTTAGCCCCTAAGCCACCTCCTTTCCCACCTTATATACGGAGGCTCATAAGAAACCCTGTCCACCACCTCTAGTTGGGTTTCAACCACTTACATGAACCAATCTATTAACCCAATACTATACTGGATTTTACACATACATGCACGCTTTTCAAAGCGGCTCATCAAAGGGATCCGATAGCCCGAAACGTCAATCCAATCCATCAAAGCATCTCCTTATGCTTTGACACGCAAATCGTAGAACCCAATAACTACCCGTCACATCTTCACATATTTGGACTCCTCTGAACAGTCCCTACATGTATCGGCCTCATCACTTGGCACACAACATGCACCAATTTACCTCATCGTGATCCTCGTCTCTTCTGTGCTTCATGTGCTAGACCATGTGGAGGTGACCCCGTGTGTGTGATGAGTACTTGACATCTGTTTTAGGAAAGTCGAGTTTGGTTTGTGTGGTTTGGACCATGTCGTTGTGTGGTGCGATCGGTTTCGGTCGGACTTGGTCAAACTTGGTCGAAGTGCTTAGGATGCTTATTCTTTTGATTCGACAGGTTTGGGCTTTTTCATACTTAAGATTTCTCTTAATGCCATTGTTGATTACATTATGTCGAGTGGTGCTATGTGATGTGTTTCTTGTCTGTAATGGCTGCAGGACGTCGAGGTGAAGTCGTGGCGAGGCACGGGATGACCGGACTATGCGCAGGTGGTGCCGAGGTCAAAGCAGTTCAGGTGTGCCGAAGACGGCGAGGACTCGAGGTGGCTGCGAGGCTTGGAAGGCAAGGAATGAGGAAGCTTCTCGGAAGGTGCAGGAGGGGCGTTTTGGTGAATACGCAAAGCTGCACTAAAGGAAGTCGATTTGGTTAGAGTTAGTGGGTAAAGGTGTTAAGGCTTATTGGGCAAAGCAAATATGAACCCATTATGCAAAGGGTATAAATAGGATGCATGACTCCTGGTGGATGTATGGCTTGTGAGAGGGGTTAGAGTTTGTTTTGCTTTGCGCTTTAGTTGTTGAGATTTGGTGGGAGGCAGATTTCTGTTGGTTTTGGTCTCCCTACGTGTGTTATGTGAGAAGCATGAGGAGTGCTTGAACTCCCTGTGTGTGAGCTCTCATGTGAAGCATATAGTGTGATTCCTTTGTATCAATCACGTGTGGGGACTCCTCTGTAATCATCTCTTTTCAATACGAGAAGTGTTGTAGGGGTGGCCCCCACCTAAGCCCAGCAGGCCTGTTAGAGGAATATAAGGCCCAAAATGGGGCATGTGTAATGACATGAGTGCCCTTGAGGGGAACGCTCGGATGTAAGGGTATAATTGTAAAAAACACTTCCCATGTGGACATATATACACAACACATGCCATGGGGAAAAACCCTAAGCCATTACTCATCTAACTCTCCACTACCATACTCTCTCTCTGTTTGGTCTGTAGCCACAACAGTTGGCGCCGTCCGTGGGGAGGACAAGGGTAAGCCTCCAAATCCGAAGGAGGATGGCACCAAAGAAAGCTTCACCATCGGCGGCGAAGAAAAAGGGGGAGCGACGAAATCTCGCGTCAATACCAGAGCTTCGGTGTTGGCAGCTGCAGGTACAGGTGGCGGTGCGAGTGTGACGATTGCGAACACCGACGTTCACGACGCGACGCCTGACCTCGCCACCACCGCCGTGACGACCAACCCCACCACCAACGACGCGATGCCTGACCCCACCACCAACGACGCGATGCCTGACCCCGCCACCACCGCCGCGACGACCAACCCCGCCACCACCGCCGCGACGATCAACCCCGCCACCATCGCTGCGGCCATTGAAACCGCCCCACATATGGTGGGTAACCCCGCAGCAGGCACCGCAACAATCGCCAACAGCGACACCCGGGTGGTCGGTGGTGGCAATGCAGGCGCGTCTACTTTCCCACCCAGCACAGGAGCGGTGAGCGGTCTCGACGACGATGTGGGCTTCGTCACCGGCTCCAGGGTCCTCCACGACAGCGCTGCGGGACGCCTGGGCGCGCAGGCCGTGGTCGCCGTCGTCCCGGTCGCGCCGCCGAGCGTACCGACGGCCCCAACCACGTCCACGGTGGAGACCGCCCTGCTGGCGGCCCTCAGCGCGTTTCAGCTCTCCGCAGTGTCGTGTGAGACATAGAAGAGGCTCGGAGCCAACACGCCGTACCGGTGGTTGCATCCGAGCCCACTCCGGAGAGGGCGGATAGCCGCAATGCTCTTACGTCCAGTCGCGCCCCACTACAACACGTGGACCCGGAGTCCCCGCTCTTCGCGGGCCTGCAGCAGGCAGCATGGCCTGAGGACTTCAAGTTCCCGAGTGTCATCGAGGTGTATAAAGGTGACACAGACCCGCAAGAATTCATACGCGTGTACGAAACCGCCATCGAAGCCGCTGGCGGAGACGACATCACAATGGCAAAAGGACCCCCCCTCGCATTACAAGGGGTGGCGCTCTCTTGGTTCTTCACCATCGAGCCGCAGTCCATCTACGCGTGGGAGCAGATTCGCGATCGACTCTACAACAACTTCCAGGGAAATTCCGTCGAACGCGTCGATGCGGACCAGCTCTTCGCAGTCAAGCAAAAACCTAAGGAAAGGCTCCGAGATTACTTCAAATGCTTCGTGAAAGTACGTTGCCAGGTCAAGGAGTCAACGAAACAACCGTCATCAATGCAGCGATACAAGGCCTCCGCCTGGGACCGATGGCCGAATACAACATGCGCAAACCAATCAAGACGGTCGCGAAGCTCGTCAACAAGATGGAAGAATACGCCAGAGCATAAGAGGACGTGCGGCGGCACCACGGTGACAACTTCGACACCAACCAGGCGGAGGGCTCGGCAAAGAACGACGGCTCGTCGAAGCAGGGCTCCTCGAAAGGCAAGCGTAAGCAGGAGCAATCGAAGGACGCCCCCGAGCGCAAGGATATCCAACACAAAGACTCGTCTGGTGACAGGCCCAAGCGCGACCAACGCAAGTCTAGGAAACCTCGTTACGTCGTCGACATCGAGGGCGGTTCCGAAGACAACGCCTCCGCTGGTCGGGGCGACAGAGGGCGCCATGGCCGGGGGTGGGGGCGCGGGCAGGGTCGCGACGACAGAGCCCGCGAAGAGTACAACGACCAGCACTACGGGCAGTGGTGCGAAGTCCATGGCCGGGGCAACCACGACACGCGGGCTTGCGCCACTATCGCAGCGCTCCGACAGAGCGTCGCTAGAGATAAAATCCCGGAGGCACGCGCGCCTGTGGTGGCTCACGTCCAACACCCCCAGGACCAAGGAATACAGCCCTAGGAAGGCCCCCTACGGATCCAGGCCCCTGTGCAGCAGCCTCGGGAGGGCCTCATGCAGCTGCAAGCCCCGGAAGGAGCCCAGCGTAGGTTCATAAACGTCATTTTCGGAGGCTCCTTGCTGGAATTCGCCTCAGCGCGGCAGCGGAAGGCCTATGCGAGGAGGCTGCACCACGTCGCGGCATACCCAGTGCAAGCGCCACCGGAGTGGGCGCAACACGAAATCACGTTCACGCCCGCTGATGCGGAAGGCGTGGAGTTCCCCCACCAAGACGCCCTGGTCGTCCGGGTCCTTGTGGCAGGATGCGAAGTCAGGCGCGACCTGGTCGATGGAGGAAGCTCCGCGAATATCTTGTTCGCCGCGGCCTTCGACCAGATGGGGATCCCCCGAAGTCGGTTGGGCCCTTCAAGCATCCCATTGTAGGGCTTCGGAGGGCAACCCCTGCCGGCGTTGGGCCAGATATGCCTCCAAGTCTCCTTCGGCCAGCGCGACAACATGAGGAGTGAGGACGCCACCTTTGACGTCGTCGACATTTCGTACCCTTACAACGCCATATTGGGGCGGCCAACCTTGAACTCTCTCGGGGCAGTTCCGCACCACGGCTTCTTATGCATGAAGCTCCCTGGACCGCGAGCCATCATCACCGTCCATGGCGATCAGGATATGGCTCGGCGCATCGAGCTCGGCACCAGGGGTCCGTGCTGCAAGGATCGCCAACGCACCTAGGTCGGGCATGCGAGTGCGGAGGCCAAAGGCTCCCGCCGTGCCCCACATCATCACCGGGCGACGACAGCGGCGGTGGTTCCCGTCCTTAAGCGGTCAGTGGTCGATATCCCGCCTTTTGTAACCGCTCACCCGCGCAAACGGAAATTTAATAAAATCCACCGTTTGCACACTTTTTCTTGCTTCTCGCGAGTATAAACGCGGGCATGAGTATAAACCAAGACGCATGGGGGGACGCCTCCGCACACACTCCACGGAGTATAAATATGACGTAGCGTCGAGGTCCGCCTCCGCACGCAACTTCACCGCCCACAACGCGCGGAGGCTCGCCCCCGCGTGCAGTCCACGGACTCTAAACAAGATGTAGCGTCGAGGTTCGCCTCCGCACACACTCCACGGAGTATAAATAAGACATAGCGTCGAGGTCCGCCTCCACACGCAACTTCACCGCCCGCAACGCGCGGAGGCTCGCCCCCGCGCGCAGTCCACGGACTCTAAACAAGACGTAGCGTTGAGGTCCGCCTCCGCACGCACTCCACGGAGTATAAATAAGACGCAGATGCCCTCGCACGCGCATGGGTGTTATCTTTACGCGCACTCTACGGAGTATAGATAAAGCGTGGATCTACGCCCTCTACCTCGACCTAGGCGCCGGCTCCGCTGCCACCGCTTCGAAGGGTAGGGCGCTAGCCCCGTGCCCGTATATCTACTTCGGGTAAAGGGTCTGCTGCAGCGGGCGTGCTGTAGCATCGCCAATCTATAGGGGGACCATGTAATCGTAAACAAGGACGGAAGCATGGACAACACCATTTTATTTCGTTTATATTCATCAAAAGATGTTCACAAGGAAACGAAATAAGGGTACATGCATTTTTGGGTGTCGGGAGCCGCTACTCGGCAGGCTCCTCCTTCACTTGTGTTCGCGCCACGGGTTTACCCGAGGAAGTCCAGCTTGCCCAGAAGTCTAGCGATTCCTCAGCCCTCCGCCAGCGTCGCAGGCATTGTCGGGTCACAAGGTCGGAAACTAGCAGCCGGTCGGGTAGCTGCTCGAGACACGGGGGCACGCAAGTCAGAATATGGGCGAGGCAACTTGTACTTTATTAATAAGGCAAAAGGGCTCATGTTACAACGCACACCAACGCGCGAAGGCCACGCCGTCCCACCTGTGGATTTGCGTCGCCCCCCGAGCTCGCGGGGCCGCCCTCTTTGCGCCGCGGGACTTCGTCTAGCCACTGCCCGAGGTTACCCTCACCGTACAGGTTGTTCCGAAGCTCCACCCTTGCCGCATCCGCCCCGATGTATTCCCAAATCCTTTCGTGAAAAAACTGCACGGGACGGCGAACGGTGCGGACGGTGCCGGACATCACGCCGGCTCCGGGCGGCATCTCCAGTTGTGGATCAGCCAGCCCGCTGACATGCTGGCAGCCCTGGTGTCGCAGGAGCGCGCAGATCAGGCACGAAGTCACGTACGAACAATGGTTGCCGAAGGTCGTCACGGCGTCGCGCGCAATGTTGGCCGCGTCTCCGATGCATCGGAGCGTACGGGATAGCTCCTCCGGCCCGAAGGAGTGGTCTGGCACCCCGGCGATAAGCCCTCGGAGAGTGTCCTCCAGGGCAAGCATAGCATCCCACGCAGCCATCGAAGCGTCGCCCAGGGCCCGGTCCCGCTCTGCCAGGGGTAAGGCAAGCTCGCCTTTCTCCTTCTCCAGCGCGGCGATTTGCTGCAGTAGGCCGTCCCGCTCCGCCGCAGCTTCCTGCCGCGCCGCTTCGGCGGCCGACTCCCGCGCCACAGCGACGAACTCCTCGGTGTGCACCTTCGCCCCCGCGCACTCCGCCTCCAAGCGGCGGATACGGGCATCCTGGGCGGAGCGCCCCCCCGCAGCTTCACGAAGCTCCCCTTCGGCGGCCTGCCCTGTAGTGCCTCTCGCTCGTGGGCGTAAGCCGCCTGCAGGGCCTGGGCCAACACGAATGTCTGCGCGGCAAAGTTAGCAAGTGTTGCACGGCCAGGAGTGGTCCTAAGGACAGGTGCTTACCCTCACTCCCGACACTTCTAACGCGTCCCCAAGGCACCCCGTCCCATAGGTCTGCAGCGCTTGCTGGCCAATGCTGGCGGCCGCGTCGTCCGCAATCCCGCGCCATGCCCTCAGCGCATCCGATGGAGGGACGAAGTCTGCTGGGCTCGGGTGCACGGCGTCTGCGTCGTTAGCGCCAAGACCCCCATGTTCAGGGGCACCTCTTCTTTTGGGATAAGTGCCGCTGCAGGAGGAGGTGCCAGTCAGAGTCCTACAAGACACGGAAAAATTACACTAAAGATATGCCATACTAGCCTACCCTCAATGGCGGATCGGGGACTTCGCTGGGACGCCTCCCTAACCCCGGGCGGGGTAGCGACGACACCGGCCCCGGCAGACGGCGGGGTAGCGATGACACCGGCCCCAGCAGACGGCGCCAGTCTGCAGGGCCGAGGGACCTTCGGGATGGGACCCAGCGACACCCGTTCCTCCGCCATGGCCATTACGGTCTGAGGAGCCGGAAGGACGCGCGACCGGGGAACCTCGGTGTACGAGGCGAGGTCCCATAAGCTCCCAATGCCGGTTGCTACGGCGAACCCCCTCGAAGTCCGGTGAAGGGAGGATGGCAGATGTGGCCGCTTCGCCGGAGGTGAGGGCCCCGCCTTGGTAACTGCTGCCGAAGGGGGCCTCCGCAGCCGCAACTTCGGCGGGCGGGGACTCCAACCCTGTAACTTCCGTGGGCGAAGACCGTGCCCCACCTACCCCCACGGAGGGCAGCCCCGGCACGATCGCGGCCACGAACAAGGACTTCACCCCGGTGCCGCCAGCCAACGCCAGCTCCGCCTCGGCGCGTTCCCCGCCCCTGGCACCTTCGCCACTAATACCCGCGACCTCCTCCAAGTCTGAGTCGGCGTACTTCGCCGAATCCGACTCTGCGCTCACCGCACCGACGGGAGCGACGACAGCCGTTGTGCAGGGCATGGTCGCAGCAGTCCGGGTCCTCTTGCGGGACGACGCTTTTGTCCCTGCGACGCCGTCGTCTTGATGCTGCGGGGCTGGAGGGGCGCGATCCGGCACGGGAAGACCCAGGACCTCGCACACGCGGTTTATCCGCCCTAATCCCGCTTCCGTAGTCACAGCCGTGCGTTGCTTGTGCTCTCTGGCGGTGTATGGCCCAAGGAACACGCGCGCTGCACGCTCCGCGTCCTCCAGGCGAGTTCCTACGCGGCACAAAGAGCGCGATCAGACACGACGCATTACATACGAACGGAGGGGAGGGCATGGTCGAGGCTTACGATGACCAGTTGGTGCTGGTAGTGAACACATGGACGGCTGAACGTTGTCGTCCCGAGGTTTCCTGGCGGTGAGGCGCCAATCACAGGCGAGCGGCGCCACGCCATACATTATGTACTCCTCGGCGAGGTCGCGCATATTGAAGCGGGCGGTGATCCCCACAAGTCTGCGCGCCCTTCGCCTATCTTCGTGGTCGAGGTTAGGCCGGGCGTGGTCTTGAAGGCAATCGGCCGGCCCGTGCACTCAAGGCCGCTGCCACTTGCCACACGGTGGTCGAACCACCATCTCGTCCAGTTGGAGTCCCATTTCCCTCGTGTCGAGTTCGCGGGGAAGAGCTTCCCGCATGATGCCCGCAGAACGAAGTTGACGCTGCCAAAGTTCGACAGCGTCCCGTCCTTCCGCTCCTTCGGCTGACACTGTGCTTCGTGCAAGTATGCAAACATTGAGGCGCTGGGCCAACACACTTCCGAGCGCAGGGCCCAGCTGTATACGGCAAGGCGAGCCACTGCGTTCGGAGTCAGTTGTGCCAACTCCAGCTTGAAGGTCCGCAGCACATCGCCAACAATCGCCGCGGCCGGAATGCGGAGTCCGGCTTCGAAGTAGGCGACGAAGATGATCGCCTCTGACTTCTCAGGGTGTGGTTCCGTCTCGTCATCGGTGGGTCGCCGCACCGCCTAGCGGTCTGATAGCCTCCCCTCGCGCAGCAGCGCCCGGATCGTATCCTCCGTCACGAGCGTGCGGCCTAAATAGCCGGAGTACAGACCTTCCTTCTTCTTTGTCGCCGCCCACCATCTGCCCGCCGCCGTTGGATCGCGCTCCTCCAGCACATATTTCACCTCAAGTGGCGAGGACCGCCGGCGGATGGCGTAGCCGCCGGCCACCTGAGCACGCTCGCCGCAGGTCACCATCGGTGTCCACGAGCTACTCGATGATGAAAAGGAGCGCACGGCCAAGAAGAACAAGTATAGGGGACGACATGAACGATTGGAAAGTGCGTGGAGGAGGCGCAGACGCGGTACCACGGGGGGTATTTAAAGACCCCTCACCTCCCCACCGCCGGTAAGCGCAACCGGCAGATGACAACCGCTCATCTCCCCATAACCTAAGCCGAAGCGTCGCGATGGCGCACGTATGCCACTGGCGACTGCGGCCGTACAGGGGCCTGACATCGCACGACGCGCCAGTTGCATCCCGCCGCGTGTCGGCCAGCGCAGGAATTAAATACAGGTCGCACGACCCACTATAGCCTCCGATGCGTGTCAACTAACTCTTGGGGCCAATTGACCGCAACAGTCCAACAGGAGCCCCCGCCCCAGCGGCGAGGCCCTGACCCCGACTCTGGCTGCACCCACGCGAAGGGACATTGCGGCGAAGGCGTCGGAAGCCACACGGACTCCGAGAAAGGCCACCTCGCCACACGCTTGCGCCCGCGGCATTAAGGACAGCAAACGGAGACCCCGGCGTGCACCCCGTCCCATTAGGACCACCAACCGGCAAGCCTTTTCAGGCCTACGCGACTCCAGATAGGCAAGCCCCCGTCCTAGCGGGGAGACCGCAAAGCCGCGACCACCTCGCACCCAGGGGAGTATGGGGCGCAAGGTATGTCTCCACCAGGGCCGCGTTGACTTCGGCAGCTTAAGACAGGTGAGTCTCCGCCTTAGCGGAGAAACTCCGCCCTACACCTCGGCCCGGCCCCATGCCTCGGCCCTGCGCCGGGGTGTAACAGCAAGCCGCCACGAGCCAAGTAACCTCGGCGGCAACCTCGACGGGAGCTTTGCCTCGGCAACAAGACCGGTGTCGCTCACGGCCCCACCTCGCGGGGGAGTACCTTGCCTCCATGCCACAAATCTACGCAACAAGGCCGAAGCTGACCCCACCCCCAGTACTTCCGTGAGAACGCCCAGTTTGGCCTAGATTTCTGGGACCCAGCCGGGCCCCCGACTCAGCCCCGCGCGTTAGGAGTCTGGCGTCCCCTCGGTAGACGTTCCGGGCGAAACAGAGGGTGGAGGCGAGCGAACGCCGTTCTACCTACAATGCACCCAACTGCCATCCTCGAGCCGTGGGAGCAGCACAGCCGGCCACTTCGGCTTCAGAGTTCACGCGACAACCTCATAGCCTAAACCGGCGGGGATCCAGCCGCCTGAGTTTCCCGTACTTTGGAAATGCAAGGGCTGATTTGCGGCAGGTTTTGATGGGTTCTCATAGACAGATAAGCTTCGGTACATCAACATTCCCTGATGATAGCGCCAGTTGGCACAATCAGCGGACGCAGATGAACTCAAGCATATCTGTCTACGAGAACAGGTCAAACCTTGCCATTTCCGTACGGGAGCACGGTGCGCGAGCAGGAGGCCATCTATCCAACTGTACAATGCAGGTACAACGCAACACCAGCACAATATATATACCCGATCAGCGGAGAAGCTCAACCGGCAGGAGCCCAACCCGAGGAAGCTCAATCGGCGGGGCAGCGTCGCAGCGTTGCGCGGCCGCGGCGCTTCAAGCCCCGCGCAGCGCCAAGCATGTTTCGCCACATAGACCGGCGGAACAAGGAACGTCGCAACACAGTATGGCCATGCCGCCGCCTCAAGTCCCGTGCCGTGCCAACTAGGTCTCGCCATGCAGGCCGGCGATCATTTACCAATCGAGGGCGATCGACGTCGGAGTCCGCTGTCACTTGGCGCTCGCGCGACGACTTCGGGGCCCGCTTCGCCTATCTTTGCCGACGCGTTCAACTCCGCCAGCACTTCCGGTCCCAATTCCAGCTTCAGCTTCGACCCCTCCATTGGCGGGCCCGGCGAGGGAGGCAGCTTTGCCAACACACCCGTCGTCACACCCCCAGCCGCGGGTCTAGTGAAATACCAGCAAATAAGGCTCCGCAAACCATCTAGGGAGCTCACAGGCCGCAGGGACGGAGGGGGCCAAAGGACTCGGCGACATGGCTTCGGCCCGTGAAGCCGTTCACCATGAGAGGCTCCTGTTATAGGGGTGGCCCCCACCTAAGCCCAGCAGGCCTATTAGAAGAATATAAGGCCCAAAATGGGGCATGTATAATGACATGAGTGCCCTTGAGGGGAACGCTTGGATGTAAGGGTATAATTGTAAAAAGCACTTCCCATGTGGACATATATACACAACACATGTCATGGGGAAAAACCCTAAGCCATTACTCACCTAACTCTCCACTACCATACTCTCTCTCTGTTTGATCTGTAGCCACAACAAGAAGGATTATGTTGGGTTATTCCATTCTCTTGCTTTTCTGTGATGAATTTTGTTTTTGCTCTTGTCTCTGTTGTTTTGTGTTCTTGAGTTGAATCCTTGACCTAAGGGCTTGTTCTTGATTGCTTTGTGAAGGGAAATCTCTCAAGACCCTTTGATCATTCCATTTTCAAGATCAAGTTGAGGATTCAGTGGTTTCTGTATATTCTCAGGCCATCGTCAAATTTTCCTCTACATTTGCTTTTCTAGGGTTTCTTGACAGATGAACTTTGGTTCTCTTGAAATCACTTTAGGAGATGGTTTGAGTTTTTTTGTCTTCAAGTCCTAGGTTCTTTGCTAATCAGTCTGCAAAAGATCACGAGCAAAGGATGGATGAATCGTGAGTAATCTGAAAAAATTGGTTCAACTCTCATTACATTTTCAGATTTTGCTCAAGTCCTGATTCCCTCTCCTTTTTGGTGATTTTCTTTGAGCCCTGGTGTCTCTCTGCTAATTAGGTTGTAGTCCTGCTGTTCAGGGCTGAGAAAACCAGAGGTGAATAGCAAATTTCTCAGTTGTGTGGAGATCTCGGTTTGTTGTCTGAAATTCAGCATTTATGGTTCTCTGGAATCGATGCCCGGTCAGACCGGTTTTACACCGGCGGTCTGACCGGAAGAGACGATGCGGTCAGACCGGCCCATATGTGGTGGTCAGACCAGCCCACAAGGAGCGGTCAGACCGGCCCCAATACGGTGGTCTGACCGGCCAGGTTTTTGAGCTGCTGTGATTTTTCGTTTTGCTTTGGTTCTTCTCCATTATTTTGTCCCTCTAATGGATTTGTAGTTTTAAGGTTCCAGAGAGTATATTTCATCTACTTCATAGCTTTTCATAGCTATTGGAGAGGAGAATCTCGCATGTGGATACTCGGGGGCATATTTTTTAAAAAGGCACCATTCACCCCGCTTCTATTGCCGATTTCGATCCAACATCATGTTTGAGGCACATAATCTCACCCGGACATACCTAACTGCATGGACCTCAGCTCCTCTGCCTAGTTCCTGTCCATTGCCATTGACAACCGCCGCTCTCCAAGCAACCCTGCACATCCAAAGACGAAGTAATCCGATTACGAGCACAAGTTCCATACACTTACGTTAGCCAAATCATACATCATGCAATACTATACAACACAACTATTCAATGGCTCCAATGTCGTGCACACACTCAAACCAACTCAACTCAACTCACACCATGCTCTGAACTTACTGAGCCGGACCGCCAACCACAAGCTAGTTAGACCACCCAACACCGCTCAAGCTCACCCTAGTAACAGGGGACCGATTTGACCGCTTGCCCAACCTCGATCTGCCGAGCACAGGCTGGTCTGACCTCTTAAGACCACTAGAAAACACCATCTTTGAAAATTCAGTTAAATTCTATCTAGTTTCAACTTAGAACTCCAAATTGAGTGATACCTAGTGCAAACACATCCTCAAACACGCCTACATAAGTGTTTGGTATCTATTTTTCAAAAGACATGTGACTGGTCTAACCGCTTCATAGCCGTCAGTCTGACTACTGTTGCCAGGCTGGTCAGACCGCTGTTGTCAGGCTAGTCATACTAATAAAAAACTGATAACAACTCTAAAAACTAAAAAACTTTAAAAACAAACTTCAATAAAACTTATACATTAAAATTTAATACTCGTAACATAATATAGGACATAATATCGGATGATCTTTTTAGTCTTACCGCGCATGACTCTAATAGATAGAAAGAAACCTCTGAGAAACGGAGTAAAAATTCAGGTTAGACAGTCACCGACGACTGCCAGCTACTCGTCGGTGGCATCGGCTACATGGTTGTTCGTACCCGTAGCAGCGCTTTTCCTGTTTCCGACAGCGAGGTAGAGGAGCCAAACAGCACCAAACAGGCATTATACAGTGCGCACCTCTCGAATCGAGGCACGCGCGGTAGGCGTCCACCAATCTACCGCAAAGGGCGCAGCACGACAGTATCAACGTCGCCGTCCACCGGGTGACCGGGAGGGCACAATTATTCGCCCCAATTCTGTTTCTTGACAGTTGAATCCATTCATCATCGTCACGGTCATGGTCAGAGCTGGCATTCGATCGAAGGCGCAGAGAGAGAAAAAAAGAGGCCGGGATATGCCAGAGCTTAGCTGTTAGGCCGCCGTCGCTCCAGATGGGCATCAGGTGGATAAGTGTTGCCTGTGAGGGTATTTCGGGGATTTCCTAATTAATTTTTGGTTTTAAAGAAATCAGATGAGAGAGAGTGGGGCTACCTATCATTGGCATAGGAAAGGAGAGGGAGGTGGCCTTCGACTGGGTCTCCCGCGTCGCTCGTGTGGAATCATGAGATTGTCTTGAGCCTCACTTCACCGACGAGATATCAGACTACCAGTGGTGACGTCTTCTCTTCTCACCTCTTCATATATCGGCTTAGGCCTCTTCTATCTCAACATGAGCAGATCCAATTGAGTTTTCCTCTCCTCTTTCTCCTCTTCCACCAAGAGCAATCAATAGGATATTGAGCTCTAGCGGTAGCGACCCAATTTGGTACCTCTGCTCCAAAACCCGAGGCCATGCTTCGGTGAGGGTAAAGCCAAGGGACCAGGTTTCCGATGGTGACAGTGATCTGGCCTTGTGTCAAGTCAAGATGGCAACAACGACTTCGATTGCTAATGACGTCCTAGCGGCAGCTTCGGCTGCTTATGGCAGTGTTGGTTGTGTAGCATGGTGAGCACTCCCGTGTAGTGGTGCTTGTGGTTTGGTTGTGATCTTTGTGATTTCAGTTGTGTGGTGTCTGGCTTGTCTACCACTTGGCCTGTGCTAGTTTTTTTATCTTGTGCGGTGTTATCTGACCTTCAACCTCACGACCATGGTGTCAGCCCGCTCATGTGGGTCACTTTATATATCTGAGAACCACAGCGTGGTGCAACGACGGTGATATATTTTCTAAGACAGCGTCGACTTCAACGTGCCTAGCCTTGCTGTCTTCTAGACAACTTAGAGTGTCGTCTTCTTGTAAGTTACCTTCGGTACTTGTTGTTATTGTACAATTGTGAGCCGTTCTAGTGTACTGTGTATGTGGCAATATTATTCACTACTTCTGAGAGACAGTTGTATGATAATTTACGGGATAATTGATTGCTCGATAAAGACTAACAGTCTATATAAGATTAAGATGGCTTTTTAGGATATTCTGCTAGCAAACTGAGTATTTGGCAGTGTTGAGCGGGTCTTCCGGTTGCCCAGTCCTCTGCATCTCCGCTCTTGTAGCTAGCTCTTGTACCAGCTACGCTGGTTTATCTCCACCACTTGTTGTACTTTCCCTGGCCTATATAAGGCATGTATACACAGGAATACAGTGAGTTGGCTCTCCCAGATTGCATGGTATCAGAGCATTTCCTTCCTGCGCCTTTTTTTCCGCCTCTCTAGCCAACTGCACCTACTTTTTCTCCGCCAGTACTCCCACCACTCCATCCGATCCCCAAAATCTGGATCTGACCATCTGACTCCAGGCGCTTCCCCTTTCTTTCTTCGCCATGAGCACTGAGATTCCAGCTGTGCACAACGACACTGTTGCGGCCATGACCAGCAGCGCCGTCGGCAGCGACACCTCCGACTCTTCCTCCTCCTCGGTGGCTCCGCCGGCAGCACCCTCCCAGGCGATCTACAGCGTCAACATCAAATCGCTCATCCCCTACACCTTGTCCATGGAATCCTCCAACTACCGCAAGTGGAAGAACATGTTTCTTCTCATCCTCGGGCGATTCCACTTGCGCTCACATATTGAAGACGGCGATCCCCATCACGATGACCCCGAGTGGGTCACGGAGAACCTACAGGTCCTCATGTGGCTCTATGCCACGATCAGCGAGGATCTCACCGACATGGTGATGACCGACAATCCCACAGCCTTCGGCGTGTGGGACAAGCTTCGTGCCTTCTTTAGCGACAACAAGCCGTCGCGCGCCGTCCATCTTGAAGCCGAGTTCCACAGCATCAGCCAAGGTGACCTCTCCGTCAGCGCCTACTGCCACAAGCTGAAGACTTTGGCAGATGCATTGGCTGACTACGATCAACCTGTCAGCGATCGAGCACTGGTACATCAGTTAATTCGTGGACTTAATCCCAAATTTCATGTCTTCAAGAGTCTCTTGCCGGTGCTGCCAACATTCCCTACATTTCTGCAAGCACGCAACTACTTACTGGTTGAAGAGCAATCCAAGGCAAGTGAGGGATCTTCCAGCTCCGAAACGGCCTTGGTCATCAATGGCCAGCCACCATCCAGCGACACCTCTGCATCACGCTCCGACAACGTCGACCACGCCCCAAACAACGTCAACTCCAACAACGGCTACCGTGGACGCGGTGGCCGCAATGACCGTGGCCGCGGTCGTCACCAACAATAGCAGATGGCGCCTTGGTGGGCTGCTCCTTGGGTTGGTGGCTGGCGTGCGCCGTGGACTGGTGCCACGGGTCCCGGTGTCCTTGGTCGTCCACCGGCTCCAGACGGCCAAGCTTATTCAGTGATGCAGCAGCCCTCTACAACGCAAGCTCCACTCCAGTCTTCCTCGTGGGACACCACCGGCCTCATTCATGCACTCAACACCATGTCTCTCCAACAGCAGGCAAATGCGGGTGACTGGTATATGGACACAGGAGCATCCTCCCACATGACCGGCGATTCTGGTAACATTCCCTTGTATTGTCCTTCATTAGCGCATAATTCTTCACATGTTATTGTCGGCAATGGGGCTTCTTTACCAATTCTTGGCACCGGCTCCCTTTCCTTGCACACTCCTACTGCTCAATTTCTTTTGTCCAATGTCTTGCACACTCCTCAACTAGTCAAAAAATTTATTTCTGTGTGCAAATTTACACGTGATAATTCTTGTTCAATTGAGTTTGATCCTCATGGTTTTTCTGTCAAGGATCTTCGCAGCAAGGCCGTAATAATGAGGTCCAGTAGTGGAGGGATCTTTATCCCTTCCATGACACAACAACCTCCTCCAACCTGGCTCTTTCGGCATCCACACCTTCAACTTCATTATGGCATCGGCGACTCGGGCACCTTGGCGATGCCTCCTTAGCTCATTTGTTTTCTACTTTTTCCTTACCATGTATCAAAAATAAGAGTGCTCCACATCTCTGTGATGCTTGTCAGAAAGGGAAGCATGTGCGGCTCCCTTTCTCCAACTCTACCACCCTTACTTATTTTCCTTTTCAAATAATTCATTGTGACATTTGGACCTCTCCCGTTGTAAGCTTCACTGGTTATAAATACTACCTCATCATTGTCGACGATTTCAGTCACTACATGTGGACTTATCCTTTACGTTCCAAGGCTGAAGCTTACACTATACTTCCTGATTTTTATCGCTTGATTCTCAACCAATTTCATATGTCTATACAAGCTGTCCAATGTGACAATGGGCGTGAGTTTGACAATATTTCTTTACGCAACTTCATGACTGCACATGGCATTGTTTTTCGCCTCTCTTGTCCACACACTTCTCCTCAAAATGGCAAAGCCGAAAGAGCAATCCGATCCACCAATGATGTTGTTCGCACTCTTCTCTTCCAAGCTGCGATGCCACCAACATATTGGGCCGAGGCTCTGCGCACAGCGACTTATCTCTTAAATCGGCGTCCCTGTAAACCACTTCATCTTCACACTCCCTATGCCATTCTTTTTGGCCAACAACCAGCATATGACCACCTTAGAGTCTTTGGGTGCCTATGCTACCCAAATTTGGCTACCACAGCAAGCCACAAATTGTCACCTAGGCCTACACCATGCCTGTTCCTTGGGTATCCTTCCGAGCACAAGGGATACAGGTGCATGGATTTGGCTACCCGGAAAATTATCATTTCTCGCCATGTGCAATTTGATGAAAACTGTTTTCCTTTGGCCACATCAATGCACAATCCACCATCAGACCAAACAGCACAGCCCACATTTCCTCCCAACAAATCAGCATGGGATCTGGAGCCGATCCAACTGGGTTCTTATTCTCCTCGTGCAGTGCCCCCGGTGGATTCTTCCGGCTTACACCACTCACCGAGCGACGTTGGAGGACCATCATCTCCATCACAACGTCCTCTGCGCATGGTCACACCTACAGCCTCACTCTCCGTTCCTACAACCACCACGCCTGTATCTTCCACTCAGCATCATTCCTCTGTGCACCCAGCTCCTGTCCAGCACCACATGGTCACTAGGGCAAAGGATGGTATACATCAACCAAAGAAAATTTTTAATCTGTCCACTGCTACTTCCACCCTCTCTCCTATTCCCTCCAACTACCGTTCTGCCCTCAAAGACCCCAATTGGTACAATGCCATGTTAGAAGAATACAATGCCTTAATGAAAAACAATACTTGGTGTCTTGTTTCTAGACCTGCAGGTGTCAACGTGGTTACAGGCAAATGGATTTTTCGGCACAAGTTCAATTCGGATGGATCCTTTGCAAGATATAAAGCACGCTGGGTGGTGAGAGGCTTCACCCAACAGTTCGGTGTTGATTTTGGTGACACTTTCAGTCCTGTTATCAAACCATCCACAATTCGAGCTGTTCTAAGTATTGCCACTTCCTCCTCTTGGCCCATACATCAAATGGATGTCAAAAATGCCTTCTTGCATGGTAACCTTGCTGAAACCGTATATTCCCAACAGCCTTCTGGATTTCTTGATGCCTCTCGGCCTGATTTTGTGTGCAAGCTGAACAAGTCACTCTATGGTTTGAAGCAAGCCCCACGAACTTGGTTTCTGCAGTTCAAGCAGTTCCTGCTATCTCTTGGTTTTCATGCCTCCCGGTCAGATACATCCCTCTTCATTCTTCGCAATGGGAAGCAACTTGCATATCTTCTACTTTATGTCGATGACATAATTTTGACTGCCAGTTCAGCCACACTTTTGCAGCACATTATGGACAGACTTCATGGTGAGTTTGCTATGTCCGATCTTGGCCCATTGCAACACTTCCTTGGCATCAAAGTAACCAGCAATGCATCTGGCCTCTTGCTCTCCCAAGATCAGTATGCTCTGGACATTCTCAAACGCGCTAACATGCTGAATTGCAACCCCTGTCACACCCCAATTGACACAAAGGCCAAATTATCAGGGCATGTTGGTCAGCCAGTCTCCAATCCAACTGAATACAGGAGCTTAGCAGGTGCTCTCCAATATCTAACTCTCACTTGTCCTGATTTGAGCTATGCTGTCCAGCAACTTTGTTTATTCATGCATGATCCAAGAGAACCGCACCTGCAACTGCTCAAACGCGTTTTGCGTTATGTCCGCGACACTGTTGCCTATGGCCTTCAACTCTACAAAAGCTCCCACAGGGATATTGTTGCTTACAGTGATGCCGATTGGGCAGGATGTCCTGACACCAGGCGTTCTACTTCTGGCTTTTGTGTATTCCTTGGCGATAATCTCATTTCCTGGTCGTCCAAACGACAAACCACTGTTTCCCGTTCAAGTTCCGAAGCTGAATATCGTGGGGTTGCACATGTAGTTGCTGAAGCTTGTTGGGTGCGCCAGCTTCTTCAAGAATTAGATCAGCCGCCAAGTCAGACCTCAATTGTGTACTGCGACAATATAAGCGCTATCTATCTCTCCTCCAATCCTGTGCAACATCAAAGGACCAAACACATTGAAATCGATCTTCACTTTGTGCGTGACAAGGTATCTCTTGGAGAGATCAAGGTGCTTCATGTCCCATCTGCACTTCAGTTTGCTGATATATTCACAAAGGGCCTGCCGGCACCAAGCTTTGCAGATTTTCGTCACAGCCTGCACGTCGTCCCGAGTCCAGACTGAGGGGGGCTGTTGAGCGGGTCTTCCGGTTGCCCAGTCCTCTGCATCTCCGCTCTTGTAGCTAGCTCTTGTACCAGCTACGCTGGTTTATCTCCACCACTTGTTGTACTTTCCCTAGCCTATATAAGGCATGTATACACAGGAATACAGTGAGTTGGCTCTCCCAGATTGCAGGCAGCAGTTGTTGGTGATGTTTCATACTTGCCGTAGCCTTAATCATTTTGCCCAACAATACTTGCTTACTGTTAGTGACATGTTACCTTCAGTTGAGCCATTGTTATTTATCTGCTTGCTGTTTTGATATTGATTTATAATAACAAAGCATCTAGAAGTATAATTTATTACTTATTTAATTATATTGAATTGCAATTGGTTATTGTGGTAAGTCAATTAGCTCAAAACTAGCAGAATATCTAGAGATTGTCCTTTTAATCATTGATTAGATTTAGACCACCATAGCGATGAGGCCTTGTTTAAAATAAGAGTAGCCCGGCATCTTGAGAGCACAAATAACAAATAACAAATTGATTATTATGCTAATTGTTCATTTATTTTCAACAGCCCTGTTAAGTACGATTCCATATTTAAATAACTTAGAAAAGATTTATAATCTTGCAATTATTTTATTTTTGCTCTTGTCATTTAATCTATGTTGAAAATATGCTTTATTTTTTATTTATAATTCTAAAAATTTATTAAAATATTTGCTGAAACCGTGGTTATTACCACAGTATGTAGGATGTGCATATGTACGTGTTGGTAGTTATGGAGAACAGGGAAATGGCAACGCCGGCAGCGGCAAAGCGAGGCAAACACGGCAGATGAGAGGGTGCAGATGCTGCATAGACGTGCCATGCGTGTCCGTTTTCTATCTTTTGGAGATGCCCATATAAATTTCAGATTACTGTGCTTAAAATGGCTGATTTGAGTGGTTTATGGCTGAAAAGTACTGTAGCTGGCTGAAATGCACCGTAACTGATGGTAGCTTATTTGGCGTAATTAAATTTAAAAATAGAAAAAACATGTTAGCCCATCACGGACAGTACAAACGAATACGGAAAAAAAGAACCGACAAAAAGCTAAAAAAAACTACCAAAAAACCAGAAAAAGACGAAATTGTTGAATAGTGAAAATAAATCAGAAGTCAGAAGGTTAAGCCGTTTTGAGCAGGACAACAGAATGGCCACTGCCACTGCTATTTGGGAAGTTAATACTCCTGCTGCTAGGGTGTGCCGGCAACGTCTTGTTTGCAGGCTTAGCTGCCTTCAGTTCCCTCTTTGGATTGTACGTATCTGATTTCTGCTTTGCTTATAGTAGAATCAATCATGGTGACGACTCCTGTTGTCAACATTACAAAGGCTTCAACTGCTCCAATAGTAAACTGACAATTCACCCCACTATACAATACTGGGGAAAAAAATGTTAGTGTCGCTTTGGAGATGCTCCATATATCTGCTACTCAAGTCCCATTTGATACGATCTTTCCACTAGCTAGAAATTGGAACATGCATGGTCAAAAGCTGGCAATAGCCTTACACGGATATGAACTGAAGCAGCGAGAAGACAGCAACGAGATGGTTAGACGAGAGGTCAGAGAGGGCGCGCCGGGGCCGGGGGCCTCACGGAGAGGTGGCACCTCTCAAATCATGGCGTCCAACCTTGGCTCAATTTCTCGTCGTCCTCCTTATCGCCATCAAGCCGGTCAGCACTCGCTCGACCGCTCCATTATGCGTCCGTGGAATTTAGCCGTGGATCGGTGGACATATATGTCTGGGCGTACTGTATGAATGACAAAAACAGAATATTCTTGTCTAATTAGATGCATTTCTTTGATTTGTTCTTAAATTATTATTGGCCTATTGGGGGACATGCTTCAGCTGACAGGTAATTAATATATGTAATAATCAAATCGTCATGGGAGGATTCCTGGTATTATTGGTGCTGATACTGCTGCTAAAAACTAAAAATAAAACGTCCCTTTCTTTTGTGCCGGTGCGTGCATCTAACAACCTGATGATTGGCAAGACATAGGGGTGTTCAAATCAGCTTTGCCTTCTTATTTCTATTTGAAGAAGTTGGAAGTCGATTTGAATATCTTGGCTTTTAAAAACAGCTTCCGTCGGTTAGCTTCCATCGCCTCCTCTATGTCTGCGTCTTCCAAAAGTCGTTTTCCAAATTTTATTTCAATAGTTAATTCTTCCTGTCATTACGGTTCTATTTTAGCCAAAAGCTAAAAGCTTCAACTAAAAAACATAAGCTCCAGGGTCTGTTCTTTTGGATCGCGGCTTATAGTTTTTGGTTTTTGGCTGTTTGCAAGAGAGAAACTCGAGTGCAATTTTGGCCAATCTAGATGGAGTTGTTACAGTATCTACTACAATTAACTTATAGACTCTGCCTTAAAAAGACACTCTTTTTAAAGATTAGGTACCGTAGAAAAACTAAAAGCGAGAAATTGAAAACAAACAAACCCCGAGTTGGTTAAAGCATCCCATAGATCTTTAAGAGTCAATGTAGCCAATCTAGAGGCCTGTTCATATTGGTTTTGTTGATGACTTTGTGGCTATAGCTGATAAAAAGTAATGGCTGATAGAAGTGGCTGATAAGTAGTAGTGGCTAATGAATAGTAGTGTATTACGTAAGAAAGATGGTGCAATGAAAGACACTACAACATTTGGATGGTCATGCGGCTTATGAAATTATAATATAATAAAACACAAAGTATGTTCCAACATGTGAAAGCGAAAAGTAGTTGCTAATAGAAGTGACTTAGAGAAGTTGGGATGTTTGTATTGGCTTCTGCTTCTAAAAGGAAAAGCCAAAAACATAAGCCAATATGAATAGGCCCTGTTCTCCAATACTTCAGTATCTGTTCTTTTTTGTTTTTTTTTGTTGTTTTGTCTTTGGCTTATCTGGAAACTGAAATAAATGGAACGGTTTCTCGAAGTTGTTTATCCAAATGGCTTTCTAAATTCAAAACCGTGTACGCTGTCCGTGTTGATATCTTCACCATTTTAAAAAGTATAGTTAAAAACCATCAGCCATATTTTAAAAGAACATGGCCTCAACTGCTGACTTTGGTATATGTCTCGTCAAATGGCTTAATTATCTTAGATTGTTAAGATATGATTTGCGTTACACGCATAGTTTCTAGCTAGTACTCCCCTACGTGTTATACCGGTGGTGCACCAATAGTAGTCTAGTATTCCTGATAGGTGCCTCGTCAATTGATAATTTGACGTGCATGTGGCATGAATCGAATCCGCTATAGAAACTAAACGGTTCGTGCGCAGTTCTTCCAACGTCTGATCCATTGAGAGTCTGAGAGCTGGATGCATGCTCTACTTTCTTTTTTTCCCCTGTGCAAGCTAGCTACCGGCTTAGTTAATTAGTACTCGCTCCGCTTATAATTACAGGATTAGTATTTTAGATTTAGTAAACAGTAGGCAAAGATACCTAGATTAGCAAAATGAGACGGAACTAGGATATGATCTTCAGCACATCCAAGATATCACCAGGAGCTAGTATCCTGGATGGATTGGAGTAGATAGAACTAGCTAGGCTTGTAATTTTTGGTGCACCGATCCCGCCGGCTGCGGAGTTGAGGAGCCGATCCGTCTCCTTGGATTTCGATGCGGTGTACAAGCTAACAAGCACAACCATGGTGATGCGATGTTTCCTCACTAATAATTTACCTGTACTCCACTGAGTCACATGATTTATGCTGGTGATCCGCCCAAATCTTCAATGCGTGGTCCATTACAGTCAACCTAAGGACGTCTTTCCACCATTTATCTTTTGCCTCTAAAGCCCACTTAGAACATGGGATTTTTTTATGATTCCTGCTAGAATTGAATTGTTTGCTGTAAAATTCCTGCTTTCTAAATAGACACTGAACTCTAAAATCTTCCCCTTCATCTACAACCCTTCTCTTAACACTTGCACGCGTAATTTTTCACCCTACCAAAATTGCTCACCTCGCATGTCATACTCAGACGACCTCTCTCCTCTGCACCCCACCTCCAAATTCATCCCTTCTTAAGTCGATCTATCAGTCGCCGCCGCTAATGAACGCAGCTGAACCCATTTGCCCATCTCTAGGTCTTCGCCACCAACTGGTCGTCTGATCGTCTCCATCACCATTGTTTCCGCTCGTCCACAGTGGTGGCATCGATCTCCACTACTGTCATATCCACTCGGTATGGCTTGGCGACCTAGTTGGCGCTTGAATGGTGCGATGTGGCTTGGGTGACGAGTGACGACCATGAAGGCAAAGAGGGTATGTAAATTGCATCGTTTTCCACCGTCCTCTATCTAACACGCCTCGGTTCATGTGAAGCGACCGTCGTCGCTGTAAGGATTATCTCTCTCTCTCTCTCTCCCCCCTCTCCCACTACAACAAATTAGTTCTCTAGGGACATTTTTCTTTTGACACTTTTATTTTCGTCGCTACATCCGGAATCATGTAGTGCGTAGAGACACTTCTTAAGGTGTTTTGCAAGTCGTCTCAGGGCTACTATGGTACTCTCTATTTTTATCTCATGCACATGGCAAAATTTCCCACTCAACTTTACCCAAATCTCGTCCCCTCCTCATGCGCTGCCTCCTTCCTCTCTTTGCCAATGATTTCTTACTACTACAGAAAAGGTCATCACAGATAGTTCAAAAATATCATGAATCACAAACGGTTTCAACTACAAATCATCTGTGATATTAATTATCACAGACGATTATAAGTTAATAACCATCCGTGATATTTTTTATATTCCTAAATCTATTTGTATTTGTTGGCTAGCCTTAATAAATGCTAGCCATGCCCTCTGAAATAACCAGAAACACAACAAGCACATGTATACATCTAATTCATATTCATTTCAGAAACAAGAGCAACCATTTCACAAATCAATTAATTGAAATGAAATAAATTAACCATCTATGAAGAAATACACACATGTACAATAAAGCTCAATGTTATCCTAATCAAATTCATTCTACACTATGGAACTCCCTATCTTTGTTTATAACCTGAGACATCAAAACGTACATACATTGTCCTCGAATTTGTTGGAGCTCGGCGTATTCCAACGTAGTTGTAGCGATGAACACAACCTGTTGGTAAGATGATCAACATCGTTCATACATATAAATTGATAAATATGAAATAATTATTGCAAGGTTGACAAATCTAAGGATAATTGGTTTTCGCGGACATAGAATCCGCAGGTGTTGTCCAGCGGCTACTAGTGGCACTAAAAAAATAGAATTTGTTAATTCGAGAGGTATTACTATGAAGTGTTATATATAGGACTAATATGCACTAGCGAATACCAAAAAATCTAGATCGTGTCACAGTAGCAACATATGAGGCGAACGATCTACATGATTCAAAAAGGTTAACCATAGTCATTGCGAAGGAAGGAAAGACTACAATAGAGTTATCTATGGAGGAAATATGTTACCTGTCGATTAATTATTGGACAATTGTGAAGTCAGTTTTGACCTTCTTTAAGGAATCAAGGCATATTACCCTGTTTTTTTTGGTATAACTATAATTAGAATCTAATGGAACCTACATAGGTATGACATCATGGTCATTAAATACAAGTTTGTGTTGCTTATAAAGTACAAATTAACAAGTATAGCCACCAGTGCAACACTTACCCCTGGTTGTAGGGCATAAGTATGAATTCCTTGTTGTGGTGAGCCACGAATGCCTTCACTATATAATTTTCGACGAAAAATGCATTGTCCTTAATGATATCTATGGAGACCAAGTGTGAGTCGAGAAAACCTACCAGTGATTTCATTAATCTAGCTTCAGTCACCATGTATGTATGTATACACACATACAAAAGCAATGATTTAGTTAATCAGAGAGCATGGCTAGCATTTTCTGAGGCTAGCCAACAAATAGAAATATATTTAGAAACAAAAAAGAATATCACAAACGATTATTAACTCATAGCCATCTGTGATAGTTAATTATTACAGAAGGTTTGTAGTAGAAACAGTCTGTGATATATGGTTTATCATAGACGGTTTGTAGTAAAAATTGTCTATGATATTTATATATCATAGACGATTTGTAGTTGAAATCGCCTGTGATAAACCATATATCACAGACGGTTTCTACTACAAATCGTTTTCTACTAAAAATCGTCTGTGGCAATCTGCATCACAGATGGTTCGAAGGCCGTCTGTAATGGCCTCATATTATTATTGAGCCCTAAAATCAGATGACACATGAAACTATCTGTGATGATATTTTTGAACCGTCTATGATGACCTGTTGTGCACTGGTGCTTCTTTCTTTTTGCGTGTATATTCAGATGATACGATGTTAGAAAAAGTCGTGCCCAACTACCGGTCGTACCGTACGAAACATGATTAGATGAACACAGCCGGATTCGAGGACCGCACGCCAGGGTCGTTCCTGTCATCTTGGAGGCCCTAGGGCATGATAAAAGTGAGACCCTTCATTCTAATATAAATATGTAACAATACATTTTATATCAGTTATAAAAGGTAAAGTTCAATACAGTAACCATTAGACAGTATGTCACAAAATGCAAAGTACTTATTGGCAACATTAGGCTTAATATATTACAAAATGTAAAGTACTCATTGTCGACAATCCACTGGCACATTAATATTATTAATAAGTCTTAGAAAACTATAATATGCTACTAAGGACAAAACAATTTAGGAGAGACCATTCAACCTTTCATGTGACATTGATGACTTCAAATAGTTTTTCCAATCTCTCTTAGATCTAATGGACATCTATATATAAAAAAGAAACTGATGTTACAAGAAAATCAAAGATTTCTGTTCTAGATAGTGTAGATATTGCGTTGGATACTTAGAGTGATATTTACCAGATAATCAAAGAACAAAAATTCATAAAAATGTATCATATATGCAACAGCTATATAAGGAGATTTCGAGTAAAATTGTTACAAAATGAAAAAAAATTTGAAGGTGAATTGGTTGAAAATCAATGAAATCGGGCTCTCCTCTATTAATGGTGGCACTTATTTTGGGGGAAGAGAAGACCGAAAGAGGAGTGGAGAGGTCAAGGGGCGGCAGGTGGTGTGCCTGGTGGATTGGATCTAATGGATGACTTACTTGATGCATTCTCTCTATAAATGTTCATGCTTGGATATTTAGAGAGCGCTCAGTACTGGATGTATAACATAGACTAAATGAACCATTACTTGACTTTGGTAGTTAACCGAACTAATCATTAATCAATTATATCCAATATTCAATACATATGATATATCATGCGTGTATACATACTAACATATATGGGCTAGGGGCCTTAAGTTTTCGTGGACCCTAAGCGATCGCCCCTGCTGCCTAGACCCAGGCCGGCCCTGCCACGCGCGTGCATGGTTGCTCGTCGATCAGCTGTCAGTTTAAACATGAATGTGTAGAACCAAATTTCCGATCTACATAGAGTGCCGGTGGTAGACGATGGAAGCCTCGTACACGCGCGGCCAATTTTCTTGCGGTTCGGTTCTGTTGGGTGTAGATGCATACATATATGATGGGAATTAAGGAGGGCATCTCCATGGGAGGGAGATGGAGAAGAATTAACGGCACAATTAGGCCGGGAAGGTGACAGGGAGGAGGGCCGGCCGGCAATTGCGCCCACCGTGGCGTGGACGTCGCCGGCATGGCGTGCAAGAAAAGGAAAGCTAACGACTCCTGGTTCTGCAGCCTGCCTGCAGCTGCGAAGGAGCTTTTTTGTCGGTTTTTTTCCGTATTCATTTGCGTTGTTCATGATGAGCTAGCATTTTTTTTATTTTTATTTTTTTAAATTTAATTACGCCAAATAAGCTATCTTCAGCTACAGTAAAATTTCAACTGCTATAGTATAGTTTTAGCTATAAATCACAGTTTTTCGGCTCAATCGAGCGGAACTCAGTAAAGCGTGACTGCTGTACGTACGTGGAATTTCAGGAATGAACGCAGGAGGCGCATGCAGCAGCAGCAGCAGCAGGAGGGGATCCCGATAAAGCGGGGAGGCCGAAAGAGACGGCTAGTGGGCCTCCGTGTCGTCTCCCGTCTCGTGGCATGCATACATATACACGCATTCGTTGTTCATTTGGCGCTGCATTTCATCTCTGCATGCTTAGCCATGCCATGTGGCCCAAGTTATTAACTGACGGACCACATGATCGACCTGCGGACGTTGCAGATGGTCGTCAAATCGATGGGCCATGGATGCACCATGCATGCATGCACGCGTTTCGTCGCTCGTCCCCGCGGTGCTGGAAATCTTTTCGCCACATTTCTTGACTGCTTACTCCTCAGCCGGCCTTCTCCTGCTTGTCCATCCATCGGATGGTTCCTTGTTCTTTCGGCTTTTGCATGTGTGTGTATACACACACATACACACACACTTTTTTATGGGTATATGAAGATACCCACATCAAACATTGCGAATCTCAAAGCAAATCGACGGGTATTGATATAGGTTCCTAGGCACTGGGTGCATGAAATACTCGTCCTAAGGAAAATTAATTACATAAGGCACCTGGGTGCCTACGCACCCACATCAAGAACCGTCTGATATACGTGTATGATTGATTATTTTTTTGAGTTTGGGTATGAAAATGTTTTATACCCTTGATATATTTATGGTAAGTAAATTTTGAACTCAGTTCAAACTAGTTTGAACTACTTTTGAGTTCAATGCGAGTACAGTGAGTATATACCATAAAAATAGTTCAAACTAATTAAACTGAAGTTGAATTTAATTTTTTTTCGAAGTTTGACATCTCAAATATACTTTTTTATGGGTATATGAAGATACCCACATCAAACGTTGCGAATCTCAAAGTAAATCAACGGGTATTGATATGGGTGCCTAGGCACCTGGGTGCATGAAACACTCGTCATATATATATACACACACACACACACACACAGTGGCGGACCCAGGATTTGAATCCAGGGTATGCCTAACTAAAAAATTATTATCCAATGTTGATATAATCTAATACAAAAATTCGGTAAACGGTTCGGTAAAAAACATAATATATCTAAAAGATCTCATAATACCTTAAATTCAACAAATAAGTTCGAAATTTGCATAACTGATAGTATAAATTGTTCAAATGTAATATAAGGTCTTACATAAATAGAAGATTGCAACACTAGTTTAAGGCTTTTGCTTTCCGCTTCTTCATGGCCATGAAAGTGTGAACTATGTCATCCTCGCTGACATTGGAGAAGATATCACGCTCAATAAAAGTGACCAAACAATCATTCAATAACTGATCACCCATTCTATTTCTCATCTTATTCTTCACTAGACACATTGCAGAGAGAATACTCTTTCAACAGTTGATGTTGCCACCAGTAAGATCAATACCAATTTGAGGAGCAAGTACACCAAATCATAAAGATCATGCTTCTTTGTTTCAACAAACTTAATAGAGAGCTCACCAAGATTGTTCAGGCCTTTGAATCTATCATCCTCTCTCATATCATCAATATATGTATCAAGTTGGAGTTCAAGTTTCATGAGATCAGAGCTTGCAATGTCTTTGGGATAAAAACTTGCAAGCCTAAGTATTTTTTGTGCATCAAAAGAGGCAAATGACTCGGAGGGGTTGAATGCCGACATACAAAGAAGCAACTCCATACTAACCTCATCAAACCGATTCTCAGGCTCTTGATGAACTCTATCAATGACACCAATATATACCTCTCTTCTATACTGGTCATCAATTGTTTGTTCAGGGTAAAAACGATGGGATCTTCCATGATGTTCATATTTAGCATCCATTGCAGGAACATCAATGGAATATTTGATGCAAAATGATGTAACCTTTCCTAAGAAACCTTCTCACCCATTAGACCTCATCTGTTGTATTCTTTTCTTTGCCAAACCCACAAGTGTCATCGCATTAACAATATCTTGGTCTCTCTTTTGCAAAGAATTAGACAACTCATTTGTGCAACCAAGAATGACAAGCATCAAGTGTGCATTGAAAATAAACTCAAATGTAAGAACCATAGCATGTATGTTAGGCCAATCATCCTTTTGGGTGGGATAATTCCCAAGAGTTATGAGTACTTCCCGGATTGTATCATACATGTCAATGATATGCAAAATAGTTTTGTAGTGAGAACCCCACCGAGTGTCACCAGGCCTAGCCAATCCCATCTCTTGATTTAACCCACTTCCACTTTCTATTTCATCCAAGTCAAGTGCCTTCTTCAATTTTTGAGCTCTAACATCTCGAAGCATATCATGACGTTTGCAAGAAATACCAACTATATTCAGCAAGCGTGAAACTTGACCAAAAAAGGTTTGGCAACCAACATTTCCCTTGGCAACAGCAACAAGAACTAACTGAAGTTGATGTGCAAAACAATGCACATAATAAGCAGAAAGAGACTCTTTCATAATCAATGTTTTCAGCCCTTTAACCTCTCCTTTCATGTTACTAGCCCCATCATATCCTTGCCCACGAATTTGAGTAAGAGTCAAGTGATGACTAGTAAGTAAGGACTGAATTGTTGTTTTAAGTTCCAAAGAAGTGGTGCCAGAGACATGAACTACTCCAAGAAACCTCTCACAAACCCTCCCAAGTTTATCAACATAACGCAAGCAAACAGCAAGTTGTTCTTTATATGATATATCACTAGATTCATCAGCTAGGATTGCATAGTGGTCATCCCCAAGTTCTTCAATTATGTATCTAGTGGTTTCAATAGAACAACATCTAATAATTTGCTTCTGTATGCGAGGGGAAGTCAAAATGCAATTACCTGGAGCATTTTTCAACACCAACTTGTTAACCTCTTCATTATTTCCAGCAAGCCACTTCAAAAGTTCAAGAAAGTTTTCTCTATTGTTAGATTCTTTACTTTCATCATGTCCACGAGAAGCCAATCCTTGATGCAAAAGATACCTCAAACATCTAAATGAATAAATCAATCTAGCCTTGTACTCAACTCGATCCTTTTCTGACACATTGACAATGACAATATCAATTTTTGTACCCTTCTTCACAAATAAATTGTATTTGTCTTGAGCAAACTTGTGAATAGTTGAGCAACAATGTTTGTCAAGTGCTTTAGCTCCTATGTTCCAATTATGCCACCCATCCATTACAAACTTTCCACTCTCTTTGCCAAACAAATAGCATATGAAGCAAAATGCTGCATCCTTCTCAACACTATATTCAATCCAAGGGTACTTATGAAACCAAATAATACTAAAGCGGCGATCTTTACCATAAATTTTTCTACTGGGGTAATCATAGGCCCAAAGTTGGCATGGACCTTTTAGAATGTATCCTCTTCTAGCTGCATCTTGATCATTGACATCATATCTTGAAATAGGCACCCTTAAGCCTGGATCATGTTCAAGGCAATCAACATTATAAACCAAAGGTGGTTCTTCTTCATTTTGAGTTGGCCCTTCATCCACAACTAGATCTGCAGGTGGTGTTATTCCATCTTCACCTGACCCTTCAGTCACCACTACAATTGGAGAATTATCATCTACAGATAGCCCTTTTTCAATTAGAGAATTATCATCTATAGATAGCCCTTTTTCAATTGGAGAATTATCTTCTACAATAGGATCAGACGGCTATTCATCTAAAGCTGAAATTGGTGGTGGTGGAGCACAAGATGCAATCTTTTTTGCTTCATGTTTCTGAAAAAGCAATGCAATGCTTCCGTTCTTCTTCTTCATGCCTCTCAAGTCTCAATTCAGTGCTAATGTGTGTAGTAGGTCTAAAAAATAAATGATCCTATTAACCATTTAGGCTTTAGCATGTAAAATATTTAGTCTAGCAATGCAAGACTATAGCCCAAATTAATGCAGATCGCAGCTAAAATCTAAATTATTAGTCTAAAATCTAAAGTCTAAATTACTAAATTGATAAAAAAGTAGAGAAATTACCCTTAGATTCCCCGGGACCGCAGAGAAAAAGTAGAGAAAAAGTAGAGACCGCAGACCGCAGCTGTCGGCAGGCTCCCCGGGACCCGGCTCCTTTTCTTTTATAATCGGCAGCACTCAGCCTGTACTCATTCCTCAGACCTCAACTGCTCAAGTGCTCAACGCGCCTCAGTGCCTCACGGCCTTAAGTCCTTTTATTCGGCTGTTCGGCACTCGGCAGTCCCTCTCTGGCTCTCTCGGCCTCTCCCTTGTCCCTCCCTCGCCGCACTGCCGCACAGCCGCAGCTCCCTCAGCAGTCAGCGCCAGGCGCCAGTGCCCAGCCGAGGCCCGACCGCCCGTCCGCCCGAGAGCGCGCCGACTCCCGCAGGCCGCAACTCCCTCAGCGCCACGCCAGCCGACTCCTCCCGCCGGGTGCCGGGCGCCGCCTCACCTCGCCGGCTCGCTCGGAGTGCGGAGGCGCCGACGCGGAGGCGGAGGCAGAGGCGGAGGCGGAGGCACCGAGAGAGGCGGAGGCGCCGAGAGACCGAGAGAGCCTGGCGGAGTGGAGGCGGATGGGCGCAGGGCGCTGGCGGTCGCCTCGGCGGAGCGTGAGTTAGGGCACGGCTGCACCCGCACGGGATTTTTTTGGCCAAATTGTACTGTTGCAGGGTAGTCCTGGGCCTATATGGACTACCTGCTGGGCCCGCCCCTGTATATATATATATGTATATATATATATGTATATATATATATATGTATATATATATATGTATATATATATATATAATATTACACCCTATATCATATCTCGTAATGTAGGGAGTATCTCGCGTAACGGATGGTATGTACGTGTAGTACACGAGTATTTAAGACCATCCAGGTGGTATGAACAATTTTTCAGAGGTGGTATATACATTTTTTCGACATACTCATTTTTATGCGCGTATATGAGGGTATTTACAAAAATACACTAAAACCTATGATCTCTTTTACAAGTTTTTCGTGTGGTTCACATTGGAGTATCTTATAATTAGTATACAAATATACCTAAAGTGATAAAGGAGTATTTCAAGTGTGTTTAGGTGGTATGTTAGAGGTGGGTGTAATTACACCCAGGTGTAAAAGGTATTTTTCATATATATATATATATATATATATATATATATATATATATATATATATATATATATATATATATATATATATATATATATATATATATATATATATAAAATAAATAACAGGGGTACCATGGTGCCCACGCTCTATGATTGACTTCCTTTCCAAATTGATACTTTTTTGAATTAATGAATGTTAACGAGTTTGCCTGATCATTGCGCTTACACGCATCTAAAAGCAATCCAAAGGCAGAGAGGCTTGGTGTCCAGATACTATGGTGCCTCATTTCAGTGTCCTACGATGTTGAAATGGAGCACCATGGTGTCTGGGCACCAAGACTCCCTACTTTTGGATTGCTTGTAGATGCGTGCTAGTGCAATGGTATATAATATATCAGGCATGCTAAATCAATCATGGATGGAAAGTCTTAATCATAGATGGAAAGTCTCAATCACACTAGCACGCATCTAAAAGCAATCCAAAGGTAAAGAGCTTTGGTGCCAAGACACCATGGTGTCCCTGTTATTTATATAACTAGAACATTGGGCGCGCTTCGCGCGCCTTGCCATGATACTTCAACCTCTTTTTGATTTATTAAACCATGACCACAGTTCAATTTTCCCTAATCTGTTGAACCTCTTCAAGATCCTGCCATCCTCTTTTATTGTGCTACTTATTATCGTCATAAGCTTCTAGAATAGAAAAACACATCAGAGAATTGGGGGCATAGCCATTAGCCAATACGTTGAAATGCAGGGCAGTTCAAAATGACGACATACTTCATTGATCTTGCCATTTTCCAAGGCTTGTTCTTCTTCAATCCATTTCATAAATGCTGGTTGAATCAAGCCATCAATCAACACAGTTGATACTTGCAACCACCTGATCCCGTCAACAAGTTCAGAACTTTTAGAGAAATTTCTTACCTGCATGAGACCAGACCACCTTAAAGCAACTCAGCATATGTAATTCTAACATGTTATACAACTTAAAAGAATTGGGTCAATTGCCACTTAGAAGGAAAAATAAATATGGACACTGACTGCAGTTTAGTCGAGAAGTTCTAGTGCACAACCAGTCAAATAGACAATCAATAATGAAGAAAACAATGATAAAACATAGGCTACTATGCTACTTGAAACCAACAAAAAACTACAGAAGGACAGTGTCGCCATTTTAGCCAAAAAAAAGCCCCGGTGCTAAAATTTCATACAAATATCATAATTTGTGACTTTTCCTGATTTATCGTGTTTATCAGCAATATATCGTGTGGTGCCATCGACAATATAGTGCCAATATCAGTCACTTCTCTTAATTAAGCTTTGTGGAGAAGTTTTGGCCCAGGCTGCTCAGCCCACTAAGGTTCACTTCGTGAGTTGTGACTCTTGTTGAACTTAAAGACCATATTTCTATGGACATAATTTCCTAGCCCATACAGACCTGATCATGTCTAAGTAAATCATCTCTCACGTGATGCTAATTTACACTTTAACAGCACTGCAGCAAATCCCATAAAACTGCCGGACAAGCAGATTAGAAATATCTCTGCTACAGTACTACCCTCAAATGACAGGCCAAGAAATCAATCCGTTCATTAATTTAAGCTAAGCAAAGAGCCAACTACTGTCAGCCATGAAACAACATAAATCACAGACTAACAGTGCGTAAAAACTAAAAACTGAATAGTTAAAGTCAGCCTGAACAATGCAATTATCTAAGCTTTGTCAACTAAACAAACCAAAATCAAGTTGATTTAGCTTGCTCAAGCTCGGCTCTTTTGCAATTTTGCCGATAAGATGTTACTCTCTTCACACTAAAGGGGAGCATAATTGCTGAAATTTTCAGTATGTGTCCGCTAAAGGAAAGCAACAATTGATATTCTACTTTGTGAACAAACGTCAGACCACACAATCGTGTTATTATTTTTGACAAAACATTCCAATAACCAACAAGTATACTCAATTGCCAAGTAACTTTGTACAAATTCTACTGTAATTGACCAAGCACTAAATTATAGAATGAGCAAAAAGTGAAACACTAAATAGCAAAGTTTCCTACAGATCACATGCAATACGACAGATGACAGGCATACCCGAGCTAAGGGCCGAGGCCCTTGATGGCGTCAATGAGCAAGCCATTGACCTCCTTAGCCAGATCGTGCCGCCGCATCTGTGTGCGCACCTCTGCATCAAGCTGCCGCCTCCACTTGGCTTCAACCGATCTCCCGTCTTCTGTCGCTAGTAGTGACAAGCCCTTCTCCAGGGACACCCCGGACAGTGCTCGACCATTCGTCTTCCAGTACCCATCAAGCACCTCAGTGACTACCGGCAGCATGGCTGCTGCGTCCGGGACAGTGCGCCGCTCGTTGGCGCCCCCCTCATCGGCCTCCGCGTCGTCCTCGGCAGGCGGGACGAGGTGGGCGCCCCACACGTTGTTGCAGAGGTCGCGCACGCGGCGGTCGTGCGGGCCCGCTGCCGCGGCAGGCGCCGCGTGAAGGAACTTGCTCTTGAGGCGCTTCAGCTTGTAGTACACCTTGGCCTGGTCGAGGTGGGGGGAGAGGGAGTGTAACATCCCCCAATTTTTTCATAAATTTGAAAAACAGTTGAATTTCCAAATTCTATTGCAAAATCTTAAACTAGAGCCTAATTCTCACCAATCTCAACCCAAAAATCGCGCACGAATCTCGGCGTCGCCCCTTTCTCGTCGCCGACGCGCTGGCACTGTGCGCTGTCTGAAAACTTCGCCGCCACCTACTGATTTTCGTCGCCAAGCCACCGAGTCTCCTTCCAGCGCCTTCCCCTCCCGCCACCTTGCGCTTCAGACCTCTTCCTCGCCAGCTAAAGCCGCCAGATAACTGCCGACACCACAAACCCTAGAAATGAGCCCATGTTGCAATTCGACCTAGCCGATCGATTAAAACTCAATTGCTCCCGTTCATAGACTCCTCAGGCTCCCAGGAACTTGTCCAAGCCGTCACCTTTAGCTCCCGAGCCTTCTCCTTCCCCGCCTTCGAGTTCTTCCGCCCGGTCATGGCACTCCACCGTGGCCAGCCCTCTGTAAGTCTCCCTAGCGCAAACCGCCACCACCATCACCTCCTTGGCCATCCCTAGATGGTTAATCAGTCGCCAAATCCGAAAATGGCCTCTCCTAGAGCTCCCAAGCCACCAAAAACCGCCCCGAGATCACCGGCTCGCCGCCGGCGATTGCCGCCTCCCCGGCCGGTGCCGACCCCAAAAATGGGTTCCCAGCATCTCCCTGAGTCCACCCATGTCCTCGATTGGAGTCGCAAAGCTCTGTAGCGCTGTCAGTCGCCGGTGCAAAATCTCCCATGTTCGGTGCTACAGTGCGCGCGCGGGAGGTAGGAGATGAACAGTACCCGCCCAGCACTGTAGCATCCGCCCGCGATGAACAGTACCTCGCCCAGTGTGAACAGTAAAAAAATCCGTGATGAATAGTAACCAGACCCGTTAAGCCATTTTAAAGCCCAAAAATACAAAAATATGTCCGTTTCGATCGTTTCAAGCCCGCCAACCCATTTCTTAACTCCAAATATTCATACCAAGCCTCCAAAAATCCCAAACCTATTTTATTTGAATTTTGGTGAATTTATTTTGTTATTTCCATTTCTTTATTCCTAGCTCAATTTTCGTCGAGCGCGGAATTGAGATGATTTTTCTTGCTTTGCGCTAGCACGTGACGTCGAGGATCAGCTGATTCAAGAATACGAAGCCTCGGATCAAGGTCAAGGCCAAGAAGTTGAAGAATACGAAATTGTCGAAATCATAAGTCCGCAAGGCAAGTCACATGTTTTTGATCATATTGAATCCCATTAAATTACATTATTTATTTAATGTATTTTCATTATTGATAGTTGCGAACTGATAATTGCTTAAAATAAAGATTTAGAATGGCATGCTATCTAGATAATCCTACCACCGATAAAGAGCCCTGTTCACCTTGATGGCCATATTCACCTTGACAACCTTAGTAAGAATTAATATATGATGTAAATGTATACAATATCATTTCATTCAACATGTTACACTACTAAGTGACTCTGGCCGTTGGCCGGTAGAATTGAAAAACCCGGAGAGGGTAGGGTGGTATGGGACACCGTACCCTAGGCCGGTGATGCTGGTGTGCAAGTTAGGGTAAAAATGGTGTGGAGGTCCGTGGAGGACTTCGTCCACCGCCTTACCCTGAGCCTGAGGCTGCGGACCTCAGGAAAAAGATGAGGACAAGAACCTTGTGCCAAGTAAAAGACACAGTCATCGCCCAACCACAAGTGTTGATACGTCAACCCTGGTCTAGTAGCTGCTCAAGTTCGATTGAACCTCTACAGGCGCAGTCGGGAGGCACCGTGCGAGTCCATACGGAAGGGGCTGAGTAGGGCCGTATGGAAGTTGGTTATGTTATGTGAACAATCTGACCGATCGATCTGAACCTCGATCATGTGTTATGTGAGCCGCACAATAGTAGGCTGAGATAAGTCAGAGGTATGTTGAAAGCCAGCAGTGGCCTGGGCTTATTGAGGAAGTCTACTAGGTAGAGGCTATATAAAGGATTGAGCAGCGAAAAGCCATGTTTTCTTAATGCCAGACGTGGGTTAAGAAATCTTGTGGGTAAAGCAGGGCAGCTCTGTAGAGTGAAATGAATGGTATTCGAATACACCGTGCTTCCGGTTAATGAAGCTGTGTTAATTGGGTGATTCCAAAAACAAGGCATAAGTAGTGTTTCTGATGTTGTTAAATTGAGTAATGATGAGATTTTATCTGATAACAGAAAACCCCTGATCTTAAGAAGAAAATGTTTTACTTTTAATTGTTTGCAAATAAAACTGCATCCACTTCATAATAAAACCACTATACACCCTCCACCCGAGAACCCTGGCAATTAGTTATATAGTATTTCCACATGTGATTTGCTGAGTACGGGGTGGGAGTACTCAGGCTTGCCGAATTTTCCCCCAACAGATACCAGAAGAAAAAGGAAGCAATTCAAGATTTCGCATTAGGGTTACGACCGCACTCAAACGTTCCTATGGAGTTTTCTTCGGCTCTTTTGTATGTAAGTTAAGTTTTGGGCTTGAATGCCGTATTGTCATTAAAGCTGGCCATTAGGTCTTACTTTAATCCAATTAACTCTTTTTAAATGGCTTGTAAGCAGGCATGATACACTGTTAAGCCGCAATAGAACTCCTGGGCTGTTGCAGGCCGTACGACGTCCCTGTACCCAAAAATTGGGGGCGTTACAGGGAGCCCCTGATGGAGTCGAAGAGCGCGCCCATGTCCGGGAGGCGCGGGACATGGCTGGTGCGCGCGCGGAAGGCGGCGGCGCCGGTGAGGAGGGCAACCTCGTCAGCGTCGCTCCAGAGCTTCTGGACGGCGCCGTGGACTCCGCCACCGGTGGCGACGGCGGCGGCGGGCGCCGTCGCCAGGGCGAGCTCGGCGGAGTCCGTGAACGCGCGGGGCCTGCGCTCGCTCTTGCGGGAGGAGGCGCCGGCGGGGGAGCCGCGAGAGCTAGGGTTGGGTTTCTACTCCCCATGCCACCTCCTTGCCATACCACCATCTTTTCCTCCCCATGCCGACGCTGCCACATCCCAGAGAAGCAGGTGATTGGGGCTCGGTGACGACTCCTCTTTTCCTCCCCATGCCGAGGCTGCCACATCCCCGAGCGGCAAGCAATTGGGGCTCGGCGACGACGCACGAGGAGGAGTAGACGGAGGTTTTTGTCGAGTGGGAAAGAGGGGTGTGGGGAGGACGGAGGTGGGTGGAAGGGGGCGAGCGGCGATTGCGAAGCTGTTGACGGGATGCCGGCGACTGGGAGGAGGAGGGCGGCGGCGTGCCGAAACAGGCGGCGCGACCGGGGAGCGACGGGGGTGTCGCGGGGAGGGAGAGGCGACGGCAGTGCGAGGAGGCGACGGCGAGGGGCTTGGATACAGGCGGCGACGTCGCGTGCGGAGAAGTCGGCGACTGCGCTGGGTGGGAGGAGGCGAGTGGGGAAGCGAGGAGGAATGTGGAGGAGGGATGGTTAGGAGGGAAGGGGAGGGAGGTCACGGCGAGGCCGCGGCAGCGCCCTGCAATCCTCGTGTCGACCTGCCGTTGCTCCACGTCGCCCAAAATTCTGTGAGAGCAGCATAACTTCCGATATATATATGTGTGTATGTATGTGTGTATATATACATATTTTTGAGTGGGCACAAGGAAGGATTAAGATGGTTATAAAGAAGAGAATTAAAGCTAGACAAGAGAAAAACGATCACACTAATACCTTAAAACTGATAAGAGGGAATCGTTCGTGCGCAAGTGTCGCATGTATGAGCATATGAGAAGATGTGATCCACTGACGAGTGTAAACGTGGAAAAGAGACATAACGTGAGCTACGTACGTACATACATGCCTTACTGCCTTATACTGTACTTACGCGGTAGTACGGAGAAAATAGGGGAGCAGCTGCAAAAGGCTGTAAAACTAACAAGACAGGTTCAGTTTTTGATTTCGATTTCTTTTAATAATTATTATTTATTAAATTAATAATTCGTAGTAAAAAATACAAGTCACAGCGTAAAATTTACGCTAATAATTCCAGGTGATCAGCTAATCAATTCAGCAGCTGAGAGAGATGACCAGTCAATCGTTTTGCTCGTCACTTTGAAAATTTTGGCTGGGACGAGGCTGCCTACAGGCAGCTAGCTAGATTGGACCACCGGGATCGTACCGTCGTACTCTTTACCCTTACCGGCCAACAGTAAGATGACAAAGCAGCCTTCAGTCCTGGTCGCCCTACCTTGTAGGCTGGCTGCTCTCTCTCTACTCTCTCTCTCTCTCTCGAGAGGACAGCGGTCAGTTGTGTTTTGCGCACGTAGGTAAATGGTAGACCGCTGGACCCGGCCTGAGGTTCTAGCTGTCCGTGAACCGGACGTACGAAAAGAAAGCACGTAGTAATGCCACCATCCCAGCTATCTCGGCCCATGGCATTTAGATGATGTACTAACGTAGTTTTTCACTGGCCGAGCTGTACGCTGCACCTTGCTTGTAATCGAAAAAAAAACCCCTACTATTCCATTTTCTACGTAGGTCACACAATAGAATGGATTTGCCGCCGCCGAAATATTGCAACATAATTACATGGAACTAAAGTAGGCCGGGCCGCGCTGTTCTAGAATTGCGTGTTTTTTCCCCTTTTCATCAGTGTCCATTTCGCCCCGTCCTTGCCTCCATGATAGGCCGGGGCGGCAGAGTGGGCTGGGAAAAACCTCAATTCCGGTACTGTTTTTGCTTCTTTGCATTCTTTTGTTCCTCGTAGCTATGGACCATGACGGTCTAAGCGCATGGGCCCGAGCGAAGCTTTCTGCTTCTGCGAAATTCCTCGTCACTTTCACCTCTTGTTCCAAGCTCCGACAACAGTGCGTAAATTCCATCATAGTGTTGTACGTTTCGAATTCCATTGACCTTCCAAAGTTACAATGATCTTTGTGTTAGAAATGTGAACAATATTTTAATTTCATATTTTATTAGGAAGCAAATATCGTAAATAACTAATGATGCATAAAGCAGGCAAATTATTTTACTTCAAAATATATGTAGAAATAGAATTTAAACAAGTAGATCGGTCACATGAACAACTTACAATTGGGTATAAGGAAGAACAAGAAGCAATGCAAAATGTAGATGTCGCATCGAAGTGAGCGGTCGTGCAGATGTGCACTGCCCAAAAACCTTGTTGCCACCCCTGTGCAGGTCTTCATGTCAATAACGGCTTGGAGATACCGCTCCCCTTCTTCACGTGCACGCCGGGAAGAATAGTCAACAAGGTTCAGATGACGCAACACAACAACATAACTTTGAAGGAGGAAGACATGGAGGCAGTGATTCTTAGCCTTATACCATGGACATCTCCAGCCACGTCACGACTCGTCACAAGTCACACGATTTTCACGCGAAGATACAAGAATACACGTGCGTGTGCATGCGTGTGTGATTAGCCAAAGCCTCCTTATGACATCCCTATCCACATGTCACATGGTTCAAGGACTGGTAAGGGCGCGCGTGTTGGAGGGGCGAGGACATCGCCGTCTCCATCTAAAAAACTTGATGCCTAAGACAAAGCCCACGAGCGGCACTTTGATTGGATAGGCGAGACAGTCAATGTCTCCCATTGGAAAAAGTTTGGCACTCGAGGCGAAGCCCATGAGCAACAGTTCAGTTGGGGAGGCAAGAAAGTCACCATCTCCTATTGCAAAAACATGGAGCTTGAGGCAAAGCCCATGAGCGATAGTTCGGTTAAGGAGGCGAGGACGTCGTTGTCCCCCATCAAAAAAGACTTGGTGCTTGGGGCGAAGCCCACAAGTGAGTGCTTCGCTTGGGAGGAATGTTAGGCGGCTCGACCATTGCAAGCTCAACTCCAGAGGAGGAGAACTAGCTCAACCCTGGGCGGGAGATGCAGCTCGAGATGTAGTTTGACCTTGGAGGGGAGATGTAGCTCGAGCCTAGAATGGGGGAAACCGCTAACTCGACCCCTTGAACAGGAAAAAACCGCCAACTCAACCTCAGATTAGGGGAAACTACCAACTCGACCCCGGATCGGGGGAACCGCCAACTCAACCCCGAAATAAGGGAAACCACCAACTCAACCCCAGACCGGGGGAACAGGCAACTCAACCTCGGACCGGGGGAATCGCCAACTTGACCCCAGATCGGGGGAAACCACCAATTCGACCCTGAATTGGGGGAAATGCCAACTCGACCCTAAAACAAGGGAAATTGCCAACTCAACCTCAAAATCGAGGGAAATCGTCGACCACGCTAAGGCCACACCATTGATGCGTGTTGGATATTGCCGTGGTGAATCCTATGAGCTAGGGAGAGCCCCTAGTCAAGGAGACACTATTGAGGCAAAGCAGAGTTCAGTCGAGACAAAAGCTATCGAGGCCAAAGTAAACCATGCTGAGGCTATGCCATCGAGGCATGTTAGAGCTCACCGATGTGAGTCCGTCGAACTAGGGTGAGCCCCTAGTCAAGGGGATGCCATCGAGGCAAAGCGGAGTTCGGCCGAGGCAAAAGCCATTGAGGCCAAAGTAAACCACACCAAGGCTAGGACATCAAGATGTGTTAGAACTCGCTGAGGTGAGTCCGTCGAACTAGGGGGAGCCCGTAGTCGAGGAGATGCCATCGAGGCAAAGCGAAGTTCAGCTAAGGCAAAAATCGTCAAGGCTGAAATGAACCACGCTAAGGCTATGCCATTGAGACGTGTTAGAGCTCACTGAGGTGAGTCCATCGAACTAGAGGGATCCCCTAGTCGGGGAGACACCATCGAGGTGAAGTGAAGTTCGACCAAGACAAAAGCCATCGAGGCCAAAGTGAACCACATAGAGGTTAGGCCATCAAGGTGTTTTAGAGCTCGCCAAGGTGAGTCCGTCGAACTAGAGGGAGCACCTAGTCGAGGAGATGCTATCGAGTGTAGGATCAAGGATACCAACTAGAGGGGGGGTGCATAGGAGGTTTTAAAATTTTTCTTGTTCACTTGATTAATTCTTCACAATTAAATGACAAGAGAGTAAAGCAATTAATCCTATGCAATTCTAGACAACAATATAGCAATCCTAGCTCTAAGCAAACAAATGATCACAATGAAGCAAATAAACAAGAGCTAAGAAGACGAGGGACACAGCCGATGTTTTTACCGTGGTGATCGGAAACTTGCCGGTCTCCCCTAGTCCACGTTGAGGTTAGCCCGGACGAATCGGACCGGCTCCACGAATTGAGCCAAACACCTCGATCACTAATTTAGCTCTTCCCTGCTCCGGGTAGGTGAGCTCCGACCTTCACAAATTGCCGGGTCTTCTCACAAACTTCTTGAGAAGATCTCCAACCCAAACTTCGCCCGATCGTCCAAGTGCCGGCAAGCACTAAGAGTAATAGACCTTGGGCTTCACTTGAATGCAATTCTTGTGCTAAGTGGATCAATAAATGAAATTCTTGCACTAATTGCAAAACCACTTCAATTTAATGCTCAATGAGAGAAAGTGGGTGGAATGAATGCTCTAGGGCTTAAGGAATATGCAATGAGTCTCTAACCATGGCCCTTATGCAGTGGTGGGGGTATTTATAGCCTCCACCAACCAAAACTAGCCGTTTGACACAATTTCCAGAAAAAATTCTAGTCGAGCGGTACTACCGCCCCCAGGGGCCGGTACTACGGCTACCAAATCTTCGCGCTAGAATGGCTATGTCAGAGCTCTACAGTGACCGTTGGATTTGGCGGCGCGGTACTACCGCCATTGCACTTTAATTTCAGGCCTCTCCTCGCGTATCTCATCGTCAGGCGGTGAAACGCATCTTTTGGTACCTCCGAGCTACCATTGACTATGGTATCTGGTACTCTTCCTCATCCTGTCTTTCGTTGAGAGCCTTCTCGGACGCAGACTTTGCTGGCTGTAGGATAGATAGGAAGAGCACTTCTGGCACTTGCCAATTCATTGGCACTTCTCTCGTCTCTTGGTCTTCTAGGAAGCAGTCCGGTGTTGCACAATCCACCGCAGAGGCCGAGTATGTTGCTGCAGCCAGCTGCTGCAGTCAGGTACTCTGGATGGCTTCGACCCTGCGGGATTTTGGGTTAGTTATCGACAGTGTTCCACTCTTTTGTGATAACACTTCTGCGATTAACATTGCTAAGAACCTAGTGCAACACTCTCGGACCAAGCACATCGATATCCGTTATCACTTCCTTAGAGACCATGTAGAGAAGGGCGATATAGTGCTCCAGTTTGTGGAGAGTGACCACCAGTTGGCTGACATCTTCACCAAGCCATTGGATAGTTCGAGGTTTTTACCTCTGCGGGGAGAGCTTGGGGTGATTTGTCCTTATGGACTGTAGTGAGGGGAAGCTTTGGGCTTTACTGCTTTACTATATTGCTTATGCTTCTGTCTCATTTCTGTCGCTTTGCATTTGGGGTGCATCGGGCCTAGTCCTTCTAGCATAGGTTAGAGTGCTTCTCTTGTCTAGTTGCTTAGACTTCTTACTCTTATCTTGTGCTTCCAGGATGCCTCTGATTAGCTGCTTCTTATCTCACTAGATTGAGCTCACTCACTTCTTGTAGGTTCTAGCGAGGGTCGGGCCACCCTCGGGTAGACAGGGTACGTGTTTGCTCTCTAGTGTGTGTGTGTTTTACGGTCAAGCTAATAGTCCTGGAGTCATATGGGGTAGATGAGAGTCAGTCTGAGTCATAGTTGTCTCTATATCTTATCTATGCTTTAAGAACTGCCTGTTTGCTGTTTTCTTTCCCAGCTTCTCGTTTTATTGCTTTGGTTCAGGGGGAGTTCATTTGGGAGCTTCTGGAGCTTAATATTGACATAACTCAACTTGAACTAAAAGTTGCATCTCATGTTGAGGGGGAGCTGGATTTTCTGCATTTTCAGCATCTAGCAATGTAATATAACTACTTGAGCCTTGATTATTATCCATTTATGACATGCTTACAATGCTCTACACCTTGCCATGGCTTGTGCTTTATGTGCTAGATTTATCATGACTCCATATGTGTAGACTAGCTTTTGCCATGATAAGTTAATTAAAATTGCTCAACTTGAATTAAAACTTGTCATACTCACATGTGAGTCTAGTCTTTCTCGAGCTATCCTTTTATGATTCATGCCATGTCAAATAGGCTAAGTTGAGCGTTGAACCTCTATTGAGCCTTAGATTGAGCTATTTTAGTCTCTTGATGATGCATAAGTTAGTATAACATGTTAAAAAGCAAAACGATCTCTTTTGTGCGAAAAAACTGATCTCACCAATTCTCTCCTATGAGACGGCTTGCCATTGCACTTGACATGAACTTAGGGGGACTTTTGGATGACCTAGACTATCTTCTTAAGCTTCTTGCTTGGAGTAGTCGTATAAGGCTTGAGGTCTAGCACATGATAAAACAAAAATCTGGTGGGCAACAACCATAAATTTCAAAAGAAAATATGTCATTTGTGCTCAATTTGCTTAAGCTACAAAAAGAACCAAGTACTTAACCAATGTTTCAATCTTGAGCTTATAGCACTCTATTTGGACTCAATATTAGCTTCCTTGTTCCGTTTAGCTTATTGACATGGCCTGCATCATCCTTGAATATCTCTAGCTAGACTTGGCTTTTTGATGACTTGACATGCTCATAATACACTACATTTCAGATTGTCATCTATGTGTTCTCGCTAGGATATACATATCTTGTCATGATCTAGATAGCCTTTTATTGAGTTATGGCTTGGTGTAATACATTCTGGTCATTATGGATACTTCTCATGGCTCTAAATGCTTAGAATAAGGAAACTACAGCCATTTCATCCATATGCATAACTATTCTCTCTTTTGCTCCTTGATGTGTTTATTGCCAAAAGGGGGAGAATAGAGGAGAAAAAGTCATTTGGGAACAGTTTAGAGCTTTGGAGAACAATTTGCTCTTTCTTTGTTGCTCTAGTGTTCCTTCTGTCGACATGGTCATTAGCTTCATATTCTTCTTTTGGACCATGTTGGACTCTTCAAATCAAACTCAACTTCATGCTTTTTCTGGGTTTGTCAATATACTCATCAAGGGGGAGATTGAGAGTCCATGTGGTGGTGATCCCGTGTGAATGATGAGTAATTGACATCGGTTTAGGAAAGTCGAGTTTGGTTTGGGTGTTCGGACCATGTCGTTGCGTGGTGCAATGGACTCGGTCGGACTTGGTCATTCCTGGTCAAAGGGTTTAGGTTGCATATTCTGATATTTTGACAGGTTTGGACTTCATCTGTGGTAAGTATGATGGTATTTATGCTTTCATGTATCGAGCAGTGCTATTTGACGTGTTTCTTGTCTGTGTGATTGCAGGACGTCGAGACGGAGTCGTGGTGAGACACAGAAAACTGGACTAGGCGCAGGTGGCGCTGAGGTCAGAACAGTCAGGAGGTGTCGAAGACGATGTGGACTCGAGGTGGTTGCGAGGCGTGCGAGGCAAGGAGCGCGGAAGCTTCCCGGAAGGTGCAGGAGGGACGAAACGGGAATTTCGCAAGGCTGCACAGGCGGGAGCGGGCTCCGTTGGACTTAGCGGGCGTAACAGGGCGGAGACCCGTTAGCCGTGGGCTATAAATAGGTTGGAGGGGCTGCATGCCCACTTGAACACTTGAAGGGATTTTAGGGTTTCCTTTAGTCAAAATAGGCTTTAGAGTTTGTTTTGGCTTTAGGCTTTAGTGGTTGAGAGTTGTTGGTGGAGGCAGAGTTGTGTTCCCTCTATGTCTCCTTCGATGTATCCAATGTGGTAGCTCTCTGTGTGTGTTCATCCCCTCTCAAGCATGTATGGGTTGTGTTCTTGAGTTGGAGAGGGCGAGGATGGATTGAGGAGTTTGTAATCAATCATCCATGGTTCTAATGTCCATGCGTATCGGGACTCCTTGTAATCCTTTTGCTTCAATGATTGAAATATGGAATTTCCTCTCGTGCTCTTTTCTGTTCTTCGTTCTTCTCTTATGTGATTTCTTGAATTTTTGAGTTTTGAGTTCTTGCTTGTTGGGAATGTCCAAAATGGGTTGCTCTAGGTTGAGATGATGCCTCAAGATCATTTGATCAAGTTTCCCAAGAGCCAACTTCATTTAATCTCAGATTTAGGTTTTGGACTTCCCCTGTTCATGTTTTGCATTCTAGGGTTTTGGTGCTGTTCTGAATTCCCTTCACGAGATGGCATGAAACTTGGTATGAGATGTCCAGAGGCTATTGCTAATCTATCCTCAAAGTTTCATAGCCAAATGATCAAAGATGAAACGGGAATTTGAGTTTTTGCACAGCTCTCTGACTATTTTCGGTTTTGGGCATGAATCTGAAATCCTTTTGATTTTCTAGTGGATTCTTGTTTTTGGCTCTTGGCTTACTCTTCTGGGAGTGTTCCCTAGCTATCCTCAAAGTTTCCCAAGCCAAGAATCCAAGAATCTTTGCGTTTTTCTCAGATTTCTGAAAATCCTGTTTGCTGATTTTCTCGAGAGGTACTACCGCTCCTCGAGAGGTACTACCGCTCAGAGGTACTACCGCTCGTCTCAGCGGTACTACCGCTTGAGGCCAGAATTTTTCCGATTTGATTTTTCTCGCTTGCTGGTCTCTGTATTTGCGTTTTTCCTGCTGCTGGGGTGTCTTGTGAGCACTGGTCTTCTACCTTCATAGCTCCCATAGCTATTGGAGAAGAAGATACTTGTTGGGGGCGATTTTAAAAGATCGACATTCACCCCCCTCTGTCGCCATTACGATCCAACACTAGCCGTTTGACACAATTTCCAGAAAAAATTCTAGTCGAGCGGTACTACCGCTACCAAATCTTCGTGCCAGAACGGCTATGTCAGAGCTCTGCAGTGACCGTTGGATTTGGCGGCGCGGTACTACCGCTGTTGACATTTGCGGTACTACCTCTCTCTGGTAGTTCCGACTTTCAAAACTGCGGTACTACCGCTCGTCCAGACAGAGCACAAACTAAGTTTTAAAATTAATTTTTGATGAATGCAAGTTTCTAATGTTGATCCATATGGCACAAGAAATATGTTTTCAAGCTACTTCCCAAGATCCCTCTTGATGGTACGACCATCTATCCTATAATCCGGTCTTCCACCATTCACCTAAGACCGGTAAAATTCAAAAGGGATCCTATGCTAAGTATACCTTTGTCTTGAGCCAATTTGGTCTTCATAGATATCCTTTGCCTTGCATCTTGTCGCTCATATGTAGACTAACCCATAGCATGCTCATAAAACACGTTAGTCCCATATTCACACAATTTCGTTAATTACCAAAACCATTTTTAGGGGCCTAGATGCTTTCATCGAGGCAAAGCGATGTTCGGTTGAGGTAAAAGCCATCGAGGCCAAAGTGAACCATGTTGAGGCTACGCTGAGGCTATGCCATAGAGGCATGTTAGAGCTCACCGATGTGAGTCTATCGAACTAGGGGGAGCCCCTAGTCGAGGAGACGCTGTCGAGGTGAAGCGAAGCTTGGCCGAGGCAAAGTCGTTGAGGCCGAGTCGAACCACGTCGCGTCTAGACCATCGAGGTGTGTTAGAGCTCGCCGAGGTGAGTCCATCAAACTAGGGAGAGCCCCTAGTCGACAAGACGCCATTGAGACAAAGCAAATTTCGACCGAGACAAAAATCATCGAGGCCGAAGTGAACCACACCGAGGCCAAGCCATTGAGGCGTCCTGGGGTCATTGAGGTGAATCTGTCGAGCTAGGGGGGCCTAGTCAAGGAGACACCGTCAAGGTGAAGCAAAGTTTGATCGAGGCAAACCATCGAGGCCGAAGTAAACCACATTGAGGCTAGGCCATCGAGTCATGTTAGAGCTCATCAAGGAAAGTCTGTCAAGCTAGGGTAGCCCTAGTCGAGGAGAAAACGTCAAGGTGAAATGAAGTTCAGCCAAGGCAAAAGCAAACCACACTGAGGCTAGGTCATCGAGGTGTGTTGGAGCACACCGAGTTGAATCCGTCGAGCTAGGGGAAGCCCCTAGTCGAGGAGACACTGTCAAGGTAAAGTGAAGTTCAGCCAAGACAAAAGCCATCGAGGTCAAAGTAAACCACGCCGAGGCTAGCCCATTGAGACATGTTAAAGTTTACCAAGGTGAATCTGTTGAGCTAAGGGGAGCCCTTAGTCGAGTAGACATCTTTGAGGTGAAGCGAAGTCCGGTTGAGGCAAAAGCCATCAATACTGAAGTGAACCACGCCAAGGATATCCAGAAATGGACATGGTTCACCCGCAGGGAGGGTCCAGAGATAGATGCGGTCCAACCGTGCGATGAGTCCGAAGCACTCATGGCTTGACAAACGACAACCGCGACGTATGCGCAAGCGAACACCATACGGGAAGACGCACAGCGTGGCGGCCTTGGTGCATAGAGGAAGGCCCGACTGAGGGGGAGGTCCATGAGTGGACGTGGTCCAACAGCGGGGGAGGTTTGCGAGCAACCTCAACGAGTGCAACAACCTTGGCACGTGCGGCAACATGCACCGTGTGGGAAGACACATGGCGTGGTGGCCTTGGCATGCAGAGGAAGGCCTGACCTGGGAGGAGGTCCGCGAGTAGATGTGGTCTGACCGCAGAGGTCCGTGAGCAACCTTGGCACATGCAGCAACAAGCACCATGTGGGAAGACGCATGGCACGACGGCCTTGGCATGTGGAGAAAGGCCCAACCTAGGAGGAGGTCCGTGAGCAGATGTGGTCCGACCATGGAGGAGGTTCGTGAGCAGACATGGTCCAACTGCAGAGGAGGTCTGCAAGCAACCTTGCGTGTGCCCACGAGTGGATATGCCCTGACCACAGAGGAGGTCTGTGAGCCGACATGGTCTGATCGTGAAGGAGGTATGCGAGCAACCTCGATGTGTGCCCACGAGCAGACGTGGTCTAACCACGGAGGAAGTCTGTGAGTGAACATGCTCTGACCACAAAGGAGGTCCACGAGCAACCTCGGCTCATGTGTCAACAAGCACCGCACGGGAAGATGCATGGCACGACAACCTTGGCATGTGGAGGAAGGACTAACCGAGGAGGAGGTCCGCGAGCAGATGTGGTTTGACAGTGGAGAAGGTTTGTGAGCAACCTCGGTGCGTGCCCATGAGTGGACGTGGTCCGACTGTGGAGGAGGTCCATGAGCAACCTCAGTGAAGTCCGCTAGCCTACATCGGCGAAGTCCATTGCGAGCCAACTTTGGTGACATCCGTGAGCTGACATCGGCGAAGTCCGTGAGAACATCGGTGAGTTCCATGAGACAACATCGACCAGTCCGCGAGAGAACATTGGTGAAGTCCACTATGAGCCAATTTTGGTGAAGTCAGTGAGAGAACATTAGTGAAGTCTGCGAGCCAACATTGATGAGGTCCGCTGACATCTGTCATATTTGCATATATTTACATGCCATTTTACCCTCTTATTTTTCGCATTTTGGGATCATTTATCATCATTTACACGCTTTTATATATTTAATTGCTCGAAATGGACTGCTTTACACTTTTTGTGCTTTTCCACAGGCCGGCGCGATCGAGGCGCATAAACGATAAATCTGGACTTTCGGGACTGCTTCGTATAGATGTACGCATCGTCACGGATGCGATGGATCAAACCGCGCTGAAAACAGAACTTCGAAGGGCTAGAACGGAAGAAATGAAATGGGAGAAGGACCTACTTGTAAACCCTAGATCCTTTGAGGAATAATTTGCAAAATGCCGAATTCCCCAATCCACCAAAACCCTTGCGCCGCCGGCTGTGGAAGACTTGAGCCCGGTTTGTTCTTCTCCCCTAGCCATCATTTGCTCCTCTCCTCCCCTAGCTCCGGCACCGGCGAGGGCCGAGCCAGACCTCGCCGGCGGCCACCTCTCTCCACCCGCCGCTCTCCCTTCTCCGCTTCCCCCCTTGCCTCACTTCTCCACCGCCGCGCCTCCATTCTTCTCCTCTCCGGCCACCCTCTCCTCACCGCCGCTGCTCCACATCGCCGCCGCCTCTTCATCCTCCACCGCATCTCCCTCTTCCTCTCCTTCCACCGGCCTCCGCCATCCCCCCATCTCCATTAGCCCGGCCGCTCCTCTACCACTTCTCCACCCGCGCCTCCTACTCCCGTGCGCCCCCACTGCTCCTCACCCGCGCCACCTTCTCGCCATTTCCGGCCGTCGCCTCTTCCATTAGCACCGCCCCCTTCTTCTTCGGCATCGTCCCCTTCTCCGCCTTCTCCGCCCGCCTCTCCTCCTCACCGGTAGCCGCCTTGCTCTCCGGTCTTCTGCTTCCTCTCCTCTACCTCAACTCCCTCCGGCAACTCTCCCCTTTCACCGGCCGCCGCCTTCACAGGGCCGCCATCCCGACGCCATCCTCTTGCGACCGCGACCACCTCGACTTCCTCTTCACCGAGCGCCGCTCCAGCCGATCTTCATCGCCGGATCTTCTTCAACCCCGATCGGCCGCCGCCTGTCTCCGACTATCTCTGCAGCACCGATTCCTTCCGCCGCCGGCCACCACTTCACCGACGATCTCATCCTCTGCTCTGCTTCCTCTACTCTGCTGGCTCGGTTTACCTCCAATTCCCCTCCATCTCTTGTTGCTTTTCTTAATCACTGCTCAATAAAATTGATAATGGTCTATGTTAGTTTGTGATTTGCTAAATTGTGAATGTTATCTGTGATGTTTGTGTGATGTTTGTGAACTGTGATGGATGTATGTGTAGTACTCTGTTAATTGTTTCCAGGTTTGCTCAATGTTCATGTTGCAGTAGTTTAATTCTAGAATTTGTGTTTATTTGTTGTCTACTATGGTGCTGTGATCTTGTGTTATGCATTTAATTGTTATCTGTGATAATTGTTAGTACCTGTGAATGTTTGTGTTGTCTTGCGCGAATTAGCGAACCGGCGACCGTTTCCATTCCCCTTGCTGTCTCGACCCACCTAGTGCTTCTACATTCTCCCTTATGCTTCTCGACCTCCCCCATTTCTTCTTTGCGCGGTTGGTCCTTAGCTAGGTCGTGCATTCAGTAGTAGTTCTGTGTTTGTTGCTTTGTCGTGTGCCGTCGTCGTCTAGTTAGCCGTCGACTGTTTTCTCCCTCGTTCTCTCTCGACTCCCCCAGTGCTTCTCGACTACCTCAGTCTATCTTGCGGTCGGTAGCTAGTTAGATCGTCGATCGTTAGTCGTGTTTGTCCTTTTAGTCGTCGTGTCATTCGTGTTGTCGTCTGTGCGTCGTTCGTTTAGTCTATCGTCGTGTTGTTCGTTCGGTCGTACGACGTCCATTCGTACGGTCGTTTGTCCAGTCGTTGTTAGTTCGTTTGTTTGTTTAGTCGTTCGTCGTTTTGTTCGTGCGAGTTAGAGTACATTTTGTAGTTCGTTCGTTCGGCTGATTCGGTAGACGTTTTGGGTTTAGTTCTCCCCCGTTTTGATTGACCTAGCTTTAGCTGAGCACCGGTAGCCTTAGTCTAGTCCCTGTGGAAAACACGACACTCGCCGCTATTTCAGTGGCAGCCCGTGCACTTGCGGGTGTGCTATTTTTGCACGATCAAGTATTTTGGCGCCGTTGCCGGGGACTAGCTTTGAGCGACAGTGTTAGGCTATAGACTAGGTCGTTTGTTTTCTTTTGCTTGTTTTATGTTTGTGCTGGCCTGTATTTTATTTTGTCATTTTTTCATATTTGTGATATCTCGCTAACCCCTAACCCTTTCCCTAGTTATTTCTCTCTTGCGCGATTTTTCGTATCCATTCTCGCAGGTTGATTGATATTGGTACTTATTGAGGCTATGGCTTACTATTCTGATTCTTGTGGTTATATGAGCACCCCTAGTACTTATGATACTCTTCAAGAACAGGTAAATCTATTGTCTCGTCAGTTAGAGCGCTATGCTTTAGAGTGAGGAGTTGTGTTAGAGAGCGGGCATGATCATTACAGTTCTTTATTAGGCGCCCACTCTCAAGTTGTTCCTATATGCCAGACTTGTGGTTTTCAGGGCCATTCACCCGCTGAGTGCCAGTGTGGTTATTTGTCCACTCCAGAGTGTTACGGGATGAGCTTTGCTCAGCCGAGTGAGCCATTCCCTGACACTTATAACCCTGGATGGCCTGAGCACTCGAGTCTGTCATATGGAAACAACAACCCTGATATTTCATCCTTTTCTTCTAGTACACCATTGCAGGGTTTTAGATTTGGAGATCAGGATATTTCTCATTGGTCACACCAGCACTATCCTATACCTCAGCATCAGACTCCTATTCCTGAGCTCGATCAGTTGACCAGATTTGAGGAGAGGATTTCTAGGATTATAGGAGATCATGAGAGTAGAATGAGTAGTTGCTTCGCATTGGATCCGACACCTCATGCCTGTAGTTTACCTATGCCTTCACCGAGCCAGTTTGTAGTTCCTATGCCTGAGTTAGAGCAGTCTCATGACCACCTCCTTCACATGTAGATCAGGCTGCCAGACTTGATGCATTCTGCAAGGAACTGATGACTGTGCCTCCTGGTGGTGATCGTGCGATGGCGCTTCAGGATGAGATTGAGGCGATTATGAGCACCAGTTCTACTTGTGTGGATAGTTTTACCATTTCGCAGCCTTCCATTAGCACCACAGAGATAGTTCTGGATAGAGATGAGTGTCAGCCTATCAGTCTTACACCTGATCTTGCTAGCGAGGGCCTGTTGTTGGAGACACTACATATACACCTTGAGGCACCTCAGTCGGATCCTTTGCCTATTGACTCTGAGAGAGAGATGATTGAGCTAGATGATGAGGATCTACTTCCTGATGATGATTGTTTCACTCCTGACTATGAGGATGAGTTTGCGGTAGATCCACTCTTGAGTTGTGATGAGTTAGATTTAGATGATGAGAGCTTTGTGCCAGATGATGACGAGTTCATTATGGATATGCTTTTGAGTTCTGAGGTTCCACATCTTGATGAGGGGGCTGCTTCCGATGTCGAGCAGGAGCACATTTCTATTGATCCACCACCAGCTACTTCCTTCGTTGACATCGCCCCTCTGGAGGTTTCTACTACCGTGCATTCTCCTTCACCTACACTTCAGGTAGTTTGGAAACTCTTCCCCGACCTCCTCAGGTTTGATTTCCTTGGCTTTGACGAGACATACTCTATCACTGATTGTGCTCATCTCACTTATAGTTCTCATGATGTACTTTATCGATATACCTACATGATTGGATATTCTATTGATGACTTAGAGGGCATCGACCCTATCACACATACTTGCCATATCTGTGAGGTTGTTTGCAGGGTTACGCTTGTGTACCATCGACTACGAGTGGACTTGGCTCGAGTCGATATTCCTTGGGATCCAGGTGGATTTCGAGGCATGTTGTTTCACGAGGAGGGCGGACATGTGCCTTTTCCATGTCCCGTCCTTGGCCCTCCTCCCGCTACATCCAAATGAGCATCCCTTTTATCTTTTTATTTCCATTCCTTTTGTTAGTTTTTGTTGGTTTCTTTTCTTTTCTTTCTTTTTTATTTCAGGTCCCATGCTAGATCCTCATCCTTGTACGTGCGAGAAGCCATGGGATGATTTGTCCACTTTCACTACATCATATATACCCGGTGAGCTGTTTCTTACCCCTTTAGGCGCATTCTTGATTCATTGCTCAATTTAAGCTTGGGGGAGGACTTGTATGTGTATGGATGATGTTCTAGCATGTTTATATTATATTTGTGAGCATTTGAGCTTATTGTCGTGTAGTTGATGATATATGGTCATTCTTATGCTTGATATTATGCTTATGTGATGACATGTGACCTTTACTATTGCTCTCATGTTATGCTCGATTGTATATCTTGGCCATGTGAGCTTATGCTATAATTAATCTAGAAAGGTCATGCCAAAATTTCATTGAGCTTTATTGTCACTAGTTCCTTGTATATCTTAAGTCACTTGGCATCATATTAGAGCTTGAGTTTTGTTTATTATCCATGATGTGCTTAGAAACCTTGTGATCCTATAACATTTGATTCATTGCGAGTTACACATGTGTTTTGACCATTTGCGGATTGAATTGGTTCTAGTCATCGCCTCTTGAATGGTTATATCTTAGTTTCATGCTTTGGCATATGTTATTTTAGATATTGATACTTTACTTGAGTGTAAAATTTGTGAAAGGGGTAGTCCTATCTTGAGCCAATAACTTGGTTGATTTATCTAGGTATCCATGTCTTGAGACACGTGTTACTTAGTATTAATGAAAACCGGTTAAAGATGCTTAATCTAAAAAAAGAAAAGAAAAAAAATTGTTTTGCTAGGAGTGAGTGAGTTGAATAAGTGACTTTGTCACATTGGTTTGCAAACGTCTGAATAAGTGGCATTTTTGCCCAATTGAAGTTTGAATGTGTGAATAAGTGGCAAGCTTGCCCAAGGACTGGAATAAGTGGCACTTGTGCCCAATGTATGTTTTAAATTTGCTAAAAATCAACAAAAATTAGGTATCATGGTTCAAGTGTGGGCTTTTTCATAAATTTCATGCAAGTATTAGTCTCTTTGTCTCAAATAACATATGCCTTAGCATGACTCTTTGCTATGCTCATTCTTGATGTTATACCTAGTTCCGATGCCTTACAATTTTCGTTGGATTCATGTGATCACTTAGTGTATTTCGACACTTGAGTGTGTAATTTGATTTGGTCAAATGCTATAGTTATCACTTTGGTATCTTTGCTTGAATGTTTCATTCTCATCTTGGATGGTCCTCAAAACTTAGGTTAGATAATATCATTTACATTGTTGAATGCCTTTTGACTTATTACATGCATGAAACTAGACTTTTACCTCATGATTACTTGTTGTCTGGGTTCGATAATATCATGCCATTTACTTGAGGACAAGTAAAAGTTTAAGCTTGGGGGTATGACATGCGTCATATTTGCATATATTTACATGCCATTTTACCCTCTTATTTTTCACATTTTGGGATCATTTATCATCATTTACATGCTTTTATATATTTAATTGCTCGAAATGGACTGCTTTACACTTTTTGTGCTTTTCCACAGGCCGGTGCGATCGAGGCGCATAAACGATAAATCTGGACTTTCGGGACTGCTTCGTATAGATGTACGCATCGTCACGGATGCGATGGATCAAACCGCGCTGAAAACGGAGCTCCGAAGGGCTAGAACAGAATAAATGAAATGGGAGAAGGACCTACTTGTAAACCCTAGATCCTTTGAGGACTAATTTGCAAAATGCCGAATTCCCCAATCCACCAAAACCCTTGCGCCGCCGGCTGTGGAAGACTTGAGCCCGGTTTGTTCTTCTCCCCTAGCCATCATTTGCTCCTCTCCTCCCCTAGCTCCGGCACCGGCGAGGGCCGAGCCAGACCTCGCCGGCGGCCACCTCTCTCCACCCGCCGCTCTCCCTTCTCCGCTTCCCCCCTTGCCTCACTTCTCCACCGCCGCGCCTCCATTCTTCTCCTCTCCGGCCACCCTCTCCTCACCGCCGCTGCTCCACATCGCCGCCGCCTCTTCATCCTCCACCGCATCTCCCTCTTCCTCTCCTTCCACCGGCCTCCGCCATCCCCCCATCTCCATTAGCCCGGCCGCTCCTCTACCACTTCTCCACCCGCGCCTCCTACTCCCGTGCGCCCCCGCTGCTCCTCACCCGCGCCACCTTCTCGCCATTTCCGGCCGTCGCCTCTTCCATTAGCACTGCCCCCTTCTTCTTCGGCATCGTCCCCTTCTCCGCCTTCTCCGCCCACCTCTCCTCCTCACCGGTAGCCGCCTTGCTCTCCGGTCTTCTGCTTCCTCTCCTCTACCTCAACTCCCTCCGGCAACTCTCCCCTTTCACCGGCCGCCGCCTTCACAGGGCCGCCATCCCGACGCCATCCTCTTGCGACCGCGACCACCTCGACTTCCTCTTCACCGAGCGCCGCTCCAGCCGATCTTCATCGCCGGATCTTCTTCAACCCCGATCGGCCGCCGCCTGTCTCCGACTACCTCTGCAGCACCGATTCCTTCCGCCGCCGGCCACCACTTCACCGACGATCTCACCCTCTGCTCTGCTTCCTCTACTCTGCTGGCTCGGTTTACCTCCAATTCCCCTCCATCTCTTGTTGCTTTTCTTAATCACTGCTCAATTAAATTGATAATGGTCTATGTTAGTTTGTGATTTGCGAAATTGTGAATGTACTTATCTGTGATGTTTGTGAACTGTGATGGATGGATGTGTAGTACTATGTTAATTGTTTCCAGGTTTGCTCAATGTTCATGTTGCAGTAGTTTAATTCTAGAATTTGTGTTTATTTGTTGTCTACTATGGTGCTGTGATCTTGTGTTATGCATTTAATTGTTATCTGTGATAATTGTTAGTACCTGTGAATGTTTGTGTTGTCTTGCGCGAATTAGCGAACCGGCGACCGTTTCCATTCCCCTTGCTGTCTCGACCCACCTAGTGCTTCTACATTCTCCCTTATGCTTCTCGACCTCCCCCATTTCTTCTTTGCGCGGTTGGTCCTTAGCTAGGTCGTGCATTCAGTAGTAGTTCTGTGTTTGTTGTTTTGTCGTGTGCCGTCGTCGTCTAGTTAGCCGTCGACTGTTTTCTCCCTCGTTCTCTCTCGACTCCCCCAGTGCTTCTCGACTACCTCAGTCTATCTTGCGGTCGGTAGCTAGTTAGATCGTCGATCGTTAGTCGTGTTTGTCCTTTTAGTCGTCGTGTCATTCGTGTCGTTGTCTGTGCGTCGTTCGTTTAGTCTATCGTCGTGTTGTTCGTTCGGTCGTACGACGTCCATTCGTACGGTCGTTTGTCCAGTCGTTGTTAGTTCGTTCGTTTGTTTAGTCGTTCGTCGTTTTGTTCGTGCGAGTTAGAGTACATTCTGTAGTTCGTTCGTTCGGCTGATTCGGTAGACGTTTTGGGTTTAGTTCTCCCCCGTTTTGATTGACCTAGCTTTAGCTGAGCACCGGTAGCCTTAGTCTAGTCCCTGTGGAGAACACGACACTCGCCGCTATTTCAGTGGCAGCCCGTGCACTTGCGGGTGTGCTATTTTTGCACGATCATCCACCACGAGCCTCCTTTTATGAAATCCATGAGACAACATCAGCGAAGTTTGTGAGCCAACTTCAGCGAGGTCCACCAAAACATCGGTAAAGTTCGCCATGAGCTAACCTCGGCAATGTCTGCGAGCCAACATTGATGATGTCCACAAGCCCACTTTGGTGAAGTCCGCGATCCAACATCGGCGATGTTAGCTGTGAGCCAACATCGGCGAAGTCCACCGTGAATCAACCTCGGTGATGTCCACAAGCCAACATGGGTGATGTCCATGAGCCCACTTTGGCAAAGTCCATGAGCCAACATCGGCGATGTCTACGAGCCATGTCACGATGTCGGCTGCAAGCCAACATCAGCGAAGTCTGCGAGCCAACGTCGGTGATATCAGCCGCGAGCCAACTTTGATGAAGTCCGGCAAAGTTTGCAAGCCAAATTCAGCGAAGTCTGCTCAGTGATGTTTGTGAGCCCCCTTTGGTGAAGTCCGCGAGCCAATATCAGCGATGTCAACCATGAGCCAACATCGGCAAAGTCCACTGTGAGCCAACCTCAGTGATGTCCACTAGCCAACATCCGTGAAGTCTGAAAGAATATTGGTGAAGTCCACCGTGAGCCCACTTTGGCGAAGTCCACGAACCAGCGTCGGCGATGTCGGCTGCAAGCCAACATCAGCAATGTCCATGAGAACATCAACGAAGTCCGCTGTGAGCCAACCTCGACAATGTCCACGAGCCAACATTGGCAAAGTCCGCTAGAACATCGACAAAGTCCGTGAGCCAACTTCAGTGAAGTCCATGAGAACATCGGCGAAGTCCGCCGTGAGCCAACCTCGGTGATGTTAGCCAGCCAACATCGGTGATGTCCGCGAGCCCACTTTGGCGAAGTTCGCGAGCGAACCTCGATGAAGGCGGACGACTCTGGGCAACAGGCCCGGACGAGGTTGGAATAATAGAGGCGGATGACCCTAGCAAAGATAAGTCGATTTACCCAGACGGGGTCAGAGATAGTGGCATGGATAGAGTCCGAAAGGATCCGGAGGGCCTTCGTGCAGACGGTCGGGACGGGTCTTCTCCATGTTGGGCGGCATGGCTTTTTGCTCGGTCCCCATGGACGGCGCCAACTATCGTCAGTATGAATCCGGACAGTAAAATTAGATGCACCCCTGGTCGGATGCGAAGACCGCCGAGGGTGCGAAGGGACCTAAGGAGAAGTACACAACTACCAAGTGTATTCAATATGAGTGCTAGAGTTACAAATAGCCTCCCCCTCTTCCATTACAAGTGATCCTATTTATAGGAGGAGAGAGGCGGGCATGTGAAGTTACAAGTTTATCCTTAGGGTCTAGCTTAATCCAAGGGGTATCTACGTCATTTGCTCCATGTGGGCTCCGCCGTGTTCGGGACTCTGGGGTTGGTTCATGGCTGGTTGCTCCGGACCCCTCCAGGGCTAGTTTTGCGCACCTCGCCCGGGGTTAGCCCTAGATCCCTCCATGGCCGGTCTTGCGCACCTTATTCGGGGTAGGCCCTGGACACCCCCGGGGCCGGTTTTGTGTACTTCGCCTAGTATCAGCCCCCGACCTTTTCTGGGCCAGTCTCACGAACCTCGCCGAGGTTGACTTGTGGACTTAGCTTGGGATAAACTTTCCAATGGGCATAGGCTGTGAGGTCATGGGCCCAAGGTAGCGGTGACCCTCCCCCAACAGGCCTATTTCTAGCACTTTGATCTTCAGTGACAAATTTGTAACTCCGTGACAAGTCTGTAACTCCATCAAAAGTGCTATCAGGTTCCAGATTTCACCAACGTTTCCTCCAGGGCCACCACTTCCATGCATGATCTCACTTGCTTCTTCCTCCTCGCTAAACAGAAGAAAAAAAAAGTTTGTTGCTTCAACAACAGTACAGCAGAGTGCACCACCCAAGATTTAGCAAGACTTTGTTTGCAGGTAAGTGTCCTGACAGAGAATAATGCACCAACCTTTTTCCTCTTTGTTGCTCGTTGCTTAGAAAGTTCTTGGGATGACCAACGCTGCAAGGTATGCTCATGTGACATCTCTTCTGTAAAGTAAACAAACATCAAGGCCAGAAAAAAAGGAGAAAAAGAAGGCCAAGTAATCTTAGCACACCGCTATTGGAAAATGATCTGTGAAACACCTTAATTTGTAAGGTAAGCATCAATCATCCATCACATATCGGGTAAATTAATTGCTCAACCGGTTAAAAAGGGTACTCATACCACAACAAAATAGATTTGATAGCTGTCTCTTTCTATAATTTTTCTCAAGCCTCATAGCATTTTCTGGTCAATAGAGGAAGAAATTAAGAAAAACTTTTATCTGAGTCATGCAACGCAAGAATTCAAACCAATGGTCTGTGGTCCAAGGGAGAACATTTGCAGGGATTTATTAAGGCCCTGTTTGGAATGCGGGAATTTTTTCCGATTCCTGCGGGAATTGAACTGTTTCCTGCAAAATTCCTGTGAAATTCCTCTGTTCCAAATAGGCCCTAAACCTGTAATGGCTAACCTGCTCATTCCAGAGTAGAGCTGGGACTTGGGCCGGGCTTCTTTGGGCCAGCCCGAAGCACGGCCGGCACGGCCCGGCCCAAGCACGGCCCGGCCCGACACGTGGCGGGCCGTGCCGGCACGGCACGAACGGTGGGCCGGGCCGGGCCTCAAAATTCGGCACGGTGGGCGGCACGGCACGGCACGACAGATCGGGCCGTGCTCGGGCCGGCACGGCACGAAGAGCACGGTTGACCAGAAACTATTTAAAATTGATTTCTTAACTATAGTAAGTTGTACTCATGATTCTCCTTGAGCTTTTCTATTTGACTAGTTGGGTAGGTCTATGCTATATTGTCAGGCGATGTCCACGTACGCTATAGTCTAATTTGCACAAGATATACATTCCATTGGGCTAGATGACCAAGTTCGGAGGTGGAATGGCATGAGACAATAGAATCGAATTTTAAGTAGGTTTTTAATAAGGCGGATACAAGAGAAAGGAAGATAGCGGCCACTGCTACCATTGTCGCCGTCGCTTTCGTCGTGTATAGTTACTTTGGGCTGGGCTTGGGCTGGCACGGCACGAACGCCGGCACGGTGGGCTTTGGGCCGTGCTTGGGCCTGGCCGAAGACGAGGCGGGCCGGCACGGCACGGCACGACGGGATGACTGGGCCGAACCGGCACGGCACGAAGCGGCCCGAAGCACGGTGGGCCTGGGCCGTGCCGGCACGGCACGGCCCAATTCCCACCTCTATTCCAGAGGCACATTACAAGATACTTAGTTCTGCAAAATCCCTAGCCTAGTGGATAGGCTAATTAACAAATTGGCGATGCCATGAAAATGTAATGCACGACAGCATGAGATCCAGAGAGCACGTGCTCCCCAACCCATCCTGCCTTTTTTATTTTGCCTAAAAATTTGGTCTACGGTGTTGGCAGCCAGTTTGATGCCAATATTTTATGATTGCGAAGTCAGATACGGATCCCAGTGACTATTGCCTTATCGAGGTTCTACTTAAAAATTGATACAAGTTTATGGTTAGGGCCTAACGGTTAAGGACTTGTTCTTTTTTTTTATCGAAATTAGTGGTTTTTGGTTTTTGTTATAGTACCTAACTTTTAAATGAGGTATTTTCTTAAGATGGGGTCTATAAGTTAATTATAATACACGTTAAAAGCTTAATATCTGTATTAACCAAAATCGTAAGCGGGTATCTATCTCTCCGTAATCTTTGTCGTAAATAGCTAAAATTCAAAAATTTCAACCAAAAGCTATAAGCCGCAGCCGAATCAAACAGACCCTAAGATTGCCTCCCACTTTCACCATTTGCGATGGGCCAGAATTAGCTTTAGGCTCTGATTGGAGCGTGGGATTTTTTTGATTCCTGCAAAAGCTAAACTATTTTCTGTAAAATCCTTTGAAATTCCTATGTTATGAACGGGCGCTTAGTTTTTCTTGCTAGTTGCTAAGCTTCCATTTCATGCTCTACTCGCACAACAAAATTAGCAAGTTTCAAACCATAGCGGGAGGAACATTCAACCAGACGGGAGGAACACAGAATTTCAAGTTTGGATGAATGAGCCAAACCTGTTCAAAATCAAACCCCATATTGCCCAGTTCAGTGCGAGATCTCATGGTCCCTCTCCTGCATTTCCCTGTAGCAATGTTCAGATCCCTGTTTTGAACTGAATCAAAAGGCCCAAATTAAATGCCTAAATTCAATTAGGGATGCTGCCTCCAGTCCGGGACTCCTGGCCCCCTCTTCTACAGGTTACTACCCCCTAGCTGCCATGCACGAAATGCCAGTCCAGGCTAGCATATTAAACCATCCTGTCCGGAGCCCTACACCTGAGGCGGCACACTGTAGCAAATCACGGAACCGTAGCGGCTCACTGTAGCGATCGATCTGGAACGCCGGATTTTTCGCCAGATGGCTACGATACAACGAATGCTACCGTACTGTTTGCCTCTGCCATTCTTTTTGAAGTCCCTGTTCTTTTGGACCGTGTCTTATACTTTTTGGCTATGTTTGATATATTTTACCTGCGTTTTTTGAGAAAGCAGCGGATAACAAAGACGTAGATGTGGACGGCGTACATGGTTTTAAAATTAGGAAGTTATTTGGCTTTTGGTCGGGGACCATCAGTGCATTTCCTTTTTCCTCCACCATCTCTGCCTTTCCCTTGTCGTCCGAGATGTACAGTTTCCAACGGGTGAAGTTCTCTGACGTCTCTGGGTAGTTGATCATATATTTTTGCTCGATGTATGCCCTATCATACATCTCCAAGCCTTCAATCCCTTGGAAGAAGTAGCAACACTCCATCGCTTACCATCATGCACAGATAAGGTTAGCAATATGTGAAATGAAACATGCAATGTGATATAGCAAGATGTGACATTCTCTTACATGGAGATCTCCACACGTGTAGTGCGCTTGGACGGGGGTGGCTCGATGTGTGGACTGAATGATCTATGCCGGATTACCATAGTCACATTGCGGGTGTGGAAACTCTGGTGGCACAAGTGCATCCTTGCAAGAATAATCAGGGTAGAATCCCTTCTTCTTGGCAACCCACTTTCACTTGCAAAGCATCTTTGTGTAGTTTGACATCACTAGTAGTGGCGTAGTGACACCATTTACCTATGCTCTCTTCTCCCTCACCTCTTCCCCTACTTCTGAGATCAGTTTGGATAGAGTGTTGGAGCTGGTCGTGGAGTATGGCCAAACTTTATAGGGGGTCAGGGCATAGCGTTTGCGAGTAAATTTTGCCCAATGAAAGTGTACTCACGTCCACGAGAGCGAATCTTGTGGGCACATGGTAGGTCATGTCGTTGTCCACTCACTGAGAAAAAGCTAGTATGTATTGGCATAGTGTGATGTCATTTTGCTCTGCATAAGGGCTAGTCATAGTGTTGTCACTTCAGCCTGCAAAAAGAACATGTCGGTGCAATGTAATGACTCTACATAATTTTAAACACATGAAAAGTTGCATTGCAAAGTATTATTTTATTCCAGACTAGTAAGAATGACTCGACACACATCAACACATTCTAGATCATAGTAGTACAACAAAGACAAAGCATTAATGAGTACATAGTTAGGTTTGATACGTAGAGCACAAACACAGGGTCAAGGAAACAATATTTCAACATGCTGAGTGCAAAGTGCTAAAACTAGGCATAGGGCCGGGTCAAGGGTGATCTGCTCCCTGCTTTCTTGTGCGGTGAAGCTGGTCCTCAGGGAAATTCAGCTTGTTCGAGAGCATCGTATGTTGTGCAAGTCGTATTGCGGTGGTCGAGTGAGAATCGGGGCACCGGACAACTAGCTGTGCCCAATCTTTTGAGTACAAAACATCTGTTGCACCTAGTCCTCCGTGTAATTCTATCATCATATGGAGGAAAACACATTTTGTTAGCCTAACGGAAGGTACAATTGCAATGCAAACTCTGGTTCAAAAAAGATGACCTATGTCATGTGCTCCATGGACAATGAACCAATAGTCCACTCTCGAAGCACTTGCCTCAAGACTTGCACATTCATATTGTTCGGTTGGCTGAAGGAAGAGTAATAATGAAACGGCACCGATATCACGTGTTGTGCGGACGGTGAACCTCCAGGGAACTCTGCTGTAGGGTACTTGGGTCTAGGGTAGTCCGCTGTAGCATTGCTTGATGCCGCGTACTCCACGCTGTACTGGTGGACTGTGTAGCTGCTGTATATCCAATTGTACTATTGGTCATGCTACCAGAGGTATAGGTGGTCCGCTAGTGCGTATGTGTTGTACTAAACCTCGCAGTCTAGGCAAGTTGATGTTGCTGCCTAGGCTGGCATGTGCCTTGGGCTATCTCCATGACAAGGCTAGATGTGCAGTGCTCCATCGTCCCACCCAGTGAGGGGGTTCTGATGTCGAGCAGCCTCCATGACGAAGATGGAAATAGGGTGGTGCTAGTGCGAATGGCCTACATGAAGACGACATATATAGAGAACAATGAAACTAAGGTATCATGCTGATTATAGGAAAACATGAAATTGACAAACTAGAGTAGTGCACTAAGCAAACGAGAAATGGTCGAGGCTAGGTCAATACGTCGAGGGGCTAGGACATGGAACTAATGGCCCTATTGCATGTTTGGCATCGTTGTACAAGCTGTGGATGGACGCCAGGAGCCGTTCCAAGGTGCTCAAACATCTGTTGTGCAGTGCGAAACCACCCTTGGACATGATACGATGAAGTCTATTGTACTGCAATGAAGGGAAAAATATGTTAGTCATGTATGCCTGATCAGTATAGTGCAAATACGAACTTGAAATCTTTTATCGTCTCATCATGTTGTACCACACAGTGTCAGTCTAGGCCAAGTGCCAATTCGTCGATGTGTGTGGCCTCCACCAGGGGCTACGGAGGGGGCCCTGTTAGTTTGCAATGGGTGCGTGGCACATACCACCGCAAGTACATGAGGTACCTGTTTAGGTCATACGAACATCATGGAATTCCAAGTACGCTCACTGTGTCTCTCCCTAGACCATCCTGGTCCAACGAGTACCCATGGTAGGTCTATCCACTGGGTCCTCGCCATCGCCGTGACCGTAGAACCGTGCCTCCAACTAGTACGGGTGCACCTATATCTAAAAGTATAACCGACTAATAGGGAAGTGCTCCTACGATCACAACTGTAACAAGGTGTAGCAGATAGTGAGGTTTGACTCGCTAGTAGCATGCTACAAGGCGTCGCACAAACCCTATAGGTCATGCATAGTACAACTGAACTCCAACTATATAGTGGGATCTCACAAGATCGGTGTCGACCATGAACTCAGTGAGGTGGATGTAACTAAGGTACACCCAATATCCCTAAGTCGTAGGAAACAAGACTCACCCAAACATGAAGAGCAAGTAAGTAACTAGGTAGGACCTCACAACCTCTAGAGGTGCATCTGTTATGTAGTGCCTGTACCATCGCAGCCACGAATGTGGCACTTCTAAGATCTTGTCTGGAATGGGATGATCAAACTTGTGTAGTAGATGTGCCTTCTAATCGACTGATCTAGCACGATGTGACCCCGTAGTGGTAGGACAATAAGGTAAGCAACATCCTGCAGGGTGATGGTCATTGCTCCCTACCAAAAGTGAAATATATAGGTCTCCAGCCTCCACCGGTCAACGTGCCAATAGAGGTAGTGAGTCCAACACAAACGAGTACCCAATGTGCATCATCCTTGCTATGGGCAGCAACCCAGCTAGCTGCAGAACTGAAGTGTAGCCATCGTTGAGAGGCCAGTCCTCCTGAGGACCCCTGAGAACAAAGGGAGACGGTCTATCACCGCTCGACCAAGCTCAACAATGATGTTGGCTGTCCCACGATGGGTCCAACAATGCACCATGCTTATGATTGTCACCAGCGGCCATTTTCTGTAAATAGAAAAGAATGTGTTAGTGCATGTACAAATTTTACATTAAAAGTTATGGAAAAGGATATGGTGACATTACGACTCAACTTAATTTAGAACACATGAAAATTTGCATTCAAGAATATTAGTACATTTAGAGTTACATTGCACGTATTACAAATGTAGGTTCACTAGCAACTGCTAAGAGCATCTCGAGGCACAACACTACATTCCAGATCATAGTAGCCAAATGAGAACAAAGCATGAACGAGTACGTAGGTGAAGGAGCTACAAATCACCACGTCTATGGGGCGGCCGATGAAGTGGGCCTATTTAGGTAGTTCCTCATGGAGTGCCCGTTGTCTTGCAAAGCTTGTACTTTGATGGTCCCATAGGACACAAACAAATATTCTATATTCAACATCATGTACCAAGTACAATGCAGATGAAATCCGCTTATTTTCGATGATGCTATATACAACTAAACATAATACATAATAATCTTGCACATACACGTAGCTAAGCAACCCTACGGCCATGTGCTCATATGCATACATACAGATACACACACATATACATACTTATATACAAACAGATACTACAACTAACAATGAACAATTCTACAATCTTGTCACCATTTTCTACAATATTTTTAATCGCATCAGAGCGATACATACATACATACATACATACATACATACATACATACATACATACATACATACATACACACACACACACACACACACACACACACACACACACACACACACACACACACACACACACACACACACACACACACACACACACACACACATATATATATGTATGTGTGTGTGTGTGCATACTCATATACATATTTCCAAGATTGCGAGCACCGAGAACACTAAAAATAATGGTGTATCTTTCTTCAGTTTTTTACAAAGAATCATCATTATCATCACTAATATGTCATTAACATGACTAACTACAAAACTATCATATGCATGAATTAAATACATACGTCAACAAAATATGTTTACCAAGTGTGTTCCATACTACCAAACCATCATTACGCTAATGGAATACTAATGATATATTAAGCGTATTGCTCGTATGTGAATGAAATATACCTCTTTTTAAGGTCTTCAACAGAACTACACTATTTTCAACAGCGAAATCTCCTAAATCACAGCAAAATCACCTCAAAAAACTAATTTAAACTTTCTTCTACTCTATCTTTCTTTCTTCCCGCACGGCTCTCCCTCCTTGGTAGGTAAGGGGGGCCGCGCCAAGCCCTGCTAAAAGCCATGGAAGCACTGCCGAGTGCTGTCGCGTCGGGTTGCATCGTGTCACAGTCGGTCACCTCCCGAGCAATAGGAGCTCGGTAGGGGCTGGCTCGTGCTGCTAAGCCAGGGTAGCTTAGTAGGCTGGTGGGGCCCACCAGCGCTCACGTGCCATGCTACCCTACTACGCTCGTCTGGGCTCCCGTGCTGGCACTCTGCTGCCAAGCTATGGTGATGTGACATGAGACATATGTCGCCTGCCGAGTTCGGAGAGAGGATTAGATTTGTACAAATAAATGTTTGGAGCCAAAATTGAAGAAAAGCTACAGTGCTATATATGCAAAGTCCGTAAGCAAAAGTTGGGAGAAGTTTAATTCACCATTCCATTGCCAAAGTGCAAAAGGCAATGCCATAGAATTACACCCTCATTTTTTTAGGGGCATATCTTAGCAAGAAATAAATGTGAGGTTAGAGCTTAGTCGTGAAGATGAGGAGATTTGCAGCACTTGCTTTCAGATCATGTACTATATTGGTTCTGCGTTGTCATTTCTATTGAGCAACCGTCGCTGGCGACCAGTCCAATCGATTCCTTTGCTTAATGCGAAACGAGATCAATCACAGAAGACAGGGAATAATAGATTGAAAACACAGAGAGGTAGAGAGAACTCCTGGTCTTTCTTTATTGCTTTTCTGATTGCATGTACATAATTTGCCGGTACGGCTCCTTATTTATAGTCTATTGGTGAGGTGCCCACCATGGGCCAAAGCTTCCGACTCAAGCCCAGGTTTCCTAACACTCCCCCTTGGGCACTCATCCGACACGTTCATGCCTCATCAAAACTCCATAAAACCCAGTGGGAAAAAATTAGGAGAAAGAGTACATGATACATGGTATGCTGCGATGCACGGATTACCTCATTAAAAACCTTGGTTGAGAAACTTCAGGAAAACTCGTTAAGGGAAAAAGAGTACAATCCACCTAATTTCCTTCAATCTTTAGGACTTATTCTTTTGGGTACTTGGTCTTCATGACCAAGGTTTAATAACGGACCTGAGAGAATTCTCCCCTTGAATTTTACACTTCTTTAAGTCTCATCATTCCAATTCCTCGTACGCACCTTTCAAAGCTAGATGCAGGGAGTAACTTAGTGAATAAATCTGCCAGATTCTCACATGACTTAGTATGCAGTACTTTAATCTCGTTCATCTTTTGCAATTCATGAGCATAGAAGAACTTGGGGTTGATATGCTTTATGAGATCACTCTTCACATAGCCCGTCTGCACTTGTGCGGCGCAAGCTGCATTATCTTCATAGATAATTGTGGGGGCTTGCACAATATTCATCCCACATGACTGCTGGATATGGTAAATCATTCGTCAGAGCCAAGCGCATTCTCGTGCAGCTTCATACAATGCTATAACTTCTGAGTGGTTCGTCGAAGTCATTACAAGGCTTTGCTTAGACGATTTCCAGGAAATTGTAGTTTCACCACATAAGAATATATAGCCTGTTTGTGACCTTGCGGTATGCGGGTCTGCAGGTACCCAGCATCTGCATAGCCAATCAAGTTCAAATCTTGATTGTTCTATAGAACAATCCAAGATCCTTGCTTCCTTGAAGGTATCAGAAGATGTCCTTTATTCCTTGCTAATGCCTTTTGGTAGGTTCTGCACTATACCTTGCTAATAGGTTTATGGCAAATGCAATGTCTAGTCTAGTGTAGTTTGCTAAATACATAAGTGCTCCTATTGCACTTATGTATGGGAATTCCGGTCCCAGGACTTCCTTCCCCTCTTCCCTAGGTCGGAAAGGATCTTTTTATTGCTGTAAAGACCTTTTGATCATCGGTACTTTTGATGTGTATGGCTTCTCAAAGCCAACCTTTCTAGCACCTTCTGGGTGTAGGCCAACTGATGTACTAATGTTCCTTCAGGGACATGCTCAAGCTGCAGGCCTAAGCAGTATTTGGTTTTACCCAAATCTTTCATTTCAAATTCTGACTCTAGGTAAGAACTTACTTTTTTTATGTCTTCTATTGTCTTGATGATATTCAGATCATCTACGTACATTGAGATTATACAAAATCCATTCTGGGACCATCGTACAAACACACAGGGATAATCTTCATTGTTCGTGTAGCCTTTCTTGCATAGAAAGTCGCTTAAGTGATCATACCACATCCTGCCAGATTGCTTCAGTCCGTACAGTGATTTCCTGAGCTTCACACTGTACAGATTTCTATTTTGCTCTGTCTTGGTTCAGGACAGGGATACCTTTAAGGACATTCACATAAATCTTCGAATCCAAATTTTCATAAAGGTATGCAGTTACCACATCCATCAATTTCATTTCTAAATTCAAGTTTACTGCCATTAAGATCAAATATCTAAAGGTAATTCCACTCATGACTGGGGAGTGGGTTTCTTCATAATCAACTCCTAGATGTTGACTGAAACCTTGTGCTACCAACCTTGCTTTGTATCTTACTACTTTGTTTCTTTCATTTCTCTTTCGAACAAATACCCACTTGTGACCTACAGGGTGCACATGGGGAGGTGTGCGGCATACGGGCCTAAACACCTCTCTTTTGTTCAAAGATAATAATTCAGTTTCTATTGCCTTCTTCCAATCTTCACAATCTGATCTTTTCTTACATTCAGCGAGCGATGCAGGCTCAGGATCAAGATTGATGATCGTGGCAATTTTTTTTGCGAAGTAGATATCAATATTGCCTGTTGTCCTATTCATGAACTCTCCTATGTGCACATAATTTATAGCTATTTCTTCATGAGTTGCTTCTTCTGGAGCGTTTGCTTCTTCTGGAGCTTCTCCTTGTACATCACTTCTTCCAAATGCGGTGGCAAGTCCCTTTAGTTTTTTAGCTCCGATGTGTGCGTACACATCCATGCCGATTTCTTATTGCATGGGGATATTCAAATCCGGTGTGCCCTTTTCTGAAGGTGTCATACTCGTGCCAGGTCTCAACTGGCTCCCCTTCGCGTTCTGGAGGACTTCAGTGATCGGCTGTGATAAATCCTTCTTATCCTTCTTCACCGGGCGTCCCCGATTATTTGGGATTCAAGGAGCTAGAAATCTCGTCCTTTTATTCTGGGGCCTCTGGACGGGATTAAGAATACCTTATGCTTTCTTTGGTATTTCAACCCTCTCCAGTGCATTGCGTTCGGGCACATGCGACTTAGTCACGCTCTTCAAATCACTAAAGTGATCAGGCAGCTGATTTGCTAATGCTTGCAAATCAATGATCTTCTGGACTTCTCTATTTGCTTCACTAGCGCGCGGGTCATGTGCATGGATTCCCGTGGCTTGCCATATAATTTCCCGATATTTTTCGTCAAGGGGTTGATTTCCTCCTCCTAATGTTGGGAAATTATCCTCATCAAATATGTAATCAGCAAAGTGGACGGTATGCAAATCTCCTGTCATGGGTTTTAAATACCTGATTATGGATGCAGTCTCATAACCAACGTATATCTCAGTCTTACGGAGAGGGCCCATTGCAGTACGCCGTGGAGGGGGTATAGGTACATAAACCTTGCATCCAAACCTTCTGAGATGAGAAATTTTCAGTGTCGACCATTGCGCTAGTTTCATAGGTGAATGGATGTTGTAGGACGATAGTCTAAAGTTGATGAGATTTGCTGCATGTAGGACTGCGTGTCCCCAGCATATAGCTGGCAAATTACAATTCTGCAAAAGGGGTCGGACAATAAATTTAATTCTCTTGATTAATGCCTCTGCCAAACCATTCTAGGTATGGGCATGCGGTACAGAATGCTCAACTATAATTCCCATCGCCATGTAATAATCATCAAATGCCTTTGAAGTAAATTCTCCGGTGTTGTCCATTCTGATGGACTTTATGTGATGATCAGGGAAGATATTTCTGATGCGAATAATTTGCGAGATCAGCTTTGCGAAAGCATGGTTTCTTGTGGATAATAAACCCACATGCGACCATTTCGAGGAGGCATCAATGAGCACCATGAAATACTTGAATGGCCCTGAAAGAGGCTGAATGGGACCGCAAATGTCACCTTGGAAGCATTTCAGAAATGCAGGGACTTCATCCTTCACTTTCAGAGTGGAGGGTCTGGTAATTAATTTCCCGGTGGCACATGCAGGGCACACAAAATCTTCGTGATTCGGAAAATTCTTTACATTAATATTATGCACTTGCGAATTGTTGATTATATTTCTCATCATTCTAAAACCTGGATGACCTAATTTGTCATGCCAGAAACAAAAAAGTTTAGAGCTTCTAAACACTGTCTTCAGAGCAGTGTAGACTGCAGGTGCCTTGATGTTGGTGTAGTATAGCCCAGTTTCTAGTGAAGGAAGTTTTTCTAATACCCTTTTTCCATTCGCTTTGCGCTTCGTAATGAGCAGGTATTCCTTACCATACTCTTCTTCAGTCTCAACGTGGAAACCGTTGTCGCGAATATCCTTGAAACTTAGGAGAGTTCTAGTCGATTCTAGGTACAATAAGGTTTCTTCAACGACCAAAGTTGTGCCCATTGGGAGTATAATTATGGCTCTTCCTGAACCAATTATACATGCATCGCTTCCGGCGATTGTCATAAGGCTGTTAGCATTCTTACGAATCGACTGAAAATACTTCGTGTCTCTTAAGATGTTATTCGTTGTGCCGCTGTCGGCTAAGCACACTTCCTCCATATGGCGCCACACGTGTTCTAATATAAGATATTTTATTAACATGTATTAGAAAGCAATCAATACATAAATAAAATACTTCAATATCAGAACATATCATGCCATTGTAAACTGAATAAATGAATGAATTATTCAAATATCATCCAACCATCACGAGAAAATAAATGCTAAAGTACCATAAATGCAAGTTCTAACTTGTCCTTTTCATACAAATAAATGACAAATAAAGTCTAAATGCATTCTGTGCATTAGACTGAATCTGCTAGAAAATCAAATACTTCTTCTGCTATTTCTCGGGAGTGATCTGCTCTTTGAGAGAAATCATGGTGGTGGCTACTTCTAGGTCAAAAGGGGGTGCTGCTGCCGGGATGGTCTCAACCTCCATCAGCACGGGCAGCTACTCAGAACTCTCTCCCTCAATAAATGCAAAGTAGGCTTCAGGCTGTTCTTTGCCATCCTTCTTTTTCTGGGCTTGGAAGGCATCAATGACATGCTGCGGTTCTTTACAGATCTGCGACCGATGGCCCCACTTGCCACACTTGAAGCAGCCTTGGTCCTGCTGGCCATAGGTCTTGCCACTTCGCTTTGGCTTGCTTGCCTTATTCTCACTCGGAGTGTCTGACTTGCCTTTCTGGGTTGCAGCCTTACCCTTCCTTCCCCTTCTTTTCATCAAGGGCTTTCGCACCTTGTAGCTTCTAGTGTTGGCTTCGCAGCCAACAGAGCTTCCAGGTGGTTGAGTGATGTAATTCTTGCGGAGAAGTTCGTCCAGAGCCTCCGCAATTTGCATCATATCAATCAATTCAGCATACTCCTTGTAGCCGTCTTGACGATAATTGCGTGCGGATTGAACTGCATTGGGGTGGAAGGTGGATAGGGTTTTCTCAATTTTCTGCTCATCTGTGATCTGCTTGCCACAGAGTTGAAGATTGATACAAATCCTGTGCAAGGCAGAATTGTACTCCCCGACCGTCTTGAAGTCGGCAAATCTCAGTCTGATCCATTCTTGCTCTGCTTGAGGAAGAATGGTGTACTTTAGCATCTTAAACAGCTTCTTGAGTGCGGTCCAGAGTGCTAGCGCACTCTTCTCTACTAAGTACTCATTCTTGAGAGTGAGGCAGAGGTGGTGCCTGAGAAAATGAAGCGCCTGATCATTTTTCTTAGGGGTGGGTTGGGCGTCATGCGGTGCGCCAATCCCAATTGCTGCGTGGAGCTTCTTAGCTCCGACACTATCTCGACACCGGAAGCCCACGTCAGATAGTTTTGGCCATACCGGGCCAGCTCCTCGAACTCTCGGTTCGTGATGCTAGTCATTTACATGTGTATGAAAGGAATAAATAAGTGTACTGCTGGTAAACGTGCACGGAATAGTTTACTGCAGGTAAATAAATGGTATAAAAGATTCTCGTAATGTTCCAAAATTTTCTATGAATTTTTTTATAAATTTTACTGCTAATTTCGGTGATTAAAGGCAATTTAAACAATTACGATTAACCAAAACAGTAAATAAATACAAAAAATATAGAAAATAATAATGGCGGAGATAAACATGCTTCAAATGCTGAAAATAATTCAAAATTTGGATTCCTAAGGCCCTTTTATGCTAAAATATGGATTTTTAGTGAATTCTGCAATTTCCGAGGGTCTATACGCAAATTTTCAGTTCAGAGAAAGATTTCGCGTAATTTCCTAATTTTTCAAGGAGTTTTCTGCGAAATTCAGGACCCGGTCGTAAAATCTAAGGACCTATTCGTAGTTTTCGAAATTACGAGGGCCTTTCTGCAAAATTTGGGACCCATATGCAAAATCTAAGGGCTCATCGGTAATTTCCAGTAATTACGGACTCTTTTTGCAATTTCACCGGCGCCTTTCCCCACCGGGCCGAGCTCCCGACCCATTAAATCCCGCGGCCCATCCGGCCCGCCCGCTTCATACAAAACAAGCGGGGTAGGGTTTCCCCTACCCCATTACACGGTGGCGGCGGCGGCGGTCCAACGAGCGGCCGGTCGGGCGGCATGAGGTGGAGGTGGTCGGCTCCGGCGGGGCGACGGCATGCGGGCCCGCACGCGAGAGGAAGCCGACAACCGGCGTCAGCGATTCGGGCCAAGCGGCCGGCATCGGCGCTTCGGGCCGAGCGGCCGGGTGCGGCGGCCGACGGCGCTTCGGGCATGCGACCAACCGGGCGGGGAGGCCGAGGCAGTGGCGTTTCGGGAGCGCTTTTGGCCGGCAGTGGCGCGAGCGCCGACTTGGGTGCGCACAACGAGGAGGCGGACCGGCGGCGCGTGGGCCACTTCGGGCTCGCGTGACGAGGAGGCACACTAGCGCACGTTCGGGTGCGTCTTTCTCCGGTAGTGGCCGACGGCCGGCAACAGACCGGCGTCGTTTTCGCTTACGGCGGCCGTACGGGGGCGCCATGCACGTATTTTTTTTTCTTTTTTCTTTTCAAATCTACAGTGCAATCAAGATCTACTCTGTGATGTAATCTACTGATTGACATTATGCCGATGACTTCCAGTCTGCTCGCGGTAGATTAGAGCGGATTTGCACCGTAGAAAAATAATCTAGAAAGCGAAAACTGCGAATTTAGAGCGATCTAGATAATTCAATCTACTAGTGCTTCGATGATTACCTTCGATTCACCGGAGCGAGTCGTGCTGATAACGTGTTGAGAAATCGTCGCTGGCGATCAGTCCGATCGATTCCTCTGCTTAATGCGAAACGAGATCAATTACAGAAGACAGGAAATAATAGATTGAAAACACAGAGAGGTAGAGAGAACTACTGGTCTTTCTTTATTGCTTTTCTGATTGCATGTACATAATTTGTCAGTACGGCTCTCTATTTATAGTCTACTGGTGAGGTGCCCACCATGAACCAAGACCGGGCTCAGGTTGCCTAACAATTTCATCCGAAAAGGAGAAAAAGAGAACTTGAGCAATTATGATAAAATGATTTCACCTAGCTAGGCTAGTTTGTCTGAACATCTGAGCAAGCAAAGCATCGACCAGGCCAAGTCCTTCGGAGTTGAGACATCAATCTCGCATTCCAAATTCTTCTGGATATAGCAACAGCATAGCAGTAGCACAAACAGGAGACCAGCCATACGGAGGACTAGCTCAGCCAGCTGCGCTGCACCCCGGCCGAAAATTCCGTCCCATTACGCGCCGCAATGACTCGTGCTCGTGGATATCGCAAAATAAACGCGCCATGTACGCACCTGGACGCTGTGCTGTGCGCTAGTAGGTGTAGCAGTTATTGCAGGTGAGCAGAGCCATATTACAGGTAGGAGTGAAAAACGATCGAATAGTTTCTGACTGATTCGGATAAAAATGAATATGGATTGTGTCGAATCGGATTTTCTTCGGATAGTTCTCAGATCGGAAACAAATACGGATTTTTTTTGTCGGAAACGAATACGAATATAGTAGGCCTGATATCCGGCGAATACGGATTATCCGGATAATACGGATCCGGATATCCGAGATTTCAGCCCAACATTGCTCAGCCCAAGTCAGCCTCTCTCATCTCCCCTGCCACCAGCCCACTAGCAAATATTTGTATTTATTAAAAATAAATTTAGTATTATTAGTAGATTAAAATTTATACCGATTAAATTGATATACTACCGTTTAAATCATTCTGATGCAAATTTAAATTCTTAATTAATTTATTAGTCACATGTAAATGTTAGAAATCCATTAAGAATTATTTAGGACTTTAGAAAAAATTAACTGCCATTTGAAGATTTAAAATCTGTACAATGGTATGACTATTGTGGATAAAAATACTTATGTTTATTTAGATTTCATTAATGTTTTGACAAGATAAACTATTTATGTGTTTTCATTGATTTTGGATGTATAGTTTAAGGGGCTTTCATGTTCAGATAAATATTCGTAACCGTATTCGTTTCGATTCGTATTCCCTCCGTATCTGTATTCGATATTATTCGTATTTGTATTCGCATCCGAGGTATCCATATTCGTATCCGCATTTGAGAAAAAAAATATGAAAATAAATACGGTAAAAATATTATCCGTCCGTATTTGATCCGTTTGCATCCTAATTACAGGTGATCAGAGCCAGAAGGGCGCAGCGTTGCACTCGCACATGGTGGCGCTCGTAATATATTCCCGTTTCCCTCTGCTTCTCTCCAATCCACTCCCCCTGCACGTCCGAGCTACACGGCAGATCGATCGCTCGCACACGGCACACGCAGTAGTAGCTGGCACATGGCCTACGCCGTGAGGCAAGCGGATCATCATCATCATCATCAGTTGCTTCTGCTGCAATGCTGCTGCTGCGACATCGTGCAGTGCTAGTGGTCGAGTGAGCTTTGCTGCAGATGGGCAAGGCGGGTAGGTGGTTCAGAAGCTTCCTGCCGGGCAAGAAGGGGAAGGACAAGGGCCGCGGGCAGACAACGCCGTTGGTGACGGCGGCGGAGCAGGCCCTGGCGTTGCCGACGGTGACGCCAGCGTCGACGCCTGGAGCGAAGGAGAAGAGGAGGTGGAGCTTCGGGAGGCCAGTGGCGTCGGCCGGGTCAGGGAAGGATGCGGGCCATGGCCAGCTCGCGTTCTTGGAACCGCGGATGGACCCGGACCAGCACGCCGTTGCGGTGGCCATTGCTACTGCGGCCGCGGCCGAGGCCGCGGTGGCGGCCAAGCAGGCGGCCGCCGCGGTCATCCGGCTCACGGCGTCCGCGCCGGGGTCGAAGCGCATCGTCATCGGCATTGAGGAGGCGGGGGCGATCAAGATCCAGTCCGTCTTCAGATCCTACCTGGTGAGTCGCATCGATCGGTTCTTGATCTGCGTGAAGCGAACACTTGTTATCGATCGGTTCTGAGACTTGTTTGTTTCTTGGGATCGATGCGCAGGCGAGGAAGGCCCTGTGCGCGCTGAGGGGGCTCGTGAAGCTGCAGGCGCTGGTGCGCGGCCACCTCGTGCGGAGGCAGGCGAGCAACACCCTCCGCTGCATGCAGGCGCTCGTCGCCGCCCAGAACCGGGCGCGCGCGGCTCGCCTTCGGCTCCTCGACGACGAGAAGCCCATCCGCACGCCGTGGATGACGCCGACCCGGCGCTCGCCGCACCAGCAACAGGTACGCGACCGACTCTGTTGATTCTTGGATGCGACAAACCATCAAAGCCTGGAACTAAGTTTCATTAATGCGAAATGTAGGAACAGAGGGAGAACGTCAAGATCGTGGAGGTGGACACCGGCGGCGGCGAGGTGCACGGCACGCCGAGGACGTCCCAGCGCAGCAGCTGCTACGCCACGCCGCTCTGCCGCACGCCATCCAAGGTCGAGCTGTACCAGAAAGTCTCGCCGACGCCGTCGGCGCTCACGCACGCGAGCGTGCGCACGTACAGCGGCCGGTACGACGGCTTCTCCTTCGCCACCGCGCGGACAAGCCCGTGCCACTACGCCTACGACGTGCCGTGCAAGCAGCAGCAGAGCCACGGTGCGGACCACCCGCTCTTCTTCCCCAACTACATGGCCAACACGGAGTCGTCGCGCGCCAAGGCGCGGTCGCAGAGCACGCCTCGGCAGCGCCCGTCGGTGTCGTCCGCCGCCTCCGAGGCGTCGTGGGAGAGGCAAGCCAGCGGCCTGCGCAGGACGTCGCTGGAGAGGCCGATGCAAGCGGCTGCGCGTGCGCTGGTGGTGCCCAAGGGCGCCGTGCGCGTCCAGCGGTGCCCGTCGCAGGTGAGCGCGCCGCCGGCCTCCCCGTGGGGCGTCAGGCTGGACATGTCGAGCGTGTCACTCCACGACAGCGAGTGTGGGTCGACGAGCACCGTGATGACCGCCGCCACCACCACGCACTGCTGGTCGGTGGCCGCGGACATTGCCGGCATCGCGTGATGACGCCACAACTCACATGGTTTCTGATCGAATCATGCAGAAGAAATGCTTGTGTCAGTAGGGAGAAGTTGCTGAAGTTTCTGGTACTCTAGCTAGTTGACAATAGAAGAAGCTGAGCATGAACTCTCTGTAATGAGAATCTTTCTAGGGTCTGATGACACTTTGTGTTTGATTGTGCCAAGAAACATGCATAAGAGTGTTTTTGTACTTTGTTTCTGTTGTAATTGTAGTGTGTGATCGATCTTTCAGTCAATCTTCAAGTCCTGGTCGTTGCAGACAGAACAGAACTGAAGCAAGCAGAAGAAGTTCCAGTGTCTTGCTCCTACTGAGTACTGACTGAGCACTGTCTATGACTTCTATATAACAGTACTGACTGAGCGCTGAGGCCTCTCGATCCACAACCTTTTTGGGATCAGAGTTCAGAGAAAAGAGAGAGCTCTCTGCCAGCAAACGGAAAGAACAAGAGGAGTTTCGGTGGCATGCTGCCGACGACGACTGAAGATTGCGTACTGCGATGCTGCTTGGTAGAACGAACGAACGAGCTGTACGATGTACGCGACGCAAGCGTAGGTTTCATTTCATGTGCGGTATTGGGCTCCCGCAGTGGAAGACGGAGAGCAGCCAAAAAGAGGGAGGAAATAAGTTTCAGGAATCAAGATTGTCTCACTGACAAGACATACGTTGCTCCCAATATTATGGTGCTACACATGCTCTCAGTCATCAAAAAATGGTGCGATGGTTATGAAAAATTCTCAAAATTTTGGTTAGATAGGGTATGATATAATCAATATCGTACAAAAATTCAATTCAAAATACGATGTATGTCGGGAGAAACAAAAAGGGACAAATTTCAGCAAATAGTACCTTTATCCTTTTTTTATCTTTTTAGCAAAAAAAATAAATTTTTGTTCCTCAATGTGTAGATGGAATTTCCATTTGAAATTTTGTGGCATGATAGATTGATTTCGTATCAATGGTGTAACAAAAATTTCGGAATATTTCATAACCATTTGCACTATTTTTTGATAACTAGGAGCATGCGTAGAATCATAATGTTGGGAGCACAGGATACGTTCTCGATATGCATGGTAGCTTAGGGCCAGTTCTGTGCCGCTTATTCATACCGGTGAAGATATCCTTCCTCTGGTTTAATTTGCTGTCTTCCTTTCGGCAGCAAACTGATTGATTAGGAATCTATTTACCTACAAACAACTAGTGAGATTAAAGGTGCATTCTTTGTTTTGACGGCTAAAAATTCCCACGATATCCCTTTCCTAAATCACAAAATAGATAAAATCCTATAAATTCTCTCGGAAGAAAAAAAAGAAAAATCTCATACCTTTATTAGATGACCCACTACAGTTATAACAGTGAGGATCCTTCAACAATAGGTGTCCCCAAAGATACGGAAAAACAAAAGGAAAAAGGAAATAAAATTACACACCATTTCACCAATACGATTTACTTACGTATCATGCTTCTGTGTGGAAGCAAATTGAGTCCGAGACCGGGACGCGCCGCTTATTATTAATAGGCCTGCTAATAGTCTACAACCCAACCCATTATTAATCCAAACCACAACAGAAAAGTTATAGTATCCCAAAACAATCAAATCCATTACTCATCCCTCTGGGCTAAGCCCAACCCAACCCATATAGCATTTTAACCCAAACGAACCCAACCCTTTTCCCTAATATGGGTTCAACCCACCTTCCTAAGAGCAACTCCAGCAGTACTACTCAAAACAGAGCCCCTACTTTTTATTTGAGGGCTCCCCCTACTTTTGAGGGCCCAATTTTTTTTGCTTCTACTCCAACAGCACCCCTCAAATCTATTCACCACACACTGACACATGGGACCCACTCCTGACAAATTTCTTCGTCCCCTCTCTCTCGTCACCGTTCCCCTCCCTCACTCCATCGGCGGCGGCGGCGGCGGGATTCGGCGGCGGCTGGACGGCGTGGAAGCCGAAGAGGGCGTCGACGGCCTTGGCGGAGGCGGCGGCGGATGCGGCGGAGGAGCCGAGGGGGAGGCCCTTGGTGAGGTGGATGGAGACGGCGTGCGGCGCCGGATGGCGTCGATTCCGGTCAGATCTGGGCGGGGAGCGGCGGCCTCGGGCGAAGATGGCCGGATCCGGCAGCGACGGCGCAGCGGCGGACGGATCCGGGCAGGAGGCGGCCGGATCCAGCCGGGCCGAGGCCGGATCTGGTGCGGTGGAGGAGCTCGGTCGGTGGCGCCCGGATTCGAGGACGACGGAGGCGCGAGACGAGGAGGCGGCGGGTCGGCGCAGGCGGCGGTGGAGGGGGCGGAGGCGCCGGGGAAGGGGAAGGGGGCGGTGGGGAAGGCGGGGAGTCGGGGGCGGAGGCAGAGGGGGCGGAGGCGGCGGTGGAGGGGGCGGAGGCGCCGGGGAAGGAGAAGGGGGCGGCGGGGGAGGCGGGGACGGCAGGGGAAGGGGGGGGGAGTCGGGGACGGCGGGGAAGGGGGCGGACGCGGCGGTGGAGGGGGTGGAGGCGCCGGGGAAGGGGAAGGGGGCGGCGGGGGAGGCGGGGACGGCAGGGGAAGGGGGGAGTCGGGGACGGCGGGGAAGGGGGCGGAGACGGCGGTGGAGGGGGTGGAGGCGCCGGGGAAGGGGAAGGGGGCGGCGGGGACGGCAGGGGAGGGGGCGGCGGCGGGGGAAGGAGCAATGAGGGAGGCGGGCGGGCGAGGGAGGCGGCGGGGAAAGATGCAGGCGGGGGGGGGGGGGGAGCGGGAGAAGTTTCACGGTGCGGGAAAAAAACAGAAAAATGAGAAGTGGAGGGGGAGCCCCTAGGAATGAGGGGTGGGAGGGGGATTTGAGGGGCTCCTCAAATTTGAGGGCTCTAGTAGGGGCCCTGCTGGAGTTGCATTTTTGCCTCAAGCCCTCAAATATGAGGTTTGAGGGCTCAAGTAGGGGCCCTGCTGGAGTTGCTCTAACACATTTTAACCCATCTCCAACCCACCTCATTCAACCATTCAAGTTACGAAGCTCATCTCTGGAGCACAGTAGCACATCGAAGACAAGAGGATCACTATTCATAATTTCATATGTCTGTGTTTCGAAGCTTGCTTAATTAGTGCTCATGTCTCCAGCTAAGTTCTTTTTTTTAAATACTAAATGTAATGTGATCCAAAATAAATTAGTAATTATGATGCTGACAAAAAATCCATTGCGAAAAATAATTCGAATTTTGAAACAGATTAGAGAAATTTCATAAAAATGATTAAAAAATAGGGAAAATAAAAATTCAGGTAATTAAGAAAAAAATTAAAAAAGTGACTGCGAATTAAGGTATATCTATAGGATTACATCAAGTTGCACCTTCATAATACATAACATCTGAAAGTTTTGAATAAATATCAACAACGTTGTTAGAAATCTCTAAATAAAGTTCTTCCTATGAAATCCTGATGCAACTTCTGCTTGACGATCTCCTTATAATAACACGAAAAGCAGTCACCTGAAACATCGATGATAGCAAGAAAGCTCCAGGAACCAAGTAGCATGGAACTTGGAGCCACAGCAAATCGGAACTTTTGTCACTGTCTTCGAACACTACAACACCTAGAGATAGTAAAACTTAGCCTCATCATAAAACCATGAAGCAATATACACAGCAGTAAAAAAATGATGCAATTTAGACAACTATCCTTATTGTTGACATGATGAGTAAGGCAAGAAGAGTAAAATTTACGATGTTTTAGCATACATGTTAATCTGCAGTATATGCCAACCAGCAGTTTACTCCGCTATGGATGAAATGCCCATGATTACCCAACCTTTCCTTCCTTCTAGTTCAATGACCTAAGACCTGTATTCAGAAAAATGCAACGTTTACTGTACTGATGAAGAAAATCTGCCTTCTGCTTAAAACTTAAGTAAAAGAATAAAGAGGATGTATAGCTTAAACCAAGAAACTCAACATCACAATTGCCAGAATTTCAAGCAACATATAGAAGTGCTAGTGTAAGAGCTAGCACAGGCAACTTGCTGAAACAAGAATCAAAACATTCAAGTCTTCACATGAACCATGATCCATGAAAATAAGCATAACTAGTACAAATTACCAAATCCAATCATTAATGGCAATGTAATAAAGGACCTAACTAATATGACAAGATCAGTTGGAAGCAACCAAAATATTCTGTCATTCCTTCATCTGGTGGCTGCCATTCTCACTGAGAACTGAAAGTATACAATACCAGTGAAGCAACCAAAATGCTGACAGCTAATGCTACACAATAACCTTATTGATAGTCAATGCATAAATTACTTTGCACATCAGATTGAAATTGAAGAACTCTCCATCGGATCACTTGAAAACGTGCACCATATGGACTAGTATCAAAGTACGCAACAGACGCACATGTAATCCAGAAAAATAAGAGAAATGCTGGTAGCGCTCGGGAGACAGCGGCGCCTTCGGAGGAAGTAGGGGTGCGGGCGTGGCGACTGGGGCTGCACCCCACGCCGGCGTGAGGGAGCCGTGCGTCTAGGGCACGGCGGAACCGCGCAGGGGAGATGGCGCAGGGAAGATGGCGTAGGGAAGCTGGCAACAAGGTTGCTCTGCTTGCTTTATTCAATCCCCAGGTGAGGCTATTTATCCTCCCTTACAAACCAATCTAGATTGCTAATCAATCTGAATCCTCACAATTCAATCTGGATTGCTAATCAATCTGAATCCTATTGCTTATGGATAGAAAGGTATTAAACCTAATGAAGGAAGGAAATAACTTAATGAAGGAAAGTCTTATGGGCCCAAGGCCTTCTAATTGCTGGTTGATGCTCCTCCTTGCGTGCGTGTCCGGCGCCCATACGTGATCCCGGTCATAACATCTCTCCCGGCCTCCGCAAACAGCTCGTCCTCGAGCTGAACGTCGGGGTAGATCTCCTGAAAATGCGGTAGCTGCTCCCAGGTGGCGTCGGTGCTAGCCATTCCGTGCCATTGTACCAAGACATGCCAGACACCGCGGCGAAGCTGGGCTTTCAAGACACGCTCCGGGGCAGGCAGCAGCTGGCCGTCGTGCGTAGGAGGCACCGGAGGCGTTGTGGACGGAGGGTCGCCGTGGAAAAGCTTGAGCAGCCCCACGTGGAAGACATCATGGAGCCTGGCGCCTTCCGGAAGCTGGAGGCGGTAGGCCACCTCCCCGATCCGCTCCAGGATTTTGAACGGCCCCACGTAGCGCGGTCCGAGCTTACCTTTGGGCCGAGGCTCCAATGTTTGTGCCGGCCGGTGGAGAAGGCGTAACCATACCTAGTCACCCACCGCAAACGTCAGATCACGGTGGTGGTTGTCGTAGTAGCGTTTGGCGTACTGCTGCGCTTGGAGGAGGCGTGCGCGAACCATCGAGAGAAAATCATCACAGTTGCGCAGGAGGGTGTCCACTGTGTCTGTCCTGGCGGCGCCGGCCGTGTATGGAAGCAGCGGTGGCGGGGCCCGGCCGTAGACGACCTGGAATGGAGTTGCTCTGAGCGTTGTGTGGAAAGAAGTATTGTAGCAATACTCCGCCCACGGCAGCCAGTCAACCCAAGCGCGAGGCTGATCACCTGTGACACAGCGTAGGTACATGGCGATCGCTTTGTTGACGACCTCGGACTGGCCGTCTGTCTGGGGGTGGAAAGCCGTGCTCATACGGAGTTTGACGCCCGCCATCTTGAAGAGGTCACGCCACATGTGGCCGGTGAACACCGGGTCGCGGTCACTGACGATGGAGGTGGGGAATCCGTGGAGGCGGACGATCTCATCAAAGAAGGCTCTGGCGACGGATGCGGCGGAGTAAGGGTGGCCGAGCGCGATGAAGTGAGCGTACTTGGAGAAACAGTCGACGACGGTGAGGATCACGGACTTGCCGTGTACCTTGGGCAAGCCCTCGATGAAGTCCATTGAGATGTCGGCCCATACCTGGGACGGCACGTCGAGAGGCTGCAAAAGACCCGCCGGTTGCAGGGTCTCTGTCTTGTTGCGCTGGCATGTGAGGCAGGCGCGTACGTAGTCCCGCACAAGCGTTCTGTCGCTGGGAATGTAGAAGTCCGCTCTCAGGCGTTGGAGTGTCTTCTGGGTGCCCTCATGGCTGGTCGCATGGGCCAGGGAGAGCACTTGGTCGCGTAAGTCGTGCTTGGCCGGCACAAAGATGCGCGAGCCGTGTAGCAGGAGGCCGTCATCAGCGCGCCAGGGCTCCCCAATGGCGCCATCTCGGAGCTGCTGGCGGAGGCGGCCCGCCTCCTCGTCGGTGGCTGTGGCAGCCCGGATCTCGTCGAAGAGTTGGAAGGAGGGCCCCGAGATAGCATGGAGCGCGGCTGTGTCCGAATCACGGCGCGAGAGGGCGGCGGCCACCGTGTTGAGGCGGTCAGGACGATACTCCACAGTGAAGTCGAAGCCGAATAGTTTGCTGATCCACTAGTGCTGCGGAATTGTTGAGAGGCGCTGGTCCAGCAGAAACTTGAGGCTGAAGTGGTCGGTGCGGATGAGGAAGCGGCGTCCCCACAGGTACGGACGCCAGTGTCGAACGGCCTGCACCAGGCCGATAAGCTCGCGCTCATAGGCCGCCAACTTAAGATGGCGGGCAGCGAATGGCCTGCTGAAGAATGCGAGGGGTCCGGCGCTTTGGTGGAGGACGGCTCCAAAGCCAACACCCGAGGCGTCGCAGTTGACGATGAACGGCTGGGTGAAGACGGGCATTTGCAGGACCGGTCCCGTTGTGAGGGCGTGCTGCAGTGCCTGGAATGCTGTCGCTGCCTCGTCCGTCCAGGCGAAGGAGTCTTTGCGCAGAAGCTTTGTCAACGGAGCCGCGATTGTGCCGAAACCTCGGATGAACTTCCGATAGTACCCGGCGAGACCCAAGAAACCGCGTAGTCCCCGGGTCGAGCGAGGCATCGGCCAAGATGCGACGACGGCCACTTTGTCGTTGTCCATGGCGACGCCCTCGACTGAGATCACATGGCCGAGGTAGGCGACCGACGACGCCCCGAAAGAGCACTTGGAGCGCTTGAGGTGTAGGGAGTGGACGCGGATTGTGTCGAAGACGAGGCGGACATGCTGCAAATGCTCGGACCATGATGAACTGTAGATGAGTATGTCGTCGAAGAAAACGAGCACGAACCGGCGGAGGAAAGGACGGAGGACGTCGTTCATGAGGGCTTGGAACGTTGCCGGGGCATTGGAGAGGCCGAACGGCATAACGAGGAACTCGAAGTGGCCGTGGTCGGTGCGGAAAGCTGTCTTCTCGATGTCGTCCGAGTGCATGCGCACCTGGTGGTAGCCAGAACGGAGGTCCAGCTTGGTGAAGTACCGGGCGCCATGGAGCTCGTCGAGGAGCTCGTCAACCACCGATATCGGGAACTTGTCCTTGGATGTCTTGTCGTTGAGCGCTCGGTAGTCGATGCAGAATCGCCAAGAGTTGTCGGCTTTCTTGACCAAGAGCACCAGTGCGGAGAATGGTGAGGTGCTAGGCCGGATGATGCCCTGCTCCAATATGGCGGTGCACTGACGTTCCAGCTCATCCTTCTGCAGCTGTGGGTAGCGGTAGGGGCGGACGGCCACCGGCGCAGTGTCTGGCAGTAAATGGATGCGGTGGTCGTAGGGCCGTGCCGGTGGAAGGCCCTTGGGCTCCTCAAAAATTTGGCTGTATTGGTGCAGGAGACGGTCCAAGAGGGGTTGCGGTGATGTCCCGGTGATGGCGCAAAGGACCGGCTGTCGGATGTCGTCGCGGGTGGAGGCGAGGCCCTTCCAGAATACCCGCTTGTCGCCCCTCCAGAACGCCATGCAGAGGTCCTCGAAGTCCCAAAGGATGGGCCCCAGGGTACGGAGAAAATCGACCCCAAGGACGAGGTCGAAGCCACCCAGGTTGATGCTATAACAGCTGATGGAGAAGTCCTCGGACCCGATGTTCATGGCGACGTTACGGGCCACGCCCTTGCAGGGAACCCGGTCGCCGTTGGCCACCGCCACGCGCATATTAGCGCTGTCCGTTGTCACTAATGGAAGTCGGCTCAGGACCCCCGCGTTGATGAAGTTGTGGGTGGAGCCCGAGTCAAGGAGCGCCAGGAGCCAGTGGCCGTGGATGTGGACATGGAGGTGCATGGTGTCCTCTGTACGAATGCCGGCGATCGCGTGGAGGGACACCACCGGTAAGTCAGACGCGGCCTCGTTCTCCGTTGCATCGCCGGGATCCCTGGTCGTCTCGTCGTCCAAATAATCGGTCACCTCAATGAAGAATAGTCGCGGGCACTTGTGGCCGCGGACGTACTGCTCATCGCAGTTGTAGCAAAGCCCCAGCCAGCGACGGTCGGCCAACTCAGCCGGTGAGAGGCGGCAGAACGGCCGGGAGGGGGCCGGCACTGCTGCTGCTGTAGGTGGTGCTGGCGGCAGCAGGATTGGCGCTTGTGCTGGCGTGACCGTGGGTGGAGCGGCCGTCCGCTGCGGCGTGGGCAGGGCCAGCGGTGGCCGCTGGAGAAAGCGGGACGGCCGCTGCGGCAGTGGTGCTGGTGGAGTCGCCTCGGCGCGACGCTCATACGCCCGCGCGAGGTGCATGGCCGTCTGCAGATCACGAGGTTCCCGAAGCTCGACGTCGATCTTGATATGCTCTGGCAGACCGCTGGTGAACAACTCCACCTTCTGGGTTGGTGTCAAATGCTGCACCGTGTGACAGAGAAGGGCGTTGAAGCGCTCTTGGTAGTCCTGGACTGTTGAGAGGAACGGCAGCCGCGCGAGTTCCGCCAGGCGATTGGCACGGATTGGCGGCCCGAAGCGGATGTGGCACAGCTCCTTGAAATGCTCCCAGGAGGGCATGCCTTCGTCTTGCTCCAAGGCGTAGTACCACGTCTGAGCGGCGCCCGTGAGATGGTACGAGGCGAGCCATACGCGATCTGAAGCCATGGTGCGTTGGCCCTGGAAGAATTGCTCGCACCGGTTGAGCCAATTGAGAGGGTCCTCCGTGCCTTCGTAGGTCGGGAAGTCGAGCTTGTGGAAGCGAGGGGCGCCCAGGCCGGTGCCGGCACCGCCGGAGCCTACCTCTGGTCCCGATGGAAAGACCGGGCGCATGGGAAGCTGTGGTCCCGTGGGAAGCGGCGACGGCGAACGGGGAAATTGGATTTGGTGGAGGGGAATCGGCAGCGAGGCGGCGGTGAAAACGTTGGTGGTGGCGGCAGGGGTGGAGGCGGCGGTTGTCGCCGCTGTCGGCCGGGACTCCAGGGCCTCCATGCGCGCGGAGAGGGTTGCCATTTGCTGGGTGAGGTCGTGCAGCGCCTTGGCGACGGAGGCGGCGGCGGTCCCTTCGGCTGCTTGCCGCCCTCCTCGCCTGGCATCTCTGATACCAAATTGGTAGCGCTCGGGAGACAACGGCGCCTTCGGAGGAAGTAGGGGTGCGGGCGTGGCGACTGGGGCTGCACCCCATGCCGGCGTGAGGGAGCCGTGCGTCTAGGGCACGGCGGAACCGCGCAGGGGAGATGGCGCAGGGAAGATGGCGTAGGGAAGCTGGCAACAAGGTTGCTCTGCTTGCTTTATTCAATCCCCAGGTGAGGCTATTTATCCTCATTTACAAATCAATCTAGATTGCTAATCAATCTGAATCCTCACAAATCAATCTAGATTGCTAATCAATCTGAATCCTATTGCTTATGGATAGAAAGGTATTAAACCTAATGAAGGAAGGAAATAACTTAATGAAGGAAAGTCTTATGGGCCCAAGGCCTTCTAATTGCTGGTTGATGCTCCTCCCTGCGTGCGTGTCCGGCGCCCATACGTGATCCCGGTCATAACAAATGCACTTCCACAAACGTTGGCAGAGTTTTGCCAAATGTAGGCTGCATTCGTATTCCATGAGTGCAGCCATCAATGGATTCAAAATCAGAAACAAGTCCGAGATGAGATGCAGTTCAAATTGAAAATTCGAAAGCTGTAGGAGAGACAAAATGCAAGATATGCTGATTGCTCCAACAATAGAACACCACACATTAGACCCAGGAAGCAAGTAGCTAGAAGATTCACTTAACACAAACAGAAACCAAAAGGAGGCATGGCTAACTCCCAAAAGAAACCAGCTTTGAGCACCCAAATACCCTGTGCTGCAAAAGGAAACCAAAAACACTGGATGCTGATACCATTTCCTCCAAAATCGAACAACTTTTGTCCGAACAGAACCAAAAAGGGGCAAACCCTCTACATTTATGAGAATTCTAAATTGACCCGTGCCTCATGTAAGTTCTGAATCGAATTGTATATCCATATACATATGAATGTACTAACAAAAAAGTATATCTTTTTAATCTTGATTCTAACCAATTTACAGTTACTCATCCAAAAACCACCATCGTGAGGCTGTCAGTTACAAATGCTCTGTTGGAATGGTTTTCAATTTTGTCTCTTTAGGCATGATGTATAGTTTAAAACTATATTTTGATTAAATGAGATGCTAGATAGGTCTTTGTTTTAATTAGAGATAGCCTTTTGCAATTCAAAGCAAAGAATACAATACCTAAATCAATAGCCAGTCTTTGTTTGAATTAGAGAGAGCCTTTGCAACTCAAAGCAGAGAAAACAATACCTGAATGAATAGCTTCACAAATCCTGCTCCATCTTGACCTGCACATGAAAATGTTAAAATCAGTTCAGCTTCTGTATAACAAGCAATATTTAGGGTATTTATAAAAGAATATTTCTTATACCTTCAGTATTTGGAACTTTAATTAGCCAGTCTTGGTGCAAACTAAAGCTTCAAGTATTTCCGGTGATAGTGAGCTTCGAGTATCTCCGAGTATTCTACCACCACAGCTAAATACAGATTCAGATGACATGGTGCTTAGAGGTATTGCAAGGAAATCTCATGCCATAGCTGACAAGATAGGGTACTTTTTTTTGCATTTTCCTCCACCAAGTCAAAATATTGTCATTGCTCCTATCGATATCTTCTTCAAGATATGTATCAAGCTCCAACTTCGGTTCACGCCACCTCACACTCTCCTTTGGGACATATATTGAACAAATTCTTCTTCAACTCGTCTTTTCCTAAGAATTGGTGAACCCAAAGTGCTCCTAGCTTCGCTAGTATGGGACTGCGGGTATTCACCATTTCTCCTAACAAGCTGCTCATATTTTTCAAAGTACATTTTCATCCAACTTTTGGTCGAGTCCACATTTTTGTCAATATTATCCGCGTTGTCACATACTTTATCATAAAAGAACTCCAAGTAATCCATATTTTTTGTTGGATTTAATATTGTGGAAACAACAAGGGACATGTTGTAATCACCTCCCTAATACTTATGAAATTTTGCATGCATAGCACTAGCCAGTGCCTTTAACATAGAGTTAATTTGCCAATTCTGATCTCTCAAAGCATAGTGAATACATAACACCCTCTGCAAGTACAAGTGTGATGTTGGTACCCTATCCACTAAGAATGCCTTTGTAGCCTCTTCAAAATCTCCAAGAAAAGCACCAACTGCCTCAGCATGTGCACATTCCTCATTAGTTGGTGACGGTTCCAGTTGTTCATCAGCATATCTTTTAATAACAACTTTGTATTTCAACGCCTCTGCTATCATCTCATATGTCGAATTCCAACGGTTCGAAACATCAAGAACAAGACCAAACTTTGCAGAAAGGCCTATCCTATTTGCGATCTCATTGAAAGTCTATGCATGCAGGTGATATATTAATATGCCTAACCAAGTCACATATTAATTGTAATGTCACATGAATTGGTTTAATGCCATCTTTACCCAATATTTTTAGTATATGCGCACAACATCTGACATGAAAATGTTGGCCACCAAACAACATGTCCTCTTTCCCATTTTCAATCAAAAATTACAAGCTGAGTTATTATTGCTCGCATTGTCTAATGTTAGAGTAAGCAAGTTACTCTTTATGCCCCACTTTGTGAGGCAATTGGTGATAGTCTCCTCAATTGTAATACCAGTGTGTGGATACTTCACATCCTTAAATGCTATTATATTTTTCTTAAGGTTAAAGTTGGCATCAATATAATGGGATGTTACACACATGTACCCAAGGTTCTGAATAGATGTCCACAGCACATGCTTCATTCGCTCATATAAGCTGATGGAATCATTGCGAAGTGTTTGATGACCAAAGACTCTAAAGGTTGGCTACATTGACTCTATCCATTCCTTAAAGTAAGGGTCCTCAAACTTCTGGAATGGAATATTTGCATGAATGCTAAACTTGATAATTAACTCACGTGTTCTTTGGGATCAAAGATAATGAAGTTTCTGATGGTTGCTTTTTCATAGTTGCAAGAAACCTATTTCTATCATTAATCTCAATTTTTGGGCAGGACTCAGCGATGTGGGTTCCAAGACTGTTTATACCAGTTTTGTTGGTATGTGTTAGCTTCAACCTGCAATATGTACAAACAGCCTTTGTGACACTTTCAACTACAACCAACTCATACTCAAAATGCTCCCACACCTTTGCCCGCCTTCTAGGTGTCCAAGAAGACATGTAGATATGCATGGGACGTGCTGCCTAGCCTGCCTTCCAACATACAACAACAACAAATCCTTTTGTCCCAAATAAATTGGGGTGGGCTAGAATGAAACTACCCCAAGGTCAGAGAAATGGGAGCCTTATAATAAAACCTATAAGGCAAAACCCTAAACCTGCATCCTGCCATGTGAGCAGAGTTTAAGATAGAAGTACAATCAGCGTTACAACTATTAACAACTAAATTGGCATTATGTTTATGACTACATTATTTACAACTATTAACAATATGCGACATATCAGACACAACTACACATCTAATAATTTTAGTTACTAATCTATCTTGGTTTCAAAAGTAAATATACAAGAAAGACCCGACACAACTACACATCTAATGATTTTAGTTGCTAACCTATCATGGTTTCAAAAGTAAATCTATAAAGAAGTGCAGGGGACTCACCGTCGTCGATGCACGGACCTCTCCTCCTCTCTTCCCCTCCCTCTCCTCTCTTTCTCTCCCCCTCTTCTCCTTTCCTCTCTTATCCCCTTTCCCTTCCTCCTACTCACAGCTCTACGAAATGGCAAAGGGTGCTTGGGCCGACGTGCACGCGAGGGTTATAGCCCCTTAGACGCCCAACAGTTGAGCGACTAGGGGCTAAGTCACTTAACGGTTGAGTGACTTGTATCCGAAGGGACTAGGCACTCAACTGGTAGGTGATTTGGACACTTGGCGCTTAACCGTTGGGTGATTAGCCCAAATCGTTCAACGGTAAAGCAACAGAGGATTATTAGTGTAAAATAAAAAAACAGAGGTATATTACTGTAATTTGAAATAAAAATAGATTATTTAAAAAAATCAAGGTTATCAGGTATGTCTTTTTCTTAACAATGTTGGGCCCTAGCTTTGGATTTATTTATCAAAAGCTAAGTACAATTGTCCCTTATTTTTATATTAAATACGTCCATAAAAATAAAACTATGACATGGTCCTTGGAAATTTCCAAAGAATTCGCCCTGAAGATGATGGAGGTGAAGTTGGCCCATGTATCTTCAATATCCATCTTCACTTGTTATTTTGAACAATTTGCCATTACTTTTGCCACTTTTAATTTGCATGATTTATGTTTAATTCATGTTGTTTCTCATTTCTGCAATTGAAATTAAAATATTTCATTATATGAAAATATTGTTAAAAATGCAGATATGTCAACATGTGTTACCAATCATGACAATCTATTTTTGAATAATTTACCAATGATTTTGTAAACAAATGTGGTATAATATTGCCAACTGCCAATGTTGTGTGCATGAGCCAATCATACCAATGCTATTTTAGAGTAGTTTTGAAATGTGAAACAAGATTGTTCTATTCACAACTTTTCCATAGTGCAACATCTCGTACATTATGGGCAATTTAGGCATCATCAACCTCATTCTCCTGTTCACAATGTTGTGTTCGATCTATGCCATCGAAATACTAGACCCTTTCAAGTATGTATAGTATCTATTGTAACAATTTACATACTTTGCCTAGCTACGTTTGATTGATGATTAATTTGTATCTAATTTGATTTCCTAATTCTTTTGGATAGGATAAGGGTGTCTAGATTGTTTGAATAAAGTTTGATTTAATGGAGGAGTATGATTCCTTCTATCATAAATTATATGAAAGCTTGCACAACACTTAGTTGATGATATTGAAGCCCACCAACTTAACCAAAAAATGACATAGGTTGGTAAGCAACCATGCAAATGGATCTTCGTAGAGCTCCCTAGCTTGAACGATGATAATACCATTCTATCCCTTTAGGGTGTCAACATATATTTAATTGGATTCTACCACAAGGTTAGGAATTGATACACATCACAAATTCAAATGATCTGATTCACCCTTCTACCCAATTATAATTTGCAGCTACCTATCAAGGTGTAATACCACAAAATAGAAAAGAGGTGGAAGAGGTGGCTAGGCTAGCCCCAAGGTCGAGCTAGCCCAACCCATGCCAATCCCTCTTAAGGACAAGCCAGCGGAGGGGGAGGCAACCCCTCTCCCGAGCCACTCCATTTCTTCCCCCCTGTGCTGCACGCCACCGCCTCTCCTTTGTTGCTGCTACCAATGCCGCCACTCATCTTGCCGCTGTGTTGTTGCCAGCACCTCGCACCTCATTGTGCGATCATGCTACAGCCACCTCCCAACCACTAGCGTCGCCACTGCTTTGCCCGGCTGCACGCTGATGCTGCTCCTCCTGGCCACGCATTGTTGCTACCGCCCACACTTGCGCCCTTCTGACTAGCCACCGCCAATGTCCCTATTGCCAGAGTCACCGTCCCATGCCATGCCTTCCTAGGCCACTACTGCCCATAGTCACCCTAAGCTAGCACCACTGGCTGCTCAACCGCTGCCGCTGCCCCTCAGTTGGCCATCGTCAGTGAACACCGCCAAGGAAGGAGGAGGGAGAGAGCCAGCTGGCTGAGAAGAGGAAGGAGAAGAGCCGACCGAGAGGAAAGAAGAAAAGAAGAATATCACAGATCTAGAGCCAGCTAAGGAAAAGAAGAGAAGAAGAAGAAAGAAGGCCTCATCTGAAAGAAGAGGAGAAGAGGAAAAGAAGAAGAGGAGTCAGCTGTAAGGGAAGAAAGAGAGGAAGAGGAGAGAAAAGAAAAGAAGAAAGGAAGAAAAAGGAGAAAAATAAGAAAAGGTGAAGAAGAGGGAGGACCGATCCACACCTGATTCACTAGATCTGGCCAAGACAAGGAAGGAGCCCCATTCCAGTTATTTAGGGCTAAGGTAACACCTCAATTCCTTCTTCTTGCTTGCTTATCAAGTTATGTAGAGGTCAAATTGTTGATTAGTGAGATTGATGCATGCAATGGTTAGAACATGGCTAGTAGGTAGCTTCTGTGGGTTGTGCCCTCTACAGAGATTTTGCGAATGTTACAGGGCTAATCCGAGAACTTGGTCTACTAGAAACTTATAGCTAATGTTAGCAACTTCCCATAGAATGTTGAAATCTCAAGCTTGGTAGAATGGTTTAGAAGATAAGCTTCTGAGATGGCTGCTACCCGGAATGGGACAGAACGACCATCGAGGCCAAAAACAATAGTTTAGATGACGTAGTCTTTAAATCATGATAGCTAGGCCTACAAGAGTAAGTTTGTGTAGATTTCAGAACTTAGATTGCTTGCTATGTTAGGTATCGGGATTGAAAGCTAAGGTTGTTTAACTACTGAAACAACGGGAAGGCATCTGGTTCAAGAGTGTTGATGTGTTGGGTTTGCACTTAGGAACAATGTGTTCATATGTGTGCATGTACTACTATGATGTATTAAGATGGATTAATGCTTGTTCAGGTGAAGGTGAAGGTTCGGGTTTAGTGCCAACCACACATCGTCCACAAGGTTGAATAGGCAAGTGCATGGTAAAATGGTAAATTTAGAATAGTGAGCTATTAGTTGAATTTTGATGCACTACCTACAATGCTATCATGAGTTGATTAGTCATGTTTACCTATTGTCATATTGATGAATGATGGGTAATGGTACATGAGATGAACTATTGATGTTGATATCTTGCCGAATAATGGTTATTGGAATATGACCTGTTGATATGCTTAAATGAAAAAAGTTGCATTACATACATTCATGTCATGAAAATAGATGACCTTTGTGGCATATATGGTTTACTTTATATGGACACTCCAAGAGAGTGGAGAAAAACTTACTTCGATAGGCACCCTACGGGAGTAGGAGAAGACCTATTTCAGTATACACTCTACAAGAGTGGAGATTAAGGTCCCCCTATGAGAAGAATTGGCTATTGAGGTCCCCACATGAAAAAGGGTAGGCTTAGGTGAGTATCGACGGGTGCTCACTTCGCTATATTGATATAAGCTAAAGAGATGAAAAGAGATGTACATATGCATTTGCATTGTGTAAAAAGGTGCAAATGCATAAGAAATGGTTGATGGAAATGAGGGCCTGTTCTTTAAGTCAAAAGCTGGCGGCTTTTGGCTTTTGCTACAGTATCTAACTTTCAAACAGAGTGTTTTCTCAAGACGGGGTCTACAAGTTAAATGATCTACACGTTAAAAGCCCAACATTTGTACCAGCCAAAATTGCAAGTGAGTATCTGTCTCTCCGTAATCTGTACCGTAAACAGCCAAAATTTAAAAATTTCAGCCAAAAGCCATAAGCCGCAGCCGAAAAGAACAGGCCCTGAATGGGGTTAAATGAAAAATGAGTGGTTAAAGAGACTGTTGATGCATAATGAATGATACATGTAATTGTTGTATACTATTTTACTTTGTACTTGCTGAGTCTTGGACTCACGCTTATTTTGTTTACTTTTTTAGGTGATTTTGATTGATGGCATGGATGGAATGAGAGTAGAACTTTTGCACCGCACTTATTAAATAACAACTTAACCACCCACTTAGCATTCATATTTAAACTCTTGTTAAGTTGCTTTAGTTAAACCTTTGTTCTAGTTTACTTTGGAAATATTGAAGGTATGTGTGGGATATGGTCTGTCCCCTTTTGCTTAAACTAGAGAATAAGGTTCTTCTGTTAATGCTATTTCCATATGCATGTATTATGTGGTTTGCCGTTTTGTTATAGTATGTTCTCGAGCTCATGGTTTCGATCATTCATGGGTGCGGAGCTCTAAGTCTTATTATGTTCTGATTATTGTTGTTATGGAATCAATTATCTTTATTGTAGTTTGACCAATATATATTTATTGCCCCTTGTTTGTAGTCATCTAAACAAAGGAGGTGCTACCAAATTTTTTAATAGCAGCGCCGCCTTGAGAATGTTAATATGTAGTGGTAGCATTCCGGGCTCTAAGGATGGGTTAGGGTGTTACAGTTTATATCAAAGTGGACATTTGGTCCGTGGTGAAGAAAAAATTGACAACTTAGCTTAATTATTAAACTAAAACTTGACCCAGGTTGATTAATTACTAAAATTTAACTCAGGCCTAATAATTAAATTAAACTTGACACACTCTGGTGCATAATAGGATGGGGTTTAGGCCAAGCATTGCATTTACATTTCCATTAGCAGTATTCTTGATTAGTCATGGTATACGATGGATGATTATGAACTGATTGTGCTATTGTTTGTTTGAGATGAAAATATATGCTCGAGAGGTAGAAGCTGTGGTGCTGGTTGAGGCTGTGGAGGCCGTGGCCAAGCAAGGCCACTGCTAGAGGTTCAGCAGGAAGCATGCTTCTACTAAGCATTCCATAGCTAGGAATCCAGCAAGGTCCTCAACCTTGCTACGAGAGTTCATAGAAGAGGTTCACACACTTCACCATCAACACTTGTAGCCCCTACTACGGTCATACCCATTGCTACCCCTACTACTGTTCTGGTCACAATGGAGGCAAGGATGGGCCTTTGCAAGTGGTTGGCTTTATGATTAGATACCTTTGATGGGTTAGCTACATTAGTCTAAGCTGTTGATTGCTTGCACTATATGGGAAGGCAATTTAAAGACCTAGAGATGAGCTCATAATTGAGGGCTTACTTGTGGCCTTTCAGTTGAAGGGTTAGAAGGACATCTGGTGAGAAGGAGTTTTTAGCCAGGACCCCTACCTAGGGTCAAGCCACTTGGGAGATCTCCATGGAGCAGTGCAAGGCGAAGTATTACCCAAAATCTTTTATGGAGAGTATGTAGGTCACCCTGTCAACCTTCGTGTAGGGAAAGATTACTGTAATTGACTATGCGATGGGGTTCAACAACCTGATCCCTTTCATATCATTGGTTGCATGCAATGATTTTGAGAAGGCCAAAAGGTTCCGCCGAGGGCTCAACTCTGAGTTCTAGCATGTTATGGGAGCTACCGTGCCACATAACTTTAGGTCTGTGGTAGAACATGCCAGAGGGATGAAGATGAAGATGCAGCTCACTAAAGGGCTGCAACCCTCTAGTGGTCCAAGTGCTTCTGGTGGTGACCAGAAGAGGAATTTTAATGAGGGGGTGGCTCATCTCAACATCCCACTTCTAACAAGTTCAAGTGGAGCCAGCGTACCCCGCAATCATCCAAGTCTAAGTCCTCGAGGCTACTTTCCTCGGCGCCTCATCCTTCTTCGGCTACCCAAGCCTATCATCCTGTTCCAGGGCAAAGGCTTGATGTACTTTAAGTATGGCGATGGTTATCATGTTGTTGAGTGCTCCTGGGAGGGGAACTGCTACCACTGTGGCTAGGTAGGCCATAAGGCATTGGTGTGTCAATAGAATTCCTCTAGCATCATTAAGTGGGAGTTGGTACCTGCATCATCATCAGTTGCTTCTACTTAGGGGGTCAGTCCAGATGTTGGTGGCTGCCCCTGCACTGTAGCCTCCTCTTTCTTGGGCGCCATCTATCGGGTACTCTTAGCATCCTACACTGACTACTCCAATTCAGTATGTAGCATTTTCTAATGCCACCACAAACAGGGTGTTAGGGCTCTCGCCGCTCCAGCGCCACCTGGAGTCTACTATTGCCTAACGTTGAGACCGCGGGTCGACTTGACATGGTGACAGGTACCCTATTAGTAGATTCGTATGATGCCCTTGTTCTTTTTGACTCTAGAACTACTTATTCTTTTGTTTCATGTGAGTTTGCTAGAAAGTCAAAGCTGAGTATGCAGCAAATTTCGTAGTTGGTTATATAGTCAGCTCTCCAGGGGGTATCATTGTTAGCTCCACAGTGTGTCCTGGTTTTATGGTTTCAATAGATGATGAGGATTTACTGCCAACCTGATGGTTATTCAGATATAGCCTTTTGATGCTATCCTTGGCATGGACTGGTTACTTCGCTACTGGGCCGTGAATTCCTACTTGTGAAAGATAGTCACACTGCAAGCTCCTTCTAGGGAGGAGATAATCATTCAGGGGAATGCACCTCCATGTTCTCTCTTGTGTTGGCCAGCTTGTTCCCTAGCCGACGAATGGTAAAGTCTGGTTCACTTCTAACATTTGTGGAAAAGCCGACCGTGTCTTTGCACATTGAGGATATTCCAATAGTGTGTGCGTATTCCAATGTATTCCATGAAGAGCTTCCGAGAATGCCACCCGAAAGGGATGTGGAGTTTATGATTGATCTTGTTCCTAGCACGCGACCTATCTCTTTGTCCTCATACCATTTGGCATGATCTTTCCAAGAGGAATTGAAGAAGTAATTGGATGGGTTGTTGTCCAAGTTGTTAATTCATCGTAGTGTGTCACCTTGGGGAGCTCCTATCCTATTCACCTAGAAGAAGGATGGGAGTTGACGCATGTGTATATACTATCGTGCTCTTAATCAGTTGATCATCAATAATAAATACCCTTTGCCTCGCATCGAGAACCTGTTTGATCAATTTAAGGGAGCCAAGGTGTTCTCTAAGATTGATCTACAATCGGGGTATAATCAGATTCATGTGCGGGAGTAAGATATTAAAAAGACTGCTTTCTCCACAAGGTATGAGCATTATGAGTATAAAGTTATGTCCTTTGGACTAACGAATGCCCCTGCTGTCTTCATGGACATGATGAACAGTATGTTGTATAAGTATCTTGATGACTCTATGTTGTGTTCATCGATGATATCTTGATTTATTCCAAGATAGAGGAAGAGCATGAGAGGGAGAATCAGTTCTTTGCCAAGTTAAAGAATGTGAGTTTTAGATTTCTGAAGTGGGCTTCCTAGATCATGTGATTAATCAGGAAGACATTTCAGTAGATCCAGCCAAGATTTCTATGGTAGTAGACTGGAAGAGGCCATCTAATGTTAAGTGGATGAGAAGTTTTCTTGGTTTAACTAGTTATTACCGGCATTTCATGATAGACTTCTTTATTATTGCCAATCTAATGTCTCAACTCATGCAGAAGGGCATGAAATTCCATTGGATCGATGAATGTGAGCGTAGTTTTAGTACTTTAAAAAGAGAATGTCCTTTAAAAAGAGAATGACATCAGCTATGACGATCTCTACAGTGACTCCGATGAGGTATGCCCCTCATACAATCAGTTCAATGATGCTTTTCACAAATTAGGAAAGTTTTATGCTAGGTCTAGGACTAGGTGTGGTAAGTTAGAGAAGGAGGTGGAGAGCTTGTCACAGGAGCTTACTTCACTTAGATCTGGTCCCTTCCATGACGATTGTGATGCGTGTACTTCTTTACTTGGAGATATGGAGAAACTAATGACCTCACATGATAGTGTGATTTCTGAGCTGGATTTGCTTATAGTGGAGAATGTTAGTTTGCTAGCCGAGTTAGAGTTGTCTAGGGTTGCTTCTTTATATTCTAATTCTGTTGAGATTACATTCTACACCTCATGTGAGGATAAGGATAATACTCTTAGAGGTTTGCATACCATGCTCCTTGATCTGCCTGAAATTTGTTATAATTGTACCAACTTGAAGATTAATTTAAAGAAGGCAGATCATAAAATTGCTAAAATACAAGCTGCTTTGCCTAAGCATATTGTTTCTTGTGCCAACTACCCAAAATTAACAGCCGAACTTGAATCAATTTCTAAGCATTTTCAAGACATGTGTGATCACAACAAGAAAATGGCTCAATATGCTTCTAAGGCACCTGTTAGCTCACCATGTAATAATTGTGAAAAACTAAAATCTAAATTGATTGCATTAGATGAAAAATGTGTGAAGCTAACTAAAGATCTACTAGAGAAGCCACAATCTGCTTACTCTTTTTGTGCTGAAGTAGGGGAGAAATCTAAGGAAATGTAAGAGACTTTTAGGAAGAGTTACGAGGACTAGATGGCTAGGATTAGAATTGTCCCCGCGTGTCTTGGGAAGCCCTCAAGGTTGAGGCGGCCGTGCTTTCAATCTTCATCTTATGTGTCTTCATCCTCTTCTTTTGGTTCCTCATTCTCTCTTTCTCCTTGTGCTTCATGTGCCTCTCTTTTTCGAGAATGTGAGTACCTCATTAACACTCTTAAAAACTTTGTTGGAGGTAAGAAAAGATTCAATCTTATTCTAGACAAATATAAGATTTACAAATTTAATCAAGATCTAGGACATGATTTCTTAGAGGATGTGAGGAAACATCCCCCTGCTGTTGTTAAAGCTGTAGCAGTAGGCGTGTCAAAGTCATGTCCGAGCCTAAGAAAATTGAGTTTAAGTCTACGAGCGTTGTCTAGGCGATTTCTGATAGTAAGATTATGCCACCTGCTGCTTCGACCTTTCGGAAGGCAAAGGCTCATCATGCTGCTTTGACCTCTCAGAAGGCGAAACATCATTGCACCTTCACTTAGAAGGATGGACATGTGATTGAGTTCTACTTTAGGCACTCCGAGATCGCGCAAAGCGACCGTGTTAGTGCTCTTAGGGGTATTCAGGGTCAGCCTTAGACTCGGAGTGCTCCTAAGACCAACACAAAGTCTAGAGTTGTAGATAGCTCTTCTAGCTTTCTTGGTTTTAGATTGCATCGACTTAGTTTCAGTGTTCTTCTGGTTTTGGTCCTCAAGTTGCTTCTGGTCAAGGTGTCTACCGTCCTGAGGATAGACCTTGATGTATGGGCGATGCATTGGAGAGGAGTTTAGGTCAAGGTGGAGCTGGTTGGATTAAGGCTAAGGTTTTAGCGGATGCACACTTATGCGCTTTAAAAAGTGTGCATAAGTGAACTTATGATAGTAAAACCCATGTGTGTGGGGTTAACGGGTTTTCTCCATTGTAATAGTAGATAGGATCCATTAAGAAGCGTAGGTGGCTGGTTGCCCATCTATAAAAGGGGATGGGATGGAGACATGTAGGGTTAACCATCAAGCCCATCTCTTGTGCTCTCATCTCTAGGGTTAGGGTTTGAGAGCGAGTGCCTTGTGTGCTCTTTGTCCTTTAAGATGGAGTGGTTGTAAAACCTAACTTCTCAAGTAAGTAATACATCAATCGTCTTTTTTGTTTTTAATTGATGTGCTTGACTTTTGATTGGCTTTGATATTTCTTCTTTATCTCTTGTGATCTTACTGTGCCAAGAACGTGTAAAAGATGAAGATAATTCTTGGAAATACATCTCCATCCATCTAGCTACTTTGATAGCAAGATTCACAAGAAAATCCGGTTTTGCTTTATTTTGGCCTCTTTAGTCTATCTCTTGATCCGAGGGTTTTTGGTTAGGATTTTTCGGTATTCTAGTTTACTATGACATGTGGGAATACATCTAGAGTCATCTTGATCATCATCTACCCACGAGCAAGTTGTATTCACCGTTTGGGGTTTTGGGTCGGTTTTGGTGTAACCTTCCACAAACTGAAAAATGTCTCAATTTTGACCATGATTTTCATAATCGTTTGTTGGAATAAGTTCATGATATGCTAGAGTAGATCCCTGCATATTTATATCATTGGATCTATGGATCAAAAGTTCTCTCAATTTTGAATATTGAAACTGTTTTGAAAACACTATTCATCATGATTATACTGTAGCGGAAGTCCCGTAGTTATTGTAGCGGTGGTACCGTAGTTACTGTAGCAAACGGTAGTACCGTAAATTTAATTGCAGTAGTTCCATTTTCGCTGATTGTTCTTGGGTTTTCTGTGTTCTAATCACTGATTTTTGTGGTGGTCTTCTATTCTAATCTTTATAGTTCTGTAGTTATTAAAGTAAAAAATTTGTAAGTATTTAAAAGAAAATTTTAAGACACTATTTACTGCCTCTATTATCATGTTCGGTCTATCACTGTGAGCCTCCATCACGTCTGGGTTTGGTTGCGCTGCATCCTCACAAACAGACAGAGCTTCACACCTCGATTTGACACCACACCTGTGCAGGAAGGGAACAGGGGAGAAGGATCAGCAAGAGGCCAAAACCACGCAAGGAGCAAAGATTCTGAGAGATCGTGGAAGAACATTGCAGCTTTGACCCTGTACAGTGCAGAGCTGAGCGGCCCTTGTCCACTCTCTCTCTCTGGACCCATCGGTGCGTCGGTACACCTCCAGCCTAGAGCTCACCACTTCTGACTTCTGTAATCGCTCGCAGTCTAATGTACAATACACTCCCTTTCATTGGCGCACACGAATATCGATCTGCGCACAATTTCTACACAATATCATATGAAGTCCTATACTAGGTTGAATGGTAAAGACAGAATCATGAGTTCACACACAAACATAGAAGTGAGAAGCAGAAGACTAGAGCATTTTTCGTACACGGTCGTGGCGTTGTCAAACAGTTGAAGACAGCTGCAAGAGGCCAAAAAAGCAGAATTGTTTATTTTTTAAAAACTTTAGCCCTTGAAGGCTTATATTAGTAAATCTAGTCTCCTATTTAGACTTATCTATCAAGCTAGAGGTCTGCAGAGCTCCAGTACCTGCCGAGCTCTCCTGGCTCATCAGGTCGCCAACCAATTAGTGTGTATGCTTTAATTAGCGTCAATCATATTTAATTAGCGCTAATTACATTTAATTAGTATTAATCATATTCTAATTAGCACTAATAATGATCTTTAATTAGCATTAATCACACAGCATTAAATGGTGCCGCTGTGCACTGCTATCGCTGAGGGGTGGCTCGGTAGCACCTGTTGCCGAGCTAGGGGAGCTGGCAAGTGCTACCGAACTACTATAGCTCGGCAGAAACCACTGAGTAAGGAGAAGATTAGATGTAGGACCAGACAGACAACAGAGGGGAAGGCGAATGGTGTCTTAATTTTTTCCCTAATATTCACTTATCTCTTTTCTCCGATAGCTACAAAGTTTTGAAGATTAGAGTTGAAATCCCACTTGAAAACCGAAAAAATAGAGTCAAACACAACTAGACAGTAGGAAAAACATGGTCGAAAGTTGACAACATGGTCGAAATTCGACTACCAGTCAGAAGTTCAACGTGGTCGAAAATCAACTACTGAATAGAATCACCGTAGTTGAGAACTGATAGTACGTCAGAAATCAATGTAGTCAGAAGTCGTCTCTCACAGTCGACGACCAGGGGGCGGTCGAAAACCAACGTAGTCGATAACTACCGAGACCTAAGCCAACGTGATCGAAAATCAACGTGGTCGAACGCCAACGAGTAGTCAAACAACCAATATGGTCAAAACCAGTCGGCAACCAAAGTGATCAACGTTATCGTAAGCCAACAAGTGGTCAAACAATCAACGTGGTCGGAATCAGTCGGCAACCAAGTCATCAACGTAGTCATAACCAACGCGGTCATAAGCCAACGAGTGGTCGAATAACCAATGTGGTCGTAAGCCAACGAGTGGTCGAACAATCAACGTGGTCGGAATCAATTGGCAACCAAGTGATCAACGTAGTCATAACCAACGTGGTCATAAGCCAACGAGTGGTCGGAAGCCAACGAGTGATATGCGACCAACGTGGTTGATTCAGTTCAAAAACCAACCAGTAAAATCGACGATTAGTGAGTAGTCAAAAATCCCACGTGGTAGGGAAAACATGAAGTGGTTGGAAGACTGAACGAGGTTGAAAACGATGCGATGCGATCTAGAACTTGACTGTGGTCGTAAATCTAGTCAATGTTCCAGACAGAGAACCGCGCAGACTGTTTCAACTCTGATTCAAAATGAAAACAGAAGGAGCTTTTGATCCGTAAATTCAATGATGTGAAACTTTGTAGAGATCATCTCTAGGATATTGTGAACCTATTCCAATAAATAATCATAAAATCATGACCAAAGATGAGACCTTTTTCAGTTTGTTGGATGGTTACACAAAAACCAAGTCAAAATCAAAATCGGTGAATATAACTAGCTCGTGGGAGGATGATGACCAAGATGAGTCAAGATGAATTCCCATATGTCATAGCAAGTTAGAACACCAAAGAAATTGACTCAAAAACTCTTGGATCAAGAAATCACATTTTGAGACCAAAATAAGAGCAAAACAACCAAATCAAGATAAATCCATGGAAATATGCCAAGATTGATGTATTGCTCACTTAATAGAGTTGAGTTTATAGCCACTCCACCTTAGAGGACAAATAGCACACCATGTTCTCCACTCTCAAATCCTAACCCTAAACAAGAAAGCACATGAGAGAGAAGTTGAATGGTTAACCCTACATGTCTCCATCCTAACCTCTTTTATAGGTGTGCAACCAGACACCTACATCCCAAAATGGATCCTATCCACTATTATAATGGGAAAACCCGTTAACCCTATACATGGGTTTTACACACTCAAGTTCACTTATGCACGTTTTTCAAAGCGCATGAGTGTGTATCTGCTAAATCCTTAGCCTTGATCCGTTTCACTTATGCACGTTTTTCAAAGCGCATGAGTGTGTATCTGCTAAATCCTTAGCCTTGATCCGTCTTGATCAAACCAGCTCCATCTTGACCTAAACCACTCTTTAGCGCATCACCCATGCGCTACGGTTTTGATACAAGATGGTTTCCGGTGTTTTGATCAAAATACCAAAATGCTCCTTTGTTGACCTGGTCATCACCATCCTTTGCAAACAATCGCTATACTTGTCACATGTAGATACACCACTAGCTTGCCACATGCCACCAAGTCTCTTCCGTCCCGGTTCCATCGAACAACAGTTCACTTGGCCCATGCAAGACACCTGGCATTATCTCGCCGTTCGAACTCGCCTTCAATATTCCCTCATTTCTCATGCCATGCTTGAGCTCACCATCTCACTCGGCATCCTTGATTGTTCTGGGTCTCGATTCCTCCATAAACCTAGACCCGATCACCACCATTGACTATAGTAGACTCCAAACGACTCTGCACATCTAAAGACAAAAAATTCGTTTCCAAGCATAAATTCTTTACAACTTGACCTACATTAGGCAAAACATACATCATGCAACCTTAATCCAACAACTCAGGTCAACCTAACTAGAACCATAACTCAAATATCAAAATCCTCGATTTCTGCCCAAACCAATTCGACAGAGTGCGATCTTTACAAAATCAATTGATCACTCCATAAACATTACAATAGTTCATCACAATTTTAACCTAGATCAACTCACATGATCCATCATTAGATTTATAAATACAGATGGAAAACTAAATTTGAAAAAAAAATACTACTATAGCACCATTTATATGCACAGTTCAAAAACGCAGCGCTGCCCACGATTGTAGCATCCCAAAACCCAAACAGTTTGTAGTTTTCTCCCTGGTACGCAGACACCGGAGCATGAATCTAGGGGGGCCGGGGCAGCGCATGGGCAGATTCGGCTACACAAGCTCTTCTCAAGTTCCTGTCCTTGCCTCCTCGGTTCACGAGGCCACCGCTGCCTACTAGGGATAAGGCAGCACAGTTTATTTTACTCTACCCATCACGATATATTACAAACCTAGCTTAGCTAGGCATATATGCACGCATGTATCTAGGTCAGAAAGATAAAAAAACTTTCCTGTTCATACTCTTCTAGGTGGCTTCAAGTTGTAATAATCTTGATTTATGGATGCATAAGCAAGCAAAGCAACTGAGATGTTACTCAATGGAGATTGGCTCAATCCACCGATACACTCGCCAGCCCTGATCAAGGGAGGCCTGGAACTGGAAGGCCAAAATTACCTTTGAAGCACTAGATGGTTACAGGACTTCTGGATTTTACGACTTGCTGGCTCAGACTAAGAACTCTACTTCTACTTCCGAGTTAACACTGGGGGCCTAGAAAAAAGTAGCAAGGTAAATCTTGATCTAGGGTAACACTGAGAAGGTGTTCACCCCCAGCAGCTAGACTGAATTAATGCTATTACCTCTTAGCCTACCATAGCTACATTGCACATCGCAAAACTGAAAGTTCCGGCCATGTCAAAGCAAGGCGAGTAGGCTACAACGCTGTCTCCTTGAAGCTCTTGGTGAGCCAGATGGCTGTCTCCCTGGGGGACGCTTTCTCAGGGCCAAACGGCTTCAGCAAGATCCCCAGCTCCTCGTACCTCTCCTGCTGCAGCAGCTGCGCGCTGAACTCGAGCAGGCCTTCCAGCGCCTCCGCACGCTGCTGGTACGATGACGTGTCGAACCGCCGCTGCCTGGAGTCCGAGGAACCCCGGCTGGAGGCAGCGGTGGCGTTGCGGCCGGAAGAGTCGCTCCCGTTGTCCCCGTCGGTGCGGAATATCTGGACCGTGCATTTGTCCTTGGTAATTGAACGGTCGATGAACTGTGGTGCGGAAGAGGGCTTGCGGAATGAGAGCTCGGACGAAGCCAGTGGGAACTCGGCAATTCTGTCAATTCGAGGTGAATTCACAGAGACGTCAGGGGATTCCAGCCGGTCCAGGATGCTGATGCTGCGCTTGGGTGTCTCAGAGGTTGGCAATGGGAGGGATACTCTTCGGGCTGGTCGAACACTTCGGTTGACTGGTGTTTGTGAAAGCAACTGGAAGAAAGCCAAAATAGAAATTTACTAATAGATGTGGCACTATCTCCCTTAAAAATATAACCAAGTAAATTAGTCATGGAAGCACGCAGGGGGTGAAAATTTGAAATGCTAAATCGACACGCATTCAAAAGGATGAAACAATGGATCTAGCAGTTCATTGAACCAATACTTCGATGGAATTTATTTTGACCATCCATTACAAATAATTACTGGACCAATGTTCAATCGAAAGATGATGACCAAATTGACGTTAAAATGGATTATATGCACTGAGCAAGTTATCTAACAGCATTCAGAACACGCTGTAATAGGGTTTTTAAAGCAAATGCTATATTTTTTTGGTACTGCTAATAGTATAACAGCATTTAGAACATGAGTGACAAATGTGCCGTACCTCACTCCGGTTTGTTCTGTTGTAAGATGCTTTTGGAGGTTCTAGCTGAGGAATTGTTATCGTCTTGGCCGGAGTACTCTTCATGATACTTGAGGTCCTTGTGGTTAAGGTTTTGCTACTAACCTCCTGAACCTGACTGTCATCAATAGACAACTCTTTGACACTCTGAGTAGTTGTGTAATCCTTGATACTGCAATTAGAGCTGATAGAATTCCTTTCAGGAGAAGGTTTGCTGAAGGTCACGATCCTCTCATTACCTAAAGAGTTCCTCCTGCCCTTGCTTCTGCACATGGACTCAGTGGGAAACGTCATTTTCTTAACCTTGTCACTCGGACACTGATGGGCAGGAAGTATATTGCGAGCAGGAGAAGATTTCAAATGGACTTGCAGCACATAAGGTTGGAGATGCGGATGCTTGAGTAGTTCAGCTGCCTGCACAAAACAATGATGCAGAGATTCTCATAGGAGGAAGAACATATTTAATTAGTAATTGATTCTACATAACGGGGTTATGGAGAAATTACACTTGGCCTGTGATCTGGACATTTTCGAAGCATGCTCTTAATAAGTCCCCTACTGCATGAGGGAATAAAGCTTTGAGAAACATGCTCCAGTCAAGTTACCAGCGAAATTAAGTAAACAACAAAAGTGTAACTCTCAGAAACTCACAATGCACCAGAATATCTTGCTGGCAATGGTGATACGATTGACTTGGTGATCTTACTGATAAGAGCTTGCATATCCTATCGAAAAAATGATGAAATCATAATTTGTCAAATCAATTGAAGGGTGCCCTGTCATTGGGTGAGATAAGCGGTCTAAATTTATCTTCCAAATTGACTTGAGAGTAAAATGTGCACTTGAATGGGTCAAGTGACTAACACAAAAGATCAGTGGTAAGTAATGACAATTGCAGGGGGCAGAACTATCAAATTCAGTAAGCTAAGTAAGACAAAAAAGAATACCGGTACAATCAGCAAAAGTAAAGCATATACAGACTCATTTATTAGTTCAGCAATCAACTTGCACAAATTCATAATTGATTACATAAGAAGGTAATAAAAGTAATCTCAGAACTTACAAAAGCTTTAAATGCAGGTCTGAGAGCAGTCATTTCATATATACAGCATCCTGAAACAGAGTGATTTAAGCATTACAATCTGAGGCATATATGTCTAAGTGAATGCGTAATGTTTCTTACATTTGAATGCATTACCTAGTGACCAAATATCAGATTTTGTACCATAAGGTATATCAGCAAGAAGTTCTGGGCACATATAACTTGGTGTTCCTACCACCTGCATCAGGAGCATAAAGGTTGTTAGTAGCAATATAGTGGAATGTGTACGAGAGATGAAATGTTTGAGTACTAACAGAGGATGCCAGATCATCAGGGGTCAATATCTTCGCAAGCCCGAAGTCACCTGCATGTGTTTAGAATGGAAATTACACTGCATCCAGGATTATCTAACTTGCTATGAAGCATGCACTTGTAAATGAAAAGTGACGTACCAAGTCTTATACTTTGATCCCTGGTAAGAAAAATATTGGAGCACTGAAACGTTTCAGATAAAAGAGCAACTTCATCACACATATTTCCATTTTGTAGATGTGCTATTCAAACATAGCAACATTACTGACCTTCACATCACGGTGAAGAATGTGATTTGCATGCAAATAGTCAAGGGCCATGAGAAGCTGCATGAGCCACTTGCAAAGCTTCTGTGAAACGTGAGAAGATTTGATGGTGCATACTTTGATACCAAGGAACAAGCTAAACAAGTACAGATGAAACAAAGCCATGAACTATTATACCTCCTCAGAGAAATGGGTATCGTTAGCTCTTTTAATAGCTTCAGCCCTGGACAAAGAAAGGCCATGTTAGCGATAAAAAATCCCACTAAGTACAATGGATCAACGAACATCACATTTCACCTCAGAGAGATACGTACATGTCTCCTCCCTCACAGTACCCTATGACGATGCAAACGTAGCAGCCCTGAAATTGAAATATAAAATGAAAACGAAGTGAACTATTTTTTTTATATACTGTCGACTTGGGCCACAATTTAAGCTAATAGGCTGAGGGACATTATGCAAGTTTTTATGTCAAGATTGGTAACTCCTAGTTAATCTTTTCAAGATTCTCAAAGCATGATGCCGTATATAAAAGGTGATGATGCCAATTGCCAAACAGCGTGGTATTATCTACTTGTTACTAAATCTTTTTCCTATTTTCTCCAACTAACCTTCTCCACCCATGAATCCTTGTACTCCACAATGAATGGATTCCTCACTGTCGCGATGAGCTTCATCTGCATTGAAATTTCAATTTACATAAGTGCACAAACAACATTGTAAGTTTTTTTGAAGAAAACAAATAACATTGTAATCATAGAACATTTTTTTAAACAATTTAATCATAGAACACAAGATGTCTTGGTTCAGATCAGTTCACATCTCTGGGGGGAAAAGCTAAGAAACATCATCATCGTAAACACACTACTTATATTGGGAACCAAAACCTAGCAAAACTAATCATTGTGTACCAAGAGTTGACCTGCACAAGCCCTTCTTGGTGAACAAAAGACACTGTGTGAAATCATAACTAGGCACAAAATGCTAAAAGAAAAGGTAGCATTACAAAGCAGAACTGCAGAAATTGCTTACCTCCTGGTGGGCAGACCGGCGAGTGCGGTCTGTCTGCCTGGCAAGCCGGATCTTTTTCAACACATACCTGAAAAGTTCACAGGCTCCAAATGATCAAAATGGATGAAAGATACTGACTGATACCAAAAGGTGAATTTATTTTATTTTATTCTAAGAAATGGGAGCAATGTGGTGCCAGTCTCACTTCTTCTTCTCCACCTTGTGCCAGACTAGCAGAGCAGAACCAAATGCTCCTTTGCCGATCTTCTCCAATACTTCGTACTGATCCATGGCTGTGGTATTTGCAGTTTGCCTGAAGAAAAAATTACAAGAAGTTAAAACAGAGTTAGCTCCCATTGTTCTAGCTGGACTAAACAAGAGGAAAATTGAACCCAAGAACGAGGAAGCCTTCGAGGGCAAAGATCAAAAGTTTGTTCCAATGGTTGATAAAATAGAAGCTAAAAAAAGTTTTATTTTAAGCTTTCTACAGCTTCAGTACACATGGCCATCGACATCTACCCTAGCATCAAAAAGATTTTACAGAGAATAAAACTTGAAACCCCTAATGCCGACACATTGTCACCTTAGATGGTGAGGTGCCAAAATTGCCGACAGCAGCGAACCAAGAGGGGGGAAGATGTGATCTCACAAGAAAGAAAATATTGCCATGTGATACGAATGCAGAGCGCTTTGCGACAAATCCACAAAATAGCCGACAAGGCTGAAGCCTTGTCTCTTCTTTTCTCCGAAGAGGAAAAAACGGAGCTCTGAACCCCAACTGCGAACCGAAAGAACACGTTAAAATGCCAGAGGCGGAATCCAATGAAAAGATAAAGCTTCCTTGTGCTCCAAATCCAAAGCACGCAGCTCGAAGCCCCAAAAAAAACTCAAATGCTAACTCCGAATAACAAGAGCATGCTAGAGGAAAATCCGCAAGAACCTCAAGAAACTGTGTGTAAGGAATTGGAGCGATCCCACACTCCGCGCATGGCAAGCAAATGAAAATCCAGAAAAAGGCAAGGAAAAAGTCCAAGCTTGGAAACCCCGAACGCCAACTCCAAGAACTCACCAAAACCACTCGAGGAGCCTCCCCAGAGAGCAAAACCGCTCCCCGACCCCCACCAATGCAAGCAACGAGAGGGAGGAGAACAGAATATCAGAGAGGAGAAGAAAGGTTCGCGGGTGCTCACCTCACGCGCAGAGACTTCTCCGCATTTGATCAGGCAAGAGACAGAGAGGGGGGGAGTTGGTAGAGATACGGAGAGGGAAAGGAATGGGGGGTTGCGGGGACCGAGTTCAAACTTGCCGATTGCTTTTGAGGGCCTGTTTGGAACAGAGGAATTTCACAGAAATTTTGCAGGAAACAGTTCAATTCCCGCAGGAATCGGGAAAAATTCCCGCATTCCAAACAGGCCCTGAAACCGCAAAATTTATACAGCCAACGAGGAAAAAGGTGAATGGCGAGGTGGAAAAGGGATTTGGAATTTTTTTTTGAACTGGGGATTTGGAATTTTGGAGGCGAGGGAGAGAAAAAAGAACAGGGGGGGTGTGTTGGTACGGGAAGTGAGAGAGAGGAGGGGTATTTTTGTTTCTAGTTAATGTTTTTGTTAACATTTAACAAAAGTGCTACAATTGGTGGTATTATATGCCTTTTTAGTTTTTAAGATTTGTGCCCTGAATCCTGTGGGATTTAGTGGTGCTCCAACTAGCTTTTAGCTTAAACAAAAAGTTGTGATTTTTAACTTTTAATTAAAATTGCACTATAATGGTTGTTAGATTTTTCTGAGAAAAATAAAAAATTGAGAAATTTTTGAAAAAAAACAAGTTATATCATTACAGACAATATAAAGGAATAAGTAAAAAAGAATAGAAAAAAAAGCCAAAAAGTCAAAATAAATCGAAATTAGAAGCCGATACGTTCCAAGTGACTTTTGGCTTAAATAAGCCCAAAAAAATTAGAAGCTGGAACCATTTGGAACAGGGCGATAGCGGTATCAAACCACGGTTTTCTTCAACTGCACGATAGTGGTATTAACCACAAGCTCAGTGTTAGGTCATGTACAATGGTGTGACGTCAGTTGTTTATAAGTCTTGCCATATAGGACACAAGATAATATGGAGGAGAGAGGGGAGTCAAAATTAGGCCGTCTCTCATTCAAAAATCAACTTTAACATGAAAAACAAGACATATTATGTCGTAGAGTTGTCTATAAAGATATGTAAAAAATAATCTATTGTAGAAGCTGTCTTTAGTATCATTTAGATAATATAAGAAATATTTTAGATAGCAGTTGTCTATTATTAATGCCTTTACTGGGCCAAACAAGAGAGTAAAGGCGAACGATAGTGAATAGCTATTGTCCAAAAGATAACGATGGTGAAGTGCACAAGGGTTTCCTAGTGGCAAGATATATATATATATATATATATATATATATATATATATATATATATATATATATATATATATATATATATATATATATATATATTCAACTTGGAAGCTGATGATATTAGTGTTGAGGTGGTGGAGAATTATTTTTTGGTAGGGTGGTAAAATTGTGAATGTACTACTTCACTCACCAAGCTACAAATTCTGGTGGTACAAATCCTAGTGTTCACTTTTACGCATACGTGACTACACTTTAGTAGAAATTTTATGAGATTATAGATTTATGCTAACCTCGGTCTTTGTATGAGTGCTGATGGGTGGCCCAAGGGAAAATAGGTGTAGTTAGCATAAATCTTAGAGGAACGTAACGGTAGAAAGCTAGTTTGGATAAAAAAAAATGCCACATGCTTGTAATAGACACTTTTTAGTTTTATTCTCTATATAGGACGGTGGAAATAGGATTGGGTATTGACCAGGACTAGGAATAGTAATAGTTGTTTTCTGTTTGGCAACCTAGTAGTGTTTCATTAAAATATATTCTGCAGTGGCACAAGATTAGAGGCTTTGTAATAGACCCTTTTAAGTTTTATTCTCTATATAGGACGGTGGAAATGGGATTGGGTATTGACCAGGACTAGGAATAGTAATAGTTGTTTTCTGTTTGGCAACCCGGTAGTGTTTCATTAAAATATGTTCTGCAGTTGCACAAGATTAGAGGCAATTAGGCTATGGCCATTTTTTTAAGTGGTTTTTGATTTTTAGCTTCTCTCCACAATCATTATTTATTAAATTAAAAAATTATAGCTAAAACTTATAAGATGTAGCCTAAAAAATATGCCCTTTATAGCATGTGTAATAAGGTATTGTTGTCTATCGAGGTATTGGAGTGATAATGTATTGTTGTTTGTATTTGGCTGGTTCGTTTGTTGGGAAGAAATAATGTATGGAAACCGCAGTCCTATGTGCGTAGCATCTTTGCGTGTTACACACTTCAGCGTCTCTGGCTACCTTTTGAAGCCCTAGGTTAGATCTATGGTTCAATAAATTAGACCTGGTTTAGAACGATATGAATTTCATAAGAATTTCAAGAAATTTTGAAGCAATTCATTTCATGCATTATTCAGGAAATATTCTAGTGTTCCGAATAGGTTCTTAATGGCCATATTCTTTTTAGCTTATGGCTTCACTCCAACGAATAAATGAAATGGCTTCTCTGTTGTCTTTTCG